>CM060905.1:459249181-461749181 GCA_030737815.1 Allium fistulosum
TCTTCGTCATCCCTCGGATCTATATCTCTATAGAACTGACTGTGGCGTCCAAGCCAAGGCTTAGACGCCAATTGTCAATCTTCAGTAACTTGGATGCAGACATATTTGTTCACACCCTTGCCTTTCTCCTTACGCTGAGCTTCCCTCAACTCAGCCACATATCATGCACGTCCAGTCCCCTAATCACCATGAACCACTCCGACACCATTATCGGTTGGAAACTTTAAGGTTAAACACCATGGGGCAAGAGCTGTTCGAAATTCAACCAGGGTCGGTCGGCCTAGAAAAACATTGTACGGCGAGTCAACATCCAAAACAATGTACGGTAGGATCCACACTCTCATACGTTCACCTTCCTCCAATTCAACATGTCACTCCACATAACTGACAGCCTCAGTCGCCACACCACTGAAACCATGTATGCGAGCCATAGATTGTTTCAAATCTTTAGCCTTTATTCTCATTTGATCATACGCCTTCTTGAAAATAATATTCACCGAGCTTCCACAATCAATTAAAATCCTTCTTACCAAAGCAAGACTAATCATGGTCGAAATGACTATTGGATCAATTGTAGGAGCCTCTACTTTATTTGCATCCCTGCTTCTGAACACTATATCATCAGTCATCGTGCGTTGCTGCTTAGCTGGAGCTCCGTCCTTCGTATTTGAACAATACTCAAAGTCCACATGCCTTATCGCGCTAGCATAATGCTCCATTTCTTGCCAACTTCTATCCGCAGGGTGTGGTCCTCCAACTATTGTGTTTATCACTAGTCTCCCACCGGTCCGCGCAGGCTCCCAGCCCTATGCGAAGCTTGTCCTCGACTGGGGTCAGATATCCCCTGTCCGCCATCCTGCGGAGTTTTCACAAACTGCTGCAATTTCTTTTCCCGAATCAACCTCGATAGTTTCTTGGAGATGCCTACACTCATTTGTATTGTGCTTGTAACACTCATGAAACCGACAGTACTTTCCAGTATGCTTCTGTGTCTCTGTCGTCTCCTTTGAACGTGACTTCTTATATTAAATAGTATTACAAGTGGATCGATAAATATTCTCCAGGGATGTGTTTAGAGGTGTGTAGTTGTCATACATAGGAATCCTAGGTCTTGGTCTCCCAGGCTCCCTTCTTCGGTCTTGATTTCTGTCCCCATTTCACTTTTGTTGATTCGGTTTGTTCTGAACATTAACTTGGACTTTCCTGGAGTCATCATCAAACTGCTTTATTGCAATATTGCTTTGTACTGCTTCTCCTTTCGGTCCCACAACATTGTTTTTCCTAAAGGACCTGACTTCCTTCTTCCTCAGGAACTAAGCTGTCTTTGAATAGAAGCGCTCCAACGTGGCCGACAGTTTTCCAGCTAGCCAATCACCAAATTCGGATTTCGGATCAATCCCTCTAGTCACGGTCATAAGTATAGCATGATCATTTGAATTACTAACTTCTGTGGCAGCGATATGAAATCTTTCCAGATAGTCCTTCAACGATTCCTCTGGAGCCTGGATTACGCTGGAAAGTGACATCACGTCTTTAGGACGAGTAGCGTGGATCCGGAACTGCTCCACAAACTTAGTTGCCAGTTCATCGAATCTTGAAATCGATCGCGGGAGTAGTCTTGTAAACCACATTGTCGCTATTACGGAGAGAGTTATAGGAAAGCATCTACATTTTGTTGCGTCATTAGCTCTTGCTGAATCCATCAACCATTCGTACCGCATGATATGCTGTCTGGGATATGTTTTTCCCTTATAGGCAGGCATCAAAGGCATGTTGAACCTTCTCGGATATTCCGCATGCAAAACATTGTTAGTAATCGGGGTATGACTTCTTGAAATTCCCCAGTCATCATTTGTCAAACCCTATTTCTCTCTCATCAACCGTCTGACCATTGCCGACCAATTCGGTGTTTGGATGGGTGGTGCCAAGTGGTGGTAGCGCTCCATCTCACGTGAATGGTTCGGTCGACGTCCACGAGGCGTTTCACGCCCTCTTGGTCCACCATCCTCTTGACGTGCGCCTTGGGCATTCAACTCATCGTCATTCCGGCGGGGTAGTTGGTCAGCATTTAGTCGAACTCCAGCATCCAAGCTTCCGAAAACAGCTCCTGCTCGATTCCCCAAGTGTTGCGAGGGAATCCCTCCTCTGGAGGAGGGATCGGTACCGATCCCTTGGGAAGGATCGACAACGATCCATCTTGGCAGACCATATTGGTCTGCCAAGCGATGCCCCGATGTTTCAGCTTGATTTCCTTCAACCATGCGACGCCTACGTCTATGGTATTCATCTGATGAGCTGGAACTTTCTAACGTCGAGTAAGAAATGAGATACCTTCTGGCTTTCTCACGCTGTTGTTGAGCAATCTGGTTCATTAGGGTAGCATTAGTTTGAATTTGCTCATTCAGCTGTCTACGACTTTCCATCAACTCTCTCATCAAGTTATTAAACTCAATTCTGGTTGGAATCGGTGGGGTTCTGGACTTGAGCAGGTTCAACATTCAAATTTGCAAGTTGGTTGCTCGGAGCTCCCTTTTGAGTGCTGCCAGTTTCATTCCCATCCACATTCTGAGAAGTTGATTTGTTATGCCTCACCATTATCGATTTCCTTGTATAGATTCTAGCAAATCTGAATAGTATCTATAAGCTTTTGAAGATGACTATGGATCTCCTTCGGGGGATTTGCTCAATCCAGTAGCAACAAAGGAGATCCTAAGCGCTGAGAATCAGGTTCTCAGTGAAAGCACCAAAATGTTTGCAATTAAATTGGCCACAAACACCCGAGAATAGGTTTGTGTTGCGAAGTAAATGAAGAAAATAAATGAAAACAGAGGAATATACCAAAATAATAAGCAAATCACAGCAGAAAATAAGAACAACAAGATTTATAGCGGTTGGTGTTGATTGCCTACGTCCACTTTGAATATTCTCTTTATTGATTCACTTTAATCTTGATTACAATAAGAAATAGCAAGAGGCAAGAGAATAATAGTGGAAGTTGATTACAATAAAGTGTTATGTAACCGGCAGCGTAAAGATCATCAAAATGACCCCCTAGGCCTTTATTTATAGGTGAAGGTTACCATCAATCTGTCTGGAACTTCGGCAACATGACCTCATCATCCAGATGGGCCCACCATAGGGGGCGCTAAGCCCAAATCTCAACGAAGAGGGATCGGTACCGATCCCTCCATTTGTTGAATTTGGAGCAGCGATTCCTATGGTAGCTTCTTCGTGCTTGGATATGATGGTATCTCAAATATCATGATGATTGGATGTGTAAAGCTCATGCTTTTGCTTAATCTTTGGTTCGAACCTCCTTTGAAATCATTGCTGCCGATCCCTCCACACAGCTCATGCCGAACCCTATAATATGCCATCCATTCGTATTCTCCGAACTTCATCACTTGATGCCGATCCCTCCTGATCTCCCATAATGTTATACCGATCCTTATTCGTCCGTGCATATCCCTTGATCCAACATGCCGATCCCTCTGGTTCAACGAGTCTATGCCGAACCCTATTACACCTTATCATGCCGAACCCTATACTCCAATACACTCTGCCGACCCCTCCGAGAACCATCTATGCCAAGCCAAGCACCATCAGTTATGTCGATCCCTCTATTATCTCATCTATGTTGACTATCCATTCAAATAATCATGCCGATCCCTAGTGTTTTTTTTTTGACTATCCAAGCTATTTTCTATATTTCTAACACCCTGTGTTGTCTGTCTATCAACTCCGTTCAATCCGGGCTTCGTATAACTGTCCGGACTCTATTTTCGGATCCTATATCCATTGCTTCCTGGTCATTCTTCTTGACAACTGATGAATCTGTCTTGTGTAATCAGTCGAATATAGCCGGGTCAGGATACCGTGTAACATGGTTAAGAATTTCAAAGCGTGGTTCTAGAATTTTCAATATAAATATGACTAACTAAGAGTGCGTTCACAGACATCAAAATGTCTAGTTTGAACATTTGATGCGTTGGAGGTTCTGAACATGGCAATGACATTTTGGCCAATTGATGGTGCGCGAGAAAACTAGACAATCCACGTCCGACGAGCTCGCATTCGTCACAGCCCGCGTTCGACGTCAAGTGTTATTTTCATAAAATTGGACAGTTTGGCCCATTTTTATTCCTCTTTCGTTGCTCATTTCGCAGCATAAAAACGCATTTCTCTTTCGTTGCTACGCCAGATGTGTCTTGATGCATTGAATAGGAACCTCCAAGCCTTTACAACTCTTTGTTAATCCCATTCTTGTCTTATCTCTGCTTGTTCTTCCTCCTTCACACTTTTTGCTTGTCTAATGTCCGAGTTGGATTTCTAATTGTGATGATATAGTTAGAATATCTCAACATACCGTTTATGTGCCACAATGACTGTAGTTTTATACGAAAATACAAAATCAACAATAAAATTTTATGTCATATAACAATGATTCGAATCTTGTTACAAAAGTATCTTGAAGGTCTTTCAGTGGATATCCCAAAAATCCAAAATCCATCAAACTTTCATATTCAAAATACAAGAAAGTATCCAAAAACATTCAATAGTTGTCCATCCCGTTTTTATCACATTAATATTTTTTATTTTGTGTATTTTAGTAGATAGACTGATTTATATTTACTATTTTATAAGATAATTGGTATTATATGTATGTGTGTGTATAAGTGCATGTTCTATTCAAATTTTATGACTCAAATATATTTTAAACCGATTATATAAAGAAGGAAAATTAATGGATAGATTTAATCAATTAATTACTACAAGAAAAGAAACAAGTAAAATAAATAAATTGATTGTTCAATCAATCAATTAACAATGGAATAAGAGGAAAGAAAAACATGCATGTATATGTTACAAAAATGAATATCACAAGATCCTAAAATTAATTGAGAAATCAATTATAAAGACATGGACATATCACAAGATCCTACAATTTATTGAGAAATCAATTATAAAGACATTGACTTATTTTAAAACTAATTGGAGATTTCTTTTAATACCCAAGTAATTTATCTATATAAACAAAAAATTAGTTTCATGTTCACATGTACGAAAGGTTCTCCACATCCTCACTGAGTGTAATCCCATATTTCTACATGAAATTAAATTAGGGGTTCTAAGGGAAGACAAACCTATTTGATGAAGTTATCATTCAGTTTGCAATTAGATGTTTGTCTCTCCACTATACTACATATAATTTTGTGATTCTTTCTTTCACTCTCTCTTTTGTACTCTTGGCGGGAATAAATACAGAATAGTTGTTGGGCCCGTAGATGTAAGCATCCACTGAAGTACATTAAATATTTTTGTTTTCTATTTTATTTCTATTTGTGTTTATTGTTTATATCATTACATGTGAGATAAATTGTTATTGGTTGAATTGCTTGTTGGTTTCTAATCGACTAGCTATATCCTTGGGGTTAGCTTCTGCGATAATTGTTAAGTTAATGATTTTCCATAATAGATTAATATCAGAGCTAGTTGTCTTATCCTAAATTAGTATCAATGGTTGATTCTTCTTAGAGTGATATTAATAATTTTGAAATCATCAAGTTTGACGAGAAAAGAGATTTTGAGATATGGAAGGTGAAGGCTAATCATAGTGTTCTTCAACAATAACTTTATTCATTTAGAGGAAGATATAAGAATCAAAAGCATCTCGGAGGTAGAAGAGATATGCATAGGTTCCAGTCAAATAGTTTTATAAGGGTGCTTCTTGCTATTGTGAGAAGAAGGGACATTTTAGATATGAGTGTCCAACTCTTAGGAAGAAGGGAGATAAGAAAAAAGTTTCAATTTCGACGGTGATTTTTTCGGATGTAGATAATGATAGACATAATTACATATTAGTGTTCTTGGCCAGTGTTTCATCGTTAAGAAGTTTATGTCGAGCGATTGATTCTGGAGCCTCTTATTTTATGATGTCAGATAGGAATTGTTTTGCCAGTTATGTGAAGCTCGATAATAAAACAATTCATATAAGAAATGCAACATCTTATCATATTGTGGATGGACGTTGGAAGTTGGAAGTGTGAGGTTTAGGATGTCTAATGGTATCGTTAGGACTAGAAAAGTGCAAACACATTTGAGATCATCAAATTACTTCCATATTAAGAGGTTCAAAGTGTAGGTGAAGCTCAGTCGCAAATAAGATAATTTGATTGTGTTTGCCTTGATAGTGAGTATAGTAGTGTTGGTGATTTGACAACTCATTCACATAGTGGTTCGAAGCTTGTCGGGAAATCGAGCAAAATTCTTGGAAATGAAATTGAAGTAAATAATATTGAGAACGTCATGTGCGATATTGTTTCCATTGGTCTTTCAAAGTTTGATATCTACGTGAGCGTCTCTTACTATATTGAAGAATTTTGGTATTTAGTTATTTATTCTTGCACTGTGCTTGATGAGGTGCATGGTTTCTGTCTTATGCTCGGGGAAGAAGGTGAAGTGGAAGCTCTGTTTGGTAGCAGTGCCCAAACTTATTCAACTTTGACCTAAGCTTGGCGCCATACAGCTACAGTAACGTGTTGAAATGTGGTGTTAGAGAGAGACGGTTATATCTAAAGAAAAGCAGAATGCTGAAATTTTGTTACTCGAATATATGTTAAATCATATATAAATAATTATTTGATATATTTAATCAATTAATTAATATGAGGAGATGAGGAAAAATGGTTCTTTAATTGATGATGGAATAAGTGGAAGGAATAATATACACGTAGATTTTACCGAAATGAATATCACCTGCAAATTATAAATATATGGAATGATCTCACAATTAATTGAGAAATCAATTATAAATTCATATGGACAAATTTCGGAACGAATTAGGAAATCATCTCCAAGCTAATGTCGTTATACCTGAATAATTTGTCTATTTCATCTTTGCATGCATGAGAGATTTTCTACATTATTCTTCATTGAGTGTGAACCCAAATTTCTACCCCAACTTAAATTGGGGGTTTTGGTTGAATGCAAGTCTATCTGGTGAAATTGTTCATTCAATTTGTAATTATAAGTTAGTCTTTCCGCTATGCTTTCTCTCTTTCACCCTCTTCTTCGTACTCTTCGTTGAAAGAAATGAAAAATAACAGTTCGATCCATGGACGTAGACATTCGCTAAATCACATTAAATCTTCGTGTTTCCTTTTTTATTCCTATTGGTGTTTATTCATATCATTGTCTGTGATAGAAATTATCGTTAATTTCTAATTAACAAGCTAGATCATTGGGGTTAGCTTTCGCAGTAATTGCAAGTTTGTATTTTCTCACAACATATTCACAACTCATGATTATTTTTACCAAGTATCATTACTATCCAAAATCTTAAAATCTTCCCATTTAAATCTACATCGCAATCCAAATTCAGTTAAGTCACAATTGAGAGGAAATGAAAAATCATCCAATCTATACTAGTATATTGAATATAGTGGAAATTATGTTGAAGGGCTTCTATTTGCAGAGTAATAAGTTTTAAGGACAATACTTCTGAATAATTAGTTTTAAGGACAATTTACAGCATAATGATAAATTCATTTATCTTTTTAAGTTATACAGGAAAATGATAAATACTTTTATTATTATTTCTGTATAACTGAAAATGATAAATTCTTTTATCTTTTTCCTGTAAAATGTCCTTAAAACTAATTTTTCAGAAGTAGCGTCCTTAAAACTTATTACCCTGCACAAATAAGCCCTTGAAGTGAAAATCCCCTTGAATATACTTATTTGGATTCAGAATTTCAATTTTAATGTTTTCAAACAAAATAAAAATGGAATAAAAGAGAAAGGTAGGTTTTATGCTTAGAAGTAATAATTCAAACGTCAAAATCAATTTCAAAGCGTATACAACCTTGAAATATAGATTTTTTTGAATCCATGATTTAAATCTCATTTTGGTTTAAATGTGTACTTCACGAGTTACGATTTGAATCCCGTTTTGAAAAGCTTGATCATTATATATTTTATTTTTCTTTTTTTATATAAGCATCTGTCTGGAAACCTTTTTACGTTGAAACAAATTTTCTATTTGTACTTTTAGACTTATTAATCATGAGCGGATTGACAAAAATCCAGCATTCGTTCGCTATTCGCAGATACGGGTGCGGATATGCTACTATCTATACTCGTATCTAGCCATTGGCTGACCTACATGAAGAGTACTATAGTCTTAAATCATTTGGCTTGGGAGAGCATGAACAAGTAGAACAAATAAGAAGAAATGAAATGTCGGTGGTTCGTAATTCCATAAATAAAAAAACTAGTTGTAGCATGAATGTGATAAAGTATTGTATTTATATCATTCTATCTGTAATTTGAAGATATTATTTATGTCATTGTTTTCATAATTTAGAATTGTTGTATTTATATCATTAATCAATGTATTGGGCATGTTTTATTAATTTATTGCTGAAAATTCTATTGTTTAATTTTTGTTTTTTTGTGTTAAATAAACATATAACACGAATAACATACATATATAATCACTAATGAAAATAATATTGATTAGTTATTCAATCAGTAACTTCTTGCCTAACCCATTTCTCAATCCCTTTCGTATACACAAAAAACATAATATCCCTTTCCTTTCGTAGTCCCTTTCACATCCCCCTTTCTCAGCTCCTTTCCCTACCACAAGAACACACCTTACATAACAACACACCTTACATAACAACACACAAGTTCAAAATGTGTTGTGATAACTAAATCATGGATGAAGAAATATTTGCGATGATTTTACTTTATCATTATGAATTTTCATGTCATTTATCTGAATTCTCTTTTGCAGGTATAACTCCTTTAGCCGCCTTTGGATGGGTTATGGCTACACATTTGTCCCTTTATCCTGTAGTTTTAGTTATACCAGTATGTCATCTTTCTGGCAGGAGTACCCTTTTTTATCATCACCATAATAATTATACTATTTATTGTTCCCTATTTTTTCCCTGTATCAGGTAGTTTTTCTATTAGGGTATGGTCTTGATGCACCTCCTCAAAAGTTGTTCCAGTTAAGCAGACTTTCAGAAAATGATGCTGTTAGAAGAAATATAAGAAGTCAGAAACAATCTCCGTTTCCCATATTTTCATGGAGACCAGTCATAAACTTTATAGTATGGGCATCTGTCTGGTCTTTTTATGTGCTATTCTTGAGCACTATTTCACTTAAGGGATTTGATGGCCTGGTGGAAATGTTGAGGAAGTATGAGACTGTAATTTGTACTATTTTGCATCAACAGTTTCCCTTGTATTTAGTGCCTATCACTTCACCTTCTTAAAAATACTACTTGTTTGCTAAATATTACCAGCGTTTGTAGTGAAAACTTCCCGATAATTTCTGTTCCCCAGCCCCACTCCCCCCCCCCCCACCCACACCCACCCTCCTTTTAAACCTGAAATTTCTTTATGTATTTTGAATCTTATATGATAAAAGTTACATAACGGGTTATAACTGCAACTCAGGGACAAACCTCAAAAGAGTTATATACTTATAATGTATGAAGACTTTAATTTATATAATAGACAAAATAAAGATTTTACTGACAGTCACGGAGCTTATTTGCTACTTTTTAAGTGAATTTATTTTTATCCACTCACATTTTGTTTATGTTTGAAATTTGCAGAACACATGGTTTTATTCTTACAGTGGAAGATCTATCTCCCAATATTGGTGTTTTATGGTAATATTAAAAGTTATATATATTGCTTCGTTGGATTCATTATTCATTTTTCTTGTGGTTTTATTCTTATAACTGTGCTAAATGAATGCAGGTATTTTTTTGCTGAAGTATTTGATTTCTTCAGAAATTTTTTTCTGATAGTTTTTCAAATAAATATACTCTTCATGATTTTGCCATTGGCTATACGCTTGAAACATAGACCATGCTTCTTGGCGTTTGTGTATATTGCTATATCGGCAATGCTAAAATCCTATCCATCAGTAAGTATATTTTGCTTTTGTACATATAATCCTTTTGTGATTGTCGTTAGAAAATCTTGAAAATTTACGAGTTGAATCCCATTTCAAATCGAATCTCTCCCATTCCGATCGGCTTCTCAAATTCCAACATAGTTGAGAAAAATCATTCAAATATTTAAATGGAAAATATCAAGATATTCACTTGAATGTACAATTCAAGCTTTATTGTTTTCTATAAAACGAAGAAAGAACAAAAAAAAGTTAAATTTTAGATTTAAATGTAAAAATTTAAGCATCAAAATCAATTTTGAATGTATAATTCATTACCAAAGAAGAATTAATATTTTTACGTATTCAAACGTCATTTAATAATTTATATAGACCCTAAAAAACATAAACATATAAGTATGCCTACATAATAAAGTATAAATCCTTTGAATCTACTATCTGCGATTTAATCCATTTCTGATTTAAAATTCGATCATTACGACTTACGACTTAAATCTCATTTTGAAAACCTTGTTTTTCCCTATGAAAATGTATTTCTTTAGCGAACACGTTTTTCCAAGTCAATTTCACACCATCTTTTAGTTTATATTGCAAGTATTATCCCCTTTATGTTATGATGATATTTGACATGGAAAATCCAAAACCTTGTCCCTAAACTTACCTAATCAAGTACTATATGACAAAGTAGTAAGAAAGTTGAGTGCATCCATTTGCGATTAAGATAGTGCTGATGATTAATTATTCAGCTGCTTATTTACCTAAAAAAGTTGAACATGTGGCCATAAGACCGACGACTTGATTGCCAGTTTAACCTGTTACATTTTAGCTTGCGAAAATGCTCTTCCATGATATTTGTAACATGTACAATTCCTAATCTGCTTATACTGTAAGTGGAAGTGGCACATAAAGGAACATTGTTCTTTTCCTATTCAAGCTGAAATTTTAAGGCATATTAAATTAAGGATACTCAAACTTTGATTGATAGAGTTGTTGATAAGCGAAACATACTGCAGCTACATATATATATGCATGCACACTAAATATATTAATTATATATATATGCATAGGTATAAGTTTAAGCATAATATAGATAATAGTGTAGATCTAACCAAAATTATAAAGTGCACAAGTCTATCGGTGCATATTTGTTTGTCTATATAATTTGTTTGTTCACTAGAGGATCATGTGTTTTCTTAGTGGTTTGTTCTTGTGTTTTATACTAATGCATAAATTGGACAAGAACTGCTCCAGTTCCTTGTATAGTCAAAGCTGATGTATTGGCAAAAGGAATTAGATCCTAGATATCCTGAAGTGCAATAATTCACAGCCCATCCCATTTTCCATACATACTTGGAGAAAGTCTTCTTTTTTGATAATGAAAATAATATATTAGGGAATAATAGCTCAATGGTAAAGCAGAAGGGCATTATGTTTGA
This sequence comes from Allium fistulosum, assembly GCA_030737815.1. Classification (NCBI taxonomy): domain Eukaryota; kingdom Viridiplantae; phylum Streptophyta; class Magnoliopsida; order Asparagales; family Amaryllidaceae; genus Allium; species Allium fistulosum. The sequence goes on from CM060905.1 coordinate 459,260,555, forward strand.
ATTCTGTTAGTAGCTGGCTAGCTGCATCAAGCGTATCTGCAATGAATTTCACAAAGGTTTCTGTTTTTTTAGTGAATCAATTAATTAATAGGTAAAAGAATTCCAGGAAGGTTATTTTAGCATATCAGGATTTTTTTTATTTTTTTTAATATAAACTGCATTTGTTGACACAAATTGGTTATGCTGTGTCATCACATATCTTTATGCACTGTACTCTTAGTGACCCTTTTTCAGCTAATTTAAATGTTTCCTTTCCAAGCTGCAACAGCAATACACCCATTTTTCTGTGAATTTCAATGAACATAATTTTTTGTTGTCGCGAGTTATCTCAAATTGAGTGATAATCTTACATATTGGTACGCTTTGTTGAAGGTGGGTGACTCAGCTTTATACTTGGGTCTATTAGGTCTCTTTGCTAATGAACTAGCAGGTACTGCTTAGATTTATGATGATTTACTGGCTGATCTTCAAATGGCTTGTGATCAATTTTTTGATGTGCAGATATGCATTTTTCTTTCTTATTGTTCTGTGGATATATTGGAGTTTCTCTTCTTGGTCCGGTTATGCACAACCTTTGGATATGGAGGGTATGGCGCTCTCTCTCTCTCCCCCTCCCCCTCCCCTTCCCTCTCATATGAATATCATAGGAATATGCAATGCTTAAAGTTCAGAATATGTATGTAAATTAGCTGAAAAACGGATGTGGAGACGATGCAACCAAAGTTGAAGTTGTTAAAGGCCCGTTTGGTTTAAAAACGAGTTTTGCATTTTCAACCTGTGTTTCAAAATGCATGAGGAGAAGACGGTGGAAAACAGTCAATTTTAAAAATGGTTTTAGCATATGATTTTTTTTTTTGATCTTCTGCCGTTTGGAAAATATCAAAAACTATCTTCTCTTTGTTGTAATGACCGATTTTTCAACTTCTACATCATTCCTACGCCAACTGAAATACATATTGAAAACGCAGAATACAAAACCGTTTTCAAACCAAACATGTCCTAATCTTTTATGTGAAAAAAGTAACAGTGACATAATTTGTCCTGCTTTCTACTCCTAATCACTTTGGTTGGTTGCATATTTTGTAAAATTTAAAGATCAATTTGATTAAAATGGGTCCTTCACCAAACAAATACATAGTTTCCTGAGCTTCAGTTTAGCTTAATGTTCTTACAATCTGAATTTTTGTACCCTATACTAATCTGATTTCTGTAAATGTTAAACTAGGTCTATGCATTAAAAACAATAATATATTTCAAGTGGACGGTTCCAAAGAAGTATTATTATTATAGGGTAGTGATCCTGGAAAAAAAAAGAGCTTTAATATCTTATCCAATGATATTAGTTTTCTGGTTATTTTTGGGTGCTGTGAAAAATAAACTAAGCATATCTGGTGTGCTTTATTGACAAAACAAATGTTCCAGGGTACTGGCAATTCAAACTTCTACTTTGCTACTGGTATGGCATATGCTTGCTTGCAGGTATGGCCTCTTCGGTTTACTTCAGTCCAATGTTTGCTTATCATTATATAATTTATAGCCATGGTTTCATCATTGAAATGGTTGTTCTATACACGGCGTATTCATAAGCAATAAGGGGAAAAGAAAATAAAAATAAAAATAAGTACCTCTAGATATTCATTATGTGTAACTATACCATATTATAATATATTTATTGAATATAAACCACTATCATATTGTTTCGCAGACTGTACTGATTGTTGAGAGCGTGAGCACAATGCTGAATCATGACAGGAAGTTAAGAAAGAGCATGATGACCAAAGACTAATATCCTCAAATCATGATAATTGTCTTCTGCTTTACAATTATGCAAGTTATAAATGTCAACTGAGTCGCATGTTCACATTAGCCACCTTCTACAAATCATATGACATATGACTTTAGCTAGGAAGGTAACATAAAGTACCGATGTAATTTATGAAAGAATATGAAATGGAAATCCTTAGGCTGCAACGAAGCTTTTCATTATTTAGTTTGGTCTTGGAATATAAAGTCACCGTGTTGTAGCTTAAGCATTTGAGAAATTCTCCTTGTAATTTAATGCCACTCGAATTATTAGTTATGTTACGGTTAATTTACCCTATGTATTGCATTCTCTTTATGTTGATAGTATATGTTATGGAAAAAATTTCCACATTCAAGAATGAAGTGATTTTGAGTGTTCCAAAACGATCATTGGAACAAATAATGAACACTAGTGGAAGTTGCGTACGAATCCAATTTCGTATGAAGAAGTTTTGACCATTACAAATGTTAGCTAAGTTATCGACATAGACAACGATGAAAAACGGACCGGGCTTTAGATCATCTTAATGTCACCGACCTTTAGATGATAGTGAAAAACAGACTTGTCGAAGGGCTTTAGGTCATTTTAATGTCACCAACCTTTAGATGATAGCAAGGGTATTTGAGATTCAATGGAGAAAGTTTTGTTGAATTTTGAGTTATGATGGCGATTATCGTACAAAGAGTAGTTAGGTTGATCGAGCTGTTGCTGAATTGACTCATTGGAGAACGCAAAATGTTAATGATCAAGGGGAGGATTGGAAAAATTGCACTGTAAGTATAGGAGAAGGGTGCAAAAGACAAGAAGTGAATTATGGGTGGGAAAAAGAAGTTATCGAATTTTGAAGGGGCCACAAGGCAACTTGGTGTCATTCAGGTGGTAGGATCAGATAGAAGGGCTCGCCTCTTACAACACACCATAACCGAGCCTCTCGATGATTGCCTAGCCAATCTAACCAATGCACATAATTATCTAGTCAGTCCACTTACCTACCTTGTAAGACTCCACCTCTATATCCATACTAGCAAAGAGTATTACTAAGTTATACTATCTGATAAGTGGCGATATTGGACTGTCATATGTGAATATTTCTTTGGACTAACATCGATATGTAATACAATATCATTTACAACTCAATTATACATACTCGACATCGACATAAATTAATACACACATATGTTTCCAAGATATGACAACATATAATACATATAATAAATAAAAAAGATCATGGAGTTATCAACGCAGTGATAAAATATAATACATCACCAATACATAAGTCTTAATCGGTCAACTTAATAAAAGTCCAAAGCCCACTATCTCCAAAATATACATAACATAGTCTAGTATATACTTATACACCATCAGACATAAATAAAATTACAAAATACATGAAGGAATGACAATCTAACTATGTAAACCAGCCTTCAAAAGCTACCTAAACAGGTCTAGCTGGCTACCTTGTCCCTAGTCATGAAATGTCTCAGACTGACCCAACTATTATAAAAATAGTAAACGAATCAGACAACGTCTAGAGTAAACAATGCCAGAGTGCACTGAGCGTGGTATAAAAGCATGAAATAGAGATGAATACAAACAAGCCCAACATACAACCATATCACATGTATCATGCACATATACTTACCCACTAATGACATCAACATAGCACTGCACACCAATCATATTTGGTAATACCATAAATGTGAATAACCAAACTAGATAACATAAGTGTAGACGAGCGCACAAGAAGTCTGAATATTATGAGCTCACGATAAGTTACAACAAATAGGAAACAATCAGGGCCAAATTATACACGAGCACACATCAAGTCTTGAGAGCTAAATGGCTCCTGCCACATGCTAGTCGTAAGTGAGGTATAACAAATATAATATCGTATGTCTTTGTATCACAATCACATAATCTATATGGGTGATTGATATTCATGCAACTTTGCTCCAGGGGTCTACGCCATAGCACAGATTACACTCCTATAGTCTTGGTTACTTTCGGTCCTCGTAACACTTATGTCCATCTACATGTCGTAGCATGCTACACGTCCATGCCATGGATGGTCACAAGCCCACCGCTCAATGACAACAGTATAATAACCCATATTTTTGGTAAATAAATAAAATCAATTATTTTGACTTGAAGGGCAAAATCATCATTTTACAAAATTTGAAAATGAAACCGATGTCATTTTGACCGTCCCGTTTTCCTGAAGCACGTAGTTCATTGTTTGTCCAAATCAGAGTCCAAACGATGAAATATGGGCGTTTATGTATACTGAGAATTTCAAATTTAAATGGGCTTGACCTATATGGTTGAACAGACACTTCTTCTGGTTATATATATATATAATATGTATGTATATATGCATTTATGTATAAGTTTTAAATTAAGAACTACATATTCTTCTTTTTCCTATGTCTCTCTGAACCAGCAACCTAATTCAAATTACTCGAATTTTTCCTCAAGTCTTAACGGAATTCGGTAATTCAACCACCAAATCGAAGAGCAAGGCGAGGACAACGATCTAATACCAAACATATTTGCAAACACCTGGATTTGGAGAGGAGATCGATTTTGAATAGCGAGCAATTGGGAGCAAATCAGAACTAAGTGACTTGTTTATGCCTAGTTTGCTTCATAACTAATTAATCCTACGATAATCTATGGATTAGGATTTAGACTTGAGTTAAATGGATAATTATTGTTATAGTAATTAATATTGATAATAATTTTAAATTAAATATTAATTTAATTAGTATAATCGATTAAATATAATCAGTGCAAAATGATAATTGGGTGTTTGGCCAAATAAAGAAATGTTGAGTTGTATATTAGTGACATGAGGCTAATACTTGCATTGGAATTCATGAATTTTTATAATTTGGAGTTTTTGATGATAATTTGTACAGATCAAAGAATATAATTCAAAATATTATGAATTTTTATGCATATATGTGTGTGTGTAAATACAGGTAAACAAAAGCAATGAAAAACAAGTTTGAGACATAAATATATAGTATATTCAAACTACTATGCTAAATCATACAAAAAATTTATAAAATGATTTCAGAGATATGTTTATATGCTTTAGAGAATGTACATGAATTAAAGTAGATTTAAAATGTAATATTTATGTGATATTCGTAATATGTTGGAAAACAATGCTTTAAGCAAGGAGAGGAATTATATAGAAAATATACACTATAAATGTATATAAAATTCTATAAAATTTTTATAAAATCTCTTATGATTTTGTGGGTGTGAAATAGGATTTATTCCAATATTTTAATGATTTTTAGTGATAATTTGACGTACATACATGAAAAAAGTATATTTATATTTTTAGAAAAACTAGTTTTGTAAACACCGATTTCTAGAGCAATTTTGAAATGATTTTTATGAAAACATTTTTGCTAATTTAAAGCAGATAGATAGTAGAGAATAATACTTAAATCTAAAATAAAACAGATCTAAATTTCGATAAAATACGAGTGAGGAAAGTGCAAAACAAAAAACCTGAAAATAAATATACAAGTGCAAAAAATTGATAGGAGCAAATACTCTTGTACTCCAACCTCCAAAGGTCGACCGATGGAGGAGCATACGTCGATCAGTGGCTGTATTTGGGTTAATACAACCTTGAACCAATAAGGACGGTTTATGCAGACCTTAACCGATCGTTTAAGCTACATATTAATGTGATTCTCCTTGTTTGATTGAACGGACGCACGTGTGTGTATATAGATCTATGTATATATGTATGTGTGTGTGTATGGATTTATACGTATGGATAGTCGATTTCTATTAGTGATTTGTTTGACTATTGATTGTGAAAACTCTATTGGTTATCATGGTTACACGATCGCTCAGTTATTAGAGTATTTTTTGAGGTGAGTATTATAGTATTGAAATAAGTCTGTGGGCCATAAATGGAACTGTGTTCATTCGGTGATTTATCCATGTGTGTATGCAATAGAGTGGGCTTGTCTTTGTATATGGGTTAGACCATATCATTGACCATTGTAACCGTATTGGACTATGACCTTGTTTCACGAGTTAGCCATGTTTATTATATTGTGTGATGGACATTTTGGATGCAGGTGAAACATAACCAAGGTATGATTGTTTGTCATAGTTGTCTTATTATTATTTGGGAATGATTAGAGCATGTGGTAAAGTAGACATATATACATCACTTACTAGATTGTAGTTTGACCCTTTTTATTTTTTCCCTTTTTTTCATCACTAGGTTAATGAGTCTGGTGCGTTGTATCGAGTAACGTTGGAGGTGCACATGGTGATGGCGTTATCGGTGTATGTGGCTTTATATATATATAGTCATTTGGAATTTGGTATTGTATATTATGTATCTAGATCAGATTGGATACATATATGATTTATGAGTATAGTTGCATCTATTGGGTTGGAATATAATGATATTTGATTATTCTATATGATGTTCTATTTCGCTTGAATTCAAGTTGGGGTAGATAGAATACATTTATTGTTTTGTCCTTTGTCATCAATCACTAGTGACTTGTCCATTTCTGTTTTCATGGTTTATGCTTCATGAGTTCTGTTAAATCAGAGAGCCGAAAATGATTGATTATTACATTTGTATTAGAGTGAAATATTCCTTAAATTAAGGACTAGGGATGTATTAAGAGAGGGTATTTTTATTATAAATATATATATACATATGCATATATACACATATGCATATACACACACACATACACACACAATATTGAATACATAAGCATATACCATTATCTATTCTAGTAGAGTTAACCATCGATTGTGGAGTTGGTATTAAATCACAATAGAGGGTGAGTATGTCAGAAGAAGTATAAATTGAAACAATGATAGGTGCTTATGGGGTTGAAATCAAAACTGGAAATAGTGCAGAAAAAAAATCGATAATAGAGATATTTTGACGTGAGCAACCCCATTTGGTTCAACCGATATCTATAAGCGATAGGCCAGACAAGTGTAAATCCTGTAGTACCTACACTTACTATATATAAGAATGGTTCATGTACGATCACACAAGCTAGTGATTTCCTAATGTCGTGTGAGGATTTCTAGTTTGCATGGAAACCCAATATTGGAACTGAACCTTATTCAGAGATGTAGGCGTGGCTAGACACTTGTGAGAAAATATATAGTCCTTTGTATTTGTTTGATAAATACAACTGTTAAGAAGGTGATGAGTTTTACAAAAGAATTTAATATTGGAAGTTAAATATTTTTAAAGAATTGTTTAAAAGAAATTAGTTTTGAAAATTGGAATTCTAGTATTTGTTATATAAGGGATTTGCAAATAGATGTATTTATCATGGATTATAAAAGTATTTGAAGGATTTCTATAATGTGATTTAAAATTTCTATTCAAAAGTAAGTGATTTTATAATCCCATTGTAGAAATTTTATCTGTAGTCTTAAAATTTTAAAATTTTAAGAATCAGTAACTTCCATGGATTCTTCTTAGTAGTCTTAAAATTTTAAAAATCAAAAGTTTTAGGTTGTTTAAAATGTTTTCAAACTTGTTTTGAATATCTTCTTCTTCCATTTCAATACTCCACTTCCTCCATTTTTTTCTCCTACTTCATTCGGCCATAACTTCCTCTAGACTACTCCAAATCAAGATTTTCTTTATTTTAAACCATGTAGAATTCAAGCGGCTACAACTATTTGTAGGATCGTTTTCACCCTAGAGGGGGGTGAATAGGGTGATACTAAAATAATTAAAAATTAATGCGGAAATAAAAATAATAACTGAAAGTAACGTAGAAGAGATCACACACAAATTTACCCAGCTTCGGCAAAACCCTGCCTACATGCTGCCCTCAAGATTTCTACTATAAATTAAGTAGTCAGATGCTTACACACGTAAACTAGCGACACTCGCTACTTGACTAACCTAACTCTACGCTCAAAACCCTGCCACAACTCAGCAACTGAGTTGCGAATTCTTGAACTACACCACCGTAGTTCGTAACCTAGTTACAAAACTAGAGTTTGACTTGAATTTAAAAAGAAATTACAAATAAATAAACTAAACCAAAATAAGAAAATAAAACCCTATTTTTTTATAACTCAAGCCCAAATACAATTAAAGCTGGTCCAAATAATAATTAAAAGAGACAGTCTTCTTTTTCCCTTTCAGTAGAATATTCGGACGTCCCCTTTTTGTATTCGTGGCCACCTCGTTTCTTTTTCGTTCCTCTTCAAAATCTAGGGTTTTGAAATTGAAGCTGCCACCTTGATGTTGTGATCGATTAAGTGATGGATTCAACTCGGCTTTGTCAATCGATCCTGGCTTCGATTGGCTTGCGGTTGTTCCAATTTTTGTCGAGCACGAATGATAGAAATGGTATGCAATTTATCCCATTTTCGATTTTGATTACACTCGACTTCGATTCGAGTTTAGTGATTTATTGCTCTGGTAATTGCTTGAACTCGAACCACATTGCCAATGATGATGTTGGGTTAAATTTATAGGGTTGAAAATCCTATATTTACGTTTGTATAGTTTTGGTTTGAATAATTCATGATTTTGTTCTCTGCGTTGATTTTTGATCGAATGAGTTCTGTGATCTCTGACTTGTTCGTTGTTGAATTTGCTTGAATAATTTTTAAGTCGGTTCCGTTCATTGTGGCATTTGAATTTGTTTCTCGTTCTTTTCCTCTATGACTTCGACATTTGAATTTTTTAGATAAAATCTGACTTGTTAACTCGTGTTATCATCTGCGAGTTCCATTTTCTTTTCTGGCTTTGACTTGATGACTTCATTCAAACTGCTACCTTGTTCATTTCTTTGTATTCCTTTCACTTTGACTGGTTCATTGACTCACGACTTCATGAGTGACTGCACTTTGAAGTTTGCATACATGTTGTGTACTTGTGTAAATGTCTCTGATCTGTTGGTCTTCATGGGTTATGATATGTTCACACTGCTTTGACCATTCATGCTGGTGCAGTTTGTATTTATGCGTGTAGTCTTGTTCACTTGAGTCTGGTTTGGTTTGCATATGAGCTTCATGTGTACTCGAGTCTCTTTGTTGTTGTAGTCTTGTTAGCCTTTGATTTGTGCACTTGTATTTTCATTTGAAGTTTATTGCTGTAGTCTAGTCATTGCATTGCTTTGACTCATACTTGCCTTCGCACACCTGAAATGTTGAAATTGTGTTGTTTGGAGTTTTGGTACGAGTTTGTTGGTCTGCACCGTGCATTGAACTTGACCATTTGGTTGATTTATTTGCCTTTGAGTTAACTGTGCAGTTGAGGTCTTGTATATGCCTGAATGCATTGAGTCTTGTTCATTGATCTGGTCTGGTTCATCTGAGTGTTGTAAGTGTTCACTGCTCTATTGTTCATCATGTTCATGCCTGAACTGATATATGTTATGTTGACATGGTCTTTACATTTGTATTGAGTAACTCACTGGTGTGATTCTCTGAACTGGACTGTTCTGGTTGCATCACTATTGCTCTATCCACCTTGATTTGATTCATGTGCACTGGTTTGTTGTTTTTGAGTTCCTTTGCTCCAGACCATGCCATTGAACATGTTCACTCGAGTCTGCACTTGAGTTGAATCCGGTCTATGCTTGGGTTTGACCTTGTGCTCACCTGTCCCTGTAGTTTTAACAAGCAAGTGTATATCGGTATTCACGGCCTTGTGGCATGTACAGTGATACACTGTGCATGTCACAAGTTGTTCGTGTAAGATGAATTAAAAGAAAATGATGATGAACAACCCTAATAACCGAGGCAAATAATATTTTCAAAACACACATTTTATTGTACATTGCAAAATAATTTCTTTTTTAATTTTACCACGTTAATGTTTATTTCACAAATAGGTCAGATGCTAGATTCAGGCTGGAACAGATTTGAAGATCAAATATGAGTGAGAGTGAATATGTAGTGAGGTGAAATATTGTTAATTGAAAGTTGTATTGTAATTGAAATTGTATAAATGTAGCAAGAGCTCAACTTTGTACTATTTGAATTTGTAATAAAATATTTGTTTGAATAAAACATTTGTTTAAATATGAATTCTGAGTTATTTATTTTATTCAACAAATATTTATTTAATTATGTGGAAAAACAAAAATAGTACAATAAAAATACATTTAAACAAATATATATATGTTTATTATCATCAAACAAAAATCATACACTAGTACACTAGCATATTCTACAATCTCCCCCTTTTGATGATAACAAATATATATTAAGATTTTGGCTTTATTAAATGTATTTGGTCTTGATAATTCTATTAGCTCCCCTTATTTAAATTGCTCCCTCTACAACAAGGCTCCCCCTTCACATATGCATGAAAAATATTCAAGTAAAATGAAAAACAAATGCAATGAGCCTATATGAGAATATGCTTGCCAAAATCTTAACTTCTCTCCCCCTTTTGTTATCAGCAAAAGAGTAATAGTGCTAGAAAATAGAGATAAAGTGATAGACATTAATACAACATTAATACCTAATTGAGTATAAATATTAAATTTTAATAAAAAATCAAACAAAAATCATAAATACTCTGTTAGGCGCATATTCCACTTTAGAGTGATAGGGGTGATATCGGTATAGAAAACCGTATAGTCGTGTTCATTTGTGTTATATTTATAACAGGAATTTGAATACTTACTAACCATGCATAACCATTGGGATATTTAAATGAGATTAGTAGTATTTCCAATTTTTTGTTAAAAAATGAATTTCAAGCATCTTCTAACCATGCATAACCGTGAGGACTTTTAAATGGGGTTAGAATCAACTTGCCTAATTAATAATCAATTTTGATATGTGTTCCATACATGTATAACCATAAGGACTATTAAATGAGCATGAAAGCACATAATCAAAGTTCCAAGTACTTCACCCATGCATAACCGTGAGGACTTTTAAATGAGAGTGAGTACTTTTGTATAATTTTATTGCTAGTTAATTAAAAAAGGAATAATTTCCTGTTTAGATACCACAATTTGACATACTATATTGATTTTTGATGAGTGATGGTCGTTAGAAATATGATAGAAATAGAGACGGTCATGGAATTTTTACCAACAAAAGTTATTACAAATTTTATTTAAATTTTTAAAGAAATTTACTAAATATACTGTCTCAAGTCATAATGTATGATTAATATCAACACTCATCAAAATTTTTTAGTCACTATTTTCCTTTTCGATAATCTGTAGGGAGTCAGATTAGTTAATATAGACATTTAAGATCAAATCCAAATATATAAAATCGAATTTCTAAAATGCCTAAATTGAGATGCAGTCGACAAAAACTATTTTCTGGAAGGGGTTTTGTAAAAATGTATGCCAATTGAAAATCAGTTGAAGTGAAATTTATGTAGATTTTTTTTTAAAACATGATGCAACTAATGAATGTCTCAACATAAAACACATTTCACTAGTACTTTTTCTATCAACTAGACAACCGGCATAATCTGCATCTGAAAAAACCCCTTTAACTCAAAGTTATCAGATAAAGACTAAATCGTGAAATGTGCAACAAATACCTTATAATCCATTTATAGATTTTAAAATGCGATTCCTTTGGATTTTACTGAAACCGTGCACATAAACAAACATAGAACATAGTGTCTGGTTTAAAAGCAGTAAGATAAAGAAGTATACCCACGTGTATCTAGAGTAATCATCAACCAATACAGGACAATATCTCTTACCACAGTGCATGAAAAGATGATTTTTAAAATTTTCCCATTTGATCACCTTTCCTCTTATTGGCTGATCAAAATATGGTGCAGATTTTCAACATTTAATACATCGTTTGTTGCCCATTTTGACTCAGCCACCTCTGTGCTTCTCTAGACTAAGGAACTTTGATTTGTCATCCGTCGTGTGCTTGGAACAACCGGAATCCAAATACCACTCTTGTTGTTCCTTAGCCTACCACCACACTTACACGAGGATAGACTTTTGTGACCTATTTGTTTTTATAGGTCTATGATTGTTAGTGACAAAAGATTTTGAAAAACAAGTTTGTGTAGAACCAAAACAGTCTATATTTGTTCCTTTTGGCACCCAGATCTGTTTGATTTTAAGGGATTTTACATCCGTGCCTTTGGAAACCCAAATTGGTATGGTTTTTGTGTATGGTTTTCCAAGGGATTTTGATTTGTATATGAGATTAGATAGTCGTCCATACATTTCTATGAAACTTTCATCCTTTGCCATTATGAAGTTTTCATATTCGCTACTAAACATGGCAAGGCGAGATTCTTTGACTTGGGTGGTTCCTTCATGAGTCACTTCGAGTGTGTTCCAAATTTCCTCCGCGGTTAGACAATGCGAGACACGATTAAATTCAATTTGATCTAATGAACAAATAATAGAATTCATAGCCTTAGCGTTAGCAAATTGTAGTTTATTTTCAAGATCTATCCATTGATCCATCGATTTTTCAACTTCTTGATTATCTACCACTACAGTTGGTGTTCTATATCCCATCTCAACAATATTGCATGCATATATGTTTTTTTTTAAAATTCATTCTATTTTTCCAATAAGCATATTCACCATTGAACATGGGTGGTCTAACTATGGACTGACCCTCAGCAAAAGTATTATTAAAAGAAGCTATTTAAAAAAAAGTCAAATTTTTTAAAAAGAAAAAAATCAAATTTTTAATAAAAAAATGGTTTTTGTTCCTAGCTCTTATACCACTTGTAGGATCATTTTCACCCTAGAAGGGGGGTGAATAGGGTGATACTAAAAATAATTAAAAATTAATGCGGAAATAAAAATAACAACTGAAAGTAATGTAGAAAAGATCACACACAAATTTACCTAGCTTGGCAAAACCCTGTCTACGTGCTGCCACTAAGGTTTCTACTAGAAATTAAGTAGTCAGACGCTTACACACGTAGACTTGCAACACCCGCTACTTGACTAACCTAACTCTACGCTCAAAACCCTGCCACAACTCAGCCACTGAGTTGCGAATTCTCGAACCACACCACCATAGTTCGTAACTTAGTTACACAACTAAACTTTGACTTGAATTTAAAAAGAAATTACAAATAAAATAAACTAAACCAAAATAAGAAAACAAACCCCTATTTTTTTATAACTCAAGCCTAAATATAATTACGGCCCAAATAATAATTAAAAGAGACAGTCTTCTTTTTCCCTTTCAGTAGAATATTCGGCCGTCCCCTTTCTGTATTCGTATCCACCTCGTTTCTTTTTCGTTCCTCTTCAAAATCTTGGGTTTTGAAATTGAAGTCGCCACCTTGATGTTGTAATCGATTGAGTGATGAATTCAACTTGGCTTTGTCAATCGATCCTGGCTTATATTGGCTTGCGGTTACTCTAATTTTTGTCGAGCACGAATGATAGAAATGATATGCAAATTATCCCTTTCTCGATTTTGATTACACTCGACTTCGATTCGAGTTTAGTGATTTGTTGCTCTGTTAATTGCTTGAACTCGAACCACATTGCCAATGATGATGCTGGGTTTAATTTATAGGGTTGAAAATCATATATTTACGTTCATATAGTTTTGGTTGGAATAATTCGTGATTTTGTTCTCTGCGTTGATTTTTGATCGAATGAGTGCTGTGATCTCTGACTTGTTCGTTGTTGAATTTGCTTGAATAATTTTTAATTCAGTTCCGTTCTTTTTGGCATTTGAATTTGTTTCTCGTTCTTTCCTCTGTGACTTCGACATTTGAATTTTTTAGATAAAATCTGACTTGTTAACTCGTGCTATCATCTGTGAGTTCCATTTTCTTTTCTAGCTTTGACTTGATGACTTCATTCAAACTGCTACCTTATTCATTTCTTTGTATTCCTTTCACTTTGATTGGTTCATTGACTCACGACTTCATAAGTGACTGCACTTTGAAGTTTTCATACATGTTGTTGTGTACTTGTGTAAATGTCTCTGATCTGTTGGTTTTCATGGGTTATGATATGTTCACACTGCTTTGACCATTCATGCTGGTGCAGTTTGTATTTATGCATGTAGTCTAGTTCACTTGAGTCTGGTTTGGTTTGCATATGAGCTTTATGTGTACTCGAGTCTCTTTGTTGTTGCAGTCTTGTTAGCCTTTGATTTGTGCACTTGTATTTTCATTTCAAGTTTATTGTTGTAGTCTGGTCATTGCATTGCTTTGATTCATACTCGCCTTCACACACCTGAAATGTTGAAATTGTGTTGTTTGGAGTTTTGGTACGAGTTTGTTAGTCTGCACCGTGCATTGAACTTGACCATTTGGTTGAGTTATTTTCCTTTGAGTTAACTGTGCAGTTGAGGTCTTGTATATGCCTGAATGCATTGAGTCTTGTTCATTGATCTGGTTTGGTTCATCTGAGTGTTGTATGTGTTCACTGCTCTATTGTTCATCATGTTTATGCTTGAACTGATATATGTTATGTTGACATGGTCTTTACGTTTGTATTGAGTAACTCACTTGTGTGATTCTCTAAACTGGACTGTTCTGGTTGCATCACTATTGCTCTGTCCACCTTGATTTGATTCATGTGCACTGGTTTGTTGTTTTTGTTGTTTTTGAGTTCCTTTGCACCAGACCATGCCATTGAACATGTTCACTCGAGTCTGCACTTGAGTTGAATCCGGTCTATGCTTCGGTTTGACCTTGTGCTTACCTGTCCCTGCAGTTTTAAAAAGCAAGTGTATATCGGTGTGCACGGCCTTGTGGCATGTACATTGATACACTGTGCATGTCATAAGTTGTTCGTGTAAGATGAATTAAAAGAAAATGATGATGAACAACCCAAATAACCGAGGCAAATAATATTTTCAAAACACACATTTTATTGTACACTGCAAAATAATTTCTTTTTCAATTTTACCGCGTCAGATTTTATTTCGCAGATAGCTCAAATGCTGGATTCAGGCTGGAACAGAGTTGAAGATCAAATATGAGTGAGAGTGAATATGTAGTGAGGTGAAAAATTGTAAATTGAAAGTTTTATTGTAATTGAAATTGTATAAATGTAGCGAGAGCTCAAATTTGTACTATTTGAATTTGTAATAAAATATTTGTTTGAATAAAACATTTGTTTAAATATGAATTCTGAGTTATTTATTGTATTCAACAAATATTTATTTAATTATGTGGAAAAACAAAAATAGTACAGTAACAAATACATTTAAACAAATATATATATATATGTTTATTATCATCAAAAAAAAATCGTACACTAGTACACTAGCATATTCTACACTTTTATTTGAACCAATTTATCAAATTTCGAATATTTTTGGATCAAAAATGTATTTCTTTCCGACTCATTTTCGGATTCATATTTTCAAGCCCGAAAATAACACTCCTTTTAACCATATCTTCCTCAAAACAAATACAAATTAAGTGATTATTTTGTTGAAATGATAGAGAAAAGAATTTCTAAGAACTTTTCGTTTAACCACTATTGAAATCCCGAGAGTAACATGGCCAAAAATCAAGGAAAAGATGACCCATTTTCGAGTTGATTTTGCGGTTTCCCAAGCTTTGAGAGTTCTACAGTGTTTCAAGTTTTCAAAAGAGTTTTGCAAAATTTTGGTAAGTAAACTTCTTAATTTTTGGGAAAGTTTTTACTTTGCATTTATCGACTATTTGGTGATAAAATGATTTGATTGTTTGGTTGGATTATTGTATGGTTTGGATGCATATATATATGTTGCTTATATTTGTGAATGCATGTGGTTAATTTAGTGTGTGCCTGAATGTGAAGTCTAGATTTTTGTGAATGATGTAAAAGTGTGAACTTGTTTGTTTGGGTTTGTAATATGAATAAGTTGTTATGGACATAATTATGTGGTTGTTGTACAAAGCAAAGTAACAAAGTTAACAATTAGATTTGGCTATCGATGAAGAATCCTTTGTGAAGGGTACGAGTTTTGGTTTGTAATCAAAATCGATTTTAAAAGTAAGAAACTTGGTTTTAAATTATTTATTTTGTGTTTTGAAAAGTTAGTAAGCTTTCTAGTATTAAGTTTCCAAAAAGAAAAGCTGAAACATTTGCAAGTATGACACCTATAGCGATAATCATTATGAATAAAGTTTCGTAAAGGTCCGTTTTTTTGAAAATTTAGTTTCCTACTTTAAAATTATTTTGGAAAGGTTTTGTTAAAATTAATAAAAATGATTTAAAAAGTTAATTAAGTTTTAATAATTAATTATTAATTAATTAAGCTTGGTAATTAATAATTAATGAAGTATTAAACAAGGTCCATTAATCTTAATTAAATAAAGATTAGTACTAGTTAATTATCCTTTA
This sequence comes from Allium fistulosum, assembly GCA_030737815.1. Classification (NCBI taxonomy): domain Eukaryota; kingdom Viridiplantae; phylum Streptophyta; class Magnoliopsida; order Asparagales; family Amaryllidaceae; genus Allium; species Allium fistulosum. The sequence continues at coordinate 459,276,671 of CM060905.1, forward strand.
AAAGTAAGATTAATTTTTAATCAATTATGAGTTAAATATATGATTTTTTTAGAAGGAGAATATATGATTTTTTTTAATTAATTATTAATCAAATATAAGGTTATTTATTTATTTATTTAATTTATCAAGTGTTTAATATTTTTAATTATAAACTAATTTTGGTGAATTATTTATTAAAGGTTTAATTTATTATTTAATTTTTAATTAAAATCTTATTTAATTAATTAATTGATATTAATTAATAGTTAATTATTAATAAAGGTTTTAAATTATTATTTAATAATTAATAAAGGATTAATTAAGGGTTTAAATTATTTATTAAAGGTTTAATTATTCATTAATTTATACTTAGATTATGTTCAAATTTAATAAAGATTAATTATGATTTAATAAAGAGTTTAACCCGTAATTAATTATTTTAAAATAGAGTTTTAAGTTTTAAATCCTTTGTTTCGAGAATCATACTATTTTGAAGGTACTTCTTTTTCAAAGATGGTTTTGAATATAAGGGATTCAAATGTCGATACCATTAAGTAGACAAACAATTGTGAATGAGTTATGTAAATGGTTTGATTGTGTGGAAATGTGTTAGCAAAATAAATCTCCATTCTATTATAAGTTGATTGTTTGGACATCTGATAGCAGAATAAATCGTTCTACTATAGTGTAATTATTTATTGTGTGGACATATGTTTTGTAGAATAAATTCCCATTTTGCTCTAAGTAGTAAATTGTTTGGATATCTATTTAGCAAGAAAAATCACTATCCTGCTATTATGTTATTTGGACACGTAGATGCTAGTTGAGTTGTATTGATATGTTATTCCCTGATTTGGATATGAATTGCATTTACATATATGTTGACTTATGTAAATAAATGGTTAAGTGACTTAAAAGTGAAACTGATGTTAAATGGTAACTTAAATAAGTACCATTGGGATTGCTAAGCTCCTTTTGAAATTATAAAGTACGGTTTTGAATTAATTTCAATTCTTTAATCAACTTGGGTTTAGAGTTTATAAGTGATTTTTCAAGTTATATTATTATTTTATAAAGGTATTTATAAATAATAACTTATTTATAAAAATGGGTTTTACTAAGTAAAAAGGGTTTATTTAAAGTGATTTAAAAGGATGAGTTGCAAAAGATATTTTGTAAAGGATTTTTCTTAAAAGAGATTTAACAAAGGAGTTTAAAATGGGGAAATGTTTTATAAATGATTTTAGAGGTTTGTAAAAAGGTTTTGTAAATTGACTTGTAATCTTATAAAAGTGTTTTATAGATTGATTTTGGAAATTTATAAAGGTATTTAAATGTGAAGTGAGCTTTTAAAAGGGAACTTTTAATAAAGGATAGGTGGATTGGTTTATAGTAAGTAATGTTTTCAAAAGAAATTTGAAAAGAGAGAATTTTCCAAATGTTTTGATAATATACTTATACCCTTAAGATAAGTATAAATATTTTCCCAAGTATAAAGGGGCAGTAAGGGTTTTGGAAATAGTGCTGTGTAAAGATTTTTTGATCAAGTTTTATAAAGTGATTTTATTAATTAAAGATTAATTAATAAATGCTTAGAGGATCCCATATGGAATCAAATCAATGTTTGAATGATTGTTTATTTGATAGTTAATAACCGACTATCAAACCTGGACTAAACATAACTTTGGAAATATCTAGGAGAAACCAAGGTTTTAAATATCGGATTTCGGTCACGTTTCATCTCGGAATTTTTACACAAGTTATCTCGTATCGGGGGAGATCTCGGACGAGATGAGTACATATCGGGTGTACATCTCGGATTGACATCTCGGGTCTTATAATGCATCTCGAGAATATCTCGGATGTACTTATGTATCTAAAATTGATGTGTCAAAAATTTATTTAACGGTTATAACTTTCTTAGTAAAAATAAAAATGGTAGCATACTTGATTTACATGGAAAAAGGAATATTTTTAGAACACTAGTAGCTTGATAGCTTAATTGATTTGATAATGATTGAATAATATCCTTTTATTTGAACATAATAAAGAAGTCAAACCTTTCGCTATGACCCATTAAGATAAAAAGTAAAGAATAGTTCAAGAAGTAGGTAAAATATAATCCGAATGAGTAGTTTCTTTTGAATCAATATGAAAATAAAAAATGTTATGCAAAATAAGAAAAATGTATAATTTCGGATGAGATCTCAGATTGAGATTTTGATCAATATTTCGGGTGAGATTTGAATATCTCGGACGAGATGAGTGTTGAAGGAGATGTGGAGGAGATTTGATGTCTCGTCTCGTTTAAGTGTGAAAAGGAGATCTCGGGCGATATATAGGAGATTTAAAACCATGGGAGAAACACGTGAGTTTTATGGCACAACCATCCCTAATGATGCTGTCTGTGCGTATAAATCATGTTTCGTTCTTCTAGGATAAATGATAAGGAAATCCATCCACTAATGATTAGGAGGTGAACTCCGCTCTTACCTTTTATCTGCTTATTTGTTAAAGAACCGGGGTTGAGTTTACTGGAAATTATCGAAAGTTGTTTCGAAGAGACCGACATCAGATATGTTATCCGCAAACAACTTCGATCTAACTCAAGCATTTCGAACTGAAGACATCTTGAAGAGTATGGAATCAAAGATGGAGTTTTGAAGTGGAAGGGGTATTTTCTACTAACCTTGAGGGTGATTCCAAAATGGGTGTAGTGGAGGTAGTGCCTTCGGTTTTGTTTAGTCCTAAAACGAACTTGTATGGATGAATGTTGGCATTGCATTATTGCTTGGAGGGTAGTGTTAGCATTCAAAGTGGGAAGTGCTATATAATGGTAAAATGAAACACCCCACATCCCTTAGTATACCCAAAAAAACACACTAAAAGATGTGGTGCATTGTAGGTATAGCTAAAACTTTACAGAGACTAAGATTTACAAGACAATTAAATAAAAACAGCGGAAACATTTAAACAATAACTCATTTAAAAGTTAAACTTCATAAAATAAGTCATAACCAAAATATGTCTCAAAATACCAAATACATATGTCTCATGAAAAATGCCATCTCAGTCACAATATCAGAGTACAAAATCATTCCTCCCAAATAGTACCTGTTCATAAAAATCCAAATGAAATTGAAAAGAAGAAGAATACATGAAGAAAAACTCCACAGCTGAATCTCCAAGAAAGTCTGAAATCTACTATCCTTGCCTCTACTAGCCTATGGGGGGAAAGGGGAAAATAGAGGAGTGGGTCAGACTAAATTTCTGATGAGTGGAAGTAATTACTAGTATTTTTAAGCAAGATAAAGATAACATACTTAGCAATAGTTCTAGTATGAAAGGAAATAAAGGAAAAGATAAAACTGGAATAGAATACTGTTTAACTGTTTGCTTTGCTTAAATAGTTCTGATCATTTTCGATTGTTTGCACTTGTCTTAGATAACTGCTTTGATTAGGCTGAAATCCTAATCCTACTTTAATTAGGCTGAAGTCCTAATTCTACCCTTTGATCAGCTTTCTATCTCTGTTGTGCCACTGTGAGCTAGTCCCATCCTGTGGGTCCCACAGCAAAAATACACATGTTTAGCGCTTTGGAACTCAATAGCGGCTTATATCCCTGCACTGAGGCCGCACGCTCGGCCCCCGTTCGGTTCGCACTATCTGTTGCTCCTTCTTTTGTCCTGTTATCTATCCTAAATAGCATAAGCGTGCCCGGCCTCACCTGATCTTTTATGAGACCATCAGTCCTAGTCTGACAGGGTCCTGCCCAGCCTCATCTAAGTGTGTTGTGAGACCATCAGTCCTAGTCTGAAAGGGGAATGTTGCCGATACGGTTCCTAACAAACAAAATCTAATTGCCCCGCTTGCCCAAATCCACTGATTTGAGCTTCTATCTATTGACCACTTATCTACCCTAAACAGCATAAGCATGTCCCAGCTCCCACTAACCTATTGTGAGACCATCAGTTCCTGACTGAAGAGGAATGCTGCCGATACGGGTCCTTCTTCTATCTTTGCTTATTAACTTAGTATAAGCCTTTTAAATAAGCCTCTTCTGTTAATTCTGCTCTATTTGCTTATTAACTTATTCTAAGTCTTTAAAATAATCCTCTTCTGTTATCTCTGCTATATTTGCTTATTAACTTAGTGTAAGTCTTTAAAATAAGCCACTTCTGTTATCTCTGTTATATTTGCATATTAACTTAACTCTAAGTTTTAAAATAAGCCTCTTTCTGTTCTTTCTGCTTAATTATAACCTATGTTATAATTTCCCTTTTATTCTATCTTCTTACTTATAACTACTAGTTATAAACTTGCTTGCAAAAGTCAAATTTACTTATTTCAGTCTATATTCTTTTTATTACAGTTCTTCTTATTTACATCAAATTTTCTATAAATTTAGTATTCCTATAATTTAGTCTATATTAGCGAATTATCCTCTTTTTTATTATTTTTATTCGCGTAAAAAGGGATAAAAAGAACTAAAATTTACAGGCTGAATTCTAATGTAAAACGGATGTAAATAAAATAAAAATAACTATAAATAATAAAAAATAATTGTAAATAAATGAATAAAATAGCTAAATAAAAATAGCTAAACAAAATAGACTGAAAAGAATATTAAAAATTAACTGTAAACAACTTATATAAAAGCGGTCTCAAAATTGCAGAAAAACTACAACTATTGAGAATCCTATTATTTTAAATTACTTAAAAATCGAAAATAATTACTTAAACATTCACATGTGGTCCTTAGCTCTTTTCCTTGACCTTCTCGGATCCACTTCTAGAGTATAAAATATTTTAAAAAGATCTTCTCCTTGGAAAAATATTCTTTTTAGGGTCTAGCCTCAGGCAATGAACCCAGAGGGAGAAAATATGAATGAGAAAAATAGCTAGGCCTAGGGTCTTATATATAGTATCACTTGTGGATCTCAGACCATTGGATTTGAGGATTAAATCTAGTGCAACCACATCATAGGCTCGATGGGAACCGTCGGATGGAAGCACGGACGCATAGGATGAAGTAGAAATGGAAAAACACGTCATCGTCTAAAACTAGAAAAAAACAATGTGGAGATGCATGGCGGGTCGACCTACCTGTCGACCCAACACATGCTAGGGTCGACCTAGCAAAGGTGAGTGTCGACCCTAGGGTCGACCTTGCCTATGTATATTTTTTTTCTTTTTAATTTCCGATTTCTTCTTTCTTTTGTAACTTCTTCGTTTTAGCTCGGATTCTGACAATCTATATATGGAAATTGACCAGAAAATCATCACAGACACAATGGTTCAACTCTCGTGGCTCAATTCTGATAATTTCACAAAGTTATTTTATTATTGAATTAATTCATTAATTAATTATTATAACTTAAATTTCGGGTTGTTACATTCTTTTCTCCTTAAGGGATTTCGCCCCCGAAATCTTTAAGGACAGAAGAATGAAATAAATATTTTCATCCAAGTTCTACAACCAACTACTCAACCATCATCCATCACATCCATTGTCCTTAAGTTTTTCTAATGCAATTTATGATACATATGCAAATAGTGTAGTGTTAATGTCCCTAACTAATGCAAAAGATTAGGCAGTCTACTGATTCAGTCGACCTTCTCTTTATGCAATCATGTTTGTGCTATGTATTCAAATGAATGCAAGTTTCCTAATGATAACTGATAGTTCTACATGCGTGCTATAATCATCATCCAAATGCAACAATCATGTGATAATCATCAATTTATAGCAACCATGGAAATAAATAAAATAAAAATGCAATTGCGCACACATCCATATGCATATGCTCTAGTTACCTAGTTAAGCCGATCCCTAAGAGATAATAGTGCCTAGTGTATATATATGTGTCCATTAGCATCCACTAGCAAACACTTGCAACCACTAGCATCCATCATACATAACATGTTCTAATAAGATGTTTACATCAAATCCTACCATCCATAGGTTAAATCCTAAGATCTACCCTTCCAAAGGATAATAAAGGAAAGAACCTATTCAAAACTAAAGATGGAAATAGGAGATTCAAAATTTACCATCAAAGAGATGAGGATAAGAGATATGTATTTTCCTAATCTAATCAATCTTCTCCGAAGCCTCTCTAACCATGTCGGGACCAAGTAGCAATCTCTCTGTAGACTCTAATCAACACGAAGGTGACTTGCACGGTCTTCCATAAAGAGCTTCGAAAGGTGCCAGTCCAATGCTAGCTTAAAAGCTCTTAATGTATGCGAATTCCACTCAAGGAAGATGCTCCTTTCAAGTTCCTCCAAAATCAAGAATACACATTCTCAATCATGTGCGTCTTACTATCTTACTAATATCACCTTACTATATAGTCTACACCCATGAAGCAACAATCCTAGGTTCTCACTAGTGTCTTTTACACTTTATAGAAACTTCTATTATTACTTCTAAAAGTAATCACTGCTATTTCCTACATAGTCTTACACTTTTTCCGTCACACCTAGGGAATGATTCCTATCTACTCCACATTTAAAAGTTTGGTTTGGTATTTATCATCTCATTTCAAAAACTGAAGCTTCTAAATTTTTAAAACATCAAATCCCAAAAAAAAATTTCATTTTTTTTTCTTTTTTTGCCTTTAAAAGTGTTATTTTCAAGTTTCTATTAAATTCAAAGGTACTTAGTTACTTAACATTTTATCTTTCAAGACTTGCATCCTTATAGATTTTTGAATTTACATTATTCCCCAAACCTAGAGGGGAAAACTTACAAATTCTTAGTTCAAAACTTATTCCTCGTTTTCTTTTAAAGACCTTTATAGCTTCCCATAAAAATTTGGATTTTTAAATTTAAATGTTACTCAGTTTTCGCTTTCAAAAACTTATTTACTTTTTCACCAAACCATTTTTCTTTAAGACACCTTTAAAATGTCCTTACATGTTTTCAAAACATCTTCTTTTCATAGATTTTCAATTTTGCAAAAACTGGAGTAGATAGGAACAATTATTTTATTAAAACCCCTTTACTTTCCAATTACCTAACCTTGGAGGAGTTTCTAACTTACTACAAATCGAGACTTTCTACAAAGGCAAGCAACTAATGCGCATAATCAATGGAAAAATATATAAAATTTCCATTGCTTAGCTTTTTCTACCAAGGCTCTCTTAGTATTACACTCCTTATTATACCTAATGATTTTATACCTTAATATATTGGAACTACTTTCTTTTATAAGAAACTATTAACGCTAAAACCTTCTATGAATCCTTTAAAAGAGGACTTCATGTTTATGTGAAATTACAAGGAACATATTTTATATTTTTCGAAATAGGCTATACAAAATATGGTGCTTCCCATACCTTGTACATCTCTTTCACGTATTTCTTATAACTTGCACAAAACATCTTTATTTGTGATTTGGTTTCATAGAAAGTTATATCATCATTCATTTCATTCTAATAGATTAAAGTATGTTTAATCTATAATCTCTTACAATAGACAATTTCTATGAAATTTATTAATTTTCTAATATTTAATTTACACTTTTCTTTTCAGAAAATCTCATTTTCAAAATTGTTTTAATATATCTATAACTAAAAAAACATTTCCTCATACTTATTTAAATAATAAGCGTACTTACAAACCACTTTATTTCTATACTATCTTCAAAATACATTTTTATTTGGGTCAAAACAAATGTTACGTAAAACACTGTTACTACAATCCAAAATTACTAGTGTACTCATATACTATGTAAAAACTTTTCCTTTGGGAGTCACCTACTATAATAGTAGTGTTATAGTTTATGCTCCCCTTATTTTTCATGAACACATCTATTACAACAATAAATGTTGTAACCTACGTTTTTGATACTTAATACACTCTAGGTTTTTATATTAAAAATCTTTGTTTACCTACAAAGAAACTAGCGAGCTATATATGCTCTATAATTCTTCAAAAAGAATTTCACTTTTAACAAAATTTACATCGTATAAAAACCAATTTAAATTTCATACCCAATATTTTCAAAAACCCAATATTAACAAGTATATATATATTTTTCCAACTTTTCAATTCTAACAATCTCATTTTATTGGGCTAGGCATAATGTGGATTTTCTTCTTACTATCCTAGGAGGACCCTTCCTAAACCTTGGTAATCTCATTTCCTTACTAAAATCTTTTGTTCCTATTCCTCTTATATGCTTATATTTATTTCAAAGCACTGCCGTTAAATCCACTTATCTGAAACAATTATAATTTTTGCAATTATTTACACATGGGCTTTCCTCTTTTTTTTCAATTGAATCTATTGTACATCTCCAATCTTTGCCCATAACTCTTTGGATTTCCACAATCCGAACCTAAATGTACAAAACCGTTTCTCAAAATCTTTCCATGTGTTGACCTTCTCTATGCCCTAAGAAACGTACTTCCTTACGCCAAAAAGTGACACTTCAAGAACTTTGCTCTCAACTGATGAACACAAAGTGTACGAAGAGCCTCCTCTAAATGAATAGCATGCTCTTCCATACTCTTGGAAAACACCAAAATGTCGTCCACGAATACTACTACGAACTCATTTAGGACATTTCCAAAAATACGGCTCATCAAATCTATAGAATAGATTGGGGCGTTGGTTAGCCCAAATGGAATAACCAACCACTCGAACAATCCACCTGTTGAAGCCTTTCTCTAATAGCTCACCCATCTGCTTACTTAACTCCTTCCTTTCATGTGTCTCACGGGCAATGCCACTGGCTTAGCATTGTCATCCATATAGATCCTAAAGTCGATCTCTCTCTTAGGGGGTAGTCCCCTAACCTCCTCAAAAATGTCTGGGAAATCTCTAACGACTGGAACAGAATCTAGCTCTCTTAGTGACGAATCAAGGGAATAAAGGAAGCTTAACATGACTGACCCTTGTGGGTCGCAAGAAACCTCGAGAGTTCTAATGCTGCATGTCTCTTGTCTAATGACTCTCCTCTCGCAGTCCAATATCGCTCCATAAGTGGATACCCAATCCATTCCCAAAATCATCCCATACCCCGAAAATCCCAATACATAGGCGTCACAATCAAACTCTACTCCTAGTATAAAAAAATTTCAAACCCCTACAAATCATGGATAAATGTGCCGATCCTCCTATAAGGTTTGAAACAACTATGAGGTCTACTGCTAAAGAGATACCTAAGTGCAAACAATCAACCAAAGAACTAGAAATGAAAGAGTATGAATAGGAAAATCTGAAATAAAGATCAAAACCTTCTACGGAGACTTTCCTACCTCAATCCGGTCCACTAATATAAGGTGCTACATCCAAAGCCTGTACTTGCGCTGTAGGTGCGCCTGCTCTCTGCCCCGTCCTATGAGGATGAGCTCTACTAAGGTAACCAGGCTGCCCACAGTTGAAACACCTTCCCTTCATCATTTTATTCTTACAGTCCTTTGCATAATGACCAACCAATCCACAGTTATTACATTTCTCGCTTTTCTTGATCCGCTTCTGAGGTCCGCCTTCTTTCCACTTGTCTTTATCCTTCTTGTTCTTCCACCACGACTTCCTAAAGCTTTCTGAATTCGGAACCTCTTTAAGCCCAGCTGCTAAGATGCAGCCAGAACTCTCTGTCGGTCCTCCAATCCTAACAATCTAAATATTCGCTCCGTATTCCTTAACCAAGACCGTGCCTCTACAAAATCCATCATGCTGGAAAATGTTCTGCCTCCTAGACTAGCGAAGCCCTTGCATAGCTTAGAAAAATTGGCTGCTGCAGGTGGATTAATGGGATCTCCACTTGTTGGTGCTGGATTGGGCGCTTGCCCTTGCACTTCTGGTACCGTAGCTCTACGGAACAAGTCAGCCATACTATGCAAAGAAAAGAAAATTTAGGCTCGAAAGAATCGAAAGAAGGTTGAACTGGACTTTAAGGGGATTTTTATAAAAACTCTTTTTTTATACTTGAAAAACTATTTCAATAATAAAAGTTTCTTTCTGAAAAATATTTCTAGTTTGAAGATATGCTACTTTTTAAAAATAGGTTACTTTTGGAAAAATACTTTATTTTTGCAATAAGTTTTTAGGAATCCTGTAACCTAAGGCTCTGATACCAAGTAAAACGCCCCTTAGTATACCCAAAAAGGACATACTAAAAGATGTGGTGCGTTGTAGGTATAGCTAAAACTTTATAGAGACTAAGATTCACAGCACAATTAAATAAAAACAGCAGAAACATTTAAACAATAACTCATTTAAAAGTTAAACTTCATAAAATAAGTCATAACCAAAATATGTCTCAAAATACCAAATACATACGTCTCATGAAAAATACCACCTCAGTCACAATATCAGAGTACAAAATCATCCCTCTCAAATAGTACTAGTTTATAAAAATCCAAATGAAAACTGAAAAGAAGAAGAATACATGAAGAAATACTCCGCAGCTGAATCTCCAAGAAAGTCCGAAATCTACTATCCTTGCCTCTACTGGCCTATGGGGGGAAAGAGGGAAAATAGAGGAGTGGGTCAGACTAAAAAGTCTGGTGAGTGGAAGTAATTACTAGTATTTTTAAGAAAGATAAAGATAATAGAATTAGCAATTGTTCTAGTATGAAAGGAAATAAAGGAAAAGATAAAACTGGAATAGAATACTGTTTAATTGTTTGCTTTGCTTAAATAGTTCTGATCATTTTTGATTGTTTGCACTTGTCTTAGATAACTGCTTTGTTTAGGCTGAAATTATAATCCTACTTTAATTAGGCTGAAGTCCTAATTCTACCTTTTGATTGGCTTTCTATTTCTGTTGTGCCATCGTGAGCTAGTCCCATCCCATGGGTCCTACAGCAAAAAGACACATGTCTAGCGCTTTTGAACTCAATAGCGGCTTATATCCCTACACTGAGGCCGCACGCTCGGCCCCCGTTCGGCTCGCACTATCTGTTGCTCCTTCTTTTGTCCTGTTATCTATCCTAAACAGCATAAGCGTGCCCGGCCTCACCTGATCTTTTATGAGACCATCAGTCCTAGTATGACAGGGTCCTGCCCAGCCTCACCTAAGTGTGTTGTGAGACCATCAGTTCTAGTCTAAAAGGGGAATGTTGCCGATACAGGTCCTAACAAACAAAATCTAATTGCCCTGCTTGCCCAAATCCCCTAATTTGAGCTTCTATCTATTGACCACTTATCTATCCTAAACAGGATAAGCGTGTCTTAGCTCCCACTAACCTATTGTGAGACCATCAGTTCCTGACTGAAGGGGAATGCTGCCGATACGGGTCCTTCTTCTATCTTTGCTTATTAACTTAGTATAAGCCTTTTAAATAAGCCTCTTCTGTTAATTCTTCTCTATTTGCTTATTAACTTATTCTAAGTCTTTTAAATAAGCCTCTTCTGTTATCTCTGCTATATTTGCTTATTAACTTAGTGTAAGTCTTTAAAATAAGTCTCTTCTGTTATATCTGCTATATTTTCTTATTAACTTAACTCTAAGTTTTAAAATAAGCCTCGTTCTCTTCTTTCTGCTTAATTATAACCTACGTTAAAAGTTCCCTTTTATTCTGTCTTCTTAGTTATAACTACTAGTTATAAACTTGCTTGCAAATGTTAAATTTGCCTATTTCAGTCTATATTCTTTTTATTACCGTTCTTCTTATTTACATCAAATTTTCAATAAATTTAGTATTCCTATAATTTAGTCCATATTAGCGAATTATCCTCTTTTTTATTATTTTTATTCGCTTAGAAAGGGATAAAAGGAACTAAAATTTACAGGCTGAATTCTAACGTAAAACGGATGTAAATAAAATACAAATAACTATAAATAATAGTAAATAACTTTAAATAGATGAATAAAATACCTAAATAAAATAGCTGAACAAAGTACACTGAAAAGAACATTAAAAATTAACTATAAACAACTTATATAAAAGCGGTCTCAAAATTGCAGAAAAACTACAACTATTGAGAACCCTATTATTTTAAATTACTTAAAAATCTAAAATAATTACTTAAACACTCACCTGTGGTCCTTAGCTCTTTTCCTTGGCCTTCCCGGATCCACTTTTAGGGTATAAAATATTTTAAAAAGATCTTTTCCTTGGAAAAATATTCCTTTTAGGGTCTAGACTCAGGCAATGAACCCAGATGGAGAAAATATGAATGAGAGAAATAGCTAGGCCTAGGGTCTTATTTATAGTGTCACTTGTGGATCTCAGACCATTGGATTTGAGGATTAAATCTGGTGCAACCACATCATAGGCTCGATGGGAACCGTCGGATGGAAGCACTGATGCATAGGATGAAGTAGAAATGGAAAAACACGTCATTGTCTAAAACTGGAAAAAAACAACGTGGAGAATGCATGGCAGGTCGATCTACCTATCGACCCAACACATGCTAGGGTCGACCTAGCAAAGCTGAGGGTCGACCTTGCATATGTATTTTTTTTCTTTTTAATCTCTAATTTCTTCTTTCTTTTGTAACTTCTTTGTTTTAGCTCGGATTCTGACAATCTATATATGGAAATTGACTAGAAAATCGTCACGGACACAATGGTGCAACTTCCGTGGCTCAATTCTGATAATTTCACAAATTTATTTTATTATTTAATTAATTCGTTAATTAATTATTATAGCTTATATTTCGGGTTGTTACATAAAATGCAGCCTCAAGCCTCAGCAACCGAGAAATGATAAAAATCGGGCATGCAGCAGGGCCATGTGGGTCGCTCCCATCAGGGTATGGTCATCCAAAATCTAAATCGATTACTATCTACTCATGTACGCTTCAGGGCCTAAAGTGAGGTGATCATATTTGGTACTACTAGTCAAGTGGTAGGCCAGTCCTATGTGGCAGGGGTACAAGATGTTCTAGTCATACCCCATTGCATTTTATCTAGAGATGTACCATCAAAAGGTAGTTTCTGCTGCTTATTATTACATTACTCTGTGTCTGTGATTCTATGATTTATTTATTTATTTATTGTATATGATGAGTTTTGCCAATATAAATTAACAATCTGATATTTTGAGCAATTCAAGTCCGACATGTGCGGAAGCAAATGGTTGAAAATATCGGGATGTTACATATCTTGAGCTAATTAATAGTACAAATAGGCCATACTTATGATAAACACATCAATTAAATTCACTAATGACCAAAAAAGAGAGTTTATAATTTCGTATTGTGTTGATTTATGTGATCAAGAGAGTAGATTTATCTCTAAATTGCCTTCTACTCTCATATTTTTATCCATTCTAGCTTTTGTTAGTTTTTACAATTTCTTAACTTAACACTCTCAAATCTTGGTTAATTTAATTGAATAGAATTTTAAAATCAAAACAATTCCCAGTGGATCGACCCGTATTCGCCACGTGCTAAAATTGTACGCCGTGCGCTTGCGGTTATTATCAATTTAAATTTTTTTCGGTGATTTTCTAAACTCATAGAAAAATCGTCATTAAACAGACAAATTACGCAGTTTTCTAATCACCCCCTCCTTATAATTACCCATGGGAAAGATTTAAGGGGACATGCTACTGATGCAAGACGGGAACAACGAATGCTGAAGTCTTCTCATTTATGCTTGATATGGACATGGCGACAAAATATCCAAAGAATGAGATGCCAAGGTAGTGTCCTTAGTCAATGCATATATTCTATTATATTTTTCAATTCCACTGTGAGTTTATATTTGTCGCTCTTTGATATACTTTTTGTTTATTGTAGGTTCCCAAAACCAACGATCCATACCCTAATGGACTTGGGTTTCGATTTAGTCAAAATTCGGGCCTATTAAAGTACATGTTATTACAAGGATAGAATTCAATATTTTAATTTGACTCCATTTTAGAATGTTTTCCAATCTGTTTGCTTATTAGCGTAACTAAATTGTCTAAGTATGGTTGTATGATTACTATAGATAATTTGTGACGACCCACATTTCGAAAGGTTTAAATTGACAATAATCCACACATCTCCATCTGAAACAATCTGAAACACAGATAACCAATGGGGTTAATTAAGAAAAATAGGAAAAGAAGGAAATAAATACAGAATCTTGCAGCGGAATGACAAAATATAATAATCAAATAAATAGTTCATGAAGCTGTTTATATTATACATTTGATTATAATTTATACAACATTTATCATAGTTATATATATACTAATAGAATACAACAGTGCAGCGGAACAACATGATGCAAGGGAATACTACTAGTAATAATATACAAAATCTTCATCTTCGTCCTCCAGAAAATAATCTTCAATGCCCTGAAAACTCAAGACTGACCCAAACGTAATGAAAAGACAAAACACTCGAGTCAGGACTAAAATATCCTTATGTGAGTCAAATTAATATCACATATATCATGAGTGTAATGGCATCAGAGATGTTTACATGATTTCACATCTCCTATCCACTGTACAACGTGCGTGCAATAACTCAAGAGATGTTACGGGATTTTCCATCTCTTAAGGATCCGTCAAAATATTTTTATATAGTTGAATACGATATATATATATATATAATGTCTAATTAGTAAAATAAATATTTTTCTTAGCGTTAAGGCTTTACATTAATCCCTCTTAATGCGTTTTTAACCATTATCGTACATATTGCATATAACGCCCCAGTAGCACATCGGGGGATAGGGATGCGCCATGATACAACAACGCTAATCCAAAATCATAGTGGTCTCATATAAGGATAAATGTATGACAAGGCACATGAGGCAATGCCCAAGGTAGGATACTATCAGTTCGGGTCACAGGGCTGGTGGTAACGCATCGTAGCCACGATTGCCCACCGCGTACATCCATCCCATATCAAGTCAAAGGGAGGTCATCCCAAATCAAGGTGCACCAATGGAAACCAACATCAAAGTAATAGTATGGACCGAGTCCAAGAAGAAAATCGAAGAACGGATGTCCGCTAGGGGTAGCTAGTCCACTTGGCCCTATCAAGCCATCCTGTTTTAGTCATTTCAAATTGGCACAAGTGCTAGGGTTTATCCATCATCGTTCACTTTCTTCAAATCCAGCTAACATATGCCAAATCCAACCACTTCATTCTGGAGTCTCCTCTACGTACACATTTGTTAAAGTGGTTCCAATATTGACAAAGAGTATGCCAATAAGAGGCCCCAGTCTCTTTAATAACCAAACGTCGCTTTACACACTGATTGGTTCTTTTACATTTAAAAATAATTCATTCTCGATATCAGAATATCATATTCGCTTCAAAATCAATTTCATTTCAAAATCCTCATATTTACTCAAAATATGAGGATTCAGTTCGATATGTCATTTTTACTTCAAAATTCAATTCGAAATACAATTTAGGTTATAACTTCATTTTAACCAAATTCACATTTAAACCCATGATTTAAATATAAACAGTTCCCACTCTGACTAGTTTGAACATTTAGAAAATAGTTTGAATTTTTTTAAATAGTTAAATAGTTAAAATAGTCTAATATAAAATAGTTTGAGTATTGAAAATGATTTATATAGTAAAATAGTTTAGAAAATCAAAATAATTTAAATATTTAAAAAGATAAATTTTTAAACAGTTTATATCAAAATAATTTATTGGAAAATAGTTTCAAATCAAATCGACTCTTTCCGTTTCAACAAATCTGGACCCAAGCCCAATTTCAATTTACCATTTCAATTTCAATTATTCCAATTCAAATCAATTTCAATTTCGATTTAATTCAAATTGACTCAATTTCGATTTCAATTCAAATCAATTTCCATTCCAAATTAATTTCAATTCCAATTTCAAATTCGATTCAAGGGTTTAAATTCAATTTCAATTTCAATTTACCGTACGCGCCATTCGCCTCGACGAAACCCTAAAACCGCAGCATCAACTCACGCCGTCGAGCGCCTCCAGCACACTTCCGCTAGCCTCCATCGCGCGCGTGCAGAAGCGCGTAGTTATTTTTTTATTTTTTATTTCTCTTCATACGTTTAGCCAAATTTTTGAAATGAGGGAGAGGAGATGTAACAACCCTGTATTTAGTAATTATTTTTTTAAAAATTGAATTTCCTGATTTAAAAACTTTATTTTATTTAATTTTTGTTACTTTAAATATAAATTTTGATTTGTATGTGAATTATAATTCCAAACATGAATAAATAGAATATTTTCCAGAAATGTGAATTTTGTCAATGTGGTCAAACTTTGACTTTTAATTTTAAAAATTTAAATTTTGAACTTTTGAAATTTATCTTTATTTTATGAAATTAAATAAATTTTTAAGAATACTGTTTTTCGTTTCGTTGGAATCTGATTAATATTGTGAAAGTTATGCTTTTTAAACTATTGGATGTAAACTGTTTTATTTAACAAAATTGTTTATTTTAATTTATATAAATAATATTTGTTTGTCATGTCATGTTCTAATTTATGTTTACATGTGTAACATGACATGTTATGTGTGTATATATATATATATTATTTTGAAACATTTTAAAAGTGTAGTTGAAAATTTCCAATGTCAGTTGTATTTTGTTTGCAATTTTTAAAGCTAGTTTCGATATAATAAGCTATTTTCTTTATTTATTTTCCTATTTTTCCTAAAACAAATTATTTATTTTCTTTTCTTCACTTTATTTCAGTTTTTTTATTTTATTTACTGAGTTTTATTTTATTTATTTTGTATAAAAGATATTGGAATTTCGAAGAGACAAAAGCTTTAAAACAACGACTTTTCATGTGCTAGACTCTTCACCTTTTGGACCGTTCAACACTTTATTGTTGCCGTGAGTTTCTTATTTGCTTTTCACGTGAAATTTACTTCTCATTCCAGCAAAATTTCGGCCTATCATCTCTGAAAAACATTTTGGTAATGGCTTCCATCTTTTCTTCATTTTCCCTTGCTTTTTCCATTGAATTTTGCCTTGATTTTTGCCTTGACTTCACACATGTTTGCTCGGCGTATCACCTCACCATCTCCACCACCGACCACCACCACTTCCTTCCCATCATCCACAGGTGCAAATCATCCTCCTCCTCTAACCTATACTGGCTGTGACCTCCCTTGAACAAAAACTCCACAAAAAGTTGCAAAAATCCTTGAAACCATGCCTAACCGAGCCCTATATGCAACACCACCTTCATTGCTTGCCACAGCCACCTCCTTAGCCACCACCACCAGCAAGCACTACCTATGAACACCATCACTAACCTCTGACCTGACTTGTAGCAGCCTCTGGATGAGCCCAAATATGCCTTTGACCGAACCCAAGTTGAACCAAAACCCTTTCTAGCCTTGCCTTTTGACCTTCCTCACTTTGTAACACTCAAACCCTTTGCATTCTCAAGCCTACCCTTGCATTTCCAGTCCAAACCAGATCCATTCCACCTGAAATAATGTTATGTCCGAGCCAAATAACATGTGTGGCTGAGCATATGTGAAGTTTGGGTCAAGAAAAATTAAATAGGAAGCTTGGTGATGTCTTTGTTTAATTCTATTTCCATAATTGTTTCAATATGATTTTGTATTGTATTTATATTTATACTTTGCTTTGTTTTGTTGTCGAATACAAGATTAATATCTTGGTTCGCTCCACTCAAATCAAGTCGTGCCATCGTGCTTTCCGGATTTTCTTTTGTGTGTGTTGTTTGCAAACTCCAGCTTTAAAGATGTGAGTATTCACACATGACATCTATACTTATATAAATTGTGAAAATGACAACAAGTGAAAGTGTAAAACTATATTATCATGTTATACCTGCCTGTGGTGTAAATTATATGATGTTAAACCCTGTTATTAACTTGTCACATCATCTGCTTTGTTATATTCTGTTATATTACTATTTATTTTCTATTTCTCACACTGCAAGTTCCCTGTATAATAGAATCACTATGGGTTGAAATGATACATACCCAAACGGACTTTAGAATAGGGAAAAATCATTATGGGCTGAAATGATAGGCCTGGGTGATTTTTATTTATTTGTATTTGACTTGGGATTACGGGTTTGAAATAATCAAAACCCGAAAATTTTACTGATTACAGATTTAAATGATATTTTCCTTATCACTTGATTTAGATGTGAAATATTATTTGGACCCGTGGTTGATTTCAAAATATGATTTCCTATAAATATTATGTATTGTAAATGGAAAAATGTGAAATTTGACTTATATTGGATTTAAAATGTTAAGCAGTGATTTTTCTAAAAGGTTGAATGGTATAAGTTAATAGATGGTTTAAGTTGTAGTGTGAAAGTTTGATTTAACTTAATAATGGGAATATAAGTAAAAATGGAATTATAAGCTTAACTTGGTAATTAATATAATTGATGTATGAATTGGATAAATTTAAAGTAAAAGAAAATATCAAGTTATTTGTAAATTAAAGTTAAGCAACTTACAGTGGATTTTGACTTTATGTAAAGGAATTATAATTAAATTGGATATTCATTTAATAAAGATGTTAATTATTAAAATTATAGGTTAAATGATATCCAAACAATGAATTTTGAAAAGTAAAAATAAATTTGATAAGTTAAAGGTGAGAAAAATTGAATTGTTTTAAAATGTTAAATAAATGGATAGCTAAATGGAAATTTGGAACATAACTTAATTTGGAAATTGTGATTTGTTTTAAAATGGAAGTTTAAGTTAATTAAATAAAATGGAAATTAGGTTTTATATGTGAAATGGTAAATTAAATTAAAGTGTTAAGTGAATGCAAAGAATAGGAAAATTGTACACTTGAATTTAATAAAGGATGTATTGAAATTTGATATTTATTTGTGAAATTTACTTTATAAAAATCATAATTTAATGGGTATTTAAATGACCATTTGAAAGTGGAAAAATATGATTTTATAAAATTAAAATGGTTTAAATTTGAAGTTTAATTGTTTCTGAAATTTTAGTGTAAATCTGGAAATACTTTTAGTAGCACTTTAGAAATGCTATCGTTTTTGAAATAAAACTAAAATCTGAACTAAAGGCTATTGCAGTACTTTGTAAGTGCTGTAGTTGCAGAAGTGAACTAAGTAGACTAAAATGAGCTAAGGGCTATTGCAGCACTTTGTAAGTGCTGTAGTTGCTGAAACTAAAATCAAACCTGAAAACTAATGAATGGGCTATTGTAGCACTTGTTAAGTGCTGCAGTAGGCAGAAATGAGATTTTTGAATATAACTGAACTCTTACAGCAGTTTTAAGTGCTGTCTTTGCTGAATTGAATTTTTTGAAATGTAACTTACCGCAGCATATTTTATGTGCTGTGAAAGCTGAAATTCAAATGTTTTAAGGTTTTTAAGTGAATAAAATAAACTCAAAAAAGGCTGAAATTTTGGAAATTGAATATTTAATTTGTAAGCATAATAACTTCACTTTTTAATGGTTTAAATGAATGATTTTAATTTGAAATTATAAACCATTTGAAATTATAACCACGGGTACATTTCTTTGCGTACCATTTGATCTCCTTTTGATTGTTTTGATGCACACCTTTGATTTAAGAGTGTGGCTAGAGGTAAGCAATTACTGCAGCTCTACGCTACCCTAGTCAGATTAACATTGTTATTTGTATTGACTTACTTTAATATGGATATTTCTATGATAGTGTTATGACTGCGTAATTAATGGAAATGGATCCTTAAAGGATGGGCGATCCCAAGCATCCTTTAAGTTATTGTGCATTTATATTACAGTTCACTTGAGTTGGTTTACATTGTATAAGTATGTATGTCCTAACTCGAGTGTTTCGTGTTTTAATTTACGCTCGGGTCAGCCTGAGAATCACAGATTTGGATTCACCTTCTAGAGCTAGAGATTGTTGGAGCTCATTTGTCTATCGGATCATCGACTTCTATTCCAGTTATTTCCTATTCAGTATTGTCTCTGTGTTATTGATTTATGTATCCTAACTTCTATTGTATCTATTTTGACTATGAGATTTTGTATATATTTTAAGAGTAGTAGCTTCATGAACTACTATGGTATTTTATTTCCGTTGCGAGTTATTCTGATATTTCTGTGTATGTGATTCTGTGAATGATTTTATTTGCTCCAAATTTTATTACAATCTGTTATTTTGAATTATTCAGGTCAGACATGTGTGGATTATTGTCGATTTGAATGGTCTAAAATAGTGGGATGTTATAGGAGAGGACGTATGGGGAAATAAAAG
Organism: Allium fistulosum; assembly: GCA_030737815.1. Classification (NCBI taxonomy): domain Eukaryota; kingdom Viridiplantae; phylum Streptophyta; class Magnoliopsida; order Asparagales; family Amaryllidaceae; genus Allium; species Allium fistulosum. The sequence continues at coordinate 459,296,794 of CM060905.1, forward strand.
GGTGGGCTGAGCGTACGAATTGTTGGAGGAGGGTAAATATATATGTTATTATAATTAGAAAATATCTGACTTATAACATCTGAAATTCTCGAATTCCAAATGAGGCATGCCGTCTGGCGTTCTATACGTTATACCTCTATTTCGAACACAATAGAATATATATCGGGAGCCAATTACATCATATTCGGAAGGTAGCTTTTCAAATCAAATTATTTTAATTAAATTCCTTTAATTAATTTCTACGCGTTTCAAGCTCGCACGACCAAACAATAAGTCTGATCGCTATGAAATTTGAAATCCTATAATAATTCATTATTACAGATCTGATGAAACTGGTTTCGTCGAAATCCAAGACAGTGGCCAAAATGGCTATTTTTACATGTTAAATAAGATATAAAATTTCCAATTTCTATTTATTCACTTTTAAATTCAATATTAAAATTTAACAGTCTTCATTCTCATTTAAATAAAATTTAAATCAACTTTCGACATCATTCTCCTTCATATTTAATTCAGAATTCAATTATTTAAATAATTCCAATATTAAATTTAAACAACTTTAATTATCCAATAAATCGATATATTTGAAACATAAGTTATTTAACTTATAAAATTTAACTTTTAAAATGAATTCAAATAATAAAACAACTACTTCCATTTTACAGTAATTCAACATTTATTATTCAATTCCAGCTATTGATTGTAAACACATTCAATACATAGAATTTCATTTCAATATCTGTTATTGCCAAAATCTTCGAAATTGTTTATTTTAAAATTTTATTCAAGTTCATATTCAATAAACTACATTTAGATATCATTAAATTTTATTTCTAACCATTTTTATTGTAACGATCCACCTTTTTGATCCACCTTTTTGGACGGTTTAAATCGACAATAAACCACACATGTCAACTCAAACCATTCAAAAGGGAGGATTGTTAGTGGGGTGAATAAGAAAATAAAAGAAAAGAAGGAAAAACAAAACACAGAATCTCACAGTGGAATGAAAATAATATAATAATCAAATAAACAGTTCATGAAGCTGTTTACAAATAACCTTTGATTGCACTTTTACAATATATCAGAGTTATACATACAACAGGAATAAATAAATACATCATGATGCAGTGGAATAAATATAATAAGCAGTAATAGTACTAAATCTTCATCTTCGTCCTCCAAAAAGATAGTCTTCAACACTGAAAAGCTTTGGCTGACCCTAGCGTAATGAAAAGACAAAACACTCGAGTCAGAATTACAAGATCTTATGTAAGTTAAATCAACAGTACATAAATATGAGTGTAACGACGTCGGGGTTGTTTACGGGATTTTACATCTCATATCCAATGTCTAACGTGCACGCAATAACTTAAGAGATGTTCAAGATTCCATCTCCTAAGGATCCGTTAAACTATCTACATACATAGTACAATACACTATTATAATATGTCTACAAAAAGTAAAGTATTAAAATAGCGTTAAGGCGTTACCCATATTCCCTTTAACACATTTTCATATAAATGTTGTATTCTATACAATACCATAATTCCTCTATAAACTAGAGGGCTATCAGAGGGAACTCCATAGTGTACGAAACAAACCAAACTCATAGTGGGCTCGATAAGGCATATGACAAGGCACGCGAGGCAATGTCAGGGTAGGGTTCTACCATTTGCACTCCCGGACTGGTGGTAACGCATAGCAGCTACTACCGCCCACCTCAGAACACACTCCCATAATCAATCGAGGGGTGGCCACCAAATCAATCACAAAGTAATAAATATGGTATCGAAGAAATGTGCCCGATAAGGGGAGCGACCCCACTTGGCCTGGTATAGCTCCTGTTTTAGTCATATCAAGCTGATCTGAGGGGGTCAAGGCTGCGTTAATACCTCATACAGAATCATTCTCCAAACTATCCTACTTCATTCTGGATTCTCCACCACGTACATAGTTGTTAAAGTGGTTTTCGGTATTGGCAGAGAGTATGACAATATCTGATCCCGGTCTCTTTAAAAACCAAACTCTTATTTCACACCGGTTGGTTCTTTTAAATTTCCAAAACCAATTCATAATTTATATCAAAATATCAAATTTACTTCAAAATAATAACACTTCCGAAATCATATTCACTTTCAAAATCATATCACTTTCAAAATCATATCCACAGAATAGGTTAGACCCTCATTTCAAAATCATCATATTTACTGAAAATATGTCATTTCACTAGAAAATATCATTTCAAATTCAATGTAGGTTATAACATCATTTAACCACATTCGCCGTAAAATCAAGGATTTAAATATAAACAATTCAACCTCGCACAATTTGAATTTTTAGAAAATAGTTTGGATAGTTATAAATGGTTTAAAATAGTTAAATAGTTTAAAAATAGTTTAATAGTTTAAAATAGTTTTAATAGTTTAAAATAATTCTAATAGTTAAAAATAGTTTAGAATAATTTTATTAGTTAAAAATGGCTTTAAAATAGTTTTAATAGTTTAAAAATAGATTTAAAATAGTTTTAATAGTTAATTTAGTTTTAATAGTTAATTTAGTTTTAAAATAGTTTAAGATGGTTTTATTAGTTTAAATAGTATAAGGATTTTAAAACAATTAAAAATAGTTTAATATAAAATGGTTTGATTATTGGAAATGGTTTATATAATAAATAGTTTTGAAATTCTAAATAATCCAAATTTTAAAATAATAGATTTTTAAACAGTTTATATTAAATAATTTATTTTGAAAATAGTAACAAATCAAACTGTTTTTTTCATTTCAACAAATCTGGACCATGTCCATATTTCAAATCAACAAAACTCAATTTTAATCTTTCAATTCAAATTCTTATTAATACCATTTAAATCTATATCGATTTCAAATCCATGTTTGAACTACAAATTAAACCACTTCAAATTCAGTAGATTTCAAAGTTTAAATATTCAAACGTTTACAATAACTCAATTTTTGATAAATTTCATTTATACCTCCAAATTCAACTTTAATATTTCAATTTAAATTCTTTAACAATTCATTTAAACCAATTGCAATTTCAAAATTTTAAAGCTTGGATTTTGAAAATAATTCAACTAGATTTAAAATTTAAAGTTTTAAAATCATTTAATTTAACCAATCTGTTGTCCGTATATAATTTTCTACCCTATGGTCAAGTGATACGGATATATATCATTTCAACCCGCAATAAATTTAAATTTACGGGTATCTATCATTTCAACCCGCCATCCCGAGAATATTCAAAATCCATAAAATCGCTCGAGTTTATCATTTCAACCCATAACGATTTTCCCTAATCTATAAATTCGTTCGGGTATGTATCATTTCAACCCATAGTGATTTTTCCTAACAGCAAACTAAGGGAACTTGCAGTGTGATAGCAACATATAAAATAAATATAATATCCACTCATCCAAATATAATAAATTAAACATCCATCACAATCATCATCCAAATCAACCAATAAATAACAACAATTAACTGGTTATAATTAACAGGTATTTAACTGGCAATTTAAATTCAATATTTAATTCAAATGGAAATTAAATTCAAAATAAATTCAAATTAAACTTGAATGACAATCTAAATATACTAAACAGCCATCAATAAATTTCTAATCACACCATAAATTTAATTTAACTAACATAAGCCGATTTAGTAGTTGTGAGTGGGTTAAAACACCTTTGATTTTTAATCGATTTAAAATCCAAATTAGGCCCAAAATTCTAAAAAATCTCAGAATTCAGCTAAACCAGTTGCAAAATGTCCGAAATTTCGATACGATCGTAACGGAGAAACCCGCGTCCAAATCCGAGCTCGTAGGCAAAAGATATTAAGATTAGAAGTTTTAGGATTTATACTATAAAAATAATAATAACACGTTTACCTTCCCTCTCATGCAACAGTTCACGACCACGCACAGCACAAACGAACCCTACTTGCAGCCACCACTTTAATCGGCCAAATGCCACCGCCACGCCCTCCTCCGAACGCCCAACACCTTGGCTCGTGACCGCTACCTCCGCCTCCCCTTGGCTCCACGCCGCCGCAACTTTAAATGCCTAAATCTGGCAATCGAGACCACCTGAGCATGAATGAACACTTGGTCTACGACCTGCATGACCTCCTCTTCCCAACGCAACTCGCCGATCGTCAAACGGTCGATGATCCACCGTTGAATCGTAAACCCTAGAAATGGATGGCCGAGGTTCTTCATCGATTTATGGTCAAATGATGCACCAAATCAAAAAAATAATTGCTACAATAGATTGCACTCGTCGAGAGCTTTCCAATGATATATAATTCGATATAGTTTGGAGAGGTTGAAATTTTGAAATTGATTTTGATTTTGAAATTAGGGTTTGTAATTGGAATTTGGTTTCTGCCATTGGAAGAAAGGAACAGATGAGAATGTACGAACAAAATAAACTGAAAGGCTACTAGGGTTTGAGAAACAAAATCAATTTATATGAACGAAGATAGATAAGAAATGAATGGGCAGATCGTATTGGTCGAAACGATTACGCAAACCCGGAAATCCCGTTCCGCTTCCGAAACGCAAGTAGGTCATCCCATATATCAAAATAGATATTTTCGATATTTTTAAACTTAATGGAACTAGTTTTAATCCCTAATTCCATTGTATATAGAAGTTAGCTTTTAAAATCAGCTTATTTTAATTGAATTCATTAAATTGATTTCTATGCATTTCGAGCCCGTACGATCAAACGACAAGTCCGATCGCTACGAAACTTGAAATCCTAAAATAATTCATTGTTACAGATCTGATGAAATTGGTTTGGTCAAAATCCAAGACAATGGCCAAAATGGCTATTTTCACGTTAATTAAATAAATTATTATTAAATTGATTTAATCACTTTTCAAAGTCAAATCTAACAGTTAACAATTTTCATCGTTTTTGATTACCTAGAAGTTTATAATCCTTTAAAACAAATTTCTCATGTCAGATTCAATACTAAATATTCCACTAATTACAGCGTTCAATGACCATTGCAAGAAATTCATTAATTATAATTTAAATTCCAATAAATTCATTTATTTTGATTTATATCTTATTAATCAGTCAACTATCATCCTATAGATATAACTAACATTTGTTACGTTTTATTACATAAATATTCTACAGTTATCATCTTAATTCACATTAACTATAATATTTAATTATTATTTTGATTTATAACTTATTATTCAATCAACTATCATCCTATGGATATATTAACATTGGTTACATTTTATTACATAAATATTCTACAGTTATCATCTTAATTCACATTAACTGTAATATTTAATTAGATTAATTTCAATTTATTTACAATTTAATTTCAATAGATTAAATATTGAGATGATAATTAAACAATTACTGTGACGACCCGGAATTTTGGACATTTGAAATTGGAATATTAAATTGATTTTAAATATTTAAAAGTTAATTATTAACTTGAATTTCAAATATCACTAATTTTTAGATAATTAAATTATTGAATTTAATTACTGGAAATTGGGAAAAATGTTAAACCGAGAGTTTTAAGCTCGCTAAAAATAATTTGAAAGCTTGTAAAATTTATAATGATGATACTGAAGATAATTGAAGTGTTAAGATTGAATTTATAGATGATTTGTTCAGTTTTAAAAATATATCATTTAAATTGATATTTAAAAATAGCCTTTCGAGGCACCGTCTCGGAATTTGACGAAACTAGTTCCATTGGATCCGTAATAGTGTATTATTAGCGGATTTCAAATTTCGTAGTGTTTGGAGTTGTCGTGTGATCGTACGGTTTGTAAACGCGCTGAAATCTATATCGAAAATTTAATATAATTTTTGGGTCCAAAAAGCTATCTTCTCCATACGATCGAATTAGGGCTCGAAACCTTTTCCATTGTGTTCGGAATAGCCGTATAACATTGTAAATGCCTTGCAGCACGCTTCGATAGGAGTTAAAAATTTTAAGTTGCATTTATCGAGATAATTTGAATTTGAATTTAAATTAAATATATATATTTATATATATACACCAGTCAGCCATCAGCTGAGATTATTTCACATCAGCTGTATTTTTATTCACTTCGTATCACTGTAGTAGGACCATTCTTTCACGCCAACATCTCCACTTGTCTCCCCTCATTCTTCTTTTAAAAAGCACGTACACTACCTTGTCCCCTATATACTTTATAAAACTTAAAAACAACCGAACTGAGTAAAAAAAGAAGAAGATGAAAACAAAATCAATAGTACTGGCCGATCGGAATCACCTCCTTCCTCTCCTCTTTTTCAATTCAATTCGAACGAAAACTCGTTCCAAGTATTGCCGCAAGTTCTTTCCATCAAAACGCCTCTCGATCCTAAACTCAAACTAGTCTCAAATCAAATCAAAACAATGTCCAACATTAAATTGAATCGAGAAAACAAAAGGGGTGTATGAATTCCCTTGGTTTAATCAAAGTTTTTTCTATCAAATCGCGGCAGGGGAGGAAACGCGAGCGACGCTAGGCTGGGTAGGATCGAATCGGGGCACGCATGCACGTATGGGTGTAGCGGCGTTCGAGGTTGGGTCGCGTGGGAGTCTAGGGCCGAAGTCAGTGGGGGTGTCTGGTGGTTCTTGTCGAGCAGTAGTCTGTATGGAGAGGGTGGCAGGGTGGCGCGTTTCAAGATGGAGTATAGGCACGTGGAGGAGGACTCGACGAGACAGAGGGTGGTGTTCGTAGGCTGTTGAAGGCACGATGGTTGTGCAGCGTCGAGTTCGGACCTGACATGAACAACAGAACGTGCTCGATCAAGTGAGGTCTGAAATCATGGAGAGACAAGCCGGTTCGGATAGGATTGCAATTAAAAATCAAAGGTGAGTTAATCTCAGTCATTTGGATTATTGGTTAATTTAAATTATTGGTTGAATGATTGAATTGACTGGATGTGATATTATATATAGTAGTATATATATATATTGGAGTGATTGATACTCCTGCATTATATAGCGGATGAGACCCTATGTGTCGCATAATAGCGGATGAGATGATATAACCCCATATACCGCGATATTCCACCTCGAAGTGGAATTGGTATTTTAAAATTGTTGTGCTAACATTTGTGGATGTAGGGAAACAGGTTGGAGGGATCCAACTGGATTCCTTAAAATTATTTAGATTGTTCTAATATTTTGTGATATGATTATTTGATAATCTATGATAAATTATATTAGTAATTGAAAATATTGGATGCTATGGTTTGATTGAATATATTGGGTATACTGATTTATCAAAAATAAATATATTGGATTTTTAAAGGGAAATAAAAGAGAGAATTCTTAAGTAAAATAATTTTAGAGAAAATTAGATAAATTAAAGAATGAATTGGAAAAGGATAAAAGTTGATTTTTAAATTCTAATAAATAAATTCCAAGTATGGGAAAGGAGATTTTTGAATAAATGGGAATAAATGAATTTTAAAACTTAAGTGATATTAATTAAAGGAATAAAAGATTTATTTTTAAATTTAGAATTTAAATGGTTTAGGAAGAAATAAAAGAAATTTTTATGAAATTGGTAATTTCAGTTTAAATAAGATTTTAAATCATAATAAAGAAGTTAAATCTAGAATTAATGGAATTAATGGATTTTAAAATTAATTTGAGTAAGTAAAGGAATTTATTTTAAATGGAGTTGATTTTGGAAATCGATTTGAAAATTGATTTAGTGTTTGAAACTGTGTTTTTAAAAGGAGAATGAGACTATGGAATTTATAAACTGGATTTATAAAGTGAAATAAGATATCAGTGGATATTTGGAAGTATAAATTCATGATGGGAATTTATAAAGGAATGGGTAATTTGTTTTAAAAATAAATAGTGGTTTATTTTTAAAGGTGTGAAAGAAAAGTGTATTTCTCTGAAAAGCCAAGTATGTTTTGAAAGCGGATTTTTAAGTATAAGTTAAAAGTTTTAAAGTTGTTTTAAAAGAATGTTTTTGAGAAATTATTATTTAAGTTGTTTAAAATTTTAAAGCTAAATATTTATTAAATTAGTTATAGTAGTAATTATTTTGAAAGGTTAATTGGTATTATGATTAAATGATATAATTATTAATATTTATGTTTTATAAAGTAGTATTATTTTAAATATAGTTTGGCTAAATTTTATTTGGAAAACTTGTATAGAATTCAATAACCTTTATTTTTAAATCTGTTTTGGCTTAAGTTTTACATGAAAAATTATTATTAAATTTCATAACTGGTATTTTAAATAAAGTGTTTTAAATAGTTTTTATTCAAAGTATTTTAAAGCATATATATTTTTAGATAAAGTGATTTAAATTATTTTAAAATCTAAAGCATTTAGTCTTGGTGATTTTCAGTGGAAATAAACAATATTTGGAATTTATTCCGCGAGAGGAAAGTGATTTGAAAACTGTTTTCAAAAGGGTTGAAGTGTAGAAAAATTAATATCTTGCGAAGATATTTTGAAATAAATAAATAGTTTGGAAAATTATTTAAATCTGATGGTTGTTTGTGGATGTTATTTGATAGTTAAATAACCGACTACCAATATTGGCCAATGCGCTGATCGTTTCGAAGAGACCGGAATCGGGATTAATTTCCCGAAAACCACTTCGATCCGGTTTGAAACGTTTTCGTGAGGAAGACAAGAGTTTGGAGTCGAAGATGGAGCAGTGAAATGCAAGGGCTAATCGCTACTAATCCTAAGGGTGATTCCAAAATGGATGTAGCAGGAGTAGTGCCTTCGGTTACGTTCGAACCCGGAACGGACTTGTATAGACGAATGCTATCAGAACATCGTCAGGAGGACGATGAGAATTCTAAGTGAATGTGTGCTAAAAAGGTAACGCTTAGCCTCGAGCCTCATCAACCGGGAATGACTGAAAATCAGGGGTTATGCAGCAAGGCTAAGTGGGTAGCACTCAATTAGGGTAAGGTCATCCCTGTCTAGACGTCCCTTTTATTTCGGCTGTGTGGTGCGGTTGCTGATCCCAACCGTAGGGTGATCTTATTCGGGCTATCTAGTAAGGGGTAGTCCGGTCTTGTGTTGCAAGGGAAAGGAGGGGTCCTCGGTACGCTGATCTAGACCAGGTACTGTGACAGGTGGTACCCCTGTGCCTAGTCATTAGTTGGAAATCCATTCTCCCTATGTGCTTTTACGGTTTTGTTTGTATACCTATTATGCTGGATTTAATTAATGTAACAATTTCGGCTATTTGAATAAGTATTTGTACTTAGACACTATTATAATATCAGAGGATTTTGATAAGAAATGTTTTGGCTATCGTAAGGTAAAAACCCGACATGTTTATTTGTGGCGTGGTCTTACAAGATGCCTTTGATTTCAAAAGGATTTTTGAAAACTTTAATAATCCAATTGAGTGTGTTTTCTCACGCTGGTTTTCCAAACTGACTCGGGTATTATTTTATTACGATGCTCGGGTCAGACCGAGTATTATAGATACAGGAAAAGATGCTGTGGAGCTCAAGAGACGAGCTGGATGACAAGACGTACTTCCGTACTTAATTATTATTCCTCTGTGTATTTAGTTTTGTGAGGACAGGTTATGATAACTGTCCAGTTGTGTGCTATGAATTTTGTTGTACTCTGATGATGTAATGTATAAAAAGATATAATTCTTTTGTTTAAAAAGATTTGTCATTTATCTATTATATATTGTTCCGCTGCGTTTGTAAGATTCTGATGTTGTTTTCTATTTCTTCTTCTACCTCCTTCTTCTTTAACCCTAATGGTTCGTATTTCTGTTCACTTTGAGTTGATATGATGGAGAATAGTGTCGATTCAAGGGGTACGGGTTTGTGGGCTGTTACAGTGGTATCAGAGCAAAGGTTAAGCGAAAACCTTGGCTCTGGTGGGGATTACTCATTAGAAATATAGTCCGTAGTACTCTAGAAATGAGTTTGAGTGTATTAATAGATACGAGCGCGTATTTGTTAGTGAATATAAAAATTGTTTTTATATTGTGTTGACTTATCGGTTGAGTGTTTATGGATTCTGGTCGATATGTGGGACGCCATGTCATCGATAGGGGTTTCTAAACTCTTAAACAAGATAAACCGACACAGTATTGTTTTAAAATAGGGTAAATAAAATAATTTTACCCAAATTATTTTTGTATATAAAGGAAATAATTTTCCGTAAATTATTATAGTTATATATGGTTGCTTGGTTGTTAGGAAGTGATAATATTAAATTATTATCATTGTTGTGTGGAAATTGAACTAGGGATTAAAATTATAACCAAAGTCAGGAATTAGTTCATATAACAGAATGGAATCTGTAAATGTAAATTATATATGTGGTTTATAAATGGGAAATGAGATAAAATTCCAGAGTAATATTTGAATATGAATTGAAAGGATTTGGAATTTGAAATTTTGGAAATTAAAATTTCTTTGAGTTTGAAAATGATTTTTAAAGATTTGGAGGAATAATGATGATATTATTTAAGAAATATTTTTGAATTGGATTTTAAATCTGGTGAGATTTGGAATTTAAAAATATTTGAAATGTTTTTGAAGGGATAAAAGCACTAAACTCTTTTTGGTCGCTGGAAAATAATTCCGATGATGATACGACATCATCGGTGTTCATTTTCGAGTTTCCAAGAGAGGAATTGCTGTCAAATTGTTTTAAATTGGAGTTGTTTGCAATATTGGGTTAGTTTTAAAATTCAAAGGATAATTTGATATGCAAATAAGTTATGTATATATTGATTTCAAAAATGATTTTGAAATGTTGAGTGGTTGTTTAAAAGACTCTAGAATCTTATCTAAAATGTTTATGGAAATATAAATGGATTTGATAACTTACAAAATTCGAAATTTGTTTAAAATAAAAGTTTAACTTAAAGAAGAGTTAAATTAAAATAAATGTGACAATAAGGTAAGTTAGTATAGCAAGTCAATTAAATGAAGTAAATTTAAGAGATTGTGAATGGAATGTAAACAAGTTGGAAAACTTATCGAAGCTTAAAATTTGATTTTAAACTGAATATTTGAATTGTGTTAAATAAAGTGAAATGGAAAATTTTTCAAGTTGGACTAAATAAAGCAAAGTAATGAAATAAAATTAGTAAGTAAACAAATTAATTAAATTTGTAAATGGAATTGAAATTGAATATTGGGATTGTGTAAAGTGAAGTGAAGTTGTAGAACTAGTTCAAAGTGAACCAAAAATAATAAAATTTTGGAAGTAAAAATGGTTTGAGATAGGAATAAATTAGTAAGTGGAACTAATTAAAGAAAATTAAATATGGTTGAGATGAATAGAATTCAATATTTAAAATTTGAAGGCAAATTGAATTCTAATGGAATTGTAAAGGCAAAGTGAATAGAAATGGATATAAAATTCAGTAGTGAAGTAAAAATAAATATAAAAGAATATAAAATGCTTATATTGAACTTAAGAAAAATAAATGGTGAAATTCTTAAGTAAATTTGGAATTGAGAAATGTACTAAGTAATAATTGAATAAAGATGAAACTGGAAGTTGTGAAATGGGATAATTGTGAATAAGTGAATGAAAATCATAATAATGTGAATAAAAAGAAATTTGATATAGTTAATAATCAATTGAGATAAATACGTAGGATGTACGTATATTATTTTATTCGCATGACGATTTGATCCAGATTCGAGCACAGAATTTCGAGATAGTTATATCGATCCGAGTTGGGATTTTTTCACTCGATTTTCGACGGCGAACCCTGGATATGGATTTTTGATTGATTCTGGAAATTCTCTATCATAGTTAGTGGCTATGCAAGGAGAATGACGGTTTATGATCAAGAAACTAGATCTGAGTCCGCACTAGAGAGTCGGGTGGACGATGCTAGTTCGGAAGTGAAATTGTGTGATCGAGCGACCGATCGGATTTGGTATTGCGTTCGAATGATATGTGTACATCGTACGGACTTGAATGAAATAGATATTGAATTTTTTTAAAACAATGGATAAAATGATTTTAAATTCGGTGATTAGATATTATTGCTAAGTAGGATATACAGGTATTTTTATAAGGAAAGGGGAAATTGGTTTTGTTTTCAGAAGATAAATTTGAAGTGCCCAACATAAAGGTATGTATTTAAATTGGCATATGAAATTTGATGATTTTCTGGTCTAGCCACTTGGCATTTTGTTTTCTTTTGAAATTTGGAGGCCCGTAGAGGCATTTTGTAGTTGTACCGATCTAGCCGTGCAAAGGAGACGCTGGCGAAATTTTTCGAAAATTTAAAGAGTTAGAAAAATTTTAGAAAATTTTGATAAGTTTAAATTTGATTTTAAAATTATAATTTGAATGGTTTAGTAAATAATTTAGTTTCAAAACTATGGAAGAGTTTAGGAAGTTAGTAAGTGGGATAGTGTGTCGTTAATAAAAGAATTATTTTGAAAAGTTATTGAAACTGTTTGGTTTTGGAAAATGATGAACGGGTAACGGACCATTCTTCCTAACTAGTAATTTCGGGGACGAAATTCTTTTAGGGGGGAGGAATGTGACGACCCGGAATTTTGGACATTTGAAATTGGAATATTTAATTGATTTTAAATATTTAAAATTTAATTATTAACTTGAATTTCAAATATCACTAATTGTTGGATAATTAATTATTGAATTTAATTACTGGAAATTGGGAAAAATGTTAAATCGAGAGTTTTAAGCTCGCTAAAAATAATTAGAAGGCTTGTAAAATTTATAATGATGATACTGAAGATAATAGAAGTGTTAAAATTGAATTTATAGATGATTTGTTCAGTTTTAAAAATATATTGTTTAAATTGATATTTAAAAATAGCCTTCCGAGGCATAGTCTTGGAATTTGATGAAACCAGTTCCATTGGATCTGAAATAGTGTATTATTATCGAATTTCAAATTTCGTAGTGTTTGGAGTTGTCGTGTGATCGTACGGTCTGTAAACGTGCTGAAATCTATATCGAATATTTAATTTAATTTCTGGGTCCAAAAAGCTATCTTCTCCATACGATCAAATTAGGGCTCGAAACCTTTTCCATTGTGTTCGGAATAGGCGTATAACATTATATACGCCTAGCAGCACGCCTTGATAGGAGTTCGAAAATTTAAGTTGCATTTATCGAGATAATTTGAATTTGAATTTAATTTTTTTTTATATATATATATATATATATATACACACCAGTCAGCCATCAGCTAAGATTAATTCACATCAGCTGTATTTTTATTCACTTCGTATCACTATAGCAGGACCATTCTTTCACGCCAACATCTCCACTTGTCTCCCCTCATTCTTCTTTTAAAAAGCACGTACACTACCTCGTCCCCTAAATACTTTATAAAACTTGAAAACAACTGAACTCAGTTAAAAAAAAGAAAATGAAAACAAAATCAATAGTAATGGCCGATCAGAATTACCTCCTTCCTCTCCTCTTTTTCAATTCAATTCGAACGAAAACCTGTTCCAAGTATTGCCCCAAGTTCTTTCCATCAGAACGCCTCTCGATCCTCAACTCAAACCAGTCTCAAATCAAATCAAAAGAATGGCCGAGATTAAATTGAATTGAGAAAACAAAAAGGGCGTACGAATTCCCTTGGTTCAATCGAAGTTTTTTTCTATCAAATCGCAGCATGGGAGGAATCGCGAGCGACGCTAGGCTGGGTAGGGTCGAATCGGGGAACGCATGCACATATGGGTGTAGCGACGTTCGAGGTTGGGTCGCGTGGGAGTCTAGGGCCGAAGTCAGTGGGGGTGTCTGGTGGTTCTTGTCGAATAGTAGTCGGTATGGAGAGGGTGGCAGGGTGGCTCGTTTCAAGATGGAGTGGAGGCACGTGGAGGAGGACTCGGCGAGACAAAGGCTGGTGTTCGTAGGATGTTGAGGGCACAATGGTAGTGCAGCATCGAGTTCGGACCTGACATGAACAACAGAACGTGCTCAATCAAGTGAGGTCTGAAATCGTGGAGAGACAAGCCGCTTCAGATAGGATTGCAATTAAAAATCAAAGGTGAGTTAATCTCACTCATTTGGATTATTGGTTAATTTAAATTTTTGGTTGAATGATTGAAGTGACTAGATGTGATATTATATATAGTAGTGTATATATATATATATATTGGAGTGATTGATATTCCCGCATTATATAGCGGATGAGACCCTATGCGCCGCATAATAGCAGATGAGATGATATAACCCCATATACCACGATATTCCACCTCGAAGTGGAATTGGTATTTTAAAATTGTTGTGCTAACATCTGTGGATGTAGGGAAACAGGTTGGAGGGATCCAACTAGATTCCTCAAAATTATTTAGATTGTTCTAATATTCTGTGATATGATTATTTGATAATCTGTGATAAATTATATTGGTAATTGAAAATATCGGATGCTATGGTTTGATTGAATATATTGGGTATACTGAGTTATCAAAAATATATAGATTGGATTTTTAAAGGGAAATAAAATAGAGAATTCTTAAGTAAAATAATTTTAGAGAAAATTAGATAAATTAAAGAATGAATTAGAAAAGGATAAAAGTTGATTTTTAAATTCTAATAAATAAATTCCAAGTATAGGAAAGGAGATTTTTGAATAAATGGGAATAAATGAATTTTAAAACTTAAGTGATATTAATTAAAGGAATAAAAGATTTATTTTTAAATTTAGAATTTAAATGGTTTAGGAAGAAATAAAAGAAATTTTTATGAAATTGGTATTTACAGTTTAAATAAGATTTTAAACCATAATAAAGAAGTTAAATCTAGAATTAATGGATTTTAAAACAAATTTGAGTAAGTAAAGGAATTTATTTTAAATTGAGTTGATTTTCGAAATCGATTTGAAAATTGATTTAGTGTTTGAAACTGTGTTTTTAAAAGGAGAATGAGACTATGGAATTTATAAACTGGGTTTATAAAGTGAAATAAGATATCAGTGGATATTTGGAAGTATAAATTCACGGTGGGAATTTATAAAGGAATGGGTAATTTGTTTTAAAAATAAATAGTGGTTTATTTTTAAAGGTGTGAAAGAAAAGTGTATTTCTCTGAAAAGCCAAGTATGTTTTGAAAGCGGATTTTTAAGTATAAGTTAAAAGTTTTAAAGTTGTTTTAAAAGAATGTTTTTGAGAAATTATTATTTAAGTTGTTTAAAATTTTAAAGCTAAATATTTATTAAATTAGTTATAGTAGTAATTATTTTGAAAGGTTAATTGGTATTATGATTTAAAAATATAATTATTAATATTTATGTTTTACAAAGTAGTATTATTTTAAATATAGTTTGGCTAAATTTTTATTTGGAAAACTTGTATAGAATTCAATAACCTTTATTTTTAAATCTGTTTTGGCTTAAGTTTTACATGAAAAATTATTATTATATTTCATAACTGGTATTTTAAATAAAGTGTTTTAAATAGTTTTTATTCAAAGTATTTTAAAGCATATATATTTTTAGATAAAGTGATTTAAATTATTTTAAAATCTAAAGCATTCAGTCTTGGTGATTTTCAGTGGAAATAAACAATATTTGGAATTTATTCCGCGAGAGGAAAGTGATTTGAAAACTATTTTCAAAAGGGTTGAAGTGTAGAAAAATTAATATCTTGCAAAGATATTTTGAAATAAATAAATAGTTTGGAAAATTATTTAAATCTGATGGTTGTTTGTGGATTATTTGATAGTTAAATAACCGACTACCAATATTTGCTAATGCGCTGATTGTTTCAAAGAGACCGGGATCAGGATTAATTTCTCGAAAACCACTTCGATCCGGTTTGAAACGTTTTCGTGAGGAAGACAAGAGTTTGGAGTCGAAGATGGAGCAGTGAAATGAAAGGGCTAATCGCTACTAATCCTAAGGGTGATTCCAAAATGGATGTAGCAGGAGAAGTGCCTTCGGTTACGTTCGAACCTGGAACGGACTTGTATGGACGAATGCTATCAGAACATCGTCAGGAGGATGATGAGCATTCTAAGTGAATGTATGCTAAAAAGGTAACGCTTAGCCTCGAGCCTCATCAACCGGGAATGACTGAAAATCAGGGGTTATGCAGCAAGGCTAAGTGGGTAGCACCCAATTAGGGAAAGGTCATCCCTGTCTAGATGTCCCTTTTATTTCGGCTGTGTGGTATGGTTGCTGATCCCAACCGTGGGGTGATCTTATTCGGGCTATCCAGTAAGGGGTAGTCCGGTCTTGTGTTGTAGGGGAACGGAGGGGTCCTCGGTACGCTGATCTAGACCAGGTACTGTGACAGGTTGTACCCCAGTGCCTAGTCATTAGTTGGAAATCCATTCTCCCTACGTGCTTTTATGGTTTTGTTTGTATACCTATTATGCTGGAATTTAATTAATGTAACAATTTCGGCTATTTGAATAAGTATTTGTACTTAGATACTATTATAATATCAGAGGATTTTGATAAGAAATGTTTTGGCTATCGTAAGGTAAAAACCCGACATGTTTATTTGTAGTGTGGTCTTACGAGATGCCTTTGATTTGAAAAGGATTTTTGAAAACTTTAATAATCCAATTGAGTGTGGTTTCTCACGCTGGTTTTCCAAACTGACTCGGGTATTATTTTATTATGATGCTCGGGTCAGACCGAGTATTATAGATACAGGAAAAGATGCTGTGGAGCTCAAGAGACGAGCTGTATGACAAGACGTACTTCCGTACTTGATTATTATTCCGCTGTGTATTCAGTTTTGTGAGGACAGGTTATGATAACTATCCAGTTGTGTGCTATGAATTTTGTTGTACTCTGATGATGTAATGTATAAACAGATATAATTCTTTTGTTTAAAAAGATTTGTCATTTATCTATTATATATTGTTCCGCTGCGTTTGTGAGATTCTGATGTTGTTTTCTATTTCTTCTTCTACCTCCTTCTTCTTTAACCCTAATGGTTCGTATTTTCGTTCATTTGAGTTGATATAATGGAGAATAGTGTCGATTCAAGGGGTACGGGTTTGTGGGCTTTTACAATTACTACATATTAATAATTCAAACACATTTCTATGTTTATTATTGATAAACAAAGCTAATAAATTCACATACTGATTAATTATTCTATATTAACCAATTTCAATTAATTGCATACAATTTCACCATTAAACCAACATTTAATTTATTTCCTTATTTATAATTTATTACCAATTAACCTTACAATTATTTCAATTACATTAAAATAGTTATCAATTAAATTGAATCAACATTATTAAGTTACATTCTAGTTATTTTTCTCATTAATAAATCACAAATTTTAATTTCTACCACTATTAGATACCAAAATCTTATTTAATTTAATATTTTTAATTATCGAAAAATACGTGTCGTTACATTTATTCAATAATTATATTAAATTTAATAATTAAAATAGTTAAAAATACGGGTCGTTACATAATTAATGTCTTTTAGAATATAATTGTTGGTTTATTGATTTAATTATTTTGGTTACGCTATAGTTTATGATTGCTTGACCTTTGGCTTTCCTGCTATGTTTTGATTTATATAAGTTTCTAACTTGTGATATGCCGCATTAGATATAGTTGCATACATATAGAAATTGTTTGCACATCCTGGGATATATTGCATCTTTCCTATATGCCGTCTATATTGCATACAGTCAGAAGGCTAACAAGTTCAGGAGACGAACTATCGAATTGCATTTCTTCATTAGTTAAGTATTATTGCTATGATCATGCATTTCTATTGGTTTATTTATATAATATATATGTACTAATATAATTTTAAATGAATGATTGGTGTGAATTATTGACTTGGATGCTACTTTAGAAATTTCATGGTTGAAATTACTTATAAGGATGTAAAGTCTGATAACCCGTATTTTTGATAATTAAATAAATAAAATCAATTACTTTGACAAAAAGGGTAAAATCATCATTTTTCAAAGTTTTTAATATTTAAAACTACCGCTATTTCGACTTTATTAATTTTCTAATGTGTGCAGGATGTTAGTTTGTTTAAATCGAAATCAAGACGATGAAATTATGGGCATTTCTGTAAATTAAGAATTTTTAATTTAAATGGGCTTGGCCAGTATGGTTGAAAAGACACTTCTTCTAGCTATATACATCTCTAGCCATTCAAAGATCCAAATTAAAAATTATGTATTCTTCTTCTTCGATTATCTCCCTGAACTAGTAACCTAACTCAAATCAAACTCAAATTTCTTCCTCAAGTCTAAATGAAATTTGTTAGTTCAACCACCATATCAAAGTGCAAGGCAAGAGTAATGATGTAATACTAATTTGATTATTGAATACATAGATTTAGAGAAGAGGCTTTTGGACAACGAGCACTTAGGAGCAAATAAGATCCAAGTGAGTGGTTTACGCCTAACTTGCTTCATAACTAGTTAATCCCTTTCAATCCTTTGATAGTCCATGGGTTAGGATATTGATTTGAGTTAAATGGATAATTACTGTATAAAACAGTAATTAATAATGGAAATAATCTAAAATTGTATAATAATTTGATTAGTATAATCAATGAAAGATGGAATTTGATTTTATAATCAATGTAAAATGATAATCGAATAATGTTTGGCCAAACAATGATATGTTGAGTTACATATTAGTGACATGAGAATGAGACTAATAATTACATTAGAGGTCATGTGTTATTATAAATTGGAGTTTAGGATATAAATTTTATAAGTCAAAGAATATAAATTCAAAATATTACAAATTTATGTATATATAGATTAAATATAGAATATATGTAAAGAGAGGTAATGAAAAACAAGTTTGAGGCATATATGTATGTAGCGTATTCAAAATACTAGTTAAATCATATAAAACATTTATAAAATGACTTCAGCAATATTTTTATATGTCTCACCAAATGTACATGAATTAGAATAGATTTAAATTGATTATTTATATGATATTTGATAATATGTTGAAAAACAATGCTTTAAGTAAAGAAAGGAATTATATAGAAAATGTACATTATAATTCTGTATAAAATTGTATATAAAATAGCTTATAATGCTATAGGTATGAAATATGATTTATTTCGAAAATTAGTGATTTTAGTGATATTTTTAAGTACATACATGAAAAAGGTAAATTTATATTTTTTGAAAAACTAGTTTTGTAAACACGGAATTTCTAGAGTGATTTTGAAATGATTATTATACAATTTTTTATGAATTTGAACTAGATAGATATTAGAGAATTGTACTTAGATATGAAGGAAAATGAATCTAAAATAGGATCATAAACAAGTGAGAAAAGTGCAAAACAAAAACTTGAAACTAAATATACAAGTGTGGAGAATTAGCAGGAGCTGATACTCCAGTACTTTGACCTCTATAGGTCGATCGATGGATGATCTGTCGGTTAATCAATGATTTCTTATTGGGTCAATATGACCCAGACCCAATAGGGTCAGTTCATGTAGGCTTTGATCGACTGTTTTGGGGTTTTTCGGGGGTTTCTAGGTGACATTTAAGCTACGTTTTAGCATTTTATGGAATGGAATATTTGAACACATTCATATAGGGATGTATGTATATATGTAGATATATATGGATATATACATATGGATAGTCGAATTATGTTAGTGTTTTGTTTGACTATTGATTATGACACCTCTATTGGTTACCATGGTAACCCGATCGCTCAATTATAAGATTATTTTCTAAGGTGTCCATTATAGTATTGAATTTGGTACGTAAGCCTTATATGGAACTGCGTCCATTCAAGGATTTATCCATGTGTTAATACAATAAGGTGGGCTTGGCTTTATATATGCATTATACTATTTCATTGACATAACATTCCCATAATTTTACAATAATTAAATAAAAAGAGAATTAATTAATAAATAATAACGTAGGAAGAATAGAATTTCTACTAACGTTAGAATTTGGCTATGGAACTTACATCATTGGATTCATGGCGATTTTCTAATTAATTTTCATATATAAAGTTTTCCGATTGGAGATCAAACGAAAATGTTATTAACATTTGAAATTTTACATCGGAAATAGTTACATAGGTAATTATGGTAGTAAAAATTAATTGACATTAATTACCAACATCAATGAAAACTTACACGTTAAGAAATGTTAACATTAAATAAAATTTGAGAAAATATATGTAATGGGAAACAAATAACGTAATCGGTTTAACAAGGAAGAAAATATAAAAATCAAATGACGCTAATTTAATCACAATGATAATACATGACATGTCGACCCCTGATGCATGTTGGTCAACCGATAATGGTCAACCCTAGGCATGGGGTGGTCGACTGTGGCTTGTGTAAATTTGACAACGAATATGTGGCCTAGCGGCTCAGATTTAATATAATTTAATCGAATGGTTGACACTGATTGGAACTTGAAACGCCTAACACCCCTTAGTATACCCAAAAGAACACACTAAAGGATATGGTGCATTATAGGTATAGCTAAAAACTTTACAGAGACTAAGATTCACAAGACAAAATAAATAAAACAGTGGAAACATTTAAAACATTAACTTATTTAAAAGTCAAACTTCATAAAACCAAATATGTCTCAAAATACCAAACATCCATGTCTAGTGAAAAACATTATCTCAGTCATAACATCAGAGTACATAAAATAACTATCCCTCTCAAAGAAAAATATTAGTACATCAAAATGAAATAAAAACTGAAAAAGAAGTAGAATACATGAAGAAAAATCTCTACAGCTGAAATCTCCAAGAGTCCTAAATCTAATGTCCCTGCCTCTGCTGGCCTACGGGGGGGGGGGAATAGAGGAGTGGGTTAGACTAAAAGTCTGGTGAGTGGAAGTAACTACTAGTATTTTTAAGCGAGATAAAGATAATAGACTTATCAACAGTTCCAGTATAAAAAGGAAATAAAGGGAAAGATAAAGCTGGAATAAAACAAAACTTGCTTTGATTATTTCGATTGTTTGCACTTGTCTTAGATTACTGCTTTGATTAGGCTGAATTCCTAATCCTACTTTAATTAGGCTGAATTCCTAATTCTACCCTTTGATCGGCCTTCTATCTCTGTTGTGCCACTGTGAGCTAGTCTCCAATGTGGGTCCCACAACAAAAAGGCACCTGCTAGCGCTCTGGAACTCAATAGCGACTTATCTCCCTGTACGGAGGCCGCACGCATGACCACCGTTGGGCTCACACCATCTGTTGCTCCCTCTTACCCTAAACAACATAAGCGTGCCTAGCCTCACCTCCTCTGTTGTGAGACCATCAATCCTGGTCTGAAAAGGTCCTACCCAGCCTCACCTAAGTGTGTTGTGAGACCATCAGTCCCAGTCTGAAAGGGAATGCTGCCAATTCAGGTCCTACCAAACAAAATCTAGTTGCGCCCCTTGCCCAAATCCCTTGATTTGAACTTCTATCTATTGGCCCTTTAGTTACTTTAGTTAGCATAAGCGTGTCCCAGCCTCACCTAACCTACTGTGAGACCATCAGTCCTAGTCTGAAAGGGTTATGCCCAGCTTCACCTACTATGAGACCATCGATCCTACTATGAAAGGTTCATGCCCAGCCTCACCTATTGTGAAACCATTAGTCCTAGTCTGAAAGGGAATGCTATTGGTTATGGGCCCTACTTTTATCTTTGCTTATTAACTTAATATAAGTCTTTTAAATAAGCCTCTTCTGTTCATTATGCTCTATTTGCATATTAACTTATTCTAAGTCTTTTAAATAAGCCTCTTCTATTATCTTTGCTATATTTGCTTATTAACTTAGTGTAAGTCTTTAAAATAAGCCTCTTTCTGTTCTTTCTATTTAATTATAACATATTTTATAATTTCTCTTTTATCTTGTCTTTCTAGTAATAATCTACTAGTTATAACTGGCCTGTCAAATTTTCCTATTTCAGTCTATATTCTTTTATTACAGTTCTACTTATTTACGTCCAATTTTCTATAATTTTAGTGTTCTTAAAATTTAGTCCATATTAGCGAATTATCCACTTTTTATTAATTTATTCACGTAAAAGGAATAAAAAGAACTAAAATTTACAGGCTGAAATCTAATGCAAAACGGATGTAAATAATATACAAATAACTGTAAATGACAGTAAATAACTGTAAATAAACGAATAAAATAGCTAAATAAAATAGACTAAAAAGAACATTAAAAATTGACTATAAACAACTTGTATAAAAGCGGTCTCAAAATTGTGGAAAAACTACAACTGTTGAAAACCCTATTATTTTATACAGCAAAATTGGTACAAGGACAAACTTAGAAAAAATATTTAGGCTGAAAGACAAAAAGTTTGTATTTTAGGCTGAAGGACAATGCTAGTTGTAACTAGCATTTTGTATAGTGTAAAACTGAATATAATGCTAGATATAACTAGCATTTTGTATAGTGTAAAATTTAAATATAATGCTAACTATAACTAGCATTTTTACTTCCGCCTAAAAAGGAAACTTGGTTCCCTTCAGCCTATTTTTTTTCCAAAGTTTGTCCTTTTTCCCTAATTCCCTCTACTTTAAATTACTTAAAAATCTAAAATAATTACTTAAACACTCACCTATGGTCCTTAACTCTTTCCTTGGCCTTCCGGGATCCACTTACAGCGTATAAAATATTTTAATAAAAAAGATCTTCTCCTCGGAAATATATTCCTTTTAGGGTCTAGCCTCAGGCAATGAACCCAGATGGAGAAAATCTGAATGAAACAAATAGCTAGGCCTAGGGTCATATTTATAGTGTCACTTGTGAACCTCAGACCGTTGGATTTGAAGATTAAATCTAGCGCAACCACGTCATTGGCTTGATGGGAACCGTCGGATGGAAGCACGGACGCACCAGATGAGATAAAATCAACAAAACACGTCACGCTCGAACCTGGACGATTGCTCATCCAAGTATACACGAGGGTCGACCGCTAGGTCGACCTTTGTGTGGTGAGGGTTGACCTATAGGTCGATCCTTCTATGGGGAAGGTCGACCCTAGGGTCGACCTAACCCGTTATATTTTTTTTCCTTTCCTCGTTTTCTTGTTTATTTTGTAACTTCTTCGTTCTAGCTCGGATTTTGACAATCTATATATGGAAATTGGCCAGAAAATTACCAAGGACACAATGGTGCAACTCCCATGGATCAAATCTGATAATTTCATAAAGATAATGTATTATTTAATTAATTCGTTAATTAATTATTATAGCTTAAATTTCGGGTTGTTACATTCTCCCCTCCTTAAAGGATTTCGTCCCCGAAATCTCTAAGGATAGAAGAATGAAATAAATGTTTTCACCCAAATTCTACAACCAACTACTCAACCATCATCTATTACATCCATTGTCCTTAAGTTTTTCTAATGGATTTATGATATATATATATATATATATATGTAAATAGTGTAGTATCAATGTCCCTAACTAATGCAAAATATTAGGCGGTCTACTGATTCAGTCGACCTCCTTTTATGCAATCATGTCCATGTCATGTATCCAAATGAATGCAAATTTCCTAATGATAACTGGTAGTTATATATGCGTGCTACAATCATCATCCAAATGCAACAATCATGTGATAATCATCCATTTATAGCAACCATGGAATAAAATAAAATATGCAAATGCGTACACATCCATATGCATATGCTCTAGTGTCCTAGTTAGGCCGATCCCTAAAAGATAATAGTTCCTAGTGTAAGTATATGCGTCCATTACCATCCACTAGCAAACACTTGCAAACACTAGCATCCATCGTACATAACATGTTCTAATAACATGTTTACATCAAATCCTACCATCCATATGTTAAATCCTAAGATCTACCCTCCCAAAGGATACTAAAGGAAAGAACCTATTCAAAACTAAAGATGGAAATAGGAAATTCAAAAACTTACTGTCAAATAGATGTGGATAAGAGATACGAATCTTCTCTTAAGCCTCCCACGTGGCGTCTTCAACACTATCTCCCCACTGCACCTTTACTATTGGAACTTCTTTATTCCTTAGCATCTTGATATTGCGTCCAATGATCTTGGTAGGAATACGGTGAACCGCTACTTCTCTCCCCACTTCAACCTCCACGAGTCGACTAGGCTCCACAACCTCTGTTGAGTCATGCAAGCACTTTCTTAAATGGGAAACATGAAAAACATCATGCACTCCTGCGAGCCTCTCTAGTAGCTTCACTCGATATTACATCATCCCTACTCTCTCTACAATGGGGAATGGTCCTACAAATCTAGGGGCTAACTTCCCATTCGATCCAAACCTCACCACCTTCCTTAGCGGAGATACCTTAATGAAAACCAAGTCTCCTACCTCAAACTCAATATCCCTCCTCCGCTTGTCCGCATAAGATTTCTACCTATCTTGGGCCGTCTTCATCCTCCTCCTTATCAAATCGATCTTATCTGAAGTCTCCCTAACCATGTCAAGACCAAGCAGCAATCTCTCCATAGACTCCCACCAACATGAAGGTGACTTGCACAGTCTCCCATAAAGAGCTTTGAAAGGTGCCATCCCGATGCTAGTCTGGAAACTATTATTATAAGCAAACTCTACCAAAGGAAGATGCTCCTCCTAAGTTCCTCCAAAATCAAGAATGCACATCATCAACAAATCTTCAAGCACTCTATTAACTCTCTATGTTTGGCCATCCGTCTGAAGGTGATAGGTTGTACTCAATCTAAGCTGCGTCCCTAAAGCCTCTTGCTAGCTTCCCCAAAACTCGCTAGTAAAAATAGGGTCTCTATCGCTCACAATGCTAGAGGGAACTCCATGAAGTCGGACTATCTCACGAACATATAAAGATGCCAAATACGGTGCCGTCCTCTTATTCTTGACCGGAATGAAGTGGGCGCTCTTAGTTAAGCGATCTAAAATCACCCAAATACTAGTATTCCCCTTCCTAGATCGGGGTAATCCATCTATGAAATCCATTGAAACACTATCCCACTTCCATTCGGGTACATCCAATGGCTGAAATAATCCTCCGGGCTTCTGTTGCTCTGCCTTAACCCTTTGGCACACAAGACACCTAACTACAAACTCTGCCACATCCTTCTTCATGCCACTCCAATAAAATACCCTCTTCATGTCCCTATACATCTTATCACCACCCGGATGAATAGTCATACACAAATGGTGTGCCTCTGCTAGAACTGCACTCACCAAATCACTAGTGCGGGGAACACAAAGTCTTCCATCTCTCCTTAGTCACCCTTTACTATCAATGGAATAGTGTTGGAGATTTCTAGAGACCTCTCCTCTACTAATCCTCTCCATAATATCCATAAGCTCTGCATCCTCTCGTTGCCTTGAACCAATCTGATCCACGAGGGTAGGCTTCACCTCAAGTGCTGCTAATTATCCAAGGTTAATGTCCGTAGAAGGCTTAAAATTAAAATTGGAGGTAAACTCTAGGCTTTTCCACTCTACGAACATTGGACTAAGGGTAGCTCTCTTTCTACTCAATGCATCCACAACTATGTTTCCCTTGCTAGGGGTATAAGCTATCTCAAAGTCATATGATGCCAAAAGCTTCATCCAACGCTGCTGCCTCAAGTTTAAATCCTTCTGTGAGAATAGGTACTTCAATGATTTTTGGTCAGTGAAGAGCTTGAACCTCTCTCCTAGCAAGTAATGCCTCCAAGACTTGAGTGCAAAAACTATAGCAGCTAACTCTAAATCATGGGTAGGATAGTTCCTCTCATGAGTCCTCAACTGTCTACTCCCATAACATACTACCCTTCCTTCTTGCATCAACACTGCTCCTAGACCCATCTTATATGCATCACCGTATACTGTAAAAGGCTTAGCTCCATCTGGTAAAACTAATACTGGTGCACTAGTAAGGGCCTTCTTCAGCCTCGTGAAGGATTCCTCACAATCTACGTCCTACACTAATGCCGCATTCTTCTTAGTAAGGCGAGTAAGCGGTGCTGAAATCTTAGCGAAGTCTCTAATAAACTTCCTATAATAGCCAGCCAAACCTAGGAAGCTTCTAACTTCGGTAGCGTTCTTGGGGGCCTTCCAATTTTGCACTGCTACAACTTTAGCGGGATCTACAGACAAACCCTCTTTTGAAACTACATGCTCCAAGAAACACACTTCCTTTCGCCAAAAGTGACACTTCGAGAATTTAGCCTTCAACTGATGAACGCGAAGTGCACGAAGAACCTCCTCTAGGTGAACAGCATGCTCCACCGTACTCTTGGAAAACACAAAAATGTCATCCACGAATACTACCATAAATTTATTTAGGACATCTCTAAAAACACGGCTCATCAAATCTATGAAATATGCTGGGGCATTGGTTAGCCCAAAAGGCATAACCAACCACTCAAAGAATTCGTCTGGTGTCCTAAATGTCTTCTTATCGATGCTATCGTCAGCGACTCTAAGCTGATGAAATCCGGTAGCCAAATCCAGTTGAGGAAATACTGAAGTGCCAACTAGCTGATCGAAAAGATCGTCTATCCTAAGAAAGGGGTAACGGTTCTTCTTCGTGAGCTTATTCAACTTTCTATAGTCTACACAAAGTTGAAGGGAGCCATCCGCCTTCATAGCGAAGACGACTGGCGCTCCCTACTCAGATATGCTCCTTCTGATGAAGCCTTTCCCCAATAGCTCACCAACCTACTTGCTTAACTCCTTCCTCTCCCTAGGAGCCATATGTCTCACGGGCAATGCCAATGGCTTAGCATTGTCATTAAGATAGATCCTAAAGTCGATCTCTCTCTTAGGGGGTAGTCCCCTAACCTCCTCAAAGACGTTTGGAAAATCTCTGACGATTGGAACTGAATCTAACTCTACTGGCGATGAATCGAGGGAATAAAAAAAGCTCAACATGATTGACCCCGGTGGGTCGCAAGAAACCTCGAGAGTCCTACCACTGCATATCTCTTGTCTAATGACTCTCCTCTCGCAGTCCAATATCGCTCCATAAGTGGATAGCCAATCCATACCCAAAATCATCCCATACCCCGAAAATCCCAATACATAAGCGTCACAGTCAAACTCTACGCCTAGGATAAAAAATTTCAAACCCCTACAAACCATAGATAAATGTACCGATCCTCCTATGGGGTTTAAAACAACTATGGAGTCTGCTACTAAGGAGATATCTAATTGCAAACAATCAACCAAAGAACTCAAAATGAAAGTGTGTGATGCTTCAGAATAGAAAAGAGTCTGAATGGGAAAATCAGAAATAGAAATCAAACCTTCTACGGTGACTTTCCTACCTCTATTTGGTCCGCTGCTGGAAGGTGCTGCATCCAAAGCCTGAATCTGTGTTGTAGGTGCACCCGCTGCCTGCCCCGTCCTCTGAGGACAAAATCTACTCAGGTGGCCGGGCTACCTACAATTATAACATTTTCCCTTCATTGTCTCCTTCTTGCAGTCTCTTGCGTAATGACCAACCCGACCACAGTTATTGCATTTTTCGCTTTTCTTGATCTGTTTTTGAGTTTCTCCTCCTTTCTTCTTATCCTTCTTGTTCTTTCACCAAGGCTTCTTAGAATTCTCTAACTTAGGAACCTCCTTAACTTCTCCTTCCTTAACTACATCAAACATATGTGCCATCTTCACCAGTGACTCATAGCTAGCTCCCATCGGTACGTGAGTTAATAACAACACTTGAAGAGGCTGATTCAATCCCTTCGTGAACTTCATGGCCTTCTTGTGCAGTGCATTCACTAGCTCCATCCCAAACTGCGACAATTCATTAAATTGGTTGATATACTCCTTTACTGAAAGACTTCCTTGCTTCAAACTAATAAACCTTTCCAACTACATACCCTCTTCTGCTTGTGACAAAAACTTCCTTTCAAACCTCTCTTGGAATCCAAATCATCCAATGTCCCTTCCTTCCAACTCAACAATCTCCCACCAATAAGAAGCCTCTCCTTTCAGCTGCCAAGATGCAAGCTCAACTCTCTATTGATCCTCCAATCCCAATAGCCCAAATATCCTCTCTGTACTCCTTAACTAAGCTCGCGGCTCCACAAAATCCTCTGTACTAGAAAATGTCTTGCCTCCTAGGTTGGCAAAGTCCTTGCATAGCTTAGAGAAGTTGGGTGCTGCGGGTGGATTGATGGGATTTACACTCGCTGGTGCTGGATTGGGCGCTTTCCCTTGCACCTCTGGAGTCGTAGCTTGCAGGTATCTATGAAACCATCCTGGGATTTGGACACCCTGGGAAGATTAAGGGCATCCGCCATGCTATGCAAAGAAAAAGAGAGTTTAAGCTCGAAAGAATCGAAAGGAGATTAGACTGGACTTTGAGGGGATTTTTATAAAAACTCTTTTATATTTTAAAACCACTTCTATAATAAGAGTTTATTTCTGAAAAAGAGTTTGAAAATATGTTACTTTTCAAAAATACTTTACTTTTAAAACAAATTTTTAGGAATCCTGTAACCTTAGGCTCTGATACCAAGTGACACACCCCACACCCCTTAGTATACCCAAAAGGACACACTAAAGGATATAGTTCGTTATAGGTATAGTTAAAACCTTTACAGAGACTAAGATTCACAAGACAAAATAAATAAAACAGCGGAAATATTTAAAACATTAACTTATTTAAAAGTCAAACTTCATAAATACTTCACAAAACCAAATATGTCTCAAAATACCAAATATCCATGTCTAATGAAAAAATTATCTCAGTCATAACATCAGAGTACATAAAATAACTATCCCTCTCAAAGAAAAGTACTAGTACATCAAAAAGAAATAAAAACTGAAAAAGAAGAGGTAGAATACATAAAGAAAAATCTCCCCAACTGAAATCTCCAAGAGTCCAAAATCTATTGTCCCTGCCTCTATTGGCCTACGGGGGGAAAGGGGAAATAGAGGAGTGGGTCAGACTAAAAGTTTGGTGAGCGGAAGTAACTACTAGTATTTTTAAGCGAGATAAAGATAATAGACTTATCAACAGTTCTAGTATAAAAAGGAAATAAAGGAAAAGATAAAGCTGGAATAAAATGCTACTTGCTTTAATTATTTCGATTGTTTGCACTTGTCTTAGATTACTGCTTTGATTAGGCTGAATTCCTAATCCTACTTTAATTAGGCTGAATTCCTAATTCTACCCTTTGATCGGCCTTCTATTTCTGTTGTGCCACTGTGAGCTAGTCCCCAACATGGGTCCCATAGCAAAAAAGACATCTGCTAGCGCTCTGGAACTCAATAGCGACTTATCTCCCTGCACGGAGGCCGCACGCACGACCACCGTTAGGCTCACACCATCTGTTGCTCCCTCTTACCCTAAACAATATAAGTGTGCCCAGCCTCACCTCCTCCGTTGTGAGACCATCAGTCCTAGTCTGAAAGGGTCCTGCCCAGCCAAACCTAAGTGTGTTGTGAGACCATCAGTCCTAGTCTGAAAGGGAATGCTGCCAATTCGGGTCCTACCAAACAAAATCTAGTTCCGACCCTTGCCCAAATCCCCTGATTTGAGCTTCTATCTATTAGCCCCTTAGTTACTTTAGTTAGCATAAGCGTGTCCCAGCCTCACCTAACCTACTGTGAGACCATTAGTCCTAGTCTGAAAGGGTTATGCCCAGCCTCATCTACTGTGAGACCATCAGTCCTACTCTGAAAGGGTCATGCCCAGCCTCACCTATTGTGAAACCATCAGTCCTAGTCATAAAGGGATTGCTATTGGTTATGGGCCCTACTTCTATCTTTGCTTATTAACTTAATATAAGCCTCTTCTGTTCATTCTACTCTATTTACTTACTAACGTATTCTAAGTCTTTTAAATAAGCCTCTTCTATTATCTCTGCAATATTTGCTTATTAACTTAGTGTAAGTCTTTAAAATAAGCCTCTTTCTATTCTTTCTATTTAATTATAACATATGTTATAATTTCTCTTTTATCTTGTCTTTTTAGTTATAATCTACTAGTTATAACTGGCCTGTCAAATTTGCTTATTTTAGTCTATATTCTTTTATTACATTTCTACTTATTTATGTCCAATTTTCTATAATTTTAGTGTTCTTAAAATTTAGTCCATATTAGCGAATTTTCCACTTTTTATTAATTTATTCGCGTAAAAGGAATAAAAAGAACTAAAATTTACAGGTTGAAATCTAACGCAAAACGGATGTAAATAAAATATAAATAACTATAAATGACAGTAAATAACTGTAAATAAATGAATAAAATAGCTAAATAAAAATAGCTAAATAAAATAGACTGAAAAGAACATTAAAAATTAACTGTAAACAACTTGTATAAAAGCGGTCTCAAAATTGTAGAAAAACTACAACTGTTGAAAACCCTATTATTTTAAATTACTTAAAAATCTAAAATAATTACTTAAACACTCATCTGTGGTCCTTAGCTCTTTCCAGATCCACTTATAGCGTATAAAGTATTTTAATTAAAAAGATCTACTCCTCGGAAAAATATTCCTTTTAAGGTCCATCCTCAAGCAATGAACCCAGATGGAGAAAATCTGAATGAGAAAAATAGCTAGGCCTAGGATCTTATTTATGGTGTCACTTGTGGATCTCAGACCATTGGATTTGAAGATTAAATCTAGCGCAACCACGTCATTGGCTCGATGGGAACCGTCGGATGGAAGCACGGACACAGCAGATGAGATAAAATCAACAAAACACGTCACGCTCGAACCTGGACGATTGCTCGTCCAAGTATACACGCGGGTCGACCACCAGGTTAACCTTTGTGCGGTAAGAGTCGACCTATAGGTCGACTCTTCTATGGGGAAGGTCGACTCTAGGGTCGACCTGACCCTTTATAATATTTTTTCTTCTCTTATTTTCTTGTTTATTTTGTAACTTCTTCGTTCTAGCTCGTATTTTGACAATCTATATATGAAAATTGGCCAAAAATTTACCACGGACACAATGGTGCAACTCCCGTGGCTCAAATCTAATAATTTCACAAAGTTGTTTTATTATTTAATTAATTCTTTGATTAATTATTATAACTTAAATTTTGGGTTGTTACCGAACCCCTATAAATAAAGATCCAAACCCTTACTTCTAAACTCATATTTCGG
Source organism: Allium fistulosum (assembly GCA_030737815.1). Lineage (NCBI taxonomy): Eukaryota > Viridiplantae > Streptophyta > Magnoliopsida > Asparagales > Amaryllidaceae > Allium > Allium fistulosum. The sequence goes on from CM060905.1 coordinate 459,327,827, forward strand.
AGGAACGCCTGAGCTCTACTATTTTCTCTTCTCCTCCAAATTCTAAATTCTAAAAAAATAGTTATAGTTTGTACGTATATACAATTGGAGAATCCTAGAAGATAATAGAGAAAAGGAATAGGGTCTAATCAAATTGCTAGAGCCAAGGTAAATTGTAAATCCAAATCTATAATGTAAATCAAATCCAAATCTCTTTCTAATCTGGATCTTGATAAATTTTTACATGCCTGCGGTGTATAATTCTAAATAGGGAGTAAAGGAAGTCAAACTAGAATAACAAAGATTAGATCTGGAGATTTAGAAAGCTAAAAAGATGAGTGGAAAATTATATATTTTTATATAATATTGGATTTATATTATTATATATCTACTCATGTATGCCTGAAATGTAAATTGGAGTTGTATGCTAAATTTGTATGCATGAATTAAAATTGTAAACCTTGCCTACATATTCTATAATCAATAACTTGAATTGTATATTGTATGTATGTAAATTTGGAAAGTATTAGGTAATTATATTCTTTAAGTTTTTGAATATTTATGATGGTTCCAAATTTGTAAATTTAAAATGATTTATGCAGATAAAAATGTAAATTTAGTCATCACAGTAAATTATAGGGATTTAAGGAGTATTTTAATCTATTGAATTATATAACATGTTACAATGTGTATTTCTATTGATTATCAAATTTTAGATATATAAATAAAAGTGTAACGATTGAAGTAACAAGGAATACACCTAAAGAAAGAGATGTATAAAATAGATATATTTACCTTATTTATACCATCTATTTCAATGACTATGAAAGAGATAATTCCTTATAATTCCAAACGAAACACAAATTTCCCTTTTGGATAAGATATAGGAATTCATAATGTTAACCATTCCATTTGGGAGAAATGTAATTCCAATGCATTATTATACAAAAATCCCTAAAAATAAATTAAAGAATTACAAATGTAATACAAATGGTCTAAGAAGAATGTGTGTAATACAAGTAAAAAAATTGAAATAAAAGAAATAAAATGGTAGACAATTCATAAAATAAAAGGGTACGAAGAGTCCACTAAAACCAGGGGAGGGGAGGAATAAAAAGTTAAAATGGAAACAGAAATAGGAAGTTAAAAGAGTAAGGGAAAAAAGTAAAGTAAATAGAGAATGATATCAGAAGATAATTAAAAGAAAGCGGTAAATGACCTTAAATTAAACAATATGCAAATGCATTTAGAAGTAAAGAAAACTTTTTAATAGTGAATAGTAGAGGCATAATAAGTGAACAAGAATGATTGAACATACATACACACACAGATATTTATGTATGTATGTACGTGTATATGTATGTATGTGTGTGTGTGTGTGTGTATATATATATATATATATATATATATATATATATATTGTGTGTGTAGCTATAACAAACCGAATTTTTGGCCCTCGAAAATTGTCACTAATCATCCACTGTATCACATGTTGAGCAATCGAATGCCGGAAAACCCGATTGTTAGGGAAAATGAAAGAAGAAAGAAGATAAGAAGAAAATTAAACAACATAGAATCTCACAGCGGAACGAATAATTTATAATATACCATAAGTATTTACACAAAATAAAAACTATAATATGTGTATATACAAACATCAATCAGAGTATACTAACCTATTTCAACCTGGACAGTTATAATAGCCTGTCCTCACAATTGCTGATAACACAACAATGAATACAGCGGAAATAACTATCTACATGAATACGTCTCTAGGCCTCCAACTCGTCTCCTGAAACTCCAAAAAACACACCCAACTGGATTTATAAGTTATATAAACTCTTTGAAATCAAAAGTATCTCGTAAGACCGCGCCGCACATAAACATGGAAGGGTTTTTACCTTACGATAATCAAAACCATTTCATATGAAATTCTATGATATTATAATAGGGTCTAAGATACAAATACTTTTTAATCTTAGCCGAAATTGTCACATTATTAAATTCCAGCATACTAGGTTCTACAATCAAAACCATAAGGCACGTATTGGAGATTGGATTCCATACCATGACAAGGTAAGGAAATACCTTCTGAAGTTACATCTCTATGTAAATGCATCGGGGTCTGATAAGAACATCTTATACCCCTACCACATAGGACTGGTAGTACCGAATATGATCACCCCTCCGTTAATGGGCCGCGAAGCATACAAATGAGATATAATAACCGATCTAGATTTGGAATGACCATACCCTACTTGGGAGCTACCCACTTGGCATGCTGCTTGCCTGACTTTGTCATTTCCCGATTGATGAGGTCCGAGGCTACGTTTTACCTTTTTATATAGCACTTTCCACTTGGAATGCTAATACTGCCTTCCAGGAAACAATGCAATACCAGCATTCATCCATACAAGTTCGTTTTGGGACTGAACAAAACACTTGAGAGCTCCGTCTCCAAAATTCCATCATCTCCAAGATGTCTTCACTTCGAAACGCATTCGTTGAATCAAAGTGGTTTTCGAATAACATACCCGATCCCGGTCTCTTCGAAACAACTTTCAATAATTCCCGATAAACTCAACCCCGGTTCTTTAGGAAATAAATAGTCAAAGATAAGATCGGAGATCACCTCCTAACCGTTAGTGGACGGATTTCCTTATCATTGTCTTAGGAGAACGAAACGAGAGTTATACGGACAGTACAACATCATTGGAGATGACTATGCCATATAACTCACGTGTTTCTTCTAAATATTTCCAAAGTTACGTTTGGGTCCAATTTTGATAGTCGGTTATTTAACTATCAAATAACAAACATTCAATCAGGGGTTTATTTCGTAGGGAAAACCAATATTGGTTAAGCACATCAGCAACCACTAGCCTCCTTTTATAAATTTTTCATAAATAAAACCATTTATAAATTACTTGCATAAAAATACTTTTACAAAGATATATCCACCAATTCCTTTATTTTCAATACTTAGAAAATATCCGTATACTTCTCTCAACGGTATAAATATATTTACGAGCTGAGAAAGATTCCCTTTTTATTCAATTCAAAAATCATTCATAAACTCCTTATAATTCTCTAAAACATTTATAAACCATTTTATAGGACTTCTCAAACCATTTAAAAACTTCTTTTATACAATAAAATCATGTCTAAAACTCATTTATAAAGCCTTTATAAATCTCTAAACCATTTAAAAAATTTCTTTTATAAATATATAAACCTGTTTCTTAAGTCCATTTATAAATATCTAACCATTTATTAACTCTTCACCTTGTAAATAATCTTTCTTATGTCTCCAAACCATTTTATGAGCTCTTTTATAAAATCCAAGTCTTTCAACTCTATTCATGAATCTTGAACATATTTATAAACAAATACAGATCATTTACTTCTAAACAATATTATATGAAAATAATCATTAAAATTAAACATTATGAATAAATAAATAATTATAAATCTTTAACATCTTAAAATAATAATTAATCATTTCAAAAACTATAATAATTAATCTTTACCCTTATTATAAATAGTAATAATTTATCTTTCAGAACCTTATTAATAAATCTTTATTATTATTAATTTCAAACCATAATTAATCTTAAAATATTAACATTTTTATAAATTCTTTAAAATAATATTAACTATAAAAAATAATGTTAAAACAATATCGATATAATTAAATGATCTTAAAATAATCACACTATAATTAGATAACTTTAAGACAATATTAATATAATTAAATACTTTTAAAATAATATAAATTTAATTAAATAACTTTAAAACAATATTAATATAATTAAATAACCTTAAAATAATATTACTATAATTAAATAACTTTAAAATAATATTAATTAATTAAATACTTTAAAATAATATTACTATATTTAAGTTAATAATCCTTAAAACAAAATATTTCCAAAACCCAATTTTGGATTTAAAAATCGTTTCTTGTCTCCAAAAACCAATTCCAACTTAAACCGCAATTTATAGTATTTTTAAGATACTAATTTAAGGCCAATAGCCACCCAACACTTAACCAATACCGATATTGATTTTCATCACTACTGGGTTTTATTTTCAAACATATAACGATGTTATAACCACAGTGTCCACAATCATGTTCATTATTTAATAATCCATATAAAAGAAATATTATTGAAACAATTCAATAATAGCGAGGAATCCCGTTGGATCCCTCCAACCTGTTTTCCCCCTGCATCACAAATGTTATATAATCATAAAATATAAATCAAGCGCTTCGAGGTGGGATTCGTATACAAAGGGTTATCCGCTCTTACATGGGAACGTAATAGGGTCTCATCTGCTCCAATAGGCGGGAATATATCCAAACCAACCAATAAATATAGTAATTCATCCAAACAATCATTCTATATTTTAATCAACTATATACCATACCAGTTAACCAAAAAGTTGAGTTTAACTCCCCGAAATTTTCTGTTGTCACCAAGGCATTCCGGTTTGGAACTATTTTAGCCAAATTTTCAACAGTCTCCAAATCCATCCAAACTTGTTCCATCTTGAAGCTTTCGTTGATATGAGCACACTGCAAAAAGTTTCGTCTCGATCGGATCTCATATGAAGGAGTTATGTAGTTTTTAAGTTATCGATTTATTTTTAATAAATAATTTAATAACAATTGACAACTTCATTCAATTTACAAAAATACCATCTCCTACCTTTCTTCCCCAATCAGATGTATCTCCCTATACACGCCATTGATACACATGGCCGTGCACCGTGCACCACTCCCCAATCAATGATCCTCCAAATCGACCCGGCCATCAAATTCCCCTCGCCGATCTCCACCTACTCGACACCATGCCTTCAAGCTCAGTCTCCCTAAGCAAAACGTGAAAGCAGCCCCCTCCCTTCACCACTATAGTGATGTGACCTACTCCGATGAATCACATGCCTCAAAAATTGATGCCGAGATGCCAAACTCCACCATAGATCCAAATCCATCATCCAATCCACCAATCAATGCCTAAATCTTACTCGATCTTAAACCCTAGTTTACTACTCCTAAAATGTGGATCACCAAACCATGATCAAGCATCACCTAACCCATATCGGCATGAAGCTCTCATCGAATCATGATTTTAAGGCTTGCTTTGGATTTTTTTATTTAGTAAATATTAAGATATTAATTTTTTGAATGAGTTGACTTTTTTCTTCGTACTGCCAGAGGTTTATATAATGGAGGGAAGGATGTGAAGTATCATAGAAGGGGTGTGCGCTCATACAGAAATGGGCAGAGATAAGGGTATGGGCTGATGTGAATAGTCATAACCGTGTAAAGTCAAATCTAAGTGTGTGTGTGTGTATGTATTATTTAAATCCAAAATATATAGCTATAAAATTTCGAACCTCAATCGAGATGTGCCGCCTGTCATTGAATATGTTATACCCCTATTTCGAACGCAATAGAACTAATTTCGAGACCTAATTCGAACGTATGCAGAAGATAGATTTTTGAACCCAATTATTATATTAAATTTTTGATATTAATTTCTACGCGGTTCGATCTCACACGACCAAACGATATGTCTAATCACTATGAAACTTGACGGCGTAATATAATTCACTATTACAGATCCAATGAAACTGGTTTCGTCAAAATCCAAGACTGTGCCCCGGAAGGCTATTTTCACTCATTAATTAAAACGAGTTTTTTTCAAAATCAGTTAAATCACTTTTAAATCCAATTTAAAAGTTTTATTATCTTTATTCTTATTAAATAAAGTTTAAATAATATTTTAAATCATTTTTATCCAACTTAAAACCTAAAATTCAATTATTTACAAATTTCAATTATTAAATTCAACAATTAAATTATCAATAAATCGCTATATTTGAATTTTAAGTTATTTAATCTAAAAATTTTACTTTTCCATATTTTAAATAAATTAAATATTCCAATCTCAAATGACTAAAATTCTGGGTCATTATAGTAGCCTCAAATATACGTTTATGATGGGTTTGAATTATTATAGTTACGTAAATAACTTAGTAAACAAGAGTGACATAGTCATTAGAATGAGTTTGAATGTGAGGTCAGTAGTTTTATACAACAAAAGTCTACCCATCGAATAGAGCTACCAACACTTGTGTATACATTATACTGATGCGAGACATATCCAACCGTAAGACCCGTAGAGTAATATACGCTTGTTTATAGGTGAAGTAATACCCCATTAGGGTCTGCTTCAATCTTTCAGTAGAGGTATTTCCTTGATTGCATTAGGCAATCTAAATGGGATGGTGAGTAAGGCTCAATGCTATGTCACTATGTGGTACCAGATTAAGGAGTAGGAGCTGTTCATAGGTTGAGTACGTCATCGGTCATGAGAGGTCAATGGGAAAGACATGGTAACACCTAACAGGTTAGACTTCCTACTAGTGTAGGTCACATTAAGTCATGCACCACCATAGTTTTTTGCTAGATAGTTTGTTAGTGGAAAGGCTAGTTAACCCATAAAAGAGTTCTTTCAAAAATGAATGGGGTAATCCAAGGAGCCGAGTCCTTTATAGTTCGTGGAGCTGAGTCTATGAAAAGAGCAGACAAGTAAATAAATCCCCAAGGCAAGATAGAATATGACTAAACTATAATGATGTCATTGTTAGGCACTGCGGGAGTTCCTTGGTACACACGACGACGAGGACGTGTTATTGCATTGATGAAAGATCTCGACGTGGTGCCGGGTTAGGGATATTAGCGGGGATAGTATCTAGGTCCAAAGAGGGGTTCTAGTGCTTATAAAAAATATATGTATATAGCTATAGTCCACTTCAGGTAGACGGAACGTGTCATACGTGTATGAGGAGTTGAAACGACTAAGAAAAATAAAAGACATAACATGTGATGGAAGACAATCGGCATAAACTAGTGTTATGTGTAAAGTGTATAATTTACCAATCATCAGAACATTGTTCTATCCCCCTCCTCAGCACAACCCACAAAATAGCTTAGAGGAGCAGGTATAGGTTCAAGGTGGGAATTGTGGTAGGATAGGTTTGGCATGCTCAGCATTAACTAGGACACTAGACATTAGAAGTGTCAGTCTTGGTCAGTAATTATATGACTATTATATTTTACTATTCCATTATGAGTTATATCAATAGTACTCTAATATGCAATTATTTTCTTATTTGTAAGATACCAACCATTGATCCGTACTTTGGTGGACTTGGGTTTCCAATTTAGCGGAAATTCAGGCCCATTGGGGTGCAAGTTATTACATTTGGTATCAGAGCTTAGGTTAATTGATCTTGAGAAATTAGGAACGTTGAGTGCATATATTTATATTTTGTCTATAAACATAAATATAATATACGCCAAATCCTATAAATTCCGAGTATAGAGTAGTTGCAACCATACACTGAAAGACGGATAAGTCGATTATGAGTCGGAAAATTGGATGAAGTTGACTTAAGAAGAGCATGAGTGCATCATATGTAGGTTCTTAAAGCTAGATAGTACATGGCTCCCTAGTTGGGCCCCAATAGCCTAATGGTTGTAGATCCCTAGAGTATAGCCTATTACTGATGTACAATAGGTCCAAATAAAACGAAAGTAAGAGTCCATATGTCATAGATATTCGAAGGCAAATAAGTTCCAAAAGTAAGTTAGGTAGCAGTCACTCCAAGGTAATAGCCGGGTTTTCATATATTTGGAAGATGACAAGTCAATAATTATGTCGAAGGAAGAAAAGTCCAAAAGAATGGACAAATAAAAATCCACTCTGAGTTCGACTCCACATGAAAGAATTTAATATAGAAGTTGAAATGATTTTAAAAGCTTGAGAAAAATATAGAATAATGATATATTTAAAATGATTTTTAAAGTGTTTATTTAAAGTAGAGAAATCCTACTTTTAAATAGTAGGTAAATGTTAAACTTTTAGAAAAATAAAATGTCTATATATATTTCAATATAAAGTTCTGGTATAAATTAAAATTTGTTAAAACATAAAATTTTAGTAAAGGAAATGCTATAAAAAGATATTTCTTTTGAAAAAATGGTAGAGCAAATATTGCTAGTGGTCTCTAATTAAAAAATTTATGTTGTGAAATTCTTTTTAGAGGTGGACAATAGGAAGTGGTATAAGTTTGAAATGAGTCAAAAGGAACGGGAAAGAAGATTAATACCCGAAAGCAAAGTGGTAGTCGTAAACACTGTAATGATTCGATAAAAAGGATAGTCTATTGAGAGGAAAACTATATTAATAGAAGCGATTTAAATATGAGTAGTTTAGGTGGGAGAAAGTTAAGTAGCAACATTATGCAATATAGATAGGAACAATGTTAGATACTTATATAAAATATTGTATTAATTAGAAACAATATAGGAAATTTAAAGAAAAATGGATAATTTTCATAATAGGTGTGGTAATGGCACATATCTTTTAGAAGTCCACCTAATATGCTAGCGGAGCCTCCTCTAGAGAGAGCATGAGCAATATGAAAGTAATAAATTGAGAGTTGTCCCTATTTATTCCAGTTTTTATTGTTTAAATTATAAGATATTTTAGAAACACTGTAAAATATATTTTTAAAGAAATGGTTTGGTATAACAATTGAGTTTTTAATAAGAGAAACTTAATCAATGGTGTGAGTGAAAAATCCCAAACTTTTAGGAAGTAAAAGTTGAAAGTGTAAGAAAAAGTTGATTTGAAGAAAAAGGAAAGAAACCTTTTTCAAGTTAAATTTGCAAACCTTTTCTTTTAGACTTAGTGAATAAGCTAAATTCAAAAAAATCCTAAATTATAGCTTTAAAAGTCAAGACACCAAGTATTTTTGAATTTAATAAAAGGTTTCTAAGTTGTAATCTTAAAGACAAAGTTTTTGGGATTAAGTATTTCAAAATTTTGAAGTTTTTAATTTTTGAAAAAAAATGTTGAAGACCAAACCAAAATTTTAAATGGAGTAGATAGAAATGACTGCCTACGTAAGTTGGGGTAAAAGATAAAGCTATGAAGAAGATAACAATAACTACTCACATAGGAATCCCCGTAGAATGTAAAGAATACTGGTGAGAACCTATAAATGTTTTGTCAAATATGTGTGCAAACTATAGGAAGAACCTGCAAAGGAATTATAAAAGATTAAAGTACAGCTCTACGAGTTCGAGGATATGCTCATATAAAGGATCAATGATCAAGAAGTAAGTACTAAGACGTTAAGAGATTTGGATTAAAAGCAGAGGGTAATAGAGGATTATGAGATGACAAACACATATAGAGGACATTGGCAGACTCAAAGTTAAGAGAGGCAAGATAGAGGGTGGAAAAAAGTTATTATGCCATGCCAATTGCCAATGAGTTATTAAAAATGTACATAGTTCGTATTTCTTGCCCACTATACTGTGGGGATGCATATTTTATTCCATAATTAGGTGTGCCAGTGGAAGTAGTGGATAGAATTTATTCATTAAAAGCCAAAAAAGGAAGTTAAGATATATGCGTTGGAGAATGATGGCACGTTAGAAAGGTCCATTTAATCTAAGTAAGAAGTGACAGAGTCACAACATCGTTAGTCAGTTGATGTTGAACACCAACTTCCAACGATTGTTTCTTTGGGTTTGGTTTTAAGAATTAGTTGTTTCTGTTAGTATAAGATGCATACAGTGTTATGAGAAATGTTCCTTTTAAAATTGGTTTTTCAAACTATATTAATAGGAAAACTATGTGAACAGAAATTTCAGGAAAGACATTTAACTAATGCAAAAGAAAAGAATATAATAAAAGGTTGGAAGTTCTAGAATAAATTAAAGAACAAATTTATTTAGTTTGCTACTAGAATAAAAGAAAATAAGATTTAAGTCCCAAAACGTATAAAAGTTTTGAAAAGTATAGCAAGCGGAGGGCAAGGAAAGGTTGTTGCAAAACCACGGATCAATGTCCATGTACCTTAAAAGTCGAAATTTATGGATGAACTTGTGTGCTAGTTGTATAAATAAAAGAAAAGTTTTTTAAATTAAAATTTACCGTGTAATTAGGTGAAGTCCATCATGGACGTTAGACAATTGACTAAACCTCGATTTCATGAAGTATCACATAACTTGTTTTGGAATATATATATATATGTTTACCTTCAAAAAAATACCTTTGTGAAAAGTTTTTGAAAATCTTTATTGATGAAAAATTTTAAAGTCTAAAATTTTACTGATATTTCAAAGAGTAATATAAAAATATTTCAAGCAAAAAAGAAGAGATTTTCAAAAAATTTGAAATGCCACATACTTGACATAGGGGAATGTTGACAGGGTTAGCTAGTACGGATTTTACTGTGCAGCAAAAGTGACAGTAAAATAAAACAAGACTAGAGACGAAGAAAGAAATATCTCTTTTAGCTATGGGACCTTTTCCCACATACCTTGTTGATAGGTGAACAAAAAGTTGATTTTTGAAATAACCATGTTTTAAAACTTTAAAATGAAAATTGTCTATGCGAACTATACTTGGAAAGATTGGAAAGAGATATCTGGGCAAAGGAGAAGGTTCCAAAGTACGATGGGAAGGTGTGTACACAAGAAAAAGGATGGAAATACGGAATTTTCATCTAAACCCTTTTCCCAGTATAAAAGAAACTATTTTTAGAAAACTATATTTTTAAACTGGAAAGTTAAAAATGGAGTGCTAGGATTTTGTATGGTAGGAATTGGATGAAAAATTGTTTAAACTATGCTTCTATCTATATAAGTGTGGGAAAATTTGGATGTAAACACAAGTTTTTGATTTTCAAAAAAAAATTGCACGCACATAGAACCACCGGTGTATTTAGGTTGTTTGTACTATATTTTCAAAAATTGTTTTAAAGGAATGCATTCATATAGGAGGCGCCGGTTAGAATTATTTTGCATACATATCATTTGTATTGTGATACACCGTACAATTGAACACGATTGGTTGCAAAACTGGTTGCATACAAATTGATTTGTTAGTTTAGAATGGCTATATGTTATGTTACATTGTTCAGTCTTTGTGGAATTTCAAGGATGAATTTCTTTTAAGGGAATGTAACATCTCATAATTTTACGATAATTAATTAGAAAGAGAATCAATAAATAAATAATAACGTTGGAAAAATAGAATTTCTACAAATGTTAGAATATTGCTACGATACTTATACCATTGAATTCGTGGCGATTTTCTGATCAATTTTAATATATAAAGTTTTCCGATCGGAGATCAAATGAAAATGTTATTAACGTGTGAAGTTTTTGCATTAGAAATAATTATATATGTAATTATGGTAATAAAAATTAATTGATGTTAATTACGAACGTTAATGAAAACTTAGATGTTAAGAAATGTCAACGTTAAATAAAATCTGAGAAAATATATATAGTGGGAAACAAATAACGTAATCGGTTTAACAAGGAAGAAAATATAACAAATCAAATGACACTAATTTAATCATTGTGATTATACATGACAGGTCGACCGCTGATGCATGCTGGTCGACCGGTAGTAGTTGACCCTAGGCATGGGGTGGTCGACCGTTGCTTGTGTATATTTGACAATGAACGCATGGCCTAACAGCCTGGATTTAATATAATTTAATCGAACGACTGGCATTGATTGGAACCCATATAAATATAGGCCTAGACCCTCACTTCTAAACTCGTATCTTTAAAGTGACGCTGAAGCTCTGCTATTTTCTCTTCTTCTCCAAATTAATTCTTAAAAATATTTATAGTTTTTACGTATATACAATTAAAGAATCGTAGAAGATGATTGAGAAGAGGTGTTCGTCGACGGAAATTCTATCGGTTTAGAAAACCGTCGAATAAATTTAGAAATAAAATAACCGCAAGCGCACGGCATACTATTGTTGGTTTTAAATTTCTATTCAATCAAATTAAACCAAAGTTGAGAGTGATTAGCTAAAAAAATGAGAAAAACAAGCAAAAGAAAATTGATAAAAATATGAGAGTTTGAGGACAATTTAGAGATAAATCCACTCTCTAGATCACATAAATCAACAAAATGAAGTTATGATCTCTCTTTTCTTGTCATTAGTGTAATTAGTTGATGTGCTTATCATAAGTATGGTATATTTGTGCTATTAATTAGCCCAATATAAACCATCAAACTATAACACAACCACTAATACACATTTAACTCTTATGAAATATGACAACAAAGTTGAAATAAAAATCTATTTTAAGCATAGCCTATTAACTATTGTTTAGAAATATAGGCTATCAAATTTCAATTTCAACATTCACTTCTTTTCCATAATCATATTTAAATGAAGAGGCAATTTGTGTTATGTTTGTTTAAGCATAGCATATTTGTTATGAACAATATAGACTATCAAATTCAAAGCTAAACAACATCATTAAACCACTTCAAGTGTTTCCATTAAAGCACAAAAAGAGAGTATAAACATCAAAATGTTGCATCTACATGTTAGAGAGCTTCATTACCCCTAAATTGTAGGGATTAAGCTCTCATATTTGTTATCAAATCAACAAATGTAGAAAACAACATGAAACTAACAAGAGGAAAAAGAGAGAAAAATGAAAGAAAAAAAACTATTCTACTTGCATGAAAAATAAATCTACACTACTAACATGAAAGTAATTAAACAAATAAGCATGTAAAAGAAAGAGAGCACTAATTAACATTGCATAAAAAAATGGAAGTTACATGAAAATAAAAATGGCTAAGTAGCCATGGAAAAGAGAAGAGAGCTTTCTTTTATTTTATCTAAAACTAACTAAGAGAGACTAAGGGAAGAGAGGTTACATGAACATAATGGGTTATTTATACAAGCATGAAACCCTAATCCATAATTTGGGGAATGCCCAAACTACCCCTTAGGAAGTGTGGTGGCCAAGTAACCATTAACATCCATTAATCATCATTTAGGTGTACATGAAGCCATTAATTCCATAAGCATGTACATTAGCCTCTAATGTGTACATTAAGGTAGGTGAGTAGGTGGGGTCCTCCATGATCTTCACCTTGAATTATTTCCATCTTCATTCCTTTGTGTTCTTTTTGTGCATGCATATCTTCTTCATGAAACCATTTGTAATGGAAATCAAATTCCTACGAAATAGTATGGAAATAATTAAATTTTCTCAAGTTAATTTATGCACAAAGAATGACTATTTTGCCCTTGGATGAAAATGAATATGTGACAATTTGGAATTAATATGGATTTTGGTTAAAACAAGTTAAAATACCCAATATGATCATTTATTTGAATTAATTAGATTAAATATGGTGGTAAAAATATGCACATTTATGTGCACATCAAGAGGAATAGGGTCAAATCGAATCACCAAAGCCAAGGTAAATTGTAAATCTGAATCTAAATTATAAATCAAATCCAAATATCTTTCTAATCTAGATCTCTGATAAATCTATATATGCTCGTAGTTTATAAATCCAAATAGAGAGTAAAGTGTGTCAAACTAGAATAACAGGGATTATATCCGGAGATTTGAAAAGCTAAAAAAGGTGAGAGAAATTATATATTTTTATATAATATTGGGTTTATATTGTTGTAGATCTATTCCTGTATGCCTGAAATGTAAATCGGAGTTGTAGACTAAATTTGCATGCATGAATTAAAATTATAAACCCTGCCTACAATTCTGTTATTAATAACTTGAATTGTATATTGTATGTATATAAATCTGGAAAGTATTGGGTAACTATAGTCACTGATTTTTAAACATATATGATTGTTCCAAATTTGTATATTTAAAACGATTTATGCACATAAACATGTAAATTTTGTTATCACAGTACATTGTAGGGATTTAAGAATTATTTTAATCTATTGAATTATATAGCATGTTACAATGTGAATTTCAATAGATAATCAAGTTTCAGATCTATATATAAAAGCGTAATGGTTGAAGTAACAAGGAATACACTAAACAAAAGAGATGTATAAAATAGAGATATTTGTCATATTTTGTACTGCTTATTTCAACGACTATTAAAAAGATAATTCCTTGTAATCCCAAATGAAACATAAATTTTCCATTTTGGATAAGGTATAGGAATTCATAATTTTAACCATTTCATTTGGGAGAAATGTTATTCTGATGCATTAGGATACAAAAATCCCTAAAATTAAATTAAATAATTATACGTGTGATAAAAAATGGTCTAAGAAAAGAATGTGAGTAACATAAGTAAAACAAAAGTGAAATAAAAGAAATGAAAAGTTAGACAAGTCATAATTTAAAATAAAAGGGTATGATGAGTCCACTAAAACCATAAGGAATAAGATGTTAAAATGAAAATAGAATAGGAAGTCAAAATAGTAAGGGAAAAAAGGAATGTAAACATGTAATGATATTCAGATGATATTTAAAAGAAAGTGGTAAATGACCTTAAATTAAACAACATGCGAACGCATTAAGAAGTAAAGAAAATATTGTTAACAGTGAATAATAGAGGTGTAATAAGTAAACAAGAATGATTGAATACATATATATACATATATATATACACACACACAAATATGTAGCCTCAAGTATACATTTATGTCAGGTGCGAATTATTACAGTTAAGTAAATAACTCAGTAAATAAGAGTGACACAGTCATTAGAATGGATTTGAATGCAAAGTCTGTAGTGCTACACAACAGAAGTCTGCCCACTATAAGGGCTACCAATAGTTGTGTATACATTATACTGATGTGAGACATGTCAAACCCTTGAAGTTATATACGCTTGCGTATAGGTGAAGGAATACCACAATAGGGTCTACTTCAATCTTTTAGCAGAGGTATTGCTTTGATTGCATTAGGCAATCTAAATGGGATGGTGAGCAAGGCCCAACGCTATTTCAGTGCCTGGTACCAAATTAGGGAGTAAGAGTTGTTCATAGGTTGAGTACGTCATCGGTCCTAAGCAGGCAACGGGAAAGACAAGATTACACCTACTGGGTTACACCTACTTATGTAGGTCACGTTAGGTCATGAACCGCCATAGTTGTTTGCTAGATTGTTTGTTGGGGGCAAGGCTAGTTAACCCGTAAAAGAGTTCTTTCAAAACGAATGGGTTAGTCCGAGGAGCTGATTCCTTTATAGCTTGTGGAGCTGAGTCCATAAAAGAAGCAAACAAATAAGTAAATCCCCAAGGCGAGATAGAATATAGCTAACCTATAGTGATGCTGTTGTTAGGCAGTGCAGGAGTTCCTTGGTACACACGATGAGGAGGACATGATACCATGTTGATGACGGATCCTAACATGGTGTCAAGTTAGGGATACTAGTGGGGTTAGTATCTAGGTCCAAAGAGGGACTATAGTACTTATATATATGTATGTAGTTATAGTCTACTTCAAGTAGATGGGACGTGTCATACGTGTACGTGGAGTCAAAACGACTAAGCAAAATAATTGACATAACATGTGGCGGAAGACAATTAGCTAAACTAGTTTATGTACAAAGTGCATAATTTAGCAGTCACCAAAACATTGTTCTGACCCCCTCCTCGTTACAACCCACAGGATAGCTTAGAGGAACATGTACGGGTTCAAGGTGGGAATAGTGGTAGGACAGGTTTTCTTTGGTATGCTTGGCACTGCCTAGGACACAGGACATTGGAAGTGTTAATCTTGGTCAGTAATTATATAACTATTATATTTTACTATTCCGATATGAGTTATATTGGTTGTTCTCTGATATGCAATTATTTTTTTATTTGCAGGATATCAAATCAACTATCCGCACTTTGGTGGACTCGGGTTTTCGATTTTGTGGAAATTCAAGCCCATTGGTGTGCGGGTTGTACAATTAGCTATTTTAATTATATTGAACTTCGATCTTATTTCACGAGTTAGCCATGTTTACTGTATTGTTTGACTGATTTGTTTGATGAAGATGACGCATGAATAAGGTATGATTGTTTACCAAATTTGTCTTAGTATTATTTGGCTATGATTAGAGTATGTAGTAAAGTAGACATACGTCACTCATCAGATTGTAGTCTAACCCTCTT
This sequence comes from Allium fistulosum, assembly GCA_030737815.1. Taxonomy (NCBI): domain Eukaryota; kingdom Viridiplantae; phylum Streptophyta; class Magnoliopsida; order Asparagales; family Amaryllidaceae; genus Allium; species Allium fistulosum. Next base: position 459,343,818 of record CM060905.1, read on the forward strand.
TATATTTTTCCATTTTTGTTTCATCGCTAGGTTCGAGTAAAGTTAAAGGTTTAGATGGCCATGGAGTTACTGATGTATTTGACTTTATATATATATAACCATTTGACATTGGTATTGTATATATGTGTATCTATATCATATTGAATATGTATATGATTATGTGTATATTTGGATCTATTGGGTTGGAATATAATGATATTTGATTATACTGTATATATGTTGTTACCTTCTGCTATGAAAATAGAAAGAGTTAGGTATAATACATTTATTATTTTGTCTCTTGTTATTAATTACCAACGACTTATCCCATTAGATTTTTAGGGTTTAAACATCGCGAGTTGTGTTAAATCGAAGAGTCAAAAACGATGGGTTGTTACAAACAACCTATTTGTCTTTCGTGGCATCTGGGCATACTTACATTCAACAATGCTAACACACAGTAAGTAACATGCACAAGATATGTATAATACACATGATCATGATGCCATGGATCAGGGGAGCGACCCTGCGATCAGTAAACTATTATGGACAATAGCATATCTAGACGAATAACACACATCTAATGCATACAGCATAAATAGGCATATAGCTTATAAATATAACGAAATAGCACACGACTAACTAATAATAATAACAAAGCCAATTATGGTGATCACACAACAAACTGCACCTCTTATAATAGTAGCGTGTGATGTTTACATTTAATAAATAACCAAATAAATAGTCGCTCAAGCGTCCTATACCATTTAGTGCCATTCACTTATTTAATAATTGTCTACAAATACCACTTAACATCACATAATGTTCTATATAACAAGTCAAAATAATAACCTAAGAAGTATTACCGAACGTCCTAACTTGATGGTATCATAACTCATTTTATTCAATCTCCTCATTACACAAAAAATATGACTAAACCATGTATGCAAATCAATTAGAAATGATATTTTATTTATAGAAAAAATATATTTTCATTTATTTCAAAAGCATTTTATTATCTAAAAGTCAAAACGCAAAATTTCCTTTTATTTAAGTCCAGAAGTAAGAATTTTTAACCTAATAAATGTTTTCTAAATCTCTATAATAATCATTTAAATCTCCTTTAAGATCACTTTTCATCAATCAAAACAATTCCATTATTTTCTGAAATTGAATTTGATTTATAAATAAATTTTAAAACCACAAATCATCTTTCTTTTTAACAAATCAATTTTTTTATAAAATAATTAGTCTCTTTACATAAAATACTTTTTATTTATGTAATTTTTATTCCATTTTAAAATGTCCACTTCACACTTCATACCGTTTAATTTAATTTAATTTAATTTTTAGAAGAATGTTTTCAAAGCGAAGAGGCATGTAAGTTCTTGGGGCTTTAGCACTCCAGGCTATTGGATCGATCGATTGTTGGTCACTCCCAATCGATCGAAGGTGAAGTTAGGGTCGACCGTTACACCTATGGTTTGGATCAATTGAATCTTCAGACATTGTTTTCTACCCTCCAAGGCTAGCTTGAACCCAAATTCCTATAATGCAACCCTATTCAGCACTAAATATAAATATTAGCACATATCTAATATCTCTAATTCTTGTACAAATATCGGATATGAGTTGGTTTTTTGAATCAACAAATAATAGGTTCCACAAGACAATAATGCAAACAGCTATTTCATATCCTAACCAAACAGTCCAGAATTTGTATTCATACATTCAAAATTACGTTTGTGAGCGAGGAATTACTCATGTTAGTCCGAACAACTCTACTCTTCTTTAGGAACAATACTACCCCTTCGAACTCTCACTTTACAGCTTACTATAAATTTCGAATTATAACTCTAAGTTGATCAAAATCTTCCTTTTACAGCTCATAGGGGTGTACTGCCTTTTGAGAAGCTTATTTTTTTATTTTAGCAATTTAGAGATTTTATTTTATTTTATTTACATTTTGATTTTTGAAAAAGGACTTTGGAATTTAAATTTTTATCTAGAGATGAAATGAGCTACCCGATAGAAAAAATATGTGTTATGGGAGGTGATATTAGAAGACTTTGGAATTCTCAAGAGATAGAACAAGATGGCTCTCTTCTTTTGTCAGGATTTTAGACTAATAGGCCTCAAAATAAATCATCTCCCTTTTTTCTTCTTTAATTTTGCCAATCAAATTTTCACTTAGCTTAAAACAATTCCAAAACACAATTAAAAATCATATTTGCTTTCTACGAATGTTTACTTAACATTATACATTTAAATAAAGAATTATATTCTACAACTTTCTCCATTTTAAATAGTTATCTCTTAACTACATTTTAGGTCCATTTACAAATAAATTCCTAATTTACCTTATAAATGAAATAAAAATTCATCCCTTATGAAAATAAAAATAATTTTAGTTTTAAAATTAGCCATATTAAATAAAAAACCAATAATTACTCTTTTAATTTTTTTCACTTTACAAAGATATTTACTACCCAAACTCATAGCTAATCCGAAATTATTCACATTTTATTATTTGACGCCTATATAATTTAGTTAAAACTTCACTATAAAATTTTGAATATTTGCTTCTTAACTTGTCGGTTATGCTCCACTTGTCGGGTCAAGAGAAAGAGTTAAGTTGATGGATGGTCAGTCGCATCCATTTTGGTTTAAACTCTTCCTGTCGATTCAAGGTAAAGAGTTTGGAGACGGATGGTCAGTCACATCTGCTTATTTGTTGGTTTGCTCCCCTTGTCGGGTCAAGGGAAAGAGTTAAGAGACTGATGGTCAGTCACATCCATCTCGGATATGTTTCGTGCCCCCATGTCGGGTCAAGAGAAAGGGCTAGGAGATGGATGGTCAGTCACATCCATCTCGGATTATGTCCCGTGTCTCCTGTGTTGGGTCAAGGGAAAGGGCTAAGAGATGGATGATCCATCACATCCATCTCAGATTATGCTTTATACCCCCACCCCCCGTCAGGTCAAGGGAAAGGGCAAGGAGATGGACAATCAGTCACATCCATCTCAGATTATGTTTTGAGCCCTGTATGGAGGGTAAGAGGTAATGTGCGGATGGTCTTGCCACGTCCACGTTGGAATGGATTTTGAGCCTGCTGAGCCTTAGGCAGGGCATAAGTGTTTTGGAAAAAAATATGAGCATGAATTTGAGAGTGGATGGTTGAGTTACATCCACTTTTAATCATGGTCTTTACCCAAGTCAGAGGCTAGAGTTAGCTAAGGAGTGATCGAATCATGCTTATCTTGATAAAGCTTCGAAGTTCGGGCCATGCGCCATGAAGATTTGGTGGGCACCTGACTCTAGGTACCTGAACTCCTCAATCATAGTAGTGTTGAATCTTTGTAGAAAGTCCTTGAATGTCTCCCCCGGTCCTTGGAATAAATTAGATAGTGACATGACATCCTTGGAGCGAGTCGCGTGCATCCTGAATCACTTGATAAATTTCCTTGCAAGTTGGTCAAATGATGAGATGGACCTTGGTGGTAGTCGAGTAAACCACATGGTCGTACTACTTTTAGGGAAATGGGAAAGCATTTGCACTTGATGGTATTCGTGGCCCTGACAAAATCCATATGACATTTGTACTTCATGATGTGTTGTTTAGGATCAGTCATTCCTAAGTATAAGGGCATCGTTGGCATGTTGAATCTCCATGGGTATTCTTTGCATAAAATAGCTTTTGTAAAAGGATTCCGACTAGGAGAAGTTCCCTATTCGTCGTTAGTTTGGTCCTGGCTTTCTCTCATAAGCTGTCGTACCATTATAGTCAATTCTGGTCCTTGAATGGCTGTTAGGTTGCGGTAGTCATAGTCTAATCCTTGTGCTTGGCCCGGTAAATGGTCCTTGTTCATGCTTCGTTGTCTAGGCTCTTCTGGCTGTGGAGGAATCATTTGCCTAGCAACTCCATGTTCACTCCTTGTGGGAAATTCAACAACAAACTCCTGACTTCCGGCGCCCTGGTCAGTTACTGCGCGTGCACGCTACACGCCATCACCGAGTCGAAGACCTGAACCTCAATGAACAGGTTCCGCACTGACCCCCAAGTGGAATCGGTACTGACCCCCAAGGTAGGATCAATACAGACTCCCACGCCTTGGTTGGGGTCTGTTCTGAACTCCTGCCTCTACATCCCTGCTTCATGTGCATTTGTCCATTGCCTTCTTCTCCTTCGAAAATGGCCAGATTATGAGGAATTTCTGGATTTCGAGTATGGAGAGTTTGCTCTCTCCTAGTCCTTCTGTGGCTAGTATTCAACTGGTTCATCAAGCTTCTATTCTCCTGGATTTTCCAGTTCAACTCTATTCACGGTTGTCCTATAGCCCTTTCATCATCCATTCAAAGTCAATCTAGGTGATGAGATCTGAGGGATTCTAGGTATCCATAGGATCCTGCTATGGAGCTTCATCCAGAATTTGATTGTCATCGTTCTATGCTCCATCAGTAGCTCTTGAGGAGGCGACAGCTTTGTCTTTCCTAGGGACCATTGAAGATAGCTTCCTATAAACTTTGTTCAAATCCGAGTAGTAGAGAAACTAGTTGAGAAGGAATTGGTTCTCTTCCTTGGATTTTAGAAATCCAATAGTAGACAAGGATCCAAATAGCCTGAGAGTTGGATTCTCAATGAAAGCACCAAAAAAGACACAAACACCCAAAAGAGAAAGAGAGTAGAGAATAAACGAGGAATGTAAATGAAAATAAGAGAAAAATAACCACATACAGACTTTATAGTGGTTCGGCAATCTTGGCCTATGTCCACTTGAATGATTCTCTATTAGTTTTCCATTAATTTGTGATTACAAGTGATTAGGATCCGTTTAGATCCTTGATTACAATGAATTTTAATGGTTGTTTAGGGAGGACTTAGCCAAAAAAGGGAAGATCCATGTGATAGAGCTTGCCTGGTATATTTAAGAGGTAAATGGCCAAATATCTTCCTCAAAATTTGCCTATAAAAGCTCCTTGCCAAGACGAAGTCCTCTAAAAAAACCGACCCCATACGTGCTAAGTATGAGGATCAGTGCCGATCCCTAAAGAAGGGGAGTGGGGCCCTACGACTCCTTGTGGTGGTCCCTCTCGATGTTCGTGTTATGAATCCAAGCCTTGTTTGCATAGTCGCCCAGGTATTTTTGGAGATATTGATGGAGTTATAGTTTCATGTGTTTATGGAGATTGATGGAGAATTGCATTGAATCAACAAAACAACCTTGGAAATAGGCTCTTGGCATCAAGATTGACATGTAGGAAGAAGATGAGGGTCCACCAAAGCTATATTTGGGAGTCAGTATCAATCCTTAGGTAGGTGTCGGTATCGATCCCCAACTTAGGGGATCCCATTGTTGTGTTGTCTTGATTTGGGTTGTTTCAGCTTTAGTTGAACTTGCTTGGAGCCCGACCCGAGAAATTTAAGTGTTTGCTTAGGGCTTGACCTAAAGATTCTCTAAGATTTTCCTGTTTTGAGTTTTCCTTCGCCTGCTTGGAGTCAAACCCGAAATTTTTGTGTGTCCGACCCTAGTCAGGCCTGAGTTTGCTTGCTTGGGGTCAGACCTAAGTTTTCCATGGCTATCCTGCATCAAGTCAGACTGAGAATTTTGTGGGTTTGCTTCGAATCAACCCTTCCAAAAACTTGAACTTTCAATTTTTCAATTTTTTTCACTCATTTTTTTATATTTCTTTTTTCTTGCCTTTTTATTATATTCACAAAGTTCTTAGGTAATTTTTTTTATCAATTGCTCATCATGTTTAGATCGTTTAAGTCTGTTCGAATACTGCAAGGTCAATAGGCTGGATAACAGTTAGAATATAAAATGATAAAGCATTTTCATTTATGGCTATATGCTTTGTGTACATGATTTATTTGTGTGGCCACCATTACCTCACCCTAAAACAATGTTTATTTATAATGACCTTTGTATGAAAGATGGATAAAGTAGGAGCAAGGTAAGATAAATAATAGGAGGGATTAAGTGTTGGTTATAACTCGAATGACACAAGCATGATGTTAAACCATAGTTGAAACCCAACGTTAATAGATGGATAACTTTTCGTTAACAAATTTTCAATTGAATAAAATTTGTTAGGAAAAATATATATTAGATATACATTTCTGTATTTTAAAGATATTTTGTTAAAATGAAAAAATAATATTTTTGGGTTAGTGATTTGTTGAATTTTTTTACATAATTAAAAATGGACTATTTGAATGGGAAATAAATATTTTTTAAGAAGATATTTTTGTAAGGGTAAAATGATTACGTTAAACATATTTTACTCAAGTGTATTTAAAGATGTCCATTTTAAATTATTTTATTTGGCAGAAGATATTTAGATGGAAATCTTTTGGTTAAATTGGTTTTGATTTGGAGACATACTTTGAGGTATTTTTATAACCTCATTATGATTTAGAGTCCTTTGTCAAGACTATTTTGTTGAGAAACATTTTAGAAAGAAATATTTTTGTTGAAGAATATTTTAAAATAAGTACTATAAGGTTTATGGAGTATTTATTTAAAAGATGTTTCGGGGAAAAACTATTTTTGATAATAGTATCGGGATTTAAAATGTTTGTTAAACTACCTTGTTGGGAAAATCTAGCAAGAGCCCTTAATTGAAAAGAAAGAAATACTTAGAAATGTCCTATAAAATAAATATTATATTATGTTAGGAGGATTTATTTTTGATAATTTATAGAAAATCTGATTTTAAGGAAAGATATTTGTTCCAAAAGGACATTTTGAAGAATTTTTTTTATTAATGGAGATATTTGAAAATATTTTCGTTTGGGAAATATCTTTTCTTGAGTAAAGTATGCAAGAAACAACTTTACTTGAGCAAATTGTTTTATCCAAAGAGTATCTTTGCTTTAGGAAAAAAAATTATTTGAAAGTTGGTTTTAGTTGTAAGAACTTTTATTCAAGCGATACTCTTTAATAAATAATGTTTTGAAAAGAAAAACATTTTTGGATAAAGGATTTTGGTTGGAAATTACCTAATTTAAAAGAAATGTGTTTTCTTGAGAAAATATTTGAAAACATATTATTGATATTATAAAATATCTAGTTTTAATATACCTTGGGAAAATATTTTATAAAAATGATAAAGATTTGATTCAGAAGTAAATATTTGATTAGAATAATGAACTTTGATGGGTGTTACTTAAAAAAATTCAATTGGAAAGGTATTTTGTTGGGATAAATTTACTTGAAGATTATGAGACTAAACTGTGCGACCAGGGTGCGAGACAACCGGGAGAGATGAATTTTCAGTTTACTCAATATGGCAAAGTTACCTAATGGCTATAATGTGTGAACTTCTCTAATGAGTTGTAAGGATATTTAATCATTCACTTCTGTGGAGAGAGTTGGGATATAATGTAGGGACTATGAATTCTGATGTATAGGATAGTGGCCTCTTCTTGTATTTGTTTACTTTGGGTGAACTATTCATATTGATCTATCCTTTTTAAGTTATTAGTATAATTAGGAGAAAAATTATACCGTTAGTTTTACTATTCGCTTATTACTTTATGTCATACTCATTTGAATTAATTTCCTTTGTACATACTTTGTTGATGTCGATTGCTTGTTTAGCTATAATTAGTTTTAATTATTTACTTATTTGCTTGCTTTCTTGTTCGTTCGTTTGATTGCATGATCGTCTTCATGGTTGTGATTGTTTTTATTATATGTTAGGTTATATTGTCTGTTATTATCGATAATTTTATGATGAGATGGTTATCCATTGTCAATTTTTAGTGGAATGTACGTTGGAGAAACTAGTGTGTTGTTAAGGGGCATATTTAGTTTAGTCAAAGTGGAATAACATAGTTTCCAAACCCGAGGAAGACTAGATTTATAGATTTACTAAGAGATTTGATGATGTTCCTTGAAGATGAGTATAGTGATCGAAGAACTTTGGCGATTAAAGACTTGATGGGTGCTATTAAGGAGTCAAAATGATGGGTGTGGTTCATTACATCTTTACAAAAATTTAGAGTTTTAACATATACACTTTTCAAAACCCTATATTATATAAGGGATTGCAGTGTCCCAAAATTTTAGCTTCAATAAAAACTTATTTTTTGTTTTTTAAGAATTATATGGCTTGAATTTTTTTTTGAAGTAGTGTTTTCTCAAAAATCATTTTTGAGTTGATTTTCAAAAAAGAAAAAATGGTTTGAATAGAAAAGAAGTTTTGATTTGAATACATGGAAGCTTTGATTTGAAAGTTAAAATATTTTAGCAAATGTTTTGATTTAAAGATGTACTAGAGCCCTCGTTGCTAGCTTTGGCTGGTACATCTCTCTTTCATATTTTAGGTAAGTTATGCTTGTCATCAAATGAAGAAACCACTGTGAGAGGATTTGGGAATTAGATACATGATCTGAAGGTTGGAAAAAGATGGGATTTGATGTGGATGAATACATAGAATTTTATGCAGTGACTAGAAATGTTCGGAGACTCGATGATATGAGTTATTCAGATGCTTCAAGGAGGCAAGTTCGATGATATAAGCTTGTTAAGTGAACGATTGATTTACTCTACTATTGGAAAGTGTGATAAGGGATTATTGATGACAAAAGTCTTTGATGAGTTCCCAAAAAGCAGGTGTATGTGTGGACTCTCACCTAGATTTCTGATGGTGATCCTGGACTATTGATGTGATATGTGCACCCTGGACTTTTAATGCTTAGTCTAATTTCCTAGCCATATAAGTGGAATGGATTTAAGCTAGCTGTGATGCTTTATAATGTTGAGTATTTGTTGATCTTAGGATGGTGGTCAATTGAGTCATCATATATCCCATAATATAATGCTTTTATGATGTTGAATATTTATTGACCTTATGATAGTGGTCAGTTATAGAGACCTTATGATGGGGGTCTAAGAATTAAGGATTGATCCAGCTGTAGCATGAGTGATGACCATATTATTTCTAGGAGGTAGTCGGGACTAGGTATATATTATTTTAAGGATGTTGCCATGAGCATGCACATGTATTGTTTTGGAGGGTGTATTTGCGAGGTAATACACCGATTATTCTAAAGGCGAGAATATGAGGAAGTTCATCGACAATTTTAAGGATACACATATTATGCTGGACGTGCAATCAACATAGAGATTAACGTACATGTGCTATTTGCTGGTAGGTTAGTATAGTGATGAAATGTTATTTTGAGTACGTTTGTTTATTTTGATGAGTTATGATGACTGGTTATATATATATATATATATATATATATATATATTTGTGCATGCAAATTTGGACCAACTAGGGTTTTCTTGTGAATTTTTATTATGGGTAATTATGGTTGGATCGTTGGGATGCATAATATGACTTGTGGACGGTATTAATCTATGATCGGGATTGTTTCACCCTCTATTGATGGAGAATTACTCTAGTATGTGTGTTGAGTTCATTATGTGAACGAATTATAATGTATCATAATTGATTGTGTTATGCAGTTGTCATGTAGTATATAAAAGATAGTTAATTTATGATTAGTATGTTTCCCCATTTTTTGCAATTAGACTCATGATGAGGCTATATTGATTTGGTTAAGGGTTGTATTTTACAAGGGCGTAATTCTTTTAAGGGAAAGTATGTAACGGACTATAAGTTTGACATTGTTAATATTAAATTAATTAAAAAGGGATTTTTAATTAAATGGTGAATTAGGTACAGATTTATAACCGTTGTATAATTCTCATTGAGCCAATCAATTTTGACTATAAGTTTGTTAAATTTGGAGTTTTGGTTTGGGAGGTATAAAATTTCCATGTTATAAACAATGTATGTAGTTGTTTCAGGCCAAACTGGGTACACAACTGATAGTCCTCCTTAATGACTACATGAGTGAGGTTATAAAAGCTATTTTCAATATTACCCTTGAGATCTTATAAACTCAATAACATATGCATACGACCTCCTTTGATGCATGGTTCATTTTGCTGGACTCGTGGTGAAATTCCAAACGATTTGGCATGTAGTTTGCTAAGTTTTAGAGTTGTTTACGATAGAGTTTCGATAGATTTATTTATTTTAATCTATTGATTTAAAAAATATTAAATACATAACCATTGATGGAAATTTATGTTTGTTGCTATGTATTTTTCTATTGATGAATGTTTGGTTATTATGATGTTTTAGGTGTGTTGTGACTCGATTGAATTGTTTATTATTGATTGTTGTATCATTGGTTTAATTATAATTAATTGTGAATCTAAATGGAAAAATAATTAACTAAAATAAAGCAGGTTAAATTGTGAAATAGTGAGAAAATATATAAATAAATGAAAGATAATGTTATTCGTAGATTTTGAATGATATTTATAAATAATTGTGATTTAACATGTTAAAATGAAATTAATGTGAGAAATTTAGTAAGGTTATTTCTTATAAATTTCTAGGAAAATTCATAGATAATAATGAAAAATCTATTTTAAATTGAAATTTAGAAGATTATTATAATTTATAAAATAAAGTGATATTTCAGAAAAAAAGTATTTTAAAAGCTTTTTTTTCAACTTTTCATGGCTGCTCCTTCCATCCCTCCCGCACCCCTTTTCAATCCATCACATCCCACATTCCCTACTCCCGTCCACTCACCACCATCTTCAACCCAGCTCACCAACCAAACCCATACCCCTAACCTACCACCAAACCTGACCACCATACCTAGACCGCTTCCTGATCCACTTGACCATAACCTATCTACCCAACCACCCATCTCCCTCCCTTCCTCCATGCCATTTTCAACCGGTTCCAACCCTCCACCTACCCTTTGGATCTCACTTTTCAAGTCTAAGACAAAGAATGTCAGCAAGTTCTGCCCCATTGATTCCAATCTTTCATATTCTGGCGATCCTTCGGAAGTTCTAACTAACATTAGAGAAGTTGGCGCGGCTTACTGGGAGGATCATCTGGTGGAATTCTTCCTCGATGGCAACTTATCATACACAGCAGTTATGATGTGTTACCGCAAATGTTAATGCCGAAGGTATGCGACATGGCGATATTGTCGTGACTTTGCATCAACAAATGGTGTTGAAAGAATATAAGTAGCATGTTATCAAAGCCAATGTCAAAAGCCATCAAAACCACCACACGTCAACAAAAAGTTAACTGGCAAAATTGCATTCAATAAAGTAGGAAAATGGATCAACGTAAAAGACATACAATGTCGCATCTCATCAATAAAGAATCATATACAATGTCACATACCATCTATAAAATTGAATGATTAGTGCCGAGACTCTTGTATCGCTAAATAATGCCGGATGGAATATATGACGTATGCAGTCAATACCGTACGCCATCAGTGTTGTGACAGTGTAGACTATCTCGCATCTCACTGAAGCTGTATTTTGTCAATGCCGCCAGGCACCTATGAAGAAAGAATGGATATCGTAACTCATCAATATCGCTCTTTGTCGACATCACCCATCATTAATACCACATATGGCTAATGTCATAGAGTTGAATGATGTCGCATTTGAAGTAATGTCGACTAGATCAACGCCAAAGATCATTGATGCCAACTACATCCTAATGCTGCAAGTGTTTGATGTCATAAGCTAACAATGTCATAAGGAAATTAAGGCCATAAATAAACAATGAGGATAATGTATGACGTTGTAGCTATCTATGCCACAGGTTAATGATGGCGCTAGCTATTCAATGCCGTTGGTTTATTAATGCTAAGAATTATCAATACCTACAGAGGCTATCAAGGTCGATGACACCACTTTATGACAATGCCACTCCATATCGATGCCGCTCTATGTCAATTCCACTTCGTACTAATGTCGCTTCAAATTGATGAATTCCTTCATTATTGGAACAAGGCTGAAGCTCTATTATGCAATTAGGAACGTCGAAGGTGATCATTGGTCAAGGCCTAGCACCATGCACAATTAACATTGCCAACAATCATGCATGCCGAAGTCGAGCTGTTATGCTGCACTTTCACCCCTTTAAATACAGATCTAGGGGTAAGGGAGAAAGGGTGAATCATTCTTGTCTTATTTCTTATATTTTAAGCTTTGTAACCCTAAATTGATTTGGGGATTTTGGAGCTGATTGTAGAACTTGAACTTTTTCACATAGGACCTTTTACATTCAACAATTACATAGTATATGAATAAAGAAGACTTGAATTATGGCTTGCTTACGAGTTCCAAAGCATTTGTGATTCTTACTTTGATGACTCTATTTTTGAACTATTGACTTTTACATAACATACGGTATGACTTTGACCTTAATATTGAATATGCACATGACTTTCATGGATTCGATATGGAACATATTCCTTCCTAGCAACTTAGCATAGGATTGCCTTAGCCAAACCAAATCCATCTTCCTTACACCTTTAGGGTTAACGAAGAAATTTGTTAGCATTTTGGCGCTAGAAGGAGGAACAAACCTCCAACTTTTTTGAACTACCTTAACTTGCATATGTAGGGCTTAGAGGACTTATCCCAACCAAGCATATCCTATTTCAAACTAACCTACCTTTGATCTCATCAACAAAGCTTTGCTTAGTCATGGAAGATAAGAAGAGACGAGTAGCTCTTTATAATCTAGAAAAATGGCACTTATATCCATTTCATGTAGGTCCAACACCAATCTTTGCCCTGGGGAGGCAATATAAAAAGGATGGCATCTTCACGAAAATGAGAAAGAAAATTCAACTCAAAGCCAAGGGGCCCATTTTCAAAAAATAATAGAAAGGACTTCGAACGTTTTACTAGAAAATAGAGGAGTGTGCTTGACCGATCTTATAAAACAGATGAAGCACAAGACTCCCTAAAGGAAATTAGTCATCGAAGATGAGGAATCCATTTCAAACAATAAATAAGTTAAATGCTAACCAAGAGGATTGTTTCCCAAAAGATCACGACTATCTAAGAATTATTCCCTTACTAATTCTTATGAGAACATCTACCTCTTGACCAAGGACAAGCTTAACTATTGGCCTTCGCAAAAGAAGCGACCAAAGAATGAAAGAAAGCTTGGAGGATTATACTATTACTATCATCATTCTAATGGGCACGACACGAATCAATGTCGAAGCTTGGAAGGAATAATCAACAACTTCCTAGGGCAAGGAAAGCTCAATGAATTTGTAAGAAGGTGTTAAATAAGTCATCAATAAAAGAAGATTTTCTACATAAAATAAGTGTATCTACCGGACTCTCCTTAAATAAAGGAAAAAGCCTTTGTTCCCACCAAGATGGCTTGGTCAAAGCACCTCCTAGAGGGAGGTCAGAGTATGCCTTTGGTCCCATCTGAAAAGGCCTGACCAAAGCATCTGCAACCCTTCGACTCCTGCCTATGTTGCCTGGTCGGAGCAAAAGCCCTTATTCTCGCCATTCGTGGCATGTCTAAGGCACCTCCTAAAGGGTGGTCAGAGTAAGCCTTTGGTCCCATTTGAAAAGGCCTAACCAAAGCATCTACAAGCCCTCAGCCCCTGCCTATATGGCCAGGCTGGAGCGCCTTATAGAGGGAGGATGGAGTAAGCTTTTCTCCGACCAAAGCACTGGACTAGCCTTCAGTACCGTCACCAAGGCCTTACAGAAGCGCCTCCTAGAGGAAGGTCAGATAAGTCTTTAGTTCTGCTTAAGATAGCTACCCAAGCACCGGAAAAGCCTTTAGTACCATCTCCAAGACCTTACTAAAGTATCTCGTAGAGGGAGATCAGGTAAGTCTTTGGTTCTGCTTAAAAAAGCTAACCAAACACACTAGATAAAAGTCTTAAATCATCACCTAAGATGATAACAAAAGGCAATCGAGTCAACCGCGCTTTAACCAAAATAATGGATTAAAATTATCTTCTAGAGGAAGATTAATCAAATTTAAATCCAACTTGATCTGAAAGAAGGACCAAGGCTGTCCTCTAGAAGATCTATCAAATATAAGCCATTTATGCTTCTAAACAAAATCAATCAATGAATCTTCTAGAGGAAGATCTATCAAAATAAGCCATTTGCGCTCCATAGCCGTAGTAATCTTAAAGATACCGGATAATTTTCTGGTCTTCTATTATTATTGCAAGATGGATTTTCTGGTTTTCTATTATTATCTTCGGATGGATTTTCTGGACTTCTATTTTTGTTGACTAATGGATTTTATGGTCTCCTATTGTTATTACCAGATGGGTTTTCCGGTCTTCCTTATTAATTACCAGAAGAGTTTTCTGGTCTTCTTTCATTATTGCCAGATAGGTTTTCTGGCTTATTAATTACTAAATGAGTTTCTCGGTCTTCCTTTATTATTGCCAGATGGGTTTTTTGCTCTTCTACCGCCAGATGGTTTTCTGGTCCTCTATTCACACTATAACCAGAATGGTTCTCTATACTTCTATTCAAATTATCATCAGATGGATTTCTTGGCATCGGAGTTTCATTAAATTAGCTCTAAATCTTTTAAATTTAGATTGAAATCCAACTTTCTTATCAAACGGGAATCTCCACTACTAAACAAGCTATCACGATCTATGAAGAGGCAAATTCTTTCATCGAGGTCAAAACTTATGGTCTTCATACTAATGTTGAATGCCTAAGGCTCAAAATACAGAAAAGCAAGATATTAATCGTCAAACAATTTCAAATAAGAACTAATGTTCAATTCAAAATTACATACCATGTTAAGGTACCAAAAAGCAAGTATAAAAGCTCAAAAGGAAAAAGTGCATATGATGCAGTCGAGGTAACATTCATTTAAATGAAAATTTATTTACAATTTGACATATTATACACAAAGTTACAAGTACAAAAGAATCTATTTAAAGCAATTATCCATTAAGGAACGAGGCTCTGTGCCATCCTGTCCAAATCTTCAACAATCGATGAAGAGTCAGTAATGTGGCGAATAGCCACATCCAAAAGCTCTTTATGCTTCTTCTCTTTTTTTCGAATAGCATCACCATCGTCAACTGAATCAATTTGAGTTTTCAGTACACGTTGGAGAGTCTTATTAGCTCCTCTTAAGATTTGAACTATACCCTTTAATTCTTTAATCTCTTGCTCAAGAACATGTTTACCACACTCAAGCTTTTCAACTTGATCTTCATAGTCATCAACACGTTGAGAGACCTTTTCATCACATTTCTTATTGAAAAACAGCATGCATTCAAACTTGACCCTTCTGCTCCATTTGGAAATTTCTTCATTACTTAAACCTGGAGGTGGGTTTAACAGAGTAGGAAATTCTTTGCTGGATAAGGATTAAGATCTTGTCGTTCCCTTAGGAGTAGGACCAAGAAGGCTAGAATC
Organism: Allium fistulosum; assembly: GCA_030737815.1. NCBI lineage: Eukaryota > Viridiplantae > Streptophyta > Magnoliopsida > Asparagales > Amaryllidaceae > Allium > Allium fistulosum. Next base: position 459,359,087 of record CM060905.1, read on the forward strand.
GCCTCCGCTCGCAATAAGCTCGAAAGATTGGCAGGATACTCGACTCTTCATTAAGTCCACATCAAGGCCATTTATACATTGACATAATCTAGCCATTTCTACATCAACCTCCATTAAGGGCCCAGATCCTAAATGTAACGACCCGTAATTTTACCACTTTGAAAATGAGATATTTAATTATTTTAAATATTCAAATGTAGAATTTTCAAACTTAAACAATCAAATTTTATATGATAAATAAGAATGGCAAACTTATTTTTGATATTAAATAAAGATTTTGCATTTCCATTGTAAAATTGAAAAAAGTCGGATTTCGATAAAGTAGGATAAGTATTCGAGAAATTTGTTTAAAGGATAAATAATTCCTTTTAAATATATATATAATCAATTCAAAATCATTTGATAATAATAGTAATTTAATTTATAATGGTTTGATAAATATATAAAACCCGTTCTGTAAAAGTTGACAAAGTTCGTCGTATATCGATAAATCGATGTCGTATTTTTATAAATAGATTTGGATATTGATTTATATTATTTTATAAGTCGAATATGCTTGTTTTAATTATTTAAATATAATAACAAATCAATTTTGAAGTTTGGTTTACATAGATAAATAGTTTAACAAAAACGTCAAAATGTGACCGTAAAACATTTTGTCGAAAATCAACGTTTTGTTCAAAATAAGTTGTCGCAACGTCGTTGCACCTTGGATAACATGTTTGAAACATATAAATGTACACATTTTAATGCTAATTAAGTTTACTTTTACTAAATAAGATTAGAAAACTTCTAGAAGTCATTAGTAAAAGTAAATAAGAATTAACAAAAGTAAGAAAGTAAACATCAAATCACATCAAATCAAAGCCAACATAATTATGATATTCTTTAATCAACCTTTAATTGATTAATACATAAAGTAAGAAGTGAAAGGATGATGTTAAGTGTTGAAAAAGTGGAGTTTACTTTACGTTGAAGTAAGGATAGTTTGGTAATTTGGTAAGAGGTTATTTTGGTAAATTTACCACTTCTTTCTTTTTCTATAAATACACACATCCTTCTTCACTTTCATTCACACTTCTTCTTCTTCTTTTCTCAACCTTCTTCACCTTCTTCCTCTCCTCTTTAATTGATTCCAAGCCATAGGAAAAAATTAGAAAGAATAATGTCAAAATATTTACAAAATATTCAAAAGAAATCAATGTTCATTCTCTTCAAATCAAACTCATCTTTTCTCCATATTTTATCTCTTCTTCTCTCGGCCATAACTTCTTCAAAACAGAACCAAAATGCAAAAAAAAAATTAAATCATGTATTTTTTTAGTGGCTACAACTTTCATATTGACAACTTTGTCTCATTCTAAACATAACAATGTCAAAAATTCACTTCTTTCTTGTGCATTCTCTAACCCAGTTTTTAAGACAGAGAATAACTCATTTTGTTTTGATCATAACTTGATCATAACTGATCCAAATAAAGAAATTATTTTTTTCAAGCCATATGAATTTCTAGTGGCTACAACTTTTATGTTGATCACCATTTCCAGTTTTAAGGTTTGATATACCTGAAACTAAATTCTTTGAAGTGCATTTTTGGGCTTCATTTTTGTCAATCCGACAATACATCTCCTTCATTCTATAATATCTCCCTCAAAACAACTTAGATTCAAATGATTCTTTTTTCTAATTCAGGAAAAAAGAGTATTCAACAACTTTTTAGTTAACAAGTTTTCTAAATTTTAAGATTTAGAGGGCCTAAAATCAGATACAAGATAACTTATTTTTCGGATCAAAATATTGGGAATTCAAGTTCAAAGCTCTACCGCTTCTTCTCTATCCTTTCGGCCAACCTCCATCTCAAGTCTTGACCAAGCTATTGGAAGGAAGAGGATGTTGTTTGCTAGTGTTTAATGGAGTAGGAAGTAGTTTGTGAAGTGTTGGTTGATTAGAATGTTAGTAGGAAGTTTATCGCTTTTGTTTATGGTGAGAAACCCTATTTAACATCTATATTTATCTATATACATGTTTGATATTGTGTTATGATTGCTATGGTACTTATATATGATTTGATAATCAAGTATTGATTGTTTGATATGATTATTAAATTGTTTTACCAAGTCACATTAATACACATCGATAAGCATAAAGGAAATCACTTTCCTTTTGAAAATGAAATGGTGTATATGGAATGCTTAAACCTTTTGGAAATAGTTTTAAAATGAGTTAGAAATCTTTTATAGACATTTAAATATGTTTAAAGAAATAAAAAAAGAAAATCAAGATTTCATCTTGTATATTTTGAAATATGTCCAAAACAATTTTCCAGAAAAATCACGTTTTTGCAGCAAAGTGACCAAAGTTTAAAATTGATATTTTGAATGTTTTAAAAATATGAAATAAATCCTAAAAATTGTTTAAAATGTCTCAAAAGAGATTTAAGTTGAAAATATGGATTTCTAAATGATATAAAAGTCGTTTTGAAGAATATAGCTTTTAAAACACTATTTGAAACACTTTTCGCAGTAGTTTTTAATAACTTTTGAAATGTAGTTTTAAACTTAACAATTCTTTTCAAAATCTTTTGTGAATGATTTTAAAATAATAATTAAGTCATTTAAAGATGATTTGGAAGTTTTAATAAGAATTTGAATAAGTGGTTAAGAGGAATTATTTATAACACTTAAATAATAATTGAAGAATATTGAATATAATAACAAATTGAGTATGCGGAAATGACTAGTACATTTGTCCCGCTTGTGAGAGCTAAATGGCAAAATAAGGTGTGTAACTAAGGTTAGGAATGGAGCAACCAGTGCCCTGAACTTACCTGGCCTTTGCTTTATCTTTTAGACGAGGGGTGAACAGATCGAAAGGAAAGCCCGGATGCTCTAAAAGATCACATTTAAAAAAAATTCCAAGATAAAAGAAAAGATCTTCATGATGTAGGATTACTTGCCACTAGTCCCTGTAGGTGAAATTTACCATATTTAAGGTGGCAGTGGTGCTCTGTTATGAAAATCTTCGATTTGCAAGAATACGATTTGAAGTTAAGAAAGAAATCTTTGATTTAGATTTAATGAATGATTTGGGAATATTGTCCCTAAGTTAAAAGTTATAACTTAAATATAAGAAATCTTTGATTAAGATTTAACGAATGATTTGGGAATGTTTTCCTAAGTAAAAGATGAACTGATTTGAAATTATTCCAAGATAAAAGAAAGGTAAATAAACCAAATAATTTGATAAATGAGGCTTAATAACTCCATATAGTCATGAAAAGAAAATGAAATAAATTGAAAAGAACATATCTAAGAAAGATATTAGATTAAATGGAAAAATAAAGTAATTAATTGATGATTGATAATCATATATGAACTTAACATTTTTTTATCGATGATTGGATTCGAAAGAACCGGGGTCGGATTTGGATGATTCCTATTTGAAAAATCACTTTGAACCAATCTACGTTCGAAGTAAAACGTGTTTGAAGACAAATGATTTTGAAGATGGGGATCTTCATGATGTATGGTTGTTTGCCACTAGTCCCTCGAGGTGAAAATTACCACATCGTATGGTGGCAGCAGTGCTCTGTTATGAAAATCTCTGATGCAAGGACTTCTCGCTACTAATGAAGTAGGAGAGTACCTTCGGTTTGTCCTATTCCTGGACAACTTGTATGGACGAATGTCTGACATTGCATTTCTAAGATCATAACGTTGACTTTTACAAATGTACATCTGCTTGGTGGTGTAGAAAGCAACTTCTCTTAGCTTAACAACCTTCTCTGAGACATACGAGCTCAGAAGTTGTATGTTCGTGAAAGTCAATAGTGTTATCAAAGGAATGGCAATGTGGCATTAAAAGTGAAGAAGATGTGTTATGTGAAAGGTAATCGTTTACCTCAGGCCTCATCACCCGGAAATGACAAAAACAGGATAGAAGCAGCAAGGCTAAGTGGGTCGCTCCCAATCAGGAGATGTCATCATCCTTCTAGATTTACTCTACACATGTCTAAGTATGTGGTGAATGTATGACTTTGGTACCCGTTAATGGCCGGTAACGACCGGGGTGATGACATATTCGGTACTATCCAGCGTGAGGGGTAGGCCGGTCTTGTGTTGGTTTAGGCGCCCAGTATCTCGACCCTAGGTGCATCCCTCTAGAGGTGTACTATCGGAAAGTAGTCTCTTACTTTGTCATTTGTATGGAATCCATTCTCCAATAAGTGCCTTCGGACTTGATTGTAGAACCTAGTATGCTAGAATTTAATAATGTAACAATTTTGGCTAAGATTAATAAGTTTATTTGCAAAAAAATTCAAACATATGTCATTAGAAATAATATTAAATGTTTTGATATATAAAAGTGTTTTAGTTATCATAAGGTAAAAACCTGTCCGTGTTTATGTGTGGGCGTGGTCTTATGAGATACTCTTTCTTTTCAAAGGATTTTATTCCAAGGCTAATATATGGCACTGTCATTTATATTTGAGTTTATCATGCGGGTTTATCAAGCCTGATCTAGGTATTTTCAATACTCGGGTCAGATCCAAGTAGTTTCAGGTTTAGTGAAGACGGTTGGAGTTTCCAGAGCAGAGCTGGAGATATTCATCTACGTATGGACGTATTCTATTATCCGCTGCAGTTGTTTGATGTTTGTCATCATTTGTAAGGACGGATGTTTATAACTATCCAAGGTGAATTTAGGTTAAACTCTGATATATGTATCTTTAAAAAATTTCCGCTGTAAAGATATTGTTCAATATTATATATATAATTCCATTCGTGTGAGATTCTGTTCTGTCTTTATTTTCTTTTTCACCTCTTAAAGATCTGCTTATTCGTGCAATTTGAGTTGGACATGTGTGGTTTATTGTCGACTCAAAGGGTACGGAAATTCGGGCCTTAACACTAAAGCCGATTCTATTTTTTCTTTCAATTCCTAAAATTATTCGTTCTTCTTGTTAACTTGATTTTCCAAGCTAGAGATCATTTCATTATAGTTACTAAACGTTGATTTTAATTTATAATATCTCCTATGCCACTCTGGCGCAATTGGATTATTTAGAAACCATAAAGCCGAAGCATCTTGAGAAGAATGCCTCTTTTCAATATCAGCCATCAATTTATCTTTAACATCATGCAACCGAGATAGAACATGTAACACCCATAAAATGAACCATAATTAAATGGATTAAATTGAATTAAATATGATAAGGTTGATATATGAGAATTTTACAAAGGTTGAGATTTGACCATGAAAGTTATTTCATTGCGTTAGTGGCGAAATTCTGACCTGTTTCCATATATAATATGTGAAATCAAAGCTCAAATGAAGAAGTTATGAGCATTTGATTTTTTCAAAATTAAATTAATTTAGTTTGAATTTAAATTCAAATGAGAAATCAAATTTAGGTTCAAATTTCAAAAAATAGCTTGGAGGCTAAGTAAACGTTTAATGTTAAAAAGTTAATTATGCAATATAATAATATGACAATGGAAATAAATAAACGTCCCCTAAATAAAAGGAGTGGTCGACCTGAATACGTCAACCGGTTGACCGTAGCGGTCGATCAGTCATCCAAGGAAGGTCGACCGCTTGGCAACAGAAGTTTCTAGTGGCAGCTAGGGTTTGAAGCAATGTTTTATTCGGGTGTACACTCCAGGTTTACCCGTTTCCTACCTACTTCCATCCTATGGTTCTAGTGCGTTTCAACTCCTATAAATAGAACCCTATTCTCTTCACTTTTATTCATATTATTTTTGAGAATAGGATGAAACTCTACCATTCCAATCTCTCTCTAATAAGATATGGAAACTCCGTAGAGAATTCAGGTAAGAATTTAACTTATTTTCTATTTGTTTCTTCTTCCTCCAATCTATTCTTATCCTATTATTTTCCAATTATTCTGAATCTAATGAATATATACACCTCTTCCTTATTATGCGTATGTATATCAAAAGAGGAGATTCTGGAAGAGATTGTGAGGCATGCAAATCTAAGTAAGGGGAAGCTAAGGCTATTCATTGAGTAAAAACCTTAGTATATCTTTTCAGTAATTGTTTAGTGTATTTCTTTTTGGATTTGAATATGCCTTAGGGATTTTGGAATTCCGAAAATATAATAGATAAAATCCCCCAAAATTCCTTTTTAATTTGATATGTAAATTCTATGTCAAGATTTCCAATTATTTACGGTAACTTGATGGAATTTGTTTCATTACGCAATTTTTGGTAATTTCATAGTCTATTCCATTTCTTTTTCTTCTTTGGGTCAAATTGTGATCTTTAAATAAAATAAGGGGTTTAGATTACGAATTCTACTCGTAGTTTACACCACTTATTCTTACCTATTTCTTTGGAGGAGTTGAATAGAATATAGGGTTTAGATTGCAATTCGTAATGTTTAAGATATTCCATTGAATATTTATTCCTTGTTTTGGATATTATAATTCCATGAAATCTTGGGAAATTGAGGAAAGGACTTGTAATGATAATTGGTTAGGGAATTGACATTTAATGCTAGTTTAAAGCGTAAAATCCATGCGTTTCGAACTTATTAGGCATGAATATTTATTTATCTCTATTTACGTTATTAACGTATAATTATTGTTTATATGGCGTAGTTAATTAGGCATTTATTTCCCTCATTAGGAAGGTAACCGATTTTAAGGCAAAAATAGGAGGAAACTCTTATACAGCCTAATTATTATTTTAAAGCTAATAAGGAAGATTCCTTATAAGGCCTAGGTATGTGAGATGAGTGTGTGTGTCTATATATATATATATATATATATATATATATATTAAAAGTAATTGATTTGTGGCTAAGTCATAGGGATGTGAGGTCAATAGAGTTACATGGCGGAAGTCTACCCTTCACTTTAAGGCTACAACAGTTGTGTACACTTTTATTGATGTGAGATATCCTTATGATAAATATTTATAATGATGCGAGGTTAGTTTCAAATTATACAGGAGAAATCTACCAGCTAATCTGGCTAACAGTTCCTACGAATAGAGGACTAATATGAGACGTCATTATGGGTTTGGGCCATAAGACAATGGGCCTGCTTTGGGGTTTGAGGTATTAAGTGGTTGGACCCGCCTTTTTCCCCTGATGAAGTATTCAATGGCAAAGGGGTTACGTTAGGTGGTATCTCTACATGGGTCCGCTTCTGGAAATAGGTCTTAAATGATAGGGTCTGCCTATTTTCCACTTGGAATTATTAAGCGGCCTATGAGATTCCATATGATGTCAGCTAGATGGTACCATTGAGGAGCACACTTCTGGAAATAGGTCTTAAATAACGGGTCCGCTTATTTTCCACTGAGAAGTATTAAGTGGCTTGGGTACCACCTCTCACATTATTAGCTATTTATGACGTATGTTTGATATATGGGATCTACTTCTGGAATTGGAGGTATTAAATGGTTGGACCCGCCTCCTTTCCTTATAAAAAAGTATTAAATGCTTTTAATGGTTTTATGTTCATAGACATATTCTTATTTTGAAATATACTTCCCAAGTGCTGAAAAGGTAAAACTTGAGTTTTTTATTCACCAGACACTTGTTGTTCTGACTCTCTCCTTATTACAATATAGGTTAAGGACGGAGTGATGGTGGTGACGATGTTTAAAGATGGAAAAGCTTGGCTAGTGGTGGTGTTTATTATTAGTTGCTATCATGTGTGCTCATGGATTTAAACAATTGTTGTAAGGATATTATATTACGGTTTTCATGGGATTTTGTGTTATGACTTTTTTATGGTTTTGAAATAAATGGTATACTTTACTATTATATTTTGTTCCATCCACTGTGAGTTCTGAAAGTTTAGTTATGGCTCTGCAATGTTATTTCTTTTTACTTCCAACAGCTTGTCTTAGAATGGGTTTAAGTTTCGATGGGCCTTTTTTGGGTCAAAATTTAGGCCCGTTCCAAGGTGGATTGTTACATTTGGTATAAGAGCATAGGTTACCAGATCAATGAGGAAAGTATACTATACGAATGAGTGGCGTACTTGTTATTTTTGAAAAATGTTTTTCAAAAGATTTTTCGAAAACTCATCCTATATATATATATATATAAATTGAATTTATGATAAACTCTATAAATTCCGACTATAGAAGTAGTTGCGACCATATTCCAAAAGCATGGGCGAGGTGACTATGAGTTAGAAGAATAAATAAAGGTAATTTCTTCTCCTACTACGATTACCCATGGAGTGGAGATTATATCTTTAGGAGTAAACTAGGGATATCATGACCTCAACTTATAGAGCACCCTAGAAGTTGGATAGTAATTGACTCCTTGATAGGACCAAGTCTTCCTTATTATTGTGGATCCTACAGACATATTTAATAATAGGGGTGACCGTAGATGGAAAGGTTGATATGAAATAAATGACCTTGAGAAACCTTTCGTTAGGCTGACAATAAATACAGACAAATTAACATTTATAGAGGTAACAAATGAAGGTGTTATGTACTAATACGGAAGTAAGGAAAGAAGCAAACTTCCATAAGAAGAAATATATTTATCACCACAAGGAGGAAATTAGATTTTTAAAGGGTAGAGTACAAAGGTTTAAAAGAAAGAAAATTTTTTATTTCTACCATTTGTGACATAATTTGATAAAAAAGTTTCTTTGAAAACCCCTTGAATATTCTGAAAATGCCTTTTAAAAGATTTTGAAATGAAAATCTTATAAGTCAGAAAGTTTTGATAAAAAGTGAGTTTAGATGACTTTCAAATTATACCACAATTTGTTTTGTAAAAAGTTTGAAAAGAGGTTGTAAATTTAAAAAGGGCGGTGAAACATTTTTGGTAGGTGATTTTAATTTAAAATAAAAAATTTGTGACTTGAGAAGTTGAAAAAAAAGTTTCCATTTATTAACTTCTCAATTTAAAGTATGATTGAATTAGAAGAAATTTCAGTTTCCTTGTTTTTGTATTCTTCCATTTTTCTATGCTATATTTCCTATGCATTAAATTTGAATTTTCCTCTATAACTTCTTAGAGGATGTATAAGTTGGAAATTTTTAGAATTATAATTATGATTTTAGACAACTTTGGAAATATACCACCATTAGTTTTGGAAAAGTTTGGAAAGGTAATACAATTTTTAAAAGCGGTGAATTTCTTTATGAAAAAATGCTGGATGGTTTTAATTATAAAGTAATGTCTTGAATTTTTTTTTCATTTGTTAACCTTTTAATTTGATTAAAAAGATTTCAATTATTGGTTATTTGATCCTTCTATTTTTCCTTGTTTATAAACCTAAAAACTCTTTCCTTAGAACTCTTTTTATGGGTTTATAAATAGAAATAACACCTATTTTGGGATAGAGAAATAGAAAATAGAAAGAAAGGAATGTCCGATAGTAAAGGAAGGAGAGCATTCCCATATAAGGTGATGAAGAGAATGATGGATGGAATTTAGGTAATAATAGAACTGTGAATTCTGGTAGATGAGATATTGAAAGGAGTAATAGAGTAAGATAGAAGTTATCTTTGTCTACTCCATTTATTTTTCTATTGTATAAAGTTATAAAAGGAATCTTTGACCATTGATTGGATTTAAATGATGATTGATAAATAATTTAGATGTTTTCGTATAAGGAGAAGCATTTATGTAAAGATGAGAATTGTATATGTTTTTCCTAATTTAAATGCAATAGTTATTTGAATAATAATAATATTGGATTTGATAAAGAGGAGTGTTGCAAGAGATTTTAAGAGTTTTTTAGCAGAGTTGCAAGATATATTTCATCAAATAATAGTATATTTTGAGTAATAAGGTAATAAATATTATTGTATGCTTTAAAAGGAATAACTATTATTTTGAAATGATGATTGTGAAAAATTTACTATTTTGTAAACGATAATTCTTATAGCTAGAAAACTCTTTGAAAAAAATGGTTTAACATATTATTTTGGAAACATAATTAAGTCTTGAATCTTTTGTGTTAAAATTCCTATTTTCAAAAAGGAGTAAATCCTTATTTTAGTAAGCTGTTGAAAAGGAAAGTTTTTCGTAAGTTCCTTTTTGAAAAACCAAGAGAATTTTGAATGCCATAAATTAGTAAGTCTAAATTTAAGAAATTTTTTTGATAAAGAAAGTTTTAAAAATGGAGATTATCTTATTACTATTTGGGAACAAAGGAATTTTGAATCTTTGATAAAGGTTTTTATTAAAGTTTATATTTTCAATGATGAAGATATTGAATTTGATACTTCATGTTTTGAGTATTGTAAGAAATGAAATAATAAATACTTATTTTTAAATAATTTTATTTTTGTGAAGATATTTTATTTTGTGTGCGAAAGTTATGATTTTATAAAATTTTATGGAGTCGATACGGATCATAACCTAGATAGGATAGACTAAGGTTTTTTAGGATAAGAGTAAAATAGAAATAGAATATACAACCTAATCTGAAAAGTTGAAGTCAGTCACAAACCTCTATTTTAAGAAGTTGGTAAAGTGTAAAGATATTTCAGATCTGTAATTGGGTTGTGAATTAGGTTTCCATAGAATATGAATTTCTATATTTTAATTTTGGAGCAACTGCCGCTTAATTTCCATAAATTACCCAATTCCAAAATACTTGTAAAAGTGCATTGTTTAAAGTAAAAAGGAATACACTAAAAAGGAAAGGGATGTGTAAGAGATGAATATTCCTCTCTATAGTTTACACAGTCTATTTCAATAATAAGAAAGGAACCGATTCATCGTAATTTCAAACAAAGAAAAAAAATCTTAATTGTGGTTAATTTACGACAGTAATTTTTTGAAAGGATAGCTTCGATGAATCAAAATATGGATGAATATTCTAGTTGTAGAATTAGTAGTTAGATATAGATATCATACAGCTACGCTAAACGACTAAAATATATGTAGATAGCATAGATTATGACTACATGTGTATTAGTTAGTAACTGATGGATTAAGATTTATAATTAGTGAGAGGAAAATGAACCTAAAGGGGGACTGAAGCAAGAAATTTGAGTAATGAATGGATTTTGGAAACCTAAAGAAGGTTAAAAGATTGAATAAGGATTAATTGGAAATGGTCCAATTCTGACAGTAATAATCAACTATTATGGATGTTAAGTGAAGCAATAAATGGACCATATTTATGAAAGATCGAAAAAACAAAAATTAAGAAAATGGTAGCAATTGAATGAAATATCAAAGATAACCCATCTTAATTTAGAAAGGAGTGTTAGGACCTCAACACTATTTATATCAATTGATAATAAATGGTAACTTCCAGTAAAAATTTCTTTTGGAGTTTTTGGAATATAGTCGCTAGTTGTCTTCCTTAGTTATTGGAAAAGTGGATGATGTTGTATAAGATATATTCTCATTTTATTCCCATGTAGACTTTATGAATGAGATTTAAACTCTTGATATATGTTGGAAAGCAAAATAAATAAGGAAATTTTATGGGAACACTTAACTAGCGGTAGACCATGGGTAAAACTGGAAGTTAATGAGAAAATTAGGTTAGCAACCTAAAGTGAGTAAATGTTTCAATTCAAAACTTTAGATTTTGGAAAACATAAGGGATTTAGCTCACAAAATGACACCATGCAAGAAAAAGTGAAAATGTATAGGAATGAGAATGGAATTTCCTATGGATCAAGGATTAAGAAGAAGGTGGCAGAAATTTTCCGTTAGAAGCAGTGAAACCGCAGCACTCCAACACAGCTTTATGGAGTTCTGCTTTGCATCGTTAGTTATAGGGATCCTTAGTTTACTAGCAAAATTTGGTGGGGTTTTCTAGTAGCTTTAGGAACTAGCTTTAGGAACTTCGTTAAATCGGAGCATCGCTTACCGATCGAAGACTGATGGACAAACTGAAGGAATGGATGGGAACTGTTTAGAGCTTGCATCTTGGACTTTGGAGTACCTTAGGAGTAGTTCTTAACTGTAGTAGAATTCAGTAGGATTGTAGTCATCAATGGATGATTAGTATGACACCCTTGAAGCATTTTTTTGGGGAGGCCATGCAAATCGTCAAATTGTGGGTGTGAAATCCACCGACAAATTCTACTCAAACCAGATTTGTAATGCGAGACTTTGGAAAGTCATAATTGATTAGGCAGTGTACAATTTGGATAGTTGAAAAGTAGGCACCAGATTTAGTGGGCCTTTTCCCAATATGGGAAAAACAAGAAAACTTTTATGTTGGATGGAGTTTATGACGTTTTTGCATTTGAGAAAATACCTTCATAGCATAACAAATGTTATAGAGCCTAATCAATTGGGGGATATTAAGACGAAGCCAATAGCATCCCGTGCCACTGCATGCATCGTAGAGCACGAAACTCGGAGGCTCCGCAACAAAGAATTAGATTGGTTCAAGTATAATTGTGAAAAAATTTGATGGGAGGCGTGAGGACTCTTCGTCCAAAACTTTTCTCTGGAAAATTTTATCTTAAAAATTACGATTTTGGTTGCATCGTGGTTGCTATATTGGATGGTAGGAGATGGTTGCTACATTTTTTCACAATCACTTACACTCATGTAAAAAAATTATGCATGTTTAGGGTATTTACATACATACTTTCATGACACGATTACACCCTCGTGCTAGGATTGAGCTCTTTTAGTATGTCTGCAGTACATAATCACATTGCACTATTGGTTGAGTAGATGGTTGTGTAGATAACTTAGTTGTATAACATGGATGTTATTGCACATTATGTCGTTCTCCCGTTGGAAGATTTCAATACGAAATCCTTTTTAAGAGGGGAAGAAAGTAACACCCTATATAATGAACCATAATTAAATTGATTAAATTGAATTAAATATGATATGGTTGAATATGGAAATTTTATAAAGGTTAGAATTTGACCATGAAAGTTATTCCATTGCGTTCGTGGCAAAATTCTGACCTGTTTTCATATATAATATGTTGAAAACGGAGTTCAAACAAAGAAGTTATGAGCGTTTGAAGTTATCAGAATTAAATTAATTTAGTTTGAATTCAAATTCAAATGATAAATCAAATTTAGGGTTTAAATTTCAAAAATTAGCTTGGGGGCTAAGTAAACGTTTAATTAATGATTTAACGTTAAAAAGTTAATTGGGAAATAAAATAATATGGCAACGGAAATAAATAAACGTCCTCTAAATAAATGGAGTAGTCAACCTGAATAGGTCAACCAATTGATCATAGCGGTCGACCGGTCGCCCAAGGATGGTTGACTGTTTGGCAACAGAAGTTGCTAGTGGGGGCTAGGGTTTGAAGCAATGTTTTATTCGGTTATACACTCTAAATTTACCCGTTTCCTAACTACTTCCATCCTACGGTTCTGGTACGTTTCAACTCCTATAAATAAAACCCTATCCTCCTCACTTTTATTCGTATTATTTTTGAGAATATGATGAAACTCTACCATTGCTATCTCTCTCTAATAAGATCCAGAAACTCCGGAGAGAATTCAGGTAAGAATTTAACTTATTTTCTATTTGTTTCTTCTTCCTCCAATCTATTCTTATCCTATTCTTCTCCAATTATTATAAATCTAATGAATATATATACCTCTTCCTTATTATGCGTATGTATATCAAAAGAGAAGATTCTGGAAGAGATTGTGAGGCATGCAAATCCAAGTAAGGGGAAGCTAAGGCTATATATTGAGTGGAAACCTAGTATTTCTTTCCAGCAATTGTTTAGTGTATTTCATTTTGGATTTGAATATGCCTTAGGGATTTTGGGATTTTGAAAATATGGTAGGTAAAATACCCCAAAATTCCTTTTTTAATTCGATATGTCAAATATATGTCGAGATTCCCAATTATTTACATTAATTTGATGAAATTTGTTTCTTTATGCAATTTTTGATAATTTCATAGTCTCACTACAACAAATACACCTTTTTACAATGTTTATTTTACAACATTTGTTTTTAGACGTTGTAAAAAAACTATTTTTACAACGTATTCTACATAAACGTCGTAAAAACCATCCTTTTTACAACGGTTTCTACAAAAACGTTGTAAAACATGAATTTTTACAACATTTCGTTGAAAAACGTTGTAAAAACTTAAAGTTTTACAACCTTTATTTGTAAACGTTGCTATAGTACCCAATTAACAACAATTTTAAAAAAGTTGTAAAAACGTTGACTTTTACCACTGGATATTAATTCATTACAACTTTTTAAAAAAGTAGTTTTACTCATACGTTTACGTTATTTTTTTTGAATATATTTAGTATTCCTTAAAACATTAGCATAAATAACAATTTATAATTAATAAAATATATTTAATACTTACTTAAATAATTTATAAATGGTAATTTGTAACTAATAATTTATAAATGAAAACTTAGATGTGTAGTTATTTATAATTTATAACTAATGGTAGTTAATAAATAATTTATAATTACTAATTATTACCTATAATAAATAATTATTTTTTATATTTAATAATTTATTATAATTAATTATGGATAATTAGTAAATTACAGTTAATAATTTTGTAAAATTAAACAACAAAATATTTTAAATTGCCAAATTAACGTTAATATTTCTGATCAACGGTAATAAATTTCCTGTTGCAATTTTCAGTAAACATTCACTACAGGATAGTGCCGAATTAACGTTAATTTGTTTGAATCATTGAAAGTTTTCTTATATTTTTTTTAAATTGTTTGCCCCGGGGGTTCCGGGGTGGCAACCTGTCTAAGCAAGGTGTAGGATAGCTTCCTATCCAGAAAATGGTATATCTAGTTTATATTTGAATTTGAATTCAAATGAAAAATGACTACAATAGTTCTGTCTAAGCAAGGTGCGGAGCACCTCCCCGTCTAGAAAATGGTATATCTAGTTTATATTAGAATTTGGATTTAAACGAAAAATGACTACAATAGTTTCAATCGACATTTAAATTCTCCCTTATATAACAAAACATTAATTATCAAATATAAATTATTAATTAATATTAAATAATTAAGAAGTAATAATTAATGATTAATAATTAATAATTAAGACTGATGTTTATCTATAATATTTTAATTAAATTTAATAATTAATGACTAATAAATAATATTAATGATTAAGAGGAAATATTTATTATTTATTATCTAATATTTAATAATTATAATTGATAATAATTATAATTAAAAGCAAAATTTTGAAATATTCGTAAAATTAATAAATAAAAAATTTTAAAATTTTATGAAGTAATCGAAATTTCAAAAAATTCAAAAAGGTTAAAAAATTTAAAATAAATAATAAATAATATTTAATAATAATATTAATTAACTAATAATTAATGATTAATTTTTAATAATTAATATTAGTTATATAATAATTAATAATTAATAATATAGAAATAATAATTAACATTTAGTAATTAATATTCAATTATAATGAAGAAGTAATAAGTATCAACTAATTATTATTAAATAATAAATAAAATGTATAATTAATAATTACATTGAAAAATGTATTACAACTTATGTATGATACAAATTATTGCTTCCATACGCATAATGCATATATCTATTTTATTTTGTAACTATTTTTCTAACGTACACAAATTTTATTTTGATAAATACAAATTTTTGGCCCCAACTCTAAATTTTGGCGCCTCACCCAAATTTGCAGCAATGTTCTTCCCTAACCGCACCCCTTCTCAAATCCAAAATTAAATTGAAAAATAAAATCTTCACCGCTAACACCTAACTGCATCTCTCCATTAGCTTGAAGTACTAATCCAAACCTACGAGACCTAATCAAACCCTAAATCAATCATGCTTTGGCTACGTGAGTTAGTCCTACCTCGTTTTGATTTGTGGATCAAAAGCTGGGTGACATGCTTAGCAGTCGCACCCTCATCGTGACTTTCGAAACCACCATAGTGGGCTTCTAGCCTCGGAACCCGGACCGCCCGTATGACCTGGTGGGGACAACGCTCTTCGGGGACAGGCCATGTGTCGTTATGGTCGAGCCACGTTCTTTGGGGATGGAGCAGGTACGTAATATCGAAAAGGCTGGTGAGTGAACTGGGCTTGAAGAGACTGGTGAGTGAGATGTTTACAGCCATATAACTAATATCATTTTTCTACAAGCAGACTTTGTTGTTGTTGTAGAAGTAGATGTAAAATGATAGTATGCTATCTGGTTTGGATCATTAATGCTTTCTTGCGGATCTGAATAATCAGGTTCTTAAATATATCATTTTATTGTTAATGTATAATCACTAAGTGACCGAATATATGATATTATGTGCTGCTGTCTACGTAATGTGTATATGAATGCGCCGGCATTCTATTGTATACAACCAAAAAAATATCTAATTTTAGGATTTTTTAGATTTAGAATGTATCAACATTTGAGATTTTTGAATCCGTAGAGTTGAACTAATGGCAGAACGTGCCTGTATGCACATAGGAGGTTGGAGAATCGTTTGTTAATATTTATTACGACTAGTAACAACTAATTTTCACTAATTTAGAATATCAAAGGACTAAATTGACATGGTACACAATTCAATTTCCTTCCTTTTTTCCTTTAAATATTTTATTAACTTTTTCCTAGATTTAGACTAATAATGTTACTACTAGTTAATTGAGACCAACAGAACTGATGCCCTGCATAGGAGCTCTCTACTTTCCATATTGCAAAATCACATGGTACACAATGTTGAATATTTGTCAAATAAGAGTTCAAACAAAAGTAAATAATACAAAATTAAAGGTAAACAAACCTGAAGAAGATGATGATTACACCAAAATGGAAAAAAAGAATATGCAGAAAATCCCATTACTTCCTCTGAAGAAGCTGAACGAATTGATGAACACATTGGCTCTTGCATAATTTGTACATTGATATATTCATTAGTTTTAGCTGTTGTACAAAATTTGCACAGATGAAGAAAAAAAATAAACAATATTTAGTTTTAGCTGGGCTTTCTTCTATTTTGCTTTTTTTTTATAAATCTGATGTTCCCATAATTAACATGTATTACAGGTAGCTGGATATTCGAAGCCTTCATCAGCACTAGTAAGCCCCTCAGAAGCAAAAGATGCAGTTTACAAGATGTGGGAACAAATTCATTCACTTGAAATCTAAGTAAAAGATTCAAAAATGAGGGTATTTTCCTACTTTTTTTTCTATTTTCTGTTTCTTGCTTATTTTTTCCTTTTCTTATACATATACTCAAGATTCTTGTTACTTATTAGCTGCTAATTGTACAAACTAAAACCACATTCTAAATTCCAGTTACCGGTACAACATTTTTAGTACATGATGCATTATTCTAAAATGCTTATGCTTCCTTTTACACATTTGTTATATGTTAGCAAGCAGTTTACAATGCCATGATTTTTGAGGCATTTGAAATGCTCTGAAAATTAAATAATAAATAATGGTCTCAAAATAAATAATTATCTCTCAGTGAAAACTTTGGCTCAAGAAATTTTGAAGGAAATGGAAATCCTTAGCAGCATTAGTGATGACAGCAAGGTTCGCGTTATATGTATGTATTTATATTTCCTCTATAATCTTGAAATATTAGCAATATGGTGTAGTGATCTTAAAGTTCTTGAATTACTATATTGTCCACAAGAAAATATGTAAAACAGTATCACTAGCAATGAGAGAATTTCCCAACCTTAAATTTCATTAGGTTTTGAAAAATAGTGCCTTCATATTTAGCTGTATATTAACTAATAGAAATACTGAATCAGGCATTCGAATCAGCATGGAAAGCAGCTTGTTCATCAAGAGGTGTTGTCAAATTGGTGATTCCTAAAGCAAATTACCTTGTAGGCCCTACTAAATTTTTAGGACCCTGCAAAAATGTAAAAGCTATTACTGTTCAGATGGAGGTATGTTTAACTGCAATATGCTATTACTTATTAAAAAAAGGGTTTATAAATTTGAAACTTTGAAGTTACCTTTGTTAAGTCTCATTTGATTTGAAATACAAACTTAAAATTTGATCATATGCACTGTTTAAAAAATCAAAACGAAATTCAAAAATGAAATGGTCTCGGTTAACTTGCAAAACCAAGCAAATCAGTTCACATAAACTTTTATTTCTATTCTAGTTTTTGTGAACTTCAAATTTCTAGTACTTGAAAGGAGAACATATACAAACTGATATAGCTGTGCAGGGATATGTGAAGGCCACAACAAACCTAAATCAATATGTAAGTGGTGATGACTGGTTCGAGTTTGGATGGGTAGATCGACTAACTTTAACTGGAGGTGGAACCTTTGATGGTCAAGGTGTTGTCTCCTAGCCCTACAACAAATGCCCTACCAACAAAGATTGCAAAGTTCTTCCTATTGTAAGCTTCCAAATCCTAAATTATAACTACCAGTGAATTCAAAACACTAAATTAAATCCGTGCATGCAACACAGTCGGTGAAGTTCGTGGTGGCTACAAATATGATAGTGAAGGGGATAAAGTCAGTGAACAATAAATTCTTTCATATTGCTTTGGTTGGATGTACAAATTTTCAATGCAGTAATATAAGAATAACTGCTACTGCTAATAGCTCAAATACAGATGGTATACACATAGACAGAATTACTGGTGTTACAATACATTCTTCTGTAATTGGTATAGGAGATGATTGTATCTCCATCGGACATGGCAACTCTTAGATTTTGCTCAGTGGCATCACCTGTGGTCCTGGACATGGCATCAGGGAAGTCTTTTATTTTTATTTTTTAATTTCTTTCAAAATAAATGTGTACCACTTAATTACAGATAGCTAAATAGTTTCTAACTAGTAGTTTGTTATGATGATAATATCGCAGTGTTGGTAGTTTAGGAAGATACCAAAACGAAGGAGATGTAAAAGGACTTATAGTAAAAGGTGGCACACTATCTGGAACGATGTTTGGATTCAGGATAAAAACATGGGAGAATTCTCCAAGTAGGATTTCAGCAAGCAACATGACATTTCAAAACATAGTGATGAACAACGTTGGAAATCCTATCTACATTGATCAGATGTACTGTCCATACACATCCAAGTTCTAAACTGGTAAGTTATTAGTCTATATATAAGCAGCATGACCATGTTTTTTAGTGTAAGTTATGAATGAATATGTTGTATGTATACAGTCACCGTCACAAGTGAAGATTAGTGACATTACGTTCAAGGATGTAAGAGGGACTATTGTAGTTACTCTGTATTGTAGTAAAGGGTTACCATGTCAGAATATTAAATTGCGTAATGTGCATCTTAATTATGTTGGTAAGCAGCCTTCGACTTCGACGTGCATGAATGTTAAGGCTACTTACAGTGGGAATCAAATTCAACCGCTTTGCAACTAAAAGTAGTTTTTTTGAATAGGTGAGTTAGATATGTACATGTATGTTTTTTGCAGAAGCAATATGGAAAATGTAGGTGATATTATTAGGTTGTACATGAAAGGCCTCGTCGTCGTTGTATGTCAAGAGAAGAGGTGGCTGGGTTATAATTATGTCACCCTTGTTTGTATTAGATTTTTTGGAAGATGTATATAGTTTTGCTTCACTGATGGTGATCGTGTTATGTTTATAATTATTCTATTTGTTGTAATACTATTTTGAGATGTAGCTAGAGCTTGGAATGCATATATAGCTTTTGAAAAAATTGCAGTAAATATTTCCCAATATTAAAAAAAAAGTTGTAAAAAAACATATTGCAACAGTTGTAAAAAGTTGTAAAAAACTATATTACAATGTTTATAAAATGTTGTGATAAGATTTTACACAACAATTTGTTGAAGTTGTAAAAAGGGTTTTTGATATTTATATTAGTGATTTACAACATCAGGTAAAAGTTGTAAAAGACTTTATTACAACATCTCAAAAATGTTGTAGCAAAGTTTATTGCAACGTTTTCATATAACGCTATAAAAAAGTTGTAAATTACTCTGATTCTATTACAACTTGGCCTAAGACGACGTTTGTAAAAACATTGTGAAACCCCTATGACAACGTTTTTTTGATGTTGTAATAACCTATTTTTGTTGTAGTGTCTATTCCACTTCTCCTTCTTCTTTGGGTCAAATTTTGATCCTTCAATAAAATAAGGGGTTTAAATCATTAATTTGATTCGTAGTTTACACCACTTATTCTTATCTATTTCTTTATAAAAGAGGAGTTGAATAGAATATGAGGTTTAGATTGCAATTCTTATTGTTTAAGATATTCCATTGAATTAGTGTAATAAATTGAGTTTCTATTTTATTTACAAGTCTGTTATTGCAGTTTTGGTTATGATTATTTATTCCTTGTTTTGGATTTTAGAATTCCATGAAATCTTGGAAAATTGAGGAAATGACTTGTAATGATAATTGGTTAGGGAATTGACATTTAACGCTAGTTTAGAGCGTAAAATCTATGCGTTTAGAACTTACCAGACATGAATATTTATTTATCTCTATTTTCGTTATTAACGTATAATTATTGCGTATATGACATAGTTAATTAGGCATTTATTTTTCCTTATTATGAAGGTAATTGATTTTGAGATATAGGGGTCTTAGTTTTCCCCTTCGGTTGATGGTTGGAGGGAGCACCATCTTTTGGAGCAGAATCCTTCCTTATAGTATCTTATGGAGCAGGTAGTTCAGAAAAGCCCTTGTTATGAGTAGACTAGTCTAAGTTAGGATCGCCTAATCCCTCTCCTCCATCATGTGGTCCTCCAAACCCTTTCCGTCACCATCACCGCCATTATCATCATCATGATCATCATCATTGTCATCGTTATCATTATCATCATCATCTTCTTCTCTATAATAATTTGTCCCTTCATCGATTAGAGGGTCATCAAAGTTAGCCATTTTGCAGCATCGACCTCTTCCTCGGTAGGGAATTCTTTTTGAAGAGTCTCTTTGTCCTTTTTAGCCTAAGACTAAATTTTCTTTTGAACTTTTCATTCCAATCTGGGAGGGATGGAAAGTCTAAGTCCAGGCATTTTCGAAGGTTGTCAGCATATGCCACAAACAAAGCATCTTCATAGTACTTCTCAGTAATTTTGGGAAGAGCATTATCAATAAAAGTGGCAGCTTTATTCTTAGCATCGTTGATAATACTATTCGAGTTGGCCAAGATGGAAGTTTTCCTTTGTAGCATATCCACTAAGGATTTGTTTTTATCAGCCAACTCAACCTATTCTTTGTTAGCAATCTCAAGATCTGATTTCATCTTGACTTTCTCTTTGTTGACCCTCTCGAGATCTGCTTTCAAAGCCTCCACCTTCTTCTCTAGCAATTGTTTAGCATTTTCCTCCTCATTGAGTGAGGAGACGAACTCTAATTTTTCAGTAATAGCTTAATCTCTTATTGATGCAATATGAATTATGTTGTGATTAAGCGAAGAGAGATGTCTTTTGAGCTCGACTACTTTGATAGAAAGCCCTTGAGAAGCCTCTTGAAGGAGAAACATATTCTTTCCCACTTGGAATGTATAAAAAGTTTAAGTCAAGACAAGATTTATGGAGCTAAAGAAGATTAAACAAACAAAGGGAAACATGTATCGATAAAAGCTACTTAAGAATAGTGAAGAGATGGTCCTTGGAATAAAATGATGGTTGTGATGACCCAAGAGAAGTAATAGGAGGAGATCAGATGGCTAATTAAACCAGATCATCAAAATTGGCCATAGGAGACTAGACCTAGGCCTATGAAGGAAGAGGATTGGTTAGAGAAAAAGACAACCCAAGATCAACTTACAAACGACTCAGAGCTGTAGGTGAAAATAAAAGAGTAATTTTGAGGAGGTAATCCACAATATGAGCCACCTCAGTCAATTCTTGAGCTGTATGCCTAAGAGATTCCAAATTCACCGCCTCAAAATACAAATCAATATTGATATGTTCCTCCTCATCCACAATGATGGGAGTGAAATCCCCCACAAGCATGGGCCTTTTGCTTAGGGAAGGAGGAGGAATATCAGTGATGGCATTTTCACTTGCATTATTCTCTAATGCTTCAATTGCTCTGGCGATGAAATCCTTGATAGAAGTAGGCTTACTCAACTGAGAAAGTGCAGGAACCTCATCTTTATTCTTCCTCTTCTTGGAAGCATAATCTTCAACTTATTTCTCAATAGAATCAACAAAAAGAGCAGACGAGTCTAAAACCAAGAAGACAAATCTATAAAACAATGACATTAGGCATTCCATATTGGTCATATCAAAAGCTCAACAGAAGGTTCGAGCTGAACCAGAAATCCTGGCTTGCTCGTTACTAATGATCGTTTTCCTTGAGCATTTCCTTTAATCATTGGAGGGTCTCCCAAGATTTTGTGATGATCCAAGATTATAGAGTATTGAAGGAGCTTTGTCTATGATAGCAATGCAAGCTTGCTGCCTATAGTTTTAGATGCTTGAGTTAAAGCTTTGACAATTTCTTTGGTAGAATTACTTAGTTGTTTAGGAGCAAGATCTAAAAGAAAGCATTTATTAGAAAAGAATGGCAGATAAATGTGATAAACAAGGAAAAGGAGCTTACTAGCGATAGAGAAAGTTCTCCTAATGTTGGAATAACACCTAACATATAAGAATTGCATCTCTTATTCCTTGGTCTTCTTGACAGTATCAGTTATTAGGCTTTTCGAAAGGAGACGAATGCGGTACAATGGATTATCCTGCTGATTACCAATTCTTGCAGCGGCCAAATATTGAATGGAGGATTTTAGCCCTCAAAAAAGGAAGTCTACTTTCCCAAGCAAGGACTTCTAGGCATGTCAGATATGTGTGTGCATTTGGAGCAAACTGGATAGGAGCAATGTTTAGACGCTCGAAATATCTCAAAAGAAAGTTAGGAAAGGGAAGGTAGCGCGTATACCAGATGTGGATTAGGGTAAAAGCTAAAAACCCTTCTGGAGGGTTATAGATGCTGCCAGTGGGACCAGCTGGAATAACTTCAATACCAGTAATGCCAAACTGACTTAAGATAGAGTCCACTTAATCCTGGACAGTGATATATGATGGATTCAAGAGACGATCCCCTTTCTTATTAGTAGAGGGAAAAGCTTTAGGACCTGTGATATTCTTTTTGATGAATTTCTTGCTTGCCTTTCGGCCTTCCATCTGCTTGTCGGGTGATATTAATCTAAATTTGAGAAATGCTAATGCTTATTATAAAGATATATTATTATATGCTAGGTCAAAAAGCATATAAATGATCGATCTAATATCTAGTCTATTACATCAAAATATTAAAGGTTTAAAGTCTAACTTAACATTTATAACAAATTAATGGCCATTGAATAGTTAATGTCGAATTCATAATTTTAGATTGATTAAAAGTGCACAAGTAAATGCTAAACTTATGATAAGAAGATGAATCAATGAGAATTTGCATGGAACTTGAATAAGAGATGACTTAAAA
Organism: Allium fistulosum; assembly: GCA_030737815.1. Classification (NCBI taxonomy): domain Eukaryota; kingdom Viridiplantae; phylum Streptophyta; class Magnoliopsida; order Asparagales; family Amaryllidaceae; genus Allium; species Allium fistulosum. The sequence goes on from CM060905.1 coordinate 459,382,451, forward strand.
GTACCCTAAGTACAATGTTATGCCACTAAACCCATGTTGAAGGGGTAAATTAATATCGAATGTCGCATTAGTTAATCTATAAAACTAAAATATAACACCGTGACTATAATTAATGTCAAAATGACCTGCATTACCAAGTAATGTTGACATAATTCGGCAATAATTTTATAAAAGTATTAGATAAATAAGTGACCAACAAAATTAATACAATAACTATGTCATAAAGTAACCTTGTCGTGTATGATCTGTGCAAAATGTAGGAGATAATCACAATAAGGTATCAACATCGTACATTGACCCAATAAATCACTATTGAATATGAATGACAATTCTTTCATTTAATGTCGAATTTATGTATGACGCACATATGGATGATAACCGACATAAACTCTTTTACGACAACGATTTCATTACGAGACTGCTATGTTGCATAGAGTTTGAGTCCCAATGCTAAAAATCAATTGTTATAATTAAACAATAACGCTTTCTAATGTTGAAGTATTCACATGGTAACCCCTTGAGTTAATGGTGAATAGATCGCACCTCTAAATACTGACGATTTAAGGGACTTATGCCATATACTTTCTAAACTTCGAGATTCATTACTGGAGACTAAAATAAGGTTAAGTTAATCAATATCGAATATTATGCTGATATCGTAAGGCATCAATATCTTAATGAAAAAAAGTGAAATCGAATTTCAAGTCTAGTAACCTATCCATTTTGTCCTCAAATTAAAAGCTCTCAGGCAAATAAATCAAAATCATCTGATTCACCTATTGAGATTCCCCAACAATGTTAAAAAACCAATGTTAAGCATAATTAGTTGTCAATTTAACCAGAAATATAAAAATTAACCATCCCCATTAGATATAAAATCCTAAGTATTGACTCGAACCTAAAAATCCATAAATCAAGCCCTAACAGCTATTCGAATGAAAAACTATTTAATCGGTTAAGATATGTACCTTGACATTCGTAAGAGATTGGAATTTATAAACAATTTGGTGAATTTTAATTTTTTTTTGCTTAAGCTTTTAAATTGTAGATAAAGGAGGAACAGTGGAAAAGCTCTAGTATTTATAGGAGGAAGAAGGCAAATGGATGCCGTTGGATCAAATTTAAATGTGTGGATAGATCCAAACAAGAATACAAATAGGTGGCAAAATGATATTGCCGAAGATATTGACTTGAAAAGTCAATCTATCTTTATATTAAGGGGCAAATGTTACTAACAATGGTAATGCCAATGGTATGCGACGTGGCGACATTGTCATGACTCTGCATCAACAAGTGGTGTTGAATGAATGTGAGTAGTGTATTAGCAAAGCCAATGTCGAAAGCCAACAAAACCACCGTGTGTCAACAAAAAATTAATTGGCAACATCGCATGTCATCAATAAAGCAGGAAATTGGATCAACATCGAAGACATACAATGTCGCATCTCATTAATAAAGAATTATATACAATGTCGCATACCATCTATAGAATTAAATGATTATAATCGGGACTCTTGAATCGCCAAATAATGCCGAACGGAATCTATGCCGTATACAGTCAATACCATAAGCCATCAGTGTTGTGACGGCATGGTCTATGTCGCATCTCATCGATGTTGTATTCTATCAATGCCACCATTCACCTATGAAGAAAGAATGGATATCATAACTCATCAACATCGCTCTTTGCGGCGTCACCCATCATTGATACCACCTATGGCCAGTAGGGTTGAATGATGCCCCATTTATAGTAATGTCAACTGCATCAATGTCACAGATCATTGATGCCAACTACGTCATGATGTCGTAAGCTAACAATGTCATAAAAAGATTGAGGATGTAAATGAACAATGCTGCCAATGTATGATGTTGCGGCTATCTAATGCAATAGGTTAATGATGGCGCAGGCTATTCAATGTCGCAAGTTTATTAATGATGAGAATTATCAATACCCATAGAGGCTATCAAAGCCGATGACACTACTTCATGACAATGCCGCTCCATACCGATGCTGCTCCATGTCAATTCTGCTTCATACTAATGTCGCTTCAAACTGATGAATGCCTTCATTATTAGGACGAGGCTGAAGCTCTATTATGCACCCAGGAAGGTCGAAGGTGATCATTGGTTAAGGCCTAGCGCCATGCGCTATTGACATTGTCGACGATCATGCATGTCAAAGTCGAGTTGTTATGCCACACTTTCACCCCTATAAATACGGACCTAGGGGTATGGAAAAAGTGGTGAATCATTCTTGTCTCATTTCTTACATTTTATACTTTATAACATTAACTTGATTTGGGGATTTTAAAGCCGATTGTAGCACTCGAACTATTGCATATGGGACCTTGTACATTCAATATTTGCATAGCACATGAATAAGAAGACTTGGATTATGGCTTGCTTACGAGTTCCAAAGCATTTGTGATTCTTACTTAGATAACTCTATTTTTGAACTATTGACTATTACAAGACATACGATATGGCTTTGATCTTGATATTGAACATGCACGAGATTTTCATGGATTCGATATGGAACATATTCCTTCCTAGCAACTTAGCCTTGGATTGCCTTAGCTTAACCAATTCCATCTTCCTTACACCTTTAAGGTTAACTAAGAAATTCGTTCACATGATGCATCTCCAAAAAATCTGGAAGCTAAAAGGCTCATTCAAGATTAAATCAGACTCCATTAAATTTCTGTTTTGAATTTTCATGTGACGAGGATTGGAATAAAATTCTTGAGGTGGATCCAATCTTTATTCAAGGCAAGAGTTATTATTTCAACATGGAAACCGACATTCAGTAACATACACTATACTGTCAAAATTGTTCCCATTTGGGTACATTTCCACAAGAATTCCAATTATTTATGGTCACTACTGGGTATCAATTAGGTATCCTGCCACATCGGCAAACTGATTTGCTTCCATGAAGCAACAAAGAAGCTTGAACGTTTTGAATACACCAAATGCTTGATTGAAATATATATAGAGAAAGAGTTGTCAGCCTTTATACATTGCGGCGAGGGGGAGAATAACTCAACTATGGAAGTTAGATACGACTCGAAACCAAAAATTTGTTTGGCTTATAAATGCTTTGGCTATTATACAAGTGAATGCACAATGAATAACAATGGTTTAGTAGCTATGCTCTAGCTGTAGCCATAGAGAAATGTATTGCTGCCAAATAAAAACAATAATCAAAAAGAATGTCAAGATATAGAAAAGGAAAAAACATAAGGGAGCCTCTGTATCAGGTAATGAGATGCATGTGCATAATATTAATGGTACACTTCATGCACATAATGTTCAATTGAAGGATACATCTAAAGACAATCCACATAATTGGAATTCAGACTCTCTGTTGAGACCAATTCCCAGTCCACACATGCCAGACAAATCCATTTGCCCACACAACGAAACATTAACATGTTCTACTAATGTTTGTACTGGTATTCCACAAAACCAACATAACATTAATGTTGCTAATATGGCTATGCAAATTAATCATCCCTATGGAAATGCTAGCACATCCCCTAGTCATAACTCCACTGCAAGTAATTTGGAACAAAACATATCCAAACCTGGACCCACTCTTCATGTAATAATTTATCCTTCACACCAATGCCGCATCTACCAACCACCATCAACCTATCATCCCCTCACCTAATAAATTCGACCTTCTTCAATCCTTAAATCCAAAAATCTCATTTTCTCATTCTACCATCCCACCTATCACCACATCATACATCCCTGATCCACCTCAATGTACTGCTGCATCTGTCCTACCTGCCACTTCCCCATTATACCCCTCCCACCATGCAAACATATCTCCAACCATTTCTACTCATACTTCTAACACTACCACACATCTTCCTCTCTCCGTTGTTGTTCCTCACAATCGTATCTTAGCATTAACTTACCCCCTCCCATTCTACAACTCCTCGAAGCCAATAAATTCCTCCCATTGCACATGCCCGACATAAATACTGATGTTAATGCATCTGCCTCCATTCCTCCTTCGTCAAACCCTTTTTCTAACCCTTAATCTTGTATTGCTCCTCCACCCTACCCCAGCATGTTATCCCCACAACTCAAACCTTACAAGAGTAAGTAGAAGAAAGGGAAAGGAGTAGAAAAATGGCCAACTCCCATACCGATAATGAAGACGATTTTGATCATGAATATCATTTAAGCCATCTGTTCATCGAACCAAATCCCTCTACTTCAAAGGAACCTAAAATATCAGTTGGCAGATCTACTCATCTTAGCTCCGCTGCCAAAGAAAAAAGGAATAAGATTCGTGCTTAACAGCATAACATCATGGAATATTAGAGGTGCACACCTTGAAATAAAGCAAAAGGAAATCAAACATCTAATTCATCTATATAGGCTTGGAATGATTGCAATATTAGAAACAAAACTTGACACTGACTCTAAGAACAAGGCTGCTTCCTTTATTAACCCTTTATGGCAATAACGTGACAACATTATCCATGCGTCGCATGGGCGTATCATGGTCATGTGGAACCCTGATGCATACAATGTTGTTGCCATCTCTAGCTCTTCGCAATACATTCTCATGTTTGCAAACCACATACCTACCAACTATTCCTTTCACATAAACTTCATATATGCTAGCAACAAACCAATATTAGACAATAACTCCATGATTGCATTATTCCTCTCCTTCATACACATCAATTCCCATGGCTATGTATGGGTGATTTCAATTGTAAGCATAAATCATCTCAGAAAATAGGTGGTACCCTTCTCTCACAATTGGTTATCTCTCCCCTTAACCAAACTCTTTTCCTCCCCTCCTTATGTGAGCTTAACTACTCAGGATGTATATACACTTGGAATAATAAAAGTACCAGCCATGTTAGAACCCTTTGTAAACTAGACCATGCTTTTGCCAACATTGGTACTATTTCCAAATGGCCTAATCTATCCTCTTACATTCCCACTCCTGGCATTTCTGACCATAGCCCTATTATCCTCTCATGGAATCAGAATGCCATGAAAAGTTTGCCACGTTTCAAATTTTTTTTAATGCTTGGACTAACCACTATGAGTACAATGACATTATTTTTGCAGGCATGGAATGTTAGGATTTCAATATACTTTAGGATAGACTAAACATATACTTTAGGATAGACTAAAAATGAAATCCTAGATCTGAATAGGTGACCCATATTGATTTGATTGAGAAAAAATAGAGAAAGTAAACGGGTTAGCGGAAGCCATACCTAAATTCATAGTTGATGTTGGAAAAGTAAATTTGGTTTGGTTTTCCATATTGAAACAAACCCTAGACCTTATATTAGATCTGACTTCATAGTTGCTGCTTTTATAAACTGATTCAGAGAAACAGATAGATCTAAAGGATAAGAGTTGGATCTGATCTTTCAAATTGACATAAACCCTAGATCTGAATTATCTTCATAGAAGAGATTAGGAGAATAACTGGAGCTTATGTAATTTGGGGACCATAACCCCTTATTTATAATGTTGGCATTTTCTAATTTGGCCCTTCAACAAAATAGAATTGCCCCAGTATCTACACATTAATACCATGACAATTATACCTATAAGCCTTTTAACTTTAATTCATAATTTGATCACTTTAGTTGGGCTTTACACCAAAATAGCACGACACATTTATTTTACATATGTGGCCCACATATTGAAATTTTCCAACAATCTCCCCTTTGGGCCATATATGTAATAACCTTATAAATGTGTTTAACTTTATGAGCTCCAAAATTTGCTATTTATAACATAAGGTGTTTCTGAAACAATCTCGTCCATTAATTATGCTAATAAAGGATCAAAGTGGCTTTCGTTACTTTTAGTGTAACTAAACCAATCAATGGTCACGTATACCAACACAATCAAACGACATAGATCAATCATGGGTGCGTAGCATGGAAATTACATGAGATGTGATCTATACATGTCTATTTCCAACTGGTCCTACTTTAGTGAGATCAAAACGTTCAATATTTGAACAACCTAGAGTGCAAACAAAACTTTATTACTTTATTTCTGATCAGAAAAAAGAACTTGATATGTATCTGTAACCAAAGTATAGAGCAATGTGTCATTTGATAGTACCAAATACAAACTCCCCCTGAACAAAAATATTCTTACATAAAAGTTACACCGATTGAGCAAGATGCTCATGAAAGACCTTGGGTGATAATTCTTTTGTAAGCGGATCCGCTATATTGGAGTTTGTCACGGTATGCTCTATGAATTACAATCTATTTTGCACTCTCCCCTTACTGGAAAATAATATGTTGTTTATTGTTACAATATTACTTTAATGATCTTTCAATTTCTTTATTCAATAGTCCATTACTTTATGACAAAATTATATAATTATTTTCCATCGTTGGATGCTCTATAACGGAAAATGGCAAAGAAGGCTATAAGTATCTGTATGACAACTTTCCTTATATAGCTTCATTCAACAAAAAATAACAACAACAACAATAATATTATTGTTATCTGAAGTGGATCTTTTGTACTCTTGGCATCCAAAATAGTCGGACTGTAATGCCTTATGATCTCCAACCAATCCGTCTTGAGCATATAATCCTTTGTTTCTTAAAGATATCTCGTAACCATTTTGGTTACTAATAATTAATTCACTTTTAATGTCAGTAAGATATCTGCCAAATAATACACGTAATATCCATATGTGTATATGCTTTAGCATGCACTAGACTCCACACCGCAAATGCATGAGGAATCTTTTGCATTTCTTTAGCTTCAAGGATGTTCTTATATTACTATATAAGACAACATTTGTCTATTTTGGCAAAAGAGAATTGATTTGCAGTTTGCATACCAAACCTTTTTTTTTAAAGCCTTATCCACCCAGCCCTTTTGTGATAATCCAAATAGCACCCCATGAATAATAATGGTGTATTTGAATCCCTAATACAAAAGGGTAATCCATAAGTGGTTTTATTAAGTTGTTTCATCAATGTCTCCATTGAGAAACACGACTTTAATATCCTTCTAATATTGCTTAAAATCATAATCTATAACAAGTTTCAAAATAATTCTAAAGAGTCTTTCAGTAAAACCAAAGAGAAAGACTCTTTAAAAATAAAACATTGTTTTCCTTTTGAGTCTAGTCTTTTCTATAATAAGCCTTACACATTTTCACATTACCCACTTGATCCCTTTTTGTTTTGAACAGTTACTCATAACCAATGATCTTATTATCATAAGGTGATGGGAAAGATCTCAAACTTTATTGTCTTTATAGATTTACATTATATATTCATACCTTAAATCCACATTTCAAATTAGTATCTTGTATGGATTAATGTAAGCCAAAGAATCATATTCACCAATCCAATATTTATCTTTATGAAAAAATACTACATAGTCATCCAGAATTGTATTTCTTCCTTTTTAAGTGGATTTCCTTAGTGACCTTGCACTTTGAGGTTGTTGAGTCTATTTTCTTAAAACAATAACCTTAATTTGAAGAAAATTATGTTTGACATTGTCTTATTATGGTTCTTAATTTACTTCTTTTTAATGAAAGGAAATAAGTCTTATACATTATCCAAAGAAGTAACTGTAGTTGAATCGAAGATAATGATTCTTCTTAAAAACAATGATCCGTACTTTATTTCTCCCCCCAAACTCAACATCCTCTTAAATTATAGCATTTCCCATCTTACAATTTTTTCTTGGTGTGGGTTTATAAAACTTGTAGCTTTTTAAGTTGCTTAGAATAATAATAAAGTTTTGCTATCTTTAGTGCCTCAATATACAATTATTTAGTAAGCTGAAACGGATAATCATATTAATCACCAAATCAAAATTTGAGACTTCATTATAAAAGGTATTTAGCATAAGTAGATATATATATAAGCTATATTTTAAACATTAAGAGCTTTAATTCCAACAATGTTTGAATTTATTCATAAATCAATCTTATTATTTCTAAATGAACAGTAATAACCCAATTTGTTCATATTAGAAATAGAAAACTGGAATCTATCTAAATGACAGCATAACAAAAAAATATCAAATAAATCCAAACAATATTACTGAAATCTCAATAATATCTTAAAAAAAATCTAGTAAATTTTTCTTTATATATCTGTATATCTTATTAAAGAAACAATTATAAATATATTTATATATTATTTCTTTTCTTCTAGATCCTTAGCGACTTCTTTATCCTTATTTATACATTTATTTGCAATGTACGATAAATAGGTATTTTCTATCTTACCATGCTTCAATCCCACTTCTTCTTCTTACCACAATGTGAAATGAGCTCAATAAAGGTCATTTTATTCTTAAGAAAAACAATAATAATCTTAAAATGGTTATACTGTGAATAAAGAGAGTACAAGAAAGAATAACAATAACTTGAGTGCCTTTAACTTTTGAAGCAATATTTTCCATATAGCACTTATTTATGTTGCCTTTATTTTGACTTTATGGAATCAAGCAATATAAAGCGTGCTTGTTTCTCCTTACCTTAAGGAAACACTTTTCATTCTCAATAAAAAAACTCCTTAAAATTGGTTATCCCTATGGATACCACATCCTTGAAAGCTTCTGAAATATTTTACTTTATGATTTTTTGACTCTTTCCTTTTGAATTGTCTCACCTTTGAATGTTCCTTATGATATTATAAGTGCATTCTAATTGCAAGAGCTAGATCCGTGAAGTTAAGTACAAACAACATGTTCTCTTAATAATCCTTAGAGTTAGTCCCAAATAAGATAAGTACATTAAAATTGGCAGACACTTTAGTCAAATTAGTTGAAAAATGAACAAAAATTAAGGATTGACCGTATATGCTCATGTCCAATATCAACCATAGTAAATTCAAATAATTAGTAAGTCTCTTCTCAAGATACCTAACACAACATTAATATCAAGTCTTTGGACAGTAATATTAACTACAAGTGGTATTCTTGTTGTAATGACCAAACACTGATAATAAATTCAAATCAAATAACAATCTTCCTTTGGACCGATTAGTTATTCACTTGTAAAACCTTATAATTATCACATATTTATCACCACACATGTGTAGGTTATTCGACTAAATATTAGTCTTCCTTTGGGCTGGCTAACATCCGCATGAATAAATACACACAAATATCAAACATTTTATGAACAACTAAAATAAGAGAGGTCACTTTGGTGACATGTTATTTAAATTTGCTCACTTGGGATGTAGGATATTTACAATTAGTTCATAAAGAGACACCAAAAAATATATTTGAATTTATTTCTTAGTGTATGTACAATATTTCAAGTGTTATAAAATACTCCCAAAAGCATTTTAAGTCAATATGACACTTGAAAATCTCAAAATTATAACTGTGGCACGACATGTTTTAATCATAACTGTTATAGCCTTTTACTTTAAGTATGTGGTTACATTCATGAAATTTTATAAATAAGTATGATACAAAATATCATAAATAAATCATATAATAAATGTCATAGATGAATGCCAGAATTAAATGCCATATAAAATTATGCATAAATGACATAGTAACTGTCATACTAAATAACATGAATGAATGTAGTAACTATAATGTATATCTGAACCACAATATAGTTATACATAATGCTACTGTATCACTTTACCTTTAATTAATTATTTGAATACTTAATTAAGGATAGTGACCATGCATTTTGGCAAAATATGAAAACTGCTGCTCCTTTTATTTCATGATAGCCAAAGCATGAAAGTGAAACTTATTTTTAATGAGCAGGTCATACATATCAAATATCTATATCTGGTAAATGCATCAAATAATAAACAATATGTCTTTTCTTATTCCAAATACAAACATGTTGCACCATTAAATTTATTGCAACTGACGCATTTACTGCATTTATGATAATAAATTAATTAATTTATTACCATAACAACCACATTTAATGCAATTATGATAAAAATAAATGCAATTGACCGTTGTGTGGTCCAAAATGTAAATTAATGTCATATTAAAATTTATTTCAATAATAAAATAAACATAAACACATTAAAGGAGCATACTTTATTTTTTAATTAACTAAAATTTCTGAAATAACCCATACCATATATAAATATCCAAATTACTTAATCAAAAGTTAAGTAAGGTAAAATAATCATAGAATCGGATCTATATTTCTTACATAAATGGTTCTAAATTATACATATCTGTTTATAGCATTTATAAATATTAAAGAAAAATGACTATACATATCAGATCCAAAACATTCCTCACATTAAAATTCATAAATTATTTATAAAATATATAATAATAAACATGTGAATGCTTTAACCATATAAGTTGTTTTCAAAATTAGAGGAATTTACATTATTTCTCATAATTTAATGATTTCGAAAATTCTAACTGTTTCATAATAACATATAGATCATTTAGATCTATCTATCTTACTACACCAAAACAATTTCTTAAATCAGCCTTTCAATTTACAATAAAAAATTGATATTAAACCAAATTCAAACTCATCATCAAAAAATCATTGATACATAGATCAAGCAGACCTGAAACTTAAGTGGAATTTAATGACATCTAAATGAAGTTTAATTCAAAACTTACTCATAATAAAAAAAAGATAAAAATTTCCCAATGAAATCAATGATGGGTGGCTCTGATACCACTTGTTAGGATTTCAATATACTTTAGGATAGACTAAACATGAAACCCTAGATCTGAATAGGTGACCCATATTGATTTGATTGAGAAAAAATAGAGAAAGTAAACGGGTTAGCGGAAGCCATACCTGAATTCATAGTTGCTGTTGGAAAAGTAAATTTGGTTTGGTTTTCCATATTGAAACAAACCATAGACCTTATATTAGATCTGACTTCATAGTTGCTGCTTTTATAAACTGATTCAGAGAAATAGATAGATCTAAAGGATAAGAGTTGGATCTGATCTTCCAAATTGACATAAACCCTAGATCTGAATTATCTCCATAGAAAAGATTAGGAGAATAACTGGAGCTTATGTAATTTGGGGACCATAACCTCTTATTTATAATGTTGGCATTTTCTAATTTGGTCCTTCAACAAAATAAAATTGCCCCAGTATCTACACATTAATACCATGACAGTTATACCTATAAGTCTTTTAACTTTAATTCATAATTTGATCACTTTAGTTAGGATTTACACCAAAATAGCACGACACATTTATTTTACATATGTGGCCCACATATTGAAATTTTCCAACATGGAACAACTACGTTTTTGGCAACTTGATTTACATTCTTCAGGCCAAACTAAAGATTATCAAAAAGCCACTTAGGTGCTAGTCTAGGAAATCTTATGGTAGAGTGGATATGATTTTGATTGATATTAGATGTTACCTGGACAAGGTTCAAAAAAACTTGATGAACAATCCACTTAACAACACTCTGTTCATTCTTGAACACAACCTCGCCACCCTCCTTAATAATTTTTTGCAAGACGAAATGGATATGACTAAACAAAAGCTGGGTAAGGAGTTCTACTGTGCTAGTGATAGGAACTCCACCTTTTTCCATAACTTGCTGAAACTAAAACATGCCAAAGCCCATTAGTGATATGCATGGTGTTATTCATACACAGCCTACTGCTATACATGATGCTTTCAAATAATATTTTGGAAACTGCTATGATAGTAGTGCCCTTCTAAATATCAACATTTCAACTATAAACGGCACCTCTCTCCCTACCATCAATGCCGCTGAATCTGCTTCTTTAATTAGCCTCATAACTGACGATGTTATTAAAGTAGCCTTATTTAGCCTCGACTCTACTAGCTCTAGTGGACTGGATGGTTTCAATGCCCACTTTTTCAAACACTCTTGGCCTCTCATTGGTCCTTCTTTCCTACTTGCTACCAAACATTTCTTTTATACCAACCATATACTTAGTGGTATTAATGCTACAAGCCTTGCATTGATTCCCAAATCTGATAGCGCTACATATGTCAAGCAATTTAGACCTATCTTATGCTGCAATGTCATCTATAAATGCATCACAAATTAAGATCCTCTCTACAAGACTCAAGCCTATCATCTCTAGAATAATATCCCTTAATCAACCCACTTTCCTTCCTGGCCAAAATATTACTGACAATATTATCTTAACTGACGAATTATTGAAAGGCTATACCACAAAAAACATATCCCTTTGGTATATGATGAAATTGGATATATAGAAGGCATTTGACACATTGGAATGGTCTTCCATCATGGCCGTTTTGCTGAAAATGCAATTTCCAAATACATTTGTGGCCTAAATCTACACATGTATCTCCATACCTCGATTCACCAGTATCCACAATGGGCAAGCTATAGGTTACTTCCACTCTAGACATGGTATTAGACAATGAGATATTATATCTCCTTACATATTCATCATTATAACAGAGTACCTTAGCATCATGCTAGCTCACTAGGTCGACATCAAGAAAATTTCCCTCCACCCCAAATGCAAGGATCCCAGAATCATCTCCCTTCAATTTGCTGATGACATCGGGCTATTTACGAAGCCCAACACTGTATCGGTTACATCTATTCACACTACACTTGATGCTTTTTTACTTTTTATAGCTTTACAAATAAATAATGCCAAATCTAACATCATGATAGTCGGCTTAAGTGAGGAAGAGAAATGCAATATTACAATCTTATCAAGGCTACAGTACATGCCTAATAACAGTACATACCTTGGTATACCTCTCACCACATCCAGAATATCTACAAACCAGTGTCTGCCTATGTTCGAAACCATTACTAATAGACTTAACAGATTGCCTGCCCACCATCTATCTCAAGCTGGTCGTCTTACTATCATCAACTCCATTGGAATTGTTATGGTTTAAAATTACTCCAGATCCTTTATATTACCTAAGAAGCTGTTATCTATGATCAACAAAGCTCCCAATCATTTCCTATGGAGTGGTAATTGCTTATCCAAGAAACCTATTCCTATATACCTTAAGAAAATATGTTGTCCAAAGATCAAGAAGGGTGGACTGGGCATTCTTAATCTAGTATGGCGAAATAAGGCAGCACTCTCGAAGGATGTTAATGCTTTGCTTGTAATGGACAGCTCATTATGGTTGTCCTGGACTAGAAAATACCATTTAAAAAGTGTGCTGCTATTGGTACCCCGATTTCCTCTTCTGGACACCATTATAGTTTTAATAGAAATGAATTTTTTTTATGTGCTTTTGGCCACCAATATCATATTCCTTCACTCAGTTATAAACAACCGTTTGTATCAGCAGTTTTTTAGTGGTTTAACGCCGCACGGCCGTTGGCAATCGAACCTTATTCTTGGAAAACGGACGGAGGTGACTGAACAGTATTTCGATCCTTTGTAGCCGATCGGGGTGCCGCTTGATTTAGAGAGAAAAATAAACGGTGTTAGGAAGAGGAGTGCACATTATTTTTGGATGGCCTTTAGCGTAGGTGGACAGAAGAGGAAATCGGGGTGTTAATAGCAATACACTTTAAAAATATATACTTTTGGACTATGAATATCCCTACTTCTTCTAGCTAGATGTTCCAAAGTATGCTTGACCTGAGAAGTACTATTCTTACTTTTATACAATATATGCACATGATGCCAATAGCAATCATAGCTTATACACTCTGTGGGCCATGAAAGGCCTAGTCCTCAATAATACACTTTCACATACTCAAAAAAATGGCTAGTGGGACTCTTGAAAATGCATTAATGAAGAATTACATTTTGGATGGTCATATTGTTCTACCTTATACTAGATGTACCCCTGTTCATAACATATGGCATGAGCTATCACACAAACATATCATTACATCTGATGATAACATAGTCCGGACCGACCAGGTTGCTTCCCAATCGATTGTGGTGGTATACAATACATTAATTCAGAGGGACCATGGGATCAATGACATATGGTTCAAAAGGATGTGGAATCAATTCGAAATGGAGAAGGACAGCCTGATGCTTTGGAAAATCACACATAATGCATGTCTTACTTAGGACAATTTACTATCTATGGGATTCCTTAACTCCTTCGTTTGAAGCTCTGTAATCAGCATATTGAGAGTTACCTGCACTTATTCTTTGACTGTTATAATATATGTTCAGTATGGCGTAGGCTTCTGGCCGTAGCTAGAATTATTTGCCTTCATAGAATGGAACTAAATCATGGAATTGGATATTAAAACTATGAGAGAGTTCGGCTGCATAGTATAGTATAATAGGGTTTTATAGTGAAGTGGGTAGGATGTATAAGACTTGGGCCAACCCACATCCCATCACTTTTATTTTTGATATAAATAAGAATGTAATGTATCAGTTGTAATATGATACAAAATCTGACTGCAATAAACAACATTCTCCTCTTTCAATTCAGCAACACATTTTATCACTTAATCTTTCATGGTATCAGAGCCACTAAGTGCTTAACAGAAGTGCCTCGCCAAGATTCTCATCAGAAAATTCTCATCATTTAAGAATTGGCTGCATAGATTTTGCATCTCATCAAATTGATATCATCATTTGATAATTTAAAGAAAGAAACACCGATCATCAAAATCAGTGATCAAGAAGTCTCAAAGATTGAGTCTATCATCGTCTGATTGCAGTGCCGTGCCAAGCCAAAGTGGGTCAACAGATCGTCACCCCACTCCGACTAGCTGGATCTGAATCATCAGAGAGCCCATCATCATTGAATATTACCTATCCCACAACTGCAGAAAGGTGCATCAGGATCTGCCATCATCTGTTACCTACAAACAGTATTATTCCTTATCCATTCTTGATATCAAAAGATAGCATTATGGCCGAAGAAGATAATGCAGGATCTTCATCCATAGCACTAAGAACCACTCAAACCCAATCCAACATAACCCAAGAACTCATGAATTCCATCATTAATCCTCAAAGCCAAATTGTCACCATTCAGCTGAAGGAATCTAATTATCTGCTTTGGAAATTTCAGATGGAAATAGCAATTAGAGGATATGGGCTAGAGGAGTATGTTCTTGGCACATTAAGTACCCCACCAAAATTTACTGCAGACAAAAAAGGCAAATTAGTTAGCAATCAAGACTACGTAGTGCATCAAAGACAAGATAGTCTAATCAGTTCATGGTTACTTTCCTCAAGCAGTGCAAGTTTATTGCCACAATTGGTAAGATGCAAAACAACTCATGAAATATGGCACACAATTGAACAAACTTTCAGTTCTCAATCTGCTGCAAGAATTATGCAGTATAAAAGGCAGTTACACAACTTAAAGAAAGACAACATAAGTATGAGAGAGTATCTATCAAAGGCAAAAGCAGTGTGTAATCAGTTGGCCTCTACAGGGCACAAAGTATCTGAAACTGAACAAGTTTTGTCTATATTAAATGGTCTAGATGAAGGGTATGAAGCTGTGGTGGTAGTAATATCATATAATGAAATAATGCCATCACTTCCGTATGTCAGTTCCATACTTCTTGCCCATGAGGGAGATTAGAGCAAAAGAAATCAATCATTTCAGAATATTCCATCAATTGTGTTACAAACAACAAAAATAGAAATCAAGAAAGAAATTATGGCAACAGAAATCAACCAAGCAGTGTTCAGAGAGGTGTTCAGTCTAACAGGGCCAGAGGTAGAGGTTGTAGATGGAATAATAGTAACAGGCTAAGATGTCAGATATGTGAAAAATTTGGACACACTGCAAATAAATGCTATTTCAGATTTGATGCAAACTTTATACCAACACAGCAAGGCAACAACATTTCAAGATCACAAAATATTAGTGCAAATATGATTAATACACAGCCAGAAGTCAAATCAGAAGGTGCACACAGTGACATGGCCAAAATTGAAGATATATATGATGAAGGCTGGTATCCAGACTCAGGTGCAACCAATCATGTAACCAGCAATCTAAGTAACTTGAATCTTGGGAACAGAGAATGCAAAGGTAAACAATTACTGTATTTAGGTAATGGTAAACCTATACATATTTCTCACACTGGAAATGCAAGCATAAAGGGTGTAACGCAATTTTATCTCAATAACCTATTGTGAGTTCCACTAATTAGAAAGAATTTAATGAGTGTATCTCAGTTTGCAAAAGACAATAATGCATATTTTGAATTTTATTCAAAACATTGTTTAGTAAAAGATATTCTAACAAAGGAAATTCTCTTGCAGAGTAGAGAATGTAAAGTGTTATACAAATTTGATGTTGCAAACCCAAGAAATGCTGAATGTAAAGAAAATTGGTGTGATGTTTTGAAATGAAAATTGATGAGAATTGTAAGATGTATAATATTTTGCACTATAAACCGGGATATCATAGTATAAAGATATTAAAACATGTTCTAAACAGTTGTGATAATATTTCTGCTGATGAAACTCCAAAATCTTACACTTGTACATATTGCCAAATGGGTAAAAGTCATAAGCTTGCATTTCCAGACTCAGAGACTCTATATCATAAACCATTAGAATTGATTGCTATAGATTTATGGGGACCAACCTCAATAAACACTGATTATGGTTACAAATATTATATTTTTTTATTGATGCCTATTCTAGATATGTTTGGATATACTTCTTAAAATCAAAATCCGAAACTGACAGTGCAGTGATGCAGTTCATCGCTAATGCAGAAAGGCAAACCAACTATCAAGTGAAAATTATTCAAACAGATGGTGGAAAAGAATTTCTATCACTAAAGGATTACTTTCTGAAAAAGGGCATTACACAGAGGACAACATATCCATACACTTTAGAGAAAAATTGTCTTATTGAAAGAAAACATAGACATATTGTAGAAACTGGTTTGACTTTATTGGCACAAGCATCACTACCACTAAAGTTTTGGCCTGATGCCTTCTCCACAACAGTCTATTTGACAAATAGACCGCCTTCAAAAGTTTTAAAATATAAAAGTCTAATAAAATATTAACAAAAGTCAAACCGGATTATAAATATCTAAGAGTATTTGGATGTCTATGTTATTTGGATGTCTATGTTTTCCTTATTTAAGACCATATAATGCACATAAATTGGAATTTAGGTCTCAACCATGCACATTTCTAGGATATGCAGCAAATCAAAAAGGGTTCAAGTGTCTGGACAACAGTGGAATAGTGTACATATCAAGACATGTGGTGTTTAATGAACAATAATTTCCTTTCAACAAGGCCAAAATCAAGACAACTCAAAAAATATACTATCCAAGATACTCATTACCTCCAATATCTCTCTTCCCAGAAGAGATTGTGCCAACTCAATATGATGGCAATTAGGAAAGAGATGATTCTAGTCCATATTCTCTTGTGTGCACAGATGAGCTATGTGATGAACAAAATGAAGTACTTGGAAGCTCAAACCATCCATCTCAATCAGATTTCAGTCAGCTCTTTGACTCATGTCAAATATTAGATAACATTCAGTCACCCAATACTCAACAAGAAATCACTATAGGTGATGGTGATCAACCTCCTCCACCTATAAATACTGGACATCACATGATAACAAGGGCTAAAAGTGGTATGTTTAAGCCAAAAATATATAGTGTTGAATCTAAGCTCACTGAACCTAGTACATATCCGCAGGCTATACAAAATATCAATTGGAAGACAGTTATGAAGGAGGAGTATGATGCATTGATAAGGAACAAGACACAGGACCTTATACCCTTACCAATGCATAAGAATGTTGTTGGATGTAAATGGACATATAGGCTCAAGAAAAACCCTAATGGTTCATTTCTTAAATACAAAGCAAGACTGGTGGCTAAAGGGTATTTACAACAGAATGGTTTTGATTTTAATGAGACATTTTCTCCTATTGTAAAACCCTCATCCATCAGGATTATTCTAACTATTGCTTTGCATAAAAACTGGACTATCAGACAGTTAGATGTTAATAATGCTTTTTTAAATGGTGTTTTTCAGGAGGAAGTCTACATGGAGCAACCATATGGATTTATAAAGAAAGACAGTGAAAAAATTATGTGCAAACTAAACAAAACAATTATGGTCTCAAGCAAGCATCAAGAGTATAGTTTGACAAGCTAAAATCAACACTTACAAGACTTGGATATAATTCAACAAAATCAGACAACTCTATATTTGTTAAATTTTCTAACAGCGTTATCACTTATATATTGATTTATGTTGATGATTTTATCATTACAGGTAATAATGAATCAGAGATCAACAGCATTACACAATGTCTAAACAAGGAATTCTCCATAAAAAAAATTTGGGAGATCTGAACTATTTTCTTGGCATTGAAGTTAAAAGAGTGTCAAGCACCGAAATGCATTTAAATCAGAGAAAATACATTTCAGAAATTTTGGTGAAGGCAAAGATGGACAAAGCAAATCCACTTCCTACACCAATGACAAACAACTTACATCTATCAAAGAACAAGGGTAAACCAATAGTTAATGACAAACAATACAGGAGCATAGTTGGAGCATTGCAATATGCTACTATAAAAAGACCAGACATCTCATTCAGTGTGAATAAAGTAAGTTAGTGCATGCAAAGACCTTTGGATGAACACTGGAAAGCAATTAAACGTATTCAAAGATATCTCAAAGGAACAATGAATCAAGGTCTACTAATGCAATTAAGCAAATCACTAGATATCAATGCATATGCTGATGCAGACTAGGCAAATGATCAGGATGACAAAAAATCAACTACTGACTATTATATCTTTCTAAGAAAAAATCCAATATCATGGTGTGCAAAGAAGCAATCAAAAGTTTCAAGGTCAAGCACTGAAGCCAAGTATAGAAGCATAGCCAGTATAGTAGCAGAAATCATGTAGATACAATCTTTATTAAAAGAGCTACAAATTAACACCAATAGCAAAGCAACTGTATGGTGTGATAATATCAGTGCTATATCACTTACTGCTAATTCAGTGTTGCATTCACGAACCAAACACATGGAACTTGATCTTTACTTTGTGAGAGAATAGGCCATGAAGGATAAACTCAAAGTAAATTATGTACCTTCTACTTACCAAAGGCCCGATGTTCTTACCAAGCCTTTATCTAGGCAAAACTTCAACAGATTCAAACATGAGCTGAAAGTGGATGTTGCTGATGCGAATCAGAGGTCTCAAGCCCCAGTTTACTTGCTAGAATCTACATGAGATCACAAGTGAAAGAGATCGCCATCAAAGATCTCGATTTGAAGCAAACAAAGTTATGCTGCTGCTACTTCTTAAATCGGCTCCTCAAATTATGATCGTGAAGCTTTCTAAAGGATGGAGAAACATTGGATTCACTCTCAAACAAGAAATACTTTTGATTTGAGAGAATTTTTTCGAAGAAAGATTTCATGGCGGCAGATTGTTTTTGAGATCTCTCTCATTCGCAAACCTTAACTACATTTGGGTTTGAGGGGGATATGAGAGAGTTTGGCTGCATAGTATAGTATAATAGGGTTTTATAGTGAAGCGGGTATGATGTGTAAGACTTGGGCCAACCCGCAGCCCATCACTTTTATTTCTGATATAAATAAGAATGTAATGTATCAGTTGTAATATGATACAAAATCTGATTGCAATAAACAACATTCTCCTCTCTCAATTCAGCAATACATTTTATCACTTAATCTTTCAAAAACACACTAGATGGAAGAATAGATGAAGTAGGACATTGATAATCATTCTTAAAAAATTTGCTTCAGCTATCTTGAGTGAAAGAAACAGTAGGATTATGCAGGGAAAGATCTCATCCTGCGATAAGATAATCCGTAATTTCATGGTTGAAGTTCATGCAATGGTGATATGGCATTGGACCAAAAATGACTGAAATACTTTATTAGCATAGAGCATTTAGGGCACTTAATTTTATTACTTTATCCTTTGTTTCTGTGTTGTAATCCTCTTTTTCTTGTTTTCCCCGTAGGGCTCATGCTTGTGCAACCCTATTTAGTTAGCTCCTAATGCGTTTGTGCATTACACCTGTATACATGTAATTAGTGGAACAACCACTCTAATCCAGCTTTCCTATGCAAATTGATAATATTTTGTTTTGCCCGCAAAATAATAATAATAATAATATGATCTTTGGAGAGTTTGTATTGTTTGGAGTAAACGATAATATAATTAATTTCATGGAATTTATGGAAGAAGTTATTTTTATTATTATTAATTTGAATAATAAAATAAAAGATATTTTCAGAATATTAATAGTAATATTCTTCAATTTTTCATATACTTTGACGGACGATAAATCCCAAGCCGTAATGGTAAAGATGCTTAAATTTTTCTTTTACTTCACATTTCATAAGTCTTAAATTGGATACTTATTGTAGCAAACTTTTGTTCCTAATCGCAGAAAAGATATGAAGCGAAGCGAGTTCGAGTGGCGCAGTCCACCGGTTGAGTGCAGTTGACTTTTGAGGAGGAGAACCGTATATGAGATACTCTGATTGATCCGCCCACGCAAAATAGATGATATGGCTACGAAAATCAGGAGGTAATGTTTACCGAGTTCAATTGCTCATTAACTAATATATAATTTTATTTAATATTAAGCATAAGTTATAACTAGTTATTAACTAATTTACAAACGCTGATTTCTGAAACCAATTATACAAAATCGCAGGTCAAAGAGGAGATATCTCATCTCAAACAGCAGATAACAGAGTTGAATGAGCGGATTTTTGCCGGAGGATTGGCTACGCTGTTGGATGAGCGGATTGCGACATATTTTGCAGAGCATAAGCATATTCTTGGGGATGAGTCGGGAAATAATGAGGACGAGTAGGTATGATTGTGTCTTTGATAGATTTTGATTGTTCTGTTTTGTACTTATTTGACTTGTGTTGATGGATTTGATACTTGTTTGATAGTTGTGTTGTTTGTGAACGTTTTGTTTGATGAACATGAGTATTTGTAGGTATGGTTGTGTTGTTTGATTGAATATTGATGTTGTTTGATGGAATGTTGATGCAGATATTGATTCTTGCGTTATATACTTGCTTATGTGTAATATCTATGAGATTTTGCGATGGTTGTAGTTGTGAAATTGGGTTTATATGTGCTGTAGATGTGAGGTGCATAGAGATATGAATATATATGTGCGGTTGGATGACCTAAATAACATGTATTTTTCAAAATAGAATTTCCAGTTTTGCGTCAGCTTCCGTCAGCTTGCGTCAGCTTGGGTTGGCAAATTTGCACAGGGTTGTGTCGATTTACGTTGGTTTGTGATGGATAATTTGCAAATATTTGCGTCGGTTTGCATCGATCAGCGATAATCCATAGGTTCATCTTTTCTTACCAGGTGTCCAACTTACTGTCTCTTACCGACGCTAAATCGACGATGACGTTGACGTTAAAGTCGACGCTAAATCCAGTTATGTCGACTTAGTGGATATTGGATTTTATCGTCTTATTGCGTCGGTTTATTGCCAACGCTAAAGACAATGTTTCCTGTAGCGCTTCATATTTATTCTGCATGGTAGAATTAGATTTATTTATACGAGTACATATGCACGCCCAGGTAGGCCTGCATTTAACCACAATGTGCATGCATTTTTATTTGTACCTGTGGAAGTAGATTTGATAGTAGCATCCCCACATTTGAACGCCGCCTAGGCAGAAACCGCTATTTTTTTGTTCTGACTGCAATAACTTCTTCATACTAACTCGGAATCAGGCAAAACTTTGACCAATGAATTCCTACCTAAATTATAGACAATATGTTACACTCGGATACTTCATCTTGTGAACGCACACTGTAGTTCTCCAAAAGGACTGACAGTTTACTTAGAAAATAACATGGCACAACATCCTCATATTTGAACTCCGTCTAGTGCAGAAGCCGCTATTTTTTTTATTCATACTGCTATATTTTCTTTATACTAACTTGGAATCCGGCGAGACTTCGACAGATTAACTCCCACCTAAATTACGCACAATATGGAACACTCGGATACTTCATCTTATGAACGCACACTGTAGTTCTCCATGGGGACTATTAGTTGTACTTAGAAAATAACAGGCTAACACATCCCCATATTTCAACTCTGCCTAGTGCAGAAGCCGCTATTTTTTTTGTTCAGACTTCAATAACTTCTTCATACTAACTCGGAATTAGGCGATACTTCGACCGATGAACTCCAACCTAAATTACGGACAATACGGTATAGTTGGATACTTCATCTTCTTAATGCACACTGTAGTTCTCCATGAGGACTGACAGTTGTACTTAGAAAATAACATGCTATATCCCCACTTCAACGCTCACTATAGTTCTCCATGGTGACTAATAGTTGTACTTAGAAAATAACAGACTACATCCTCATATTTGAACTTTGCCTAGGAAAAAGCCGCTATTTTTTTGTTCAAACTGCAATAACTTCTTCATACTAATTCGAAATCAGACAAAACTTCGACCGATGAACTTGCATCTAAATTACGAACAATATAGTACACTCAGATACTTCATCTTGTGAACGCACACTGTAGTTCTTCATGGGGACTGACAGTTTACTTAGAAAATAACATGCTACCATATCCCCATATTTAAACTCCGCCTAGTGCAGAAGCCGCTATTTTTTTGTTCAGTCTGTAATAACTTCTTCATACTAATTTGGAACCCGGCGAGACTTCGACCGATTAACTCCCACCTAAATTACGAACGATATGGAACACTCGTATACTTCATCTTGTGAACGTACACTGTAGTTCACCATGGGGACTGACAGTTGTACTTAGAAAAAAAGAGGCTACCACATCCCCATATTTGAACTCTGCCTAGTGCAGAAGCCGCTATTTTTTTTTTGTTCAGACTGCGATAACTACTTCATACTAATTTGGAATCCGGCGAGACTTCGACCGATTAACTCCCACATAAATTACGGACAATATGGAACACTCGGATACTTCATCCTGTGAACGCACATTGTAGTTCTCCATGAGGACTGACAGTTGTACTTAGAAAATAACAGGCTACCACATCCCCATATTTGAACTCCGGCTAGTGCAGAACCTGCTATTTTTTTATTCAAACTGCTATATTTTCTTCATACTAACTCGGAATCCGGTGAGACTTCAACAGATTAACTTCCACCTAAATTACAGACAATATGAAACACTCGGATACTTCATCTTGTGAACGTACACTGTAGTTCTCCATGGTGACTGATAGTTGTACTTAGAAAATAACAGGCTATATTCACATATTTGAATACTATTTCTCTATAAGATGTAAAAGGGTATATTTGGAATTTCAAAAAGACACTGAGTAAATCTATTCAATGAATTCTCTTTATTAGTAGTAAAGATAGAGTGAACAATTTCCATTATTATAATTAGGGGTATTTCTGGTATTTCAAAAAGACATGGTTGAATTCCTATTCAAGGAATTCTCATTATTAGTAGTAAATATAAAGATTAGTAGTAAAGATAAAGATGTGATGTTGACATAACAATCCATGGGGACTAACAGTTGTACTTAGAAAAAACAGGCTACCACATTCACATATTTGAACTCCGCCTAGTGCAGAAGCCGCTATTTATTTTTTTATTTAAACTGCAATAACCTTTTCATACTAATTCAGAATCCGGTGAGACTTCGACCAATTAACTCCCACCTAAATTACGGACAATATGGAACACTCGGATACTTCATCTTGTGAACGCACACTGTGGTTCTCCATGGGCAGTGACAGTTGTACTTAGAAAATAACAGGATACCACATCCCCATATTTGAACTCCGCCTAGTGTAGAAGCCGCTATTTTTTTGTTCAGACTGCAATATTTTCTTCATACTAACTCGGAATCCGGCGAGACTTCGACCGATTAACTCCCACCTAAATTACGGACAATATGAAACACTCGGATACTTCATCTTGTGAACGTACACTGTAGTTCTCCATGGGGACTGACAATTGTACTTAGAAAATAACAGGCTACCACATCCCCATATTTGAACTCCGCCTAGTGCAGAAGCCGCTATTTTTTTTGTTCAGACTGCAATATTTTCTTCATACTAACTCGGAATCCGGCGAGACTTCGACCGATTAACTCCCACCTAAATTACGGACAATATGAAACACTCGGATACTTCATCTTGTGAACGTACACTGTAGTTCTCCATGGGCACTGACAGTTGTACTTAGAAAATAACAGGATACCACATCCCCATATTTGAACTCCGCCTAGTGCAGAAGCCGCAATTTTTTTTGTTCAGACTGCTATATTTTCTTCATACTAACTCGGAATCTGGCGAGACTTCGACAGATTAACTCCCACCTAAATTACGGACAATATGAAACACTCGGATACTTCATCTTGTGAACGTACACTGTAGTTCTCCATGGTGACTGACAGTTGTACTTAGAAAATAACAGACTATATTCCCATATTTGAATATTATTTCTCTATAAGATGTAAAAGGGTATATTTGGAATTTCAAAAAGATACTGAGTAAATCTATTCAATGAATTCTCTTTATTAGTAGTAAAGATATTTGACATGCAAACTAAGAAACAATGGTAAATT
Source organism: Allium fistulosum (assembly GCA_030737815.1). NCBI lineage: Eukaryota > Viridiplantae > Streptophyta > Magnoliopsida > Asparagales > Amaryllidaceae > Allium > Allium fistulosum. The sequence goes on from CM060905.1 coordinate 459,407,003, forward strand.
TTTTTAAATAATTTGATTTGTTATTTCTAATATTAAATTGGTTAATTATTCGATTAGAATTTTCAAAATTGAAAACAGAACTAACAACCCAATTTTTTTGATTGCTCTACCAAATCTGAATTGAAGCTTTTAAGAACCGAATAAATTCATGAATTTTGGTTCAATTTTATTGGTTAATACGGCTTAGACCAAAATTTTCTTACTTATAGCAAAATACACAAAGAATTTAAACCTATAGGTAGACTATTTTTGTAGTGCCGGTGTTTGAGATTGTATCAATATATTTTTTATCTAAAATATTTCTACTTAACCGTATTCTTAAAGTGGGCCGGTACAAATTCTTTAGAAACAAGAAAACCCATTAGCATAATCTCAAACCAAGCCGATACAAATTGTTGAACTAACGCTAATATGACAAAAACAGTTTGAAAATAATCTGAATTTGTTATAAATTCTGGAAAATGTGATAATTTGTTAAAAGATAATGAGAAAATGACTTGATTTATAGGATATCACTTTTCCATCAATGTGGATTTATAAGCTTGTTTTAAAACCAATTTAGTGAAAACTTTAAACATGCAACTCACTGGTTTATCCTAACTTATGGTTTAACTTTACTATATGCATGTTGGATCGTTGTTGTTGAAACCAATGCAAGGTTTTGTGTCAACCCTCCGGGGAAGAAACAATAAAAGAAAGGATGTTTGGTTGAGTTATGTGACCATCTACTTTTTTTCTTGTAATTCCCCATTTTTAGAAATAAAGTTATCAATCATTTGTAGCGGTGGACATAAACCGCACCGCTATACGGAAACCGCCCACACCGAACCACAAAAACGGTGCGGAAACCCACACCGAATCTTCTAACCAAAGCAAATACCTCAAACCGGATCGACCTGGTTCGGTTGCGGTTTGGACGATTGAACCAACCGTATTAAACCGGACCGAACCGAATATTTTCACTAGTAATCTTATGATAAAAATATAATCAACTCCTATCTTATTTTAGATTCTAACGATGTATATTCAATTTTTAGCATATGTTATTATATTAATAATATTCGCCGTCATAAAGAAAGAAGTTATAGTTTTGGTATAATATTTTTCGTCTCATTTTTTTGGATAAATGCTAATTATAATCTTATTTTAGTTATTTTCTTTGATGATTATGCATTGATTAATGTTGATGTTCGATTAGTCTACCAAAAAAATCTCTCTTGTAGTTAAATGTCAAATTGAAATATTCATACAGTCAAGAACTGATCTTTCATTTCAGTATAACATTTAAGTGTAAAAGCTTCACACAGTTGGCTTCGTAAATTGATTGTTGATGGAAGTAATTCTCTTATTTCATATTTAATATGGGTCCAAATCAGATCGGACCGAAACCGAACCGTATTATATTCAAACCGAACCGAAACCGAACCGTTTAATAGATTAGTATAATGGTTTGTATTTTTGATTAATCGTTTGATGCGGTGCAGATGCGGTTTGGACTTCAAACCGCACCAAACCGACCCGCGCCCACACCTAATCATTTGTTTCCATTGCTATGAGTCGTGTAATTGAAGTCAAAGCAGCCATGAATAAAACGAACATATCATTTACCAATTAAATTTTGATACATAGTTGGGTTTTTTCTAAACCGATCCACAACATTCAAATACAATGTCTTTTTCTCTTTTTTGCCTGTTCAAAGTTTAAAATTTGATGGGGATGGTACATTGGTAAGATGTATGAGATTTTGAGAATTTGATTTGGTTGACGGAGAAGGGATTTTGCTTGTTTATTTTGCAGGTTTAGATGAGAGCTTGAGAATATGAGAGTTTTGATCTTGGAGCATTTTATTTATTTAGAGTGGATGTTTGATTGATTTGGTTTACCCTATCATAAGAATTTTGTTTATATAGCATAGCTAACAATAGGCATCATATTGTTATTGCTTATTGCAAGGAAAGAAGAAAAAGAAAAGAAAAAAAAACCATAGACCGAAGGGTAATAATAAATTTTTTTTATTGAAAAACAATGTCTAAATATAACTAGCATTTTGTATAGTGTAAAACTGAATATAATACTAGTTATAACTAGCATTTTGTATAATATAAAAATTAACTGTAATTGTAATTGTGTTTTTCGATTTAAAAAATAAAACTTGATATCCTTCTTCCTCTCTCTTTTCTTTCTTTCAACATTTGTTCTTTCGCCCTAGTTTTGACTCATTGTTACTTGTGAAATAATTGGTATGTTCGTTTTGTATGACTATGCAGCAACTATATTATTATTACTTACTGTGACATTCTTGTGAAATAATGGGTATGTGCATTGTACATGAGTATATAAGGGATGCATGCGAGGTTGTATTCATGGTCAAGGAATGATTAAGCTAGGCTACACCATATCGTAGCTAAATACAACATCAATACAAATCAAAATGTACAGTCCACACCTTAGACCTTACTCATACCGTTCAACATGCATTGTCAGTTTTGATACAGTTTAGACATTACAATTCTTATCATGAACAGCGAAAAATTAGACTCCATTTAGCTTGTCGTTTTTAGTTTTGTGTTTTCGTCTATACAAAAGCGCGTCCGTTGTTTGCATTGTTGAAAAACAAACGATTTTGAAAAATGAAATTAACATGTAACATAAAAAAAAGGTTTAGTTTGTTTTTCGTGTTTCGAAAGATAAGAAAAGCACGGAGAACAATCCAACTCCTTCGTTATCTGTTGGTGATTGCAACGGCTAAAAATTATAAATCTTCTTCTTTTGTTTTTTCATGTTTATTACTGTAAGTTGAAAACACAAAACTCAAAATACAAAATGAAACCAAACGGGTCCTTATATTTTTGTATTTTTTTCAAACGATGCCCTATATTAGTTCAAACGTAGTATAAAAGTGACTGTATTATGATTTGCATTGCAGTTGGCGTTGAAAATTAATACCGTAACTGAAGCTACAGCCGAATACAAAACCTGCCAAAGTTGGGATAAGTTTGGAAAGACGTTTTGTATTGGAAAACATGAAAGTGCTTATCCTACAAAAACCAGCGCAACAACCTACCCCCATCCCACGACACGTGTAGCAGACGTGTCAAAAATACACCTCGTTGCTTCACACTAATCAAAGGCTTCCATCCTCCTTCTCATGCGTATATTTAGGCACCATTCCGTTTCCCCCACATCTTTGGTAAAGAACTCAACAATGGCGCAGAGAAGCAACGGCAGCTCCATCCTGTTTGCGATGATCGCAAGTATATTCACGGTGGGTCCACTTGTTGGGCTCATGAGCCTTACCCTGTTCGCAACCGCTGCCCTGCTGGTCTTGACTGGCCCGATAATGCTGCTGTTTAGCCCGTTCATTGTCCCCGCTGGCTTGTTCTTCGCTGTTCTGCTGACCGCCTTTGGAGCTGCGGTGGTGATGTCGTTTGTGGGGCTTCGGGCTTTGAAATGGGCCGTTTACGATGTGGGTGGGCTGGTTCCTGGACGGATTTTTGGAGGGGGTGTGCTGCAAGGGAAGGACTATCCTGCCTACCTGAGGCAGAAAGCTTTGGGTTTTCAACCTACAATTTTACACCATACTTAAGTTTATTATCCTTTTTAATAATTACATAATATTTATGGATTATGTAATGGAATCATGTTATGTCTTGTTTCATTTCTGTATGAGTTGCTTTTCTGAGCTTCAGTTGGTTTTTCTCAAAGTTATGCTCGAGTACGATTACGTTCTGCATTTACTTTTGTAGAAAACAACGAATTTTGTATCAATTAATATTACAATTGATGGTGGATGCTAATGTGTGCTGACGATGTGTAATGGTAAACACATATCATATAGACATACACTCAAGTTCAGGAATGTCCATTAGACCTACGGACTCCGAACCAAGTTGGTGGATCTTGATTTGTCCGGTTTTAACATTGATTTGACGGATTTTAACGGGTTCAAACTATACATTTTAAATTTAAAAACAAAATCAAAGCTTCAAGTCGGATCCAATTGAATAATAATTGAAATCTACACCAAAATTTCAAGTCGGATCCAACTGATAATAACATTATGAATGAAAAAACTTTTAAAATCTAAATCAAAGCTTCGGATCCGATTGGATAATAATATTAAAAATCATAAAACTTTTAAAATCTAAATCAAAGCTTCGGATCCAATTGAATAATAACATTAAAAAGGCATAGACTCATCGGTTTCGTGTGTTTTTAGTACTGGGGTTCGGTTAGGTTCTAATTGCTAGTCTTACTTACGTTGCATACTTTAGACTAGAACATGTACAATTTAAATTAGAAAACATGCAATATAAGAGGACAAAACTCTTCAACATGTGATTTTAAGAGGGAAGCACTCTTCGTACAACACCAAAAGTCGAAAGCCTCATATCACTGTATTAATAAGGTTGAAAAGAAAACGAAAAAAAAAAATTACAGAGTGATTTTTTGTTTCACCATGACGATCCAAAAGGCTTTTGGTACAAATTCCGGATATACGAAAGTAACTCGAAAAAACTTTTTTTTTAAGTTAAGCACATATGCAACACATTTTGTCTGAAGTCATTTTTCTCAAAATCTTTCTAAACTCCCAACACATATGTTTATTGTTTTCATATTTGAGTTTTACAAAATGCATTATAATTTCTATGTTAAACAATACGTTGTGGCCAACTTTTATTTGCAGCAGTGAGAAGCTGTACACTTGAAAAGTTGAAACGAATGCTTTAGCCAAAGCAATTTGTGGGAGCAGGCATTTTGAGCTTTGGGATTTTCCTTGTCTGATGACTTGATAATTATATAACTCTGAATGTGCATTCAAAAACAGAACCATTATTGCTTTTTAAACATCTTTGAATTGAATTGCATGAAAACAAGGTCTTTTAACTGTTGAGTTAAAAAATGATGTTAAAGTTGAAACAGAATAGCATTTAATTGATTTCTTTTTGACGCTAGACATTACTCACAGACAAAGTAAAATATATTTTGCAGGTGCGTTTAAAGTTAATGTTTTGTCTCATAGGAAAAAAATGATTTATTATTGGAACTGAGTGAAAGTTTTAGAATTCTTTATACCATAGAAGTGCAGGTATTGCTGATTGTATGTCATTGATTTGTACGTAAAACAGAGTGAATATTATAATCCCTTTCTCACATGTTATTATACAGCTTGATAAATTATCCAAGTGAATATGTAGACATGATTGTTAACTCATCTTTTGCCAAGGTACTAGACAGACGGATTTAACCAAACAGACTTCACGATTATCAAGACCTTAGTCAACAGCAATGATTGTGTGGTCCAAAAATCAAGTGCATACAATGATATGAAGCGACGATCAACCGATACCAAAAGATAGACTATTTAGAATATTCTAAGTACGGAATAGTGCTTTACCTGAGCAGGGAATCAGTACATATCCCTTCTCCTAGGAGATCGATACATGTTCTTAATTTTTATCACAAACTGGGTGAGACCGGTATAAACTGATAAGGATGGCCCCACGAGGTTACATTTCAAATCTCAAGTCGTTTGGATTTTATATGGGCAAGTTATGGACAAAAGTAAAAAAGAAGTCGTATAAAAAGAGATCGGTATAAAAAAGATCGACATATTTCAATCAAGCAAGTACAACTCAATGGAAAACAATCAATATCTCAAATCTATAAGTCCAATGCATATGAAATTTTGTGAGCAAGATGTGGTGACTCTAGAGAACCTTCCCTAGGGATCGCACATCAAAAGGATGAACAAAGAGGGATCGACCCTCTTCCCTCTTAGGGATCGGCTAAACTCAACTTTATAGCAAAAATCGACCAATATCTCAACATCTACATATCCAATTGACATGAAACTTGGAGGACAAGCTAATTACAACATGTGGAACATCCCATAGGGATCACATATCATTTGGAGCAAGTTGGAGGGATCGGTACCAATCCCTCCATAGGGTTCGGTTCCTATCCCTCAATAGGGATCGACTATAATCAGCCTTCACAATATATTACAACAAAGATTAATCGATAGCTCGAGTTCTACTAATCCAATTGACGTGAAACTTGGAGGCTAAGCATAATACAACATAGAGAAGCTCCACTAGGGATCGCATGGCATTTGGAAGAGATTGGAGGGATCGGTATCTATCCCTCTAGAGGGATCGGTAGAAATCAAAATTCAAGCAACACTACTTTACGGAAAATGCGATATCTCACAAGCCGTACGGCGGAATCGCACGAAATTTGGGGAGTAGGTAGCTAACATCATAGGCCACCTCTCATAGGGCTCGCAGCCCATTTCGACACAAATAGAGATCAGTACCGATCCCTATTGTGGTCCCCAATGGGCCTGGAAATTTTTGGGTGGTCTCGTTTTGGTCTCCCGAATCTTTCGTCAAAATTTCAGCCCAATCTGTGCACGTCTTCTTTTATAAATACAGCAGGCATGGTGTCAGAAAAAGATCTTCTTTCTGCTTCTCTTTATCTTCAACCTAGGCTATATTCTGTCAATTTTATTCTTGGATTTCGGATTGTAATTGTAAACAAACTTTAGTATAATAAAAAAGATTATACGAACTGAAACTCATTCAGATTAGGCAGAGTTTATATAGTATCAAACTGGAAATTCCTAAAATCAAACTTAATACACAAAAACTTTATATCAATAAAAACCTTTACTAAAATTATTTTTAAGTCAAATGCTCTAAAATGGGTGAGCAGTTGAATTTTTCTTCGGAATATTTGCTGTTTTTACTGCAAATATTTCGTTTTTATTTTTGCAAACATCTGCATTTTGTAATTGTTTTTTACAATTTTATAATTTAGTTGAAATATACAAAAATAGAAAACAAATCGAAGAGAGCGGCGGTATTACAATTAGATCTGTAATCGGATACTTTTGGATACGATAGTGACATATCCGCATCCGAAACCACTTTCAACACTCCACCTTGATAGAATATATATCTTTAAACAAATCCATCTAACTCCATCTACACCTTCATACTGCGCAGTCTCGAGCATAGCGGATAAATTACCAATGAGCTTCGGCAATGCCATCACCCGTTACACTTTTCGATGAACTCCGGCAATGCCATCGTCTGTCAACAAAGTGTTTGAACATATCCTTCCCATATAGGATCTACCAATCTTCTCAATGAAAAGAAATGCCTCCATCTACCAATTCTCTCTCCTCCATGCCACCATGTGGCACCTAACACCTAGCACCTTGATAAGCGGATTAAGTTCAAGAAATGCTCGAACTTTGCAACAGATAAGGACTTGGTGAACATGTCTGCTGCATTCTCCTCTGTGTGAAACTCTTAAAGACGAAGTAGCTTCCCTTTATTCATTGAGACGAGAAAGGATTCTCTCATCTCTACGTGCAATTCGTCCTTGAGCTGAAAGCTAGATTTTCAGCTAAGTGAATTGCACTTTGACTGTCACAATTCACTTCTACTCCATCATACACAACGCGCAAATCATACATCAACTGCCTTAAATACAGTGCCTCCTTTACCACTTCAACAGCAGCTATAAGCTCTGCCTCTCTAGTAGAAAAAGCAACAATTGTCTGCAACCTCGCTCTCCAACTAATGGTTGTCCCTCCAAGAGTGAACATATAACCCGATGTTAACTTCCTTCGATCTCTATCGTCGGCGTAGTCAGAATCACAAATCCTACTAAGTTGAAATCTTTATCTCTGCCGTAAAAAACAAGCCCATGGCCTAGAATTCCTCTAAGACATTTGAAAATGTACTTTACTGCTTCCTAATGTATATTTCCTCGTCCATATATATACTAACCAATCCAACAGCCCATACAATGTTAGGCCTAGTGCAAACTATATCATACATCAAACTACCAACTGCACTCGCATAGGGAACCTTCTCCATGTAAGCTTTGTCCTTCTCTGAGATCGGAGAGCCTTTATTAGAAAGCTGTATGTGCAAAGGCATGGGTGTACTAATTGTCTTTGCTCCTTCCATGCTAAACCAAGCAAGCAACTTCCTAAAATACTCCTTTTGTGTGAGCCTCAAAAGACCTAGCTTTCTATCTCTTTGGATTTCCATATCCAAAATCTTCCTTGCTTCCCCAAGTCTTTCATCTCAAATTCTGCTTTTAACTTCATCTTCAAACTATCAATTTCAGCTTTATCCTTGGAAGCAATCAACATGTCATCCCCATACAAGAGCAAATACACTCAACCACTGCTCTCTAAATGCTTGAAGTACACACAAGTGTCTTTGATACTACGATTAAACCCAAGTGAAAGCATAAAAGAGTTAAACCTCTTGTATCATTGTCCAAGCGACTGCTTGAGTCCATAAAGTGACTTCTTTAACTTGCAAACCCATTTCTCTTTCCCACTTACAACAAACCCTTCTAGTTGCTTAATGTAAATGGTTTCCTCCAAGTCTCCATGTAAGAAAGCGCTCTTCACATCAAGTTGCTCAAACTCCAAGTCATGAGTAGCAACACTAGCAAGCAAAATGTAGATGGAGGTATGCCTCACTATAGGTGAAAATATCTCATCATACTCTACTCCCTTCCTCTGTGGAAACCCTTTAGCAACTAATCCAGCATTGTATCTCCCATCATCTTTCACCTTGAATACCCACTTGCAATATATGGCTCGGCTTCCTAGATGAGGTGGTACCAAATCCTATGTCTTTTTTTTCTCAACGACTCTAACTCCTCTTCCATAGCGCACATCCATTTCGAGGTATCACTCGACTTCATAGCTTATTCAAGATCAAACAGCTCATTATGAACCACATGTAGGGCATAATCAAAATGATCACCAAGGCTAAGGTTTTCATACTGCCAATCACCATACCTCTCGGGTGGCTTAATAGTCCTATGATTTGTCTGAATAGGTACAGTTTTTCCTAAACTCCTTTCATCTCCACCTTGAACTGAACTTCATCTAGTCTCATGCACATTACCCACACTACTAGAAGGAACCTGTGGACTACTATGTGATGTCTCATCAACTGCATCTACATCTCTCGCAGCAATAACTCTGCTATTAGGCTGAAATATGAGAACCTCTTCCAACTCCTTAAGCCTATCAGACTCATCTGATGTGGTAGGTAACTCCTCCTCAGGATTAAATATTGCAGACTCATCAAAATTTACATGTCTGGAATGCACAATCTTTCTATCAATAAGGTTCCAAATGCAATACTCATCGATACCATCCATGTATCCCATAAATATGTCCTTGTATGCTCTAGCTTTCAACTAATCATCACCTGTATGGTGCACATACACCGGACAATCAAAAATATGAAAGTAACCAAGGTACACTGCTTTGTCCGTTCACTTATCCTCTGAAATCTTCCTATCTATGGCTGAGCACGGAATTTGACTTATAATATGTGCTACATTCGATAAAGCTTCAGCCCAAAAGCCTCTATACAAGCCCGCCACCAATCTCAAACAACGTGCCTTCTCAAGTAGAGTCCGATTCATCCTTTCAGCAACCCCATTAGATTACAGATCTCCTAGTATAGTGAAATGTCTCTGAATACCACGCTGCTTACAAAAATTGAGTAACTCCTTAGAAACAAATTCACCATCGTTATCAGATCTAAGCACCATCAACTTATAACTAGATTAATTGTCAACTAGCGCTTTCCAAGCTTTAAACATCTCAAAGCTTTCTGATTTAGCCTTCATCACATGCACTCAAACTTTTCAAGAAAGTCATCAACAAAGGAAATAAAATACTTTGCTCCTCCAATGGAACCAGTAGCTACTGGTCCCCAAACATCTGTATGCACATAATCAAGCACTCTCTCCTATCTATGAAGTCCAACTCCAAAAGATAACTTCGTCCGCTTTCCCAGCACATACTCCTAACAAAATTCCAACTTGTGGAAGCTTCCTCCTTTGATCATCTTTCGACTGCAAAGAAACTCTAAGCCCTTCTTCGAATTATGACCCAATCTTAGATGTTAAAGTTAGTTGCATCCAAAGCATGAGAACTATCCACTCAACACAGGACTCTCTAAGAACTGTAGTTCCCTTCAGTAGATATAGATTTCGAAACACATCTCCCTTCGTTAAAATAAGTGCCCCCTAGAAATCTTTAAACCATCATTCTCCAAAGTCACCTTGCATCCCATGGATGCCAACTACCCTAAGGAAATCAATGACTTCCGAAGACCTGGAACATAGTGGACACCTGTTAAAGTGCATATCACTCCGTCAAACATCCTAATCTGAACGTTACCCTCTCCCTTGGCTCTACAACTAGCATCATTTACCACAAGGATTGCACTTCCCCTTTTCCAACCAAAGAGCTGAAATAATCCTTGTTTGGCGACATATGGAATGACGTCCCTTAGTTAAGCACCTAGTGGTCTGTTACATCAGATACCGCTGCAGTCAACACATTATCAGATACAGTCTTCTCCACCGCAGTCGATGAAGGTCTATCCTCAGCCTTCATCTTCTAATTCGAATAGTCACTCTTCCAATGGTCTGGTGTCTTAAAACAGTGACACCTTCCATCTCTAGGCTTTTCTCTCTAACTATTTTCGGGCTTCCCAAACTTGGAAAGCCCCAAAGGATTCCAACTCTTTTTCTCCTCTCTTCCACCATCAACAAATAGGCCTTGACTACTACTCCCTTCTTTTCCTTCACTCATCTCCTTCATCTGATCCGTCAAGTCTTTAGATTAAAGACTTGACTTCACATCATTTACTGTCAAGGTGTCTCTTCCATAAATCAGATTGTTAGCGAAACCTATGTAACACTCCTGAAGGGAACACAAAAGAACCATCACCTTATGTTCTTCATCCACCTTCAAATTCACAGTCTTCATCTTCATTATAAGGTCATAGAAGAAAGTAAGATACGCCTTCACTAAAGCACCCTCTCTTATCTTCATGGTGAAAAACGTCCTTAGCAGAATCAAATGATTAGTGAGTGATTTCTTCAGATAGAGATTCTCCAGCTTGGTCCGAATTCCTTTAGTAGTGGTCTCCATGCTAATTTCCGAGATAACATTTTCTCCCATGGTCAGTTATAGAGTAGTAAATGCTCATTCTTCCATCTCCTTCTTCTCCGTGGCAGAAACTTCAGCTGGTAACTCCTTAGTGTCAAAAACTACTTGATGAACCATATTCCTTTTAAGAATAGTCTTCATCCTCCATTGTCACTTCTCGAAGTCTTTATCCCTGTTCCACCTTTCTATTGACAACTGAGATCGAAATGCAATATAAGAATCTCTGACATAAGGTCTTGTTACAATAAGGATGGCCCCATCTTCTTCCATACTTTTTTACATCGTCTATAAATCAACCTAGATGCTCTGATACCAGATTGTTAGGGTCTATTCTTCCAAGCTGATATTACCCAACAACAAAGATGCGAAAATAAATAGAATCGAACATAGAAATGGTGAAATAATCAAATAAAATTATCGGGATTGTTCACGGTTAAAAGGTGAAATTAACCAATAAATAATAAATGAAAGGGAAGCACCCCAAAAGTTTTTAAAATGGTTCAACTATCAATGTGATAGTGTACGTCTACTAAGGAAGAAATTTTTTATTAATACCGAGAGAGAAGATTACAGAGATTTGGTACAAGTTATTTCTATTATATAAGCTTCTTTAAATATAGGCTTTGAAACTTAGCATTGAACTTATCCCGCGATGTGGGACTGAACAAAACAAAAAAAACCTAATAATGTGTTACATTTTTCAACATTCAAGTCTGAACATTCGGCTGAATGTTCAGATTTGAATTCAGAAAACTGAATGGGATGTGGGCGTCCATTTAATGAAAGCCCAAGATCGAGCGTCAATTAAATGGGTGCCTGAGATTGGGTGCCCTGTTAAACAACCCATGAAGGAATTAGGCGCTTATTAAATGGGCTCTTGATCACTGGATACACAGTTCAGGGCTGAATATTTAACTCCTTGAATATTCAGGCCTAAAACCAACTGAAGATGCCGGGGCTATAGAATATTTGTTGTTGAACGGGTTCTCTTCATTTGCTTTCATGTGAATTATTGTTTGGCTCTTCCAACTTCAATTTGATAAAACAACCTTTATAAGATTTTCAGCTTTCTTTTTTGTTTTGCTCAAGTCTGAAAAGTTCTAATGTTATCCAAATTTACCTTTTGCGTAATTGAAAAGTATTTTTCTAATTTCTATATGATTTTTTTCACCAGCTTTGATTAACTAGTTGTAAAAATATTTAATTTCGCATGCTAGGACTATGATATGTTTGTACTACTAAAAGTCATACTTATTAGAGTAACCTAAAGTATTTTTAGTTTCATACATCACTTTCAAAAAATTAGAAAGCATTTGGTCAGAGGTAAGTTTAATTATTTGATGAGTATAGAGCATAGGAGTGAAAAACTGTTCATTGTTAAGATTCATGTAAATGTAACGTATATTAGATGCAGCTAGAATTAGACTGAAGTAAAGACTTTTAAACTCATAATATTGGTACTAATAATGCGATATATCTTTGATGTACATGCTAATGTTATTAGTTTTCTATTGTATAAGTTTTGCCACGCCTTCTTTAAATTTATGAATTCGCCCTTGAATACATGTGTAGAATGTAACTGAACTAGGATGTAAAAGCTACGTAATTAACTAGATGTTCATACGTAAGCCATACTATTTAATTTTCATAATATAGTAAAAGCCAAACAGTCACCGGCAGATTAAGCGTAACTTGAATAGACCAAAAAGAGTTTTGTAAGCTCAGACTAACAACAGATACCAAATATTGAGAGACCAGTAAACCAAAGATTATTAACTATGATTAACAAAATGTACAAGGAAGAAGAAATGCCACAAATTTACTACTTTTTTTTTTATACTTTTCTTGGTTGGTAAAATTAAAAAGGAAAATTGCTAGTCGTGTATGGAATCCAAACAATGTACAAGTAACCAATTAAAAAGGAAAATGAGCTTCCCACATGAAATAATCTAAGGGGGATGCAACCAAATATTTTTGAGTTAAACTATACTATACCGAGGCTATGTGCCACTGTGTATGTTGTGTGACGTGATGGAGTCAATGCACAAATTTATTTATTTAAGGTCCATTTTTTACGAAGCTAGGGAAGCTGGTTGAAATAATAATGTGTTGGTGATACGAAGGGGTGTTTGAGCGGAGTATTTGAAATGTAATTTTTAATTTAATTGACTTATAGTTAGTTCATTATTTATATATTTTGAGTAATATGCATTTAACAATTGCAAATAACAAGAAATAAATTGTGCAATTTTATTAAAATAAACTAAAGCAATATTCAAATACAAATACAAAAGCAAATATATAAAAACATGCAAAAAAAATAAAAAAATAAAACTAATGATGACGACTACACAACAAATCAAACTAATACATTATAAATCCCGCTGCTTCTTCATTACTTAATTTTTCCACATAAAAAAATTAGTGTAAGCTCCCACCGCCAGACATGTGTAATATGAGCTGGTAAACCATAACGATGTTGCACGACATTGTTGAAACGATTTGTATTCACAATCAACCTTCCTACGTCATGCCTACTCGAACTGCCCTGCTCGGCATGCCTACTGTGTCTAACCAGCTGAGTAACTGGAGGAGGATCGATGTTACCGGCTACCCAATTGGAGTAATATTCTACATCAACAATAGTAGAAGGTTGAGTGAGTGGGTTAGGAGTTATCGAATATCCGCTAGTCCCCTTACCTATGCAACCATCGAAAATTTCATTCAACTGTCTAAATCTTAATATGAACTATTTTCCGAATCTTTTGTATCTTCAAGCAGTCATATTCCACCACTTTTTTGGACCGTCAATGTGATCGTTCTCCGAAATTCAAACCTCTCCTTCCACCTGTAGTAGTCTGTCTCGATCAATTCATGTACGCTTCAGATTGTCCATTTTGTTTTTGATTTGTGTCTCCGACCAATTGAGATTCATTCTGTCGTTTAAAGCGCCTATCACTAATGCATAAAACGAGCTTACATAACTATTTCTTTTAGGCAAAATTCCAAGCATAAGTCTATGAAGCTGAAAGTCTTTCAGGCATCCATAAGGTGACAGACTGAGAGAAACAAAAGTAGATGAACTGTGCGACATTCCAAAAATTGAAAACTACAAAAGCAAGAAAAAATTCCCAAAAAATATATGTTACAGATACGAACACACAAAAATGTAGAAATATATTCGAAAAGATAATCGAATTAGCTGGTAAAAATTCTTGAATTCTCGGATTAGAGGTGTGGAGTTGGTGGCGAGGAAGGAGGAAATATATAGGAGAAGAGGGGAAGAAGAAGGAGTAGCCGTTGGGGGTCACCTATTTATAGCAAAACCCTAAGCACCCTCAGAAGCTTCGGACCTCCCCCCTCCCGAACCGACCATCCCCCGAATAGAACACTCCCAAAACAGGATTCCATGGTCGACTACCGAGTCGTCCACCCACCGAACAGGATTTCATGATCGATCTCCGACCCCATTCTTCTGACGAACCAACTACTACCAAATAGAAAATCTATAACTCTAATCTTCAAATAACCATATCTCATAGCTAGAAAGTCCAAATCGCTATTATGACCACTCTACGGAAAAGAAAACCATCATATCTTTCCAATAAAAGTGGTCTAGGACACCAATTCAGCTTCTACCAAAAGTTATAGTCGATACAAGTTTTCCAAGGGTAAAATCATCCTGAAAAATATAGGTCATTACACTCTCCCCTCCTTTAAGAATTTCGCCCCCGAAATTCCAACGTAAACAAGGTAAAGTCAAACATAGCCACGCTGCATGCCTATCATCCATTAGCAATACACTCTGGTCCTGTCATCCATATAACACTATTCCTAAGCTGGTATATTTTCTTAATACCACATACATAACTCCAAAGTGCATCATGGACTGCCTTCCAACTAGAAGATATAAATATCACCCATGAACTCCAACACTAGTCCATCAGACTCTTGATACTCCACTCTGTCTCCAAAAGTCTTCCGCTCACTATATGGATACTGTAACCACTCCTTACCTGGATATACTCCTACAAAGGACCCTCTTTCTCCATGGGTCTTCCACTTTCTTCTCTAGTCCTTCTTGTTCTTCGAGTACCAACCTCCTCAAAGATATAACATTAGTCCTAAGTTGATACAGGACTCAATTCCTTTACACATCAGTTGTCCGACTACCTCTAGATGTTTCCCCTACTATGGGAAATGATCAATCCTCATGCAGGTTCTCGAGTGAACACACCAAGCGAACCATATATGTACCCCCTCAGGTGCACTATCCAGCCCTAGCCTTTGCTCTCCTCTTATCCCAATCGTCACCTTTAGCTCTTCTTCATCCACTATATCTCTATATCTCTTTGACCACTCTATCCCAAATGATATCAAAGTCAATGAACCTGAACAAAGCGGTCACAAGAAAACAGCCACCCATGACTCAATACTTAAAGTCTCAACGAGCCATGCCTAAGCCGATCGAACTACACCAAGTTTGAAACAACTATAAGTTTGCCTACTGGGCCAGGGCACAATCCTAACCTGTTCATAAAGTCACTCGGATAACGATGCCCTTAACTTTCTCCTTCGCCTATGGAGCACTTGATGAAGCTGGAATAGCGTTTAAAGTGTAAGCAGACCCAACCTGCTTATTCCTTAGCGGTTCCAGACAATCTATCTTCATGTGCCCAGTCCTATCACAATTGAAGTACTTCCGCTCCCCATACTTCAGGGCCCTATGGCGCTTACTAAGATGAACCATCTAATTTCAGTTAAAGCACATCAGCTCCCACTTAGCCTTCTTCTGGCCCTCTTCCTCCTAAGGTTGTTGTTGTTCCACTTTCTCTTACCTCCCCCGCTCACCTGCGGCTTTGGCTCTCCCTTAAGAACAACAACCTCAGCTTTTGGTTTCAAATATAGGCTCTCATGCCTCTAAGCTTTCTCCACGATCCTCTTAAAGATCTCATCAAACTGCCATCCTCGACCAGCCACCATACCGAGTTTCTTGGCCGGTTGCCGATCCAATACCTAGCAAGCATACACAATAACGACAGTTACCAATGTCTCTCTTTACTTGACCACCACCAAGGTCTTGTATCACCTGACCATTACTAAAGTATCTCTTAGCCATAGCCATCATTAAGCCTTCACATCATCACAAAGATTTCACTTCATCTCGACCATCACCAAGGTTGGTAACACACCATGTCGCAATTGGATTCGTTGCTCGATCATGTACCATCACCTAGTTGCTGCCATTACCAAGGTTGGGTAGATCATCACTAAGGTCTCGCTCCACTCGATCATCCTGAAGCCTCGCTCCACCATGACCTCCCCAAAGTCTCGCTCCACTATGACCTGCTCCATGTCTCTGAAGTCTCACTTCGATATAACCATTTCCGGAGTCTCACGCTATCATGATCATTCCTGAAGTCTCACCCTGCTATGACTTCCTTAAAGTCTCACTTCATCTTAGCCTTCACAAGGCACCCTCTCTTGAAGTCTCACTTTGGCATGACCATTTTCGAAGTCTCACTCCATCATGACCATTCCCAGAGTTTCACCCCGTTATGACTTTCTTAAAGTCCACCCTCCTTATTACCTTCTCAAGGTCTCTTGGATACATGATAACTCACTCTACAACCAAATAGTCGATGACATCTCATGCCATTATTAGATCCAGTGTTCTTTCGGATACCTATCTCATAGGTACTATCATCTAAGGACAAGCCAGACCGTCTCACAGTCTAGGGTACATAGGTGAGCGTCCTCACATACCCCTGCCCCTAGGAACAACCATCCTATCCAGAGTTATCAATAATCCCTTCAGCAACCGAGTCGATCCGAAACATCTCATGCCCCTCTACATCGCTTCATCTTGTCAAATGTGCCTCCTCAGACATCACCAAGTCCACATATATACTTTGAAGTTCGGAAGTCACTTTGTTGAAACGTCACCCCGCCTCTTATCTCGAAGATCATCTTTCACTCAACTTCGTCATATATATGATAACTCTCTCAAATGCTCAACTCATTGCCCACACAGATGGCCGGGGACTGGACACACGCAGACGTCTAAAATATAGATACACATAGACTACCCTGCCCTGTTAATGAGCATCACAACCATAGAGTTATCTATCAATCCCTTAGCATATGTACCGATAGTAGACTGTCCCATAGATGCTTAACTCTTGCCCATACAGATGGCTAAGGACTGGACACAGGTAGATATCCAATATATGGGTACACACAGACTACCCTAGGTACACACAAACTACCATGTCCTACTTACGAGCAATACAACCTCATGTTCTACTCTACGAGCTACCATGCAGAACTTATCCTTTCGGTCCACCACCAGTAGTCACTCGCCACATCAAGTCATCGAAGTCGTCATACTTTGTTGGTTGTCATCCATAGTCATCTAGAGCCATCCAAGGGTCATCCATCCTTACCTCGAACCAACTCCTCAGACTACTAAGCAAACCATAGTCTTTTTCGAAGTCCATAGCTAAACTTCATGCTCCATTCCCATCTGTCCATCCTATAATTAAGCCAAGTGAGACAAAATCACTGAGCCATTCACAAAACACTGTAAACCGAGCCAAGCTCCAACTATCAATGTCGAAACACGACCCATACTCAATCACCGAACACCTCTACACCAAACGGATCCCTACAATCAACCATCGACCATGTTTCTCTTCCCGACCACTGACCATGTTTCATCGCTCGACCACAAACAACGTTACTCTGCCCGGCCACCAACCACGTTTTACTGTTTGACCACCGACCAACACCCGCCACCGAACATAAACCCCTGATCGACCATCGAACCACCTCCAATCCAACGCCCAGCCCGAACCAACCAATGTCGAACTAAAATCCTATAGCTCCTTTAGCACTTTAACATCACGTCGATTCCATTGCTACACTTATCACTTCGATCCCCATGCATCGCCTATGTAACGATATAACTCCAAACACTCTAGAGCCTACCTATTGAGGTCCAATCCCATGGTTCCTACCTCTAGTTCACTCCGATGGGCGTTTTCATCCATACAAGCATATAAGAAAACACCATGAATGGTTAAGTCTACCCAAGGCTCAGGGAATCGCTAAACCTAAGCTCTGATGCCAAATGTGATGACCGCCTTATACCTCCGGCACCAAAACACATAAGATAATGTGTTGCTGTCGTGCGCAGCCGATGTCGGACGATTGCCAAGAATGAAAAGAAAGAAAAACTAATATAGAACCTGTAGAACATCTCACAGCGCATATATAAGATATAATATAATAGATGTAAAATAGGCAAGACAGTGGTATCACCAAATGAACCATAATTAAGAACATCATAGTGCCCACAACACTGCATAGCAAAATCCAACATCAATGATTCTAAACTAATCATTATCTAACTAATAATAAATAATGGAGTAAAAGAATATAATAATCAGCTACCCACGACATAGCCAGCATCCGCTTTCCATTCTCTCTTCCGCTTCTATCTGCAACTTCACACTTGTACAGATAGACAAAATAAAAAGGGAAAGATTTCAACTATTTTTCGACTGTGCCCAATCCTATACACTATGGCCATAGGCTTAATAACTATTGCATAGAAAAAGACTGCATACGTACCACTTTTGGTGGATCAAACCTATGTAGTTTTGGTTCTTGCACTTCTCCTACATCAACATATTCGTCAGCACATAACAACCATAGCATCCATGCAACCATTTGCAATCTCTACAGCCATTGAAATCGATGTAATTAGAAAACCCTACTCCTATTCAACCACCAAATCACCAAAGGTACAAACCCACCATGTTATCACACAAAACCATGTTACCAAATGTGTACTAACTCACTGACCTGTCCATGCATCCAAAGAGTTAGCACATAACAGTTGATATATGTTAATCTACTATCACAACCACTTAAGTATACTACAGTCAAAGTATAATGTCTAGTGACTAGGTATACTGTCAAATATACCTACATTGTGTGACACCCTAGAGTGATAACAACCATGGCAAACATAACATCCATCAAACAATCCTCACCATCACTCATGTGCATTGGATATATGATAACTCGTATGACACAATCGCAAACTAGGGACTCAATCGAAATCCCAGCACTATTGGTGCTCGAATCCATGCCACTTCGAAAGGCTAGAACCAGGACTACAATTACAAAGGCCAGGGTAATCTACTATCGCAAGATCTGGACACGATCGCAAATCCAGGTGGGAACTAACCATATACCCCTTCTTTACAAGCACACAAGAAACCTCTGAGTTATCAATGATCCCTATGCACGCATCTCCATAATGGAACTCAATTGCTATTCAATCCCAGCTATCTCCGTAGTAGGACACAATCACAAATCCCATTTGTAAGTCCCCATCATTAAACTTGCCCTTGTGGATCACCACCACAACTCCCATCGTTTAGTCGTCATCTTCGAAATGCTTCTACACACCCATCACAAGTCGTAGAGCCATCGTATTTGAAGCTCCGAAGTCATCGCCATTATCGTTGGCATTGTCATGTCAAGGGACTACATTATGGCTTACCTGTCGCCACACAAAATCCAAGGTCATTCCGAGTCGTTTAGAGTCATCTACTTCATTCTACATCATCCACTAGACCCCTAGAATAAGTCCTGAAGAAATCTCAAAGTTTCGCCTTGCCAAGGCCAAAATTTTCAAATTTCATGTTTCGGTCCAAGTATGCCTTAGGTCAAGTCCAGAGAAACCCATAGAAAATCCTAAAGCACGACCTGAAGTAGCCAAACCCCAAACCAAATTCCCTTGCCTAGGTGCCGACTCGAGCCACTTGCCAAAATACCCGAGCACGACCCGAAGAACCCTTCTAAGCGAGAATTCCAGGTTGGCTCTTAGCCAAACCTTAACCGAACTCAAGCCGACACCCCCGATCAAGAATTATTGTCTGGCTTAGAGCCAAACTTAAGTCAAACCTAAGCCTCCAAAGGCCGACCAGAACACCCTCTGAACCAAATTACTGTCGAGTCTCTGAGTCCAAATTTCATGTTGATTCCACTGCTATGCTTCATTCTTCGAACTGTATGCCTTCCATATGCATCAACACAACTCTTAACCTCTTCAAGCCTATCCATTGAAGCTTGGTTTCACAAAACCTTCAAATATCGAGTTTGCACGCAAAACGATGCAAATCTGAGAATAAACAATAAAGTTGTGATTTTATTCTTCTCCTAAGATATAGATATGAAGCTCTCTGATGAACCCCTTGCTTATCTAAGGTTTGGACGAGATTTGGATGTGAAAAGAGAAGGGTGTGGGTAAAGGGTGGAGCAATGGAGGTTGTGAGCTATTTGAGAAAATGGTAGCAAAAATGATCTAGGAAAGGATGGCTCACAGGCAAAACCCCAAGCACCTCATAGAAGCCAGGACCCCTCCCGAACCGACCAGCCCCCTAACAGAGCACCTCCACGATCAAAACATCCCCCGAATAGGATTCCATGATCAACTATCGAGCCGTCCACCCACTGACTAGGATTCCATGTTTGGCTACCAAGCTGTCCACCCACCATCCATGATTTCTTGATCAGTCTTCGACCCAATTCTTCTGTTGAACCAACAACCAGCAAATAGAAAATCTATAACTCCAATCTTCAAACAACCATATTTCCTAGTCAAAAAGTCCAAATCGCTATTATGATAATTCTACGAAAAGGGAAACCATCATTTCTTTCCAATGGAAGTGGTCTCGGACTCCAATTCAGCATCTATCAAAAGTTATAGTCGATACAAGTTTTCCATGGGTAAAATCGTTTGAAAAAATACA
This sequence comes from Allium fistulosum, assembly GCA_030737815.1. Taxonomy (NCBI): domain Eukaryota; kingdom Viridiplantae; phylum Streptophyta; class Magnoliopsida; order Asparagales; family Amaryllidaceae; genus Allium; species Allium fistulosum. Next base: position 459,427,844 of record CM060905.1, read on the forward strand.
AGTTGTTACACCCTGCCCCAAACTTCGTTCCAAGAATCCTCAAGCTCATAAATCTTAAGTACGGCTTTCTCCCTCATGCCCTTTAAAGTGTTCATCAACCGAGCTGTAACACCCTAATTTTAAATAACATTATTCAAGAGACTTAATTAGATAAATTAAATAGAAAAAGATTTGAGTGATAAAGGGATTGAGATTTGAAAATTTAATAGATGCCATGCTTAACTAAATACAAATTTAAAAGAATGAGTTTATGGAAATTGTTTTATAAGTTAACTAATTAGAGATTAAGGCAAGGATATTATAGGGAATGGCCGTCCACCATAACCCTTAACCCTTGAATCCTTATTCTCATTTTCATTTCACAAGTTCATAATTCTAAAACATAAACCAAAGAGCTCAAGCCGGCCATAACCTAGGGGAATAAGAGGGGAAAAATAAATTAAAAGCTAAGGAATCAAGCAAGGAGAATTTAGCAAGTCAAATCTCAAGTTCCTTATCTAAAGCAAGGTGAATAATAATCAAAACCATCTAATTTTTTTTAAAGAGCATTTGATTTCGGGTTTTAAGTTTAAAACCTTTATGATGTTTTTAATGATGATATGCTTGGATTACATGATATGTTTGATTCAGACAAGTATGCTTGATAAATGTTTTATTCGATTTTAAGGCTAAAATTGTATATATTTGGTTTCAAATGCCATGTGGATTTAATATGTTATGCAAAATATTATTTTGGAGATGGGTTTAAATTTTTGTGATTATCCAAGCTATGGATAATTTATTATGAATTTTTGAAGGAAGAAATAAATAATTGGGTTTAAAAATTTATTTTGTAAAGGTTATGGCAACCAATTATATTTCTTTACAAATAGACAAGTTAGTTGAAAAGCATTTACTTAATAAGGCAACAAGACAGTTTTGTAAGGATTTATTGTTTCGCCACTTCCAGTAGCAACCTTTCGACCCCATACCTCTGCCCCAACCGAGTCGAAACCAATACACATGGTATAAATACTTTGGTACGTAGTGGATTGGAGAAAGACGGAAGGTATAGAGTTGAAACCATGCTTTCGAAGGGGTCAGGGCCATTTTAAATAACTTTCAAAGGACTTTGTTTACTTTCAAAAAGAGATGCCGCTTGCCTTGATTTCAAAGAGAAGCTTTCGAAAGGGGTTAAATATAGCTTTCGAAGAGGTTGCCGCCTTCTTGTTTTGAAAGGATGGCTTTCGAATGAGTTGCCGCATTTTATGTTTTAAAATGGAGCTTTCGAAAGGGTAGTTTGAACCTAGTCGAAACCATGCTGCCGTCTTCATGCCTTTCGAATAGGTTGAATTTTTCAATGATTTCGAAAGGTAAGCAATCCGCTTCCCAAGAAAGGGCTCTAGTAGCCACTTATACTAAAGGTTTCGAAGGCAATGGCTTCGAAAGGTAGTTCCAAAGCAATCCTTCCGATTGTTTTACTTAAAGACTAAAGCTTTCGAAAAGGCTTCTTTGCTAATTATTTTTAATTAATTCTGGAGTGAATTCGGCAGTCTTATAGAAAATATTTTTGTAAAGCTTATGACAACCAATTATATTTTTACAAATAGGCAAGTTAGTTGAAAAGCATTTACTTAATATGGCAATAAGATAGTTTTGTAAGTATTTATTGTTTCTCCACTTTCAGTAGTAACCTTTTGACCTCATACCTCCGCCCCAACCAAGTCAAAACCAACACACATGACATCAATACTTTGGTACATAGTGGATTGGAGAAAGGTGGAAGGTATAGAGTTGAAACCATGCTTTCGAAGGGGTCGGGGCCATTTTAAATAGCTTTCGAAGGACTTTGTTTGCTTTCAAAAAGAGATGCAACTTGCCTTGATTTCAAAGAGATGCTTTCGGAAGGGATTAAACATAGCTTTCGAAGAGGTTACCGCCTTCTTGATTTGAAAGGATAGCTTTCAAATGAGTTGCCGCGTTTTATGTTTTAAAATGGAGCATTCGAAAGGGTAGTTTGAACCTAGTCGAAACCATGCTGCCGTCTTCATGCCTTTCGAATAGGTTGAAGTTTTCAATGAGTTCGAAAGGTAAGCTTTTGTTTTATAAATATAACAAGCCGCTATCCAATGCTTTCGAAAGGGCTCCAATAGCCACTTATACTAAAGGTTTCAAAGGCAATGGCTTCGAAAGGTTGTTTCGAATCTATGCTTCCGATTGTTTTACTTAAAGACTAAAGCATTCGAAAGGATGGTTCTGAAACCATCTGTTTTCCCCAAACTCTTTTACTTGAAGGTCAATGGTTTCGAAAGGGGTACTTTCGCTTATGTTCACTTTGACCCAAAATTTATATTTAAGATTAAACCCAATGATTTCGAAAGAGGTACTTTCAAATGGTTTCAAAGTTATGCTTCTATAAGTTGGAAAGGTATGCTTTAATTCTTTCTAAAGGAATGTTTTGATGGTTTCGAAAGGAAGATTTTGATGCTTTCGAAAGAGATACTTTAAAGTGTTTCGAAAGGCATATTTTTAGTGTTTTGAAAGAGAAGATTTGAATGCTTTCGAAAGAGATGTTCTAATGGTTTCGAAAGAAAAGGTCTATGTTTTCGAAAGCCTTAGTTTTCAAAATAAAGAACCCAATCTCATTTTTAAAGGAAAAACCCATGATAATATAAAAGGGCTTTGAAATGGCTTTTAAATTTGGAGTTTTTGAAGAAGCTTACCTTGATAAACATAATGGGTTAAAGAGATTAACCAAATTTCATGTGAAAATGATTTCAAGGATATTAAACCATAAATGTTGGTATTGTAATGTTATTATATGTGCTTCTTCTATAAATATATTAACTGTATAATGGACCCATAACTCTGTTTTGAGGAGAAAGGGCAGAATAACCAACTAGGTTGACCTAGTAGTGAATATAAATTGAGTTAACTCCTACATGAATAGAATTGCATCTAGGAGGTCAGGTAGATCAGAACATAGGATGCCCAAAGGCTGATCAAAGAAGTTGTCAGTTTAGATAGGTTCATAGTAAACCCATGAAAACTATGTTTGAAAAGTATTATTGGCAGGGTCCATTAGGTTCGTAGTGATCCCATGAAAACCATATCCGAATAAAGTTATTGACAGTGATCAATAGATTCATAATCAACCCATGGAAACTATGATATAAAAGAAGTTATTGGAGATACCAATAGGTTCAGGGAGAACCCATGAAATAATTGAATGAAGTTATTGGCATTGGCCAATAGGTTCTTAGTGATCCCATGAAAACTATGAAACTGGACAGATAGTCCATAAGCTTTGAACAGTTTATTAGTCAGCCTATGAAAACTAATAGGTTAATAGTGACCCTAGAAACTATAACCGAGCCTTAGCCATCAAGAATTAATAACTATGGATGACTGCATCATCCATAGCCGTTAGTTTTGGGCCTCCAAGTGGGGGATGTTACATGAGCCTTACCTTCTTGATATTTCTGGTAAAACCACCAAAATACCAATGGACATTAGTCCTCCACCTACTCCTCCATGGGAGGGGCATGGACTAAAACCAAATTGGCCCCCACCAACATGTTAAAATCAAAATGGAAGCATGTATCATTAACTACATCGTCAAAACTACAAATTCAACAAAAACATATATACGCACCTTAATTTGAACGTTATTTGCACAATGAGAATAAAAAGGAAACTTATGAAATGTTAATCAATTAATAACAAAGATAATAAGTGCAAAGATTGAGACGGATTTACCTAGAAAGTGAATAGGGCAATATGACAACGAATCGGGGGATTGGCCAATTATAGAATGACACGTGGGCAAGAGCATTAAATGAAAAATGGCTATCAAGACTTCATCAATTTGGTAAAAGGAAACAAAGGAGTCCACGGAAATGATGGGATGTGAGGGCCAATGATGACAAGTCTATATCGATTTGCAATCGCCGTAGACTTGAGGGGTAAGAGTTACACCCGTATTTCCCAAATCCTGTTAAAGGCAATGTTATGTAAGCACCAATATCAAAATGGGATGCCCTCACGTTAAAAGATGGACTACAAAGAAGAAAGGAAAAGAATGTAGCAAAGTTAAGAAAATACCGCGTTCTTAAATTGTAAGACAACAACAAAGATTCAAACTAATCTCAGTATTACATTATGATACTGAACCCAAAGCCAAACACGGTCCCAGCGTGTAGTGGACGGTCTATAGATAATACACTGAACTATAGCGTAATAAAAATCCCAAATAACAATAAAACGTTAATGTTGCATCGCCACACAAGAAGTTGTATAAATAATGTCTAAACATAACACACTTCACTTAAAAAGACGTATGCAATCAATGACATACTGCACTCATGAGCCAATATATATGGATAGTAGAACTGTACTAACAATTTTGCATTGAAGGAAAATAAGGACGTGCTGCCCCTTTTTTGATACTAGAAAAGAGTGAAATGGAACAATGCACCACCATCAAAAGCACACCGCCATCAAAACATGAGCTCAAAGGAGAAGGATTGCGCTGCGCTCAAAGGGCTGAATAAACCCTAATATCATTTCCAAAGCATGTACATTGCAAATACCTCTAAGAACGGATCTGCACTGCACTCACTAAGAGCTACCTAAGCAGTACCATGCGAAATCAAAAGCAATCCAAGGGTTGCACACAGGGCCAATCAAACAGTGCACCAACGTAGATCCATGCTCACGAATAAACAACATAGATATAAGTCCCCCTCAATAATAACTTGCGCAGTCCATCACTCAGAGCAACCCGGTGTAGAATCGCAGAAAGCGATTACCTTCACAAATGGCGGCACGATCACCCTAACCAACCTTGTAAGTATCATTATGCTTAAGGCGGATCACAGGAGGAACCATCTTCTAAGGCAAAAGCAACACAATTCACCCTGAAGAGAAAAGGGACAGTGGCTTACTGTACTCACACTTGCAAAAACAAGTAATGATTGGGTCACTCACCTTCGAAGAGTGGGAATTTAGGGCTCATTCAAATTTGAAACCTCCCACCTCAAATTCAAACATTCCTGCTTCAATTCAGATCTCCCACTAGAGCCGAAAATTCAACCACTCATATAACGATATCTCACCAATAACACGCCAACAATCCATGCATGCAAAATAAAGAACATAGATGGATGCCATGTGGTAATCCACGCGCATCTTTGTACTATAATATTAAAAGTATTGTAGCAAGAGAGGGATTTTTTCTCGATTTGATATTTTAAGGTTCAGAAAGAAAAACCATTATACTCTCTATCATTGAAACTTGCACCAAGGAATATAAAAAATAAAGTGACATTTTCCCCATGGATGTAGGATTCCTTAATATCTGAACCACGTAAAATTCTGTGCCTTTTACTTTTCCACATTTTAGTTTATTTCCATCTAGATTTCAGTGTTAGATTTTGTTCAGTTTTTACTTAAATTAAAGTACTAGTTCGATTTGATATTTTAATAAACAGTTATAGTGCAACTACTTAATTATGTAAGCTTCTAATGGCACAATTAATACCTAAAGGCAAAGTTAATATTACTTAAATTTGCTGATTCTAAATCCTCGAAGTAATTATTAAAAAGTAACTTCATGTTCATTCGGGTGCGATGAGATAAAAAATCTCACTAACAGACTATATGGACATTGATGGATGAATGACATGGTTCATGATTGTACATTAAGTATATGTATACTTAATTTGAATCGAAAATATAAATATGATAGGTTTCATAATTGGATGACAAGTTTAGGGTACACTTATGGATTGATCTGATGACATAGTTACTTTGATGTAATGTTTGTTTACATGTTTAATGTAATTGTTGTGATGACAAAGTAAGCGGAAAACCTGTTCCGTGCTATAGCAGCATGGTTTGACTATGTTTGCTTAGGTTAAGATTTTACTCATACCAGACAAAATGTCTAACCCTTGTTTTTATTATTTCTCATAAACTCATGGGTGCTCATTCGAGCAGGCCGAGTTTATGGTTTGGATAAGTATTTTTTGGAAGGACAAATAAAGATTTTGGAGATGAAGTGGGGGGCTTATCTGGCACATAAAAGTTATTTTTAAGTTTCCACTAAGTAAAACTACAAGTTATAACTGGTTATGTATCATGTTGGCATCTTTATATGTCGAACATGACGCAACTCTTATTTTTTTACTGTATTTACCCTTGAGTGGGAACGAGATGGGTTACTGATGATGTAATGAATCATATAAAACAATTTGATGTGGTGAAGGCTTATTAGTCACTCTGTTTACTAAATGTTGTACAAAATAATACTGAACTCACTTTGTCGCTTGAAAATGATTCCGGTGATGAATACAACATCATCAACATCTATTTTCAGGTCTTGGAGTAGGGGATGTTACAGATTATATAACTTAGTCCGAATAGAAGATCTCAGGGTAATCATGTATTGCAGTCTTCTATCATGAGAGTACTATCGAACTTAAGTATATAGACTGTACTTTGATTTTGGGCAACCACATGACATAGCGACAGTTTTACGACCATAGTTAGGTACACATTAAAACACTTGAAATACTACCCAAGAAAGGATTCGTCTCCTTTTTTATAGGAGATCTATATCACCATAATCGATAAGTCAAAAAAAGTCAAACTCTCTGGTTGGAGCAAATTGGTACTCGATAAACGTTACCGAATTGAACCAATGACTATAAAGTGACCGACATAATTAATATAGATGTTAATAGCATTTTTAACCTTGGACCAAATGTTAGATATCTAAGTGATATAGTGATGATGAAAAGAATAGGTGATATATTAATTGCTCATCCTCTCTATTTGTGATTTTAGGAATTATTAGCAATTTTTCCAAAGATAGTATTGGAAAGAATAAGTGATAGCATTTTTTCCTATTATACCTATATATAAGAAACCTTAGAAAAACTTATATATATATGCTTTGGAAATCTATTTTGAAAAACTTTTTGAAAACCTTTTAGAAAATTTTTTTGTTCAAAAACTTTTCAAGTACATTCTCTCAATACATACTTAATCACTAAGGAATTTGAAACCTAGGCTCTGATACCAAATGTGATGACCCGCATCTCCCAACACACTAATATGAAACATAGATTGACTTTCAAACTCACATCGGTGCCAAGAAGTATGAACTATCAGGTTTTCAAACATTACAAAGACTAAGAATATAAGAATAAAATCTAAGGCATTCTACTATTTCAAATCTCACATCGAAAGGTAGAAAAATATAAACATAGAATTTAATTATCTCAAAAAATATCCTAGAAAAACACAGTCTCAAAATGTACGTAGTCAAAATCCATAGTTTATATAAATATAGTGTAAAGTTAGATAAATACTAGATACGATAAATGTTTACATGGAGAGTAATGTAAAATAATAAGAAACTCCACTGCCAAGCTCGCCTCTCCACGTACTAATCCCTAGGCCTATCACCTACTGCCATATCCTTCTGTGGTGGGGGAAAAAGAAAGGGAAGAAGTGGGTCAGACAAAATTCTGGTGAATGGGTTGCATCATTAACATACAATTAGCTTCATTAATACTCTATGCGACCTAGGGTGTCCTACTTGTACTTGTGAACTTCTTACTAAGGTATATTTGTTGATTTAAGGCATGATTTTAAATACACCTAAACCACATCTTATGATGGTTTATACTCATGGTCAAACAACTAATCGAACCCCAATACAACTATGGATCAGCTAATAGCTACTGGAACTATTCAAACTTATGGTTACCTATAATATGAACCTTGGGACCACATTCCCAAATTATGACTACGCATATCTTATTTACACATTGAGGGGGAGATCGCAATGCCGACTCATGGCAAAGACATCATAAGCTCGCTGCATTCGTGTCCACCTCTCATTGGTAACATAATGCCTCTTATCGCACCATGCCGGGATCCATCAACAACACAGTATCACGTCCGTGCCGCCATGCATACCAAAGAACTCCCATAAGTGCCGGGCCATACACTCCTCCAGGCATCATCGTCAGCATCCGTGTCACCGTAGAACCTCTTGTGAGTGCAATTTGTGATAAAATCGCCCTAGTATAAAATCAATCTCGTTGAATAAATAGTGTCTAGGCCTTGTTACCTGCGCACACATCTATCCAGTCCAGTAACATCCTAGGGTCGCCAACATAGGGAATTGACTTCTTTAGTCATACTAGCATTCACACACACACACACACACACACACACACATATATATATATATATAATTAATAACTTGGATACTAGGCCGAGGTTCAAAATGCGCCCATAAATCATTAATCGATCGATCCCTGGCGATTAAAGCGGTCGTTTGCTTGCTTTCAACTAGCTCCAGTGAGCCTATTAACTGGTTGAAGTCGATTTACTATAAATTTTTAATTATTGTCTCTGTTTGTTTACTAATCATAATCGTTCTTAACTGTCAATTATAGTATACTTTTAATTGCAGCTTATCCATAATAAAAAATCCTAATTTTGCAGATCAATAATTTATAATAACCACAATTTCATGCTCGATTTTGTCAAATCAATTTAACTTGGGTTTAGGATTAACAGGGTTATATCTATTTATGTTTAATTTAATTAAAAGTGTGTAATCAACCTAATTCAATTCTTGTTCAATAGGTTTACTTTCACCAAAAATGGATTATAAAGGAAGGGATTGTTATTCCTCCATTTGGCAAGGCCGTGACACTAAGAAATTAATTGGAAACTAAAGAAAGTTCGTCCCGAAGATCGGTTATGCATAGTTTTACTATCGATACTAGAAAGTTTTTCCTGAGTCCGGATCGAGCTACAATTGATGTGACACGACAAGCACAACTACGGAAGTCAACGTTCCGAATTTCATGTCTGTCAGAGTCCGTATGCACAAGATATTGATCGATCAAGGTCAAGGGAATCAACACCATTCGTATCCATGCAAGTCTGTATCCACCCCTTCAGAATACCTCCTTCGTATCCACCAAGCGGCCATTGGTTCGTATCCATCAAATATACATTGCTCCGTATCCATCAAGCTCACCCTACTTCATATCCATTATGGTTAACAACAGTTCGTATCCATCAAGTTAGCACTGGTTCGTATCCATGAAAGAACACCACTTCGTATCCATCACGTCTGCCCTATTCGTATCCATCACCTGAGAACATTTCGTATCGCTTCCCCTCGTACCCAATTCGTATCGACCACAAACAATCGATATAAAACAACACTCAAAAAGGCCTCGATACGAATCGGTCGTCAATCGATACGAAAGGCTTGAGCCTATATCGATATGAATGGGAGTATAAGCGGTCGATACAAAGTGGTCTCAAGTATCGATACGAAAGGAATATGTTTGGTCGATATGAATAAGAACACGTTCAAGTGGAAGACTCGGTCACTCAACATGAAAAGTGGATCGATCCTAAAATATAGCGCCACATCATCTGATCGACATGTGCCAGCATCGATACGAATTGTATGGATATGAGCTCGGCAGTACATTGATAATGCAAACTTGTATCGATCATAACTCAAAATCTACAAGTCCAAATGCCACCAAATTTTCATAGGAGCTTGCGTACCACCTCAAGAATCCACATGATCGATCTCAGCCCAAAAGGAGGTGTTTTGGATCGATATGAATTGCGTATGTATCGATCATGGATCGATTCCAAATGGCCAGGGATCGATCACGTTAGCCCACTCACGTAAGAGAAGGCGTCTCCCGGGATCTGAGCGAGATATTTGCAGCCTACACCTATAAATAGTAGTTCTAGGCCTTCAGAAAATGGACTTTGGACTCTGGAATGCTGATACTCTGCCGAAACCTTCATTGTACCTTGAGTGTTCTAGTGCAAACAATTGTAATCAGCGATAATTATTAATAAACAACAAACTTTCTATAGTGGACGTAAGCTACAACGCCGAACCACTCTAAAGCTCTGTGTTTTTATACTTCTGTTTGTTTGTTTTTGGTGTGTTTGCTAGATCTACCGCATTTTCCATTTATATTCTTCACTTTAATCTCTTCAAGTACGCCCGAAGAGTGTTGTGCCCAATTTTGGTACAAACACTTTGGTGCTTTCACTGACAAAACCTACCTTTTCTCCTGCTCTTTAGATCTACTACCGTCGTTGGATTGTAAGAATCTAAGGAGAAGATCCAGATCTCACATTCAGAAGTTTGTCCATCCTATTCAAATTGCATCAAATCTAGGAGAGAGCTACATCATTCACCATGGTTACTACAAGGACTGCCTCAACCGCTGTAAATCAAGAAGGAAGAGATATATAGAACCCTACGCAGCTACTCGCCGCAGACCATAACTCAGCTGGACCTTCAGATCCACAAGGCCGTGTCACCAGGGAGGAGTCCCATATGTTGATGCAAGAACTGACCCAAAGTCGCCAGTAGCTTACCCAGCAGATCCATGCCAACACGGAGTTAACCAACCAACTGAATCAGGAAAGACGAAGGTGACCCAGGAGGGATCAAGCTTCGTACTCATCCATTGAGCGCTCAGCTTCCTCTGATTACCATCATAGATCCACACGTCCACGACTAGATGGAAGCTACGCGCAAGCTCTCGGGCATCAGCGCACTCTGAATCTGGGACAAGCAGGACTTGGTCCATCTATGAGCCACTAGGTAGGACCCTCCTCTCAAGGAGGGACAATTCCTTATCACATTACTGATAACCATGCCGCCACCATCGCCGTTGATTTGGAAACTGACATTCGAAACCGAACAAATCCGAACCTTCATCAATGCGATCGTACTCCTGAACCCTATGTGCCCGAAGACCTGGAGCCAAGGAGGCGAGCTATAGACCGTCGATCGTGCTCGGGCCATCCTCGCATTGTGGAACCCGACCACACCTTGGCCCATCATGCTCAGAATGTACAGATGCTAGACATCCCAACCTTGATTCGCCAAATGATTCGTGAAAGTCAGGGCCTCTCCAATGACGACTGAGGAATCTCCCTGAGTCAAACACCCTTCACTAATGGCATCCTTTATGTTGAACCACCTCGTCGGTTCAGAATGCTACCTTTACCTGTTTATAAAGGGAGTTCAGACCCTAACCAACACATCTTAAAGTATGAATGGCTTATGAATACCGCACGAGCTGATGATGCGGTCAAATGCAGAAGTTTTCCTATCTCCCTCAGGGGTATCACAACCATGTGGTTTAATCGCCTACCGCCCTAACCCGTTTCATGCTTTGATCAGTTAGCTACGAAATTCGTCGAACAATTTCATATGCACGTCATAAGACCTAAGGATGATAACACCTTATCCAGCATCACTCAGGCTCCGGGAGAGACACTCAGACGTTATTTGGAAATATTCCATGCTGCTTGTGTAGATATTAGTAACCCTAATGATAATTCCATATTGATGGCGCTGACTAAAGGAATCAATCCTACTCCGAATTTGGCAACTGGATGGCTAGAAAACCCCCCAATCGCTAGACCGTTTCTACTCTAAAGCGGCCCAGTTCTTAAGAAGGTAAGATGCTAAACAATCCAAGAAGAAGGATGACGTAGGGCCCAGTGTGGAAGGCATTCAAAGTAACGTCACCGTGAAGCAAACCGGTGAGAGTTCTGGTAAAGTGCAGTTAAATATATAGAATAAGCAGAATCAGCAGGAAGGCGATAAAAGTTAGGGTAAGAAGCAAGATCAAAATCGCGGACCGTGACATAGAGCTCCCATGTTTGACACATGTACCCCTTTGAATACATCCCTGGAGAATGTGTACTTGCAGACCTATAATACTGGCCAATATAAGAAGCCTACTCCGAAGCAGTCGTCCGAAAAGCAGATTCAATCTGGAAAGTTCTGTAGATTCCATGATTGCTATGGCCACAATACCAATGATTGTCGCCATTTACAGGACATTATTGAGAAGCTAATCCGCAAGAGGAAGTTGGAACAATTCGTCCGGGCGTTGCAGGCTGGAGGTGCAGGCCCATCGAATCAGAATCAAGTACAGAATCAGGCTAGACCGGAGGAACCCGCGTGTACTGGTGGGAGGTTGGTTATTAACACAGTAAGTGGTGGTCCTCATCCAGCTGACCAGAGCTAAAAGGAAATGGAGTCGTATGCTAGCTCAGTTAGGCATGCGAGCTTCGAATGTTGCGGTAGTCTTGACGATGGGGCTCCGACTAAACAACAAAAGACGATGACATATGACATCGTTTTTCGAGATAGGGATGCCGATAGAGTCGAAGCCCCCACCATTGATTAACTAGTCATATCAGCTCAGATAGGTCCTGCTTGGATGAAGAGGATCTTAGTGGACAGTGGAAGCTCCATGAATATTCTTTTCAAGCGAGTATATGATCAGATGAAGATGGAAGCGAAGGACTTGAAACCGTGTCAGTCTCGCATACACAGCTTCAATGGAAGTGTAGCTATCCCCACTGGGATTGTGGAATTACCAGTGGAATCGGGAATTGGGGACCGTCGGAGAGTCCGGATGTTACAGTTCATTGTGTTAGATATCAATTCACCGTATAATGCTTTCTTGGGCCGACCGACCCTGGCTGAATTCAAGGCTGCTATTGCCCCTTAGTGTTTAACTCTTAAGTTCCCCACTAACAAAGGGGTTGGAGTTGTTCAGAGAGATCAGGCGGTTGGACGCGCCTGTTTTGTTGCTGAGCTGTGGGAGGCGCAGCGGAAAGAGAAGGACAAGGACGTAGAGGAATCTCTCTACGTCCATTTTAGTAATAATTGATAGCTAACGCCTGGGCCTAGGCCCGGGCGCCACAACCAGTACCTAAAGGATCTAGATCCACGAGATGATGATAGTGAAGAGGAAGTCAAGGATAGTCATGCTTTCCCGGTAGAGTTGACGATCGATGTTCCGATAGATGATGATGACGACTCCAGAATGATAAAGATTAGGTCTCAGCTAAGCCAACAAATAAAAGAGGAATTGGTTGAATTTCTCCGGGCAAATCTCGATGTGTTTGCTTGGACGCACTCAGATATGTGTGGGATCTCACTGGACATCGCGAGCCATGCATTGAACATTGACCCACGTCATGTCCCGATCAAGCAGAAGAGGCGTAGTATGGATCTAGAGAGATCTGCCGCCCTTAAGGAAGAGGTGAATAAACTCAGGTCGAACGGGTTTATCCAAGATGCATTATATCCAGAGTGGGTATCCAACCCGGTGCTTGTCAGAAAACCAAACAGGAAATGGAGAACTTGTGTAGACTACTTAGGTTTGAATAAATTTGTCCTAAAGACAGTTTTCCACTTCCCAGGATTGATCAGCTTGTAGACTCAACGGGCAAACACGATCTCTTATCTTTCATGGATGCGTATTCCGGCTATAATCAGATACCGATGCACCTACCCGATCAAAATCATACCAGGTTTGTCACCGATCTTGGACTCTATTGTTACAAAGTGATGCCGTTCGGACTCAAGAACGCTAGAGCAACTTATCAATGGCTTGTCAATCGAATGTTTGCTAGCCAGATCATGAAAACTATGGAAGTGTACGTGGACGATATGCTTGTGAAGTCGCGGCTCTCCATCGATCATGTCAAAGACTTAGAAACAATGTTCAACATCCTCCGAGAGTACTGAATGAAGCTCAACCCGTTGATGTGTCACTTCGGAGTCACATCCAGAAAGTTCCTTGGATTCATTGTCAACGCTCGAGGCATTGAAGCCGGTCCTGAAAAGATCTGGGCGATTCAGAATCTCGAGACTCCCAGAACTATAAAGCAAGTACAAAGCCTCAACGGGAAGGTGACAGCTTTGAGTAGATTCATTTTCAAATCCACCGACAAGTGCATTCCCTTCTTCGATCTGATCGGGAAAGGAAAGCAGAACTTTGAATGGACTGAGGAGTGTGAAGGCGCATTCCGAGCACTGGTTCAGCACCTAGCTATGCCACATATTCTGTCAAAGCCGATTGATCATGAGAGACTATACATCTATCTGGCAGTGTCAGAGAATGCAATCAGTGCTGCATTAATTTGGGAGGAGGATCAGATACAACGACCGGTCTATTACATTAGCAAATGATTAACCGGAGTAGAGAGAAACTATCCGAAGTTGGAAAGGCTGCCCTACTTTCTCGTCATTACCTCGAGAAAGCTCCGTCTCTACTTTCAGGCTCATCCTATCACAGTCTACACCGACCAGCTGTTACGACAAGTCCTTACGCGGCCTAAGGCATCTGTAGGTTGCTAAAGTGGAACATCGAGTTGAGTCAGTTTGATATTACTTATACACCGAGGCGGGCTATTCAAGGACAAGTTCTGGCGGATTTCATTGCTGAATTCACTATACTAGAGGACTTGCCCGAAACCAGTGAATCTCTTAAATATGTATGGAAGCTATACACGGATGGCTCATCCAATGACTGTTGCTCAAGCGCTGGAGTTGTACTTGAAACCCCAGAAGGTCGATCTGTAAGTTATGCTTTGAAGTTTGATTTCCATGCAACCAATAACGAGGCCGAATATGAAGCTTTACTTACCAGACTCAGACTCGCCAGAGACTTGAGAATTATTGCTGTGGAGATTTACTACGATTCAAAATTGGTCGTCTGCCAAGTGCGAGGAGAATACCAAGCTAGAGACCGGAGGTTGGCTGCTTATCTTGCTTGGGTCCAAGAAGTGTTGAATCGGTTCGACTACTAAGCCATATATTGCATACTCCGAGAGCATAACCAAAAGGCCGATTCTTTGGAAAAACTGGCCAGCACCGGTGAAGCGCAACAAATGGGACTCGTCCCTGTTGAGACACTTACCTCTTCGAGTATCGATCAAATGGAGATAGATTGGGTGCATGAAGCCACACCCGAGAAGGAGTCATGGATGACCCCTTTCGGAAATTATCTTGAGCATGGAGCTCTGGCCGAGCGCATAAGTGAGAAAAGACAAGTTCTTTGGAATGCTTCATGATTCATTGTCCATAATGGAGTCATGTATAGAAGAGGATACTCTATTCCTTTACTCCGGTGTATCACCCGCGATGAAATCAAACGAGTGTTACACGATGTGCACGAGGGAGAATGTGGTGATCACACTAGGTGGGCAAGCCCTTGCTAAGAAGATACTTCGATATGGATACTATTGGCCAACAGTGAATCATGATGCATTAGACTATGCCAAGAAGTGTGACGGATGTCAGAAACATGCTCGGATTCCGAGAGCCCCACCAACCAAAATTACTCAAATGGTCAGTCCATGGTCGTTCGCTATATGGGCATCGATATAATTGGATCTTTACTTCTGGCTAAAGGTGGTGCAAAGTACGCCATCATTGTAGTTGACTACTTTACCAAATGGGCGGAAGTTGAGCCCCTTGCTACTATCACGACTAAGAAAGTAATCAACTTGTTGTCTGCAACATCGTCTGTTGTTTTGGTCTCCCACATACCATTATCACCGACAATGGAGCCCAAATCGACAGTGCCGAGTTCAAGAACTTCCGTCAACGTTTCCACATTCAGAATAAGTTCTCAGCAGTTGCTCACCCTCAAGCGAATGGACATGCCGAAGCTGTTAATAAAGTTATCAAATCCATTCTAAAGAAGCGAGTGGAAAAGGCCGAAGGCAGATGGGTCAACGAACTTATTATGGCCCTATGGGCGTACCAAACTGCCCAAAAGTCTGCAATCGGCCACACTCCATTTTCACTTTCCTACAGCTCAAAACCCGTCATTCCGGTCGAGTTAGAAGTACCTTCTCATCGTGTGACTTACTATGATCCGAAGACAAATGCCATATTGCTTGCCGCATCTCTGGACTTGTTAGATGAGAAGCGTGAAGAGGCTGATTTGAGGGCAGCCGCGCACCGAAGTCGAGTCGCTCGATTATACAACGCTAAGGTCCGACCCTAAACCTTTGAACTTGGCGATCTTGTGCTCAAGAGGATTCATCCGGTCCCTTCACATATGAAGCCAACATGGGAAGGACCGTATGTTATCGAACAGAGACTTGGAGACGACACATTCAAATTAGCGATTGTTGATGGTCTCACTTTGCCGAGAGCTTGGAACAGTAAGAGTCTCCATCGCTACTACACATAACAGGCTTTGTTTATTCATTTAGTCTGCTTTTCATTTGCATTTTGCTTATGCATTTTGAAATTTGAACTTGTAATAAGGCAACTGACTTTGCCGTATTTTCTCATTTCAGCAATAAAATGCAATCTCTTCGAGCCAGAGTAGTGATTGTTTAAATGCATCATGCGACTATCATAATGCACGGAGAGCTAAGTTCCATCCCATGGTGGGACTTATTCAAATAGGGAGTGACTGTGATACAATCGGTCACTCGCTAAGTGAAACCCGAGCTCGGGGGCAAGCTATCGCACTGAAGCCAAAAAGGATTGATACACGATAATCCTCTAACTAACTCCGGCTCCTAGAGTGTGAGCTGTAGTATAAACTTACAAATGTGGGTTCGAGGAGGGTGGATCCATCCACCCACGACTTCACCCATGTGCAATCTAAGCTCGTGGAGGATGGATCCATCTGTCTAATGACCTCACCTTTCATATTCACAAGTTCGAGGAGGATGGATCCGTCCATCTACGACTTCGCTTGTTTACTCAGGGTGGATGTGACCCAACCGTCCATGATACTGATCAGTTTATTGTTCCCAGAGTGCGAACGAGATCTCAAAACTCAAAACAGATGTGATCGACCGTCTGTTAACTAACTCCAAATTCCCAGAGCGTGAACTGGAGTATAAACATTACTTGGGTTTGACTGACTACCTACAACTAACTCTAAGTCCCCAGAGTGCGGACTGGAGTGTAAACATCAATCGGGTGTGAACCGACTACCCGCGAGACAACTTTGTGTCCCCAAAGCGCGGACTGGAGTATAAACACAAATCAACCTAAGTCCCCAGAGTGTGGACGCAATTCCGATTATTAAAACGGGTGTGACTGACCGCCCGAAAAACAACTTAAGTCCCCGGAGCATGGGCGTAACTTTAAACATCAAGCAGGCATGACCGATTGCCAGCGCACAAGTTCGATCCCAGAGCGTGGATGAGATTATCAATAAATGAGCGAGTGTGATCCGACCACTCGAACTCATCTCTCTATAACTTAGTTCTGATTGAGTAAAATTAAAAGTGTCGATGACAAAAAAGCAACAATCGTCCGACCACTTTAACTCGTCCCTAGGACTGGGGGCTTAACCCGAGCACCAACTACCGATTGAGATAGTACAACATTAGGACTCGACTTATTGTTTGGTTATGGCTCGGAGCCATGACTCCGAGACTTAACAACCAAACACAAGTCCTATCCAAAGATTAAAGCTTCAAAAGTGTATTGAATAAAAATTCAAGTGCTGGAACACTTAGGCAAATAAACTTGGAGTTGTGCCAAAAAGCGAAAGGAAATTTTATTTCATCTATTCTTTGGGAACAAAATAAGTACAAAAAAGCTTATTCCAAAAATTCCTACTAGCAAGGGCCGAACCTGCATCTATACACGGTCTACTGAAAGGAGAGGAATTCCTACTTATATGCAAAATAGGAATTCCTACTTATATGCAAAATAGGGACACAAAGAGACATGCCTACTCCTTATGTTTCTTATTCTTCTTCCCATTCGGCGTCAATCCACTGGAGCTACCACTGTGGTGCCATTTCGAACTCTTGCCTTTACCCGGCTTATCCCCAGCCAGGGGAAGAATTGTAGTCTCCTCTTCCGAACTCACAGAAATCGGAACGCTTTCGTAATGCGTGGTCGGAGGGACGAGAGCACTTTCTATATGAGAAGACATAGGGGGTACCCCAATAATGATGATTGTACCACCCGAAGAGACCATACGTAAAGGGGCTGGGCCAGGACCTGCCATTCCGACTCCAATACCGCTACCTAGCGCGACACTTCCCATCTCGACACTGATCTCCACCATTATCGCCTCATCATGAGCTGCTTGAGTGTCCGGTGGGATGCTGGAAGTTGGGGCCAAAGAGCTGGCTGTGAACACACTTCCGCCCATGACAAAAGGAAAATCAGAGAGTGGATTGCTTTGAGGACCGAGGAGTTCTTCCACCATTTGTTCTTTGAAGATGAAAGCGCTCACATGAACTTCCTCAGTTGATGCGGTAGCTGTAGTAGTCGGCGCCTCCGTCACGATAACCTCCTGCTCTTGATGCTGCTCTTGGATTGCAGTGGGCACGGCTGGTGCAGCTCCTAACTGAATGGAGATAAGAGAAATTATTAGTGACTTCTTATGACAGCACTCCAGACTTTGAATAAATTCGAGAAGTGTTCAGAATACCTTCCTTAGGTTGGCTCGCAGGTGGAGCCGAGACTCCATCAGAAATGTTCTCGTGAGCCAGAGATAATTGCGATTGATCGGGATTGTAAGCAAGCACAGGTGGAGGATCGACTGCAGGGGCAGGTTCTGGCTGGGTTGGCATGGGAATTTCAGAACTTGTGTCATAATGCTCAATACTAGAACCCTCTCCGACCTCCGGATGCTTAGTGATGAGTTTCTCTTTTTCAAATGTAACAGTAGCCTCATGGAGAACCCTCCTCTCATCTTTGGTCAACACCCGGTTCTCCAATTCAAACTCATCGATGGATGAAGTGTGGTGTTCAGCCTTCTCGTCATCCACCAAGCGGTGCCAGGCATTATGCAAATGGGTCGGATAATCGTCGAGCCAGCTCAGACCGTGGTATTTCAGGACATTGGCGTTATAAGTGATCAGAAGGTCTTCCATATCGCCTTCTAACCTGGCCTCCACTGCTCCAATTTCAGCTTCAATTCTAGCCTCAACTTCCTGAACATTCAGAACTGCTGCATCCTGCTCACCCTTAAGCTCCACGGTCTGATCACATGCCTCCTAAGTAGCCTTATTAGCATCGTCCCATTCTTTGACGACCTCAGTGTACTTAGCTTTAAGCTTATTAAGCTCTTTGAGCACATTGTCTCTTTTAGCTGTGATGATGGCATTTCATTGGCCCATATCGTCGACTAGTTTCAAGTGCTCTTCCCTCATTTGCTCCATTTTCTTGTTGACCTCATCGACTTTCTTCAAGGCCTCCATTTCTGAATTCCTTAAAGTGTCATTCTCATTGGTGATCACTTGAACTATGCGATCCTTGTGAGCAAGATCTTTTTGCAGCTATCCAATTGTCTTCGCTCGATCGAATGCCACCGCCGAGACCTTTTCTACAGTTTTCTTCCATTCATGGTATTGGCTGTAAGCATCATACACATAGTCGTGCACCGTTTTCTCCACCCCTTCTGGAATCAACCTCAAGTTTGAGGGGAAGTGAAAGCCGTCAAAGAAAATATTAGGGAAATCTTCCTTTAGCTTAGCTATTCGAGCGGCTCCCTCCCCTATAAGCTCTGTAGCCGTTGATGTAGTGACAATAGGAGCATCGCCCCAGTCCTGTGGCACTGCTCGCCAAGCCTTGAAGTTTGTAGAGGCACTAGCTAGCACGAAGTCTTAGCAGTAAGTGCTCCAAAACCAAAGGGTGGCAAGTGAACTCTAGGTGGAGGAAAGCGCGATCGGGAGCGGCGCCTATCTTGCCTCTCTCTTTCTCTCTCTCTCTCCCTGTCTCTCTCCCTATCATAGTGATCCCTATCTTGACTAGAGTAGCGGCGATTGTAATCAAACTCATGCCCGCGGGACTCTCAGTATGAACTGGAAGATTGACGTGCGGCACGAAGGCTATTGATCATGGATCCTTTCTTCGACATTGTATCTGTAAAGTGAAAAAAATAAACAGAGTTAGTTATCTCCGAAGATTGAACGGCTCATGAATATTAGTTGTGTGGTGTCGTGAAGTGTGTGCATGCATGTGTAAACCCGCCAACCAACCGGGTGTAGCAGCTGTACTTGGAGGGGTTGGCTCTCCTAAATCTAAGGCACTTTGAAGCCTCTCTAATCTGGTATCTTGGTGAAGAGACACATCATCCAGAATGGGAATATGTGCAAGTACCTCGAAAGGACTCTCTATTTGTGTAGAGGGAGCCTTTGAAATTATAACAACCGCTGCTGGCAAAGACATTACAATAGACTTGAGTCTCGGAGCTTTGTGGGAAGCGGCCTTGCCTCTCCTTATTCTCTCTGAATGTCGATGACTTTGTGAAGGCCCAGGTACAGGCTCGTCTCCAGCGGGCATATTCTCATCGTCACCTTGCTCGGTGATCCTGATTCCAAGAACTCTCCTTCTGACTTGCCTCGCTGGAGCCGTCCTGACAAATCCTTCAAGTCCGATGCTTTGATCTCTATCGATTAGCCCAACGGCCTTCAGATTTTCATCAGTGAGGACCTCATCGATCTCTGCGCTCGGCAGACGACTCTTGAAGAACTCTTACAATCTTTTTAAACTTAGCCCCTTCATGTTGCGGAATCGAAGCTATGAAAGAAAAGAAGTGTTAAACTCTAAAATCGAGTACTATTATCCAGTTAATCGGCATAGAAGTTGAAGCACTTACGTTTGGCTAGCCACCGTATGGAAAAACTCGGTGGACACTGAACGTAGAACCATTCAATCTTGAAATAACTCAGCTTGGTCCAGGCTCCGATCATGACTTGACAGTTCCTGATTGCCTCTAAGAAAGTGAAAGATGGGTTATCTCCTCGGCTCTTTATATTGAACAATTATCTGACTTCCTCTAGAATTGGGGGTCGGAAGAGATGCTCCATGAAGACGATGAATAAGCTATTCAGCAAGGCAAACCCATTCGAGTGCAGCTGTGATGGGGTAATCTTTAAATAGAATAACACTTCCCGGATGTATTGATTAAATGGAGGGAGTGTACCGGTTACGCACAAAAATCTGTTGTAGGCCGTGTACCCTTCCGGGGAGGGTAGGTGGTATGGGCTCTATCTTCTGCCCCTGGCAATAATACATTATCTCTTGATAATCCATGCCTTACGCAAATCTTGCCCAGCATGTCTTCAGAAATATTAGAAGGAACAGAATCTTGCGGATGCACGATGAAAACTATCCTGGTAGCTCATCTGGAGCAGGACTAACAACTTTGGTTGCAAACTTCCGGGTTCCATAGCTAATCAACTCAACAAAAATCATCGTTAGATGACAATAAACCCGTGTTTCCCCTAGTGTGAAGTGCGTGAATGTGTTGTGCAATGAAGTGTTGTATATTTCTTAAGAGATTCTATAAGATTGAAAGATGTTTGAACGACAAGACTTTGAAATTCAACCGGAGTGACCATCATCGTTGATCGTCATAACCGTGCCATCCAAACTTTGGAGACCGATTCAAGTTAAAGTTTGTTAAATTTTGTCAAGTTACAGTTCCATCGAAGAGCTTCGAAAGGCAGTCAAATAGGCACTGAAATGGTTTAGTCAAGTTGTGCAAGGCAGAAGTTCGTCGGAGTTGAATGTTCAAGTGTGTAAAGAGTTTCATGTCCATCGAGGTTCAGGCTTGGATCGATTGCCAGAACCCTACTTCGTATCGATCAAGAATGAGCAAGTTTCGTATCGATTAAGAGCTGACGTTCGTGTTGGTCACCCTCCAGGGCTTCGTATCGGTCACCTAATTCTTTTTTTTGTATCGATTGTTTTGCTAGCACTTTGTGTCGATAGTTTTGGATCGATACGAAGTCCCTAATTCCGGACTGATATGAATTCACCCCTTCCAACCATCGGTTGCAGATCGACACAAACTTCTCCTCCCAGATCGATGCAAACGTGCTCTTTCCTTCCTTCTCCCATCGATACGAAGTCGAGGCCGAGCATTTCTTCCATGAGTCCTACGTATCCCCACACTTCATCTTCTCCAAAACCACTCAAGTGCCATCTCCTCCATCCTCGACCTTTCTTTGGCCCATCTCCGGCCTCCACTTTACCAAAGTCGGTCACGTAAACAAATGGAATGGCAAAAGATCTCGAGTCTCGTCGTTTGTACATTGGATTTGCTCAATGAATTGCCTAATTTTAGCAATTGGTTTGGAGAATTGGGTGTTTGGTTCGATTCGAAGGCAAAAGCAGTTTCAATCTCCTCTAACTCGGAGCGATACGAAAGTAACAGAAGAATGAGCAAGTAAAGATTGTTCTAAGTGCAAGGTCAAGTATATATAGATGGCAGACGATGATTCATCTCCCAGTTGTTTTGACTGGTTAAGACAAGTTTCTCCTACAATCGAACCACTTCATGTCCAATGTTCAACCGAGGCAGTTTTAGCATCATCAACATGAAGCTTATCTCACGTTCATCCAACAAGTGATATGAAGCACAAAGCCAAAGCTTGTTTGGACTGTTCGTACCCATGAAGCATTCATCGATATGAAGTGATACGTCTGTATCCATCAGCCTAAAGCCCACAGAGATTCATATCCATCGATACGAAATGTTTTGAGAAGCTAACAAATTCGTGTCAATAGCCAATGATACGAATATGATTTTCCAAATTTTCACATCGATCCAGGAGAGGATCGATATGAAGAGATACACTAAAACGACCATCAAGCGTTGTTACAGCTCGAATTTCACATCGATTCTCGAGAGGATCAATATGGAATTCAATTAAAAAAACAGACAACGACTCGTAAACGTACGAACGTTAACGAGAGTCAGGTTAACATACATTTACGTGTAACGAATTAACATTCATTTTTCAAAATTCGCAGGAATTGGATGTTTACCTAGTGACAATTACAACGATGAACAAAAGTTCGCTATCACTCGACATTCAGTTACAACAATGCACTATACAATCATTGGCAGTCAACAATTCAACATTTATATTACCGGAAACCATTCAAAGGTTATATCTTTTGACGAAGGGACAATGACTACTCGTCAAATCAGATAGAACTTTTCAGACTGAAGGTAGCAGCTTTTCAAAGCACGTCATGTTCACACAAAATGTACTTTAGGAGGAAAATGTTATCCCGCCTTTTGGCAAGGCCGTGACACCAAGAAATTAACTGGAAACCAAAGAAAGTTGTCCCAAAGATCATTATGCGCAGATCTACTATAGATACTGGAAAGTATTGCCCGAGTCCGGATCGAGCTACAATTGATGTAACATGACAAGCAAAGCTATGGAAGTCAACGTTCCGAATTTCAAGTCAATCGGAGTCCGTATGCAAAAGATATTGATCGATCAAGGTCAAGGGAATCAACACCATTCGTATCCATGCAATTCCGTATCCATCCCTTCAGAATACCTCCTTCGTATCCACCAAGCGACCATTGGTTCATATCCATCAAATATACATTGCTTCGTATCCATCAAGCTCACCCTACTTTGTATCCATCATGGTTAGCAATAGTTTGTATCCATCAAGTTAGCACTGGTTCGTATCCATGAAAGAACACCACTTCGTATCCATCACGTCTGCCCCATTTCGTATCCATCATCTGAGAACATTTCGTATCGATTCCCCTCGTACCCAACTCGTATCGACCACAAACAATCGATACAAAACAACACTCAAAAAGGCCTCGATACGAATCGGTCGTCAGTCGATATGAAAGGCTTGAGCCTATATCGATACGAATGGGAGTATAAGCGGTTGATACAAAGTGGTCTCAAGCATCGATACGAAACTACCGATACGAAAGGATTATGTTTGGTCAATATGAACAAGAACACGTTCAAGTGGAAGACTTGGTCATTCAGCATGAAAAGTGGATCGATCCTAAAATATAGCGCCACATCATCTGATTGACACGTGCCAGCATCGATACGAAACAAGTGATATGAATTATATCGATACGAGCTCGGAAGTACATTGAAAATGCAAACTTGTATCGATCATAACTCAAAATTTACAAGTCCAAATGCCACCAAATTTTCACAGGAGCTTGTGTACCACCTCAAGAATCCACATGATCGATCTCAGCCCAAAAGGAGGTGTTTTGGATCGATATGAATTGCATACGTATTGATCATGGACCGATTCCAAATGGCCAGGGATCGATCACATGGGCCCACCCACGTAAGAGAATGGGTCTCCCGGGATCTGAGCAAGATATTTGTAGCCTACACCTATAAATAGTAGTCTTAGGCCTTCAGAAAATGGACTTTGGACTCTGGAACGCCGATACTCTGCCGGAACCTTCATTGTACCTTGAGTGTTCTATTGCAAACAATTGTAATCAGCGAGAGTTATTAATAAAAAGCAAACTTTCTATAGTGGACGTAGGCTACAACACCAAACCACTCTAAAGCTCCGTGTTTTTATACTTCTGTTTGTTTGTTATTAGTGTGTTTGTTAGATCTACCTTATTTTCCATTTATATTCTTCACTTTAATCTCTTCAAACACGCCCATAGAGTGTTGTGCCCAATTTTGGTACAAACAAGGATGAAATTCGTATGTTAAATCATTACCAAATTCCCAATTCACTACAGTTATTAGATAAACATCAAATTGAACAACTCTGGATCAAATAGGGTATAACAAAATATATTATATGTAAATCCTCATATTAATTATGAACCCACTCACCTCTAAAAGCTATCCCTTTTTATTTGCGTTGAATCACCCTTCATTCTAGTTCTTAATCCCTCCCATTTGCTTAATTTCATCTTCAACTTGTTCTTAAATTACTATTTGCTGATGAGTGGATTATGGTTTAGGTAACGTTTCTTATTTATTTATAGTAGCACGAACCTATATCAATCGTTGATTTTATTTTAATTAAATCTGGGCCATTGGCTACCCAAACCCTGGTCAAAAAGCGATGATTGGTCTGTTAATACCTTAGTTATTGATTTTAATAACAACAAACATATACAACCATATAAAATGCAAATACTAGTGTTTTACCAAGTTATATAGTATGTAGTATAGAATATTACACAGGAGCTGAATCGAGGACTATAAAGTATAAAGACTTAAGATAAAGATATGAGGAAAAATTTATGAAGGATCATGAGTTCAAAGACAAAGAAATGAAGACCATAAGATTATAATTTAGTGTATAGAGTCAGTAGTATATACTGTTAAAGTCCATGATAGCAATTTTTGATCACTATCTTCAATTTCTAATCTTTTGTATTCTAAAAAAAATTTCAAAATATATTTCAATATATTTTATAAATGTTTCTAAGTTCAAAATGTTTGTAAACTATGTTCAAATCAATTTACAAAGTATCAAAATATTTTACAAAATATAGGATTTTCAAAACAATTTAAAAAGAAAATAGTTTTTCATTTTTAACTAGCGTATGTCGACATACATGTATAGGAAATGTCGACATACATGCCACCAAATAGTTTTTCAAATTTTGAATGCAAGTTTCTATTCGACATAAATCTTCATGAATAAATATACTATTAATTTACTATATAAAGGGGAGTGCAAACGAATCTTTTAATAACTAATTACTTACTTTCTTCCCATTCCTCTCTTGAAAATTTTCTTGAAAATTATACTCTACTCTATTCAAAATCATATAGAATCAATTCATAATTCATTGTATTGATTCATTACTATTTACTCTCTATTTGCAATCATCCATCTCTCTCCCTCTCAATTCAAAGGTCAAAGTGCTACCCAATAGGCTATAGGATCCATTAAAACCAAAGTACAATTATTTATCTTTGGAAAACCATCAACTCAACATTTGTTTGTGTAGATGTGCTTGTAGCCAATTCAAATCAAGTGGGTGTGCTTGTAGCCCATTCAAATCAAGTGGGTGTGTTTTTGCGAGTTCAAGTCAGGTGAATGTACCCTGAGCTTAGAAAATCAAGAAGGTCTATCTTGTAGCCTCGAAATTGAGATTGTATTTGGGTTTTCCTTCTACCCAATTTAAAGATTGGTATTTAAAAGAAATCTGTATAAGCAATTGTATGAGAGTGGATGTAAGAGAAATCTGTACCGGTATAAAACTGCCAGTGTCATCTCTCTAACTCTCTACATTTTACTATTATTGCTTTTATATATTTATATGTGATTGCATCTGTGATAGATTGTTAGCATAAACCTGTGTTGTTAATTTGTGGTTTAGTATTAATCTTAAAAGAATTTTGAAAAAGATTTACATAAGTTAGTAAACACTACTCACCTTATAGTGTTAAATTAGCCTTAAGGTCCATAATTCTACAACCTACATGTTGTTGTGGTTGCTGCACTGAGAGGCTTCGTTAGCAGAAGTCTTGACATGTGGTTGAGCAGAGAGCTGATGCGGGCTTAGGCTAGATTCTGGCTATCATTACATAAAAGAACACTGGTCGACTTGCCCTCATTCGTAGTTGGCATACGAGCTGATTTGAACCCAGTTGTCCTGGACCGGACATGGCCAGGCTAAGATACCTTGATTAAATCATATTCTTACTTATGAATAAATTGGGTATCGTTTTGCCCCTAAGTCCATGCTCGTGAGCAATTGCGGGCTTGTAAAATATCAAATAATTCATTGATTGACGGTTCTACTATGCAAATAATGTGCCCACCCATGTGGCATTGCACCATTTGCTGGGGTGGTTATGCTTCTCAAGACGTGGCATGGATGATTCATTTGTAACAACCCCGCTTTCTATGCCATAAAAAAATTTAATTAAAATAAAAATGTTTAAATTTGATTTGTGATAATTAATATTTGGAAAATAAACCTTTTGTTAATTGAATTCCATTTAATAAAAGATTTTAGATTCAATAAATGAAATTAAATTAATAAATTATTTTCTTGATAATATATTGAAATTGAATAACATGTTCTAATCAATATAAAATATTTTAAAATGTAAATAATTTTTAGATGATTGAAATAGTTGGAAAATAAATTTATTTTATGGCAATACAATGAATAATTCAATAAAAATAAACAAGTATTGAATTGAATAAAATTATTCGATTATTGAAATATACCTTATAAAATGAAGTTTAAAATAATTTAAACTCGATCGAAATATTTTTATAAACTAATGGTAAGAATTAAAATTCTAAATTTAAATGTGAAGAGAAATTAATTAATTGAAGTAAAATAATTTAAAATTTAGGCCCAAATCAATAACGCTCAAGTCCTTTGAATTCATATTTCCTTTCCTATTATTCTAGAATTCCCTACTTCTTTCACAAAGATTTAGGCCCGAAACCCTATTTTCCCCAAATTCCCAATTTTAACCCTAACCAATTAACAACTTTATAAAATCAAAGGAGAGAGAAAAATTTAATTGAAGTCGCACGAGGGATGGAGATCAATGTTGGCATGCAAGGAGGCACGACACTAGGGCAGCAACGTCAGGTTGAAGGCGTAGGCGCAGAGGCATTATGCTGCTCATAGTTAGTTCTAGACATGATCATTGGTGACTGATGAAGCGACTTCGGCCTGAGCTAGTAGCGATGACAAGGAAGAAGCTCAAAGTTGTAAATGTGGCTGCTCAAATTCATCTCCAACCAATCCAACATCACCTCCATTTCAGTTTTCAGTTGGTTAATCTTATTGCAAGTCGATGTATGAGCAAACAAGTGGTTAAAGTGAATAATCTTTACTCGCAATTCTATGTCTAAACTATGATATGCGATAGTATGCTTTGATTTAATATTTGGTTAGAGATTGGTATGAATTTTGTAAACTATACATCCCCTCTTCCCATTTTATAATTTGAATTAATTCCTATTAATATTATTTAGTTGAATGGATTGTGTGTTGATGTTAAATTAGATAGTTGAGTTAGTTGGATGTGTTAATTTATAAACAGAACTCTGTCCGTTTGTAAATTGAATTAATTATTTACTTATATGTTGATGTGTGAATTTTATAAATGATTGGAGTTAAATGGATCTTGATTCGGGTCACATGATAAATTCATTATGTCGATGGGTTATTAAATATTTTTGGAGTAATTTTACTCTATAATATATATATATATATATTTAGATATTTATTTATTTTTCTTATTTTAAAATGACAGTTTGAAAAGTTTTGGAAATTATTTAAAGGTTTTTGAATTTTATTTAAGTAATTTATGAATAGTTTGCTAAAATTCTATTCAATTTAGCTATTTTCCTATTTTAAAAATATACGTATTTAATTGTAAATATAAATATTGTTTTCTTTGATTATTCAGTCCTTTTTAAATCAATATTATAATATATTATAAGTTTGGGATTGTTTCAAAGGAAAAATAGAATATAATGCTATTTTATAAACTATATTATGAAAATATTAATATTATTTAAGTAATTTTGTTATAAAGGTTATTTATATATTATTGGAAGAGTTTTCAAATTGTGGAAAAAATATTGAATTCATTTTATAAGATAATTATAAGGTTTTGGAGATATTTTGAATAACTAAAATTTCTTCTTATAATATGAGAATTTTAAATATGGTATAATTTAAATGAAAATTATTTCTAAATAATTTGAGTATAAAGTGAAGACTTCGAATTTTTTTTCTATGGTTTGAAATATATATAATTTATTTTGGAAGTATATAAATTGATTTTAAAATAGAGTTACATTATGGAATCTCTAAAAGTTATATTTAATTGTTTAAGTAGTTTTAAATGTTTTATATGTACAAAGAAGGTTTGAAAGTAAATTATAATGGTTAAATCTTTATTTTTGATTATTATATATTTAGTTAATTTATTTTACTATGCTTTTTTAATTCTCTTTTCTTTTATGTTGAATTGAATCATATAGATGATTCACTATTGGTATTGATTTGATTGATGATTTTAAGATGGTATAGTGATGACATCTTTGATATGATTTTATTATGTTAAATTTCGTGTGACAAGAAATCTGAATAATTAGAGTTATAATACTGTTTGGGATGGGGCATTCACTAATATTTCTCCAGTTATTCTTTAAACTTGTTATACAGATATTGAGTGGATTGAGTGTAGTTTATAAGCAGTGAGTAAACATTTAAGTATCACGCAGTGGTATGAGACACTATTGTTATATTTATTCAGTTATTCAACGTAAGTAGATGACACTCACGTGATGGGAATATAATTGATATTGTGAGGTGATACATAATGATATATGGCTTAGTGCCTATATTTAGGGAGTATGGCTCCGTGCCTAACGATGACCATGACCTTGTGTCTATACGTATTGGTTCTATATGCCACTATTATTATGTACTCATATTATGTTTGTTAGAGAGGACCATATGGCTAGAATCCACCCTAGCGGCCTGATTATGGGGTCACACCCCAGATCTATGACACCATGTGTATATACCTTTGTGGTACTTTTATGCACACGTTTTCCCCATGTGTCACCTAGGCTAGTAGTCTATTACCTATAAGGGCAATTAGAGTGTCATGGCTGATTAGTCCTCGCATTGATGAGACATCGATGGATACGTGCTGTAATGACTCGTAAATTTATCACTTTGATAAATTATTTTTATTTTTAAAATATTCAAATATAAGCTTTAAAACATAGATTATGATGTTTAGAACAATAAATAATAATGGTGATCTTATTTTGAATAAGTATTTACAAAAATATGTACTTTGGAAAAATATCGATAAAATGACCGAAAACCGTTTTATCGATAAATAGCTCTATATTTATCAGAAGTCGCTTACGGAGTTGGATTGTAACAACCCAAAATTTGAGCTATAATAATTAATTAACAAATTAATTGAATAATAAAATATGTTGGTGAAAATTTCAGAATCGAGCTACAGGAGTTGCACCATTGGGTCCGTGGCGATTTTCTGATCAATTTCCATATATAACTTGTCGAAATCCGAGTCAGTATGGAGAAGTTACGAGAGAAATAAAATTTCAAAATTATATAAAAAAAACAATATATATATATATAGAAGGGGCAGGTCGACCCGCCATATTTCTTGGACGTGAAAACGTCCAAGTACGAGCTGATGACTATATTTTTATTTTCATTTTAATTCTGTGCGTTCGTGCTTGCATCCGAGGGTCCGTAGTGAGCCTATGACGTGGTTGCACCAGATTTAATCTTCAAATCCAACGGCCTGAGATCCCTAAGCCACACTATAAATAGAACCCTAGGCCTATCTATTTTTCTCATTCAGATTTTCTCCCAATTGGATTCATTACCTGAGGCTGGACCCTAAATAGAAAATTTTCTAGGGAAAAGATTTTTTTAATAAAAATATTCTACGCCCTAGAAGTGGATCCAAGAAGGCCAAGGATTAGAGCTAAGAACCACATGTGAGTGTTTTGTAATTATTTTAGATTTGTAAGCAATTTAAAATAATAGTGTTCTCAATAGTTGTAGTTTTTCTACAATTTTGAGACAATTTTTATGTAGGTTATTTATAGTCCGTTTTTAAGTTAATTTCAGAATTCCTTTTCAGTCTATTTTTATTCAGCTATTTTGTTCAGTTATTTTCAGTTCTTTACAGTTCTTTACAGTTATTTATAGTTATTTACAATTATTTACAATTATTTACAGTTATTTACATTTGTTTTAAGTAGGAATTTAGCCTGTAAATGTTAGTTTCTTTTTATAGAGATTTAATCCCTTTTTACACGAATAAATTAAAGAGAAGAATTCGCTAATATGGATTAAAATAGAAAAACACTAAATTTACAGAAATTAGTTGTAAAATAAGAAAAACTAAATTAAAATAGAGATGGGCTGAAATAGGCAAATTTAACATATTTGCAAGCATAATCATAACAAGACGTTGTAACTGAAAAGAGAAAATAGAAGAGTAACGGTTGCAAGAACAATTATAACATAGGTTATAATTAGAAAGAACGAAATAACAGAAGAGGCTTATTTTAAAACTTAGATTAAGTTAATAAGCAAATAAAAGAAGAGGCTTATTTTAAAACTTAGATCTTGGATTAAGTTAATAAGCAAATATAGCAGAAATAATAGAAGAGTCTTATTTTAAAACTTAGATCTTAAGTTAATAAGCAAATATAAAAGTAGTGGCCCGTACCAGTAGCATTCCCTTTCAGATCTAGAACTGATGGTTTCAAAACAGATAGGTGAGGCTAGGACACTCGTATGCTGATTAGTGTAAATAAGTGGCCAATAGATAGAGGCTCAAATCTAGGGATTTGGGCAAGGGGCACAAAACTAGAAGATTTGTTTGTTAGGACCAGTACCAGCAGCATTCCCTTTTAGGACTAGGACGGTTGGTCTCACAACAGTTAGGTGAAGCTGGGCAACATTCCCTTTCAGGTCCAGGACTGATGGTCTCACAACAGTTAGGTGAGGCTGGGCACGCTTATGTTGATTAGGGTAAATAAATGGTCAAATAGGGGACGACAATTAGTGTGTACCGGCGATGATCGAGCGTGCAACATCGATTAGGGTAAATAATTCGCTACTGCGTCCTAAGCGCTAAAGAAGTGTCTTTTTGTTGTGCGACCAACGGGAATGGATCAGCTAACAGTGGCACAACAGAGATAGAATAGGATGATCAAAGGGTAGAATTAGGATTTCAGCCTAATCAAGATAGCAGTTGAGATATGATTAGGGTTTCAGCCTAATCACAACAGTTTATGACAAGTGCAAACAATCAAACTATCAAAGCAAACAGTCAAACAGAATCAGAAACATTATTTTATTCGAGTTTTATCTTTTCTGTATTTTCCTTTCATGCTAGAACTATTGCTTAGTCTATTATCTTTATATTGCTTAGAAATGCTAATAATTACTTTCACTCACCAGACTTATTGTCTGACCCACTCCTCTATTTCCCCATTTCCCCCCAATAGTCCAGCAAAGTTGAGTTGATTCAGGTTGCTTGGAGATTCATTCCCGAAGTTCTCTCGTTTTAGATGTGTTCTTCTGCTTTTCATCTTTTTCGTCTTGCTTATGATGGATTTGGCACTTGTGAGAGGGATTATGATTATTATTATGATTATTATTGTTATCTTTGTACTCTGATTATGTGAGACTGAGATGTATTTTCATGAGACATGTTTTATTACTTATTTTGAAATAAAGTTTAATTTTGAATGACAAGTTATTATTTAAATGTTTTCGCTGTTTTTAATTATTTGTCTTGCGAATCTTAGTCTCTATGATGCTTTAGCTATACCTATAACGCACCACATCCTTTAGTATGTTTTTTTGGGTATATTAAGGGGTGTGGGGTGTTTCATTTGGTATTAGAGCCTAAGGTTACAGGATTCCTAAAAACTTGTTTTAAAAGTAAAGTATTTTTCAAAGGTAATATATTTTCAAACTATTTTTCAGAAAGAAACTCTTAGAATTAGTTTTCAAGTATAAGAGAGTTTTTATAAAAATCCCCTTAAAGTCCAGTTCAACCTTCTTTCAATTTTTTCAAGCCTAAATTTTCTTTTCTTTGCATAGTATGGCGGACGCCCCAAATCTTCCAGAGGGTCTCCAAGCCACACCTGGTTCCATAGATACCATCAAGCTACGGCACCAAAAGTGCAACGGCAAGCGCCCAATGCAGCACCGGCGGGTGGAGATCCCATTAATCCACATGCAGTGGCCAATTTTTCTAAGCTATGCAAGGACTTTGCTAGTCTAGGAGGCAAGATGTTTTTTGGCATGAAGGATTTCATGGAGATACGAACTTGGTTGAGGGATACGAAGCAGATATTTGGGCTATTAGGATTGGAGGACCGACAGAGAGTTCAGCTTGCATCTTGGCAGTTGAAGGGAGAAGCTTCTTACTAGTGGGAGATTTTAGAGATGGAGGGTAGAGACATTGGTCGGTTTGGATTTCGAGAAAGGTTTGAGAGAAAGTTCTTGTCGCAAGCCGAGGAAAGCATGCAGTTGGAGAAGTTCATTAGTCTGAAGCAAGGGAGTCTGTCGGTGAAAGAGTATATAAATCAGTTTAATGAGTTATCGTGGTTCGGGATGGAGCTTGTTAATAAACCGCATAAGAAGGCCACCAAGTTTGCTAAGGGTTTGGACCAGCCCCTCCATGGGTTGGCATTGACACATGTACCTATGGGAGCAAAGTATGAGTCACTTATGGAGATGGCTCTCATGTCAGATGTTGCTATGAAAGAAGAGGTTAAGGAGGCTCCTAAATCAGAAAACTCTAAGAAGCATTGGTGGAAGAATAAGAAGGACAAGAAGAAAGTAGGAGGACCTAAAAAGGGACAGATCAAGAAGGGTGAGAAATGTCATAGTTGTGGATTGATTGGGCATTTCAAAAAGAACTGTAAGAAGGACACGATGAAGGGGAGGTGTTATAACTATGGGCAGTCTGGACACCTTAGTAGAGCTTGTCCTCAAAAGACAGAGTAGAGAGCAGGCGCACCTACGGCGCAAGTATAGGCTTTGGATGTAGCACCTTCTAGTAGTGGACCGAATTGAGGTAGGAAAGTCTTTGTAGAAGGTTTGATCTCTATTTCGAATTTTCCTATTCGGACTCTTTTTGACTCCGGAGCATCACATTCTTTCATTTCTAGTTCCTTGGTTGATTGTTTGCACTTAAATATTTCTCTAGTTGTAGACCGTATAGTTGTTTCAAACCCCGTAGGAGGATCAGCGCATTTATCCATGATTTGTAGGGGTTTGAATTTATACTAGGTGTAGAATTTGATTGTGACTCCTATGTACTAGGATTTTCGGGATATGGGATGATTTTGGGGATGGACTGGTTATCCACTTATGGTGCGGTATTGGACTACGAGAGGAGAGTCGTTGGACTAGAGACATGTAGAGGAAGAACTCTCAAGGTTTCTTGCGACCCACATGGGTCAGTCATGTTGAGTTTCCTTTATTCCCTTGATTCATCACTAGGAGAGTTAGATTCAGTTCCAATTGTTAGAGATTTCGCAGACGTTTTCGAGGAGGTTAGGGGACTACACTCTAAGAGGGAGATCGACTTTTCGATCTATCTGAATGACAATGCTAAGCCAGTGGCATTGCCCGTGAGACATATGGCTCCTAGGGAGAGGAAGGAGTTAAGTAAGCAGATTGGTGAGCTATTGGAGAAAAGCTTCATCAGACGGAGCATATCTGAGTAGGGAGCGCCAGTCATCTTCGCTACAAAGGCGGATGGTTCCCTTCGACTTTTTGTAGACTATAGAGAGTTGAATAAGCTCATGAAGAAGAACCATTACCCACTTCCTAGGATAGATGATCTTTTCGATCAGTTGGTTGGCTCTTCAGTATTTTCTCAGCTTGACTTAGCCACTAGATTTCATCAGCTTAGGATCGCTGATGATTGCATCAATAAGACGACATTTAGGACACCCGATGGATTCTTTGAGTGGTTGGTTATGCCGTTTGGGCTAACCAATGCCCCAACCTATTTTATAGATCCGATGAGTCATGTTTTTCGAGATCATGCTATTCATCTTGAGGAGGTTCTTCGTACTCTTCGTGTTCATCAGTTGAAAGCAAAGTTCTCAAAGTGTCACTTTTGGCGTAAGGAGGTGCGTTTCTTGGGGCAGGTAATCTCAACAGAGGGTTTAGCTATGGATCTCGCTAAGATAGTAGCAGTACACGATTGGAAGGCCCCTAAGAACGCTACCAAAGTTGGATGGTTCCTAGGTTTAGCTGGTTATTATTGGAAGTTTATCAAAGATTTTGCTAAGATTTCAGCACTTGAGGTTAATCCTACCCTCATTGATCAGATTGGCTTAAGGCAGTGAGAGGATTCAGAGCTTGTGGATGTTTTGGATAGGATTAGCAGAGGAGAAGTCTCTAGACATCACCAACGTTATTCCATATATAGTAAAGGGTGGCTAAGGAGAGATGGAAGACTTTGTATCCCCCGCACTAGTGATTTGATGAGAGCAGTTCTAGCGGAAGCACACCATTCTCGGATGACTATTCATCCGGGTGGTGATAAGATGTATAGGGACGTGAAAAGAGTGTTTTATTAGAGTAGCATAAAGAAGGATGTAGCAGAGTTTGTGGCTAGGTGTCTTGTGTCCCAAAGAGTTAAGGCGGAGCAACAGAGGCTTGGCGGATTGCTTCAACCATTGGATGTACCCAAATGGAAGTGGGATAATGTTTCAATGTACTTCATAAATGGTTTACCCCGATCTAGGAAGGGGGATACCGGTATTTGGGTGATTATAGATCGTTTGACTAAGAGCGCCCACTTCATTTCGGTCAAGAGTAAGAGGACAGCACCTTATTTGGCATCCATATACGTTCGTGAGATAGTCCGACTTCATGGAGTTCCCTCTAACATAGTGAGGGACAGAGACTCTATCTTTACTAGCGAGTTTTGGAGGAGCTTGCAAGAGGCTTTAGGGACACAACTTAGATTGAGTACGACCTATCACCCTCAAACGGATGGCCAAACAAAGAGAGTTAATAGAGTTCTTGAGGATTTGTTGAGGATGAGCATTCTTGATTTTAGAGGAACTTGGGAGGAGCACCTTACTTTAGTGGAATTCGCTTATAACAATAGTTTTCAAGCTAGCATTGGGATGGCTTCTTTTGAAGCCCTTTATGGAAGACCTTGCAAGTCGCCTTCGTGTTGGTTGGAGTCTACAGAAAGATTGCTACTTGGTCCCGACATGGTTAGAGAGACTTCAGAAAAGATTTATTTGATTAAAAGAAGAATGAAGATGGCCTAAGATAGACGAAAATCCTATGCAGATAAGCGGAGAAGGGATATTGAGTTCGAGGTAGGAGATTTGGTTTTCATTAAGGTGTCTCCGCTAAGAAAGGTAGTAAGGTTTGGATCAAATGGGAAACTTGCTCCCAGATTCGTAGGACCGTTCCCCATTGTGGAAAGGGTAGGGAAGATGGCATATCGGAAAAAGCTACCAGAGAGGCTCGCGGGAGTTCATGATGTTTTTTATGTTTCACACTTAAGAAAGTGCTTACATGATTCAGCAAAGGTTGTGGAACCTAGCCAACTTGAGGAAGTTGAAGTGGAGAGAGAAGCATCAGTTCGTCGCATTCCTACCAACATTGTTGGACATGATATCAAGAAGCTTAGGAATAAGGAAGTCCCTTTGGTTAAGGTGCAGTGGGGAGATAATATCGAGAACGCTACGTGGGAGGCTTAGGAGAAAATATGTACCTCTTATCCGCATCTTTTCGTTGGTACATCTTGAATTTCCTATTTCCATCTTTAGTTTTGAATAGGTTCCTTCCTTTAGTATCCTTTGGGAGGGTAGATCTTAGGGTTTAACCTATGGATGGTAGGACTGAATGTAAACATGTTACTAGAACATGTTATGTATGATGGACGCTAGTGGTTGCAAGTGTTTGCTTGTGGATGCTGATGGACGCATATACACACACACTAGGCACTATTATCTCTTAGGGATCAGCCTAACTAGGTCACTAAAGCATATGCATATGGATGTGTGTGCACTTGCATTTTTGTTTCCATGGTTGCTATAATGAGTGATTATCATATGATTGTTGCATTTGGATGATGAGTGTAGCATGCATGTAGAACTATCAGTTATCATTAGGAAATTTGCATTCATTTGGATACATGGCACGGACATGATTGCATAAAAAGGAGGTCGACTGAATCAGTAGACCACCTAATGTTTTGCATTAGTTAGGGACATTGGCACTACACTATTGCATATAACATAAGTTGCATTAGAAAGCTTAAGGGAAATGGATGTAATTGATGATGGTTGAATATATGGTTGTAGAATTCGGATGTAAATATTTATTTCATTCTTCTGTCCTTGGAGATTTCTAGGACGAAATCCTTTAAGGAGGGGAGAATGTAACAACCCAAAATTTGAGGTATAATAATTAATTAACGAATTAATTAAATTATTAAAATAAGTTTGTGTGTCAGAATCGAGCTACGGGAGTTGCACCATTGGGTCCGTGGTGATTTTCTGATCAATTTCTGTATATAACTTGTCGAAATCCGAGTCAGTATGGAGAAGTTACGAGAGAAACAAAAATTTAGAATTATATAAACAAGATGATATATATATATATAAGAGGCAGGTGGGCCCACACCCTTGTCAGGTCGACCCTCAAAGCTTACAGGTCGACCCGCCATATTTTCCTGGATGTGAAAACGTCCAGGTATGGGCCGATGACTATATTTTTTATTTTCAGTTTAATCCTGTGCGTTCGTGCTTGTATTCGAGGGTCCCTAATGAGCCTATGACGTGGTTGCACAAGATTTAATCTTCAAATCCAACAACTTGAGATCCCTAAGCCACACTACAAATAGAACCCTAGGTCTAGCTATTTTTCTCATTCAGATTTTTTCCCAATTGGGTTCATTGCCTGAGGCTAGACCCTAAGTAGAAAAATTTTCTAGGGACCACAGGTGAGTGTTTTGTAATTATTTTAGATTTGTAAGCAATTTAAAATAATAGGGTTCTTAATAGTTGTAGTTTTTCTACAATTTTGAGATAGTTTTTATGTAAGTTTATTTACAATCAATTTTTAAGTGAATTTCAGAATTTCTTTTCAGTCTATTTTTATTCAGCTATTTTATTCAGTTATTTACAGTTATTTACATCTGTTTTAAGTAGGAATTTAGCTTGTAAATGTTAGTTTCTTTTTATAGACATTTAATCCCTTTTTATGCGAATAAATTAAAGAGAAGAATTTGCTAATATGGATTAAAATAGAAAAACACTAAATTTACAGAAATTAGATGTAAAATAGGAAAAACTAAATTAAAATAGAGATGGACTGAAATAGGCAAATTTAAAATATTTGCAAGCTTAATTATAACAAGACGTTGTAACTAAAAAGAGAAAATAGAAGAGTAACAGTTGCAAGAACAATTATAACATAGGTAATAATTAGAAAGAAAGAAATAACAGAAGAGGCTTATTTTAAAATTTAGATTAAGTTAATAAGCAATAACAGAAGAGACTAATTTTAAAACTTAGATCTTGGATTAAGTTAATAAGCAAATATAGTTAAGAAAGAAATAACAGAAGAGGCTTATTTTAAAACTTAGATCTTGGATTAAGTTAATAAGCAAATATAGTTAAGAAAGAAATAACAGAAGAGGCTTATTTTAAAACTTAGATCTTGGATTAAGTTAATAAGCAAATATAGCAAAGAAAGAAATAACAGAAGAGGCTTATTTTAAACCTTAGATCTTGGATTAAGTTAGTAAGCAAATATAGCAGAAATAACAGAAGAATCTTATTTTAAAACTTAGATATTAAGTTAATAAGCAAATATAGAAGTAGTGGCCCGTACCGGCAACATTCCCTTTCAGATCTAGGATTGATGGTTTCACAACAAATAAGTGAGGCTGAGACACGCTTATGCTGATTAGGGTAAATAAGTGGCCAATTGATAGAGGCTCAAATCTGGGGATTTGGGCAAGGGCACAAAACTAGAAGATTTATTTGTTAGGACCAGTACTGGCAGCATTCCCTTTCAGGACTAGGACTGATGGTCTCACAACAGTTAGGTGAGGCTGGACAACATTCCCTTTCAGGTCTAGGACTGATGGTCTCATAACAGTTAGGTGAGGCTAGGCACACTTATGCTGATTAGGGTAAATAAAGGGTCAAATAGAGGGCGACAGTTAGTGTGTACCGGCGATGACCGAGCGTGCAGCATCGATTAGGGCAAATAATTCACTACTACATCCTAAGCGCTAAAGAGGTGTCCATTTGCTGTGGGACCAACAGGATTAGATGTAACAACCCCAATTTGGAGATTACTTGTATATATTAAATTATAACGGAAGTTATAATTTAATATTGTAAATTAAAATATAATTGGAAATTTTAAATTGTTTATTTGGAATAAACAATGAGTTTTGTAAATAAAATGAGAAAAAAAAAGTTTGGGACTTTATTTTGTTTATTTGGGTGTAAATATGAGATTAAATATTGATTGGATAAGTATTTGATTAAATAAATTATAAATATGGGGTTTATATTAGTTTGGAACTAATATATTAAATAGGTGATGTATTTCAACATTCAATTGTTGAAATAAATTTAAAATTGATGGAAATAAAGTTTAAAAACTTTATTTTGAGAAATTGGAAGGAAAATAATCAATTTGTAATATTATTTGGGTAAACATAACAATATTGGAAAATATTGTCAATATTAATCTTTTATGGATTTAAAAAGGTGAAACATGAAGGAAATATGCATATGATTAAAATAAAAGATGAAATATTGTTTAAAAGTAATATTGTAAAGTTATAATAAAGTTAAAATGATTTGCTATAATTTATTTGATAAGAAAATAATTTTGTTGTTGTGCTTGTTATGTTAAAATAGTGTTTTTACACTAAAATAGTGTAAATTGTGGAATATTATGTAAAATAGGGTTTTATTGCTAAAAATACCTTTTTATAATTAAAATAAATTTTATTTTGTTAATAACAATTTTAATTCATTACAAATAAGAAGTATGCATTTTAGTTGACTTTAAAATGAAGAAATGTGAGAATATGGTGATAATATAAGTTAAAACATGTTCATAGCTTTATATTTCTCTAAGTATTTTGCATTTGGGCTTATTTGGGTAGAAATTGGATCAATTAGCCTGTTATCTAGAGGCTTCTGGTGAGAAATTAAGCTGTACGTAGTTTTCGTTTGCATCATCTTCTCCAAATAAACATACAGTAAAAAGAAACAGAAGAAAATCAATGGCTTCTTCAAATTCAATTCAATTTTTACTCAAATTGCTGCAAATAAAAGAAGAAAATCACCAAAACAAGATAATAGAAGGTAATCTACATCTAATACCAAAAAGATTTCATCAAAATCTTTGAATCAAGATATAACTGTCTGTAACAATCTTCTTTTGTTGTGCATGCTTCTTTTTTTAGTTTTTACAGGTTGCTAGAGCCTCAATTCTCCTTCAAAGATCGCTGCTTGGAATCAAAAACTTTGCTAAATCATCAGGTGAGTTAATAACTCACATTTTCTAGCTACTGCAATGCTCAAAGAGAAGTTCTGTGCAAAAATACGTACTCTGTAAACAATTTTTGTTTCAGTTTTTCTCTTTTATGAAATATGATCTGAATCTCTACTTTGCATGCTTGTAACTTTCCAGCAAAGAAATGCTGCCAGATTTCTTTCAGTTTGTAGTTTATATGTTTCTCTATATGCTTGCAAAATTTGGTTGAAAAATACTTTTATTTTCTATGTCAAAAGTTCGCTTGAAAATCAATTCGTAGCGCCTTGTAAAACGACTGGAACAAAAATTGTGTGAGAAGCTTGCCTAGGTCGACCGTACGGTCAATCTAGGGACCAAGGAGGTCGACCTGGCAGTCGACCTAGCGGGCAGTGGCCTACTGTGTGTTTTTTTGTTGGTTCCCTTGTGTTCCGATTTGTTTCCAACCTATTTTCTTGGCATTGTTTCTCATTTTCAAGTCGTTTTGGAGATGTTTTGAAGTGCTATGATGCTTGTCAATAGGCTAGCTAAATTTGGAGGATTTGAAATTCAAATATAAATTGAATTTGAATTGATTTTGGGTTGTATTTGAATTGAATTCGAATTGAATTCAAGTTATCGGTTTTGAGCTATCTTCCTTGTTTATCCTTGTTGTCGAGCACGGTTGTCTCCAAATCCTTTTGAAATGATTTTTAAAATTAATGGGCATTTCAAAATATTTATTATATGATATTTTAAAGTATTTCAATTATAAAATCTATTTATTCTCTATAATAAGAGAAATTTTCAAATATGGTTTTCAAATTGATTTCAAAATTTGGTTTTAAAAGCTTGTTTTCCAAAGTAAATTATTTTAAATATAAAATACACATTTTTGCACTATTTGAACGTATGAGAAAGAGAATTAAACGATTTAGTAAAACACGTGGTATGTGACACGTGCGTTTACTATTTCGGTCTGGACTTGTACGATCGAAGCTATTCGAAGTTATCGATTCTGAGTCGTTCTGCCATTTTATGGCGCATTTTGAGTTTTATAATTCCTATTTATAGGAATTATCTGGGATGGCCAATAATTGGTGAGTTTTATGGTTTGAGATCTCCTATTCTAGGAGTTATGGTCGATGAGAGCCATCACGATGTTTTTATACTTGCCGATGATATGAGGCAAGTTTTGAGTTTGTGATTTCCTATTTTGAGATTTATGGTTCATGAGGAACCATCACGAGGTTTATTTATTCTTATCGATGAGATGAGACAAGTCATGAGTTTTCTAATGTGGCATTGAGTAGCGATTAGTAAACCGTTTAGTGGGAACATGTGGTATGGGACGCACGTTACCACTTTTCGGGTTCCTAGCGGAGAGTTTGTGATACATTCTGGGTTATGCCAGTACTAGAGCTGTTGGGCTCATATTGGGCTGTTGGGTCCAATTTTTATCGAGCTATTGGGCTCATCACGAGTTTATGTGACTTCGGTCATCTGGGATTTACGACTTCGGTTGTCTGGGATAGGTACCTACAATTTATATAGTACTGGACACGAGTTTTGCACGTGTATATTTTGAGATTTGAGTTGTTGGGTTCTTAT
The DNA here is from genome assembly GCA_030737815.1 of Allium fistulosum. Taxonomy (NCBI): domain Eukaryota; kingdom Viridiplantae; phylum Streptophyta; class Magnoliopsida; order Asparagales; family Amaryllidaceae; genus Allium; species Allium fistulosum. The sequence continues at coordinate 459,469,120 of CM060905.1, forward strand.
TGGGCTGTTGGGTGCACCCTTTTTATTGGGCTATTGGGTCCATTCTTTCATTGGGCTTTTGGGTTCATACTTAAGATTGAGTTTGCCGTCTTCAGCGTTTTATATGAGATTTATAATATCCTTCTTGGATATATATATATATATATATATTGATGAGTTGCCATTTGGCGTATTTTGAGTTTTGAGATCACTCTATTTTGAGTTTATATTTTTGTTTTCCATTTGTGGCGTTTCTTGAGTTTTGAATTTGAGACTTCTCCTTTTTAGGGAATATGGTTCATATAAACCATTATAGATGTTTTGGGATGTAACAACCCGCATATTTTACAATTGTATATTTAATGTTTTATTTGAATATAGCAGCATTAGTCAGATTAAAGTCCGAAAAGTTACTTTTTGTAAACAGTCGAATTGGGACTCGAGACCACTTCCATTAAGTCCAAAATGACATTTACAACTTTTTTGAGTATAAACATCGATATGTTTGGAGTTGAGTAGAATTTTGATATTTTCTTTTAGAGCTTTGGGTTTGGGTTTCAGCCCATCAACCCATCTAATACCCTAGCTCCACCCCCTCTCCTCTTCATATATTCTCATTTTCCTAATACTCTCTAGCTAAAGAAAAAATGGGGGAAGAGAAAGGAAATTAGAATTCCAAACCCTAGTTTAATTAGGAAATACAAATTCTTGCTCCAACATCAAAGAGAAGCTAAGGTAAGCATCCTCTTCTTCTTCTCCATCTCAATCTCTCTCCAATTTCAGAAATTTCCTATAATCTAACTTAGGAAATATTAGTTATGATCTTAGATTGGAGCTTCTAGAGTTGAAATTGAAGAGTAGTCGATCTTTCCTTTGCTTTAGAGCTTCTCATTTGTTGTTTTGGGTTGAAAAGGTTAGTTTTGAACTCACATCTATGTCTGTATCTTTGATAGTTGTTTGGTAGTAATTTCTAACATCTATTCATTGTCCATTTGCTTTTGGATTGAATTGGTTTAATGAATATTCCAATTTTTATTGTTTTGAGGTCAAATCTTTAAAAATCCTATCTTTGATGTTTGAACACGTTTTTGGGATGTTTCGAAGAGCCATACAAGGCTGGGTTGTCGCTTGGCGTAAATCCTAAGTCTCCGTTGCTCGTCCGTTCGCCTCCGGTTAGGATTTTGCCCCACTTGGGGGCTAGGCTGATAATGCTGTAGAAGCAGGTTCAGTCGACTGAACCAGGAGGTCAGTCGACTGAACCAGGGGACAGAAAATACTCTGTACCTGTATCAGTCGACTGACCTTATGGTTCAGTCGATTGACCTGGAAACCAAAAGTTTCCAAGCATAGTATCAGTCGACTGAGCTGCTTGTCTCAGCCCAATTTTCCTATTTTTCATGGGTTTCCAATTTTAATCGATTCGTGTTGATCCGATTTGTTGTTATCATTTATATCGACTTTGATAACTTCTTTTTTGGGATTTTTGGGAATATCCATTTTGATGGACTCGGTGTCGATTTTTATGGATTTGATTCACGTCTTCGTATGTGAATTTTTGGTGATTGATTGTTTCTACAATCATTTCTGTGACTTGTCACTTTAAAATACAAAGGTTTCTATACTAGTAGTAAATATTCAAACTTTTTCACAAAGATGATTCCAACTCTATTTTTAATACAAATCTCGTTTATAAAACCGTTATCCAATCTATTAGTATATACAAACCTTTACCTCATTCATATGAGAAATCTAATTAAACGACTTAGCAAAACAAGTGGTAAGAAACGCTTGCATTTACTTTGTCGGTTAATTCTTGGACTTGTTCGATTGAACTCTTGTGACAATTTTCAAGTGGAAATCTACAATTTGTTCGTAAATATTTAAGTTAAGCCAGTGGTTAAGAGACATAAAGCTAAACTCATTTATTTACTAGCTTAGTGTAATCGACACTTCTTGATGATCGATGATGATCATTTTGTTGTTTAGACTAGCGATGTGCGATGTCTCTTTGTCTACGTGGGGGACAATACCTTGTTTTATGGAGCTTCGTCTCATTATTTTTTAGGCTAGCGACCTATGGTTTTATGGAGATCGGTTCATCGGGCGCACCGTTATTGTACTACGTCGTTGTTCCGAATTATTTGAGTTTCAGGTTCCTCGGGCGTACCGATATTGTACTACATCGTTGCACCGGCTTTATGGTTAGCGACCATGGGTTAGCGACCCGTTTGTGGTGCACGTGTTGGTGAGTTTTCATGCTCCCGTTTGTGATAGGCCTTCCCCCCCTTTTTGATTTCTGGATTTCTAGTTGATGATTTCTAGAATTTGTGTTTCACCAATTTTCGTGGATTGAATTGATAAGCTCTATCAATATTTGTGTTTTGGTGAATAATTTAAAGAATATGACATTCTTTTGGTGTTTGAGAATATTTGAGATATTGTATGATTTTTGTTGTTATCTGATGTATACTTGTCACAGTATGGCATTATTGTTATCATACGTTTTTGTCATATCTCTTATCCTATCTCACTTTATATGATATTTATTGCTAGACTGATCCGTCTATTATTTTCTTCTTAAATAATACTCGGGTCAGACCGAGGTATTTCAGGTGCTCTTGCTTGACTTCTTATCAGGGTCCGTCACCTAACTTTTGGCTAACTACTTTAGCATAGTAGTTTTTTTGTTAGTTTACATTTGAGATAGAGACTCCTTGTTGTATATGTGAGAAATGCGGATTAAGGATCTTAAGGCTAGAATTAACACTAGGGGGTGAATAGTGTTTTAAGAAATTTGTTAATCTTTTTGAGTTTATCTAACTTTATTAACAATGTATACACTAATTAGACACAGATATGAACATAGAATCAAACACAGATGCAAATATAAAGTAAAAGTAGTAAAGGAAAGAACACACCGGATTTTATACTGGTTCGGAGTTACCCTACATCCAGTCCCACACAACTAAGTACAGATTTCCTTTCAAAAGCAATTCAACAATTACAACCCTCGATTTCAAGGCTACGAGGTATACCCTCCAGAATACCAATCCTCTGGGTAGGGATACTTGATTTACCGGGCAACAAGTTCACCCAATTGATTTCCAGGGCTACAATCACACCTTTTCTCGCTTGATTGATTTACAAGGCTACAATCACACCTTTTCTCGCTAATATATTACAAAGAAATCTATAACTCTGAATAGCACTGAGAACCTTGTAGAGATAGTGATGTAGAATCAAACTAGAAGTAATCGAGTATGATTCGATGTTGATTTCGGCAGAGTAATGGTATGATTTTGTAATAAGAAATGTGGAAGATGAAGAGGAGTGAAAACCAGAAAAAAGTGATTAAAAATTCGTTGAAACTGACCCATATTTATAGAAAACCAACAGCCATGACCATTCATGAAAAGTTATGGCGAATAAACACTTCTTTTGAAATTTGAATTTGAACTTCAACTGTCACTATGTCGACATACTTCCTAGGGGCATGTCGACATCCCTCAGCCAAAAATGATAATTTTGAATTTCTATAAAAACAATATTTATCTTATATAAAAATTATTTAAAACTTTATAAATATACTTGTAACGACCCGTAAATTTCAGTGGTTTTATTTATTTAATAAATTGGATTTTTGTGAAATTTTAAACAATAAAATTTTAAAATAAAAATTTAATATTTGGAATGCGTCTGTTTTAACATAGCAACTGGTAAATTTTCAACAGAAAATTTGGAAGTTTATTTTCTAGTGTAATTTTATTCCAATTTATACCGGTTAAAAATTGATGATAATAAAATGTTTTCCAAACCTAAATATTTTTCTATAGAAAAATTGTAAATCATCTTCTGAGTAAGTCATCATCTTTCGTTTTTCAAAATTTGGACTTCTGTTGCTCCGTTTATCTTATTTCTGTTAGAATAGCAGCATTTCTGGTACCGGTTATCGACTTTTGATCGGATGACCGTACCACTGATATCTGTGTACCGTTTTGATCGTCTCGTTGCGTTGATCTCTATGGTATACTAAAACTCTGTATTTTGAGGTCCGGTACGCGACAGAAACAATAAAACAGTGCGTCGTACCGGTACCCTGAATTGTGACCGTTGGCTTTCATTTGCCTTTTCAAGTTTGAACGTGGATCTCAGTAATATAATAAATTGTTTTATAGCTTCTAAATCAATGTACAGTTGTTACATTCCCATCACTTCAATTTATATTTACATTAGTACGTTTGCTTTGCCCCACACCTTTCAAAGGTGTAAACGTACAAAGTTGAACGGGTCATTTTTTCTTCTCCTAGCATTTATTTTAGCATTCAAACTTTATACGTTTTTTTCTCATCAAGCTGAACAACTACTTTATTCACCTTATACTTTCATTTAATTTGTAAAACAAACTTCCTCTGATGTATGCAAAAGAAGAGACTCGCGCATGCCTCCCAAAGCCCCACCACGCTCCGGCCTTCCCCTCCGCTCGTGTTCGCCTCCGCCTTCAACCACCAACCATTCCAACGTGGCCGAAGCCTCCTTCCCAACATCTTCATATATTTCGACAGCTACCCAGATCTGCGCCTCCACCCAGGCAACTCCACGCCTCCACCCAACCACGACCCTACACCCTATCCCAGTCAGCAGCCGCAAGCCACCCACAGCCCATTCTTCTTCCTATCCTTCCCCGCAAGCCTCTCTTCCTCCTGAACACAGCCATTCCGTTTTCCAAAGCACATCCATCGCTGAGCATCTTCTGAGATTCATGACCTTTCCTCCCAAACTCATCCTTCCGAGCTCAATGCCTCCTTCTCACCTCAGCCGTATGTTTGTTTTAATTATGGGTTAGTATATATGTTGATGTTCCATTTTTTTTATGTATTGGTTATATATATAGATGAATAACAAATTACAGTAAATAATATTTTGATCTGTAGAGTTTTGAATATATATAAGCTTAGTTTATATGTTATTTGTCTAAGTATATATGTTGTATAAGTTATATAAATATATGTATATAATCTGCTAGTTATACTATGTATGGCCGCGGCTTTAACTTATGGTCTACATATATATATATAGTTATACGTGTTTTGGTTTTAAACTTTGGTGTGTTTAAAACTATTTGTAATGTAAATAGGGTAGTAGATTTATTTAACCTGTTTTTCACATCTGAGTAGTTGTCCTCATATTTTCCTTGAAGCTTATGGATTACGGTATTATATTGCTGAGATATATTAAGGTTGTGTAATGGATATCAGTTATATAAGTAGCTACATATATTAGTTTGAATATATAGCTATAATTTACAGTTCAGTTTGAATATTAATATTAAGTTGCCTGTATATATTATAGAAAATAAGATTTGTTTATATATGCGTATGACCGTTTACAATATTGTAACATGTTAGTATAGGTATTTTAATAGCAGATATTTTTTTTAAATATATAATATAAGTTGACATGATTTGGGTAAATGCTTTGTATAAGAAAGTGAAATGTATATGTACGGTATATATTAGCCTAGCTATTTTGTTCATACTTATATAGGACTGTATACTAGAACTAGGAGGAAGTATAATGTGTCGAGTATTATATTAGTTACTTTTCAGCTTATTTATATTGTATATGTAATACATAATGTTAGTATATTTAAGTTTTATAATCGGCTACTTTATAAATATAAGTTGCACATTTTGGTTAATAACATATTTTATGTTGGTTTATAAATTTTATATATATAATTATAGATTTAATATGTTAGTTTATATGTTATCAGTGTATATATATAGTAGTTATTTTGTTTGTTGATTTACGTTATTCGATGTGAATCTATATAGTTCTCTATAAGTTATGAACTATGTATGCCAGTTTAGTTATTAGTTGAGTAAGTGGTATAGTATGTTAAATATATAGGTTTAAATTTCTCAATTTCTGTCTAAGTTATATATATTATAATAAATTGTTTATATCGGTTTTATAACAAATATTGGTATTTGGACTTTTTCTTTAGTAATATATATATATATATTATTTTAAAATATGAGTTTAAAACTTATATTAACTATTAGAGATATATGGATATAATATTTATTTTGTTTTGGTTTATGTTAAAACAAATTTTGATTTCTTTCCATCGATTCCTGTTATCAGATCTATTCATCGAATTCGTGCCAATGTAACTTTGCTTTGGAAGTCGTGCTTGCATTTCATAACTCAATTCCTTTGTCTATCCTCTAGCCTCGAAAGGTGAGCAATCACTCTGATTAACGTTCTTATATTTATAAAATTTGATTTCAATTGAAATGTCAATTGAAATATGCTGATGTTAGTTATTTACATTGTTATATATGTTATCATCTGTATCTGCTCACCTGTGACATCTGACACCATTATCTGTTATTTATATTGTTGATATATGCCTGTTACTGTTGTTATTTTATTATCATATTTGTTATCACTCTGCAAGTTCCCTATTAGTATAGAATCACTATGGGTTGAAATGATACATACCCGAACGATCTGTAGAATAGGAGAAAATCGTTATGGGTTGAAATGATAAACCCATGCGATTTTCATTGAATTGAATTTGGGATTGCGGGATGAAAAGATATATACCCGTATATATATTTTAAATTGCGGATTGAAATGATAAATATCCGTATCACTTGACCATAGGATAGGAAAATTTTATACAGGCACCGTTGGTCTATATATAAATGTTTGAAAATGATTTCTTTGGTTTTGAAAAGATTCATTAAAGTTGATTTAATAAAGTTGATAAATAATATGTTTAAGTATCTATTTAATATCTATATCTTCAAATATAGAATTTATAATGATTTGAAATTGATTGAAATTATACTTATTTAAGGATTATACTTAAATAAGTTTGATTTGAAATGTATTGAATTTGAAATTTAAAGAAGTGATTTACAACTTGAAATTTGAAAAGGTGACTTAAATGAATATTTCAAACGTATAAATATTTAAATGAGATATTTTGGTTATTTAAATTGAAAAATTTAAATTGTATTCAAATATTATGGATAGGTTAAGTTGATATTTCAAACTAAATAATTGTAAAGAGAATTTGATATGTATATAAATTTATCGAATTTAGTTTTGAAATGTTGAATATTTAAAGCTTTGAAATATATAAAAATTGAAATGGCTTATTTTATGGTTCAGATATGTATTTGAAATCGATAATTTGAAATGGTTTATTTAGAAGCTGAATCGAGTTGAAATTGATGATTTGAGATTTGATTAAATTAAATTTTTGGAATTCGAGTTAATTTGAATCGATTTGTGAAATTTGAAGAACTATCTTATTTTATAAAGAAATTTTAAATTATATTTAAAACTATTGATACTTTACTTTATAAATTATTGGGTTTTATTTAAAGGAGATATTATTGAATTGTTTTGGAAATGGAATTGATATATTATTGAATTGGGTTTTGAAATAGAAATAATACATTGATATTTTGGGTTTGAAATAGTAATGATATTTTGGTTTTGAAGTATAAACTATTATGAAATGACCACGGGGTTATAATAACGATTGGTTGGCAAAGAGACCGGGATCGGATATGGACATACTCTCTGTCGATACAGAAAACCACTTTGACAACCGTGTACGCGGTGGAGATTCCAGAATGAAGTAGGATGGTGGCGACGTTCTTAAGGTATGTTACGTGGACCCAACTCCCGTGAGTTGGCCTAAGGTGGCTAAAACAGGAGCGATCTCGGACTAGTGAGGTAGCACCTCTTCTCGGACACATTTCTTCGATATTATACTCTTACTTGTGATTTGACTAGATGGCCATCCTCCGATTTGGGAATGTTGTTCGAGGTGGAACGGTAGTGGCTGCTATGCGTATCCATCAGTCCGTGTGCGTAATTGGTATATCTACCCTGGCATTGCCTAGTTGTGCCGTGTCACCTACCATACCGAGCTTTACTACGATTATGATTTTAAGATCCGACCGCGTTAAGGTTCTCCATCCCCTTAATGCTATTTTCCGATATGATTATGCTTTACTTATTTAGACATTATTATAATAGCAAATATTACTACATAGTAAATAGTTTAACGGACCCTTAGAGGATGGTTATCCCAAACATCCTTTAAGTTCCTTGTATTCCAGTTGATATTTCACTTGAGTTGGATTTATTGAATATAAGAATGTTAATCCTGACTCGAGTGTTTTGTGTTTTGCTTTATGCTCGGGTCAGACTGAGTGATACAGCATTTGAGACTCACCTTTGGAGTTGAAGCTTCGCTTGGAGATCCAGCTATCTATCGATCCTGCTTTCAGTTATTCCGTTGATTCCAGTGATGTATTCAGATCTGGTATTTGATTATTGTATTGAGACATCTATTGTATCTTGTTTAACTCTGTTATATATATATAGTAGCTTCATGAACTACTATCCTTTGTTTCCGCTGCATTATTGTTATATTACTCTGTGTCTGTGATCTGTAATTATTTTATTTACTGTATATGTTGAGTTTTGCCAAATTTTATTTACAACGTGGTATTTTGAGCAATTCAACTCCGGCATGAGTGTCTACCTATACACTTATAATGGATGCGAATGGTCCAAAATACTGGGTCGTTACAGTTGGTATCAGAGCTCTGGTTTTAGGCAAAACTCAGCATATGTAGTAAATTCAATTACAGAATCACTTTCGTTCGAGCTTGAATTCCTTCTTCTTTGACTCGGTTCCTTTGAATGTTAGAACGTTCACTTCGGTTCCAAAGTCCATTCGTGTCTCCCCTATTCGTGTCTTTTGATTCTGAAGTATCCCATAACTCCACTTCGAATGATCTCTATAATAAATCGGCGGTCTCGCCAATCTTCGAATAATTTGTACTGGGGTGAAACTCCTTTACAATCGGTATTGATTCACCGGAGATTTCTGTATCCTCGGTTTACGATGATGCTATCTTAAGCTATACCCGAATTCTACCTCTGGTAATCGAATGTCGATTTGCTTCAGAATTCTACATTGATCTTATCTATGAAGTCACGGTTGACCCGGTTAAGGTTGCCCGCGATTTATACAACTTTATCCATCTTCCTGTTTGAAATGCAATCATCTAACCTTCGTTTCGAGCCTATCTATTTTAGATTATAATCCTCTTGGATTAGAGTCCCTCTATATTTGGATCTCTATCCTTTTGTCGGAATCCAATTCTGGAATCATCGTGTGAGGGAGTGTATTGGTATTTGTATTAATATTAAAATGTTTTATATATTGTGTTGTTTGAGTTGTTGATGTTGGTTTGGATTTTCGATCGATTCGTCTGATCAACGCTATCGATAGGATTTCCAAAAACACTTGAACAGAGCAAACTGACACAATATAATTTTTAAATTTGATAAATGAAATAAATTTGTATGATTATATTATAAATATATAAGAAAATTTTCCTGGAATTAAAAGTAAAAAAAAAAATTGGTTGTTGAAACGATAATATTTGATTTTCATTTTATCGTTTTGTAAGTCATTGACTATTGCAAAATGACTATTGTTTGTAAATTTATTTGGAATTGAAATGAATTTAAATTGAGAATTTAAGAATTAAATTTCTGGTGATTTCAAACTTTGTTTTAAAGTCTTAAAATGTATATTATTGAAAGTATTTTCGAATAAAATGGTTCTCAAAGAATTTTAAATGTTTAAATCAGTGCTCTTCTCGTTGTCGCTGGAAAATAATTTCGGTGATGATGGCCGCATCATCGACATTCATTTTCGAGTTTCGAAGAGGAGAAACCATTCTGTAGCTTTCCTACGGTTTTGTTTTGAAAAAAAAATATTCGATTTGAATTTCTTCAATATAATTTGATATATACATATATAGGTATCTTATTTTAAAATTTAATTTGATTGATATAGATATAATATATATATCTCTAAATTGTTTGAAGTAAATCGGAGATTTAAATTCTTAAATTTTAGATTAAAGATGATTTCAATTATAAACTAAAGTCAAAATTCTTGGATAAATAGTTAACTGAGAATAACTAAATTGAAAAATCTTATTTGTATAATACTCAATTACATCTCAACATAACTTACCCAAAATTTTCAGAAGTTGAATATGTAATTGGATAATATACAATATAAATGGTTTATTGATAAAATTTGAGTGTTATAATAAATGTTATACACTTAAATTTTATTATAAGGATGTTAATAGAGATAAATAGGATAATAAGTTAATTGAATATTAGATGAGACAAATAAATTTGTTTTGAAGGAATTAATAAATTGAAATTAGATTAATCTATGGAAATACCTTGAATTTAAAATCAATTTTAAATATAAATTAATTTAAATTGAAATTTTATGGTTTAAATTGATTTATATGGTTTAAATATATGTGTTAAGATATATTAAGTGGAATAAAGTAAATAATATTTTGGATAAAAGAATTAAATTTTTTGAATAAAATATGAGTATAATAAATGATTATACAAATTGATGGTTTAGAAATGGTTAATTAAGGATGAATAGATAATAAGATAATGAATTTAGAAATAGATGAATTGGTTTAACTTAAGTGAACTCAGTGGATTAAATCAAATTGCTAAATATTAATTAGTTTAATTTGAAATTATATGGTTTAAATAAATTGTCTTATCTTGTCTTTTAATCTATTTTTCTTTTGGTTGCTTCTACTCTCCTACCTCCTTCCTTTTCGGGGACGAAAAGTTTTGAGTGGGGGAGAGTGTAACGACCCATAAATTTCAGTGGTTTTATTTATTTAATAAATTGGATTTTTGTGAAATTTTAAACAATAAAATTTTAACATAAAAATTTAATATTTGGAATGCGTCTGTTTTAACATAGCAACTGGTAAATTTTCAACAGAAAATTTGGAAGTTTATTTTCTAGTGTAATTTTATTCCAATTTATACCGGTTAAAAATTGATGATAATAAAATGTTTTCCAAACCTAAATATTTTTCTATAGAAAAATTGTAAATCATCTTCTGAGTAAGTCATCATCTTTCGTTTTTCAAAATTTGGACTTCTGTTGCTCCGTTTATCTTATTTCTGTTAGAATAGCAGCATTTCTGGTACCGGTTATCGACTTTTGATCGGATGACCGTACCACTGATATCTATGTACCGTTTTGATCGTCTCGTTCCGCTGATCTCTATGGTATACTCAACTCTGTATTTTGAGGTCCGGTACGCGACAGAAACAATAAAACAGTGCGTCGTACCGGTACCCTGAATTGTGACCGTTAGCTTTCGTTTGCCTTTTCAAGTTTGAACGTGGATCTCGGTAATATAATAAATTGTTTTATAGCTTCTAAATCAATGTACAGTTGTTACATTCCCATCACTTCAATTTATATTTACATTAGTACGTTTGCTTTGCCCCACACCTTTCAAAGGTGTAAACGTACAAAGTTGAATGGGTCATTTTTTCTTCTCCTAACATTTATTTTAGCATTCAAACTTTATACGTTATTTTCTCATCAAGCTGAACAGCTACTTTATTCACCTTATATTTTCATTTAATTTGTAAAACAAACTTCCTCTGATGTATGCAAAAGCAGAGACTCGCGCATGCCTCCCAAAGCCCCACCACGCTCCAGCCTTCCCCTCCGCTCGTGTTCGCCTCCGCCTTCAACCACCAACCATTCCAACGTGGCCGAAGCCTCCTTCCCAACATCTTCATATATTTCGACAGCTACCCAGATCTGCGCCTCCACCCAGGCAACCCCACGCCTCCACCCAACCACGACCCTACACCCTATCCCAGTCAGCAGCCGCAAGCCACCCACAGCCCATTCTTCTTCCTATCCTTCCCCGCAAGCCTCTCTTCCTCCTGAACACAGCCATTCCGTTTTCCAAAGCACATCCATCGCTGAGTATCTTCTGAGATTCACGACCTTTCCTCCCAAACTCATCCTTCCGAGCTCAATGCCTCCTTCTCACCTCAGCTGTATGTTTGTTTTAATTATGGGTTAGTATATATGTTGATGTTCCATTTTTTTATGTATTGGTTATATATATATATGAATAGCAAATTGCAGTAAATAATATTTTGATCTGTAGAGTTTTGAATATATATAAGCTTAGTTTATATGTTATTTGTCTAAGTATATATGTTGTATAAGTTATATAAATATATGTATATAATCTGCTAGTTATATTATGTATGGCCGCGGCTTTAACTTATGGTCTACATATATATATAGTTATATGTGTTTTGGTTTTAAACTTTGGTGTGTTTAAAACTATTTGTAATGTAAATAGGGTAGTAGATTTATTTAACCTGTTTTTCACATCTGAGTAGTTGTCCTCATATTTTCCTTGAAGCTTATGGGTTACGGTATTATATTGCTGAGATATATTAAGGTTGTGTAATGGATATCAGTTATATAAGTAGCTACATATATTAGTTTGAATATATAGCTATAATTTACAGTTCAGTTTGAATATTAATATTAAGTTGCCTGTATATATTATAGAAAATAAGATTTGTTTATATATGCGTATGACCGTTTACAATATTGTAACATGTTAGTATAGGTATTTTAATAGCAGATATTTTTTTTAAATATATAATATAAGTCGACATGATTTGGGTAAATGCTTTGTATAAGAAAGTGAAATGTATATGTACGGTATATATTAGCCTAGCTATTTTGTTCATACTTATATAGGACTGTATACTAGATCTGGGAGGAAGTATAATGTGTCGAGTATTATATTAGTTACTTTTCAGCTTATTTATATTGTATATGTAATACATAATGTTAGTATATTTAAGTTTTATAATCGACTACTTTATAAATATAAGTTGCACATTTTGGTTAATAACATATTTTATGTTGGTTTATAAATTATATATATATAATTATAGATTTAATATGTTAGTTTATATGTTATCAGTGTATATATATAGTAGTTATTTTGTTTGTTGATTTACGTTATTCGATGTGAATCTATATAGTTCTCTATAAGTTATGAACTATGTATGCCAGTTTAGTTATTAGTTGAGTAAGTGGTATAGTATGTTAAATATATAGGTTTAAATTTCTCAATTTCTGTCTAAGTTATATATATTATAATAAATTGTTTATATCGGTTTTATAACAAATATTGGTATTTGGACTTTTTCTTTAGTAATATATATATATATATTATTTTAAAATATGAGTTTAAAACTTATATTAACTATTAGAGATATATGGATATAATATTTATTTTGTTTTGGTTTATGTTAAAACAAATTTTGATTTCTTTCCATCGATTCCTGTTATCAGATCTATTCATCGAATTCGTGCCAATGTAACTTTGCTTTGGAAGTCGTGCTTGCATTTCATAACTCAATTCCTTTGTCTATCCTCTAGCCTCGAAAGGTGAGCAATCACTCTGATTAACGTTCTTATATTTATAAAATTTGATTTCAATTGAAATGTCAATTGAAATATGCTGATGTTAGTTATTTACATTGTTATATATGTCATCATCTGTATCTGCTCACCTGTGACATCTGACACCATTATCTGTTATTTATATTGTTGATATATGCCTGTTACTGTTGTTATTTTATTATCATATTTGTTATCACTCTGCAAGTTCCCTATTAGTATAGAATCACTATGGGTTGAAATGATACATACCCGAACGATCTGTAGAATAGGAGAAAATCGTTATGGGTTGAAATGATAAACCCAAGCGATTTTCATTGAATTGAATTTGGGATTGCGGGATGAAAAGATATATACCCGTATATATATTTTAAATTGCGGATTGAAATGATAAATATCCGTATCACTTGACCATAGGATAGGAAAATTTTATATAGGCACCGTTGGTCTATATATAAATGTTTGAAAATGATTTCTTTGGTTTTGAAAAGATTCATTAAAGTTGATTTAATAAAGTTGATAAATAATATGTTTAAGTATCTATTTAATATCTATATCTTTAAATATAGAATTTATAATGATTTGAAATTGATTGAAATTATACTTATTTAAGGATTATACTTAAATAAGTTTGATTTGAAATGTATTGAATTTGAAATTTAAAGAAGTGGTTTACAACTTGAATTTGAAAAGGTGACTTAAATGAATATTTCAAACGTATAAATATTTAAATGAGATATTTTGGTTATTTAAATTGAAAAATTTAAATTGTATTCAAATATTATGGAAAGGTTAAGTTGATATTTCAAACTAAATAATTGTAAAGAGAATTTGATATGTATATAAATTTATCGAATTTAGTTTTGAAATGTTGAATATTTAAAGCTTTGAAATATATAAAAATTGAAATGGCTTATTTTATGGTTCAGATATGTATTTGAAATCGATAATTTGAAATGGTTTATTTAGAAGCTGAATCGAGTTGAAATTGATGATTTGAGATTTGATTAAATTAAATTTTTGGAATTCGAGTTAATTTGAATCGATTTGTGAAATTTGAAGAACTATCTTATTTTATAAAGAAATTTTAAATTATATTTAAAACTGTTGATACTTTACTTTATAAATTATTGGGTTTTATTTAAAGGAGATATTATTGAATTGTTTTGGAAATGGAATTGATATATTATTGAATTGGGTTTTGAAATAGAAATAATACATTGATATTTTGGGTTTGAAATAGTAATGATATTTTGGTTTTGAAGTATAAACTATTATGAAATGACCACGGGGTTATAATAACGATTGGTTGGCAAAGAGACCGGGATCGGATATGGACATACTCTCTGTCGATACCGAAAACTACTTTGACAACCGTGTACGCGGTGGAGATTCCAGAATGAAGTAGGATGGTGGCGACGTTCTTAAGGTATGTTACGTGGACCCAACTCCCGTGAGTTGGCATAAGGTGGCTAAAACAGGAGCGATCTCGGACCAGTGAGGTAGCACCTCTTCTCGGACACATTTCTTCGATATTACTCTTACTTGTGATTTGACTAGATGGCCATCCTCCGATTTGGGAATGTTGTTCGAGGTGGAACGGTAGTGGCTGCTATGCGTATCCATCAGTCCGTGTGCGTAATTGGTATATCTACCCTAGCATTGCCTAGTTGTGCCGTGTCACCTACCATACCGAGCTTTACTACGATTATGATTTTAAGATCCGACCGCGTTAAGGTTCTCCATCCCCTTAACGCTATTTTCCGATATGATTATGCTTTACTTATTTAGACACTATTATAATAGCGAATATTACTACATAGTAAATAGTTTAACGGACCCTTAGAGGATGGTTATCCCAAACATCCTTTAAGTTACTTGTATTCCAGTTGATATTTCACTTGAGTTGGATTTATTGAATATAAGAATGTTAATCCTGACTCGAGTGTTTTGTGTTTTGCTTTACGCTCGGGTCAGACTGAGTGATACAGCATTTGAGACTCACCTTTGGAGTTGAAGCTTCGCTTGGAGATCCAGCTATCTATCGATCCTGCTTTCAGTTATTCCGTTGATTCCAGTGATGTATTCAGATCTGGTATTTGATTATTGTATTGAGACATCTATTGTATCTTGTTTAACTCTGTTATATATATATAGTAGCTTCATGAACTACTATCCTTTGTTTCCGCTGCATTATTGTTATATTACTCTGTGTCTGTGATCTGTAATTATTTTATTTACTGTATATGTTGAGTTTTGCCAAATTTTATTTACAACGCGGTATTTTGAGCAATTCAACTCCGGCATGAGTGTCTACCTATACACTTATAATGGATGCGAATGGTCCAAAATACTGGGTCGTTACAATACTTGAATATAGTTGAAATTCATAAGTAAATATAAAGAACAATAAATACATAATTTAACTATAATTTTATATTTAAATCTAAGTATAAATATTAAAATTTAAACATATTATTTGAAAAGACATTTAAAAAACAGGAGTATTTTGACTTTGAAATTAAAGATGTTTTGAGGCTAAAATTATTTAAAATCAGAATAGAGAGTTTTGAATCTTTTAAAAGGAAAGTTTTGAAATCATTTTGAAAACAAGATAATTTTGTAAAATCATTTGAATTAAAATTAGTGGATACAAAACAATGTCCCACTAGATTTTCGTAGGTTCCATCCCTTTAACGGGCTCGAAGTGGATTCCATTCCACGAATAAATTGGATATTAAGATGCCAGTGCTTTTCTACGAGTTTTAACAAGTATTCCTAATAAAACAGACTTAACCTTGAACTCTTGATAATCTTGATACTCATGAGTCTTCTATCTCTGTATCTTGAATCTCTATACTGTACAGTCTTCATTCTTGATACCTACACGGTTAGATCCTACAAATACATATATATCTAAACTTGTAATGTTAGTATTTATATTTTATAATCTATTCTAAGGTTGTTGTCATCAAAACCATCATCTCATGGACTAACAGTATACATATTCTTTTGTCTAGCACTTGTATCTATTCTTTTGTGACGTAGTGGATCTAGTTTGACCACTACTTTGATGTACACTTTTATGTGATATATTCATATCTGTTTCTGCCTTTGCGATATGCATATTTGTGACTGATTTGTGTTATGCTTATTTCTATATTTGTTTCCGAAGTCCATATAGCCACTGTGTGGTAGCTTTGAGTTTGTATTTGACATGTCGGATTTCCTCTTGAAATGAAATGTAAGTTATATTATCTGACATATCAGTACTTGCACAAAGCAATTACACAGATGGTCGCTCCTCAACAGCTTATTCTTCGTGCTAGTTGACGGCATTACCCCATAGTGTCCTTGGCTAGTGTGAGTATAGAGGTGGGGCGTCACAGCTTGGTATCAGAGCGAAACTTCGGAACAATGTAGAATAATCTAGCAAGGATTATTGTCCTAAGCCTTTCTTAGGAATCGTGCATAGGATTTAATTCGAGTCTTCGTACCATTCTATCCTATTTCTTTTTATGATGCCTTGTTTTATCAATCAAGTTTGTTTGATATTCATTCAGTGAATAACCTTTTTCCTCTTTTTTCTTTCTTAAAGAAGAGAAATGGTTAGACCAGGTCGTCCCAGCGCCGGTCAATCCAGTGCTACTCCTCAGGATGGAGTATTCACGTCTGCTCAACAACTTTTAGATCTTATGAAAAATGCTCAAGCTATTGGACCTATTCCAGAGCCCACTCATCCTAAATCAGGGTTTGCACGCTTGTGCAGTGATTACACCAACTTGGGTGGAAAGCCTTTCAAGGGTTCCGAGAGTGTTATAGAAGTCCAAGCTTGGCTTAGAACATGCGATGCATCTTTTCCCGCATGAATCTTATTGATCTACATCAAGTCCAAGTGGCTTATAACATGCTCCAAGAAAGAGAATTAGATTGGTATGAGCTTTTGGTTTCTGAAATTATTGAAGCGGATCTTACTTAGGAGCAATTCCGGGAAAGATTCGAGTTACAATTTGTGCCAGAAGCTAAAAAGGTATCTCTAGCTCGACGCTTTATTGACCTAGTTCAAGGTGAATCTTCTATGACGGATTACGTCGCATATTTCGAATCTCTATCTAAATATGGGGTCGAGTATATTAATACCCCATTGAAGAAAAATCAGAGATTTGTCTATGGGTTGAATAAGAACCTCAAAAAGCCATTACTTCTGAAACTAGAAGTTTCTTTTGATCAGCTTGTTGATATCTCTCTTCGACTTGAATAGGCCGATAAAGAAAGTGATGTTGAAGTTGTGGGTGCCAAACCAAACTTCAACAATAAGAAAAAAAGGCCTATTAAGATCAAAGGTTCTTATCCCAACAAGAAAGGGAAGAAAGCAACTTCGGTAGCAAAGACTTCTGCCTCTAGTCATGAGCAATGCTACAATTGTGGTTCTAAGGACCATTATGCAAATAGGTGCCCAAAACCTCTTTTTTGTCGTTATTGCAAAAGTTCGGGTCATCTTTTATCTTCATGCACCAAACTTCCAAACAAGAAAGAGGGAAAGCTAAATGTGGTGCAAGCCTCTAGTAACACTTCTCATGGTCAAGGTATTTCTCATTCTATCCTTGATGGCATTATTATATTTCGTGATCTTCCTATTCGAGTTCTTTTTGATACGGGTGCATCTCACTCTTTTATATCAAAAGAACTTATTGATGCTTTATCTTTGAATGTTATTGGCTTGATGACTTCATTGAGGATTGCGAATCCGGTTGGTGGATCCGCAACACTCATTTTACTGTGTAAAGATGTCGAGATTATTTTATGATTACTCTTTCCATGCTGATTTGCATGTTATGCGTTACTTGGGCTTTAGAATGATTTTGGGAATGGATTGGCTTAACCGTTATGAAGCCCATATCCTATGTCCTGAGCGGACTATATATCTTCGACATCCTCAATCTGTTAAGCAGATTTCTCTTGTTCTGAAATATTCAGATTCCAATTCGAAAGCATCCTTGTATTCTCTAAATCCTCATGATGACGATAATGATGATGAGGAAGATATTATTTCTCTCGTTCACATTGTTCGTGAATTTCCCGACATATTTGAGCCCGTATTAGGATTACCACCTAAGCGAGCAATTGAGTTCAGGATTAATCTAATCCCTGGAGCTCATCCTATTACTCATCCTCCTTATCGTATGTCCAATAAGGAAAATGAGGAGATGTGTAAACAATTATCTGAATTGGAAGCGAAACAATTTATTCAATCTAGTTCCTCTCCATGGGGAGCTTCGGTTATTTTTGTGAAGAAATCTGATGGTACACTTAGGCTTTGCGTTGACTACCGCAAGCTTAATGATCTCACCATCAAGAATAAATATCCTTTACCTCGGATTGATGATTTATTCGATCAACTTAGTGGTGCTAGAGTCTTTTCACAGTTAGACTTAGCAACCGGTTTTCATCAGCTCCGTATTGCAGAGGATAACATTCCTTTGACATCATTTCGTACTCGTTATGGATCTTTTGAATGGCTTGTTATGCCATTTGGTTTGACGAATGCTCCAGCTTATTTCGTCGACCTTATGAATCGAGTTTTCAAAGACTTCCTCGATCGATTTGTTCTCATCTTTATCGATGATATTCTTATTTATTCTAAAACCGAGGAAGAGCATGAAAATCATCTTCGAATTGTGCTGGAAACTCTTAGGAGCAACCAATTGAAAGCAAAATTTTCTAAATGCCATTTTTGGCAATCTCGTGTGAAATTTTTGGGGCATATTATTTCTGAATCCGGAATTTCCATGGATCCTTCAAAGATTGAAGCGATTCAAAATTGGAAGAGACCAGAGAGTGTGACGGAAATTCATAGCTTTCTCGGATTGGCGGGCTATTATCGTCGATTCATAAAAGACTTTTCTAAAATTTTCGTACCTCTTACTAATTTGACAAAGAAGGGAGTTAAATACATTTGGTCAGACAAATGTGAAGCTGCTTTTCAGAAACAAAAGGAACTCCTTTCTGTGCTCCTATTCTTGTGATTCCCGAAGGAAACCAAGATTTTATTGTTTATACCGATGCTAGTCGTGTTGGGTTGGGTGCCGTTCTCATGCAAAGGGAACATGTTATCGCTTATGCTTCTAGGCAATTAAAGCCTGCCGAGACTAGATATGCCACTCATGATTTAGAGCTCGCGGCTATTGTTTTCGCCCTTAGAATTTAGCGTCATTATCTTTTGGAAGAGCAATTTGTTCTCTACACCGATCATAAATCTTTGAAGTATTTATTTTCCCAAAAGGAACTTAATTTGCATCAACAACGTTGGCTCGAGTTCCTTGCATCTTATGATCTTGATATTCTTTATACTCCCGAAAAGGGCAATCGTGTTGCCGATGCCCTTAGTCGTAAACAAGAAGCGATTGTTTCCATGATGATATCCGAATGGAATGACCTCAAGACTTTGTCCACTTGTGAGATTCGAGATCGTGAATCTGATTTATGTTCATCTCTTGTTTTGTGTAGCATTGAGGCTCATCCTTCTCTTTTAGACCGCATTCTTGAAGCTCAAAAGCATGATCCCGAATTGGTTCTTCTTAGCCAAAGTTGTAGGGATAAAATTGATATTGAAGGTTTGAAAGACTTTGATATTGATGCTCATGGCGGTATTCGAAAATTTGGTAGACTTATTGTGCCAAATATTATTGATCTTCGTAAAGACATTTTAGAAGATTATCATCGTTCTAAATTTACCATTCATCCCGGTAGTAGTAAAATGTACGCGGACATGAAGTGACTTTATTATTGAGATGGAATGAAATCTGATATTGCTAACTTCATTAAGCGTTGCATGACTTGCCAACTCATAAAGGCCGAGCATCAAAGGCCTGGTGGGTTATTGCAACCTTTGGAAATTCAAATATGGAAGTAGGATCAAGTCTCCATGGACTTTGTTGATGGTCTTCCCCGTTCTCGTTCGGGTCATGATAGCCTATGGGTGATGTAGAAAGACTTGCAAAATCTGCCAATTTTATTCCCGTTCGGTCCAATCGGACCGTACCTATTTTGGCTAAACTCCATGTCAAAGAAATTGTTAGATTGCATGGAGTTCCTACTTCTATTGTTAGTGATCGTGATCCATTGTTTACTAGTGGATTTTGGAAGGGTCTTCAAAAAGCTTTGGGAACGAAGCTTAACTTTAGCACCGCTTATCATCCTCAGTCCGATGGACAAACCGAGCGTGTGAATCAAACTCTTGAAGATCTTCTTCGTGCATGTGTTCTTGATTTTGGTGGAAGTTAAAAGGATCATATCTCTCTTGTTGAATTTTCCTATAATAATAGCTACCAATCTAGTATTGGTATGGCACCTTTTGAGGCACTCTACGGAAGGCCATGCCGATCTCCTTCGTGCTGGCTTGAGGCTGGTGAGAAGCTGGTTTTAAGTCTAGATTTTATTCGTGATGCCACAGAAAAGATTGACCTTATTCGTCATAGGATGAAAGAAGCTCAAAGTAGACAAAAATCCTACACCGATAATCGAAGAAGGAAATTTGAATATTCTGTGGGAGATTTTGTGTTTGTTCGTTTTTCACCTATGAAGGGTGTTGTGCGTTTCAGTCGATCGGGAAAATTATCACCTCGATATATTGGTCCATTTCCCATCACCGAACGCATTGGTTCCGTGGCTTATTGCCTTTTATTACCGGCTCAATTTTCTGCTATTCATGACGTATTCCACGTCTCTCAATTACGGAAATGCCTTCGAGATTCCGATTCTATTCTTGAGCCCAGTGTTATTGAAGAAATTGAAGTTTCACCTAATTTGACTTATGAGCAACATCCTATTCGTATCATTGCTACGGAAGTGAGACGCCTTTGAAATAAAGATGTTCCTCTTGTGAAAGTTCAATGGTCCTCAAATCCTAAGGATTGCTCTTGGGAATCTAGTGAATTCATCGAGCGAACACATCCAGACTTACTCTCTCGTGCTCCTTAAGGTGAACTTCTCATTTCAAAATTTCTTCTTTTTGTGTTTGTTATGCCTTTGTATGGTTGTTACTTTTTATTTCTTTTTCTTAAGTATTGCAAGGACGCAATTTCTTTAAGGAGGGGAGTCTGTAACAACCCGCATATTTTACGTTTGTATATTTAATGTTTTATTTAAATATAGTAGCGTTAGTCGGATTAAAGTCTGAAAAGTTACTTTTTGTAAACAGTCGAATTGGGACTCGAGACCACTTCCATTGAGACCAAAATGACGTTTACAAATTTTTGAGTATAAACATCGATATGTTTGGAGTTGAGTAGAATTTTGATATTTTCTTTTAGGGTTTTGGGTTTGGGTTTCAGCCCATCAACCCATCTAATACCCTAGCTTCACCCCCTCTCCTCTTCATATATTCTCATTTTCCTAATACTCTCTAGCTAAAGCAAAAATGGGGGAAGAGAAAGGATATTAGAGTTCCAAACCCTAGTTTAATAAGGAAATACAAATTCTTGCTCCAACATCAAAGAGAAGCTAAGGTAAGCATCCTCTTCTTCTTCTCCATCTTAATCTCTCTCCAATTTCAGAAATTTCCTATAATCTAACTTAGGAAATATTGCTTATGATCTTCGATTGGAGCTTCTAGAGTTGAAATTGAAGAGTAGTTGATCTTTCCTTTGCTTTAGAGCTTCTCATTTGTTGTTTTGGGTTGAAAAGGTGAGTTTTTGAACTCACATCTATGTCTATATCTTTGATGATTGTTTGGTAGTAATTCCTAACATCTATTCATTGTCTTTTGCTTTTGGATTGAATTGGTTTGATGAATATTCCAATTTTTGGTGTTTTGAGGTCAAATATTTAAAAATCCTATCTTTGATGTTTGAACATGTTTTTGGGGTGTTTCGAAGAGCCATACAAGGCTGGGTTGTCGCTTGGCGTAAATCCTTAGTCTCCGTTGCTCATCCGTTCACCTCCGGTTAGGATTTTGCCCCACTTGGGGGCTAGGCTGATAATGCTGTAGAAGCAGGTTCAGTCGACTGAACCAGGAGGTCAGTCGACTGAAACATGGGACAGAAAATACTCTATACATGTATCAGTCGACTGACCTTATGGTTCAGTCGACTGACCTGGAAACCGAAATTTTACAGGCATAGTATCAGTCGCCTGAGCTGCTTGTCTCAGCCCAATTTTCCTATTTTGCATGGGTTTCCAATTTTAATCGATTCGTGTTGATCCGATTTGTTGTTATCATTTATATCGACTTTGATGACTTCTTTTTTAGGATTTTTGGGAATATCCATTTTGATGGGCTCGGTATCGATTTTTATGGATTTGATTCACGTATTCGTATGTGAATTTTTGGTGATTGATTGTTTCTACAATCATTTCTGTGACTTGTCACTTTAAAATACAAAGGTTTCTATACTAGTAGTAAATATTCAAACTTTTTCACAAAGATGATTCCAACTCTATTTTTAATACAAATCTCGTTTATAAAACCGCTATCCAATCTATTAGTATATACAAACCTTTACCTCATTCGTATGAGAAATCTAATTAAACGGCTTAGCAAAACAAGTGGTATGAAACACTTGCTTTTACTTTGTTGGTTAATTCTTGGATTTGTTCGATTGAACTCTTGTGACAATTTTCGAGTGGAAATCTACAATTTGTTCGTAAATATTTAATTTAAGCCAGTGGTTATGGGACATGAAGCTAAACTCATTTATTTACTAGATTAGTGTAATCGACACTTCTTGATGATCGATGATGATCATTTTGTTGTTTTGACTAGCGATGTGCGATGTCTCTTTGTCCACGTGGGGGACAGTACCTCATTTTATGGAGCTTCGTCTCATTCTTTTTATAGGCTAGCGAACTATGGTTTTATGGAGATCGGTTCATCGGGCGCATCGTTATTGTACTACGTCGTTGTTCCAAATTATTTGAGTTTCAGGTTCCTCGGGCGTACCGATATTGTACTACGTCGTTGCACCGGCTCTATGGTTAGCGACCATGGGTTAGCGACCTGTTTGTGATGCACGTGTTGGTGAGTTTTCATGCTCCCGTTTGTGATAGGCCTTCCCCCCCTTTGTGATTTCCAGATTCCTAGTTGATGATTTCTAGAATTTGTGTTTCACCAATTTTCGTGGATTGAATTGATAAGCTCTATCAATATTTGTGTTTTGGTGAATAATTTAAAGAATATGACATTCTTTTGGTGTTTGAGAATATTTGAGATATTGTATGATTTTTGTTGTTATCTGATGTATACTTGTCACAGTATGGCATTATTGTTATCATACGTTTTTGTCATATCTCTTATCCTATCTCACTTTATATGATATTTATTGCTAGACTGATCCATTTATTATTTTATTCTTAAATAATACTCGGGTCAGACCGAGGTATTTCAGGTGCTCTTGCTTGACTTCTTATCAGGGTCCGTCACCTAACTTTTGGCTAACTACTTTAGCATAGTAGTTT
Source organism: Allium fistulosum (assembly GCA_030737815.1). Lineage (NCBI taxonomy): Eukaryota > Viridiplantae > Streptophyta > Magnoliopsida > Asparagales > Amaryllidaceae > Allium > Allium fistulosum. The sequence goes on from CM060905.1 coordinate 459,492,956, forward strand.
TTTTGTTAGTTTACATTTGAGATAGAGACTCCTTGTTGTATATGTGAGAAATGCGGATTAAGGATCTTAAGGCTAGAATTAACACTAGGGGGGTGAATAGTGTTTTAAGAAATTTGTTAATCTTTTTGAGTTTATCTAACTTTATTAACAATGTATACACTAATTAGACACAGATATGAACACAGAATCAAACACAGATGCAAATATAAAGTAAAAGTAGTAAAGGAAAGAACACACCGGATTTTATACTGGTTCGGAGTTACCCTACATCCAGTCCCGCACAACTAAGTACAGATTTCCTTTCAAAAGCAATTCAACAATTACAACCCTCGATTTCAAGGATACGAGGTATACCCTCCAGAATACCAATCCTCTAGGTAGGGATACTTGATTTACCGGGCAACAAGTTCACCCAATTGATTTCCAGGGCTACAATCACACCTTTTCTCGCTTGATTGATTTACAAGGCTACAATCACACCTTTTCTCGCTAATATATTACAAAGAAATCTATAACTCTATTCATTTGTGATGTAGTGGATCTAGTTTGACCACTACTTTGATGTACACTTTTATGTGATATATTCATATCTGTTTCCGCCTTTGTGATATGAATATTTGTGACTGATTTGTGTTATGCTTATTTCTATATTTGTTTTCGAAGTCCACATAGCCATTGTATGGTAGCTTTGAGTTTGTATTTGATATGTCGGATTTCCTCTTGAAATGAAATGTAAGTTATATTTTCTGACATATCGGTACTCGCACAAAGCAATTACACAGATGGTCGCTCCTCAACAGCCTTATTCTTCGTGCTAGTTGATGGCATTACCCCGTAGTGTCCTTGGCTAGTGTGAGTATAGAGGTGGGGCGTCACATGCGATGTCACCAATGATATGAGGCATTTATTTCTATATTTGAGTGTTATTGTTTGAGTCACCTCTTTTGAGATCTTTTTATACTTAAGTGACAATGGTCCACTTAAGTCATGGGTGTGTGTTCTTTCTATTGCTTCTTCTCATTCGGAAAGAATTTCACCTTGAATCATATGCTTCATATTTTCATCTATTTTTATTAACTGATTGTTTTAGCTAGACCGACCCGTGTATTTTGTACTCGGGTCAGACCGAGTTGTTTCAGGTTAGCTATCAGTTTGGGACTTAGCTTTGATGCATCTGCTTGGATATCAACCTAGCACTTTTATGTAGTTTATATTTCTTTCCGCTTGACTCTGTTGTATGTTTTTGACTCGATGTATATAGTATGGTCTCTGAACCACTTTTGTGTATCATTTTGTATTGTATTGGGATGTATTAGTGTATATGTATTTATATATATATGATGTTTACTGTTCTGTGATGTGATATGCATTCTGTTGTTGTATTTTTTTTGATAGATCCCTTAGCCACCTATAGTTTTGTATTAAGCATTTATTGTATATGTCGATCCACGAGAGATAGAAAAAAATATATAGAGCATTCATCGACGTATTCAGTAGATGTTTAAGACAAGATTATAGATTGTCGCTCCTAACCAGCCCTATTCTCCGCATTAGCAGACAAAATTACGCGGTAATTCTTTTTGTTAATATGGGTCTCGGGGTGGGGCATTACATTGGATCAGCTCACAATGGCACAATAAGATAAAATAGGTCGATCAAAGGGTAGAATTAGGATTTCATCCTAATCAAGGTAGCAATTGAGATATGATTAGGGTTTCAGCCTAATCATAGTAGTTTAACACGAGTGCAAACAATCAAACAATCAAAGCAAACATTCAAACAGAATCAGAAATAGTATTTTATCCAAATTTATCTTTTCTGTATTTTCCTTTCTTGCTAGAAATATTGCTTAGTCTATTATCTTTATCTTGCTTAGAATTGCTAGTAATTACTTTCACTCACCAGACTTATTGTCTGACCCACTCCTCTATTTCCCCCTTTTCCCCCAAATAGGCCAGCAGAGTTAAGTTGATTCAGGTTGCTTGGAGATTCATTCCCGGAGTTCTCTCATTTTAGATGTATTCTTCTACTTTTCATCTTTTTCGTCTTGCTTATGATGGATTTGGCACTTGTGAGAGGGATTATGATTATTATTGTTATCTTTGTACTCTTATTATGTGAGACTGAGATGTATTCATGAGACATGTTTTTATGACTTATTTTGAAATAAAGTTTAATTTTGAATGACAAGTTATTATTTAAATGTTTCCACTGTTTTTACTTATTTGTCTTGTGAATCTTAGTCTCTATGATGCTTTAGCTATACCTATAACGCACCGCATCCTTTAGTATGTCCTTTTTGGGTATATTAAGGGGTGCGGGGTATTTCATGGATACATACATACACTTATTTATCAATTTAAACAAGAATATAAGATAAAATAATTTATTTTATTTTTGGGAATAAAAAGTATCTATAACATCATCAATAATGGCATCATATTTAATAATTGATTTATGAATTTAAAATGAGATTTAATGATTTAATAATTATTATAATTATTCAAATAATTGTTTTTAAAATGATAATAATTCATTTTAATTAGTGACATAGTGATAGTAAATCATTTATAATAATTTTATAAAGATATATACTTGATTTGAAAATACAATAATATTCATATCACTTTATTGATATAACAGCACATTTTGTAAACAATTATTTAATATTAATTTATATGGTTTTATAATTCAAAAGAGATCAATTTAATTAGCTAAAAACGATAAGAAATTAGTTTTCAAATTTTATTTTCATTTATATGTAAATTAATTTATAAGTGAAAATGTGTTCGGGAATCGGCTTCCCGATTTTCAATGGTTTAACGAACGGAAGTTGTTCAAAGTTGTTGCAACCTTGTTCATATGTCTTTTGCATATATGTAACATACACATACACACCCTAACATATACATGAAGACAAATAAATATACATATAAATATACTTACCGTTTACATTAGGATTTTCATATAGTTAAAAGAATAAATATCCAAGATATTTTCTACCCTAAAAAGCAAACGTCAACTTACTTACACACCATCATCATCACAGACATGGATGCACAAGGGGGGAGGCCTTGTCGTGCGTGTTAAGGGGATGAAGGTGTGGTGGGCAAGGGGCAAAAGAGTCCTTATACATTTAGATATTTATTTCCTAAATTTTCCTATAAATACCCACCATTCTCTTCATAATTTTACATACTATTCTACTTCATCTTCTTCCTCATTCTCAAGCTTTTCAATGGCTTCCTACCTTAAGTAAATTATGAAGAAAAATATTGTAAAAAGAAATTAAATTTATATAAGCAAATATACATAAGCAATCCACTTAAAACCAAGGCAAATCATCTCCTTTTCTCACTCAAACCCCACGGCCACCACCTCCTACAACCAAGGCCGAGCACTCCACCTCTTTCCAAGCTAGGCCGAGCTCATTCATAGGTCCAAGGCTCGATTCCATAGGTTTTAATTTGATCATAGCGAAGCTATAACGAATTTTCGAGAAGACAGAAACCAATGAAAGTGATAAACTATATATATATATATATGATAAAGATGATGTGATATGATTTCTATGGATGTTTTACTATGCTTTGATCATCAAGTTTGGTTGTTTACTATAGTTGTTTAATTGTGTAAACAAGTCAAGTTAAATATACGTCGATATTACACTAGGAAATCACTTTCCGAGTCAAGTTATAAAAGTGATATGGAATCATTAAACCCCTTTGAAATGATTTAAAATGGTTTATAAATATTTGATAAACACTAAAATCCAATTTGGTGAAGATTTAACAAGTTATAAAAATTGAGGCAAAAATAGGCGCGTTGCGTAACGGCAGTTCGCGATTTCGCACCGTAGAAAGTTAAATCCATTTGTACGATGGATTCGGAGTCGGAATTCTTTGGAATAAGAATTTTCCGAACTCTTATAATCATAATTTTCAAACAGAAGAAAATGATCGAGATTTTATTTAGTAAATTTTGAAATATGAGCAAAACAAGTTTTCAAAATAGTCGTGGTTTGGCAGTTTGGAAACCAAAGCGATAAATTCTTTAAAATTGCTATTTTTAATTCTTTAAAAATATGGAATAAATTATAAAAATATTTTAAATTTTTTTAAAAGTTATTTGAGTTATAGAAATGGAATTATAAATGATGGAAAAGTTGTTTTGATCAAATAAGCCTTAAAAGCTCTATTCGCAACACTATTCGTAGCACTTTTTATAACTTTTGAAATATGGCTTTAAACTTAAGTATTCTTTCCCAAATCTTTTATAAATGTTTTCAAATAAATAATTAAGTATTTTAAAGATGATTTGAAGGTTTTATAATTTATTTTCAAAAGTTTAAATGAACGATTGAAGAAAAACTTTTATAAATAAGTGATTTAATCTTGGCTCTAAAAGCCGATGAGTAGACTAGATTTTTCTATTCATGAGATCCGGATGTGAGGTGCTTAAACTAGGGAGATGTTCAGGAGCAACCAGTGCCCTGGCTCACTTGGCCTTTTTCCTGGGCAAGGAAAAGATAAGGTCCAAATGTCGAAAACGAGATAAGTATAAAAGATTTAATTTTTATAATTAATTAATTGCAACTTAGATTGAATAGAGATAATCTTCTTATATTTGGTGCTGAATTCCGAGGTGGGAGCCCATACTATCCATGTGAATTTAAAAGGTGGTTTTACCACTATTGGACGAATAGTAAAGGTTTACGGAAATTGATGTTGAGTAGAATTAGTATAAGTTTTATGGATCCGTTTTACTTGAATACTAACTAATTTGGATTTACCATTTTAGATAACATGGTTTCAACCTATTGAAAAGATATATATTGGAAATAAGAAATATTTTGTCCAGAATTACATAAATGATTTGAAATTATTTTAATCCATATGGATCCTTTTACTTAAAATTAATTATTTTGGGTTTACAATAAATGATGTCTTAAATAACATCGGTTTTGACCTACTTAAAAGTTATGATTTGGAAATATTTGTTAAGATTTAAATAAATGATTTAGAGATATTTTCCTAAGTAAAGGATGAAATGATTTTGAGTTACTCCAAGATTTAAAAAGGTTTCAATTAAACAAAGATTTGATAAATGAGGTTTAATGATTCTGTATATACCGGAAAGAAATGTTTTAAAGATACATATCTCTAGAAGATATTTTTGATAGAGAGAAAAGTAATAAATCAAATGATAAGCACTTATTTACTTAACATCTTTTTATTGATAATTAGTTTGAAGGAACTAGGATCGGATTTTCTTTGGCATGTGATGCAGCATGATAGGGGGTTCTCGCTTTGTGTTTGGTTCTAGCAGGAGACTCTTACTCCTACATATCCTCTGGGTTGGTGCAGTCGAGAAGCTGGGCGTAAAAGTAAATGGTGAGGTACCCTGGTGAGATACGGGGGTTGTACCCACTACCGAATGGCCGAAAGCCCGGTCAAATTTGAAATATTTTATAAATAAATTTTAGATTAATTACTTATGATAGTTTGATTAATTAATTAATAACATATACATATTAATAAAATAAAATTATAATAATTTTTAGATCTATAATGTATTTTGATATAGTTTGTTAAAAATATTACTATATATATTTATTTTAATTTATACATGTATACATGTGTAATGTATTTTGATATAGCATGTTTAAAAAAATTACTATAGATCTATAATATATTTTAATATATATATTAATAATTTCATAATATATAAATATATGTAAAATTATTTGGTTATTATGTATATATAGTTTTCATAACATATATATGGATCAATTTAAGGGACATAAATTAAGACATAAATTAATGGTTGATTGATTGGTCAATTGATTGATTAATTGATTGGTTGATTGGTTGGTTGATTGGTTGGTTGATCGATTAATTGATTGATTAGAGGAAGATCGAAATAAATAACTACAAAAATAAGCATATATTTTGATAACATACAATACATATACAATGAGCTTATGTATCCGTTGCGATGTAAATCCTAACATCTATATACAAACATGTTATACCTTACATGGAATATCAGGTTACACATCCACACACATATACATATGCATATGATGCATATATATGCTTATATATAATGTAAAACAAATCAAATAAATTTCAAACTACAATTTATAAATTTAAATAAAATACATGATTTTATTTAAACTAAATTTAGAAGTATTCTAAAGGAATTAGACTTCAAAGGCCCAATAAAGATCCAATAGGGTAAAAAGATCCGAAATCCACCCATAACTTCCGCTGCGGGCTGTTCTAGTTCCAACAATGATATTAGATCCCAATAGCCTATGCGGTCTAAATTAGTCATGTTAGGGTTAATAAATTAAGCTTGCACACTTAGTATGGTGTCTAGAAAGGTGACGTCTAAAATTAGAATTGGGTAATCAAGTACCCCGTCCTACATGGTTACCTGCCTGGTCTAAAAAGTGAAGTGAGCCCAAAAGTTGCCCCTAATAGGACATGCCCAATTTGGATTGAGTCTTAGGCTAATTTTCAAAATAGTTTTAAAAATTAAGACAATATTTAAAATTTAAAATAAAATCATGTTTATTATGAAAGGTTATAATATAACATAAATTTTCGGAATGTTTGAAAAGGTAACGAAAATTTCAAAATGTTTGAAACTATTTAAATATTAGTTTTCAAATTTAAAATTTATTAATAAAACTAATAAAATAAATTAATTAAATGAGTTAATTAATTAATACTTATATGCGTGTATTATATATGTTGATATATTTTATGTTATTTTAAAGCATTTAAGATAACATAAGTATACATGTATGTATAAATAAGATAAAATTTGAAATTAATGTAATTTAATTAAAATTGTTTAATTAAAGGTTAGTTAATTAAGTAAATTAATTAAGGGTTGATTAATTGAACAAATTAATTAAAGGTTAATTAATAAAATATAAACACACATATATGAGATATAGTGTTATACTATAAAGGTTATAGTATACACTATAAAAGTTATAGTAGTATGTCCAATATAAAAGATGTATTGGAATACTAATATAAAATTAATTAAAGATTTAATTAATTAAAATTCGTTAAATAAGATTTAATTAGTATAATATTATACATAAGAGTATTATATAAGTAGTATAAAATATAAATGTTATATAACAATAAAACTTATATGATACGAATGTATAAACTAAAGGTGGAACGTTAAAGAAACCCAAATAGACTTAAATGATAAATACATATGTAAATGTACATATACAATGATTTCTGATGTGTTTGACACTTGAATCACGAGGGTATTTCATAAGAAATACATTATTCCATAAGTCGATATCCCTCAATATAATATATTGAAGATTATGAATCTTTAATATAATGTTGTCCTCTACATTATATATACTAATAAATTACTTGCATAATCCTTATTTGTTAAGCAAACTCAAGCTGGGGATGTTATGTGTAGTATTATTAATATATTAAATAGATTAGGTAAGATAACTATATGTATTTGTTGAGCAGACTCAAGGTACATATACTATGCTTGGGCTGTCGCTATATGGTAAGCGAGAGCGAATAATTTCGTTTCGATTTGTTGAGCAAACTCAAGGTCGAAATGAGATTAGGGCAAGGAGCTATGGGTTAAGAGTTGTATTCGATACAACCGATAATGAGTTATTCACCGTTTGTGGGGCTATGATTTATTGAGCAGACTCAAGGTTAGAATACCAAGATAAACGAGTCCTAATACCCACTAGTGAAGTCGAAAGACTTCAATATTGTTAGTTCTTGAGATGATGGTTTTGATGACAACAACCTTAGGACTTGTTATAAAATATAAATACTAATATCTTTGTCTAGATATATGTATATGCAGGATATATATATGCAGGTACTGAGAATGAAGACTGTACAGTATAGAGATTCAAGACTAACGAATTCAAGATTGAAGAAATCAAGACTGAAGACTCATGAGTATCAAGAGTTTAAGAGTTCAAGATATATACTAGAGTCTAGATTTATGTTAAAACTTCATAATAGTACTGAAATCTTTATTCAGATTTTAATTGTGGAATGGAATCCACCTTCTCACTTTAATAGTAGGATGGAACCTACGACCTTCTCTAGTGGAATGGAATCCACGAAATTTTCAAAATGACTTATTTTTGGATTTTTTTCAAAACTATCTTTTTAAAAAGACATCTCTCTCTTGGTTTAAATATTTTAGCCTTAATTCAAAAACTATTTTTAATCATATTAATTTCAAAATCATTTCTTGTTTTTAAACTATCTCCTGATTTTAATGTTTTAGCTTTAATCTCCAAATATTTATATATTTAGTTTTTATTACTTTTATATTTTGTAAGATCACTTTCCAAAGGTTTTTATAATCATAAAGTATATTCAAAATACTTTACAAAGTTCTAAGATTGTTTCGACAAACTTTAGAAAGAAAATATCTTTAAAAAAAATTAATTTTCAAAAAATACTAGGGGATGTCGACATGCCTATACCCTCCATGTCGACATGGTAGCCGTAGATTTTAAAATTCAAATTTTCAAAAGAACTGTCTATTCGTCATAACCTTTCACGAATCGACATGACCGTTATTCTCCTATATATACTAGTAGTTTTCAATGAATTTTCACTTAATATTTCTTGGTTTTCTCTCCTATTTCTCTTCCATTCTTATTTTTGAACATTCTTAACAAAACTCTTCCAAAATCCTAAGTGAATCAAACTCGATCATCTCTAGTTTGATTCTCTACCACTCTTTCTTAAAGATCTCAGTGCTATTCAGAGTTATAGGATCATTTGTAATCAAAGATCAAAAGATTGAAGTGTATCGAGTCTCCCTCTATCAAAGTGTGATTGGAAACGGTGTGATTGTGGCCCGTAAATCAATTGGGTGTGATTGTGGCCCGTAAATCAATTGGGTGTGATTATAGCCCGTAAATCAATTAGGTGATCTTATAGCCTGGTGAAATCAAGAGAGTTTTCCCTGGAATCGGAGACAGGCGGGTGTATCTCATGGCCTTGAAATTGAGGTTGCAATATCGACATTATATTTGAAAAGAAATCTGCATAAGAAGTTGTGTCAGACTGAATGTAGGGTAACTCCGAACTAGTATAAAATTCCAGTGTGTTCTTTCCTTTACTGCTTCTACTTACTATTTGCATCTCTGTCTGGTTCTGTGATTGTCTCTGTGTTTGTGAATTGCATCTGTTTGAGTTTAATTTGAAAAGATTTCAAAAAGATTCATAAAATTAATTAAACACTATTCACCCCCCTCTAGTGTTAATTCTGCCTTAAGATCCGTAATCCGCATTTCCTACATTTGGTATCAGAGCAATGGTTTTCAAAGTTATCATAATCTGAATTTTGAAAAAGTTTAAAATGGCAATTTTTGGAGATTCTGTTAACACTAGTTCAAAACTGTCTAAATCATCATTGTCTCATAAGTCTGCATATTGTTATTAGAGAAAATCAAGTTATCTACCAAATTGGTGTGTTGTGCAGGAACATGTGTTATATGGCTTTTGAAGAATCAACACTCAATGGAAAAATGGTGCAAATCAAGAAAAATAAATGGATACTTGATTGTGGATGTTCAAGACACATGACTGGTAATCCAGATATACTGAATGACATTATTTATGAAGATGGAGGACTGGTCAACTTTGGAGACAATTCAAAAGGATATGTGATTGGCATCGGCAATGTCGGTAACTCTAAAACTCCTACCACTTCTGATGTTCTGTTAGTTAGGAATCTAAAACACAACTTACTTAGCATAAGTCAACTATGTGACAAGGGCTACAAAATTAAATTTGAAAAGGATAAGTGTCACATCAAAGATAATAAATCAAATATTATCTTTGAAGGAATTAGGAAGAAAAATATTTATATTCTCAGTATGAAAATCTCAAATGATAACCTATGTCTTTTGGCTAATATAGGTGACCCTTGGATTTGGCATAAAAGATTTGGCATTTGAATTTCAAACTCTTATCTAGACTTTCAAAACTTTATTTAGTAAGAGGTCTTCCTAAAATGGATTTTAAAGTAGATGGTATATGCGATGCTCATCAATTAGGAAAACTTAGGAAGAGTTCATTAAAATTGAAAGATATGATTTCAACTTCAAAACCTCTTGAGTTACTTCATTTAGATCTATTTGGTCCATCTCAAATTCAGTCAATAAATCATAGTAAATATGTTTTTGTAATTGTAGATGATTATTTTAGATTTACATGGACAATTTTTCTGAAACATAAAAGTGATGCTTTTGATTTATTTAAAACTTTTTTGCAAAAATAATTCAAAATCAACTTTCTTTAAAAATCAAAACTATTCATAGTGATCACGATGGAGAATTTGAAAATGAATTTTTTTATAATTTTTGTAATAAAAAAGGAATAACTCATAAATTTTCCTTTCCAAGAACTGCACAACAAAACAGAGTGGTAGAGCATAAAAATAGAACGATTCAAGAGTGTGCAAGAACTATGCTTTCAGATAGTAAATTACCAAGAAATTTTTTGGCTGAAGCAGTTGCTACAGCTTGTTACATTTTGAATAGGATTTTAATTAGACCTCTAACTAATAAAACACCATATGAACTTCTTTTCAATAAGAAACCAAAGGTAGCTTATTTAATAGTTTTTGGAAGTAAACGCTTTATTCTAAATACAAAGGACAATTTGGATAAATTTGATCCTAAATCCGACAAAGGAATCTTTATCGGATATTCTAATGAAGTAAAGCATACAGAGTTTTCAATTTAAAAACTAATACTATTGAAAAAACAATGCATATATCTTTTGATGAAAATTTCAAAGATTTTGTTCAAATAAACGATGAAGATGATTTTTTTACTTTAAATAATGAATCAAATGAAACAAATTGTGAAACTGTTCATCCTAATAAAAGGATCAGGTTTTTAAAAAAGATCATCCTATAGAAAATATACTAGGCAATATTGAATCTGTTATTAGAACTAGAAATCAACTAAACAAGATGAGTAATGTAGCTTTTATATCAATTATTGAATCCAAAAATCCAAAGGAAGCATCATCTGATGATTCATGGATTCTTGCTATGCAAGAAGAACTGAATCAATTCACTAGAAATGATGTATGGGAACTTGTTCCTAGACCTGAGGACAAAACTATAATAGGAACTAAATGGGTTTATAAAAATAAAATGAATGAACAAGGTGAGATCGATAGAAATAAAGCTCGGTTAGTCGTGCAAGGTTATTGTCAAGAAGAAGGAATACACTTTGATCAAACTTTTACACACGTAGCAAGATTAGAAGCCATTAGAATTCTACTTGCTTTCGCAAACCACAACAATTTCAAATTATTTCAAATGGATGTCAAAAGTTCCTTTTAAATGGTTTTGTTAAAGAAGATGTTTATGTTGAACAACCTCCACTTTTTGAAGAAGAAAAGTTTCCAAATCATGTTTACAAATTAAAGAAAGCTTTATATGGTCCGAAACAAGCTCCTAGAGCCTGGTATGACAGACTAAGATCTTACCTATTACAATCAAATTTTGAAATTGTAGAGTAGATATTACCCTTTTTATTAAAAGAAACAAAAATGATATCCAATTAGTACAGATTTATGTAAATGATATCATTTTTGGATTAACAAACAATGAAATGAACAAAGAGTTTTCTGAAATAATGACAAAAGAGTTTGAGATGAGTTATATGGGTGAACTTACTTTCTTTTTAGGATTACAAATAAAACAATTAGATAGTGGTACTTTCATTAGTCAAGAAAAGTATGCTAAGGATCTAGTTAGTAAGTTTGGTATGACCACTGTGAGTTGAAAACCCACTCCTATAGAAACAAATGAAGCCTTGAATAAAGAAGACATGTCAAAAGATGTTGATAAAAAACTATACATAGGAATGATTGGATCGCTACTCTATATAACTGTGAGTAGGCCTGATATCATGCATAATGTCTATCTCTGTGCAAGATATCAATCTCAATCCAAAGAAACCCATTTAAAAGCTGTTAACTGTATCCTAAGATATGTTAAACACACTTTAGACTATGGCCTATTATACCCTAAAAATGATTCATTTGATTTAATCTCATATTGTGATGCTGACTATGCTGGTTGTAAATCAGACCGAAAAAGTACAAGTGGATCTTGTCTCTTTTTAGGACATTCTCTGGTTTCCTGGTTTAGTAAAAAGCAAAATACTGTCTCACTATCAACAACTGAAGCAAAATATATCTCTGCTGCTTTGACTTGTTCTAAGTATCTATATGCAACAGAACCTAAAGGATTTTGGATTAAATATTTCAAAATCACCAATTTATTGTGACAATACAAGTGCAATAAATTTATCCAAAAATCCAACTCATCATGCTAGAACCAAAGATATTGATATCAAACATCATTTTTGTAACGATCGGCCTTTTTGGACGTTTTAAGCAGACACACACGTCAGACTCAAACCATTCAAAAGGGCAAATTGTTATGGGATAAATAAGAAAAAGCAGAGAAAGAAAGAAAACAAATACAGAATCTCGCAGCGGAATGACAAAATATAATAATCAAATAAATAGTTCATGAAGCTATTTACAAATAACATTGATTAAACTTTTATAATATAGATCAAAGTTACATACAACAAGAATAAATAATAAATAAATGTAGCAGGACAACATGATGCAGTGGAATAAATATAATACATAATAGTAGTATAAAATCCTCGTCTTCATTCTCCAAAAAGCAGTCTTCGATACACTAAAAAGCTCAGACTGACCCGAGCGAATTGAAAAGACAAAACACTCGAGTCAGAACTAAAAGATCTTATGTAAGTTAAATCAACGGTAAATAAATATGAATGTGACGGTGTCAGAGATGTTTACGGGTTTTGATACCTCCTATCCATTGTCTAACGTGAGTGTAATAACTTAAGAGATGTTCGGGATTTCCATCTCCTAAAGATCCGTAAAACTATCTACTATGTAGTACAATACGCTATTATAATAGTCTTTATAGTAAAGTAAAGTATTAAAATAGCGTTAAGGCGTTACCCATATCCCCCTTAACACATTTTATATATTCCCATAGTCTATACAGTACCATAATTCCTCCGTAAACTAGAGGGCTATCAGAGGGCACTCCATAGGTATGGTACAAACCAAACTCGTAGAAGGCGCGATATGGCATGCGACAAGGCACACGAGGCAATGCCCAGGGTAGATATACCAATTGCACTCCCGGACAGATGGTAACGCATAGCAGCTACTACCGCCCACCTCAGACACACTCCCATAATCAAAATCAAGGGGTGGCCACCAAAACAATCACAAAGTCAAAATATAGTATCGAAGAAATATGCCCGATAGGTGGAATGACCTCACTTGGCCCCATATAGCTCCTGTTTTAGCCACATCAAGCTGACTCACGGGAGTCAGGGTCACGTAAATACCTCATACAAAATCGTTCGCCAAACCATCCTACTTCATTTCTGGAATCTCCACCACGTACACAGATGTTAAAGTGGTTTTCGGTATTGGCAAAGAGTACGACAATATCTGATCCCGGTCACTTTAACAACCAAACGCTTATTTCACACCGGATGGTTCTTTTACATCTCAAGAAGGTCAATTCACAATTTATATCAAAATATCATATTCGATTTCAAATCATATGTCTTTCGAAATCATATTCACTTTCAAAACTATATTCACTTTAAAGCCCGTATTTACTTCCAAAATCATATTCACTTTTGAATTTATCGATGAGATAGGTTAATTAAATCCTAGTTCCAAAATCATCGTATTTACTTAAATATGTCATTTCACAAAAGGGTATCAATTCCAAATTCCAACTTAGGTTGTATCATCATCGAGGATTTAAACATAATTACTTCAACTTTACACAGTCTGCAATTTTAGAAAATAGTTTAGATAGTCATAAATAGTTTTAATAGTTTTAAAAATAGTTTAAATAGATTAAAATAGTTTAAATGGTAAAATAGTTTAAATAGGTTTAAATTTGATTTAACTAGATTTAAATTGATTTAAATAGATTAATATAGATTTAATAGTTCTAATTAGATTTAAAAGGATTTAAATAGATTAATTATAGATTAAATAGATTTAAATTATATTAAGTATATTTTTAAATAGATTAAATAAATTTAAAATAGATTAAATAGATTTAAATTATATTAAATAGATTTAAAATAGATTAAATAAATTTAATTGGTTTAAAATAGGTAAAATAGATTAAATTGGATTAAATAGGTTATAATAGATTAAAATAAATTAAAAGTTTTAATTGATTAAAATAGTTTAAATTAATTTAAAATAGATTTCAAGGTTATATCCAAACATTTCCAATAACTCAATTTCCGATAAATTCATTTATATTTGACACTTTAACTTTGAAATTCCAATTTAAATACTTTGAACAATTCATTAAATCAATTCTAATTTCAACATTTACCTTGGACTTTCGAAAATAATTCAGTTTATATAAATCAAATTTCTATTTCAAAATACAAGTTAACTGAATTCAAAAAAATTTAAAGATTTAAAAATCACTTAATTTAACCAATCCGGTGTCCGTATATAATTTTCTACCCTAGGGTCAAGTGATACGGATATTTATCATTTCAATCCGCAATTTAAAATTTTTCTGTTATATATGATTTCAAACCCTAATCTCAAATTAAATAAAATCCATAAAATTGCTCGAGTCTATCATTTCAAACCATAACGATTTTTCCCTAATCTATGGATCATTCGGGTATGAATCATTTCAACCCATAAGGAACTTGCAGCATTATAACATATAAAAATACAACATCCATTCATCCAATATCAACAATCAAACATACATCACAATCATCATCCAAATCAACCAATAAACATCAATAAATAACTGATAATCAATAACAGGTATTAAATTGACAATTTAAATTCAATATTAAATTAAACGATGATTAAATGCAGTAAAAGTCAAATTTAACTAGAATAAAATTTTAAACATACCAAACATCAATCAATTGATTTCTAATCCCATCATAAATTTAATTTAACTAACATAAGATAGTTTAGTAATTGTGAGTGGGTTATACTCACCTTTGATTTCAAATCGAATTGAAATCCAAAATAGGGCTCAAAATTGAATAGTCTCAGAATTCACCCAAACTAGTGTCAGAATGTCCAGAATTTCGATACGATCCCAACGAAACAAACTGTGCGTAAATCCGACCTCATATGTAAGAGATATGCATATTAGAACGAGTTGAAATTGAAATTTAATATAAAAAAACAAGAAGAACACCCTCACCTATTGCCACGTCACAGGCCCTACCTCTAGAAACAAACATCGCGTTCGAACCTAGCTTGTATGCGGGCATAAAGTAGCACCGCCACCTCACCGTTGATCACCTACCCACCTTGCGACCTCCCATAAGCCTGCCGCGACCCCTTGCAACCATCGCAGTGCCACGCGCACGCCTACCAGAGGCCGCACGACCCTTGCCGAGCTCAGAAACTCCAGCCACTGCCATGGGTTCCAAACCAAATCGAATTAAATCGGCCGATCCAACCATCAAACCACCAAACGAACACCACCGATGGCCTCCCCATGCCACTCTCCACAATACTGTACCGATGGATCGTCGATGGATCGATGATCATCAGCCACCAATTTGAATAGTCGAGATGAATTCGCTAATATTTGGCCATACAGAAACCCAAATTGAAAAACAAACTGCAGATTTGACTTGCGCTCGTCGAGAGCTTCGAATCGATATATAATTTGATATGGTTTGGAGGAATTTGACTTTGAAGTTGAATTTTGATTTGAAATTGAAATGAGGAGTTTAGGGTTTTCAGCCATTGAAAAGAAGAAGCAGACAGCTGAATTATACGTACAAAAATGAGTAGTCATAAGTCTGCTAGGGTTTATAACAAGACTATATATACTAACGAAGCCGGATAAGAAATGAATAACCATCCGAATAATTTGAAATGACAATAACGACCCGAAGAGCCCGTTCTTCCTCCGAAACGAAATTGGGTCATCCCATATATCAAACTAGATGTTTGTGACAATTTTAAACTCAATGGAACAGGTTTCAGATCCAAATTCCATCGTATGAAGAAGTTGCTTTAAAATCAGCTTATTTCAAATTGATTTCAATTAAATTGATTTCTATGCGTTTCAAGTCCGTACGATCAAATGGCAAGTCCAATCGCTACGAAACTTGAAATCCTACACTAATTCATCGTTACGGATCCGATGAAACTGGTTTCATCAAAATCCAAGACAATGGCCAAAATGGCTATTTTTACATTAATTAAATAAATTATTATTAAATTAATTAAATCACTTTTTTAATTTCAAATCTTATAATTAACATATTTTATCATTTTATATTACTTAGACATTTATAGTAATTTAAAACAAGTTTACATATAATTTCATTGTTAGTTATTACACCAGTTACGGTGTTCAATTTCAACTGTAATTAAATCCAATTGATTATAATTTAATTTCAATAAATTGATCTAATTTGGTTTCAATTTTTTTTATTAAATCAATTATTACTCTATAGACATAGTTAACATTTGTTTATATCTTATTACACTAATATGCTACAATTTCTATCTTTTATTTGTATTAACTACTATATTTCAATTATATTGAATTTTTGTCGATTTTCACATTAAATAGAATTTTAAATCCCAATAAATTGATCAACTTGGTTTCACTCTTTTATTAAATCAGTTATTGCTTTGCAAATATAATTAACATTTCTATACATTTTATTACATTCACAATTTGCAGTCATTGTCTTAACTCACATTAATGTGACATTTATTTGCATTTAATTATAATTGATTTGAATGAATCGGTAACAAATAAAAATTGTCACCTTTCTACATTTAATCACATTTGTAAGTCTATTATTTACAAACAAATGTTATAACAACTTACACTATACTAATTCTATCCAATTTCAATATATTACACATTATTTAATTGATTAATCAACTTATAAATTATCCATTGCTCTTTTAATCCATTTTTCAATTAATACGTGTTATTACAATTAATTTGCAATCTATAACCAATTATAACTTTTTAATCATTTTAATTAATTAGAATTTACATTTAAAGCAGTTATCAATTACCTTAATTTAATAGCATTCATTTCAATCCAATTACATTCTTATTATTTAATCCCAAAATTTTATTTCTTCCAACATTAAATCACAAAACCATATTAAATTAACAATTTTTAATTATCGAAAATTATGGGTCGTTACAATTTTCCTAGAGATAATATAAGTAAAGAGATTATTTCTCTTGAATTTATCAACATTGAGAATCAAATAGCTGATATTCTGACCAAACCCTTGAATCAATCAACCTTTACTAAATTAAGAAGAGAACTAGGTATTTGTTTATAACCGAGATATAGGATATAGATATAGTAACATATATATTTAAACAAACAGAGAAAAACAAAATTGTCAAAATTTTTAAAGGGATGTCGGCATGCCCCTATCCCTCATGTCGACATACAACGGTCAGATCTGAAATTTTGATTTTCCCTCTAAAATCAGTTTGGTGGTTATATAACCACAATATTTCAAATTCATCTATCTCTCACTTCATTTTCTCTGTAATAAACTTCTGAAAATACAAAGTAATCGCCTCCTCTTCTAAATCAAACCAAAATACAACCATTTTCTTCCCTTCTTCTAATTCTGGTCCATTCCAATGTACTACATTGCCTCGAGTAATGAAGCTTGAGGAAATTATGAAGGATTCTCTGCAAATGCTGACTGAATTACAAGTCATGCAAATAAGGATGGCAAAGGAACAAGAGAAACAAGGCAAGGTTCTTAGAAATTTGCAAAAATTTCTAATGGATAATCATGCAGACCTTATTGTGATTGAAGACGATTCCTCTAACATACATATTCATAATCCATTAGAGGACGTTGAAGAAGAAGAAGAAGAAGACGAGGAAGAAGCGCAAATGGACGAGGATGACAATGTTGTTTGTGTTGGAGAAGTCTGTTTTGACAAAAATGGTAATATTGTTGAACATCATGGAAACTTTTGTCTCCATTACCCTAATTGTTCGATTCACAAGTCACCAATTATCAAGGACTCTCGTTAGATTGTTATTATATTAATGTTTTTATTTTTGTGTACCTGTATATATTTGTGTCTATGTTTCATATATATGTGTAATGTATCATCATATATAATAAAATTAGATTTATGTTTCGCTTATTATACTTCGTTACTAGCATTTAGTTCCATAGTATTAGTTTAAAGGGGAGTTATGTAGTTTAGGCTTAGTTTTTGTTGATGAAAAAGGGAGGAGAATAATAAAATAGGATAGTTAGGCTGTTAGTTAGGATTAGATTTAGGGGGAGTTAGTAGATTAAGGTGGAGTTGTTGGAATAAGGGGCAATCGGAGTTTGGTGGAGTATATTTTATAAACATAGGTTATGTAACGACCCAGAATTTTTGATAATTAAAATTCGAATATTTAATTGATTTTAAATATTAATAAATGGAATTTAGAAGTCGAATGATTTATTTTTCGAATATTGAGTTTAATTGGATAGTTAAATCAATAAATTAATAATTGAAATTCCAGAGATAATTGAAAATCGAGTTAAAGTGATTGAAAATGATTTGTAAAATTTTATTTAATCATACTGGAGTTATAGAAAGGTTATAGAACTTTCAGAATCGAATTTAGAATTAATCTGTGAAAATTGAACATTTTAATATTTAATTATCGACTGTAAAAATAGCCAATTTTCGAAGAGTCTCAGAATTGAACGAGACCAGTTCCATTGGATCCGTAATAGTTAGTTATTATCGGATTTCAATTTTCGTATCCATCGGAGTTGTCGTTTGACCGTGGCAACTCGAAACGCATCAATATCGTTTTAATTTTTAAATCGTCGAGTTAAAATAGTCATTTTTCAGAAAGTCTCGGATTTCGACGAAACCAGTTTCATCGGATCCGTAATGTGATATTATTGTAAGATTTCAAATTTCGTAATTTTTGGATTTACCATTTGTCCGGTACAAATTAAAACGCCTCGAAATCGATTTAAATCGGTTTAATTTAAATTGATCGTTTATTGCCATATCTCACACATACGATCGAATTAGCTTCCGAAACCTATTCCATTGTGTCCGGAATGCGGGGTAAACCCCAGAAACGCCAGTCACTGCGTGTAAATCGGAGTTCGGAAATTCCAGAATGAATAGTGTTCGTCGTTTTTCTATAAATAGACCATTTAATTCATTTTTTTTTCACTAAAATCAAAACCCTAGGGTTTAAAACGTTCAGTCGCCACTTGATATCATCAATGGCCGAAAAGCACCGATATTCCACTCAATTTTTCTCCTTATCCATGAAATTTTAGCCAAAACTTCCAACTAGCAATTTAAAGAGCATAGTGTGATCTTCGAATCCATACGGTGGAGTAGCACAGAACTCGACGAGGTGGCCAGAAATCGAGCTGGAAGAGGTTGCGTTCGTACACGAGTTGCAAGGCGTATGAGCCACCGAGCTTGACCGGTTTTGGGCCGGAGGTGGAGCGCGCGTGGGGGGTTGAACTGGTGGTGGTTGATCATCATGTAGGCGAGTGTATTGCGTGCGAAAATGGAGGGCTAGGGCCGGCTTTGGGTTCCCTTGGGTCGCGTTCGAACTGTAGGGGGAAGAAAGGAAGGAACGGTGCGATCAAAGAGAAATGGACGGCTGATGTGTGAAGGTTGTAAAAATATAAAAGAAATTGTATATTAAATTGTATTTAAAATTGTATAAAGTTTGAATTACCATAACTTCGTCATATATTATCAGAATTCAACAAATTTGGTAGCGCCGGAATCGTAGAAACACGTACTACGCGATGCAATTGGTTTGGAATCGTTTGGAGCTAGTTTGAATTTCGGGTAAAATTAAACGCCGTTTAATTTTATTCGAAATAAACGCTGAAATCAGAATTTAAAATCAAGGTGAGATCTTCTCACTCAAAGGAAAGTGGATTTTCTTTTACAGTTATTTATTGATGATTGATTGTTTGGATGTGATATTAGATATAGTAGGATATATATCTATATATATAGCAATATATACATATTGGCATATGTATATATTGGATTGATTGATTTCCCGCCTCGTATAGCGGATGAGACCCTATTGCGCCGTTAGTAAGCGGAAATTTATAAAAACCCATATACCGCGATAATTCCGTACTGAAGCGGAATTGGTATTGTGCTAACATCTTTGGATGCAGGGAAACAGGTTGGAGGGATCCAACTGGATTCCTCAACTGTATTTACTTATTTACAGATATTGATATATTCTGTTATCATATTGATATATGATATTGACTGTTGTGATGGACTGATTGGTGTTGTTGCATCATCGGATTCAGTTTTGAAATGTAAAAATAACGACTTTTACTTTAAAAGGGTTTTTAAAGTGATTTTTGAAAATATACGTTTTATGGAATTTTTTGAATCGATTTATAAACGTAAGATTTTAAAGTTATAAAAGTTATAAGTTTTAGTGAAATTTAACCGAAGTGGTGTTTTTGAAATAAAAGTCGATTTATTTATAAAATGGTTTAAGTGGGATTTTCGAATAACTATAAATGATTTGTAAAAAAAGGTTTATAAATTTGATAATTTATAAATCAAAATATTGGACTTATAAAACGATTTTTTTTATATAAGTGTTAAAAAGAAGTATAAGTGAATGAAATAAATCGATTTATAACGTGAAGTTATAAAGTGAATAAATACTGTAGAATAAAGGATTTATAAGAAATTTACTTATAAATTTGACTTTTACACTTAGATGAGATATGAATAGAAATTGCTAAATGAAATGATTTTATAAGTAGAAATGGTTATAAAGTGTAAATGCGATTTATAAACGTTGTTTATAAATCCGAAATCACTTATCTTGATAAGTAAATTATAGAAGTAAATAAAAGAAAATTTATAAGTCGAAGTTGTTAATAAAATAGAAATAGAATTTATAAACGTGTTTATAAATTCAAAATCAGTTGAATTTGAGAAATTAAATATAGAAGATTTTTAAAGAAGATATATTCGCGATTTTGGATAGCGAATTTTTATTGAGATAAAAATGTGTAGAAATGATTGAAATTGGGTTAAGTGAATTATATTCACGATTTTGGACAGTGAATACATTATTAAATAAATGGATTTATTTTTGAAGAAGTGATATTAAAAATGAAGTTAAACATTTTAAAGATGTTTTAAAATGTATTATGAATCGAAAGCATAGATTTCCGCAGTTCTTGTTGAAATAGACGTTTTCGAGGAATTTAAGGAAATGATGGACTATAACACTGTTGTTATAGTAAATGATTTCCGAAAGGAAATGTTTTGATGTAGTATTGGGATTTATATATCTATTAAAATCCGAATCCCTATACTAGTGATTTTGAGTCGTCGTAACGATGTTTTACGTAACATTCGTTTTGACTCAAATAAATGTGTTTAAAGAGAATGATTTCCTTAAAGAATGAATATATACTTAATATTGATTTAAGTATATTGAATATTTTCAAATGTTGAAAATAAATGATTTGTGAAATACTTATTATTAAATAAGTATGGAATTTCTTTTCCAATATGAAATGAACTGTTTTTGAGATTTTATCTTCAAAGATAAAATGAAATGTGAATATTTGAAATTTGTTTTTCAAATGGTTAAAGTGTGGAAAATAATATATCTAATAAAGATAATTTTTGGAAATTAAATAATTCGGGAAATTATTTGGAATCTGATGATGTTGCGCATCTTTATTGATAGTTAAATAACCGACTATCAATAATTACCTTTAGATAGGTATTTGTTGTGAATTGGATGAATTTGAATGCCACACTTATTTTTGAATAAGCGCTCACTATTCGGGTTAACCGGGAAAGGACCATGGGGTCGTATAACCCATTCCGAATATGTGATACGTCGTTATGAATTGCATTCGAAGACCGGTGTTGAAGACCGGATATTTTTGAAAACGGAAGGATTACCGTCGAGTTACTCTACATCGGCTGATCTCCGATTTAGAGGTTTCATCACCCTTAGTGACGGGAAGTCCGGACGTGATTAGAAATTTATCCGGATGTGCAAGGGCTTCGTGAGAAGTGCCTTCGGTTCTGTTCGATCCCGGAACAGACTTGTATGGATTGTGTGTCTGACGTTACAATTTGAGATATAAAGCTGATTTCTTTCAAATACATTTCTGTTGGTGGCGGAGGATTTATTCTCTTAGCTTAACACCCTTCTCTGAGACGTACGAGCTCAGAGGTTATGTAGTTGAAATTCATCAGCGATATATCCCAATTTGGTAACGTGGCATACTGAGTGTTGCTGTGAAATGATCAGTGTTTGATCATTTGTGATACGATCATTTGTTTGATCTTATATCTTTGTGATCATAGGTTGATCATTTTGTTTGACCCGAAGCAGGGCTTTTTGAGAAAGCGTAGCTTTGTGGACGAGACTTCATCGAGCCTCACACCCCGGAAATGGTCGAAACAGGAAGGATGCAGCAAGGTTCTAGGGAGTAGCGCCCCTTAGTGTATGTCATTCCTTCTGGATAAAGGTGGTATCATGGTATGGAGCCCAGATACTTAACCTCTGTGGTTACTGCATTATTATTATCTATGTGGTTTGTTGGAAATCGGGGATCCTCGGGAAGATCGGTGACGATCGGGGGATGGCATACGCGTGTCAGTAGTTACCTATTTTTGCAGAGGTAACCCGGCCTTGTGTTGGCAGAGATCCGGTTAGGTTCTCGGGTCGTCTATTCCAGGGACGTACCCATCGTGGATAGGAAGTTCCTTAGCCTGACCATTTGTTGGAAATCCAAAGAAACAATACGTGACTTGTACGGTTTTAGTTGTAGAACCTGCCATCTAATATGGCAGCTATAGCAAGCATACTATAATGGTACCTATGCTGGCTAAGATTTATATTCTACTTTCGAAATGTTTTCTACACTATGCACTAAAAATAATATCAAAAAGAATTTGATTTTGCGTAGTAAGCATCTTTGACTATCATAAGAAGAAATCTCCTCCAAGTCTGCGTTTGCATTGTGTGTGTGGCGGGAGGTCTTATGGTAGTTTCATTTTCCAAAAGCATTTCGAATTGACTTTAAAATTTTCCTGTTGTTTATTTTAAAGAATAACTGTTTTACGATCTCACACCAGTCACCATGACTGACTCGGAGTTTATTGTTCCCTTCTAAACTCTGGGTGCCCACCAATTTCCACACGGGCAGCCTAGAGTTAGATTATCAGGATATTCAGGATATTCTGGAGCTTTGGAGATAAGCTGGAGGACGAGTCGTAGTATTTGTATCTGATAGTATTTATTCCGCTGTGTATTCTGTATGAGGACAAGTTTATATAACTGTCCATTGATGTGATGTATTGTATTGAGTTGTATATTGACTCTGATGTGATGTAATGTAATAACAGATATAATTCTTTTGTTTTTAAATGATATTCATTTATCTATTATATATTGTTCCGCTGCGATATGTGAGATTCTGATATTGTTTTCTGTTTCTGTTTCTGCTCTTGTTCTGTTGTTGTTCTTCTTTCTTTTTCTTCTATCTTCTTCTTCTACCTTTTTCTTCTTTCTTAAAACCATAACTTTTCGGGTTTCCGGCATTCGATGGCTCAGCAGTCGATAAAGTGAGTATCGATGTTGAATTTTCGAAAGTCGAAAATTTTCGGGATGTTACATTTGGTATCAGAGCATATGGTTAAGCGACAACCCTGCTCTGTTGGGTGTTACTCATTAGAGATAGAGTCAGCAGTACTCTAGAATGAGTTGAGTGTAATAATAGATACGAGTGCGTATTTGTTAGTGAATATAAAATTGTTTTATATTGTGATGATTGGTTTGTTGAGTGGTATATGGATTCTGGTCGGTATTGTCCGTACAACTCTATCGATAGGGATCTCTAAACACTTGTATAGAACAATTCGGCACAGTATTGTTTTAAATAGGGTAAATGAAATAATTTTGCCCAAAACTATTTTTGGATGTAAAAGAAATGATTTTTCTATAAATTATCATAATATATCGATGTTTGGTTATTAGGAAAGTGATGATATTGAAATGTTATCATTACTATTGAAATTGAATAAGAAATTCAAATTGTAACTCCAAAGTTAAGGAATAAATTCACATATACAAATGAAATTTGAGAATGTAAATTATAAATGTGACTTATAATTTAAAACGGAATTCCAGAGAAGTATTTGGAAATGTTTTGAAAAGAATTTGAAAATTTTGGAGATTTGGAAAGTTTAAATCTTTTTGATTTGAAAATGGATTTCAAAGGATTTGAAAAGTATTTTGGAAGAGATGAAAAGCTCTAAACTCTTTTAGGTCGCTGGAAAATAATTCCGATGATGATCGCGACATCACCGGTGTTCATTTTCGGGTTTCCAAAAGAGAAATTGCTGCTAAATTGTTTTAAATGGAAGTTGTTTTGAAAATTTGGATTTTGTTTTGGAAATTAAAAGGATAATTTGAATTGTTTTCAAATGGTTTTGAAAAAGTTGAAACGACTCTGGAATCCTATTTAAAATACTTACGAAATATTAATAAGTTGATAACTTATAGAATATTGAAATTTGATTAGAATGAAATTCAAATTGAAAAACGAATGAATTAGTGAATGAATGAATAAATTGCGATTGCAAGTGCCAGAAAATGAAATTGAATGTTAAAATTCATTTTGAATTTGAAAGTAAATAGAACTGGAATTGAATTTGATAAATGAAGTATTAAACTGAAAGTTAGTAAGTGAAGCTAATTGATTATTGACCAAATGGATAAGGTTTGAACGAATTAAATTCAATGATTATAAATGAAGATAAATGGAATCCAAATTAGATTGGAATTGAGAAATTGAATTCAATGAATTTGAAATGTAAAATTGAAGGAAAATGAATAGGTGTAACTTCAACAGTGAAGTAAAAATGTATAAGCAGTTTATATTGGAAATTTTGTAATAGAATTTGCAAATAGTTTGAATGTGTAACTAGATATAATGGCTAGTAGGATATACAGGTGTAAAGGAATTGGAAATTTTGATTTCGAAGATGAATTTGAATTGCTCGAAAAAGGTACGTATTTGAATTTCAAATATGAGATTTGCTGATTCTGGTCTAGCCGCTTGGCTTTTTCTTTTTCTTTTTGAAATCTGAGAGTCCGTAGGGACGTTTTGTAGTCGTACCGTATTAGCCGTGCAAAGGAGACGCTGGCGAAATTTTTCGGAAATTTAGGGTGTTAGAAAATTTTGAGAAATTTTGAAAGTTTAAAATTTGAATTTAAACTCGAATTTGAATTTTGAAGTAAACAATGTTGTTTAAAACTCATAATTGAAGTTAGAAAGCTAGTTGAATGATAACGAATCTTTATTAGAAAGATTTGTTTTGAAAATTTGAGAAAACTATTGAATTGTGAAAAATAGTAGACGAGTTAAGGACCTTTCTTCCTAACTTGTAATTTCGAGGACGAAATTCTTTTAAGGGGGGAAGTTTGTAACGACCCAGAATTTTTGATAATTAAAATTCGAATATTTAATTGATTTTAAATATTAATAAATGGAATTTAGAAGTCGAATGATTTATTTTTCGAATATTGAGTTTAATTGGATAGTTAAATCAATAAATTAATAATTGAAATTCCAGAGATAATTGAAAATCGAGTTAAAGTGATTGAAAATGATTTGTAAAATTTTATTTAATCATACTGGAGTTATAGAAAGGTTATAGAACTTTCAGAATCGAATTTAGAATTAATCTGTGAAAATTGAACATTTTAATATTTAATTATCGACTGTAAAAATAGCCAATTTTCGAAGAGTCTCAGAATTGAACGAGACCAGTTCCATTGGATCCGTAATAGTTAGTTATTATCGGATTTCAATTTTCGTATCCATCGGAGTTGTCGTTTGACCGTGGCAACTCGAAACGCATCAATATCGTTTTAATTTTTAAATCGTCGAGTTAAAATAGTCATTTTTCAGAAAGTCTCGGATTTCGACGAAACCAGTTTCATCGGATCCGTAATGTGATATTATTGTAAGATTTCAAATTTCGTAATTTTTGGATTTACCATTTGTCCGGTACAAATTAAAACGCC
Organism: Allium fistulosum; assembly: GCA_030737815.1. NCBI lineage: Eukaryota > Viridiplantae > Streptophyta > Magnoliopsida > Asparagales > Amaryllidaceae > Allium > Allium fistulosum. The sequence goes on from CM060905.1 coordinate 459,519,207, forward strand.
TCGAAATCGATTTAAATCGGTTTAATTTAAATTGATCGTTTATTGCCATATCTCACACATACGATCGAATTAGCTTCCGAAACCTATTCCATTGTGTCCGGAATGCGGGGTAAACCCTAGAAACGCCAGTCACTGCATGTAAATCGGAGTTCGGAAATTCCAGAATGAATAGTGTTCGTCGTTTTTCTATAAATAGACCATTTAATTCATTTTTTTTTCACTAAAATCAAAACCCTAGGGTTTAAAACGTTCAGCCGCCACTTGATATCATCAATGGCCGAAAAGCACCGATATTCCACTCAATTTTTCTCCTTATCCATGAAGTTTTAGCCAAAACTTCCAACTAGCAATTTAAAGAGCATAGTGTGATCTTCGAATCCATACGGTGGAGTAGCACAGAACTCGACGAGGTGGCCAGAAATCGAGCTGGAAGAGGTTGCGTTCGTACACGAGTTGCAAGGCGTATGAGCCACCGAGCTTGACCGGTTTTGGGCCGGAGGTGGAGCGCGCGTGGGGGGTTGAACTGGTGGTGGTTGATCATCATGTAGGCGAGTGTATTGCGTGCGAAAATGGAGGGCTAGGGCCGGCTTTGGGTTCCCTTGGGTCACGTTCGAACTGTAGGGGGAAGAAAGGAAGGAACGGTGCGATCAAAGAGAAATGGACGGCTGATGTGTGAAGGTTGTAAAAATATAAAAGAAATTGTATATTAAATTGTATTTAAAATTGTATAAAGTTTGAATTACCATAACTTCGTCATATATTATCAGAATTCAACAAATTTGGTAGCGCCGGAATCGTAGAAACACGTACTACGCGATGCAATTGGTTTGGAATCGTTTGGAGCTAGTTTGAATTTCGGGTAAAATTAAACGCCGTTTAATTTTATTCGAAATAAATGCTGAAATCAGAATTTAAAATCAAGGTGAGATCTTCTCACTCAAATGAAAGTGGATTTTCTTTTACAGTTATTTATTGATGATTGATTGTTTGGATGTGATATTAGATATAGTAGGATATATATCTATATATATAGCAATATATACATATTGGCATATGTATATATTGGATTGATTGATTTCCCGCCTCGTATAGCGGATGAGACCCTATTGCGCCGTTAGTAAGCGGAATTTTATAAAAACCCATATACCGCGATAATTCCGTACTGGAGCGGAATTGGTATTGTGCTAACATCTTTGGATGCAGGGAAACAGGTTGGAGGGATCCAACTGGATTCCTCAACTGTATTTACTTATTTATAGATATTGATATATTCTGTTATCATATTGATATATGATATTGACTGTTGTGATGGACTGATTGGTGTTGTTGCATCATCGGATTCAGTTTTGAAATGTAAAAATAACGACTTTTACTTTAAAAGGGTTTTTAAAGTGATTTTTGAAAATATACGTTTTATGGAATTTTTTGAATCGATTTATAAACGTAAGATTTTAAAGTTATAAAAGTTATAAGTTTTAGTGAAATTTAACCGAAGTGGTGTTTTTGAAATAAAAGTCGATTTATTTATAAAATGGTTTAAGTGGGATTTTCGAATAACTATAAATGATTTGTATAAAAAGGTTTATAAATTTGATAATTTATAAATCAAAATATTGGACTTATAAAACAATTTTTTTTATATAAGTGTTAAAAAGAAGTATAAGTGAATGAAATAAATCGATTTATAACGTGAAGTTATAAAGTGAATAAATACTGTAGAATAAAGGATTTATAAGAAATTTACTTATAAATTTGACTTTTACACTTAGATGAGATATGAATAGAAATTGCTAAATGAAATGATTTTATAAGTAGAAATGGTTATAAAGTGTAAATGCGATTTATAAACGTTGTTTATAAATCCGAAATCACTTATCTTGATAAGTAAATTATAAAAGTAAATAAAAGAAAATTTATAAGTCGAAGTTGTTATTAAAATAGAAATAGAATTTATAAACGTGTTTATAAATTCAAAATCAGTTGAATTTGAGAAATTAAATATAGAAGATTTTTAAAGAAGATATATTCGCGATTTTGGATAGCGAATTTTTATTGAGATAAAAATGTGTAGAAATGATTGAAATTGGGTTAAGTGAATTATATTCACGATTTTGGACAATGAATACATTATTAAATAAATGGATTTATTTTTGAAGAAGTGATATTAAAAATGAAGTTAAACATTTTAAAGATGTTTTAAAATGTATTATGAATCGAAAGCATAGATTTCCGCAGTTCTTGTTGAAATAGACGTTTTCGAGGAATTTAAGGAAATGATGGACTATAACACTGTTGTTATAGTAAATGATTTCCGAAAGGAAATGTTTTGATGTAGTATTAGGATTTATATATCTATTAAAATCCGAATCCCTATACTAGTGATTTTGAGTCGTCGTAACGATGTTTTACGTAACATTCGTTTTGACTCAAATAATTGTGTTTAAAGAGAATGATTTCCTTAAAGAATGAATATATACTTAATATTGATTTAAGTATATCGAATATTTTCAAATGTTGAAAATAAATGATTTGTGAAATACTTATTATTAAATAAGTATGGAATTTCTTTTCCAATATGAAATGAACTGTTTTTGAGATTTTATCTTCAAAGATAAAATGAAATGTGAATATTTGAAATTTGTTTTTCAAATGGTTAAAGTGTGGAAAATAATATATCTAATAAAGATAATTTTTGGAAATTAAATAATTCGGGAAATTATTTGGAATCTGATGATGTTGCGCATCTTTATTGATAGTTAAATAACCGACTATCAATAATTACCTTTAGATAGGTATTTGTTGTGAATTGGATGAATTTGAATGCCACACTTATTTTTGAATAAGCGCTCACTATTCGGGTTAACCGGGAAAGGACCATGGGGTCGTATAACCCATTCCGAATATGTGATACGTCGTTATGAATTGCATTCGAAGACCGGTGTTGAAGACCGAATATTTTTGAAAACGGAAGGATTACCGTCGAGTTACTCTACATCGGCTGATCTCCGATTTAGAGGTTTCATCACCCTTAGTGACGGGAAGTCCGGACGTGATTAGAAATTTATCCGGATGTGCAAGGGCTTCGTGAGAAGTGCCTTCGGTTCTGTTCGATCCCGGAACAGACTTGTATGGATTGTGTGTCTGACGTTACAATTTGAGATATAAAGCTGATTTCTTTCAAATACATTTCTGTTGGTGGCGGAGGATTTATTCTCTTAGCTTAACACCCTTCTCTGAGACGTACGAGCTCAGAGGTTATGTAGTTGAAATTCATCAGCGATATATCCCAATTTGGTAACGTGGCATACTGAGTGTTGCTGTGAAATGATCAGTGTTTGATCATTTGTGATACGATCATTTGTTTGATCTTATATCTTTGTGATCATAGGTTGATCATTTTGTTTGACCCGAAGCAGGGCTTTTTGAGAAAGCGTAGCTTTGTGGACGAGACTTCATCGAGCCTCACACCCCGGAAATGGTCGAAACAGGAAGGATGCAGCAAGGTTCTAGGGAGTAGCGCCCCTTAGTGTATGTCATTCCTTCTGGATAAAGGTGGTATCATGGTATGGAGCCCAGATACTTAACCTCTGTGGTTACTGCATTATTATTATCTATGTGGTTTGTTGGAAATCGGGGATCCTCGGGAAGATCGGTGACGATCGGGGGATGGCATACGCGTGTCAGTAGTTACCTATTTTTGCAGAGGTAACCCGGCCTTGTGTTGGCAGAGATCCGGTTAGGTTCTCGGGTCGTCTATTCCAGGGACGTACCCATCGTGGATAGGAAGTTCCTTAGCCTGACCATTTGTTGGAAATCCAAAGAAACAATACGTGACTTGTACGGTTTTAGTTGTAGAACCTGCCATCTAATATGGTAGCTATAGCAAGCATACTATAATGGTACCTATGCTGGCTAAGATTTATATTCTACTTTCGAAATGTTTTCTACACTATGCACTAAAAATAATATCAAAAAGAATTTGATTTTGCGTAGTAAGCATCTTTGACTATCATAAGAAGAAATCTCCTCCAAGTCTGCGTTTGCATTGTGTGTGTGGCGGGAGGTCTTATGGTAGTTTCATTTTCCAAAAGCATTTCGAATTGACTTTAAAATTTTCCTGTTGTTTATTTTAAAGAATAACTGTTTTACGATCTCACACCAGTCACCATGACTGACTCGGAGTTTATTGTTCCCTTCTAAACTCTGGGTGCCCACCAATTTCCACACGGGCAGCCTAGAGTTAGATTATCAGGATATTCAGGATATTCTGGAGCTTTGGAGATAAGCTGGAGGACGAGTCGTAGTATTTGTATCTGATAGTATTTATTCCGCTGTGTATTCTGTATGAGGACAAGTTTATATAACTGTCCATTGATGTGATGTATTGTATTGAGTTGTATATTGACTCTGATGTGATGTAATGTAATAACAGATATAATTCTTTTGTTTTTAAATGATATTCATTTATCTATTATATATTGTTCCGCTGCGATATGTGAGATTCTGATATTGTTTTCTGTTTCTGTTTCTGCTCTTGTTCTGTTGTTTTTCTTCTTTCTTTTTCTTCTATCTTCTTCTTCTACCTTTTTCTTCTTTCTTAAAACCATAACTTTTCGGGTTTCCGGCATTCGATGGCTCAGCAGTCGATAAAGTGAGTATCGATGTTGAATTTTCGAAAGTCGAAAATTTTCGGGATGTTACAGGTTATCATCATCAAAAAGGGGGAGATTGTTAGTTCCTGAGATCATGGTTTTGATGACAACGACCTTAGGACTTGCTATAAAATATAAATTCTAATATCTTTGTCTAGATATATGTATATGCAGGATATATATATATATATATATATGCAGGTACTGATATTGAAGACTGTACTGTATAGAGATTCAAGATTGACGAATTCAAGATTGAAGAAATCAAGACTGAAGACTCATGAGTATCAAGAGTTTAAGAGTTTAAGATATCAAGATAAGTAATACAGTCTAGATTTATGTTAAAACTTCATAATAGCACTAAAATCTTTATTTGGATTTTAATTATGGAATGGAATCCACCTTCTCGCTTTAATAGTGTGATGGAACCCACGACCTTCTCTAGTGGAATGGAATCCACAAAATTTTCAAAATGAATTATTTTTAGATTTTTTCAAACCTATCTTTTTAAAAAGACATCTCTCTCTTGGTTTAAATATTTTAGCCTTAATTCAAAAACTATTTTTAATCATATTAATTTCAAAATCATTTCTTGTTTTTAAACTATCTCCTGGTTTTAATGTTTTAGCTTTAATCTCAAAATATTTATATATTTAGTTTTTATTACTTTTATATTTCATAAAATCACTATCCAAATGTTTTTATAATCATAAAGTATATTCAGAATAGTTTACAAAATTCTAAGATTGTTTCGACAAACTATAGAAAGAAAATCTCTTTTAAAACATAAATCAATTTTCAGAAAATACTAGGGGATGTCGACATGCCTATACCCCCCATGTCGACATGGTAGCCATAGATTTTAAAATTCAAATTTTCAAAAGAACTGTCTATTCGTCATAACCTTTCACATATTGTAATGTACAATATTTCAATGAAATTAATTCATCCGAAAAACCAAATAAACCTTAGTGTGAGATCGAGTATTCAATTTGATTGATTATAAAAACTATATCGTGTTAAATGTAACATTAGACCAAAACTACAATATAAATCTCAGAACTCGATCATTGAAATGTCAATTTGATCAATTTACGTAAAGTAGAACATATCTACTGTCCTTAAAAGCTATGGATAATTGAATGCGCTTTTGTAAAGAGTTCATTATGATATTGTAGTAGGGTTTTCTTTCGAATGGTTTGACCATTTAGAAAGAATAACGAATGTACAAGAGTAGGTATGATTTAAGGTATAGTTGGGATGAAGAGAGTGAATAGTCATTTCTGCTTCATAAAGAAACAACAGAAACAAAAATTGTAATAATAGTGATTGAAACTTAACATTAGAATAAGAAATATGATTTCTATTCTGAAATGTATTTTCATATAGAAAATTGTTTTATATGAAATTTGTTTCTTTGAGTTCAAGATATTTGACCAAAGAACTCTCCACGGTAAACTAGTTATAGTGTATGAAATAAAAAAATCTAATTAAGTGAATGATGGACCTCCGAATTTAGCATGCTATTACAGTAATGGAGAAAATAGTGGGAGCATGCCATATAACACTTATTTTTGCATCAAATAATGACAATTGTTTTCGTAAAACGTACCGAATATTATTTATGAAATAATGACTATTTTTCAGTATCAACAGAAAAATAGGCATAGCTATATTTCAATATGAATATTATGAATATTCGTTATGAATTAAACTATAAAGTGGTATTTGTTTTCATAATAAAAGTGATGCATTAGAAATACAAAAGTATCTAAAATTATTTACAATTATTTGGAATTATAGACTAATTCATTGTTTTGAGAAATAATTTTATTGTAAGATTATGAATCATATGATACTGGTTAATTATATTTCAAACAATTAAAGCCTATGCACCCATTCAGTGGGAGCATCATAAGAGTTGATGAACTCTTCAGATTGATACATGTAGATGTATGCAATCATAAGTCTATTAATACCAAAACGGTTTCACGTACTTCATCACATTCACCGATGGTTATCACTAATGTGGACTTGTGTAATTGATACACATGTAGTATGTTTATGGTAAACTCATAGAGTATAAAGAAGAAGTAAATAAAATAACATGCGATATAAATGATTCGATTTGAACGAATGAGTGAATATGTTGGAAAAGGTTTCGAATGTACCTAAAAATGAATAAAGGTTCAATCTCAAAAGCCATTCCTCCATGTGATACATAATAATGGATCAATAAGGAGTAATCGAACTTTGTTGGATAATGTACGATTAATTATGAGTGAAGTTGAGTTAGTTTCTTTCTATAAGGTCATGTACTTAAGAGTAGTACACAAGGTTAATATTATTTCATCTAAATAACACTTTACAAAATCATACAAGACAAGAGTTTATAAGAAACTCCAACATATCTTAGGCCAAGGAGCTGGCAGGTTGTGCGAGTTGAAAGGTTGCAGTAATAATTGTTCCTAAGGGATCTTGTATGAATCTCCCCAAAAGGATTTGGGGAAAGACTGTCATTGGATGACATATTTATGATTTGAACATAAGTTTTGTAAACAAAACCAAATTTGTTTTATAAATGAAGAAATTTATAAAACGTTATGAATAGCTATTCTGTTGCATTGAGAAACAATTGTTGTTTCAAGAAATACCAACTTCATTATGAAGGAATTCCTTTAAAGAATTATTGGTAGTAAAATGGAATTGGATACGATCCATATATAGAACTGATTAAATGAGATGAAACGAAATTGACTAACCTAAACGAACACATCGCATTAGAGTGTCTAATAAGTATTCTCGCACATTGAAGAGAAACTATGAGTTTCTTATCAATGTCAAAAATATATAATCCTCGGTTGTTTAATTAAACCATTAAGGGTGTTGACTCTATTATATGGTATGATGCGCAAATCTGAAAGAATTCCAAGTACACTATCAAAATATGGTTTTGGTAGTCGTTACCGAAGGGATGTGACCCATCGGCGCAATTGTGCCTTTATGAGCAAAACTAATGCAGTTGGAACTAAACGAGCAATGTTGATAAGAATAATATCACAAATTTCAATTGTTGAAATTAGCATAATAGATTCTGTATTCAATGTGCTCAAGTTATTTCGAATCACTTATCATGACTTTATTTTTGGTACATATGTATTGAAATAGAAAATTCTAAATAACGATTTAGAGTAAACCGTTTACACATAATAACCAAAAATGTCTCGAAGTCAGTAGGAGCGATATTGAGTTTGTGAGTCTTTAGATATGGTCCAAGAAATGATAGAAAGTATCATTTTATAAGCATCAAAATTGAAAAAATATTTTGATAGAAATATCAAATAGTTTGATTATCAATCAAAATGCAGAGGAAGCGTGTGTTCGTAAGAAAGAACATTAAAGGTACATTGATATTTCTAAACTATAAGTAAACTACACGTTGTTAATTTTAACTATGCGCATGAGTTAAAATCAATCTTAGTTGTTTTAATACTCAACTTTGGATTGTAAATGATGTCTTTGACATTGAGTATAAAAGATATTGGGAATGTCCCAAATCGATATACAAAAGACACCTTATTAAATTGTTTAATACGTAAAATGTGAGATGAGTTACTTACGCATTGGAAATAATAATTATCGTAGATGTTATGTTTTCTATGATATCGTGATTTGTTTATGTATTTGATACACGAAGCAAATATCAAATCAAAATTGATATCACTAAATGGTTATTTAAAGTGTTCTTATGTATTCATGAAATACTGGAGAATCGTTTACAGAAACAACGAACTCCTTATGAAGGAGTGTTCAGACTCAAACTTCATAAATGATATTGAGTATAATATGTTAATAGTAAATTCAAATTAAGAACCTTTAAGTTGGAAATGTTCAAAATAGAAAAGACTGTGGCTGATTCATTGACTCGAATAGCGCTACAATTAAACAATGTGTGTGTGTGTGTGTGTGTGTGTGTATATATTAAATGCACAAATTTGTAACTTAGCCGAGGGTGATTTTAAATGTTGAGAATCCCACAACAATGTCATATGATGACAATGTCACTATATAGTTCATAACAGAACTAAGCACTCAGTGGAAGTCGAGAGACATACTCCGAATTGTTCCACATGATAAAGGTAGTTTATCAGCGTCGGAGAGAGTTAATCGACAAAGTAGATGATTAAAACATAATTGTATACCTATTTACTAATGGACAGACACAATTGGTTTTAAGAAAACTGATTGGAGAAGTCGGAATATGATTCCATAATTGACCCCAAGTGCAAGTGGCACTACGCCATAAATGACCTTCTGCAACATTTTTGCAAGGTGTTGCCAGCTAAAATGTTGCGATAGATATAAAATTTTGGTCCTACTGCAACGTTGTATTTATGGTGTTACCTTAGCCATAAAAATGTGTTGCTCTAGCTAAAAAAGTGTAACACGATGCAACATTTTTACACAGTGTTGCTATAGATGTATTCAGATTAAAAAATTAATAAAATTAGCAATCCGCGTGAATACGATCCAATGGTTTACATTTAATCCGATTGTTAAACTGGATCACCGCTACAATTTGCCCCAAATTTTCGTTTTCCCGCTTTACTTTTCATACCATTTTCGTTCTCCCCCCATTTCCAAATCCCTAATTTCGTTTTCCATTACATTTCTATTCAATCTCTAATGGCACCGAAGCCTTTCCCGGCCTGATTCCCATCTTCCCTTCCCTCACCTTCCCCAATCACTATTCCATCGCCACCGGCCTCTACCCCCCTCACCACGGCATCATCAACAATAAGTTCACTGATCCCGATACATCCAAAACCTTCGACAAAAGCGACCACGACCCCAAAGGATGGCTCGGCGAACCCATCTGGGAGACCGTCGCGAACCACGGACTTCCTGCGGCCGTCTACTTTTGGGCAGGTGGCGAAGTCGAAAAATGGCAACTGGACTTGTCCAGATCTGTTTTGCCCTGCGTACAATAAGTCTGTAGCATTTGAGGATAGGGTCTATGCTGTGTTAGGGTATTTGGATGCGGTGAGAAGATAGGCAGTGGCGATGTGTCTGGATGCGGTCGGTGAAGTGATGTAGCGGGCTATGGTTGTTCCAGTTAATGGTATGATGCAGAGTCGATGCTATCATTGGGTGAATGAAGTAGATCTGAAGCTTGAAATCACCGTTGTATGATGGGTATGAATTGTAATTGAATTGAATTGAATTTATATGAATTGTAATGCTTGAGTAAACGAGTTTGGTTTTTCTTTTGTAGGCTAATGATGGTCCCAATATGATGAAAGGCGAAGCAGTCTGCTTAGAGTTGATGGTCCAAATCTGTAGATATATAGCTTGCAGTGAGAAGCAATGTTGTTTGCTATCAGCCAAGGGTGGTGCTTGGTTTTGATGCGAATTTGCAGTGTGAAAGTTTGAAGATGTTTGGGTTGTCGGAATGGGTAATCAGCGATTGTGATTAGGTGATTAGACGATTTGGCAACTGAAATAGTTTGTTGGTGAGGCAATTAGAGGATGTAGGCTGGTGGTTTAGAAGTATGTGTGGTGCATCATTTTACGTCGTTTCAAAGAAGGCTCGATCTTCCGAAATCAGATGAATCAGGTGATGCCGGGACTGCGGTGCCCCGGACCCCGCCGGCGCTGCGCCCGGACCCGCTTCTCGGCTCGCCTTCGGCTCGGCACTCGGCTCGTCATATATTTGTTAGTGTCGGTGTCTGTATAAATTGAAACTGCATATGTAATGAGTGAACTGAGTGATGTAGTGAGAAATATCTGTATATGTGAATATCGGTGTTATATATCATTGAATTGTAAAATAGTGGAGTCAGGAATTTGTACTATTTCAAATGTTGAAATAAAATATTTATTTAAATAAATTACTGTTTGAATATCAAATTCTATGCAAATAGCATTTTATTAAATAAATATTTATTTCTATTAAAAAATCAAATATGCTCTATATTGTGGGCCCCACAAATTCAGAAAATCAATATCTATAGCAACATTTTTGAATGTTGCTACAGGCATCTATGGGTGTTGCCATAGACCCAAATAGGGTTCTATTGCAACAATATTACTTATGTTGCCTTAGATAGTCAAAATGTTGCCTTTGAGGTCTAAGGCAACGGCAAAAATTGCATCACCCTAAAAGTGTTGCCATAGACCTATGGCAACATTTTTCGGACCTGAGCCAACATTTTTTTTGTGTTGCAGTAGGCCATTTATGGCGTAGTGTGGGAGATTGATAGTTAGGGGTATGCCCTAGGGGCAATTATGTAATTTGTTACATATATCTAACTCGTTGACCAATCTTGTTCGAAACAAAGGTGTTTTCTTTCTATTGTATACTTGACAATAAATATTAATTAATTAATTAATTTAATTTAAAGTATATTTAACAGAAAATCCATAAATGACATGTTTTGTGATAGTAGTTATAAAGCATTGTAACCGTGAGTAATTTATCAACATAAAATTAAATATACCATTTTAAATGTTCCTAGTCAAGATGCATTGAGACTGGATATCGATGTATCCGTTGAGACTAGAGTGCGTAAAGCTCTCTAAATGTTAGCTAGTGTATTACTCATAGCTGTTGGAGGGCACCTAGAGGCTACGTATTAATAGTTATTGGATAATTATGTAACAACTAACTCGATAGTTTTCTGTTGGTTAATATAACTAAGGTTAAACAGAAAAAATCTATAACGACCCGCAAATTTATCACTTTGATAAATTATATTTATTTTTAAAATATTCAAATATAGGCTTTTTTAACATAGATTATGATGTCTTAAACAATAAATAATGATGGTAACCTTATTTTGAATAAGTATTTACAAAATACATACTTTGGAAAAATATCAATAAAATGACCAAAAACTGTTTTATCAATAAACAGCTCTATTATTATCATAAGTCACGCACGGAGCTGGATACATACACTTATTCATCAATATAAACAAGAATATGAAATAAAACTATTTATTTTATTTTTGGGAATAAAATGTATTTATGACATCATCAATAATGACATCATATTTAATAATTGATTTAATGAGTTTAAATTGAGATTTAATGATTTAATAATTATTATAATTATTCCAATAATTGTTTTTAAAATGATAATAATCTATTTTAATTAGTTATATAATGATAGTAAATCATTTATAATAGTTTTATACAGATATATACTTGATTTGAAAATATAAGAAAATTCGTATCTCTTTATTGATATAAAAGCACTTTTTGTAAACAATTGTTTAATATTAATTTATATAGTTTTATAATTCAAATGAGATCGTTTTAATTAATTAACAATGATGGGAAATTAGTTTTCAAATTTTGTTTACATTTATATGTAAATTAATTTATAAGTGAAAATGTGATCGGGAATCGGCTTCTCTATTTTCAACGGTTTAACGAAAGGAAGTTGTTCAAAGTTGTTGCGACCTTGTTTATATGTCTTATGCACATATATAACATACATATGCACACCCTAACATATACATGAATACATATATACATACAAATATACATATACACTTATATATATATTACAAAAAAAATTAAGATATCTTCACGCTTAAAAAGCAAACTTCACTTCACTCTTACACACATCAACTCACACACATGAGGCGTGTTCGGCTGTGCATAGTGAAGGAGGAGGAGGGTGTGGTGGTGATGAAATGGTGATGTATATGCACATAAATATCATGATATTTTAGTTCATAAATTTTCCTATGAATACCACCCTCCATCTTCGCTTCATTTGTTCATAAATTCCTTAGCTTCTTTATTTTCTTATACTCCTCTTTTATGGCTTCCTACCTTAGGAAAATTATGAAGAAAAATTAGCAAAAAGAAAATAGATTTATATAATTATATATACATTTATAATCAAGTTAAAAACAAGCTCAAATCCACTCATATCCTCTCTCTAAACCCACAACCACATCATCTCACCACCAAGGCCGAGCCCATCTCCACTTGCAAGCATAGGCCAAGCCCATTCAAAGATCTAAGGCTTGATTCTGTAGACTTTGATTCGATCGTAGCGAAGTTATAACAAATTTTCGTAAAGTTAGAAACCAATGAAGATGAGAAATTCTATTTATATATGTTGACCCAAAAAATGGATCAACACTCTGGATTGAGTGTGAAAGCACCAGCCCTATTTATCAAGGCAAATAAAATATAAACAAGGAATAATAACTTGTAGATAAAGTGAAAAGACAAGAGATTTTTATAGTAGTTCGGCTGTTAACGAAGCCTACATCCGCTTTATAACTTTTGTTATTGACTAACTGCAATTACAAGTTGAATCTGATTACAATTTGATTGGATCTTATGAGTTAGATCAAGTCACCAGTGTTAGAGTTCACTGAAAAATCACAGTGAACCCTTTGGATGGCTGTTGTGTGGGAGGAGAAGAGTGAAGAATAGTTTCTACAAAGTTTCAGCAGCTAGTCCAAAAGATCCCCCGTTTATGCTGCTGGTAGGATTGTATTTATAGTGGTTAGAGAGCACTTGGGCCAAAGCCACTTTGCTAGAAGCATGTACTCAGTGTCATAAAGGAGTTCATAAAGTTTGAAGGTGACCCGAGCTAACTTGATGGATCGCTAGCGATCCATAGGAGATGGATCGCTAGCGATCTGTGTACTTAGTCTATTTTTGAGTGATCTTCATTTAGTTGTCTTCTTATCTTCTATTTGAGTGCCTCGTCCAAATATCAAGTCTTTTGGAGTTTGTTTGAGCATCCATCTTCATGGGTCATCTAGTCTTGAAGAATCATCCATAACTGACTCAAAACTTAACGAAATCAAATGAAACTTTGCAGGTATACTCTAGATACGTGGGACCTACACCACGAATTTCAGGTGATGAGGACAAAGCTACATGGGTCGCCAGCGATCCATCAAGATGGATCGCCAACGATCCATCATACCTTCTCCAATCATGCTCATATTTTTCTATGTGCCTTCTTCTATGTCTTCTAAATGTCCTTTCCAAATTTCAAGATAATCTGATTCTATATGAGTTCTCTAGGTCCAGTTTAAGCTAGCTGTTTTGGTCAAAACAACTTGAATTAGACGAGTCTTTACTTCTTGAACTACGCAGTTTGGAATGCCATGAAACTTTACCAGTATTCTTAGAAGAGATAGTATATTATGATGCAAGAGGTAAGGATGACTCGTAATGGATCCTTATGGATCGCTAGCAATCCATAGGCGATGGATCGCCAGCGGTCCATCCCTTTGGTGGATTTTAGCTAATTCTACCTAAGTCCCACTTGGCCTATTCCTCTGTTCCTTTTGGTTGAGCCTTGACTTGTTTTGGCTTGGCCTTGATGTTCTAACTCATTTGGATTCCTGCTTGGGTAAAAACCCAATTAACATTTGCCTCCCAGAGTATGCCTTCATTGGAAACAAGGTGTGCTCTAGAAGTAACCGCTTTTGAGTTTCCATTTTGTGAATTTCGGTGAATCTTCGAAGTCCATCTCAAGATGTTGTTTTCAATTAACTGACTTCTGATAGCCGTTCATTTTTAGATTTCGATCTGAATTTCAATTCCTGGTATTGACGATGCAATCTTTGCTCTGTAGTTTACATAAGGGTTTATGTCTGCAAGTGGGTGCACAACGTAGGTTTAAAGTCGACCTCTATAGTTTTAACTCGACCGATGGTGAAGTTAGGTTTTGTCTCGAACAATTGTACGCCGTTCTGGACTGAAGTTTTGCTCTTTGTCTTTAATTGTTTCTTTTCAAGGACTTGTTTAAGTTCCCGTTGCCATTTTGAATTCTAATGCAATGATTTATTCCAAAACCGGATATAGTGGATGATTCAATCGTATTGCTCTTCCTGTTTCTGTACTCTAGCGGTCATGAAAAGAAAAGCTTCACCTGTCGCTTTGGACAACGACTCTGTTATCCATCATTGACCGATAACGAGTAAGTGTGGAAAAGATAATTTCGAAGGACGATATGGATTGTTTTTCAAATTTAAGCAAGCTGTCTACACTAGATTGTTTGTTTGCAGTATTCGGGATACTAGACTCTTCTCAATAGATAGCACACTGCATCTGCCCCGGTCAACGCTCAGAACCTGACTGGTCAATATACGTCGAATTTCCTTGGATTTCGAGCGTTGTTTATATGAGGATATTATTTAAAGTAAAACATATCCAACAAGGTTGAATGCCAAGTTTTATTGTTGAAAATGACTTTACGGTCATCCAACCTTTAGTCTGGCGGAGGGACTTCCACTCCTCTAGAAGCTGTATCCTTCGCATCTTAAGCTTCACTTATTATTCTTGTCATATTGGGATGATTGATTACAGTTAAATTACAAGGCACAACTGCTCTTGTAGAGTTGTAGTTGAAGTTCGATCAGGCACAGTTTCAGTCTTCGGAAACTAACGCATGACTTGTTCAATTGCGATTATCCTTCCTTTGAGTTTTTCGTAATTCAACCTGCAGACCAACCTTTGTCTTTGGGGACTATTGGTTTAATTGCTCTATACCGAACATTGCTTTTTCTCGCTGTTGCACCTTTTGTGTTCATGTGCAGCATACTCATTTACTGTAATTCTATACATGTAAACACTCGTTTACTGTAATTCTATACGTTCGATTACCCCAGTTTGATTGACACGATAGCTCCTATCTCCAAAAAATAAGGACTTTGCTGCTTGATTCCAAGCTCTGATTTTTTCAATGATGTCTGTTTCCTGACTATAATTGAATTTCTCCAAGTTGACACCGTCATCCAATGTCATTCTAGGTACATATGCTAGAAAGACGAGTCGCCGTCATCTTTTGCTAGAGTGAATTCTTCCAAGTCCGGTGCTGAGACCCTAATCATGTATCAATTTCTATCTCTAGAAACTAATGTGAAGATGACTTAACTCTGTGAATTTTTTCTTGATGTTGTGAATTTTCAGATAGCAATAGATGCCAAAAGGTAGGGCTGAAGATTCAATCAAAATCTTGCTTCTATTTTCGAAAGCCGATGTATCGATAGTTTCATTCTAGGGTTTTTTCTTAGCATCAACAAATTTCTATTAATGGCATATTCTTGCAAGTTGGAACCAAATGATCTAGATAGACCGTATGTAGGTCATCGGACCTTCTCGTCATTGCCAGACTACGAGCGACGATTTATTTCTAAACGTTAAATCCTTCATTTCTTTTGTTGACGATTTTGTTGCCAGAATGCTCTATTTTGCAATACAGAATCGATACCTAACCCACCTCGCAGTTATTCAAGTTTGGACTTTGCAACATCTCTTTCAATCAAGTATCTGTACGTGTATCCCTACTCGAGGGTCTAGCTATTTCGAATGCCTGTATTCGGGTGATTGTGAGAGATGGAAAGGTTTGGGACAAAAGATTCGATTGCCCCTAGTCTGGCTCTCAATCCTATTCTAGGATTGAGGAAGTTCAATGGTTTTAACCTTCCATGATTGTTCCTACATGTCATTAGTTGTGCATGCTTTGCTTGATTGCTATCGTCACGGAAGTTCTGTTCATACACCAATTCCTGCCTTCGGGAATTGATAACCTAGCTGCTTGGTTCTAAGCAACATTTCATCGAGGCTTCCTATCTTTTGGCTGTATCTAAATGCTTTCTATGTTGAATTCAGGAAATTCGGTTGTGCACCATCTTTCATCCCTAGAAATTAGCACACGAGCAATTCAATCCTGGAATTTCCTTTCGACGTTGCTTTATTCCAGTGCAATGGCTGATTCCTGTAATGAAAGGTCGAACCATCCAGCTGACTTATGAAAGGTTATGTCTTCCCGTTGTTGCCCATTTTTGGGCAACGATAATTTTCTAAAGACAAGGGTAGAATCTCAGCTGAGGCCAACTTCTATCTTCGAAAGCTAGTGCATTGATGGTTTGCTATGATTAGTGTTTCTCATCGAACCTCTAGATTAAAGTTTTTCCCAGTGTTGCCGGGGCAACACCGATACATAGTGAATAGCAAATTTCCTGGCATTGCCGGGGCAATGTTGGTACATAAGAAATAAAGGGTTTTTAGACGTTGTCGGGAGAACACCGATACTTATGAAATAGAAAGTTTCTCGATGTTGACGGGGCAACACTGGTACTTAGAAAATGAGAAAAGGCCTTAGCTTTTCCGTGGCAACACCGACACTCAGGAGGTTGGGATAGATTTTCCCTACCGATCCGACAATGCTTTTAATCCAGGTGGGCACTAGTTTCGGTCTTCGAAAACTTGCACTTCGATGATTAGATTGTAGAAGTCTTTTCTTAGTGCTGCTTGTCTTCGGACAGTGTTAAAGTCATGTTGGTTTGGATTGAATCATTCATCCCATCCTGTATAGTTGAGCAGATCCCTTTCAACCCTATGTGGCTATTTTTCTCAACGTTGCTTAACTTCAGGATATGCCATGTTCTGGAAGGATGGGAGTCTTAGGCATTTCCTTTGCCTAGCCTTATTTATCACCGTCAAGTGTTACCCTTGGAAATGCATGGTTAGTTGCTTAACTAATTCCATGGTTATTCTTATTCACGAAAAATCGGATTTCCTCCAACTGGTTTTTGTTATGTTCTGACTTCTATCTGCGGAACCCTTCATTTCTAGGTGGAACCCTTCATTCCTAGGTGTCAAATTCCAGATTCTTATAGAAAATTAGAAATTATGGAGCGAGTCATCACAATGACCCCAGTATGATCGCGCTCATCCCTATCCTAATCATGGACCGGTAGAGTTCGGTAGTGTTTGTCTTGAATATGTGACACTTAACCTTGCTTGTTTCTAGCCATATGCGTTATGCTGGGCTTATAGGATTGTTGTAGATATCGACCTTATTCGTTGGTTGCAATCTTCGTGAGTCAATGGTTTAACTGCTCGATTTTGAGCATTCTCTCCTTGCCATTGTCTATCTTTGGATAACAGTTGGTTTTTTGCAAGTAGCAGTCGAGGTGTTTGATCGATCTTTGTAAGGTTGATTATTCCAGGCATGGCTAAATTCTAGGACGCGATGAATCTATGATGGTCAGGGGTTTTCCTTCTTGATGTTTCTAGTCTTCTAGCGGTGTTATATTCCTGAAAGACTAGTCACTTCCTCCACACATTGGTAGCCTTCGGGCTATGCTGGATTCTTGCAAGTTGAGGTTTGAGACCTCAGTCGAGCACTTGCTTATATCTTTGGAAACTAGTGCATCAATGATTTGATTCTAGAAATGCATTTCGTCGACATCTATCTCTGGACGATGGTAAGTTCCTTCTTTTATCACCTATTTTTGGGGGATGCTGAATTTCAAGGAGTTTTATTTTCTTGTTGATATGATGGTCTGGAGTTCTCAATGTTGCTGGGGCAACATCGATGCCTAGAAGGTTGGACCAGTTTCCTTTCAATTCCGCAGCCGTTCAACATACTATACTGCTTAGCTCTGTTGTGGTCACTGAAATTCTCTATTTTGCATAACAGAACCATGAAGTGACTTTTTATCATGGCTAAATGTTAATGTGTTATGTGCCCCTCAGTCCACAGGGCTAATTATTCTGAACAGTTGATGTGAGACTTGATGTTCTGGGCTGCTCCCTAGATGCCCCCAGTCAAAGGTGCATCGCAGCTCCTATCTTAAGGAACTTGTGACTTGGATGTCTTGAATTTTAAATTTTTTTACATTAACTTTGGTCAAAGGTCAGGATTCTTTGCCGACTACTTGGTTTGTTAACTTTGTGGCACTACTGGAGCAATGTCGGTTCTTTCGGGTAGCAGGAGTTGATCCCTGCTAATCTTGCAATAGACAAGTTTCCCAGTGTTGTCGGGACAATACCGGTACTTAGAAAATCTTAACGGTTTGCTGATGATGCCGGAGCAACACCAAGCAGTGCTTGCATGGTTTATAAAATGCACGGCTATGAAGACTGCATGGGATACGAAATGCGTGGCTTGTCAAAGTGTGCAACTTACGAAATGCACGACCTTTGAGAGTGTGCGGTTTAGGAGATGCATGGCTTACGAAATGCGCGGCCTTTGAGAGTGCGCGGTTTAGGAAATGCGCGGCTTTTTTGAGAGTGCGCTGCTTATGAAATGCATAAATTTTGAGAGTGCGCGGCTTACGAAATGCGTGACTTATGGGATCAATACGACCCATTGACCCAGAACGGTTTGGAACTTCTTGATGTCGCCAATCTTGGGGTAACGTTAGGAGTTTGTGCTTCAAGAGCGTGGTTCCACAGCTCAAGAAGTGATGCGCGGCTTATGGGAGTGTACGACTTATGAGATCGATATGACCAATCGATCCAAAATGGTTTGGAACTTCTCGACATTGCCAATCCTCAGATAACGTAAAGAGTTCGTGCTTTGAGAGCATGGTTCCACAGCTCAAGAAGTGATGCGTGGCTTATGCGATGCGCATAATGGTTTGGGCCTTCCTGGCGCTGGAGGGGCGATACCAGTTCTTAGAAGGTAAGGATTGGTTTTCCCATCAATCCAGCGATTTGACTTCGCTGAAACGCGTTTTCGTCAGTTCTAAGAGATAAATGGTTTTTGGATCGGGTAACCATGGCTTGGACGATCCTCCCGTATTTTGGGAAGATGTGCATGGCCAACCAGATAAGGTTGACATAGTGGAGAGATCTACAACCGACCTCTTGGTTATGAAGAAAGAGCTCGTGGGAGTTCAGGGCATGACTCTTAGCTTTTGGTCCAAACTTCCTTCAAAGAATGGATCTTCAACCGGTATATGGTCTAAGAGGAAGAGGAACTGGTCACCAAGGGTGGTAACTGGGAAGGAGTAAGCAAGTATTATGCTTCTATTTTGTTTGTGGTGCTAGCTAGGTCGTTAAATCCGTAGGTATCAAAGTGCCAGAATTTTCGATCGGGCGGAACATAACTGTGGTATGATTAGTCGCGGCTGTTCTTATGGCAATTCAAGTGTGTATGGTTGTGTCTTCTAGATGACTAAATCATGGGAAAGCCTCTATCTTTAGAGACTTATATATTAAGGATCTGAGATACTTGGTTCTCCCGGGTTCCAAATCTTGGCTTGATTCGAGTCAGCCTCTGATTAACCCCAAGGTCGGTTAAGTTTTGGCTTAGTTCTTTGAGCGAATTCGAAGCTCTGGAATTCAGCACTGTTTGTTTCACTGGTCGTTGGAAGTGATTATGTTAATTTTGCGGAGTGATTCATATGATTGTCGATTTGTGGCCCAGGAGCGTGACTTCGTTGACTTCGAAGAGTTCTGGATCAGATAACTGCCGATCTTCCATTTCACCTTCGCAATGCTTTATTTTATGAAGGATTTTTGGATTAGATGACTGCTGATCAACCGATTCTCCTTCATAACGCTTTAGCTCGTGAAAGACCTTCACATTTGCGAAGGGTTTTTTGGATCAGATGACCACTAATCTATCGGTTTACCTTCACGATGCTTTAATTCGTGAAAGACCGTCACATTCGCGAAGGGTTTTTTGGATCAAATGACCGTTGATCTACTGGCTTACCTTCACGACGCTTTAGTTCGTGAAAGACCTTCACATTTGTGAGGGTTTATTGGATCAGATGACCGCTGATCTACCGGTTTACCATCATGATGCTTTAATTCATGAAAGACCTTCACGTTTGCGAATGGTTTTTTAAATCGGATGACCACTGTTCTACCGGTTCGCCTTCACGATGCTTTAGTTTGTGAAAGACCTTCACATTTGCGAAGGGTTTTTTTGGATCAGATGACCGCTGGTCTATAGGTTTACCTTTACGATTCTTTAGTTCGTGAAAGACCTTCACATTCACGAAGGGATTTTTGGATTAGACGACCGCTGATCTACTGACTTACCTTCATGATGCTTTAGTTCGTGAAAGACCTTCACGTTCACGAAGGGTATTTTGGATCAGATGACCGCTAATCTACTGGTTCGCGTTCATGATGCTTTAGTTGGTGAAGGAGTTTTTGTGGTCGGGTGTTCGGCGACCAGGCGGTCTTGGAACGATAATTTATCAATTCCAAGAGGAATTTTGGTCGGATGTCTGACGACTAGATGGCCTTGGTGCGATAATTCATCGACTCCAAGAAGGGTTCTGGGTCATGTGTCTAACGGCCCGATGGTATTAAAGCGATGATTCATCGACTTCAAGAAGTATTTCTAGGATTCGGCTCGCGGGAACATAGTTTTATTTGTCCCTGGAAACTAGGGGTTGGATCTATTTGTTCGATGATCCTTTGGACAAGCCTTCTCGACTCTACCAGAGCAACGCCGGATTTCAGAAGGGGTATCAACATGACTCGTCGAGGGCATAAAAGCATTTCTTTTGCCGTGCTGTCTACAATTGCCCCAAATGTCCTGGTATGGCTCATTTGGGAAAGGAAAGTAAAAAAAGGATGGATGAGAAGGCATCGCTTTAGGTTGCTTCCTCATTCCTTAGCAGCTAGCTAGCCAGAGTGTTATTTCATAATCATCCTTTCGTTTGATTTCGTCAATTAGCCAGGGCGCTTTTTTACAGGGTCTTAGTGGCCTTGCTTGGGCAGAAGGTCCCTGAGGTCCTGTAGCTCCGTCACCATTTTGTATGTTTTTTGGCAAATTGCCGGGTTTGCTTTCTGCCAATTACACCACCTGTAGTCTGTAGAAATGGTTTGCCTTCCCATAGAATTCTATCGGGGTAGTAGGTTGTTTCATCCTTTAATGATTCCTAAGGGCCTTGCAGTAGACTGCATCCATCGCCCTCAAATGCTACTCATACTTGTAAAAAAGCAATTTTGAGTCAGTTGTACAGTTATAGGAAGGTATAGTTGGCATGCTAAACTTCTTTGGATATTATGCAAGCTGAATGGCTTCGGTGAATGGGTTTCTATTGGGGAAGATGCTCTAATCATTGTTAGACTGGTCCGTTTTCAAGTTATAACTGTTTATAATGCTTGAGAATGATATATGCATGATTTTCCTATGCTTGAATGATTGGAAATGCCGATTGAATGACAAATCACTTATGATGGGGTCATGGATCGGTGACGATCCCCAAAGTTTTTCAAACTAGGTGAGATCAGTTTAGGGTGACAAAGAAGGCCTCATAAGGTTGCATTCCAAATTTCAAGGCATTTGGAGTTCGCATGTTCGAGTTATGGGCAAAAGAAATGGATCGGCATTGATGGATCGACGGTAATTTACTTGGAGTCCGACCCCAGAAAATTTGCCATTTTCTTGGAGTCAGCACATGGTTTGCTTAGAGTCACAGAATTTGAAGTGCTGGGTTGGTGACAAACGTTGCTTGGAGCCATTTGCATGTTTGCTTGGAGAAAATCTTGGTTTTACTTGAGTCTAATTTCGGGCTAGAATTTCCTAGTTTTACTTCGAGTCAAATGAGTGATTACCCGAGTTCGACTTCGAGTCAAGTACTACACCAAACAGGCCATTTTGTCACACTTTTTTCGTTTCATTTTGTCACGGTTATTATTGTCGAAAATTTGTAACGGTTATTATTGTTATATTGTTTTGTCACGGTTATTTCCGTGACAAAATTTGGGCTTTTCGTAAATAATTATAAGACATTGGGCAGAGTTGTCATTTACGTTCCAATATGTTTGTCACGGTTCTGGCTTGTATCTTTCTTCCTAAAATGTAATTAGGTTAAAGCCGCCGTGTATATTTTGTATTGTATACGAGTCGCCTGCCGATCTTCCTAACTCTTCCGTTGCAGCCTACTTTCGTTGCAAACCTGCTTCCTCGTCGCAGCCTTCCTTCATTGCGATTTCTTCCTAAATCTTCCATTGCGAGTCGCCCGCCGATCGTCAGGTAATAATTTTCGTTTTTAATTTGGTTTTGTATGTGTTAAGATTGTTTATTTATGGCTTTGTATGTTTTAAGGGTTTTGTCTTGTTAAAGCTTCATTGTTCTGGAATAAAAGCATATATAGGAAGATTTTTACAATCTGAATATTTTTTATAAGTACTTTGAATGGCTATAGATAAAATCATTTTTAAAAAAAATTCCAACAAAATGATAATTTATATGATTGTCTAGAATGTTCGCAGTTATTGATTACATGATTTTCTTTGAATTTAGTTATCATGTGCAGCCTGTGTTGAACCTATAGCTTAGCCATCACATCTACGTCATTCTTTGTTTACTTGAACACGAAAATGATTTTTATTCCAGAACATTTTCTTTGTACTAAACAAAATCAACATTCCATTAAGGAAACTTCAATGGTAAAAAGAGCTGAACTTTTTACTTCAGTATATACTTATATTTTTCCCATGA
This sequence comes from Allium fistulosum, assembly GCA_030737815.1. Lineage (NCBI taxonomy): Eukaryota > Viridiplantae > Streptophyta > Magnoliopsida > Asparagales > Amaryllidaceae > Allium > Allium fistulosum. The sequence continues at coordinate 459,542,109 of CM060905.1, forward strand.
TTATCCTCTTAGTTGTCTTTTGTTTATAAGTACTAACTAGCACATAACTTGAGATATGTGACATTCAAAGTTGTCTATTGCTAGTTGGTTCTATTGTGTTGTTAAGTTTTCTGAAGCAAACTTACTTGGAGAAGGTAGAGTAGAATTGATAGAAGATATTTGGACAGTAGAATTGATATAAGATTGGAGACAAAATTCATATATGAAGATGAGAAGTTTGCTAGTGGTATGCCTGCTGTGAAGTAAGTTGATGTTTTCAGGTTGTTTGCTAGTGGTGGTATGTCTGCTTTGTCGAGTGGTTCAGCATTCGATGGTATTTATATGAGCTATGGAGTAGAAGTGCTGGCAGTATTGATATGAGTTGAGAAGAGGTGCAGCTGTATATGAAGTATGTGATTAGTGGTAGTGATGATGAAATATGTGGTTAAAAGTAAAGTATGATTGGCCATGGATTTTATTTTGATGCCCAATGAATGAAGGCAATGTTGTTCAGTTGAATGAAGATGGGGTTGTAATGAAATGAAATAAGGTGGAAGGTTTGAATGTAGTAATATGGCAATGTAAATGCAATGTTGATGGAAAGTGGGATTAGTGACAGTGGAGGCTTGCTTGAGTTTAAAATTATTGCAGATGACGGGTATGAAGGAGATGGTTTATGTGGTTATATTGATGAGTTTGACCAGTGGTGGATTGTTTGGTGGTATGACTGGGATGTTGCTGCTTGAAGGTGGTGGCACTGGTGGTCAGGAGTCTAGGCAGAGAAGTATTGGTGATGTATTGGTGATGTGAGGATGTGTAGTGCGATGGATGTATGTTGCAAGGCAGTAGACTGGTAGTATGCAGTGTGCAGTGGCTTTAGTGGTTGTGCAGTGGTAGTATGGCACTGCCTTGATCATGCATTTCAATTTTTTTGGGATGCATCAAATGGCTTGTACGTGCTTTAGTGGCCTTGACCTTGTTTATTTTTTTTACTTGTCCTATTGCTTTGAATAATTTCTTTCCTGCCATGTTGCTTAGAGACTTAAACTATTGTTGTACATGCTTCTTGCTTTGTATAATATATATCATATTATATAGTCTATACTTTCATTTTTTATTTTTTATTTAAAAAAAAACATGCTTCACTTCTTTTCGTAGGAAACGTGCCTGTACATATTTTGTAGCCTACATCACTTTGTAAACATACATATGTTTGCTTGCCAACACATTAATATAATCAAGTTTCCCTTGCATAACCAAACATGTTGGCGTTATAAGTCTTGATCCTTTGATTTCGTTCATGCTAGGTAGGGAATTGAATGCAAAGGCATTGTCTAATTGAAAATATACACTTTAAAGTGTACTTCCTTTGAAAATATACACATAAGTCTTCCTTTGCCTTGAATTTCTAAATATGCTTGGCAACTTATGTATATATAAATAACTTAGCTTTGCATTGAAATATGGGTATATATTGCATTGTATTACTTTTGCTTTGACTTATTTTTTTCCTATTGCCTGTACATGTTTTGTTGTTTTGAAGTCCGTGTACTCATACAAGTATTCTTGCATTGAATAATTTCGTCCCTGCCACTACAATTTATTGTTTTTTTTGAGTTGTTTTACAAGTCATTTTGTTGCATTGATTTTGTCTCTGTTTGTATAACATGTTTTGAATTGCTGTGGTCAGGAGGTACAAGCTGTGGTTGTTATATTGATATGTGATGTGAGAAGGATGTATGAAGAAGGATGATGAAGATGATGTTGTATGAAGTGTTGTAATGCTAGGAATGTTGAAATGGTTTGTTGTTATGAGATTTGCTGATGGGTTGTAAGTATGTTGATATGAAAGTAATCTGCTGTTAACTGATCTTTGCTGGTGGAGAAAATGGTAGGCAGAGGGGAAGGCAGTGATTTTGGTGGATAGAAGCTGGTCTTGATGGTTAAAACAGAGGTGCAAGTTGAAGTATGATCAGATGACAAAAGTTTGATGGGTTATTTGATGGGTTATATGACAGTGACTGTTGTTTGCTAGTGAGGTAGTGATGATAGGTATTTTTAGGTGGTGGTTGCTAGGAGGAAGTGAAGGGTGAAGTGTGGTTTTTCTGATGATTGTAGAGAGCAAGTTATTACAGAGGGTAAGTTATTCAGGTTTTATTTTGTTAAAGGAGTGATGGTGTAAGTTGTGGTTAGTAGTGAAGTGTGATGTAACAGAGAAGAGATTGTGAATAGAGGTGCAAGGAAAGGTTTGTTGGTTGGTTGTGATGGTATGGTGCTGTTGTGTGCAGCAGGGTGGTGCCGAGAAAGTAGACAGAAGTGATGATGTTTGGAAGTGGTTACGTGCTGTGTGTTTTGGGGAGGGATAGTGGTTAGAGATTATTGAAGCAGCAGCTCTGGAGTAGCAGCAGTGGTAGGAGATGGTGATGTAGTCTGTTGCTGTCGACTTGAAGTTGTTGTATGTGTGCACAGAGGCAAGTGTTTGTGGAGAAGGGTTCAGGTTGAAGTTTTGCAAAGAAGTGTTTGATGTTTCAGTGATGATCAAGTGACAGTTCGTTGCAGTTGTAAGTGGTAGGGGTGTGCAATGTTGAGATGATCAGGTAATGATGGGTTGAAATTGATGAAGTGCCTATTGTTATGCTAGAAGTGATGGTGGAGCTACGTTCATTTGAATTATCTGTATATAAATCTTTAAAACTGCCTGCAGAAAGGGCAGATGTAAAGACCCAAAAGTCGACCTTCGAAAATCGGCATCCGTACTTCGCTTGTACTCAAAATGCCGTAGATTCAAACGCCGAATCTGGTTCTTCGGAGCTTATAACACCATTAAGTATAACAACACAGCGGAAAAAGAATATATCAATTACATAACATTGATACAATGACAAATACAACAGAGTGATACAATAAATATCAATATACATCAGAGATATGATACAACAAATAGCAGCGGAAAGACAAGATAACATCAGCAGCAGAACAATATCAATAGAAGTGATAACTCCAAATGATCTCTAAAAGAGAATGACTCCAACAACTCCAACGTCAAGCTCGAACCACCATCACGATGCACAAAGATAAGCAAGTGCAGTCCTAAACTCCAAGAACTGAACCAGCTCCAGATAATCCACTAAACCTGAATATCTGAGAAACCCAACTCTAGACTGCCCGTGTGGAAAATGGTGGGCACCCAGAGTTTAGGAAGGGAACAATAAACTCCGGATCAGTCATGGGACTGGTGTGAGCAAACAAAAACAGTTTATCTTTAAACAAACAACAAAAGGCTTTTAAACATTGAAACCCGCAATGCTTTTCGAAAATGAAACTACCATAAGGCCTCCTTCCACACACACAATGCAATCGCAGAATTGGAGGAGATTTCTCCTTATGATAGTCAAACATACTTACTACGCAAAATCAAAACTCTTTTGATATTATTATTAGTGCATAGTGAAGAAAACATTTCGAAAGTATAATATCAATCTTAGCCAGCATACAACATTTCATCGTATGCCTACTATAGCTACCATGTTCAATAATAGGTTACCGCCACATTCCATGGCAGGTTATACAACTAAAACCGTACTGGGTTCGTATTGTTTCTTTCGATTTCCAACAAATGATCAGGCAAAGGAACTTCCTTACACCGAAATAGAAACGCCTCTGGAAAGACGCCCGGATCCTAACCGGATCTCTGCAAACAAAATGCCGACGCTACCTCACGCTGTACAGCTGTAACTAGGTAACTAACACACTGACGCTACCTCACGCTGTACAGCTGTAACTAGGTAACTTACACACGAGTCATGTCATCCCCCGGTCGTAACCAACCTTTATCCGAGGATCCTCAATCGCAAAGCAACAGCCACAAAGTATAATCAACATAGGTAAAATATCTGGGCTCCATACCATGATATCACCTTTTATCCAGAAGGAAATGACATACCCTAGGGGCACTACCCCTACAAACCTTTGTCGCAACATTCCTGTTTCGACAATTACTGGGTTGTGAGGCTTGACGAAGTCTCGTCCACAAAGCTACGCTTTTTCACAAAGCAACGCTTCGATCAACAAATGATCAGCAACACTTCGTATGCCACATTACCAAATTGGGAATGTATCACTAGTAACCATCAACTACATAACCTCTGAGCTCGTACGTCTCAGAGAAGGGTGTTAAGCTAAGAGAATAAATTCTCCGCCACCAACAGAAATGTATTTGATAGAAACCAGCTTTACATCTCAAAGTGTAACGTCAGACACACATACATACAAGTCTGTTCCGGGTTCGAACAGAACCGAAGGCACTTCCAAAGAAGCCCTTGCAATCCGGGTATTCACAATCCCGATCGGATTTCCCATCACTTAGGAAATCTCTATACCGGCGCGATTCAGTGCAGAGACAATCGATAGGTCATCCTATCGTTCTCGCAAATACCCGGTCTTCACCACCGGTCTTCAAATGCTATCCATATCGTCGTATCACTATTCGGAATGGGATATATGACACAAAGGTCCTCTCCCGGCTAAACCGAATAACGAGCGCAATTAAAAATCATATGGATACTGGGGTCTCAGTTAAATCACAGCTTAAAGCCCAAAACTTTTCATTCGAATGGTTAACACAAATTACCATTTCCAATCTTTTAAACAAAAAAGATTCATTTCAAAAAGTTTACCCCGTTCACCAAGATCCATTCATGGATTTCAAAACAATTTCCATTTCAATCGAATTAACTCGTTAAATCTTTAAATCAAGATTTAACTTATAGCTTTCAAAACTCGTTTCCAAAGATTCATTCATAGTCTTTCAAAACATTTCCATTTCAAGTTAGATTAACTCATCCGGTCTTTGAAATCAAAGACTCATTTCATAGTTTTCAAAACATTTCAATTCCATTTCAAACTTGAAATTCTTTCAACACAAATTGGAAGTTCATTACTTTTGTGAAAGCTTTTACTATTTGAAAACAAGTAGTTTCGTTTTCAGAAAAATCCAGTTATATTTACACGAGTTAAAACCCTTGAATTAAATTCAAATTCCCAAACCAATACTTTAAAATGGTTTAACCCATATATAACTTGAATTCAAATCATAAAATTCAATTTCTAACTTGAATTCAAATTTAAATCAAATTATTTAAATTTTCAAAACTCGATTAAGTTATTCAAAATAACTTTTATCTTTGAAATTCCATTTCAAAAGCTTTTCACTTTAAACCCCAAATCTTCCAATTTCAAAATCAATTGAAATTAAAATTTCAATTTCAAAAACATCAAATTTAAATCATCTGTGACTTAACCGATTTCCACGTGAAATCCATATTTGTGTGTGTAAGAGTGTGGTCCAGGGGTTTTACACACAATAGTGCAACATCATACAATCATCACAGATATATCGATAAGCGGTATAATCGATAACGCTTATCTTCATTCACAGATTCACAGATAAAATAAATTTATCAGTCACAAAGATTCACTATTACAATTCGATGTGGGTTTCGGATAACCAACTAGAATCCGACTCCCTGTCGCATCGAAATTCATGTGCCATTTTACGGGCCAAGGGTTTCATATTCACATAGTAATATATCACAGAAACAGAAATCACAGATATATATATCACAAATAAATAAATTACAGATCACAACACAAATCAGGATGTATCACTAAGCATCACAGATCAGGGATATCAAACAATTCACCCATTCAATAACAATCAACCATCTTCAATTAAGATGAATAAATCGTGTGGTTTTAAATTAATTAACCACATAATTATTTTCATTAGTTACTTGATGAATTAAACTTGAATTATTAATTAATTTTATCTTAATTACTATTAAGTAATTAACTTCAAATAACTAATTTCTTTTAACAAATGAGTTTAACTTAACCTTTAAAAGTTAATTAACCATCAAAACAATCTTTATATTAATTAACTAACCTTTAATATTCTTAAGTTTAAAATAAACTTTCAAATAAAAATTGTATTTATCGCCTAAATTATTTTAAAACTTGATAAGAAAAAAAACTTTATTAAACTTTCTTAACCAATCAAAACTGGGTCAATAACTAATATTCACTAAAAATCTGTTTTAACAATATTTGTTTCAAAACAAAACTTAAATTTTCCTTTGATTGGTTTTAAAGTTAAACCTGTTACCCTCTTAACTCCACTGACCCGAGCCTTCCCCGACATAACGGCATGTTTCCTTCGAGTCGAACATCTATCTCCTCGTTTCCAAACACGAGAACAAAAACTTCCAGTTACGCTGATCCTAGTGTGCACGTGCACATCATATCAGAGCCTCTCCGATCAACTTCGACGCCTCCTACCCATCGAGTATCCCCTCGACATTGAACCCCGATCGCCTAAATCCCCATATTTCTCTCGAAAACGAATTCGAGCATCAAGTCGAAACCTGGAAAGCACAAACAGTAAACACCACACCACCTGTCAACGCCTCTTGCTCACAACTCTGACCATCTGATGGTCTACAATTCCGGCCAAGCACTCGTCGATCTCCCCTCTTTCACCTCCCATAAGCGCGTGCGACTCGATCTACCAGAAAGGACAAACAAATCGAAACATCAAGACTCGACAAAATTAGGTTTCCAAACTTTCAGAGTTTGCCGCCGCCACCACGTTCAACTGCCGACCACCCCACTATTTTTCCTCGACTCACCGTAGGCTCGCCTACCCCCAGAACAAACCTCGACCAACACGAATCATAGAATCACCAGGAATCGACGATATTTTAGTATTTAGAAAAACCCAAACTGCTCATAATTTCTTGATCTAAAAATTATGATTCATGCTTTAAAAATCAAATTAAAGTATATGAATTCAGTTTATATGCCTGAAACAATAAATTGAAGTGTTTGAATTTCCACTAATATTAAGGTTGCACTGTTGTTTTGGTTTCCAAAGATTTTCCCAGTTTTGCTTTAACTTAATTAAAGTTTAAACATTGATCTATGATGAAACAAGAAATTCTTGTTCATATCCTAAGTCCTAACAGCCATTAGATCAAGAGATCCTGAATTTAAATCAAAACTTACATTTTAAAACTGGAACAGAGATGTCATAGGTTGTTTACAGGCATGCACACATCTATCATCCAAATATTCATAGATAATTCAGATACACACAAACCATCGTTGCTTCAGAGATTTACATGAAATCAGATTTATACTTAAACTTTTTTTTAAAAAAAGTGTTACTCACCTGAGTGGTTTTGAAATAGAGGCCTGGAAATGGCTTTGCATTTGAAATGCTTCAGATATCAGGTTGTAGATTTGATTCTGTATGCTTGAAACTTGCTTTTGTTCCAGGCTTTTATTTAGATTGCTTTGAGAACATTGTTTTGATTTTTCTTTTCTAGTTTTGATTTGCTTAGTTGTTGAACGAATTTAGATAATGCTCTGATACATAGAGATGGGTTACAGGGTATCATATCTTTATACAACAGGTAATCATTTTCTTTGGAGGCTGAAGTGATATGTCTTGAGTACTAGAGATAATAACATTTAATGCTAAGGTACCTTATCAAGTTTTCAATACTATTTCCTTTATCTTGTATGTACAATATATATTTCCATTTCGGCTGATAAGATTTTGTGTGGTGGCTACATAAATTAACTTGTACTAGATATCTTGCATTAATTAGCTTGGTTTGTTTGAGAAGCCTACATCCTTACTCGGCTGATAGGATTTGTACTATACATGCTAAGATATTTGCTTTTGTTTGCTGATCTAAATCTTGCTTTGGTGTGCCACATTAATTACTTTGTACAAATTTATTTTTAGTTTGTTCCTTCTTTTACCAGCTTCATTCACATGTATATTTTCTTGTTTCCTTTTACAATCTTCATTCACTTGTTTACACTTGAACATATATATATATTTTTGTTTCTTTGTTTTACAAGTGGTTCATGAATATACATTTTGTTTGCTTCTTTTTCTTTTTAATTCAAATGAATTACTATAATTATTATGGTGTTAAAATTTTATTAAATGAATTACTTAAATTTTATAACTTATCTTTTATTTATTTCTCATTATTTTGTAATATAGATAAATTCCTAGATTTAATTTGTTATTGGATTTTATCCAATGTATTTCCTTTATCCATCTATCTTATATATCTTCATTTCTAAACCATTTATATAAAGATTTAAATTCAACTCAAATACACATATATATATTATTTCAAATTTACTCACATATGCTCAAATACATATATATTATACAATATTTTTAATTTTTTTAAATAATTTATAAATAATTTATTTTAATTCGGGGAAACTCGCATCACTTTACAATTAATTTTCCACAATTTTTATTCAAAAATTAATTAATTATTAATTTAAATATATATAAAATTCGGGGTCGTTACAGACTTCCCCCCTTAAAAGAATTTCGTCCTCGAAATTCGCAGGCACGAAAATAACACAGATAGATCAAAGATAGAGAAATATCTTTCCAGATCAAACTGGATATCAATTCTGCATTTAGTTTACCAAATCAGAATATCAATAATAGATACAAGAACGAATCTATTTAACACTTCACAAGATACTCGGGTTATCCAGATCTACGAAATATACAATGGCATCGGTCAGTTCGAAGTGATAACTAACCATTCGTAGAATATATCGGGACCCAAAGAATAGATAGATATATGGATACAATTTCAAAACTTTTAGTTTAAAAACCAAGGTATACCTACCAACCATAGCAACCAAAGCAACCAATTTATTCAAACAAACAATTCTGGTCCATACAGAGTTTATGTCCCATTTTAATATATCGAATCTTCTTTCTGGATCTGCCAGAAACCATCGAAGAATTGAGAAGAGATACTGAACAAAAGAGATTGATAGAGAAAATTTTGTTTCCTCGTTGTTACAGAGCATTGACCATTTATAGTCGTACTCCCCTGTCCCCTATCTCATCCCCTTCTTACACTCATACTCACTATCAGTGGATAGCAAGAGAATTTACTGAGGCATTCGAACGGATATCTGAGGAATACTCATTCTAGAGTTTACTTCACTCTATCTCTAATGAGCTACTTAATGTGTTATACTCCTGAACTAAAGTTCAACCTTCAGCTCTGATACTAAATGTAAAGACCCAAAAGTCGACCTTCGAAAATCGGCATCCGTACTTCGCTTGTACTCAAAATGTCGTAGATTCAAACGCCGAATCTGGTTCTCCGGAGCTTATAACACCATTAAGTATAACAACACAGCGGAAAAAGAATATATCAATTACATAACATTGATACAATGACATATACAACAGAGTGATACAATGAATATCAATATACATCAGAGATATGATACAACAAATAACAGCGGAAAGAAAAGATAACATCAGCAGCGGAACAATATCAATAGAAGTGATAACTCCAAATGATCTCTAAAAGAGAATGACTCCAACAACTCCAACGTCAAGCTCGAACCACCATCACGATGCACAAAGATAAGCAAGTGCAGTCCTGAACTCCAAGAACTGAACCAGCTCTAGATAATCCACTAAACCTGAATATCTGAGAAACCCAACTCTAGACTGCCCGTGTGGAAAATGGTGGGCACCCAGAGTTTAGGAAGGGAACAATAAAATCCAGATCAGTCATGGGACTGGTGTGAGCAAACAAAAACATTTTATCTTTAAACAAACAACAAAAGGCTTTTAAACATTGAAACCCGCAATGCTTTTCGAAAATGAAACTACCATAAGGCCTCCCGCCACACACACAATGCAATCGCAGAATTGGAGGAGATTTCTCCTTATGATAGTCAAACATGCTTACTACGCAAAATCAAAACTCTTTTGATATTATTATTAGTGCATAGTGTAGAAAACATTTCGAAAGTATAATATCAATCTTAGCCAGCATACAACATTTCATCGTATGCCTACTATAGCTACCATGTTCAATAACAGGTTACCGCCACATTCCATGGCAGGTTATACAACTAAAACCGTACTGGGTTCGTATTGTTTCTTTCGATTTCCAACAAATGATCAGGCAAAGGAACTTCCTTACACCGAAATAGAAACGCCTCTGGAAAGACGCGCCGGATCCTAACCGGATCTCTGCAAACAAAAGGCCGACGCTACCTCATGCTGTACAGCTGTAACTAGGTAACTAACACACTGACGCTACCTCACACTGTACAGTTGTAACTAGGTAACTAACACACGAGTCATGTCATCCCCCGGTCGTAACCAACCTTTATCCGAGGATCCTCAATCGCAAAGCAACAGCCACAAAGTATAATCAACATAGGTAAAATATCTGGGCTCCATACCATGATATCACCTTTTATCTAGAAGGAAATGACATACCCTAGGGGCGCTACCCCTACAAACCTTTGTCGCAACATTCCTGTTTCGACCATTACCGGGTTGTGAGGCTCGACGAAGTCTCGTCCACAAAGCTACGCTTTTTCACAAAGCAACGCTTCGATCAACAAATGATCAGCAGCACTTCGTATGCCACATTACCAAATTAGGAATGTATCACTAGTAACCATCAACTACATAACCTCTGAGCTCGTACGTCTCATAGAAGGGTGTTAAGCTAAGAGAATAAATTCTCCGCCACCAACAGAAATGTATTTGATAGAAACCAGCTTTACATCTCAAAGTGTAACGTCAGACACACATCCATACAAGTCTGTTCCGGGTTCGAACAGAACCGAAGGCACTTCCAAAGAAGCCCTTGCAATCCGGGTATTCACAATCCCGATCGGATTTCCCATCACTTAGGAAATCTCTATACCGGCGCGATTCAGTGCAGAGACAATCGATAGGTCATCCTATCGTTCTCGCAAATACCCGGTCTTCACCACCGGTCTTCAAATGCTATCCATATCGTCGTATCACTATTCGGAATGGGATATATGACACAAAGGTCCTCTCCCGGCTAAACCGAATAACGAGCGCAATTAAAAATCATATGGATACTGGGGTCTCAGTTAAATCACAGCTTAAAGCCCAAAACTTTTCATTCGAATGGTTAAAACAAATTACCATTTCCAATCTTTTAAACAAAAAAGATTCATTTCAAAAAGTTTACCCGTTCACCAAGATCCATTCATGGATTTCAAAACAATTTCCATTTCAATCGAATTAACTCGTTAAATCTTTAAATCAAGATTTAACTTATAGCTTTCAAAACTTGTTTCCAAAGATTCATTCATAGTCTTTCAAAACAATTCCATTTCAAGTTAGATTAACTCATCCGGTCTTTGAAATCAAAGACTCATTTCATAGTTTTCAAAACATTTCAATTCCATTTCAAACTTGAAATTCTTTCAACACAAATTGGAAGTTCATTACTTTTGTGAAAGCTTTTACTATTTGAAAACAAGTAGTTTCGTTTTCAGAAAAATCCAGTTATATTTACACGAGTTAAAACCCTTGAATTAAATTCAAATTCCCAAACCAATACTTTAAAATGGTTTAACCCATATATAACTTATACAGCATCTTTAGTCCCTAGTTTCAAATCATAAAATTCAATTTCAAACTTGAATTCAAATTTAAATCAAATTATTTAAATTTTCAAAACTCAATTAAGTTATTCAAAGTAACTTTTATCTTTGAAATTCCATTTCAAAAGCTTTTCACTTTAAACCCCAAATCTTCCAATTTCAAAATCAATTGAAATTAAAATTTCAATTTCAAAAACATCAAATTTAAATCATCTGTGACATAACCGATTTCCACGTGAAATCCATATTTGTGTGTGTAAGAGTGTGGTCCAGGGGTTTTACACACAATAGTGCAACATCATACAATCATCACAGATATATCGATAAGCGGTATAATCGATAACGCTTATCTTCATTCACAGATTCACAGATAAAATAAATTTATCAGTCACAAAGATTCACTATTACAATTCGATGTGGGTTTCGGATAACCAACTAGAATCCGACTCCCTATCGCATCGAAATTCAAGTGCCGTTTTACGGGCCAAGGGTTTCATATTCACATAGTAATATATCACAAAAACAGAAATCACAGATATATATATATATATATATATATCACAAATAAATAAATTACAGATCACAACACAAATCAGGATGTATCACTAAGCATCACAGATCAGGGATATCAAACAATTCACCCATTCAATAACAATCAACCATCTTCAATTAAGATGAATAAATCGTGTGGTTTTAAATTAATTAACCACATAATTATTTTCATTAGTTACTTGATGAATTAAACTTGAATTATTAATTAATTTTATCTTAATTACTATTAAGTAATTAACTTCAAATAACTAATTTCTTTTAACAAATGAGTTTAACTTAACCTTTAAAAGTTAATTAACCATCAAAACATTCTTTATATTAATTAACTAACCTTTAATATTATTAAGTTTAAAATAAACTTTCAAATAAAAATTGTATTTATCGCCTAAATTATTTTAAAACTTGATAAGAAAAAAAACTTTATTAAACTTTCTTAACCAATCAAAACTGGGTCAATAACTAATATTCACTAAAAATCTGTTTTAACAATATTTGTTTCAAAACAAAACTTAAATTTTCCTTTGATTGGTTTTAAAGTTAAACCTGTTACCCTCTTAACTCCACTGACCCGAGCCTTCCCCGACATAACGGCATGTTTCCTTCGAGTCGAACATCTATCTCCTTGTTTCCAAACACGAGAACAAAAACTTCCAGTTACGCTGATCCTAGTGTGCACGTGCACATCATATCGGAGCCTCTCCGATCAACTTCGACGCCTCCTACCCATCGAGTATCCCCTCGACATTGAACCCCGATCGCCTAAATCCCCATATTTCTCTCGAAAACGAATTCGAGCATCAAGTCGAAACCTGGAAAGCACGAACAGTAAACACCACACCACCTGTCAACGCCTCTTGCTCACAACTCTGACCATCTGAAGGTCTACAATTCCGGCCAAGCACTCGTCGATCTCCCCTCTTTCACCTCCCATAAGCGCGTGCGACTCGATCTACCAGAGAGGACAAACGAACCGAAACATCAAGACTCGATAAAATTAGGTTTCCAAACTTTCAGAGTTTGCCGCTGCCACCACGTTCAAATGCTGACCACCCCACTATTTTTCCTCGACTCACCGTAGGCTCGCCTACCCCAAGAACAAACCTCGACCAACACGGATCAGAGAATCACCAGGAATCGACGAGATTTAAGTATTTAGAAAAACACAAACTGCTCATAATTTCTTGATCTAAAAATTATGATTCATGCTTTAAAAATCAAATTAAAGTATATGAATTCAGTTTATATGCCTGAAACAATAAATTGAAGTGTTTGAATTTCCACTAATATTAAGTTTGCACTGTTGTTTTGGTTTCCAGAGATTTTCCCAGTTTTGCTTTAACTTAATTAAAATTTAAACATTGATCTATGATGAAACAAGAAATTCTTGTTCATATCCTAAGTCCTAACAGCCATTAGATCAAGAGATCCTGAATTTAAATCAAAACTTACATTTTAAAACTGGAACAGAGATGTCATAGGTTGTTTACAGGCATGCACACATCTATCATCCAAATATTCATAGATAATTCAGATACACACAAACCATCGTTGCTTCAGAGATTTACATGAAATCATATTTATACTTAAACTTTTTAAAAAAAAAGTGTTACTCACCTGAGTGGTTTTGAAATAGAGGCCTGGAAATGGCTCTGCATTTGAAATGCTTCAGATATCAGGTTGTAGATTTGATTCTGTATGCTTGAAACTTTCTTTTGTTCCAGGCTTTTATTTAGATTGCTTTGAGAACATTGTTTTGATTTTTCTTTTCTAGTTTTGATTTGCTTAGTTGTTGAACGAATTTAGATAATGCTCTGATACATAGAGATGGGTTACAGGGTATCATATCTTTATACAACAGGTGATCATTTTCTTTGGAGGCTGAAGTGATATGTCTTGAGTACTAGAGATAATAACATTTAATGCTAAGGTACCTTATCAAGTTTTCAATACTATTTCCTTTATCTTGTATGTACAATATATATTTCCATTTCGGCTGATAAGATTTTGTGTGGTGGCTACATAAATTAACTTGTACTAGATATCTTGCATTAATTAGCTTGGTTTGTTTGAGAAACCTACATCCTTACTCGGCTGATAGGATTTGTACTATACATGCTAAGATATTTGCTTTTGTTTGCTGATCTAAATCTTGCTTTGGTGTGCCACATTAATTACTTTGTACAAATTTATTTTTAGTTTGTTCCTTCTTTTACCAGCTTCATTCACATGTATATTTTCTTGTTTCCTTTTACAATCTTCATTCACTTGTTTACACTTGAACATATATATATTTTTGTTTCTTTGTTTTACAAGTGGTTCATGAATATACATTTTGTTTGCTTCTTTTTCTTTTTAATTCAAATGAATTCCTATAATTATTATGGTGTTAAAATTTTATTAAATGAATTACTTTATATTTTATAACTTATCTTTTATTTATTTCTCATTATTTTGTAATATAGATAAATTCCTAGATTTAATTTGTTATTGGATTTTATCCAATGTATTTCCTTTATCCATCTATCTTATATATCTTCATTTCTAAACCATTTATATAAAGATTTAAATTCAACTCAAATACACATATATATATTATTTCAAATTTACTCACATATGCTCAAATACATATATATTATACAATATTTTTAATTTTTTTAAATAATTTATAAAAAAATTTATTTTAATTCGGGGAAACTCGCATCACTTTACAATTAATTTTCCACAATTTTTATTCAAAAATTAATTAATTATTAATTTAAATATATATAAAATTCGGGGTCGTTACAGCAGAATTAACTGATATTGATTTTATCATGTATATGTTCATTTGAATGGGAAATATAACTGATTGTCGGTCATAGACAATGCAAACATTCATGGATATTTTTGATAGCAATATCAGCAGAAGAGTGTTACAGTGCTGGAGTGAAGTGAATTACCATTCCATTAAGTACAGTACAGTAATAACTGTTTAACAAAATTAATTAAAATGGGTTTAAAGTTAGGATAGTTTTTTAAAAGAGAAAAGTGCTTACATTAAGTACAGGTTCATAATAGTCTTTTAGTTAGCATTATATGAATTTTAGAGAGAATGTATTTAGCTTAATAACATATTGCCAGTGAATAATTTTTCTGCCATAAATCTAGTAGGTTTAATTTGAGTTCTCTCCTAATTTAGCAATTTAATAACTTTTGCGGAGCAGTAGAGCATTTATCTACTCACAGGAAAACGTATCTGTGGTTATTTTGAATTTGATCTTTCAATTATAAAAAAGAATCATTGATTTATATCAATTACGTGTATTGCTTCTATATATATGCATATAGATAAAACAGTTGCAGTTTACAGTTCTTGATACTTTCAAGTGACCTACCGTTGTTATAGAAAATGATTCATCATTAGCAAAAATATAACACATCATTAAATGGGTTATCAGATACAGTACCGAACGTACAGAAAATTTCAATGTTGGAAAGGAGCTCGATTGTTTGTTTATTTGGTATTTTTGACTGCATGTGTATAAATATTTCGTGTTAGGGTTAAATTAGCATGAAATGGCATTATATAATATTATTTGGCGTATAGTACAAAGAAATTTTTGTTTTGAGATCACATTTGTGCAAAGACAAAATATAAGTTGGTTTAGATATAGCAATCCCGACGATTTTTTTTACTGTAGGGGATCTTGTCTTTGTCTTGTTTGTTTCCATGTTTGTTCATTATTAAATTAACTTTTATACGCAATAACATAACTAAAATATGGGTATGTTCGATTTCTAGTTGATAAGTGGTTAAACTGATACCCTCATATTTGCATTTTGGGTACTCCAATTTGCACTTTAGTATTTTAGTTTGGCAACTTGCATATGTTGAGAGCAGTTTTTTGAATGTATATATCGGTAAAAACTGTTTTGAATTTGGAACAAGCAATAGCAATAAAATAGCGTAATGTATATATTTTTAATTGTTTAAATCAATGTTTTCATAACCATACCGTAAATCAGACCGTACCTTACTTTTCTTGCCCTATGCTTTACCTTGCATACTAGTAAATTGGCATGTATTCAGTTCATGCAATCAGCATCTCACATGTTCCTTATTTACTTTTTACATGGTCAAACTTGTATTAATTATTGTGGGTGCTAGACTACAATCAGCATCTCACTGTACCTATATCTGAATCTGTGTAACTCATGCACCTATGTTTTGTTTCAGTTTCAGTTTCAATTATATATTTAACCTCTGTTATGTAATTTTACATCTTTACAAAATTATGAATTGTGTAGGCATTGATAGAAGCAGCCGAAGAAAGACAAAAATCGGAAGCTAGTGTTAATGGAGAAGATGGAATAAGAAGTTTAGAAGATTTTGAAAAAGATCCCGTTGCCGAAGCTTTTCGGGATGATAAAAAGCGAAGCTATTGCTGAGCTATTAGCTCTACGTCTAATGTAAAGCAAGTAAGACTCTCTCAAGCTTCAAAAGCCATTACCAATTACAAAGAGAATGCAAATCAACAATGGAAAACAGAAATGCGTGAAGAGATGAAAACAATGAGTTTAGTTATAAATGATATGAGACAATGTATACAGATGCTTGTAAATCATATTGGAGGAAATGTGCCGACACTAAGAGGAGAAGCTGCTTCTAATACAGAGCAAAATTTCAACAGTCCTGGAGATAGCTTAGGTGCTCCACTAAATGGAATAATGAGATCTTCTACGAGAGAGAAACAACCAGTAACGCTATTGTCGGTAGATTTGACGGAAGTAGCAAAAGGACACATTGGGACGCAAAAGATATGTCATAGTAGAAAGGTGGTTGAAGGAGAGCAAGTTGTTTGGGTGGAGAATGTTTACGATCCAGAAGCTTCAATTTATGAAGCACCACAAAATGGCCATTACACACTATCCGAATTAGTTGAAGGGGGTTTTTTGATTTGGCCCGAGTATCGTTTGCGTTATTAGTAAGTTACTGAACACTATGTAGTTATATTCTGAAACTGTGTTTTAAAGTTTGTTATATATACTATGCTTGTATGCTATAATTTGTGGTGTTGGTATGAAGTATCCTTTGTGGTGTTTGAATGAAACATAAATGTTTGGTGTTCTAATTATTGATTGTATGTTTTCTTAAGGTTAATACTATATATTTTTTTGTATAGATTGTTTATAGCTGTAATAAAATATTGGTGCTATATAGTTTGTTTGATACTGGTTTAGTTATCACGGTTATAATTTGCATTTGTCACGGTTATAAGTGTGAGAAATTGCTATTTTGTAATGGTTATAACCGTGAGTAAATACTATTCTATCACGGTTATAAGTGTGATAAATTACTATTTTGTAATGGTTATAACCGTTAGTAAATACTATTCTGTCACAGTTATAAGTGTGAGAAATTACTATTTTGTCACGGTTATAACCGTGGGTAAATACTATTCTATCACGGTTATAAGCGTGAGAAATTACTATTTTTGTCACGGTTATAACCGTGAGCAAAAGTGTGACTGAATTTTCCCACGGTACCTATTTTAACGATTATAACCGTGACAAATTAGTTTTGTCACGCTTATAACCGTGAGCAAATTGCCTTTCTGGTGTTGTGAAGACTTCTAGAATCTGCTTCGAGTCAAATAGGCGATTACCCGAGTTCGACTTCAAGTCAACCCTAAAGTGAGTTTTTCAACGACCATTTTGACAATTTTTGATGATTTTCGACGATGATCATTCGTGATTCGACGATGGGAGCTCCATGATGGGATTGGAAGCTGGTCAGTTGGGAGTGGTCACAATATACGATGGGAGCTTGGCCTTGTTATCGATCCGGGTTTGTGTCATAGCTTCTTGGTTCTCCTACCTCTAGGAATACCATTTAAGTAGCAGTTTCTCGTCCATTGCTTGGCACTTGCTGTGGCATGGGTTTTAGAGCTTCTTCTTGCATTTTGCACGTTAGCATTTTCATCCAATTTGCCTTCCTCAAATTGTTTGTTATCTTCAGAGCCGGAGAGAGCCATCGTTATATCTTCCCGTGGGGTTTTCACCCCTAAGTTCGGGTTTGTAGCAGGTGCTTTTGCAATGGGTGGAGTATTAACGTTTTCTTCCATCATGATTCTTGGATCTCATCCCACTACTTCCTTTTGCTTTTGCTTTATGTTTCTTCCATTGAAGCCAGAAACAGAAGAATGCTCTTGCTCCATAGTAGCCATGGCTTTGGGCACCATTCTGGGAGTAGTTAGTGATTGGAGCGCTAATAGAGCATCTGTCTTTTCCTAAGAGCCTTTTGACTGTTTACCATTTTTTGGTTAATTTCATCAACCATCTTGTTCAATTCTCCTTTAGTCACAACTTCATGCTATGTAGAGGATCCTGGAACCTGATCTCCAGTGTTAGCTCCTAATAGAAGGTTGTTAGGGTTGTTGACTTCAATTTTCTTAGGGTTTGTTTCTTCTCCAGCAATGGTAGCTTCTATGGATTTTCTGGTGGTAGTTCTCTTTCTTCCTGGTGCCATTGATTCTAAACAACAAATCTTCTAAGCGGAGATTGAGGATCTCACTTCTGAACCTATCTGATCCAAAGTAGATAGCTAGATCTAAGCCTGAGTTGGGTTCTCGGTGAAAACACCAAAATTTTAACCCAAAAAATAGATCAACACCCTGGATTGAGTGTGAAAGCACCAACCATGTTTATCAAGGCAAATAAAATAGAAACAAGGAATAATAACTTGCAGATAAAGTGAAAAGACAAGAGATTTTTATAGTGGTTCGACTGTTAACGAATCCTACGTCCACTTAATAACTTTTATTATCGATTGACTGCAATTACATGTTGTTCTGATTACAATTTGATTGGATATTATGAGTTAGATCAAGCCACCGGTGTTAGAGTTCACCGGAGAATCACAGCGAACCCATTGGATGACTATTGTGTAGGAGGAGAAGAGTGAAGAATAGTTTCCGCAGAGTTTCAGCAGCCAGTCCAGAAGATCCCCCTTTATGTTATAGGTAGGATTGTATTTATAGGGGTTGGAGAGCACTTGGGCCAAAGCCACTTTGCTAGAAGCATGTACTCAGCGTCATGAACGAGTTCAGAAAGTTTGAAAGCGACCCGAGCTAACCTAATGGATCGCTGGCGATCCATAGGTGATGGATCGCTAGCGATCCATGTAGTTAGTCTATTTTTGAGTGATCTTCATTTGTTGTCTTCCTATCTTCTATTTGAGTGCCTTGTCCAAATATCAAGTCGTTTGGAGTTTATTTGATCATCCATCTTCAAGGTCATCTAGTCTAGAAGAATCATCCATAACTCACTCAAAATTTAACAAAATCAGATGAAACTTTGCAGGTATACTCTAGATGGTATGTGGGACCTACACCATGAATATCAGGTCATGAAGACAAAGCTACATAGGTAGCTCTTGATCCATCAAGATGGATTGCCAATGTTCCATCATACCTTCTCCAATCATGCTCATTTTATCTGTGAGGCTTCTTCCATGTCTTCTAAGGGTCTTCTCCAAAGTTCAAGTCAATCTGATTCTGTATGAGTTCTTTAGGTCCACTTTAAGTTAGCTATTTTTGTCAAAACAACATGAATTAGATGAGTCTTTACTTCTTGAACTACGCAGTTTGGAATGCCATGAATCTTGGCCAGTATTCTTAGAAGAGATAGTTTATCATGATGCAAGAGGTTAGGATGACTCGCAAAGCATCCTTATGGATCGCTAGCGATCCGATCCATTAGTGGATTTTTAGGTAATTCTTCTTAAGTCCCTCTTGGCCTATTCCTCTGTTCCTTTTGGTTGAGTATTGAGTTGTTTTGGCTTGGACTAGATGTTCTAACTCATTTGGATTCCTACTTGGGTAAAAACCCCAGTTAACAATATATATATATATAATGATGATGATGTGATATGATTGCTATGGATGTTAACTATGATTTGATCATCAAGTATTAGTTGTTTTAATATAGTGTTAAATTGTGTAAACAAGTCACTTAAATACATGTTGATATTACACAAGGAAATCACTTTCAGAATCAAGTTATAAAAATGATATGGAATCATTAAACCCCTTTGAAATGGTGTATAAATGTTTTATAAACACCAAAATCCAATTTGATGAAGTTTTGACAAGTTATGAAAATTGAGTCAAAAATAGACACGTCGCGTAACGGCAATTCACGATTTGCGCCGTAGAAAGTTAAATCCATTTATACGATAGAATCGAAGTCAAAAATCTTTGGATTAAGAGTTTTCTTAACTCCTATAATCATAGTTTTCAAACAAAAGAAAAAGATCGAGAGTTTGTTTAGTAGATTTTGAAATATGAGCAAATCAAGTTTTCAAAATAGCGCGGCTTGACAGTTCGGAAACCAAAGCGATAAATTCTTTAAAATTGATATTTTTAATTCTTTAAAAATGTGGAATAAATTCTATAAAATTTTAAAATGTTTTAAAAGAGATTTGAGTTATAAAAATGGATTTCTAAATGATAGAAAAGTTGTTTTGATCAAATAAGCTTTAAAAGCACTATTCGTAGCACTTTTTGCGGCACTTTTAATAACTTTTGAAATATGGCCTTAAACCTAAGTATTCTTTCCCAAATATTTTATAAATGTTTTCAAATAAGTAACTAAGTATTTTAAAGATAACTTGGAGGTTTTATAATTTACTTTAAAGAGTTTGAGTAAATGATTTAAAGAAAAGCTGTTATAATCAAGTGATTTAATCCTGGCTCTAAAAGTCGATGAGTAGACTGGATTTTTCTATTTATGAGATCTGGATGTGAGGTGCTTAAACTAAGGAGATGTTATAGAGCAACCAATGCTCTGGCTCACCTGGCCTCTTTCCTGGGCGAGTAATAGATAAGGTCGAAATGTCGAAAACGAGGCAAGTATAAAAGGTTTTATTTTTTCAAATTTAATACAACTTGAATTGTATAGAAATAATATTTTTATACTTGGTATTAAATTCTAAGGGGAGAACCCGTACTATCCATGTGAATTTAGAAGGTAATTTTACCATTATTCGACGGATAGTAAAGGTTGAATACAAAAATTGATGTTAAGTAGAATTAGTATAATTTCTGTCTACCCTTTTTACTCAAAAACGTTTTGCAATATGATTTATGAGAAATGGTTTTGATTTGGTATTTCCAAAGTGAAAGAGGGATTTAATGGTTCCGTATATACTGGAAAAGAATATGATTTAATGATTTATATCTCTAAAAGAGATATTTTATTTGATAAAAGATATTAATGAATGAAATGATAGTCACCCTCAAACTTAACATATTTTTATCGATAATTGGTTTGGAGAAACCGGATCGGATTTGGGTTATTCCTATCCAAAAACCACTTCGAACCAACTTACGAGTTCGAAAGTAAAGATATGTTGAAGACAATGAAGTTGAAGGCGGGGATCTTCATAACGGGAGGACAGTTTGTTGATAATTCTGGAGTAGCTCCCGAGATAAATAAATAGCGGTGGTCCCTTCATTCTAGGATCTTCGTATGCAAGGACTACTTGCTACTAATCCAAGGGTTGATGCCGACAGGATGTGGTTGGAGAGTGCCTTCGGTTTGTCCTGTTCCTGGACAACTTGTATGGATGAATGTCTGACATTGCATTTCTTAGAACACAATGCATTAATCTCTACAAATGTACATTTGTTTTGTGGTGTAAGAGGTAACCCCTCTTATACTTAACACCCTTCTTTGAGACTTACGAGCTCAGAGGTTGTACTTTTGTTGAAATCAATGGTGTGTTGTTGGAAATGGAAATATGGCATTTTAAGTGAAAATGTTGTAAGAAAGGTAAACGTTAACTCAAGCCTCACACTCGAGGAATTGTGAAATAGGGGATGCTTTAAGGCTATGTGGTTCGCAACCATTAGGGTATGATACCACCTTTCTAAATTTATTTTGCGCCCGCTACGACGTCGGGTAAAAAAATATGTGGTGTATGGTATAAGAGCTCTCGAATAGGTCGGGAACGGCCGAGGAGATATCATATTCGGTGCTATCCATACCATCTGTTGGTCTAAGATAGGTCGGTCTTAATTCGCAGAGGTTTCGAATATGTCGATCCTCGGTACATTCCTTTAGAAATGTACTATACGGGAGGTAGTCCCTTACCTCGTTATTCATTCGAAATCCAAATCTCTAATAAGTGCATTCGGTTTTAGTTGTAAACCTATTATGCAGTCAAATTTAACTAATGTAACAATTTTGGCTATTCGAATATGATTATTTGAAAAGAGCTTTCAAAAGAATGTCATTAAAAATAATATCACTGGATTTTACGTAGAAATGATTTGGTTATTATAAGGTAAAAACCTGTTCTATGTTTATGTTCGATGTGGTCTTATGAGGTAGCCTTTTGTTTTCCAATGCTTGTATTTTGAGTTTCTCACACCAGTTCCATGACCGACCCAGAGTTTATTTTCCTTTTCCTTTAAACTCTGGGTGCCGTATTTTTCTGGACATCCTAGTAGCCAGGTTTTGTTTGGAGCATTTTGGAAGAGCTCAGAGCACAGAGTTAGAAGATTCTTCTGAAGATTGTTATCTGTAACGACCCTGAAATTCCGACCCAATTTTAAAAATTTTAGAACCGTTATTTTAATATAAAATGTGAAACTTACATACAATTTCAATTAACGTCCAAACTTTGTTTCTAAATTGCGCCTAGATGGTTAAAGATATGGGTAAAGTTTCGTCGGAAAATACCGCAGTAAATTTCGTTCGCATTTTATTGCACATCAGTTCATTTTAAAACGTGAAAATTTTATCTTCCGAACCTAAATATTTTTACATAGAAAAATTCTAAATCATCTTCTGACAAAGACGTCATTTTTCGTTTTTCAAAATTCGGACATCTTTAGCTCCGTCGATCTTATTCTTCGGTGTTTTGCTGCATTCTCCGTAATAGAAAATTGCGAATTTTCACAAACAACTTCCGTTGCTATTCAAACTTCATATTTGGGATGCGTCTAGATAGACATAGGCGTACGCCAAATTTCGTCGAATAATATGGAAGTAAATTTCGCTCGTCGCATTTGCATATTAGTTTAAATTTTATGTGTAAATTTTCTATCGTCCGAACTCAAATATTTTTCACAATGTTGCATAAGAAAAATATTCTGATCATGACGGCGCATTTTGTTTCATCAAATTCCGCTTTTAATTGCTAGTTAAATTGTCGCTCGAGCAAATGGTTTAATAAGATTTACCACTTCGCAAACAATGTCAAACCATCAATATCTTCATACCGTTGTGTCCGCCTCGTCGCGCTGATCAAAACGGTATATTTGTTTGTGTCAATCGAAGTTCGGCGTTGCAAGTTATAAATTGGTTAACGGAGTACAAACTGGTCCGTTACGCCACATAAACCGGTACCCTACTCTCCAACGCTCAGAATTCTAGGGGCCTTGTCCCTTCAGAAACCCAATAGCCATCACTGTATAGGAGAATCATTGCTTTGGCCTGGGAACTCTAAATCTCTCTGCAAACTTCTCTGTATATATATTCCCACTCTGCCTTGCATTAACTGCTCTGCCTTCATTATTGCTCACTGCTATTGGTACGTGCTCCTTCCTTTTTCTCTTCTCCCCCTCTTTATAATTCTTTTATATTTTTCCCTCCAGAATATAAAACCCACCCACCTCCATGCACGTCCACCTACACCCCACTCCACTGCCATTTCCAGCCCTCCGCCTCCACGCCCCACAGCCCCGCTCCATCCTCCACGCCCCTGCCAGCCCGCTCCCCCAGCCTGCCCCCAGCCTGCTCCCCAGCCCCGCCCCAGCCTGCTCCCCAACCGCCCGCAACCGCCCCCAGCCTGCTCCCCAGCCTGCTCCCAGCCCTGCTCCCCAACCACCCCAGCCTGCTCCCCATCCCGCCCCAGCCTGCTCCCAGCCCGCTCCCCAGCCTGCTCCCCAACCACCCCCAACTGCCCCAGCCTGTTCCCCAGTCCCGTCCCAGCCCGCTCCAGCCCCGTTTCCCCAGCCCGTCCCAGCCTGCTCCCAGCCCCGCTCCCCATCCCCGCTCCGCCCAGCCACTTCCCGCGACCCTGGACCACCCAAACCCGCCAGCGACCTCAGCTGCAACCACCTTCTCCGACTGCCGCAACATCCCTGCCTGCGTCACCGTTGTGCCTCGCATTGGCCGCAAATCGTGCTCAGTGCACCTCTGTTTTATATATAAGTATATATATATATATAACTGTTATATTATATGGCATTATATACTTTGGAATTTTAATTTGCTTATAACACAGTGTTTTACTGTGTTTATACCAGCTACTGCTTCGGGAACTTAGGCTTCCATTCCGATTATCGGATCTATCTAGTTCTTTACTTTGGTATGGTTTATATATATATTCAATCGATATATATATTGCAATGAACAGATTATTGATTGAATTATTTGTTTGATTGCAGTTGTATTCGTTTTGCGTCGTGCTTGTTAGGGTCTATTTCATCTATTCGTCTTCGTGCTTCGTCATCTTCTCTAACCACGCAAGGTGAATATTTCATTCACGACTCAACCTATTATGCTATGAAAATCAAGTGAAAATTGTTGTTTATATTAATTGGGATATTAAATTGTTGATTGATAAAATTGTTGAAATAAAATTGCTATACAAGTTAAAATGGAGTATTGATAGAACTTAAATTTTCTAAATTGACACCATGAATTGTTAAAAGATTTAATGTGATAAATTGTGATTTGATGTTGGTTTATGGTAAATAATTATGACATTAAAAATCGTTATGAGATGTTGAAATTGGTTGTTAAAAATAAGCAATAATAAATCTGAAATTGAATGTGATATAGGATAGTTAATGATTTAAAATATATGATTGATGTAGTAAAGTGATAATAGTCACCAAGTGAAAACCATAATGTAATAATCTTTAATCCGCATGAAACGATGGAGTGGATTCTAGGAATAATTATATTAATTTGCATAAATAACAAATGTAAGTTAATATGATTATTTCGGGATTATTTAAATAAATTGTTAAATTGTTATGTATGTGTGCTATTGCTTGTTTATTTACTTTGACACCATCTCAGTTATCACACTGCAAGTTCCTTTTGCTATGCTTTGTTTTATATTGAATGATATCGGGTTGAAATGATAAATACCCAATTAAACAACTTGGCCTAGGATAGATAATTAAAAATAAGAAACCCGATTGGTCAACAAAAATTATTTTTCAAATTGAAATCTATTTGAAATTAAGGAATGAACTTCACAATCTGTTTGGAAATTAGTTAACGAACTTAATGGATTAAATCGAAATAAATTAATAGGAATAAATTAATGGAGTTTAATTGAAACGGATTAATAAACCTATTTAATTGAATAAAATGAATTGGAAAATTTATTTGAAATGAGATTTAAAAACAAGGAAGTTTTAGAATTTAATAATTGGAAATTTTTATTAGGTTTGTTAGATTTAGATTTAAAATCGGTTTTAATTAAATAGATTTGAACTTTGTCATAAATTAAGTTTGAGATTTAGAAAATTTGACTTAAGCGGAATACGAAACTAACTAAAGTTTTATGGATTTAATTTAGTGATAATTTAAATTTAAAATGATTTTAAATTTAATAAAATTGATTTAATCAAATTTTTTATTATGGTTAATGTAGCGATGAATGTAAATACGAATTGAAATGAATAGAATTTGGTTTAATGATGTGAACTAAAATTTACCATTAAATCGAATTAATTGGAGTATTAACTAAATTTAGGAAGTGAAATTTAGATCTTATTAAATTGAACAGGAATACTTAATTTTATTGTTAACTCAAATGTTGAACTAAAATGGCATTTGGAAAGATGTTTTAATATCCGAAATAAATTGAATCATTAAATGTTAAACTTTGGAAGTCAAATTTGCACCTTGACTTTTGGACTTTGATTGGTTTAAACGTTAATTTAACCAACCATCGGGTAGTGAATACGTAGTTATTAAAGAGACCGGAATCGGGAATGGACATACTCTCTGTCGATACCGAAAACCACTTTAATAACTATTATACGCGGAGTGTTGATCCAGAACGAAGTGGATGGTTTGGTGAACGCGTTGACTGAAGAAAGAGAACGATATTGGATGACCCCTGACATGACTAAAACAGGAGCCATGCCGGGCCATTGAGGTTCGCCACCTCTAGCGGACACGCTTCTTCGATACCATATCTATTACTTTTGTGATTCGATTTGGGTGCACCCCTTGATTTGGGAGTGTTGTTTCGCGGTGTTGAGGTAGTAGCTGCTATGCTCAACATCAGTCCGGATCACGCAACTACTAGTATCCTAGTTGGTATCGCCTCATGTACCTTGTCATACTGATTATCCAATTCGTGACCACTACGTTTTGGTTTGTACCTTTAGTATATGGATTGCCCTCTGGTGACTTCCGGTTATGGGGAAACTACGGTCTTGTATATGCTCTTGGGAATAAAATGTGTTAAGGGGATTATGGTAACGCCTTAACACTATTTTAATATCGTACTTTACTGATTAGACATTATCTATCTATCGTATTCTATTGTATATATAGATAGTTTATCGAATCCTTAGAGATGTTTATTTTATTCATCTTTAAGTTATGGACTTTTTCCTTTGCACTTGATTTTCTTGTATAAGATTTTGAGTCCTGACTCGAGTGTTTCTTTTTGTATATGCTCGGGTCAGTCTGAAGCTATCCAGTTGCTGATCAAGGTTGGTTGAAGATGCTGATGGCTTAGCATTTATCTTTATCAGTCTATTTCTATTCCTGTATTGATGTCATAGTCTGTTGGACATTTATGTATTTTCTTTTAGTCACTTTATGTTAAGACATTGTTGTATTCTATGTAGTAGCTTCATGAACTGCTATTATGACGATGTATTTTCCGCTGTATTATTCTGTGACTGTTCTGTGTCTGTGATGTTGTATTGATTCTCATTTACATTTATGTATTTATAATCCCATAATGATTCGTGTTTTGTATTATTTAAGTTGACATGTGTGGATTATTGTTAATTTAAATGGTCCAAATATACGGGTTGTTACAGTTGGTATCAGAGCTTCGGTTTCCCTAAATACCTTAGTTTGGGATTATATATAAACTCATTAGAGATGGCGTAGCAATACCCTAGAATGAGGAGAATCGATTCAATATCCAAATCCTTTCATTTCAAACTTCTTTGATTCGTTGATTAGACTTTCCTTAAAATTCTATGATTTTCTATCCTTGGTTTTGACAATCTCTTTGGTATTTCAGGATGGCTACCTGAGGAAATAATAGGAGAGGAAGGGTCCATGGTCCTGCTCAGGCTGCACCTGCCGCTCCAGCTCCTGTCAAATTCACCACTCTTAGTAAGGAGTATACACAGCTGGGAGGTATTAAGTTTTCTGGATCCGAGAACATTATCGAGGCTCAGCAATGGCTTAAAGGCTTAGAGAAGATATTTTCTGGTCTAGAGATCACTGATGCTCAAAAGCGTCAGCTTGCTGCCTGGCAACTTCAGGATGCCGCGCAAGATTGGTGGGAATCAGTTACTTCTCGTATCGAGGAGAACACCATCACTTGGGCCCTGTTTAGGTATAAAATTATTTGGATTTCGTAGTCTAAATTCTTCTTTTAATCTTTGGAATGTTATTCATCTAGTCAATCTTTTGATTAGGGATACTTTCTCGGCACAATGGATGCCTGCTGCTGGGAAAACCCAACTTTATAGAGCTTTTATGGATCTTAAGCAAGGAAGTATGACCTTTTCGGAGTATGAGAGGAAATTCAACGAACTCTCCAAGTTCGGCCCGGGATTGATTGATACACCCCTTCTTAAGAACGAGAAGTTCATTTTGGGAGCAAGACCAGAGTATTATGACTTGCTTACTGGCCACACCCACTACACCTTCACAGAGCTTGTTGACTATGCTCTTAGATATGAGGCGAAGCCTAAGGGACCTACTGCCAAGGCCACTCCTACTCAGCCCTCCTCTAGCCAGCCCGGGAAGAAGAAGAAGAACTTTGATCAACAAAAGAAAGCTTGGCAGAAGACTACTGGATTGGGATACGCCCAGAAAAGCCCAATCGACCTTGCTAATATCACTTGCTTCAAATGCAATAAGAAGGGCCATTATGCTAATAGTTGTCCATCTACCGGAGCTGCTGTTCCACCACCTTCTACGACTAGGAGAGATTTATGCTATGTCTGCCTCCAGCCAGGTCATTTCAAGAAAGACTGCCCAATGCATAAGCGTGGCACACCATTTGGAGTATTTGCTATCACCACTCCTACACCACCTCCACCACCTGCTCAGGATGACCAAGGTACCTTACGAAGTACTTTTTCATTACATGATTTACCTATTAAGGTATTATTCGATACTGGTGCTTCTCATAGCTTCATATCTATTGATCTTTGTAATAAGCTCAAATTAGAACCTACTCTTGCTACTACTTCCTTATGCGTCTCCAACCCTATTGGAGGACTTGCCAACCTCAGTAGAATTTGTAAAGAGGTTGTGCTCTTGTATGGAAGATATCGATTCACTTGGGATTTTTATGTGCTTGGCTTCGTAGCATTGGACATCTTGTTAGGTGCGGATTGGTTAAGGAAATTCGATGCTGTTATTTCTTGCAAAGCTCGTTCTGTTTCTCTAGTCAATGACAAGGGTCTACCGCTTGTCATTGAATGCAAATCACCGCAGAAATATGCCGGAAGCTTCATATTCTCTCTTGATGCTCACCCGGATGATCTTAGTACGACCCCTATTGTTCAGAAATTTCCCGATGTATTTGGAGAGGTCAACTCCCTACCGCCTAAACGGGAAATCGATTTCCGCATTGACCTTATTCCCGGAGCTACTCCCGTAGTTCTCCCTCACAGAAGAATGGCTCCTAAAGAGAAAGCTGAACTTTAAACTCAAATTGATGATCTATTTGCTAGGAGTTTGATTAGGTGAAGTTGTTCTGAATGGGGCGCCGCAGTTGTATTTGTCACCAAATCAGATGGGTCTCTTCGCATGTGTGTTGATTACAGGGAACTGAACAAATGCACTCTCAAGAACCGCTATCTGATGCCTCGCATCAACAATTTATTCGATCAGCTCCATGGAGCTAAAGTTTTCTCCCAACGTGATCTTGCCACTGGGTTCCACCAACTCAGAGTAGCAGAAGATAGTATTCATAAAACAGCTTTCCGTACCGAAAACGGATTCTATGAATGGTTGGTTATGCCATTCGGTTTGACCAACGCACCTGCTTATTTCGTCGACTTAATGAATCGAGTCTTCCGCGATGTCCTTAACAAGTTTGTTCTTGTTTTCATTGATGATATTCTCGTTTTCTCCAAACACGAGAAGGAGCATGAGACACATCTTGCTTATGTTCTGGAAACTCTCCGAAATCATCAACTTAAGGCCAAATTCTCTAAATGCCACTTCTGGCGAGACGAAGTGAGATTCCTGGGCCATATAGTTTCTGAAAATGGGATTTCGATCGATCCAGCTAAGATCGCCGTATTCAATGTAAGTTCTATCCTATTCGCTATTTCTATTCAATCCCTCTTATTCGTGTCTAATTTGGAAATTTATCTACAAGATTGGGAGACTCTCAAAACTCCTACTGATATCCGTAGCTTCTTGGGCTTGGCCGGTTATCATCGTAGATTTATTGAGCACTTTGCCTAGATTTCTGCCCCACTTACTGCTTTAACTCGAAAGGATGTCAAGTTTATTTGGAGTGAGAAGTGTGAATTAGCTTTTAATAAGTTGAAGTGTAAATTAACTTCAGCTTCAATTCTTGCGGTAATCGATGGAAGTGAAGGATTAACCGTCTATACAGATGCTTGCTGAGAAGGTTTAGGCGCTGTTCTTATGCAAAACAAAAAGGTTATTGCTTATGCTGGCCGCCAGTTGAAGATCCATGAAGTAAACTATGCAACTCATGATCTAGAGCTTCTTGCAGTTGTATTTGCTTTGAAACTGTGGAGGCATCATCTTTTGGGAACTAAATTTGAATTATTCTCTGATCATAAGTCCTTGAGATATATCTTTTCTCAGAAGGATTTGAACCAGAGACAAGTCCGATGGCTCGAATTCTTAGCTGCATATGATCTCGACATCAATTATACTCCCGGGAAAGCATATGTTGTAGCTAATGCTTTGAGCTGTAACAAAGCATTGTCATGTTGTAATCTTGTAGAAGGCATGCTATTTCAGCTTGTTATCTCCCTATCTCTTATAGAGCACATCAAAGCTAAGCAATATGAGGACACCTTGCTCTATCGCATGAAGGAGTTAGTTCTTGGTAGAGTTGGAAATGCTGACAGTAAAGTGTGATCACAGATAGATAGTAATGGAGTTCTGAGGATTGAAAACCGTATTTGTGTTCCTAATGTCGACGGAGTGAGACAAGCAGTGCTTAGAGAAAACCATCAGTCATCACTTTCATTTCATCCAGGTGTCACTAAGATGTACCGAAATATGAAGCAATTATATTGGTGGAGTGGGATGAAGAGAGATATTTCTGTATATGTCAGTAGATGCACCACTTGCCAGCAAGTCAAGGCCGATCACCGGAAGACGGCATGTAATGACCCGCCACTCATATCCACAGAATGACGCATCATTAATAATAAAGAAAGGGATAGAAAAGAGAAAAGAAGAGAAGAAAGAAAGAACAACAACAGAATCTCAATAGCGGAACGAATAAATTATATTAATAACAAAAGTATTTCATAATATACAATGACTATCAGAGTTACACAAATTATACATCACATACTAGACAGTTATAAACACCTGTCTAGTTATTACAACTCAATACAATACAAAACACTATCACAGAGATTAATACAGCGGAATACTATATATCTACGAACGCTGAAGCCTCCTGCTCCATTGCTCCTCCAAATAACTCGTCAAAGCTTGTAACGACCCGTATTTTTACGGATCGAAAAGTTCGTTCAAATCTGGAATTTTCAGCATTTTAGGTCGTTTCAGATTTTGGGAAGAATTTGGTTAAGTCTTAAGTCGTGACCGACTTATAGGATTGGCGACCTAAGGGGTAGGTCGGCAGTGACTTAAGGGATTCGGCGAGTTAGGAGATAATTCGTAGTAGTTTAGGTCATAGGGTGGTGGAGCGACCTAAGGTAGTGGGTGACTTAAGGGGTAAGTCGGTTGGACAAGTTAGCGAGTTAACAACCCAGTAGTTACCGACTTAAGACATAGGCGACTTAAGGAAGTTGGTGACCTAAGAGTTTTGGTGAGCTAAGTGTTAGGTCGGCAGGGCAAGTTAGCGACCTAGTGGTTACCGGGTTAGCGACTTAGTATCTTGGAGCGACCTATAGGTTAGCGACCTAAGAAGGTTAGCGTGTTAGCGACCTAAGAGTTAGGCGACTTAAGGAGTTAGAACATAACCCAGTTAGGTCGCGTGAGTAGTTTTGTAGTATGGGTTGTTAGGTCGCAGGGAATAGTTTAAGTGTTAGGTCGCGTGATTTCTAAGTCATAGGTCGCGCGAGTTGTTAGGTCGCTGGGCTTTGGCTTAGTAGTTAGGTCGCAGTCCAGTTGTTTGCGACTTATGTTAGGTCGCGTGAGGACATAACAGATAGGTCGTTGAGGTGATGTTGTTAGGTCGCTTCTCAGTTGGGTCATAGGCGCATGCTATAGGTCGTAACCGACTTAGGAGATAACCGTTAAGTCGTAAGTCGTAGCCTATGTTTTAAGTCGCGAGCGACCTAGGAGTTAGTTGTTAAGCCGTAACCCAGTTATTTGTTAGGTCGTGTAAGGCTTAGCAGTTAGGTCGAAGATGTGCTTAAGCGCTAGGTCGCAGTTGCGCATTAGGTTAGGTCGTAGAGGCTGGGGGCTTTGTTAAGTCGTAGGTTGTAAGTCTTTAGGTCGGTAGGTTTTAGGTCGTAGGTCGTGGATGATCTAACTCCGAGCGACTTAGGGAATTTTCGCCTATAAATAGAAGGGGGTTGGCTTCATTTTTGGGATCCGGATTTTGAAGCGACGAAGTGCTGCCATTTTGAGAGCTCGACTTCTACACTTCTTCACTTCTTTTCTCCACTCTAATCTAGTGCTTCCTTTCATCCAAATCGAAGATCAAGATTGAAGATCCAAGAGCTAAAGTTGAAGATCTTCATCTTTTCAAGAGAGATTTCTTCGTTTGAAGCGGATTCGTGATAGATCAAGCTTGATCCCTCGCTGTCCAGATCTGAAGCGTGTTGATTTGGGGTTTGTTTAGGTGATTTGGTGAGTGGTGATTATCTCTCACACGGATCCAAAGGCGTAGATCGGATTGTTGGCTTGATTTGGTGTTAAAATAGTGATTTCTATGCATTTTCTTCATCCTAAGTGTAGATCCATTGTTCATGATGATTTGACAACCATTTTTGTGTATGATTAACCTATGCAAGTTCATTCATCAAGTTGTAGAGATAATTCTCATGTTTTCATGCTTGTTAGACTTTCTACTCTTTAATTACGAAAATGCCATTATTGTTATAATTGTCTACTTAGATCATATTTGAATGCTTGATTGCTTGGATTAATGTTTGATTTGGTTGATTGTTATGGATTAGATGATTGATGGTTTGATTTAGACCGAAGATGATTCAAAAGCTAAGAGAAAGGCTCTTGAATTGGGAAAGCTGCTCGTGGCATATGTAGCGGGATGATGAAGCTCTTATGCATAGACTTGATGATGTGATGTTGAGATGAGGCTTTGCGAGGATGTGATGAAGCAAGGCAATCATGTGATGAAGACTTGGTATAATCCAGACGGGATCATTCCAAGCATGTTGATAACTCGGTGATATGATTCGAGTTGAGGATAATGAATGGATATGAGAATAGTCGTCGAGGAGGATGACTAGGAGGCTTGGATAGCATCGTTGTTGAAGGTTCTAGCATGCTCTAAGCAAGAGTACGTTTGGGCAGATTCGATAGTCCCAACGACCAACTGTTGATGGTTGAGTACTCTGGGCAGATTAGATAGTCCTAGGCACGGGTCATGATGACGTGCGGGAGTTATGTCTAGAACCGGGGTTTCCATTAACCCTTGACGGACGGCTGAAAGAATGTGCCGGTCATTCAATTAACGGTGATATCGAAGCAATGATAACAGTGATAGCCAGAGTCATGGATGTTTGGTTGTATCGTCATTCGGACTCAAGAGCGGTATTTTCTGGGTGCTTATCTGATTTAGGCCTTGGTACTTGGAAAGCATCGCCCTTGACTCGAATGATTATTACTTTACTTTAAATTGTATGCTCTGCTATGTTGCTTCTGCTTAGTGTGTGTCTGGGGGCTATCACTGTAGAAAGAGGTGGAGTGGGAGGGTTGTATTCCTATTCCTTTTCCTTTATGCTCTTTTGGTATGTTGTTAGTTAATTTACTGCTCACTAAGACTGTTGTCTGACTCAAGGCTTCATGTTTTTTAATTCTTATTGCCTTGGGCTGTTCGTCCATTTTTGGGACGGGCAGACTAGGTAGCAGGTGACAGGTGCTGTTCTCTTCTCACGATGCTGATATCGAAGACGAGCTGGAGGGTTGCATATTATCTTTTTATAATATGTACTGGATGTTCCGCTGTTTTGTATTCTCTGAGTGTTATGTAGTGAGGCTTGATGTATTGGCTATTTGGATGCTTGTATTCAACTATTATGAAGTTTTATATGATGGCATTTTATTCTGTAAAGCTTCACTATATATATGTTCTATTGTATTTTGTCCATGCGTTGTGAGTAATACGATAGATTCTGTTGTTTTTAACTTACCTTGACAATCGTCCATGGTCGCCTGGCACA
This sequence comes from Allium fistulosum, assembly GCA_030737815.1. Lineage (NCBI taxonomy): Eukaryota > Viridiplantae > Streptophyta > Magnoliopsida > Asparagales > Amaryllidaceae > Allium > Allium fistulosum. Next base: position 459,575,966 of record CM060905.1, read on the forward strand.
CTTTACAGCGCACTTTCTCTAGATTCGGTGCAGGGGTCATGGGCGGTCGTCACATTTGGTATCAGAGCCAGGTTAATTGATTTTACCCAACGCTCGCTGATGTAACTACGTATGAGAGACGTAATTGTATTTTGATGGATGAATACTATATATAATATAGTCGCTTAGTGGAGTTTGAGTCCTTTATGCAGTTGTTTCTCTAGATGTTCTAATCATTCCTTTTTATAGATATTGAGAATGAGTCGAAGAGGGAGACCAGCTGCTAGGGAAGGCCGTGCTACTGAGGGGACTGCTGATTATGCAGCTATGTTCGAAGCTATGATGACTTCGATCATGAGAAGGATACCAATTCCGGGGGCAGCAGTTGATGTTGGAGTTCAAGTCCAAACTCCGAAACCAGTGGATTTTGCTGAGTTGTGCAAGGATTATACTGCCCTTGGAGGAAAGGTTTTCTTGGGAACAGAATCAACTATTGAGGTCCAGATGTGGATGGATGCTTGTAGAAGGATCTTTGGTGATTTGGGAATTGAGGATGCAACTAAGAGGAAGTTGGCATCAAGGCAGCTTCAAGGGAGAGCCTCTGATTGGTGGAATTCTATTACCATCACTACTCCGGAGGAAGAGATCACTTGGGAGCAATTCCAAGTTAGGTTTGAAGCTAAGTTCATTTCTACAGCTCAGAAGTCTGTTCTGTTCAAGAAGTTTGTGGAGCTCAAGCAAGGAGGGAGATCAGTTCTTGAGTATGTTTCTGAGTTTGAAGCGTTGTCCAAGTATGCCCGATCATATATTGAGTCTGCATACCAGAAGAATGAGAAGTTTGTGACAGGCTTGGACAGTTATCTTGGGAGACAGTTGGTGGATCATTTGGACGATTCATTTGAGAAGCTTGTGGAGAAAGCTCTTAGGCATGAGAGTCTGTTTCCTAAGGAAGGATCTGTTGTTGCTGTGACCAGGGAAGAGTCTAAACCCCAGCAGGGTGGAAACAAGAAGAGGAAGCAGCAGCAGTAGAAGGGTAAGGATGGCCAGAAGAAGCCGAAAGGCGAGGTGACTTGCTACAATTGTCAGCAGAAGGGCCATTTCTCGAAGGATTGTAAGAATCCGAAGGTGCCGATGAAGTGTCACAACTGTGACAAGCCAGGGCATTTCAGGAAGAATTGTCCAGAACCGAGGAGGGACAAGCAGATTGTGCAAGCTTATGCTTTGGGAGCTGTTCCGTCGTCTTCAAAAGCTCCTACTGCTGAAGAGAAAGGAAAGAGTGTGGTTGTTTAAGGTACTCTTTTCCTATGTGGTGTTCCAGTTAGAGTTCTGTTTGATACTGGAGCGTCGCATTCGTTTGTTTGTAATGAACTCGTAGGCCGGTTAGATTTGAAGCCGGATATTGTTGATAGGCCATTGGTTGTGACTAATCCAATTAGGGGTTCGTCTTGTTTGTGTATGTTATGCCGTGGTCTGATTGTGTCGAGTCATGGTTGCTCTTTTGTTTGTGATTGTTTTGTTCTGAACTTTGCGGGGTTCGGAATTATTTTGGGTATGGACTGGCTTAGGAAGTATGCGGCTAAGGTTGATTGTGAGAGGCTGGAGGTGACAGTCGAGAATGTGGAGGGGCGAAAGATTGTGATACGATGTAAGCATGAGGAAGGCGTCTTCATGAGCTTCATGTATTCGCTAGTTGTTCCACGGGATGGACTGTCTTTAGTGCCAATCACAAATGGATTCGAGGATGTCTTTGACGAAGTCAAAGGGTTGCCGCCGCATAGAGAGATCGAGTTTCGAATAGATCTAGTTGAAGGAGCCAGACCTGTTGTGATGCCTCTTAGGCGGATGGCGCCTAGGGAACAGCAAGAGTTGAAGGTGCAAGTTGATGATCTTTTGAAGAAAGGATTCATTCGGCGTAGTGTGTCCGAATGGGGTGCACCAGTTGTATTCGCAACCAAAGCAGATGGATCGCTGAGGTTGTGTGTCGATTATCGTGAGCTGAATAAGGTGACTAAGAAGAACAAGTATCCATTGCCGAGAATAGATGACTTGTTTGATCAGCTTCACGAAGCTAAGGTGTTTTCTCAGATGGATTTGGCAACGGGATTTCACCAGTTAAGAGTGGCTAAGGATAGTGTGCCGAAGACTGCTTTTCGGACACCATCGGGTTTCTTTGAGTGGCTGGTAATGCCGTTTGGATTGACTAACGCGCTAGCATATTTTGTGGATCTTATGAATAGAGTGTTCAGAGATCAGTTGAACAAGTTCGTACTTGTGTTCGTGGATGATATTCTGATTTATTCCAGAACGGAAGAGGAGCACAAGACGCACTTGCGTATTGTTTTGGAAATCTTGCGGAAACATCAGCTGAAGGCTAAGTTTTCGAAGTGTCACTTCTGGAAGAGTGAAGTGAGGTTCTTAGGCCATGTAATTTCTGGAAATGGAATAGCGGTTGATCCCGCTAAGGTGGCAGCAATCCAGGATTGGGTTAGACCTAAGAATGCATCTGATGTGAGAAGTTTTCTTGGATTAGCAGGATATTATCGATGGTTTATCAAAGACTTCTCCAAGGTAGCTGCACCGTTAACAGGATTGACGAAGAAGAACCAAGTGTTCAGTTGGGATGCTAAGTGTGAGCAAGCTTTCGGAATCCTGAAAGAGCGATTGACGAGTGCTCCTATTTTGACTATTCCAAGTGGGAATGATGAGATGGTGGTTTACACCGATGCATGTGGTACTGGACTTGGAGCAGTGCTAATGCAGAGGGATAAGGTTGTTGCGTATGCTAGTCGACAACTGAAGCCGCATGAAAGGAATTACCCGACTCATGATTTGGAGTTAGCGGCGATTGTTTTTGCTCTGAAGATGTGGAGACATTATCTATTGGGAGTTCGATTCGAGTTGTTTACAGATCATAAGTCGTTGAAGTATCTTTTCTCCCAAAAGGATTTGAATCTTCGGCAGCAACGTTGGCTAGAGTTTTTGGCATCATATGATTTTGGTATAGCTTATACTCCGGGAAAAGGTAAAGCAGTGGCAGATGCGTTAAGTCGAAGACATGCAGGATTGGGAGCCATGTTTTCAGAATGGAAGAGTCTCGAGTATTTAGCTGGTTTTGACTTCAGGCCTAGATGTGAATTGGAACCTGAGATGTTGGCAAACTTATCGATAAGACCTTCTCTTGTGGAAAGGATTGGCGAGGGCCAAAAGCGAGGTGATAAGCTTGTCAAGATTATCCGTGATTTGGAATCTGGATTAGAACCAGAAAAGGATAAAGGATTCGAGGTCGATCGAGAGGGTTGGCTTCGGAAGCAAGGACGATTAGTTGTTCCCGATATAGATGAATTGAGAAGTGAAGTTCTGAAGGGAAGTCATCACTCGAAGCTGACAATTCATCCAGGTGGAAATAAGATGTATCGGGATATGAAGAGAACCTACTACTGGGAAGGTATGAAGAAGGATGTTGGAAATTTTATTTCCAAGTGTATGAACTGCCAGTTGGTGAAAGCCGAACAGAAGAAGACAAGTGGATTGCTTCAGCCATTAGAAGTTCCTACATGGAAGTGGGAGCAGATATCGATGGATTTTATTGATGGACTACCTAGAACAAGAACGGGAAATGAAGGGATTTGGGTCATTGTAGATCGTCTGACTAAGAGCGCAAGATTCATTCCTGTTCGATCGACTAGGACTGCATCAAAGTTGGCTGAGTTGTATGTTAAGTGGATAGTTCGATTCCATGGTATTCCGAAGAGTATAGTGAGCGATCGAGACCCATTGTTCACTAGTGGATTTTGGAAGAGCTTCCAGGAAGTTTTGGGAACCGAGTTGTGTTTGAGTACAGCTTATCACCCTCAAACAGATGGTCAGACCGAGAGAGTCAATCGAGTTTTGGAAGATCTTCTTAGAGCATGTGTTTTGGACTTCGGAGGATCATGGGAAGAACACCTTCATTTGGTGGAGTTTGCGTACAACAACAGTTACCAGTCAAGCATTGGTATGGCACCGTATGAGGCATTGTATGGAAGACCGTGTAACTCTCCGACATGTTGGTTGGAAACTGGAGAAAAGCTGATGCTTGGGCCAGAGATGATTCGACAGACTTCGGATTGCATAGAGATCATTCGGCAACGAATGAAGGCAGCCTAGGACCGTCAGAAGAGTTATGCCGATAAGCGTCGAAAGGATTTGGAATTTGACGTAGGAGATATGGTTTTTGTGAAGATTTCTCCACTGAAGAATGTTATTCGATTCGGGAAGAAAGGAAAATTGACTCCGAGATTTGTTGGACCATTCCCGATCATCGAGCGAATTGGAAAGCTCGCCTATAGATTGGAGTTACCAGAGAAGATGTCGGGTGTGCACAATGTTTTTCACGTATCATATCTACGGAAGTATATGCACGACTCGAATACAGTGGTTTCTGCTGATAGCTGTGAAGATTTCTAAGTTGATCCAGTTGAAAGAAGACCTCGTAAGCCGCTTCGTGTTGTTGAAACTGACACGAAACAGCTTAGGAGGAAGGTAGTTAAGTTGCTCAAGATACAATGGAGTGATGATGATAACGACTGTACGTGGGAGGTGGAAGAGAGGATGAAGGCAGCTCATCCTGAACTCTTCAAGGTATGGCCCTAAGGTGTCGTCTCATCTCACGATATTGTAACTTGTTCTAGTATTAGAATTCTGTACGCTAAGCTAGAATTGGATGCATGGTTTGTTGATTGTAATGGTTGGTAGGCGTACAGAATAGTCTTTGATTGCTTTGTTTGTTTGGAATTTCGGGGGCGAAATTCCTAAGGGGGAGAGAATGTAACGACCCGTATTTTTACGGATCGAAAAGTTCGTTCAAATCTGGAATTTTCAGCATTTTAGGTCGTTTCAGATTTTGGGAAGAATTTGGTTAAGTCTTAAGTCGTGACCGACTTATAGGATTGGCGACCTAAGGGGTAGGTCGGCAGTGACTTAAGGGATTCGGCGAGTTAGGAGATAAGTCGTAGTAGTTTAGGTCGTAGGGTGTTGGAGCGACCTAAGGTAGTGGGTGACTTAAGGGGTAAGTCGGTTGGACGAGTTAGCGAGTTAACAACCCAGTAGTTACCGACTTAAGACATAGGCGACTTAAGGAAGTTGGTGACCTAAGAGTTTTGGTGAGCTAAGTGTTAGGTCGGCAGGGCGAGTTAGCGACCTAGTGGTTACCGGGTTAGCGACTTAGTATCTTGGAGCGACATATAGGTTAGCGACCTAAGAAGGTTAGCGTGTTAGCGACCTAAGAGTTAGGCGACTTAAGGAGTTAGAACATAACCCAGTTAGGTCGCGTGAGTAGTTTTGTAGTACGGGTTGTTAGGTCGCAGGGAATAGTTTAAGTGTTAGGTCGTGTGATTTCTAAGTCATAGGTCGCGCGAGTTGTTAGGTCGCTGGGCTTTGGCTTAGTAGTTAGGTCGCAGTCCAGTTGTTTGCGACTTATGTTAGGTCGCGTGAGGACATAACAGATAGGTCGTTGAGGTGATGTTGTTAGGTCGCTTCTCAGTTGGGTCATAGGCGCATGCTATAGGTCGTAACCGACTTAGGAGATAACCGTTAAGTCGTAAGTCGTAGCCTATGTTTTAAGTCGCGAGCGACCTAGGAGTTAGCTGTTAAGCCGTAACACAGTTATTTGTTAGGTCGTGTAAGGCTTAGCAGTTAGGTCGAAGATGTGCTTAAGCGCTAGGTCGCAGTTGCGCGTTAGGTTAGGTCGTAGAGGCTGGGGGCTTTGTTAAGTCGTAGGTTGGTAAGTCTTTAGGTCGGTAGGTTTTAGGTCGTAGGTCGTGGACGACCTAACTCCGAGCGACTTAGGGAATTTTCGCCTATAAATAGAAGGGGGTTGGCTTCATTTTTGGGATCCGGATTTTGAAGCGACGAAGTGCTGCCATTTTGAGAGCTCGACTTCTACACTTCTTCACTTCTTTTCTCCACTCTAATCTAGTGCTTCCTTTCATCCAAATCGAAGATCAAGATTGAAGATCCAAGAGCTAAAGTTGAAGATCTTCATCTTTTCAAGAGAGATTTCTTCGTTTGAAGCGGATTCGTGATAGATCAAGTTTGATCCCTCGCTGTCCAGATCTGAAGCGTGTTGATTTGGGGTTTGTTTAGGTGATTTGGTGAGTGGTGATTATCTCTCACACGGATCCAAAGGAGTAGATCGGATTGTTGGCTTGATTTGGTGTTAAAATAGTGATTTCTATGCATTTTCTTCATCCTAAGTGTAGATCCATTGTTCATGATGATTTGACAACCATTTTTGTGTATGATTAACCTATGGAAGTTCATTCATCAAGTTGTAGAGATAATTCTCATGTTTTCATGCTTGTTAGACTTTCTACTCTTTAATTACGAAAATGCCATTATTGTTATAATTGTCTACTTAGATCATATTTGAATGCTTGATTGCTTGGATTAATGTTTGATTTGGTTGATTGTTATGGATTAGATGATTGATGGTTTGATTTGGATCGAAGATGATTCAAAAGCTAAGAGAAAGGCTCTTGAATTGGGAAAGCTGCTCGTGGCATATGTAGCGGGATGATGAAGCTCTTATGCATAGACTTGATGATGTGATGTTGAGATGAGGCTTTGCGAGGATGTGATGAAGCAAGGCAATCATGTGATGAAGACTTGGTATAATCCAGACGGGATCATTCCAAGCATGTTGATAACTCGGTGATATGATTCGAGTTGAGGATAATGAATGGATATGAGAATAGTCGTCGAGGAGGATGACTAGGAGGCTTGGATAGCATCGTTGTTGAAGGTTCTAGCATGCTCTAAGCAAGAGTACGTTTGGGCAGATTCGATAGTCCCAATGACCAACTGTTGATGGTCGAGTAATCTGGGCAGATTAGATAGTCCTAGGCACGGGTCATGATGACGTGCGGGAGTTATGTCTAGAACCGGGGTTTCCATTAACCCTTGACGGACGGCTGAAAGAATGTGCCGGTCATTCAATTAACGGTGATATCGAAGCAATGATAACAGTGATAGCCAGAGTCATGGATGTTTGGTTGTATCGTCATTCGGACTCAAGAGCGGTATTTTCTGGGTGCTTATCTGATTTAGGCCTTGGTACTTGGAAAGCATCGCCCTTGACTCGAATGATTATTACTTTACTTTAAATTGTATGCTCTGCTATGTTGCTTCTGCTTAGTGTGTGTCTGGGGGCTATCACTGTAGAAAGAGGTGGAGTGGGAGGGTTGTATTCCTATTCCTTTTCCTTTATGCTCTTTTGGTATGTTGTTAGTTAATTTACTGCTCACTAAGACTGTTGTCTGACTCAGGGCTTTATGTTTTTTAATTCTTATTGCCTTGGGCTGTTCGTCCATTTTTGGGACGGGCAGACTAGGTAGCAGGTGACAGGTGTTGTTCTCTTCTCACGATGCTGATATCGAAGACGAGCTGGAGGGTTGCATATTATCTTCTTATTATATGTACTGGATGTTCCGCTGTTTTGTATTCTCTGAGTGTTATGTAGTGAGGCTTGATGTATTGGCTATTTGGATGCTTGTATTCAACTATTATGAAGTTTTATATGATAGCATTTTATTCTGTAAAGCTTCACTATATATATGTTCTATTGTATTTTGTCCATGCGCTGTGAGTAATACGATAGATTCTGTTGTTTTTAACTTACCTTGACAATCGTCCATGGTCGCCTGGCACACTTTATAGCGCACTTTCTCTAGATTCGGTGCAGGGGTCATGGGCGGTCGTCACAAAGCTAACCTGAATCCCTTGGCTACTCGTAAAAATTTGAGTACCCAAGAGTTTATAAAAACAAAAATAAACACTTGGGTCAGACATGGGTCTGGTGTGAGTAACAGGTTAAACTTGCTTAACTTCAAAACCCTTTTGAAAGAAAAGGTATCACGTAAGACTCCCCACAAATAAACATGGGTAAGTTTTTACCTTACGCTAACCAAAACATTTGATAGGAAATTCGATTGTATTATAATAGGTCTAGGGTTTTCAAATAAATATGAAATAGCTGAAATTGTTACATTATTAAATTCCAGCATACTAGCCAACAAAGTGGGTTATACAATCAAATCCGTTGTCACTTATTGGAGTTTGGATTCCATACAATGGCAGGGCTACCGGGGTACCGCCCATCACAATACGTGGCCTAGATCACCTTACTGGATAATTCCCGCACAAGACATCCCAGCAGTTGTTGCAATTCAACTGCCCACAAACCGATAATAAGAAGGGACCTCTAGACAGGGATAATCTTGTCCTACTTGGGTGCTACCCACTAACCTTACTGCACCTCCCCTAATTTAGCCATTCCCGGTTGATGAGGCTTGAGGTCACGATTACCTTTAATCAGAACACATCCCTTAGAATGCTCATCGTCCACCTGACGATGTTCTGAAAGCATTCAATCCATACAAGTTCGTTCCGGGTTCGAACGAAACCGAAGGCATTATCTCGTTACACTCATTTTGGAATCACCCTCAGAGTTAACGACAATAACCCTTGCACTCTGAATCTTCATCTCGAACCTATAAGTACTATCTCCGTCAAACTCATTACGGAATCACTCACAGAGTTATATTGACAAAGAATAGTTCTTACACCTCGAGTCTTCACTTGCTCTACTTGGATTAACGACTTAACGTTTAATTGGAATCGATGTGGTTTTCGGATATCCAAATCTGGAAACCCGATCCCGGTCTCATCGAAATCCAAAATGTATCTTTTAAGGCCAAGTTGTTTTAAAGTTAAAACAATTCAATTCTACTATCTATTTACACACAGATAGATAATTCACAGATTTACAATAGATAATCAACATTATCATTATAAACAGATAATCCATATCATCATCACTATGCAACCAAAGCATCCAAATCATACAGTATCAATTATCTCATATCTGAGATCTCAAACCATTCAAGGTAAATCAATATCATTCAATATCCTTAAGCAATGACTTATTAATCACCATATATAGTTAATTTAAAATGAATTAAATTAAATACTTCATCTCTAATTAATTTAAAGTAAATTAAATTAATTACTTCCATCATGAACAATCTTGCTTAAGTCACTATTAATTAATTATCAATTAATTAATCAACCCTTATCCAATTATTCATTTTAATTAATCATCCTTGATTAATTACATTTAATTACATTCAAGTAATTAGCACTTAAATTAATTTCACAAATTAATTATTCTTAACCACTTATAGTAATTAACCTTTAATTACTACATTTATTAATTAATTATAATTAATTTCATTACTCCTTAATTAATTACATTAATTAATCACTTCATTTATTAATTATTTCTTAATTGATCAATTCTTAATTACATCATTAATTATATTAATTAATGATCCTTAATTACATTTCATCATTAATTACTTTATTTAAATTAATTACATTAAGTAATTAATCTTAATTAAACCACAATTATTAATCACTATTGATTAATCACATTCAGTAATTAACTACCCTTAATTACTTCTTAAAATAAATTAATTATTCCTTAATTAATTTCTTAATTAATCCCTTGATTAATTCCATTAAGTAATTAACTACCCTTAATTACTCCATTAATTACATCAGTAATTATCTATTAATTACTTTCCTAAGTAATTATACCTCATTAAATTACATTAAGTAATTATACAAATCATTAAGTGATTATCTTAAATTAATTAAACTTAATTAATTAACTTAACTAATCAAAATAAACTCAATTAATTACAATGGGTAATTAATTTATTAATTACTTCCATTAAGTAATTTAATTAAACAATTTCACAAATGATTAACCTTAATTAATTAATCTATTTAATTACTAAAATTAATCACATTGATTAATTATTTAATAATCCTTAATTAATGATCTACGTTAACCATTAACTATTCTTTAATTATCTTTCTTAAATAATTAAACATTAATTTACCATTATTAATTACAACTTAATTCATTCTAATTATCAATAAATTAATCTCTAATTACTTAATTAATTAAGTACTTAACAATAACTTAATTAAACCTTAATTACTTTAATAATTTTATTCCTAACCATTAATTTATAATCTTAACTTATAAAATTAATGATCCTTAATTCAAATTAATTAACCTTTAAATTAATTTAATTAATCCTTCATTAATCAATTTTAAACCCTTAATCACTAATTTATTAACCCAGGTCATAAATTAATTAAATTGATTAATTAACTTTTAATTACCTTAATAATTTATTTTATCTTAAATTATTAAATCTCAATTATCTTTAAGATAACATTTTATTCTTATTAATGATTAAAATATCATTAATAAAGTATTTAAAATAATTCACCTTTAAATTTACTTTTAAATTTCATTTTAAAATTTAAGATTTAAAATGAAGACAAATTTAACTTTAACAAAGTTTTAAAAACCATTCTTTTAAATCACATGTTAAAGAAATATTTACTTAATTAAAAGAAATCTAAAACCAAATTCAATTTAAATTCAAATCAATTTAAAATATACTTTAACATTCAAATATTTTTAAATTTAAAAACTTCTTTTCATTTCAAAATTTAAATGCATATTAACTTTGATTCCAGATAAACCTTTAGATTTAGAAACCTATTTACAATTTAAACTTCATTTTTAAAATTCAAACTTCTCAACCCCTTTTAAAATAGTTAAATCAATTCAAATTTTAAAAACATTATCTTGTTTGAAAACTGAGATTTTAAACTTATACTCCAGATTTAAAAACTAGATTTAAAACTTATTTTGAACTTTACTTTTATATTTAAACTCAGCTTTTAAATTTATTTTAAAATTTAAAAACTGGAAACAGGTCTCTGGTAAAACCTGTACAATATTTAACTCGAGACTCCCCTTCAAAACCACGAGAGCTACTTCGAGTCTCCACCTAGAATTCACGAGTACCGCTTCGAGTTGCCCTTCTTCCCCAAAACACACAGCCAATCCAGACGTACATACACGCGTGCACGTGTACGATCAAACTACGACACTCCGACCATCAACGTTGATCTCTCCATATCGGCGATCACACTCACGTCCAAAATCGATCAACAAAAGAACCAATACGAACTTGAAAACGAAATCGAACCTTCAACCCAACCTGGAACACTGAATCCCTCTCGAATCCAAACCTGTCAACAGCTCGCCTCTGCTCCTCCGACCACCAGAGAGCCACCACCACCGGCCACGCCTTCGCCTACCATCCCTCTATGCATTCCCAAACACCCGTTGAACTCGATGCTTCGTGGCATTCGAACAGACCCAAAACTCCACTCAGCCAAAACTAGGTTGCTAAACAAAAATCCACACCTGCTATTCCCCTGATGAAATGTATCACCATCAAGTATTTTTCCCATCAACTACATTCATTCCTCCATTATTACCCAAAGTCCCGATCTCTCCTAACACTTGGATCACCAAAATTTGCTTAAAATCCATTTTCAGTTCAATATCCAACCGCAACCTTAACTTATTCCTAAAAATCCTAATTCTTGATTTAAAAATCAAGCTTTAGTTAATGCTTTTGATTTACGAAACTGAATTACAAAATTAACATGTTTGGATTTTGATAAAAATTATCATGCACTGATTGTTTTTAAATTCCAGAGATAACAGATTTTATTTTGACTATCTTAAATTCTTAAAAATTACACCAGGTTAAATCAAACAATATTTGTTTGATAATCTAGTCCTGACAAGAATTAGATCATGGGGTAAGGATTTTAAATAAAAATTGAACTTGAGAAAAATAAGACAGGATAGAGCAAATTTTTAAACAGGATGCACACAGATAACATTCACATCAAACATCCACTTATATATACATGCAATACACATTTATATTCATGCAACCAATTATATTTTAAATTTTATAGTTACTCACCAGATCTGAAGAAGACAGAGCACTGTGATTAGAAAATAGCTTTTGGACCTTAAAAATTTGTTGCTGGAAATATCTTTGATTTAAAATTGAAACTTGCATTGCCTTTTGCTTTAAAATTTGAGTTGCATCTTTGTTTTAAAACTGCATGCTTTCTTTGAAGTTTCTGGATCTTGAACTTGCTTCAACAAATTCCAGATTTGAAGAAATACAGGCTTTGATTCATGTTGAAGAAAACTTGCAGGCTTGGATTTTAATTTTGAAAATGCACTTCCAGGTTTGAAGAAAAATGCAATGGCTTTGATTTGAAAATGAATTTCAGGTTTTGAGGAGTTGCTTTTCAGATTTGTTTATGAGAGGAGTTTGTACAGGGTTTTGAGAAAATGTTTACTGGTTTGTAATTTTGTTCGTGAGAAATTCTTACAAAATTTTAGTTTTTAACCCTTCTTTTTGTTATAGCTGAAAGGAAATGGGAAATGAAAAAAAATAGGCTTTATGAATTTATTTATGGTTTGTTAAAAATCAAAGAAAAAAATAGTAAAACATGACACTTGTTTTAAGTTTTAACATTTGTCACTTAATTTAGTTTAGGCCTTAACACATGTCAATTTAGGGTGTTAAGAGGCTTACACATGTAATTTAAGTATTTTATTTTAATTTAAATTATTTACAAAAGCTTTTAAACCTTAATTTATTATTTCTTATGTATAAATAAATGAATTTCTTCATTTTCTTTTATAGAAAAATAAAACAAAACAAATTATAAATAAAAGCCTATTTAAATACTTTAAGTATTTATCCTTTTAAATTTTACAACATCAAATTCAAATTCAAATTTAATTTAAATTAAAACTCCAATTTAAAAATCAAGATATATATATATATATATGCATATATAACTCTTAAAAATAACAAAACCTATTTATATATAAAAAAATCCATTTATGTTCATAAGAACTAAGTATTATAATTATTATTTGAAAATATTAAATTTATCAATTTTAAATAATTTATAAAAGAGATTATAAATTATTCCTATTATTAAATGAATTAATACCATATGTAAATTGTATTTAAACTTCTATTTTTTTAAATCATATATATATATATATATATATATATCAAGTAATATTTTAAAAAGAAATAAAACAAACCCTTCATTTAAATTTGAACTTAAGCTAAAATCTATTTTTAACAATTAAGCATTTATTTTATGTATTTTAAAATTATATAGTTATTTATTAAATATCTTTGAAAGGCTTAATATTAAATAAATCATTATTTCCAAATTACCAATATATATATAAGATTTATTTATTTATTACATTTCAAATCAAAGCTCATCTACTCACAATATATACAATTATATATATATATTATAAATAGAAATCATTCTATTAACCTTTTAAAAAAAATAAATCACTAATTAAATATTTATTTAATTTGATTATTAAATTAATCCAAATTTATTTACAAAGATTATCAAATCAATTTACTTTTAAATACAGATTATTAAATTGATTTTGCCCAAAATTCTGGGATATCACATTCCTCCCCCCTTAAAATAATTTCGTCCCCGAAATTTAAAACAAAAGTAATTTAATAATCTATCAAAAAAAATTTAATTCTTAAACCACAACATATATTATCAACCATATGCTAACAACCATAGCAACCAATCATCCAAACAAACAATTCTAACTATCCAGACAAAAATTCTGGATAGAATTTCCTCGAGTTTTCCCCATGTATATATATACCGGGATACTCGCTCTACAAACAATCTAAACTACGAAGCTATAGAGCTCCTACTCAACCAGATCTACAAACTGAATAGAATATCAGACTACAGACGAGTCTGACTAAACAACCAAATATACCAACTCTACTCCTCAAACATCAGAAGACTAAACTTCTCCTATCCAGAAAAGAAAACAGATGCACTCCCAAACTGCTTCTGCTGCACAACTCTCATCTGAAGTAGATAAGAATGCTGATGAAGAACACGAGCACAACTGGACAACATATCCATAAAGAAAACTCAAATACTCCAACAAAACTTAAGCTGCTTCACCAAACTCTATCTCTAGGAAACATCCTTCAACTAGGCTGAACCACCCGTTATCACTCTTGGAATCTTAGTCGATAAGAAACTCAATCTCCAGATGTGGACAAACTTCTGACTTCCCTGAAGATATCCAGAAAAACTCTGATAACCCAAGAGAATACTCAGCAATCGCAAGTCACTTTTGCGATCAATCCAGACCAAATATCCAAAGAAAAACCGTTCTCTCTTTACCCATCAGAATAGCTTACGCTTATCTGTCCAATCCATCGAAGAAATGGATCCACTCTGTTGCTTCTGAACTCCACCACCAGAATACTGCTTAGCCAAAGACCTCCTTGCCGGCACACAAAATACTCCGAGCTGCACTACTGACACAGATGCTAAAGACTTCCTAACCAAAACTCTTCGAGAAACTCGAACCTCAAACCAAACAGAAACATCATGCTAAACTCAGCCACAACACCGAAGTAGACACACTTCCATAACTTGTTCCAAAGAAACATCTTCGGGAACATCCATAGTCACTGTATCTCATCACACAGCTACTTCTTCCAGAAGTTACCAAGATACCATCACTCGCTTTTGCCTAACCGACATATCCAACTCTACTCATCCAACTTCAAAGATAAACTCCGAACCTTAACAGTTCCCTTCGGAGATCGATGAAATCCTCATACCACAGAAAAGTTTACTCGAGACGGTATTGGGTCTACAGTCTCGACAGATACACTTCCAACCTCAAACATTCAAACTCCACCCATTGGTAGTTGTGTTATACACACCACTACCATATCTACCTTTATAACTTATATTGGAAAACCCGAACAGGTAGCCCAACAATAGGTAGAATAAATATATATAGTTATATAAAAATTACAATTACGCTCTCTCAAGATAGACACCACTCCAGAGCTAAGGTATTCACTCAACCTATCGCTCTGATACCACTGTAATGACCCGCCACTCATATCCACAGAATGACGCATCATTAATAAGAAAGAAAGGGATAGAAAAGAGAAAAGAAGAGAAGAAAGAAAGAACAACAACAGAATCTCAACAGCGGAACGAATAAATTATATTAATAACAAAAGTATTTCATAATATACAATGACTATCAGAGTTACACAGATTATACATCACATACTAGACAGTTATAAACACCTGTCTAGTTATTACAACTCAATACAATACAAAACACTATCACAGAGATTAACACAGCGGAATACTATATATCTACGAACGCTGAAGCCTCCTGCTCCATTGCTCCTCCAGATAACTCGTCAAAGCTAACCTGAATCCCTTGGCTACTCGTAAAAATTTGAGTACCCAAGAATTTATAAAAACAAAAATAAACACTTGGGTCAGACATGGGTCTGGTGTGAGTAACAGGTTAAACTTGCTTAACTTCAAAACCCTTTTGAAAGAAAAGGTATCACGTAAGACTCCCCACAAATAAACATGGGTAAGTTTTTACCTTACGCTAACCAAAACATTTGATAGGAAATTCGATTGTATTATAATAGGTCTAGGGTTTTCAAATAAATATGAAATAGCTGAAATTGTTACATTATTAAATTCCAGCATACTAGCCAACAAAGTGGGTTATACAATCAAATCCGTTGTCACTTATTGGAGTTTGGATTCCATACAATGGCAGGGCTACCGGGGTACCGCCCATCACAGTACGTGGCCTATATCACCGTACCGAGGATCACGCCTAATCCCCTACAACACAAGGCCGGAACATCCCTTACTGGATAATTCCCGCACAGGACATCACAGCAGTTGTTGCAATTCAACTGCCCACAAACCGATAATAAGAAGGGACCTCTAGACAGGGATAATCTTGTCCTACTTGGGTACTATCCACTAACCTTGCTGCACCTCCCCTGTTTTAGCCATTCCCGGTTGATGAGGCTTGAGGTCACGATTACCTTTAATCAGAACACATCCCTTAGAATGCTCATCGTCCACCTGACGATGTTCTGAAAGCATTCAATCCATACAAATTCGTTCCGGGTTCGAACGAAACCGAAGGCATTATCTCATTACACTCATTTTGGAATCACCCTCAGAGTTAACGACAATAACCCTTGCACTCTGAATCTTCATCTCGAACCTATAAGTATTATCTCCATCAAACTCATTACGGAATCACCCACAGAGTTATATTGACAAAGAATAGTTCTTACACCTCGAGTCTTCACTTGCTCCACTTGGATTAACGACTTAACGTTTAATTGGAATCGATATGGTTTTCGGATATCCAAATCTGGAAACCCGATCCCGGTCTCATCGAAATCCAAAACGTATCTTTTAAGGCCAAGTTGTTTTAAAGTTAAAACAATTCAATTCTACTATCTATTTACACACAGATAGATAATTCACAGATTTACAATAGATAATCAACATTATCATTATAAACAGATAATCCATATCATCATCACTATGCAACCAAAGCATCCAAATCATACAGTATCAATTATCTCATATCTGAGATCTCAAACCATTCAAGGTAAATCAATATCATTCAATATCCTTAAGCAATGATTTATTAATCACCATATATAGTTAATTTAAAATGAATTAAATTAAATACTTCATCTCTAATTAATTTAAAGTAAATTAAATTAATTACTTCCATCATGAACAATCTTGCTTAAGTCACTATTAATTAATTATCAATTAATTAATCAACCCTTATCCAATTATTCATTTTAATTAATCATCCTTGATTAATTACATTTAATTACATTCAAGTAATTAGCACTTAAATTAATTTCACAAATTAATTATTCTTAACCACTTATAGTAATTAACCTTTAATTACTACATTTATTAATTAATTATAATTAATTTCATTACTCCTTAATTAATTACATTAATTAATCACTTCATTTATTAATTATTTCTTAATTGATCAATTCTTAATTACATCATTAATTATATTAATTAATGATCCTTAATTACATTTCATCATTAATTACTTTATTTAAATTAATTACATTAAGTAATTAATCTTAATTAAACCACAATTATTAATCACTATTGATTAATCACATTCAGTAATTAACTACCCTTAATTACTTCTTAAAATAAATTAATTATTCCTTAATTAATTTCTTAATTAATCCCTTGATTAATTCCATTAAGTAATTAACTACCCTTAATTACTCCATTAATTACATCAGTAATTATCTATTAATTACTTTCCTAAGTAATTATACCTCATTAAATTACATTAAGTAATTATACAAATCATTAAGTGATTATCTTAAATTAATTAAACTTAATTAATTAACTTAACTAATCAAAATAAACTCAATTAATTACAATGGGTAATTAATTTATTAATTACTTCCATTAAGTAATTTAATTAAACAATTTCACAAATGATTAACCTTAATTAATTAATCTATTTAATTACTAAAATTAATCACATTGATTAATTATTTAATAATCCTTAATTAATGATCTACGTTAACCATTAACTATTCTTTAATTATCTTTCTTAAATAATTAAACATGAATTTACCATTATTAATTACAACTTAATTCATTCTAATTATCAATAAATTAATCTCTAATTACTTAATTAATTAAGTACTTAACAATAACTTAATTAAACCTTAATTACTTTAATAATTTTATTCCTAACCATTAATTTATAATCTTAACTTATAAATTAATGATCCTTAATTCAAATTAATTAACCTTTAAATTAATTTAATTAATCCTTCATTAATCAATTTTAAACCCTTAATTACTAATTTATTAACCCAAGTCATAAATTAATTAAATTGATTAATTAACTTTTAATTACCTTAATAATTTATTTTATCCTAAATTATTAAATCTCAATTATCTTTAAGATAACATTTTATTCTTATTAATGATTAAAATATCATTAATAAAGTATTTAAAATAATTTACCTTTAAATTTACTTTTAAATTTCATTTTAAAATTTAAGATTTAAAATGAAGACAAATTTAACTTTAACAAAGTTTAAAAAACCATTCTTTTAAATCACATGTTAAAGAAATATTTACTTAATTAAATGAAATCTAAAACCAAATTCAATTTAAATTCAAATCAATTTAAAATATACTTAAACATTCAAATATTTTTAAATTTAAAAACTTCTTTTCATTTCAAAATTTAAATGCATATTAACTTTGATTCCAGATAAACCTTTAGATTTAGAAACCTATTTACAATTTAAACTTCATTTTTAAAATTCAAACTTCTTAACCCCTTTTAAAATAGTTAAATCAATTCAAATTTTAAAAACATTATCTTGTTTGAAAACTGAGATTTTAAACTTATACTCCAGATTTAAAAACTAGATTTAAAACTTATTTTGAACTTTACTTTTATATTTAAACTCAGCTTTTAAATTTATTTTAAAATTTAAAAACTGGAAACAGGTCTCTGGTAAAACCTGTACAATATTTAACTCGAGACTCCCCTTCAAAACCATGAGAGCTACTTCGAGTCTCCACCCAGAATTCACGAGTACCGCTTCGAGTTGCCCTTCTTCCCCAAAACACACAGCCAACCCAGACGTACGTACACGCGTGCAAGTGTACGATCAAACTACGACACTCCGACCATCAACGTTGATCTCTCCATATCGGCGATCACACTCACGTCCAAAATCGATCAACAAAAGAACCAATACGAACTTGAAAACGAAATCGAACCTTCAACCCAACCTGGAACACTGAATCCCTCTCGAACCCAAACCTGTCAACAGCTCGCCTCTGCTCCTCCGACCACCAGAGAGCCACCACCACCGGCCACGCCTTCGCCTACCATCCCTCTACGCATTCCCAAACACCCGTTGAACTCGATGCTTCGTGGCATTCGAACAGACCCAAAACTCCACTCAGCCAAAACTAGGTTTCTAAACAAAAATCCACAGCTGCTATTCCCCTGATGAAATGTATCACCATCAAGTATTTTTCCCATCAACTACATTCATTCCTCCATTATTACCCAAAGTCCCGATCTCTCCTAACACTTGGATCACCAGAATTTGCTTAAAATCCATTTTCAGTTCAATATCCAACCGCAACCTTAACTTATTCCTAAAAATCCTAATTCTTGATTTAAAAATCAAGCTTTAGTTAATGCTTTTGATTTACAAAACTGAATTACAAAATTAACCTGTTTGGATTTTGATAAAAATTATCATGCACTGATTGTTTTTAAATTCCAGAGATAACATATTTTATTTTGACTATCTTAAATTCTTAAAAATTACACCAGGTTAAATCAAACAATATTTGTTTGATAATCAAGTCCTGATAAGAATTAGATCATGGGGTAAGGATTTTAAATAAAAATTGAACTTGAGAAAAATAAGACAGGACAGAGCAAATTTTTAAACAGGATGCACACAGATAACATTCACATCAAACATCCACTTATATATACATGCAATACACATTTATATTCATGCAACCAATTATATTTTAAATTTTATAGTTACTCACCAGATCTGAAGAAGACAGAGCACTGTGATTAGAAAATAGCTTTTGGACCTTAAAAATTTGTTGCTGGAAATATCTTTGATTTAAAATTGAAACTTGCATTGCCTTTTGCTTTAAAATTTGAGTTGCATCTTTGTTTTAAAACTGCATGCTTTCTTTGAAGTTTCTGGATCTTGAACTTGCTTCAACAAATTCCAGATTTGAAGAAATACAGGCTTTGATTCATGTTGAAGAAAACTTGCAGGCTTGGATTTTAATTTTGAAAATGCACTTCCAGGTTTGAAGAAAAATGCACTGGCTTTGATTTGAAAATGAATTTCAGGTTTTGAGGAGTTGCTTTTCAGATTTGTTTATGAGAGGAGTTTGTACAGGGTTTTGAGAAAATGTTTACTGGTTTGTAATTTTGTTCGTGAGAAATTCTTACAAAATTTTAGTTTTTAACCCTTCTTTTTGTTACAGCTGAAAGGAAATGGGAAATGAAAAAAAATAGGCTTTATGAATTTATTTATGGTTTGTTAAAAATCAAAGAAAAAAATAGTAAAACATGACACTTGTTTTAAGTTTTAACATTTGTCACTTAATTTAGTTTAGGCCTTAACACATGTCAATTTAGGGTGTTAAGAGGCTTACACATGTAATTTAAGTATTTTATTTTAATTTAAATTATTTACAAAAGCTTTTAAACCTTAATTTATTATTTCTTATGTATAAATAAATGAATTTCTTCATTTTCTTTTATAATAAAACAAAACAAATTATAAATAAAAGCCTATTTAAATACTTTAAGTATTTATCCCTTTAAATTTTACAACATCAAATTCAAATTCAAATTTAAATTAAATTAAAACTCCAATTTAAAAATCAAGATATATATATGCATATATAATTCTTAAAAATAACAAAACCTATTTATATATAAAAAAAATCCATTTATGTTCATAAGAACTAAGTATTATAATTATTATTTGAAAATATTAAATTTATCAATTTTAAATAATTTATAAAAGAGATTATAAATTATTCCTATTATTAAATGAATTAATACCATATGTAAATTGTATTTAAACTTCTATTTTTTTTAAATCATATATATATATCAAGTAATATTTTAAAAAGAAATAAAACAAACCCTTCATTTAAATTTGAACTTAAGCTAAAATCTATTTTTAACAATTAAGCATTTATTTTATGTATTTTAAAATTATATAGTTATTTATTAAATAGCTTTGAAAGGCTTAATATTAAATAAATCATTATTTCCAAATTACCAATATATATATAAGATTTATTTATTTATTACATTTCAAATCAAAGCTCATCTACTCACAATATATACAATTATATATATATATATATATATATATATATTATAAATAGAAATCATTCTATTAACCTTTTAAAAAAAATCACTAATTAAATATTTATTTAATTTGATTATTAAATTAATCCAAATTTATTTACAAAGATTATCAAATCAATTTAATTTTAAATACAAATTATTAAATTGATTTTGCCCAAAATTCCGGGATATCACACGGCAGGATTACTTCAACCCCTAGAGATTCCGTGTTGGAAATGGGATCAGATTTCTATGGACTTCATTGATGGATTACCAAGGACCAGAAAAGGGAACGAGAGTATTTGGGTGATTGTTGATAGGTTGACCAAATCTGCTCATTTTATTCCTGTTAAGAGCACTTGTACTGCTTTGAGTTTGGCCGAGATATATATGAGAGAGATTGTTAGACTTCATGGAGTTCCATCTAGTATTATGTGCGATAGAGACCCTTTATTCACTAGTAAATTCTGGAAGGCATTTCAGGACGTCTTGGGCACTAAACTGAATCTGAGCACAACTTATCATCCTCAAACAGATGGCCAAACTAAAAGGGTGAATCAGATTTTGGAGGATCTGCTCCGAGCTTGCATAATTGATTTCGGTGGATCTTGGGAAGACCATCTCCATTTGGTTGAATTCACTTATAATAACAGTTATCAGGTATGTCAAAATTTCAATTTGAACAAGCAAATTTGAATTGGAATTTAACCACCTTTATATTCAAGCAAGTATTGATATGGCACCGTTCGAAGCTTTATATGGACGACCATGCAAATCGCCAGCTTGTTGGATTGAGCCTGGTGATCGATTGGTTCTTGGCCCAGATATGATTATAGAAGCATCCGAGAAGGTTAATGAGATCAGAAGAAAGATGAAGACCGCATAGGATAGGCAGAAGAGCTATGCTGATAGGCGTAGAAGGGATTTAGAATTCCAGGTTGGGGATGAGGTATTCCTTAAGGTATCACCTTTGAAGAATGTTATTCGATTTGGTCGTAGAGGGAAGCTTGCTCCTAGATTTGTTGGACCATTCACTATCACTGAGAGAATTGGTACACTAGCCTACAGAGTTGCACTGCTGGAGAAATTTGAGGGCGTGCACAACGTATTCCACGTTTCATATCTTCGAAAGGTTGTACATGACCCATCCATGACCATTCCTATTGCTCAGTTAGATGAGGTTGATATTGAGCCGGATTTAACTATAGAGAGGAGACCACTTCGTATTATTGATAGGGATACGAAGCAGCTTAGAAGGAAATCTGTTAGCCAAGTCAAAGTCCAATGGAGTCCCGATGATCGTGATTGTACTTGGGAAACCGAGGAGAGTATCCGTGATTCTAATCCAGAATTATTTGTTGAAGGTAAATTCCATTCTATATTCTGTACTTTGTTCAATAACCTATGCTATATCCATCATATCTCTTTTATCTGTTCTTCCACTCTTTACCTTGTTCCTTTTCGAGGACGAAAAGTTTTGAGTGGGGGAGAATGTAACGACCCTGAAATTCCGACCCAATTTTAAAAATTTTAGAACCGTTATTTTAATATAAAATGTGAAACTTACATACGATTTCAATTAACGTCCAAACTTTGTTTCTAAATTGCGCCTAGATGGTTATAGATATGGGTAAAGTTTCGTCGGAAAATACCGCAGTAAATTTCGTTCGCATTTTATTGCACATCAGTTCATTTTAAAACGTGAAAATTTTATCTTCCGAACCTAAATATTTTTACATAGAAAAATTCTAAATCATCTTCTGACAAAGACGTCATTTTTCGTTTTTCAAAATTCGGACATCTTTAGCTCCGTCGATCTTATTCTTCGGTGTTTTGCTGCATTCTCCGTAATAGAAAATTGCGAATTTTCACAAACAACTTCCGTTGCTATTCAAACTTCATATTTGGGATGCGTCTAGATAGACATAGGCGTACGCCAAATTTCGTCGAATAATATGGAAGTAAATTTCGCTCGTCGCATTTGCATATTAGTTTAAATTTTATGTGTAAATTTTCTATCGTCCGAACTCAAATATTTTTCACAATGTTGCATAAGAAAAATATTCTGATCATGACGGCGCATTTTGTTTCATCAAATTCCGCTTTTAATTGCTAGTTAAATTGTCGCTCGAGCAAATGGTTTAATAAGATTTACCACTTCGCAAACAATGTCAAACCATCAATATCTTCATACCGTTGTGTCCGCCTCGTCGCGCTGATCAAAACGGTATATTTGTTTGTGTCAATTGGAGTTCGGCGTTGCAAGTTATAAATTGGTTAACGGAGTACAAACTGGTCTATTACGCCACACAAACCGGTACCCTACTCTCCAACGCTCAGAATTCTAGGGGCCTTGTCCCTTCAGAAACCCAATAGCCATCACTGTACATGAGAATCATTGCTTTGGCCTGGGAACTCTAAATCTCTCTGCAAACTTCTCTGTATATATATTCCCCCTCTGCCTTGCATTAACTGCTCTGCCTTCATTATTGCACACTACTATTGGTACGTGCTCCTTCCTTTTCTCTTCTCCCTCCTCCTCATAATTCTTTTATATTTTTCCCTCCAGAATATAAAACCCACCCACCTCCATGCACGTCCACCTACCCCCCACTCCACTGCCATTCTCCAGCCCTCCGCCTCCACGCCCCACAGCCCCGCTCCAGCCTCCACGCCCCTGCCAGCCCGCTCCCCCAGCCTCCCCAGCCTGCCCCCAGCCTGCTCCCCAACCGCCCCCAACCGCCCCCAACCGCCCCCAGCCTGCTCCCCAGCCCGCCCCCAGCCTGCTCCCAGCCCTGCTCCCCAGCCCGCTCCCTAGCCTGCTCCCCAACCGCCCCATCCTACTCCCCAGCCCGCCCCAGCTTGCTCCCAGCCCTGCTCCCCAGCCCTCTGCCCAGCCTGCTCCCCAACCGCCCCCAACCGCCCCAGCCTGCTCCCCAGCCCCGCTCCAGCCCCGTTTCCCCAGCCCGTCCCAGCCTGCTCCCAGCCCCGCTCCCCAGCCTCGCTCCGCCCAGCCACTTCCCGCGACCCCGGACCACCCAAACCCGCCAGCGACCTCAGCTACAACCACCTTCTCCGACTGCCGCAACATCCCTGCCCGCCGTCACCGTTGTGCCTCGCATTGGCCGCAAATCGTGCACAGTGCACCTCTGTTTTATATATAAGTATAGATATATATAACTGTTATATTATATGGCATTATATACTTTGGAATTTTAATTTGCTTATAACACAGTGTTTTACTGTGTTTATACCAGCTACTGCTTCGGGAACTTAGGCTTCCATTCAGATTATTGGATCTATCTAGTTCTTTACTTTGGTATGGTTTATATATATATTCAATCGATATATATATTGCAATGAACAGATTATTGATTGAATTATTTGTTTGATTGCAGTTGTATTCGTTTTGCGTCGTGCTTGTTAGGGTCTATTTCATCTATTCGTCTTCGTGCTTCGTCATCTTCTCTAACCACGCAAGGTGAATATTTCATTCACGACTCAACCTATTATGCTATGAAAATCAAGTGAAAATTGTTGTTTATATTAATTGGGATATTAAATTGTTGATTGATAAAATTGTTGAAATAAAATTGCTATACAAGTTAAAATGGAGTATTGATAGAACTTAAATTTTCTAAATTGACACCATGTATTGTTAAAAGATTTAATGTGATAAATTATGATTTGATGTTGGTTTATGGTAAATAGTTATGACATTAAAAATCGTTATGAGATGTTGAAATTGGTTGTTAAAAATAAGCAATAATAAATCTGAAATTGAATGTGATATAGGATAGTTAACGATTTAAAATATATGATTGATGTAGTAAAGTGATAATAGTCACCAAGTGAAAACCATAATGTAATAATCTTTAATCCGCATGAAACGATGGTGTGGATTCTAGGAATAATTATATTAATTTGCATAAATAACAAATGTAAGTTAATATGATTATTTCGGGATTATTTAAATAAATTGTTAAATTGTTATGTATGTTTGCTATTGCTTGTTTATTTACTTTGACACCATCCCAGTTATCACACTGCAAGTTCCCTTTGCTATGCTTTGTTTTATATTGAATGATATCGGGTTGAAATGATAAATACCCAATTAAACAACTTGGCCTAGGATAGATAATTAAAAATAAGAAACCCGATTGGTCAACAAAAATTATTTTTGAAATTGAAATCTATTTGAAATTAAGGAATGAACTTCACAATCTGTTTGGAAATTAGGTAACGAACTTAATGGATTTAATTAATGGATTAAATCGAAATAAATTAATAGGAATAAATTAATGGAGTTTAATTGAAACGGATTAATAAACCTATTTAATTGAATAAAATGAATTGGAAAATTTATTTGAAATGAGATTTAAAAACAAGGAAGTTTTAGAATTTAATAATTGGAAATTTTATTAGGTTTGTTAGATTTAGATTTAAAATCGGTTTTAATTAAATAGATTTGAACCTTATCATAAATTAAGTTTGAGATTTAGAAATTTTGACTTAAGCGGAATACGAAACTAACTAAAGTTTTATGGATTTAATTTAGTGATAATTTAAATTTAAAATGATTTTAAATTTAATAAAATTGATTTAATCAAATTTTTGATTATGGTTAATGTAGCGATGAATGTAAATATGAATTGAAATGAATAGAATTTGGTTTAATGATGTGAACTAAAATTTACCATTAAATCGAATTAATTGGAGTATTAACTAAATTTAGGAAGTGAAATTTAGATCTTATTAAATTGAACAGGAATACTTAATTTTATTGTTAACTCAATTGTTGAACTAAAATGGCATTTGGAAAGATGTTTTAATATCCGAAATAAATTGAATCGTGAAATGTCAAATTTGGAAGTCAAATTTGCACCTTGACTTTTGGACTTTGATTGGTTTAAACGTTAATTTAACCGACCATCGGGTAGTGAATACGTAGTTATTAAAGAGACTGGGATCAGGAATGGACATACTCTCTGTCGATACCGAAAATCACTTTAATAACTATTATATACGGAGTGTTGATCCAGAAGGAAGTGGATGGTTTGGTGAACGCGTTGACTGAAGAAAGAGAACGATATTGGATGACCCCTGACATGACTAAAACAGGAGCCGCGCCGGGCCATTGAGGTTCGCCACCTCTAGCGGACACGCTTCTTCGATACCATATCTATTACTTTTGTGATTCGATTTGGGTGCACCCCTTGATTTGGGAGTGTTGTTTCGCGGTGTTGAGGTAGTAGCTGCTATGCTCAACATCAGTCCAGATCACGCAACTACTAGTATCCTAGTTGGTATCGCCTCATGTACCTTGTCATACTGATTATCCTATTCGCGACCACTACGTTTTGGTTTGTACCTTTAGTATATGGATTGCCCTCTGGTGACTTCCGGTTTTGGGGAAACTACGGTCTTGTATATGCTCTTGGGAATAAAATGTGTTAAGGGGATTATGGTAACGCCTTAACACTATTTTAATATCGTACTTTACTGATTAGACATTATCTATCTATCGTATTCTATTGTATATATAGATAGTTTATCGGATCCTTAGAGATGTTTATTTTATTCATCTTTAAGTTATGGACTTTTTCCTTTGCACTTGATTTTCTTGTATAAGATTTTGAGTCCTGACTCGAGTGTTTCTTTTTGTATATGCTCGGGTCAGTCTGAAGATATCCAGTTGCTGATCAAGGTTGGTTGAAGATGCTGAAGGCTTAGCATTTATCTTTATCAGTCTATTTCTATTCCTGTATTGATGTCCTAGTCTGTTGGACATTTATGTATTTTCTTTTAGTCACTTTATGTTAAGACATTGTTGTATTCTATGTAGTAGCTTCATGAACTGCTATTATGACGATGTATTTTCCGCTGCATTATTCTGTGACTGTTCTGTGTCTGTGATGTTGTATTGATTCTCATTTACATTTATGTATTTATAATCCCATAATGATTCGTGTTTTGTATTATTTAAGTTGACATGTGTGGATTATTGTCAATTTAAATGGTCCAAATATATGGGTTGTTACATTATCCAATTCCACCACACTCATGTACTATTGTATTCCGCATTTGTAAGGAAATATATTTATAATTGTCCATGTTATTGTTAAATTAAACTCTGATAAATGTATTTTAAAAATTTTCACTATAAAAATTATATGTTGAAATAATATATGTTATTCATTTGTGTAAAATTCTGTTATGTTCTTTTCTTCTTTCTACCCTTGACCATCCGCCTCTTTGGTGTTTGGATCTATGGTACTTGAATACCGAGGATGTATTAGTGTCGATTTCCGAGGGTCGAAAAGGTGGGTCATCATAATATTGTTGTAACTGATTTACACAGTTCTCTCAACTTGTGAATACTGTGGATCTTCAATATGAAAGCTCCGCTTTGATTATAGTCAAATCATAGTATGGCGTCCATCGAGTGACTATAGTTAGGTCTAGTGGCAGTACTGGAAGTGAAGCACTATTCAAAAGAGGATTCGTCTCCTGAGTTATATAAGTTAATATCACGGTCAACTCAAGTCAACTCAAAGTTAAAGTCTCTGGTCAGAGCATTTTGGTTAATAATAATTGTTATTACTGAACCAATGACACTTTGTTTGGACTACAGAGTTTAATGCGAACAATATTGGAATTTTGACCATTACCAAATTCCATAATTCCAAAGTGATATAGTTTTGACGAATAGAATTGGTGTAAATAAATGTTGCAACTATTTAAAGCTTATTAAACTAAAATTAAATTTTACAAAAACCGAGTAAGCAATAAATTTGACCATAATGTCACACCACCTACTAAGTGACGTATGAATGTTAACATTCAAATAGTTTGATGTTAATCGCTGACTGAATTTACACCCAAGAGTCACACTACCGAAATGATGAATTCTCTTTAGACCTAATGATTTAATTAGTTTATAGTTGTTATAAATTAATTAAATTAATTAATATTTATGAAATTTTAATTATGAAATTTGAATAGGATTGAAAAACAAATACTGTGTATATATATTTATAATAGTTATAAATATGTCAATCGATATAAGATATTGATAAGAAACTAAATTAGATTTAATTACTATATTTGTTTGGGCTAAAATGAGGTATTAATCCATAGATTTGGAAGAGATTTTTGGCTGCAATTATATGATAGGGACGGCAAAAAATAGAGGCAATTATGGTTTAACATAGATGGAGGAAATTAGGAAAGAAAAAAGAAAGATATGATCCTCATTTCTCTTTCTCAACCATTATAAAAACATCTCTAACCCTAACCTATAATGTGATTTTGGAGCTACCTATTCCTTCCTTCTAATGGCCGAACCAAACTCCTCTTACCCCCATTAATTCTCAAATCAAATCAAATACAAATTAATAGCTATTTGATAGTAAAGGTCTGCGGTTTTAGGATTAGCAATCCGTCAAATCGAGAGGAAGAGAATTCGCATTCAACGTGTACTTGAGGGAACTAATTTCAGGTAACCATTTAGTCTATATAAGATGTATAATTTTGTATAATTGTATGTTGCTCCTATCCATGTTTATATTTTTTTTGTATTGTTAATTAGGCGAGATTTTTATAAGTAATGATGTTATCAAAATATTGATTGGTTATTTGCATAAGATTATCAAATTAAAAATAATTTTTTATATTAAGAATCTAAAATGCTTTGTCAAATTATTATGATTTAATTATTAATATCATTTTATCTATATGTGTGTGTGTTGTGGAATATGTAAACTGATTGACTTGTATGAATTGTATTAATCTATGTATGTCTCTATTGCATAACTTTTCAATCTAATAATTTTTAAATGTATATTTGCACTAATTATGAATATTAATATTTGAAAATAATTTTTTTGAAATTATTAGATATTTATTATTAATATTTAATCATTATATGAACTTATAAATACATATAAAATAAATTATGTTTTTAAAATTCAATTTTAAATTTTCTAAAATTAAATCATCATCATATAAGCTTTTGGAAAAAAATTTGGTCTTATTAACCATTATTTTGTATTTTAAAAATTATTTTATTTTCGATTGAAAATTAATTAATTATTAAAAATATTATTTTAACGCAGAAAATTCTAGAAAATTTCATAAGCTACAAAATATCATTCTTGTTTTTTGAAAAATATAAAATTTGAAATATTTTATAAATAATTTTTTATGTTAATTACTTATGATAGTTTGATTAATTAATTAATAATATATACATATTAATAAAATAAAATTATAATAATTTTTGGATCTGTAATCTATTTTGATATAGTATGTTTAAAATATTACTATATAAATTTATTTTAATATATACATGTGTAATGTATTTTGATATGGTATGTTTAAAAATAATACTATAGATTTGTAATGTATTTTTAATTTATACATACATACATATATATATATATATATTAATAATTTCATAATATATGTTTATATATTTGGTTATTATATATATATAATAGTTTTCATAGTATACATGAATCAATTTAAGGGACATAAATTAAGAATAAATTAATAGTTGATTGGTTTGTTGGTTGGTTGATTGATTAATTGATTGATTAAAGGAAGATCTAAATAAATAACTATAACAATATGCCACATATTTGGACAACATACAATACATATAGGATGAGCTAATGTGTCTGTTGTGATGTAATTCCCAACGTCTATATACGAGCATGTTATACCTTGCAAGGAATATCATGTTACACATGCACATACACATACATATGCATATGATGCATATGTATGCTTTTATATAAAGTAAAACAAATCAAATAAATTTCAAACCACAATATACAAATTTAAATAAGATAAATGATTTTATTTAAATTAAATATAGAAATGTTCAAAATGAATTAAACTTCATAGGCTCAATAAAAATCCAATAGGGTAAAAAAAATTGAAATCCATCCATAACTTCTGCTGCGGGGTGACCCAGTTCCAACAGAAAAGAGGTCGGTACCAATCCCACACTTAGACTCTCTTTGCTCCCTAATTCTCTGAAGCCTCTTCCATTGTACTACTAAGCATGCCTCTAAGTCCTTGAACCATTTCGTCTTCATCCCGTCATCCAGATTCATTTACAAGCTGCTTGGTCTTAAAGCTGGATAACGCTTTCCACCTTAAGTACGCTTTTGTTTGTAACAAAGTGTGATATAGACCAAGACAATCAGATAGATCCATTCACTCAAGTCCATTAATCAACTAAGAGTTGCTTTGAAATGTCATATCTATTCCATGGGCATCCACTCAACCACTTTAAATAGAAGTCGTATCACTTTTTGCGCCAAGGTCAATATCTACATTACTCCGAAGATTGTTCCATGCTTTAGCCAGGTGAGATATCCTTCCCTCTTTTTTTCTCCTTCATTTTTTATATTATATTACCAATAATTCATGTCATCTTCGACATGAAATGCTAAGTCACAACATCCTTTATAACCTAACTAAAGTCAACTTAAAGTCAAAATCTCTGGCTAGAGTAGTTCGGTTAATAATAATTGTTGTTATTGAACTAAGGACTTTGTGTTTGGACTACATAGTTGAAATGGATGATATTGGTATTTCGACCGTTACCAAATTCGATAAGTCCAAAGCGATATAGTTTTGACAAAGAGAATTGGTGTAAATGATTGTCACTAATGGGTTGTCAAGGACCCGATTCTTCGACTTCCGAAAACCGACATCGATACGTCCACTGTATCAACTGCCGAGCAACGAATGCCGGAAAACCGAATTCTTAGGGTTTTAGAAAGAAGAAAACAGAAGAAAAGATAGAAGAAGAAGAAGAAGAAAGAAGAACAACAGAACAACATCAGAACATAAAACAATATCAGAATCTTACACATCGCAGCGGAACAATATATAATAAATAATCACTAGTCTTTTAAAACAAAGAACTATATCAGTTTATACATACATCAATCATCAGAGTCAATATACAACTCAATACAACACAGCACATCAATGGAC
Organism: Allium fistulosum; assembly: GCA_030737815.1. Classification (NCBI taxonomy): domain Eukaryota; kingdom Viridiplantae; phylum Streptophyta; class Magnoliopsida; order Asparagales; family Amaryllidaceae; genus Allium; species Allium fistulosum. The sequence goes on from CM060905.1 coordinate 459,606,768, forward strand.
AGTTATATAACTTGTCCTCATACAGAATACACAGCGGAATAAATAATTTCAGATACAAATACTACGTCTCGCCATCCAGCTTGCTTCCAAAGCTCCAGAATATCCAAAATATCCTGATAACATAACTCCAGGCTGCCCGTGTGGAAATTGGTGGGCACCCAGAGTTTAGAAGGGAAACAATAAACTCCGAGTCAGTCATGGTGACTGGTGTGAGATCGTAAAAACAATTATTCTTTATAACAACAAAATAATTTTAAAGTCAATTCGAAATGCTTTTGGAAAATGAAACTACCATAAGACCTCCCGCCACACACACAATGCAAACGCAGAATTGGAGGAGATTTCTTCTTATGATAGTCAAAGATGCTTACTACGCAAAATCAAATCCTTTTTGATATTATTATTAGTGCATAGTGTAGAAAACATTTCGAAAGTATAATATTAATCTTAGCCAACATACGACCAGTATCGTATGCCTACTATAGCTACTATGTTCAATAGCAGGTTACCGCCACATTCCATAGCAGGTAATACAACTAAAACCGTACACGTCACGTATTGTTTCTTTGGATTTCCAACAAATGGTCAGGCTAAGGAACTTCCTATGCCACGATGGGTACGTCCCTGGAAAAGACGACCCGAGAACCTAACCGGATCTCTGCCAACACAAGGCCGGGTTACCTCTGCAAAAATAGGTAACTACTGACACGCGTATGCCATCCCCCGATCGTAATCGATCTTCCCGAGGATCCCCGATTCGCAACAAACCACATAATAATAATGCAGCAACCACATAGGTTAAGTATCTGGGCTCCATACCATGATACCACCTCTATCCAGAAGGAATGACATACACTAAGGGGCGCTACTCCCTAGAACCTTGCTGCATCCTTCCTGTTTTGACCATTTCCGGGGTGTGAGGCTCGACGAAGTCTCGTCCACAAAGCTACGCGTTTCAAAAGCCATGCTTCGGGTCAAACAAATGATCAACCTATGATCACAAAGATATAAGATCAAACAAATGATCATATCGCAAATGATCAAACACTGATCATTTCACAGCAACACTCAGTATGCCACGTTATCAAATTGGGAGTATATCGCTGATAAATTTCAACTACATAACCTCTGAGCTCGTACGTCTCAGAGAAGGGTGTTAAGCTAAGAGAATAAATTCTCCGCCACCAACAGAAATGTATTTGAAAGAAATCAGCTTTATATCTCAATTTGTAATGTCAGACACACAATCCATACAAGTCTGTTCCGGGATCGAACAGAACCGAAGGCACTTCTCACGAAGCCCTTGCACATCCGGATAATTTCTAATCACGTCCGGACTTCCCATCACTAAGGGTGATAAAAACCTCTAAATCGGAGATCAGCCGATGTAGAGTAACTCGACGGTAATCCTTCCATTTCAAAAATATCCGGTCTTCAACACCGGTCATCAAATGCGATTCATAACGACGTATCACATATTCGGAATGGGTTATACGACCCCATGGTCCTTTCCCGGCTAACCCGAATAGTGAGTGCTTATTCAAAAATAAGTGTGGCATTCAAATTCATCCAATTCACAACAAATACCCATTCAAGGTAATTATTGATAGTCGGTTATTTAACTATCAATAAAGATGTGCAACATCATCAGATTCCAAATAATTTTCCAAATTATTTCTTTTCCAAAATATCTTTACTAGATATAAAATTTCCACACTTCAAAAATAAATCAACGTTTATTTTTGAAATGAATTTACATTTCTTTTATAAATTCCATAGTGAATTTATATTTCAAAATATCTACTGATATACGATTTTCAACCGATTTCAAAATTCACTTTCAATTTATCTTTACAGAGATAAACCTCAAAACGTTCATTTCATATTGGAAAAGTATTTCCTTACTTATTTAATAATAAGTATTTCACAAATCTTTTATTTTCAACATTTGAAAATATTTGATATACTTAAATCAAAGTTTAAGTATATAGTTCATTCTTTAAGGAAAACATTTACTATAACAACATCTAATTGAGTCAAAACGAATGTTACGTAAAACATCGTTACGACGACTCAAAATCACTAGTATAGGGATTCAGAATTAAGATAGATATATGAATCCCAATACTAAAAAAAAAAAAATTCCTTTCGGAAATCATTTACTATAACAACAGTGTTATAATCCACCATTTCCTTATTTCTCGAAAAATGTCTATTTCAACAATGAATGTTGAAATCTATGCTTTCGATTAAAAATACGTTTTAAAACATCTTTAAAATGTTTAACTTCATTTTTTTTATATCACTTCTTAAAAAAAATAAATCCATTTTATCTAATAATATATTCACTGTCCAAAATCGTGAATATAATTCACTTAACCAAATTTTCAATATTTTCTACACATTTTATTTCAATGATAATTCGCTATCCAAAATCACGAATATATCTCCTTTAACAACCTTCTATATTTAATTTATCAAATCCAATTGATTTCGAATTTATAAAACAACGTTTATAAATTCTATTTCTATTTTCTAACAACTTCAATTTAATAAATCTCCTTTATTAACAATTCGATTCATAACTCAAATCTTATACCAACAATCCATATTATAAGTTAAATACTTATAATTCCTTTATTTTACAAAATCATTTCCATTTATAAGTTCACAATTTATAAACTTCATTTAGTTATAAATTCTTAAAAATTCATTTTAACGCTTATAAAAACTCGTTTTATAATACCAACATTGTAAAGTTATAAATATCAATCTTGTACATCTTTTACATACATCGTTTTTAATAATTCAAAAATTCCAATTAAAACCATTTTTTTTATAAATTTCTTAAATATTTATTTCAAAAGAAATTACCTTTTGGTTATAATTCACAAATCTTAACTTTTATAACTTTAAAGTGTGAACGTTTATTTATTAATTCAAAAATTAAATAAAACGTCTACTTTCAAAAATCACTTTAAAATCCTTTTAAAGTAAAAGTCGTTATTTTTAAACTTCAAAACTGAATCCGATGATGCAACAACACCAATTAGTCAATCACAACAACAAACATCATATATCAATATGATAACAGAATATACATCAATATCAGTAAATAAATAAATACTGGTGAGGAATCCAGTTGGATCCCTCCAACCTGTTTCCCTGCATCCAAAGACGTTAGCACAATACCAATTCCACTTCGAGGTGGAATATCGCGGTATATGGGTTTTATAAAAATCATCCGCTTACTAACGGCGCAATAGGGTCTCATCCGCTATACGAGGCGGGAAATCAATCAATCCAATATATACATATGCCAATATGTATATATTGCTATATATAGATATATCCTACTATATCTAATATCACATCCAAACATCAAACAAATCAATAACTGCAATCCAAATTTATTTTGAGTGAGAAGATCTCACCTTTGCCCTTTTATTTTGCAATCCATTTTCTTTTCCGACTTGTTTTTCCATTCTTAACCTTGTATAAGCAATTATACAATTTATTAATATTTGAACCAATCTGATTACTAATTTTCGTTTTTGATTGTTTAATTAACTAACTTCTCCTTTAATAATTTTATTGATAACCAAAAATAAATTTAACAAGTTATTATTTTCCCCAAAATTACATATACATACTTATAAAATAATCTATGCCAGTTTAAAAATCTATTTTCTTTTATATAAACTATACGATGTTATAAAATTACTGGATATGCATTTCTTTACTGTAACATATACGTACTTATACAAAATCTTTTAAACTGAAATATAACTTTCGTTTAAACCTTACTGCACAAAATTTCCATTTTATATTTTAATTAACTAGTTAATAATCTTATACATCATTTTAGAATTAAATGGTGAGTAAAAAAAAACATGTACATATTATAATTTCCTTCTTTTCAGTAATCGACGAAAATAAGAATTTTCTTTACTGTCCTATACATATACACAGGTGATTCCATTTAAAACTAAAATTAACAACATAATTTATACCTTTACTTATAAAATCAAATACATATGTGTGTATATATATGTATATATATATTTTTCTTTCAACTCTATATATTTATTTATAAATCAAATTAAGTGAAACTAACGACCCGCCATTTTGGACCATTCGCATCCATTATAAGTGTATAGGTAGACACTCATGCCGGAATTGAATTGCTCAAAATACCGCGTTGTTATTTAAATTTGGCAAAACTGAACATATACAGTAAATAAATAATCACAGATCACAGACACAGAGTAATAAATGCAGCGGAAATAAAAGAGATAGTAGTTCATGAAGCTACTATATAAATGTATAAGTTACATCAAAGTTAAACCAGATACAACGGAAGAGTAATATGATACATTAGATACAAATCAGAATACATCACTGGAATCATCGAATACTGGAAGCAGAATAGATGGCTGGATCTTCAAGCAAAGCTCCAACTTCAAAGATGAGTCTCGAATACTGGTACACTCAGTCTGACCCGAGCGTAAAGCAAAAACACAAGACACTCGAGTCAGGATTAACATTCTTATATCAATAAATCCAACTCAAGTGAAATAGCAAATGAAATATAAGTAACTTAAAGGATGTTTGGAATAACCATCCTTTAAGGATCCGTTAAACTATCTACTAGGTAGTAATGTACGCTAAGTAGATAATGTCTATCAGTAATATAAAAAGATATCAAAATAGCGTTAAGTCATGGCCCATTCCACCCTTAACACATTTTTATTCCCAAAAGCATATACAAGACCGTAGTTTCCCCAAAACCGGAAGTCACCAGAGGGCAATCCATATACTAAAGGTACAAATCAAAATCATAGTGGTCGCGTATAAATGGAATACAAGTATGACAAGGCACATGAGGCAATACCCAAGGTAGTGATACTACCGTTCGCCTGATCCGGACTGGTGAGAACGCAACGCCGTAGCGCCCGCAACACCGTGAAACAACACTCCCAAAATCAAGGGTGCACCAATCGACAACAAGTATAAGTAGTTCGAAGAAGTGTGTCCACTTGAGGTAGCTAATCCTCCATTGGCCCGACACAGCTCCTGTTTTAGTCATTTCCAATTTGACACAAGTGTCAAGGCTATCCATCATCGTTCTCTTTCTTCAGTCATCACGTACATCAATCCAACCACTTCATTCTGGATCATCACTCCGCGTATAGTTATTAAAGTGGTTTCGGTTCAGATAGAGAGTATATCCATTACCGATCCCGGTCTCTTTAATAACTTTCGTAATTATTACACCGATTGGTCGTTTATATATTTCAAAAAACCAAATCAATTTCAATTCAATTAGAATTCGTAAATCAACATTTCATTTGTCTTTCAAAACCAATTTCCAATAATTTACGTTTCAAAACATTCAATTTACCATTTCAAGATCTTATAATTCAATTTCAATTTCCTTTAAAACAATTCAAATATTGATACAAGTTCGTATATAAGATTCATTCCGAAATTATTTAAATTTATTTATTTTAACATTTAAATCAATTTAAATTCATTTATCAATTTCATTCAATATTCATTAAGTAAATTTGCCATTCAAAATAATTTCTAGTAAATTTCCAATTCATTAAATCCGTTATAAAAATTCAACTTCATTATATCAAAACTTACAAATTTGATTAAATTAAATTCATCAAACCAAATTCTTTAAATTTCAAGTCTTACATTAATTTCAATAAATCACATTTTATTTCTTATTAAAGAAATTCAATTTCACTTATTTACTTACTTAAATAAATTTCCAAAACTTAATTAATAAAGAAACTCAATTTCAATTATTTACGAAGTAAAATTCACTTATTCAAAAGTTCAATTTCACGTATTAAAGAATTCAATTCAATTTAATCATTAAATAATTCAATCTTATTTAATTATTAAATAATTCAAAACTTAATTATTAAATAATTTCAAAGTTTAATAATTTCAAACTTAATTATAATTTCAAACTTAATTCAATCATTTTCTCAAATTAAACAACATTCTTTCATTAATTACATTGTTAATCTTTTGTTTCAGATTATTAAATATTAACATTTTCCTTTTATTAAAATTCAAATTTCAACTTCATTTCAAAACCATATTATTTATTCAAATAAAATCTTCGTTTTATTTTTAAATCAAATTATTGACCAATCGGGTTTTATTTAATTTCCTATCCTAGGTCAAAGTTCAATTTGGGTATTTATCATTTCAACCCGATTCCAATTCAATTCAAAAATCAAAGTATAACAAAGGGAACTTGCAGTGTGATAACTGGGATGGTGTCAAAGTAAATAAACAAGCAATAACAACAATCAATAACAATCCAATAATCAATTTAAATAATCCCGAAATAACCGTATTAATTCGCATTGTTATTTGTACGAATTAATATAATATTTCTAGAATCTACACTATCATTTCATGTTGATTAAAGATTATTACATTACGGTTTTTCACTGGTCATCTATTTACAATTTCATACATCATCAATTTAACAACATACATTCAGTGGTTCAAAGTGTAGTTAAACAAATCCTACGTGTCAATAAATTTAACAGATAAGGGGTCATATTATACAAATGTCAGTTAATCAAATTTAACATTTAACTATCCTATATCAAGTTCAATTTCATACTGTTTATCATTTTAACATTAACAATTTTACGTCCAATATAAATATCAACAATCAATCAATTATCAGCCAAACTGTATTATCATCGCATAAATAACTAACAGATAATGGTGCCAGATGTCACAGGTGAACTGATACAGGTAATAGCATAAATAACTAACGGATAATGGTGCCAGATGTCACAGGTGAACTGATAAAGGTAATAGCATAAATAACAGTGTAATCAACTAACAGCAGTATATTTCAATTGTCGTTTCAATTGAAATCAGATTTAATAAATAAAAGAACGTTAATTGTGAGTGAGTGCTCACCTTTCGAGGCTAGAGAAATAAGAAGATGACACAGATATGCATACTGATACGGACACTAGCAAATCAAAAGGTGCTGCGATCCAACTGAACATTGGCGAGACAAGAGTAAGGCACGATGAACTGGATTGACGAAGGTAATTGGTATAAGTGAATATAATATATATAACTGTAGATAACTAAATATACAAACATATTCTAAATCCAGTCACATTAATATTAATATTTTTTTTTTACATATACACATTTCAAAATCATTGCTTTTAAATCAGACTCAACATATATATAAAACACAATACCTATTAAAAATCAATATAACTTACTCTCAGTACATATAAATTAACATATAGCTATAGGTTAGTACAGACATAACTATACATAAAGATACTGTAACTCATAAAGTTTATATGTATTAGTTTTTTTTTTTAACCGAAGAAACATATACCAAATCACCAAAAGCCACAAGTCAACCATCAATTACATCCACATATGTCAAATGTTCACATACACCTAAAGCAAATGCAAATGCAACATCTTCATAATCCCAACTAAAAACCCAACACTGATGAACCATACTAAATGAACCAAAATATTGAAACTAAAACACAAGCACCTAATCATCTAAAGCAGAAACCTTTGATGAATCCATACAAATCAAGAAGACAAACCTCAAACAGTCTGTTTCGGAGGCCTCTCCCCTGGCACGTTCAACAACTACATATATACAACCAACTCTATATCATGATTCGCATAAAATACAAATAAGGACTGACGTAACATCATGCATACACTTATGTATTTTACATATTATTATTTACTGCAAAATAGCATAAATATATATATTCAAAGGAGGGGAAGGGAAGGCTTACGGCATGAAGTGGGAAGGGATGCTTCGACCGCGGAGGAGGAGGTGACTGGGTGGCACGTGCTCGGGTCGGAGGCAGATGCTGCGTCGGCGGCAAGTTGGTGGGGCGAGAGATAAGGAGGTTGGTGAGGCTGAGTGGTGGTTCGTCGGACGGTGGTGGTAGGGAAACGCAGGCTGACGCGGGAATGGGCGGTTTGGCCGAGGTGGGGAGTGGATGCGTGGCGGTGAAACATCCGAAGAAGGCGGAGGTTGGAAGTGAGAAGGGGCGGGTTGAAGTCCAAGGCAGGGATCACGTGGAGAGCTTCAGTGTTGAGAAGGTGAAGGGGAGGCAGGGTCGGCTTGCAAAGTGAAGGAAAGATGCAAAAATTAGAACACGTACATGCAACCATAGCTTTAAGAAAAGAGGAGATAGAGAGAAAATGGTTTCAAATGGAAAGACTTTAAACAAAAAGAGAAAAAAGAATCATCTTGCAAAAATGAACAGATGATACAAGAATGAATAATGGGGTGGCTTTTCATTTTTATTGTATTAAATGTTCTTGAAGAATGAATAGAAATAAGAAAGAGGAAGAGACTATACAACGGTAAAATTTGACTGAACTGAGAATATAAATAAAAGTAATAAAACAGCAAAGGTCACACGGAAAATTTCTAGCAGTAGATTAAACGCAATTTACTTTTGTTTGCATAGCACGCTTGAATTTTGAAAAGGGCAGGTAAGTTGAAAGTCACTATTCCGGTACCGATACGACACATTTTATTTTTCCGTCGCGTACTGACCTCAAATTACAAAAATAAATATATCGTAGAGATCAGCACGACGAGATGATCAAAACGGTATAAAGATATCGGTGGTACGATCGAATTATAAAAATTCGAATTTTATAATAGCGGAAAATGCAAGAAAAACGCTGAAAAATAAGATCGACGGAGCCAAAGATGTCCGAATTTGGAAAAACGACAAACTGACATTTTGCTCAGAAGATGGTTTAGAATTTTTCTATGTAAAAATATTTAGGTTTCGAAAACATTTTATTTTCATTACTTTTTAACTGATTAAATTGAAGTAAATTTACGCGCGAAATAAACTTTCATATTTTCGGACGAAAATTTATCAGTTGCTATGTTTAACTAGACGTATTCCAAATATCAAATTTATATTTCGAAATTTTATCGTTTAAAATTTCACAAAATTTCAACTAATTACGCTATTAAAACAGTTGAAATTTACGGGTCGTCACACTGTCCTTACCTTACTGTGAAATCACATTTACTATATTATTCTTGAAATAATCAGTGGATAAAAATATGAATGTGTATATATACTCATATTAAATTAAATTTGAAAATGAGATTCGAACCTCTCTGCCAATCCTAGCTCGAGAACATCGCGACCGCTACCTGCCTCCACCTTGTCTCGATGCCGCAGTTACTCCCATTGCCTCGCTTGCCCTTCTTGCCGCGAAGTACTCATCTCGCGAACAACCCCACAGCAAGGTCGCGCCTTGAATGACCACCCCCGATTCGATCGCCTCGCCTCGTCGCCAAATCCATCGTTGCCTTGTCACGGTAGTCCACCGCGACCCCTAAAACTCAATCGCGACGTCGCCGCTTTTCTGGTTGTACGCGCGCTTCCCTTGTTGTCACGAAACAAACGAAGTCGTTCCCCTCCCAAAACTCGATCGCGAGACTTGATTTCGAAATCGAACGAGATGTTCGTTCATTTTATTTTATTTTATTTTTCTGAGAGGAAGGTCTCAATTTTGTACTCGTTTGGAATTGAAAGAGAGAGGGTAGTTTGATATTTTAATTTCATTTCGACTTCGTTTATAAAAGGAAGGAGAACGAAAATTTCACTTTGATTTGGAATGAGAAGCTCGGCCATTTATTTTCTCTTCATTTGAAAATTTAGATCTGTTCTTGTGTGTTCTAAAGGGAAAGAGAGGGGAACCAGACACGACGTGATTTGAGAAGAGAAAAGGTACGAAGGAAACAATTTGGGTGTGTGATGTACGTATTGTCGATTTAAAAGACGGTGAATATATTTTATTTAAATTCAATTGGTCTTAGTATAAATTTCTACGCGTTTATATATCGTACGCTCACACAACAACTCCAAATGCTACGAAAATTGAAATCCGGTAATAATTCAATATTACGGACCCAATGGAACTGGTTTCGTCAAATTCCGAGATAGTGTTCCGGAACGCTTTTTTTAAATATCAGTTGAACGATATAAATTTCAAAACTGAACAAAGCAGTTTCAAACTCGATTCTGAAGCTCCAATTATCTTCAGTATTATCAATACAAATTTTAAAAGCTTTCGAAATATTTTTCTTCAACTTTAAACTGAAGATTCAAATTTTATTCAAATCAATAGATTAAATTTTATAATTTAATAGTTAAATTCAATATGCGATTGGGGATTCAAATTAAATCATCGTTCAAATATTTAAAATTAATTAAATATTCTCAATTTAATTTGTTCAAAATTCTGGGTCGTTACATGGGTGATGCTTCTAATAAGTAAAATTGAATTTTACCAAAGGATGTGTAAGCGATAAATTCAGCCAAAATGTCACACCACTAGCTAAGGTAACGTGTGAACATTAATATTATAATTGTTCAAGATTAATCGTTGACTTAATTTACACATTTAAGCCACATAACCGAAATGATGAATATTTGAATAAACCACACAAATTAATAAATTTTTAATTATTTAAAATTAATTAAATTAATTAATATCTATGAAATATTAATTACAAGATTTTGTTTAATTTATTGGATGCCATTAATTTTTAGTATAATGCGTATATAAAAGCTATAAATGTGTGTACCGATATACGATATCGGTAGAATGTTTAAATTCAATTTAAATGGAATAAACACTGTGCTTTAAATTAATTAATTAATTAGTATTTTTGAAATATTAATCATTAAAATATTTCATATTTGATTTGTTTGATTATATTTAGTATTTAATAATGTGCATATATAAAAGTTATACGTGCGTATCGGTATATGATATCAATAGGAAATGTAAATTGGATTCAAATAGAGTTAGTACTAACTAAATTTTGGAAATTTTCTGGATCCAAATCCCACACATGATGGCCAGCAATGATATTGAGAAAGGGAGGAGTTTTTGAATTCGAAATGAAAAGGCAATCTCAATTAAAAGAGAGAAAAAGACCATATCTTTATTACAAATTCATTTCCTCCTTTTATTAGATATTGCTATATCATTTCTTTTTCTCATCACAGAAACATCAGGGCCAAATTCTTGTATTGGCTAGAGCTTCAAAATTCCAAAACTTAATCAAGCAAAATGAAATATAAAGAGATGGTTATCTCTTGATTGATGTAGATCTAGGGACTGATCTATTAGGCATTCAAAGTGTTTCTTTTGGCTTCATCCTGTTAGTCCCTGAGGAGTTGGTTTTGATGATAACAACCTTACTTAGAATTAGAGTATAAAATATATAATACTAACATTATTGCGTAGATATATATAGATATGTTTGCAGGTACTAAATAATGAAGAACTGTACAGTATAAAGATTCAAGATCAAAGATTGAAGATATCAAGATTCAAGACTCATGAGTATCAAGAATTTCAAGAGTTCAAGTTTCCAAGATAAGTTATATAGTTAGGAATATTGTTAAAACTCTTAGAAAGGCACTGACATCTTAAAATATATTTTATTCGTGGAATGGAATCCACTTCGTGCTCGTTAAAGGGATGGAACCCTAAGTAGGATGGAACCTATGAAAAATCTAGTGGAACATCTTTTTGTATCCACTTACTTTTATTTCAAAATGATTTTCAAAATATATATAGCTTGTTTTTCAAAATGATTTTAAATATTCCTGTTTAAAAACCAAAATCATTTGTCCTGGTTTTTCAATATATTTTAGCCTAAAAAATATCCTTAGTTTAAATATCCTTAATTTTAAATATCTTTGATTTTAAATTATTATCCTAAGTTTTTAAACTATAATTCTGATATTAATATATTTAGATGTTTTATATATTTATACTTAAGATTTAAATATAAAAGTATAGAAAATTATTATATATATTTTAATATTATTCTCTATAGTTATTTATGTATTATAACTATATATAAGTATATTTTAAAGTTTAAATATAAATATAATATAATATAGAAATTATTTTCAAAGAAAAACAAATCACCAAAAAATACAAGGGCATGTCGACATGGTCACATGTACCCCTGTCGACATGGTGACAGTTAAATTGTTTTTTAAAAGAAGTGTCTATTCGCCACATCCCTTCACCAATGGACATGGCTATTGATCTACTATAAATAAAGGGGGTTTTCAATGAATTTTAATCATTTTTTTCTCTGATTTAACTTCTCTTCTTCTTCTCTACTTTCTTATTTACAAATTACACCATTACTCTACCGAATCAGTATCGAATCTAACTAGATAATTTCTGGTTTTGATTCTCTCCACTATCTCTACAAGATCCAAGTGCTAATCTGAGTTATAGACTTTTTGTAATCAATTGAGCGAGAGAAGGTGTGATTGTAGCCCTGGAAATCAATTGGGTGAACTTGTTGCCCGGTAAATCAAGTATCTCTACCCAGAGGATTGTGATTCTGGAGGGTGTACCTCGTAGCCTTGAAACCGAGGGTTGTATTTGTAAGAATTGTTTTTGAAAGAAAATTCGTACTTGTGTTGCAGAACTGGATGTAGGGTAACTCCGAACCAGTATAAAATCCGGTGTGTTCTTTCCTTTACTGCTTTTACTTTATATTTGCATCTGTGTTTGATTCTGTGTTCATATATGTGTCTGATTAGTGTATACATTGTTAACAAATTAAGATAAACTCAAAAAGATTAACAAATTTCTTAAACACTATTCACCCCCCCTCTAGTGTTAATTCTAGCCTTTAGATCCTTAATCCGCATTCTAACAATTGGTATCAGAGCGAGGTTTACAAAAGTTTCATAATCTGAATTTTAAAAAGTTTTAAAATGGCTATTTTTGAAAAATCTGTTAAAACTAGTTTAGAATTGTTTAAATCATCATTGTTCCATGAGTCTGCATATGTATGTTATTCAAATTCTAGTTGTCTACCCAAATTTTATAATGTGCAGGAAAGATGCTTTATGGGTATTAAAGAATCAATCCATAATGGACCATCTGTGCAGATCAAAAGGAATAAGTGGATACTTGATAGTGGATGCTCTAGACACATGACTGGTAATCCTGATATGCTGAATAATATTATAACAAAGACGGAGGACTGGTTAACTTTGGAGATAACTCGAAAGGAAACGTGATTAGCATCGGCAATGTCGATAACTCTGAAACTACTATTATTACAAATGTTTTGCTAGGTAAGAATCTGAAACACAATCTGCTAAGTATAAGTCAACTATGTGATAAAGGATATAAAATTAAATTTGAAAAGGATAAATGTCATATTAAAGATAATAACTCAACCATAATATTTGAGGGAATTAGGAAAAAGAATATTTATATTCTTAGTATGAAAGTTTCAAATGATAACCTATGTCTTTTGGCAAATACAAGTGACCCTTGGATTTGGCATAAGAGATTTGGACATTTGAATTTCAAACTCTTATCTAGACTGTCAAAACATGATCTGTAAGAGGCCTCCCTAAAATGAATTTTAAAGTAGATAGTTTATGTGATGCATGTCAATTAGGAAAGCTTAGAAAAATTTCCTTTAAATTAAAAGATATGATTTCAACTTCAAAACCCCTTGAGTTACTTCATCTTGATTTATTTGGTCCATCTCAAATTCAGTCAATAAATCATAGTAAATATGTTTTTGTAATTGTAGATGATTATTCTAGATTTACATGGACAATATTTTTGAAACATAAAAGTGATACTTTTGAATGTTTTAAGAACTTTACAAAAAGGATTCAAAATCAATTATCTTTAAAAATTATAACTATTCGTAATGATCACGGTGGTGAATTTGAAAATGAAAAGTTTGAGGAATTCTGCAATAAAAAGGGAATAACTCACAATTTCTCATTTCCAAGAACTCCACAACAAAACAGAGTAGTTGAACGTAAAAATAGAACGATTCAAGAGTGTGCGAGAACTATGCTTTCAGACAGTAATTTACTTAAACACTTTTGGGCAGAAGCTATTGCTACCGCCTGTTATATTTTGAATAGAATTTTAATTAGACCTTTAACTGATAAGACACCTTATGAACTTCTTCATGGAAAGAAACCTAAGGTATAATACTTCAGAATTTTTGGAAGTAAATGCTTTATTTTAAATACAAAAGATAATTTGGATAAATTTGATCCTAAATTCGACAAAGGAATCTTTATCGGATATTCTAATAGAAGTAAAGCTTATAGAGTTTTTAATTTAAGATCTAACACCATCGAAGAAACAATGCATGTTTCGTTTGATGAAAATTTAAAAGATTTTGAAATTACAAATGATGAAGAAGATTTAATTACTCAAAATCAGGAATCAATCGAAATTAATAATGAAATTAATCATCCTAATAAAAGGATTAAACTTTTAAAAGATCATTCTATTGAAAATATAATAGGAGATATGCAATCTATTGTTACAACTAGAAATCAACTAAGTAAAATGAGTAATGTAGCATTTATATCATCTATTGAACCCAAAAATCCTAAAGAAGCATCAACTGATGATTCATGGATTTTGGCTATGCAAGAAGAATTAAATCAATTCACTAGAAATGAAGTTTGGGAACTTGTTCCTAGACCTGAAGATAAAACTATAATTGGAACTAAATGGGTCTATAAAAATAAAATGAATGAACAAGGTGAGGTTGTTAGAAATAAAGCACGATTAGTCGCCCAAGGTTATTGTCAAGAAGAAGGTATAGATTGTGATGAAACCTTTGCTCCTGTAGCAAGATTAGAAGCCATTAGGATTCTACTTGCTTTCGCAAATCATAATAATTTCAAATTATTTCAAATGGATGTTAAAAGTGCATTTTTAAATGGATTTGTAAAAGAAGAAGTATATGTTGAACAACCACCACTTTTTGAAGATGAAAAATTACCAAACCATGTGTACAAACTTAAAAAAGCTTTATATGGTCTAAAACAAGCTCCTAGAGCCTGGTATGATAGACTAAGATCTTATTTATTAAAATCAAATTTTGAAATTGGTAAAATAGATAATACTCTTTTTATTAAAAGAAATAAAAATGATATTCAACTAGTTCAAGTATACGTAGATGATATCATTTTTGGTTCAACTAACTTCGAAATGAATAAAGAATTTTCTGAAATAATGACAAAAGAGTTTGAGATGAGTCATATGGGTGAATTAAACTTCTTTCTAGGATTACAAATAAAACAGTTAGATAATGATATTTTTATTAGTCAAGAAAAATATGCTAAAGAACTAGTTAATAAATTTGGTTTGACTACTGCAAGTGGAAAACCTACTCCCATGGCAACCAATGAATATCTAAGTAAAGAAGATCTCTCGAAAGATGTAGATCAAAAGTTGTATATAGGAATGATCGGATCATTGCTCTATATCATTGCTAGTAGACATGATATCATGCATAGTGTATGTCTCTGTGCAAGTTATCAATCTCATCCTAAAGAAACTCACTTAAAAGCTGTAAAACATATCATAAGATATATTAAACACACCTCTGATTATGGCTTATTTTATCCTAAAAATGATTCATTTGATTTAATATCATACTGTGATGCTGACTATGCTGGATGTAAATCAGACCGAAAAAGTACAAGTGGAACTTGTCACTTTTTGGGACATTCTCTGGTTTCCTGGTTTAGTAAAAAGCAAAATACAGTTTCTCTATCAACAACTGAAGCAAAGTATATTTCTGCTGCTTTGGCTTGTTCTCAAGTAATATATATGCAACAAACCTTAAGAGATTTTGGATTAAATATCTCAAAATCGCCAATTTATTGTGATAATACTAGTGCAATAAATTTATCTAAAAATCCTACTCATCATGCTCGAACTAAACATATTGATATTCGACATCATTTTCTTAGAGATAATATAACTAAAGAAGTAATTACTCTCGAATATATAAACTCTGAGAATCAAACTGCTGATATCTTAACAAAACCATTAAATGAATCTATATTTACTAAATTAAGAAGAGAATTAGGTATTTGTTCAATAACTGAAATATAAAACATAAATATATAACAAGTATAATTAAATAAATTAAAAATAAATTAGAAGCCAAAATTAAAATACCCCTGTCGACAACCCCATATCCCACCATGTCGACATATAACGATATTTTTTGAAAATTAAAATTCCCACCAAAATTTGAAAAGTTGGTTATATATTCTTCCATATTTCGACTTTCTCTTCATTCTCTCTCATTTTCTTCTGTTTTAACTTCTGAAACAAAGAAAATAATGGCTTCTCCATCAAATTCAAACATAAACTCGACTTTCTCATTTCACTCTCCTACTCCCGGCCCTCTTCAACGCTCCATTCACGCTCGTGTGATAAAATTAGAGGATACTACAAAGGATATTCTGCAAATGGTGACTGAGATTCAAATCAAACAAATTCAGATGAGTAAAGAACAGGAGAAGCAAGGTCGAATCCTTAGTAATTTGCAGAAGTTCCTAATGGGTAACCAAGCGAACCCGATCTTGATTGAAGAAGAGTCTTCTAGTGACCATACACAAGAGGACAGCGAAGAAGAGCCAATGGAAGAGGAAGAAGCACCCTTGGAAGAAGAGGACGCACCTGTTCATGAAGTGCAAGTTGAAGACGACGACACCGTAGTTTGCGTTGGTGAAGTATGTTTTGATAAGGATGGAAACCTTGTCGAACAGCGTGGAAACTTCTGTCTCCACTATCCTAAGTGTTCGATTCATAGGTCTCCTATTGTCAAGAATACTCCTTAGTGTTCTTTCTTTCATTCTTTCTTTCGTATTGTTGTATATATAGTTGTTTATATTAAAAACACATGTATATCTGTTTACATAGTTTACACACATGTAAATATAACATTATATAATAAATTGTGTTCTCTTATTCGTATATTCTTGTATCTTTTGAATATATAGTTTATTAGTTAAGAAAAGTAGTTATTAAGAGTTTAGTTTAAAGTTAAGTATTGATTATGTATGATAACACTATCATTGTAATCACAAGTAATGTAGTCTTAGTTTCAGGGGGAGTTATATAGAGTTATATAGTATTATAATTATGGAGTTATATGGTTTTTTGTTGATGACAAAGGGGGAGAAGTATAAAATAGGATAGTTAGGCATATATTAAGGGGGAGTTATTAGAAGTATTAGGATAGAAGTGATATTTTATAAAAAAAGGTTGTCATCATCAAAAAGGGGGAGATTGTTAGTCCTTGAGGAGTTGGTTTTGATGACAACAACCTTACTTAGAATTAGATTATAAAATATATAATACTAACATTATTGTGTAGATATATATAGATATGTTTGCAGGTACTAAAGAATGAAGAACTGTACAGTATAAAGATTCAAGATCAAAGATTGAAGATATCAAGATTCAAGACTCATGAGTATCAAGAATTTCAAGTGTTCAAGTTTCCAAGATAAGTTATATAGTTAGGAATATTGTTAAAACTCATAGAAAGGCACTGACATCTTAAAATCTATTTTATTCGTGGAATGGAATCCACTTCGTGCTCGTTAAAGGGATGGAACCCTAAGTAGGATGGAACCTACGAAAAATCTAGTGGAACATCTTTTTGTATCCACTTACTTTTGTTTCAAAATGATTTTCAAAATATATATATAGCTTTTTTTCAAAATGATTTTAAATATTCCTGTTTAAAAACAAAATCATCTTTCCTGGTTTTTCAATATATTTTAGCCTAAAAAATATCCTTAGTTTTAAATATCCTTAATTTTAAATATCTTTGATTTTAAATTATTATCCTAAGTTTTTAAACTATAATTCTGATATTAATATATTTAGATGTTTTATATATTTATACTTAAGATTTAAATATAAAAGTATAGAAAATTATTATATATATTTTAATATTGTTCTCTATAGTTATTTATGTATTATAACTATATATAAGTATATTTTAAAGTTTAAATATAAATATAATATAATATAGAAATTATTTTCAAAGAGAAACAAATCACCAAAAAATACAAGGGCATGTCGACATGGTCACATGTACCCCTGTCGACATGGTGACAGTTAAATTGTTTTTTTAAAAGAAGTGTCTATTCGCCACATCCCTTCACCAATGGACATGGCTATTGATCTACTATAAATAAAGGGGGTTTTCAATGAATTTTAATCACTTTTTTTCTCTGATTTAACTTCTCTTCTTCTTCTCCACTTTCTTATTTACAAATTACACCATTACTCTGCCGAAATCAATATCGAATCTAACTAGATAATTTCTGGTTTTGATTCTCTCCACTATCTCTACAAGATCCAAGTGCTAATCTAAGTTTAGACTTTTTGTAATCAATTGAGCGAGAGAAGGTGTGGTTGTAGCCCTGGAAATCAATTGGGTGAACTTGTTGCTCGGTAAATCAAGTATCTCTACCCAGAGGATTGTGATTCTGGAGGGTGTACCTCGTAGCCTTGAAACCGAGGGTTGTATTTGTAAGAATTGTTTTTGAAAGGAAATCCGTACTTGTGTTGCGGGACTGGATGTAGGGTAACTCCGAACTAGTATAAAATCCGGTGTGTTCTTTCCTTTACTGCTTTTACTTTATATTTGCATCTGTGTTTGATTCTGTGTTCATATCTGTGTCTGATTAGTGTATACATTGTTAACAAATTAAGATAAACTCAAAAAGATTAACAAATTTCTTAAAATACTATTCACCCCCCCTCTAGTGTTAATTCTAGACTTAAGATCCTTAATCCGCATTCTAACACATCCTAAGGTAATTATATATTTTTCTTATATATATTTTGATTTTGCTTACATCCTTTTTAATTCTCTATCTCTCCTTCTATTCATATGTATGAATTTGGATTATAACTTGAATATCTCAATTCCCCCATTTTGAATCAACCATATATTCTTTTCATGTTGATTTAAAAAAAATCTATACTATGCTCTCTGTTATTTGTTTTTTATGATAATAATAATTTTATTAATCTTTGTTATGTATGTTTATTTATCTTACACGTTTAACCTAAATCTAGACCTTCTTATCATGAATTGTATATGCCTATATCGTCTGATTTTATTATCGTTTAAAGTAAAAAATAATTTGAAACAATCTTATTAATAAGTCGGTTTTCATAATACATGATTTAGATTTGAATGTTTACGTATAATTTTCTATGTGAATAAAACTTTGTAATCATTTTCTTTATTAATTATAGTTGACAAAAATAATATGATGACTTAATTGTCTTACGTTTAAATTATTCTAAAACACAAATTTCTAACTAAAACCAAGCAAAAATATTAATTTAGTGATTTTTTTCTTATTTTACAATTGTATCTAGGCTAGTACCAATTCTTTGTTTAAAAGGAAAACATTCTAATTTACAAACTATTTGGGTATAATTTTTATGTTGTTCTATTTCTAACTTTGTTTTGGTTTTTGTGTGTGTATGTGTATATATAATAATATTTATGTGTATGTGTATGTTTATTTAACTCAAATTTTAAAAAAGGGTTCTTTGTCAAAAATAGTAATATTTATGTGTATGTATATTTAACTCAAAGTTTAAAAAAGGGTTTCTTGGTAAAATATAGCAGTAAACTTTTGAACTACTTTAATTGGATATTTTATTCATTATTTTATTACATATAATATAATTAAATTCCATTTCAATATAAACCATTATACAAATATATATATATATACATATATATATATATACATATATATGTATGTATATATGTATGTATGTGTGTGTGTCCATACACACACAGATATATATATATATATATATATATATATATATATATAATCAAAGAAAAATTTCTTGTTCTGGATAGAGACATATATAAAGGGGAAATATGTCTGTTGCACTGTATATCCCTATATCGTAGCAACGTTCACATTAACTAAGCACACTTCTCATATGTTGCACTTGCACTTTTACACATTGGTGCATTTGATGTGCTCATCAAAATATACTAACAATATAGAATTAAAATAAACTAATTTTAGACAATTGTAGTAAAATAAAGATTTTATTCAAAAGGAAATTTAGAAAAGTTATAAATTGAATTTAGACCATATAGGCCCAATAAAGGTCCAATAGGAATTTTTTTAGAAAGTTACCTAACTTGCCCGCTTCCGACTGGCCCGCTTTCAACAATAGTATTAGTGCTTGATAGTCTTTGTGGTCTAAATTAGTTAAGTTAGGGTTGACCGATTAAGCTTACCAGTTTAGTAGGGTGTCTAGAAAGGTAGTGTCTAGGCTTGGGTTAGGGTAATTGTAATAACCGATCTTTTCGACCCTCAAAAGTCGACACTAATACATCCATGGTATTCATGCATTGAGCATCCAAGTGCCAAAAAGACAGATTGTTAGGGTGAAAGAAAAGAAAAGAAAGAACAGAATCTTACATCATGACGAGTAATATAATATTAGATAATCTTTACAAAAAGAAATCTTTAATATCCATACAAAAATCATAATAACTAACTAATCATCATTTGAAGTGACCCTCCAATTTTACCTTAATTTCATAAGGATTTTTTTTTTGAATACTTGCTCAATTGAACTTAGTTTAAATTTCTCAGGGTCATTTTTCTTTTCAAACAATGTGTTTTGGATTTAAATTTTCTACCAATATAAACATATCAGTTCAGTCATAGAAATATACACATACATATGATGATATATGTGTTCCTCTTGATTAAAATCAGAGTATGTTATTATTATTATTATTATTTTTGACAAGAGCCAGTTTGTCTGATTTGAATTTGAAATGGACCTACTCATAATTTGAATTCCCATGTTCTTTGATTTTTACATTATATAAGTGGATTTTTTTCATATTTATTTATACTTGGATTTGATTATGTTAACCATGAACAATCACTTTGTTTCAAGTGAACCAGATTTTGGATTTAAAATTCTTTCTGAAATAATAATACTAATCAGTTTTAAATGCATGTTTGCCAAGTAACATTTGAAGGATATTTTAACATAACTTTTAACAAAAGGATGTAAAATACTTTTTGTTCTCATATTGCAGACTAACATGCTCAACTAAGACCCTATTCTTTTGAAGCTGGTTGGACCATATGGATGTGCTAACCAAACACTTGATCATGGTAATTGAAATGTTATTCAGTTACCAAATGCTAAAAGCTTCCTTCAGAAAAATTCATTTCTTAAAACAACACACACAAATGAGCTTAAGTTCATTTGTAAAATACTTTAATTAAAATAATTAAGTGTCTGGAATACACAACAAATTTGAAATCAGGTTTTTACTTCAAAGCTCAGTGACTTTAAATGATTCAAACCTGACTACATCAGGTTATAAATTTTGTATGAAGATTACTTAAATGTTAATACACTTCTTCTTTGGATTTTCAAATCCTACCATATAACAAAAGTCAACCGACAAACAACTGTTTTAATCAAACAAAGGAAGTTCATTACATATTCAAACATAATTCTCTCATGAATACATGCAGATAAAATCATCATAGGCTCTTATTAAAACTAGCTTGCATGTTCATTCACTCCTTCTCATTAGCCATAACTTCATTTTCTACTTATTTCCAGCATTACCTGAAAGATCATTAGTGACTGCCTCATTTTTAAAATGAGACACCCCCATATGCCATGAGCAAACAAGGGTCAGATCTATGATCTGGTATGAATAACTTCATTATATTCATGATATTAAGCAATTGAATGATGCATAAGTTTTAGCCAGTTACTTGAGTAACATATCAAAGCAGTTATATTCTATGTTCCAGGTTAGACTGTCATGCAAGTGTAATAACTTCATAAGTCAACTAATTACACAATCATAATCATACATTCATTACATCAATCTACAGTACTTAGATACTCTGGAGTAACCATGTTTCCATTTCAACAAATCTAAGTAATACTCATATCTTTTATTTCCTAGTTTAGGAGTTACCTATAAGTATATACATGTCAATTTATGTTTCAGCCTCATCTGCTATTAAGAAATCACTGGGACACATTGCAATAAATTAATTCACGTTATTGCACAAAGATCTCAAGGCTTAAACAAACCATGTTCCAACTTGTATACTTCAAATATAACAAGCATTCCAGCAGCCTTCTTGGCTCATCATCCCTAGTTTATCTACTAGAAGCATTTGTTTGATTTTATCATCAGATATTTAGATGAAAAAAATGCCACTGCATACATGAAAGCATCCCATACATCTTGTAAGCATGATTTCCAGAAACAAATAAATAATCATTTTTATTGATGTTGTCAAGAGATATCTAGGTCTTAGATCCATACAAGAATCTTTACAACTATAAATAGAGATATGGCATGTCAGGTTTATTTTGATCTGCAAGTAACTATGGTTGAACCAGATTCACAGTCTAGCTTAACCATAATTTTAACTTGTGGGTTTTGTTATCTTTTTTTTTTCTCAGGGGTTTAGCACTCAGGTACACCCCCAATACACTGTTCTAAGCCTCAGCACTTATACATAATATAATGCAGCTCATAATGTTTTCTCTTATTAAACTTTTTCATGCCATAGATCCAGATTAGTTGTGAGTATTCTTGCCTTGATTTTAAGGTTTTATGCTTTAACTTTTCTGGGTGTAATGAAACAGTAAGTTGCACATCCAAAAACAAACATCACAATAGATTAAAGATCACCCAAAACATCCATAATAAAATCATGACAGACCCAAAAACATCAAAGAAGCATTGATAAAACCATATTCAACAAAAATAAGCAATTAACAACATTAGAATTGGCCGCCTCATCTCAGGTCTTAATGCCATGAATTTGGTGAGGTTACTCACCTTAATATCCCCTTCCAGTTAATCCAGAAAATCCCTGACTATTATTTTCTCCTTCTCCTCTAGATGTTTTCTTTCTTATTTTAAATATCTCGGGTAAACTAATTCCCCTGGCTTCAACTACTCATTTATAAGCATTTTACTAGGGTTTTATCAAACAAAATTCCATTTTTGTCCTGACCAATATCATGCATTTTGCATTTATATTTTAACATTCCCATTTTTTAGTTACCCCGGCCATATTTCTTTTGTTAAAGGCAACATTTTCTTTTTCCTAATTTTCCAGGAAATGGCCAGTCTACCTAAACCATGTTAAAGGTGTGACCAAGCACCTTTGTTTATTTATGGGAATCCCCATTTTCCTATTTTTGCCCATACATAATGTACTTACTTATTTTATATTTCATGCTATTTTAATGTTATCATTATTTTCTTGCTTAGTTTCAATATATTTCTTCTCACAGAAAATATACATGTGTATAGGTATATAAATATTTATTTTATTTAATTTCCCCCCTGTTTCACAGAAAATATGTTTAGGCACATATTTCATTTTTAACTTGGGTTATGCTTCAGTTACATTCCATTGCCTTAAATAAAGAATTTACTCCTTTATTTTAAATAGGATTTTTCTATTTTTTTTCTCCAATATCTAAATATTATTCTAGTTTCACTATGTATATATATTTTTTTTTACAGAAAATCTTTAATTTCAATGTATACAGAAAACATATTTAATTTGATCAATGATTCACATTTCAAGATCATATCTGAAATGCTTCCTTCCTTTGTTTATTTATTTTATTATCATTAATATATATATATATATATATATATTTAGAAAATTTTTAAATCTCCTCCTTGTGTCATTTCCAGTGTGCATGTGCACACATATCCCTGCACATCATTCAATTCAAAAACTCCATCAACATTTGATCCAATATATATATATATATATATATTATACTGAATTGTTTTAATTTTTCCCTCAAAATTTTTGGGGCATTTCATCATTTTAGACAATTATAATAGCCTATCCATACAATGCTGATAAATAAATACAAGAAAATACAGCAGAAATAAAATACGTGAATATGTCTTGGATGCATCCATCTCGTCTCCTGAATGCTCCAAAACATCCATATCTAAATTTGGAAAGTACTCAGGTCTGACCCAAGCATTATAAGAAGATAACACCGGATCAGTTTGGTAAGCCAGTGTGAGAAACTCAAATCATATGGATTTTATATTTAAGAAATACTTTAAAAATAAAGGTATCTCGTAAGACCATGCCACACATAAACACGGACAGTTTTTACCTTATGATAACCAAATTAGTTTATATGGAAATCCAGTGATATTATAATGTCTTGGGTTAAAAATAAAAATATAACACGTCTGAAATGGTTACTCATGATTACATTCAACAGTACTGTGTTCTACAACTAAAATCGTAACGCACGTATTGGAGATTGGATTCCATATAATGACAAGGCACCGGGGTACCACCAACCACAGTACATCTCTAGATAATGTACCGAGGGCCCCACTTTAACCCCTGCAAACACAGAGCCGTCCTGCCTCTCGAACATGACATAGTCGAATTACATCATCCCATGGGCACCGATGCTGCAAACATTGCACCCAGCCCCACCCTTTTCCATGCACACTCATACTAAAATCCGTAAATATCGATCTTGATATAAGGAATGGTGCTCCTAATGGTAGCGAACCATATATCTCTGCTGCATCCCATGATTTTAGTCATCCTCACGTTGTGAGGCTTGTGAGGCCACGATTACCATTTTCCCCATAGAAAATACCTCTTAGAATGCTAACACTACCCTCTAGACAACAATGCAATGCCAGCATTCATCCATACAAGTTGTTCAGGATATGAACAAACCGAAGGCACTACTTCTACTACATTCATTTTGAAATCACCCTTAAGATTAATAGCAAGTAGCTCTTGCACTTTGCAGAATTCAATCTTCAATTCCATCATCTTCAAGATGTCTTCAATTCGAACGCTTATGTCAGTTCGAAGTGGTTTGCGATAACTCATGCTTATCCTATCCCGATATCTCCGAACCAAAAACTGATAGATTTTTGGTAACCTCAGCTTCGTTTTTTGGAAATAAACAAATAATACATAAGAGCAGAGATCACCTACTAACCGATTTGGATTAGATTTCCTTATCATTTGTCCTAGAATAGCAAAATGAGTTTATAAGTACAGTATAGCATCATCGAAGATTACTGCACCATATAGTTTCTGTGTTTCTTCTAGATATTTCCAGATATATTTGGTCAAGATTTGACAAACAATTATTTAATGATCAAATAAACAAAACAATCAAATCAAAGATTTGTTTTCATATGGAAAACCAAGCATTATTGAGCACATAAGCAACCACTAAGTCTATTTAATTAATCCATTCATTAAAATCACTTTGTAAACACTTTTATTAAAATCCCATTTACAGAAAATATACATAAGTATACTACTAATTTATTTTTCATATGTATTTTTTTTAATGCTTGGAAAAATATCCATATACTTATTTCAATAGTATAAGTATATTCACAAAACACTACACTATTAATACTTAGAAATTGTATTCATATACTTATCTCAATGATATAAGTATATTCTCAAATCTTAAGAAAAATTTCATATTTTTCCAAACCATTTTAAGTTGAGTCAAAAATCATTTAAAAACATTGTTTACTATAAACTCAAACCACTTTTCTTTTCGGTATAAGTAAATAGATCGTATGGAAATTAGGCCAAATATACTTAGCACCACTTTTCGATTTCAAATAATACCATCCCTCGAATAATAATGAAAACAGACAAGTTAGAGAACTAACCTTGCCTTGAAATACATTCTTAATTCTCAAGATAGAGACGAGTTTTTGTACATAGGAATTTGGTGTTAAGTATGAACAGAATACTTTTCATACCATCATAAGTTATAAAGATCATTTATGAAAATCAAATCTCGTTCCTTTTATATAACTTCTTTCTGTGAATCGCTTTTATATTTAACAAATACTTTTATAAATCTCCTTTCTATTTATAAAACATCTTTTATAAATCTCTTTTCTTTCTATAAAACTTCTTTTATTAATATCTTAATTAAATCACATATAGTTTCCATAAAACGATCATTCCATATATCATTATTAATTCACAAATGTGATTTATTATTCTAATTTATCAAAATGATATTATTTCCCTAATACCATTTGTAAATCCATTCTTTTATCTATAAAATACCATTTATAGATCTATCTTTCTACACAATATTTTCTATAAAGCCTTTCAAAAATATTTAGTCCAAAATATTTCTTTCTTCTTTTAAAGCAAAATCACTTGTTTAAATGTACAAAAATATATTTAAAACTTCAAACTCCTTAAAATACTTATATAACCTTTATAACATTTGGAAAGAATTTACAAAATACCTAAAGTATATAACCTTTTATACTTTATAAAATTCCAATTTGTCCAAAGTGCATCCATAGCGACTATCACTATATGGACCGTAACTTTTCAAACTTTGTTTTGTAAATTAAATAGTTTTAAATTACATCCCTTTATATAGTTTAAACCACTTCAGTATAAAAAATATTTACTTTAAAATATTATAAAGTTGAAGTCAATTTAAAATCCATAATTTTTCAAATTTGTAAAGAGGCTTCGCGACCACTATGGTACTTAAACAAGCGACCTTTTGTTTCTATTCTCAAAAGAATTCAACTTTCCAAGTCATATCACTATCATTTACATAAAAAATAATGTATGTAAATAATTATCAACAAGGCGAGGAATCCTTTAGGATTCCTCTACAAAATCAAATCTTTTAAAGTGTTCTCGCAGCGACCTATTCGCTATGAAACATTTCGACTTCTATTTTCTTACTTTTGTCCCCTGCAACACACTGATTATTTATGCCATCCTCTTTCAAGGGGGAATCAAATCCAAACCAACCAATATACAAAAGAAAATACTCATATATTTCTACAACATGTTATATTATTCTTAAAACTAATTTAAAATGAGATATGTCACTTCAAATCTCAACTAAAAGCTCGCCACTTGCTACAACTTCCTTACTACTATCATTCAACAACAAAGCAAGCTCCAAGACCTCCTACCACTCCTCTAGCTCATGTCAGAGGCTCAACCTCCTACTCCATTCCCTTAAATGGGTTCGGCCATGCCTTCCTAGCCCCAAAAAGCTCATGCACGTGGCCAAGAGGGAGATTTTGTGTTCGACTATGGAGGATTTGAGATGTAGAGATGGTTGTTTGAATTTTTAGTGAATTGTTTAAGTGTCTAAAGGAGAAAAGAAGTGATTTGGAGTGATTTCTTTTTATAAAACTAAGGTGGAAGAGTAGCAAAGAGAGTGGAGAGGAAAAGAGGTAAAGTTTGGAAATGGAAAAAATGAAAAAGTGAAGTAAAAAGTTAGTTTTATAAAATTAGAAAAATGGAAAATGACCAAATCCATCCCTCCTTAAAACAAGCTACACCCTTCATTTTAAAAAGTTACTACCCTTTATTAGCTTATGCAACACACTTCCTTTTAGTCCTTCTTGGACACTTGGCATCACTACCTTAGCTTATGGTACTTGGTTAGTTACTTTTGTCTTTTTAAGTGTAAAGAAAAGTCTTCTTCTTTTCTTAATACTTAAGTATCTTCTAGAATGTGTTTTAGTTAAATCCATTTAATTAGTAAAAGTGTTTCGTTATTACTATAAGTGTGTGAATATGTACACTATAAGTTCTAAGCCCAGATTGATAGAGAGAGCGGATTTACTCGACCTTATCCAACAATTTTTGCTCGATGAAAAGTCGAAAATTCAAAAAGTGATTTTCAATCACATTTTCGATCTTTCTCTTAACTACTTATTTATGTAAACCAAATTCATAAATGAATTTTCTATCATTAGTTATTAATTAATAGAGGGATATTTAGCTATTAAAAGCCATTAGTTGAATATTTAAAACTAATTAAATATTCACAAATCAAAGCAATAAAATTTTGGGTCATTACATTAATCAAGTACCCTGCCCTCCCTCACTACTGACCTACCCGAAAAGCGAACTTGGACTTAAAGGTTGCCCCTAACAGAAAATATATGAACTGGGGTATATATATTATAAAGTTATAACACAAGGAATTTTTTTCAAATGTTTGAAAATAAATATAAGTTGATTCGAAACTAAATTTTATTAATATGATTAATAAAAGAATTAAATTAATTAAATAAGTTAATTAAAATATATACGTATATGCATGAATAATATATAGTGATATATGTTATGTTGTCTTGAAATTTTTAAGACGATATAAGTATACATGTTTATATGTAAAATATTTTTTCAAAATTAATAAAATTAAATAATTTTTTATTTAAATTTTCATTAATAAATTAGAATACATTTTTATATGATATATATGTATTACTATAAAAGCTATAGTATGTAAATATTCAATATAATATGTTAAAATTGAATAATAAACAATTAATTAAAGAGTTAATTAATTAAAATTAATTAAATATGATTTAATCAATATAATGTTATACATAAGATTTTTATATATGTCAATTAAAATATTAAAGTTATATAATAAAACTTATAATATGAATGTATGAACTAAAGGTGGAACATTAAAGAAACTCTAAGTAGACTTAAGGAATAAATACACACGTAAGTATACATATACCATGATTTCTGATGTGTCCAACACTTGAATCATGAGGGTATTTCATTAGAAATACGTTATTCAATAAGTCGATATCACTCTAAATAATATATTGAAGATTGTGAATCTTTAATATATTTTTGTCCTCTACCATATGTATATTAAAAAATTACTCGCATACTCCTTAGATGTTGTGCAAACTCAAGCAAGAGATGTTATGTGTAGTGTTATTAACATAATAGACGAGGTAAGATAACTATATGTATTTGTTAAGCAAACTCAAGGTACATATATTATACTTAGGCCGTTGCGATATAGTAGGTATGAGCGAATAATTTCATTTCAATTTGTTAAGCAAACTCAAGGTCGAAGTGAAATTAGGACAAGGTACCACGGGTTAGGGGTTGTATATGATACAACCAACAAGGAGTTATCCATCCTCTGTGGAACCATGACATGTTGAGCAAACTCAAGGTCGGAATTCTAAGACAGACGAGTCCTAATACCTACTAGTGAAGTCGAAAGACTTCTATGTTTTGACTTAGGGGTTTGGTGAAACATAAAAGACTAGTGGGAGCTTATTAGTAAAATGAAACACAAAGATTAACCTTACTAATATTATAAGAACATCTACTATGATATTGTCCTAATAATCTTCTAATCAAAACTTGTAGAAAATGTCAACTTCAAAATTGTTTTCTAAAAGTGTCAAGCTTATCGGACCCTACTATAATGATTAGCTAAGAGCAATTAAGACAGCGTTGAATTATGAGCAAATTTGGATATCTATTACATGCAATCCTATAGAACAATCCGTTGATGATGCATACCCAAACTTTGACTTGCTTATGAGAAATGGGTTTAAACTTAGAGATCTCCCAAGTTTCCATGTTGTCTACGTTGGACAAGCCATTGCAGAGGTTGCACGAAAACTTGTCTGATGAGATATTTAATACTCTCAAGGCTCTGTTTGGTGAACTGTCACGTTCCTCAAGGTACGAGCTTACGAAGAAAACAAAAAAACAATTTTTTTGGAACAATCTTGTTAATAAGTCAGTTTTCATAATACAACATTTAGATTTGAATGTTTACATATAATTTGCTATGTGAATAAAACTTTAAAATCATTTCCTTAATTAATTATAGTTGACAAACATAATATGGTTACTTAATTGTCTTAAGTTTAAAATATTATAAAACACGTTTTGCTAATTAAACAAATGGGAAAACTTTAATTTAGTGATTTTTTTCTTATTTTACAATTGTATCTAGGCTAATACCAGATCTTTGTTTAAAAGGAAAACATTCTAATTCACAAACTATTTAGATATAGTTTTTATCTTGTTTTATTTCAAACTTTGTTTTGGTTTTTGTGTGTGTATATATGTGTATATGTATATTTATGTGTGTGTATATGCATATTTAACTCAAAGTTTCAGAAGGGGGTTTTAGGTAAAATAGAGTAGTAAACTTTTGAACTACTTTAATTAGTTATTGTATTCATTATTTTATTACATATAATATAAGTAAAGCATATTTCAACATAATCCATTATATAATACACACACACACACACATAAATTTAATAAAAAAACTTTCTTTTTCTGGACAACAAAGGCATATATAAAGGGGAAATTTGTCCGCTGCGGTCTAAATCTCAACACCTAAACAACGTTCACATTAATATGTAAACTTCTCATACGTTGCACTTGCAGTTTTATGCATGGGTGCATTTGATGCGCTCATCATAGTATACAAACAATTTAAAATTATATTAAACTGATTTTAGACAATTATAATAAAATGAAGATTTATTCAAAAGAAAATTAGAAAATTTCTAAATGAATTTAGACTACATAGGCCCAATAAAGATCCAAGAGGAAATTTTTTAAAATTTACCCAAGTACCTCGCTATCGATTAGTCCAATTCCAACACCTCTCTGCTACTCCGCTGGTTGGTCCTTCATCCTTCGCTTTTCGTCTCTTCTGTTCTGACCATAAGCAAATGAATTATCCTCCTTTGAACCAGAAGGCGATGCTTCTCTCCTGATCCTCGTGGGCCTTTGAGACTGTTGGGTCAGTAAGGTAGTGCTAGCATTCATTTTATCAAGGAAAGCCTTCTGACTATCTACTGTCCTTTGGTTCAGCTCTGCCATCATCCCGTCAAACTCCACCATTGTCACCATCCCTTATGGGGCATATTGTCTTGGAAAAGCAGTTGCTGGTTGGTTAGTTTCTTCATTATGGTGGAAGCTTCATCTTCTCCACCAGCAATTGCTCCAGATCTATTGGATCTCCTTGGCGCCATTACTTCCAATATGAAATTCCTTTAGACTTTAAACAAAAAACCAGCAATTGCTCCAATCCATAATAGATAGCTAGATCTATGCCAAAGAAACTCTTCTCTCAATGAAAGCACAAAAAATGTTGGGCCAAAAAGTGGCATAGCACCACAAATCAAGTTAAAAAAAGTAGATCTAACTATAATTAGTAAGTAAACAATATAAAACATGCAAATTTTACAGTGGTTCGGCTAATCTCTGGCCTACGTCCACTTTAATTTTATTACGGAATGTTATTGTCATAAGTACAAGGGATTTATAGTTCCAAACAGCCAAGAACGGTAAAAAGTTGCCTCCTTAGTGACAAACTCGATTAGACAAAGAGGATGAAGAGTCGAGTGGCCAAAAAAATCCTCTCCTAGTAGCTATAAATTCACTATTTATAGAGGAATCACCCAACGAAGTTTTTGGATCATGAAATACTAGTTCATACTACAGATCTGAGAAAGTGGGAGGGCAGATAAGGTCCCTAGTGCCATAAAATCTATCGGTACCGACATGATCATGTCAGTACCAATATGATTTTCTAGTTGCAAACCATGTAATATTCCTCTATTCCACCTTCTAGCTTTGATTTGTCAAGTTCCGAGCACTTCTGCCTTAGAAATCAGCTCATTGTTGAGTGGTTATGGCATCTTCAGTACATGTACTTTCCTACAAAGCTTCTTGGAGTAGATCACCTACTCCTTCATAATTGGGTCCTAGGACAATCACTTTAGCTAACTAACTCATGACCATAGCTTCAGAATCCACCAAAGTACCTATAATCATGTCATTACCAACTTGAAAAGAGGTCGGCACCAATTACTCCCTTAGACTGTCTTTGTTCTCTAATTCTTTGAAGCTTCTTCCATTGTCCTCCCAAACATGCCTCTAAGTCCTTGAATTATTTTGTCTTCATCTCGACATCCAGATTCATTTGAAAGTTGTTTGGTCTTAAAGCTGGATAACCCTTGCCTCCCAAAGTACGCTTTCGTTGGAAACAAAGTGTGACTTCAATCAAGACAAGAAGATAGAGCCATCCACTCAAGTCCATCAGTCAGCTAAGAGTTGCTTTGAAGTGTCATCTGTATTCCATGGGCATCCATTCAACCACTTTAAATAGCAGTTGTACAACTTTCCAAGCCAAAATCAAGATTTACATTACTTCAAAGACCGTTTCACGCCTCTAATAGGTGAGAGATCGTTCTCTTTCATTTTCTCCTTCTTTTCTCTCTTTTTTTATTTGTTATAGTACTAATAATTAATGTTGGTATTGACATTAAATGCTGAGTCATAACATCCTTTATAACTGAACATTGAGTCTTTTTACCTTCATGCTTCCATTTCCTTACCTTATACTTATTGGTGTCGAAATCTTGCAACTTCTACCCCTTAGCTGAAATTGCTCGTCGTCAACCAATTAGTGCTGCCGCTACCATTGCTTAGTCGCCGCCACCTTCAGATCTTCATTTCTATAATTATCGCTTTGCTCTAAAGAATCGTCCTTAAATTCCTTTCAAATCCAGATCTAGATCTATCTTCCTTAGGTGGGTAGTCAAAGTTCATTAACATGGTAGCGGTTGCCTATGGTTGATGAATAGTAGGGGGCTTTGACTTTGTGATCAACCTTTGCTCCAACTTTTTCTTATTGCAAACTAGTAAAATTTTCTAAGGCAGCCCTTGTAAAAATCCAAAATTTAACCCGTAATAATTAACTTGTTAATTAATTAAATAATAAAATAACTTTGTGAAATTATTAGAATTGAGCCACGAGAATTGCACCATTGTGTCTATGGTAATTTTCTGGTCAATTTCCATATATAGAACGTCGAAAACCGAGCTAATATGACCAAGTTATAAAATAAACAAAATAAGCAAAAATAAAACAAATATATATATATATAGTCAGGTCGACTGGCCGGTCGACCTGGGCAAGGGGGCGGTCGAACGCCCGGTCGACCCACCTTGCATTTTGGCAGGCGAACAAACGTTAATTCGTTCGAATGAATTAGCAGCTTCCGAACATGTGTTTTGCATCCTTTAGTTTAATCCGGCCCCTCCATTTCTAAATCCGATGGCCCCTATTCAGCCTATGACGTGGTTGCATCCTATTCAGTCTCCAAATCCAACGGTCCGAGATCCACTTCTACACCTATAAATAGACCCCTAGATAACACTTTTTCTCATTCTAGGTTTTCTCCAATTGGGTTCATCTGTCTAGGAAGGACCCTAAACAGAATAATTTT
The DNA here is from genome assembly GCA_030737815.1 of Allium fistulosum. Taxonomy (NCBI): domain Eukaryota; kingdom Viridiplantae; phylum Streptophyta; class Magnoliopsida; order Asparagales; family Amaryllidaceae; genus Allium; species Allium fistulosum. The sequence goes on from CM060905.1 coordinate 459,639,871, forward strand.
TCCAAAGGAGAAAATTGTTATAAATTAAATTATTTTACAACTCCAGGTGGATCTGGGAGGACCGAAGGAAAAGCTTAGGACCGGAGGTGAGTGATTGTAATTATTTTAAGATTTCTTTAAGTAATTTAAAATAATAGGGTTTCCAATAGTTGTAGTTTTACTACGATTTTTGGAATAGCCTTTTCAGTTGTTTATTTATAGTTTTTAGAATTATTTTCAGTCTATTTCCTTTTAGCTATTCTTTTCAGTAATTTTAGTTTATTTATGTTAATTATAATTTATTACTGTTAAGCATAGCATTTTATTGATTTACAGTTTATTTACAGTATTTAAGTTTATTTACTGTTATTTATTTCTTATTTACATCTTTTTCGACGTTTTGGATTTTTATGAAAGCGTCTATTCTCTTCATCCCCCTTTTCTTCGCGTATGGATTAGAATAAATTAAACGCGAATGTGGATTTTATAATTAAGAATATTGAATGAAGAAAATAAGATGTAAATTATAAAGACTGTAATAAATAATGGAATTAGGCTGTAATAAATAATGGAATTGGACTGTAATAAATAATGGGATTGGACTGAAACTACGCATAATTATAATTAGAATTGGGCTAATTAAAGATAATTGGCATAGTTATAACTTAGAATTATAACTAAATGGAGTAAATGATGAAAGAAGCTTATTTTCACACTTAGACCTTGGGTAAAGTAATAAGCATGATTATAACGTAGGTTATAATAAGAAAAAGAACAGAATAAGGCTTATCTTAAGACTTAGGGTAAATCAATAAGCACGGATAGTAGAGAAAAATGTAAAGGCTTATTTAAATAATTTACCTAAGTAAATAAGCAAAGATGAAAGTAGGACCTGTACCAAATAGCATTCCCTAGGGCACGCTTATGCTAAGAATGGTAGTAATTGGTCAAATAGAAGTCCAAATCATGGGGGATTTGGATAAGGGGCGCAACTATATATTGTTTGGATGAAGGGCCAGTACCAACAACATTACCCCTATTTTCTATGGACACACGATGATCTCACGTTAGCCTAAAGTGGGATGAGGGGCACGCTTATGCTGTATGTTGAGGTAATAAGAAGACCCAAGAGGTTGAGCAAAAGTTAGCGTGGTCATTGTGGCAGTTACGCATGCGACTTCCATTAGGGTGCCCAGTCATAGCTATGAGTTCCAAGCGCTTAGTATGAGTGTCTTTCGTAGACATCATTGCCTTCTATGTAGGGAGCTAATCTGTCGTCCGGATCCACAGTAGTTGCTCTATGCATCTTTCTTAGATATCATTGGCTGCTGTGTAGGGAGTTATATAGTGACTGGTCCGCAGTAAGGTCTATGGAGTAGCAAGTTGATCAAAAAGGGTAGAATTAGGGTCACATCCTAACTACAGGATTAGGAATTAGGCCTAATTAAATCAGAACAAGTGCAAGCAATCAAAGTTAACCTATCTTGAGCAATATTTAATCGTATTTATTCCTAGTTTATCTCTTTGCTATTTCCTTTGCTATCCTTATTTATGCTAGAACTGTTGTAGAGTCTATTACTATTACCTTGCTTAAAGACTTTATTAATTACTATCGTTCACTAGACTTTTAGTCTGACCCACTCCTCTATTTCCCCCCTTTTCCCCTCAGGCAATCAAGGGAGAAGCTAGTAGATTGCTGCAGCTTGGAGTTCTTCTTAGAGGAGATTTCTTCTATGTACTTTTATTTTCAGCTTTTGTTCTTGTATGCACTAGTTTATTATGAGGGATATTACGTACTCTGATTTTGAGACTATGAATTTTTATTTCATAAGACATGATGGGTTTTGAGATATGGAAGTTGTATTTGGTATTTGACTCATTTATGAAGTAATTATGAAACTTTGTTTTAATAAAGTTATTATTTAGTTTCCACTGTTTTTACCTATTTTTGTCTTGTGAACCTTAGTCTCTGTTAGTTTTAGTTATACCTACAACGCACCACGCCTTTTAATGTGTCCTTTTGGGTATATTAAGGGGTGTGTGGTGTTATACTTGGTATCAGAGTCTGAGGTTACATGATTCCAAATTTTTGAAAAACGTAAAGTATTTTTCAAAATAACTTGTTTTAAAAGTATTTTTCAGAGAAGAACTTTTAGAAATGATTTTTAAGTATAAAAGAATTTTTATAAAAATCCCCTCTTAAGTCTAGTTCAATTTCCCTTTGACTCTTTCCTAAACCTACCTTTCTCTTTTCATTGAATGGCTGATGCCTCGAACCTTCCCAAGGGCATTCTAGTCCCAACCTGGTTTTGTAGGTACTTACAAGCCACGACTCTAGAGGTGCACGGGCATGCGCCCAATCCTGCACCAACGGGTGGGAATCCCATTAATCCACCTGCCGCCATCAATTTCTCTAAGATTTATAAATATTTTGCGAGTTTGGGCGGGAAGAATTTTTCCAGCAAGGAGACTTTTGTGGAGGCAAGAGCATGGATTAGGGACACATAGAGGATTTTTGATCTTTTGGGATTGGATGGTCAGCAGCGTGTTCAGCTAGCCGCTTGGCAGCTAAAGGAGGAGGCATCTTATTGGTGGGAGGTGATCGAGTTGGAGGGAAGGAATATTACTTGGGATGGATTCCGGGAGCGATTCAATAGGAAGTTTCTATCTCGGGCGAAAAAGAGTGCTCAGCTAGAGAGGTTTATCAATTTGAAGCAAGAGAGTTTGTCTATCAACGAGTACATCAATCAATTCAATGAGCTGTTGTAGTTTGGTATGCATTTGGTGAACACGCCGCACAAGAAAGCTACGAAGTTTACGAAGGGATTGAATCAACCCCTTCAGGGATTATTGCTGACTCATGTACCGATGGGAGCTACTTATGAGTCTATGTTCGAGATGGCGCTTACGCCGGATACGGTCAAGGAAGGAGAGTCTAAAGAGGAGGTTAAGTCAAAAGGTCCAAAGAAGAAGTGGTGGGAAAAGAATAAGAAGAAGAAGAAAGGTGACGGTCCTCAGAAGCAGAATAAGTAAGGAATAAAGTGCCATGGTTGTGGGAAGGTTGGACATATGGCCAAGGATTGCTGGAAGGAAAAGATGAAGGGTAAGTGCTATACTTGCGGGCAGCCTGGTCATATGAGTAGGAGTTGTCCCCAAGAAGCGAGTGCATCAGCTGCACGGATTCAGGCGTTAGACACAACACCTCCCAGTAGCATTCCAGATAGAGGTAGGAAAGTCACAGTTGAAGGTTTGATTTCTATATCTGATTTTCCTATTCGGACTTTATTTGATTCTGGAGCATCACACTATTTTATCTCTAGCTCTCTAGTAGAATGTTTGCACTTGGACATATCATTAGTAGTAGACCCCGTTATTGTTTCAAACCTCATAGGAGGATCGGCACACTTATCTATGGTTTGTAGGGGTTTGAAATTCTTTATCCTAGGCATAGAGTTTGACTGCGACGCCTTTGTTTTGGGATTCTCGGGGTATGGAATGCTCTTAGGGATGGATTGGCTATCCACATACGGAGCTATCCTAGACTGCGAGAGGAGAGTCGTTAGACTTGAGACTTGCAGTTGTAGGACTCTGGAGGTATCTTGTGATCCACAAGGGTCAGTCATGTTGATTTTTCTCTATTCCCTCGATTCATCTTCATCAGAGTTGCATTCGGTTCTTGTCGTCAGAGATTTTGTAAACGTCTTTGAGGAGGTTCTATTACGGAGAATCCAAGCGTTAATGTGGAAATTGGAATTGATTTAATGAATTGTTAAAAGGATTTAAATTGGAGTTTCAAAGTTGAATTGTCAAATATAAATGAATTTTATCGAAATTGATTTATTGAAAATGTTTGAATATAACTTTGAAATCTATTTTAAACTAATTTAAACTATTTTAATCAATTTAAACTATTTTAGTTTATTTTAATCTATTATAACCTATTTTACCCGTTTCAAATAATTAAATGTATTTAATCTATTTTAAATCTATTTAATATAATTTAAATCCATCTAATATATATTAAATTTATTTAATCTATTTTAAATCTATTTAATCTATTTTAAATCATTTTAAATTTAATTTAATCTAATTTAAATCTAATTACACTATTTAAACTATTTTAATCTATTTTAAACTATTTTAAATCATTTAAACTATTTTATAGTATTTTAGCTATTTTAAACTATTTTTAAAACTATTAAAACTATTTATGACTATCTAAACTATTTTCTAAAATTTCAGACTGCGAAAAGTTGAAGTATTTATATTTAAATCCTTTATAATGATACAACCTAAGTTGGGATTTGAAATTGATACCTTTTGTTAAATGTCATATTTGAGTAAATATGATGATTTTGTAATGAGAATTTAATTAACCTATCATATCGACAATTTCAAAAATGAAGATGATTTTGAAAGTGAATATGATTTTGAAGGTGAATATGATTTTGAAAGTGAATATGGTTTTGAAAGCGAATATGATTTCGAAAGTGATATGGTTTGAAATCGAATATGATATTTTGATATTAATTATGAATTGACTTTTGAAATGTAAAAGAACCATCCAATGTGTAATAAGCGTTTGGTTGTTAAAGAGACCTGGATCGGATATTGTCATACTCTCTGCCGATACCGAAACCACTTTAACAACTGTGTACGTGGTGGAGATTTTAGAAATGAAGTAGGATGGTTTGACAAATGATTTTGTATGAGGTATTTATGTGACCCTGACTCTCGTGACTCAGCTTAGATGTGACTAAAACAGGAGCCATGTCGGGCCAAGTAAGGTCATTCCTCCTATCGGACATGCTTCTTCGATACCATATTATGACTTTGTGATGATTTGGTGGCCACCCCTTGATTTTGATTATGGGAGGGCGGTAATAGCTACTATGTGTTACCATCAGTCCGGATCTGCAATTAGTAGAATCCTACCCTGGCATTGCCTCGAGTGCCATGTTCACATGCCCTATCGCGCCTTCTACGAGTTTGTTTTATGTCGTACCTATGGAGTGCTCCCTGATAGCCCACCAGTTTATGGTGGATTTTATAGTATCTGTATAGACCGCGACATTATATAAAATTTGTTAAGGGGGATATAGGTAACGCCTTAACGCTATTTTAATACTTTACTTTACTGTAGACATATTATAATAGCGTATTATACTACATAGTAGATAGTTTAACGAATCCTTAGAAGATGGTAATCCCGAACATCTCTTAAGTTACTGCACTCACATTAGACACTGGATAGGAGATCTCAAAAACCATAAACGTCTCCGACGCCGTTACACTCATATTTATTTACCGTTGGTTTAACTTACATAAGATCTTTTAGTTTTGACTCGAGTGTTTTGTCTTTTCAGTTCGCTCTGGTCAGTCTGAGCTTTTCAGTGTACCGAAGACTACTTTTCGGAAGGACGAAGACGAAGATTTGTACTATTATTATTTATTTCATTTATTCCGCTGCATCATACTGTTCCACTGCATTATTTATTTATTTATATTGTATGTACTCTGATTCTGTATTGTAAAGTGTAATCAAATGTTATTTGTAAAACATCTTCATGAACTGTTTATTTGATTATTATATTTTGTCATTCTGCTGTGAGATTCTGTGTTTGTTTTTCTTTCCTTCTCTACTTTTTCTTATTTACCTCATAACAATTTGCCCCTTTGAATGGTTTGAGTTGGCATGTGTGTCGTTTTAAACCGTCCAAAAGGGCAGGTCGTTACATTTGGTATCAGAGCGAGGTTTAGCAATAACCTTAGCTTTGTGGCGTCTGACTCACATAAATAGGGTAATAATACCCTAGAAAAAGTCGTTGAGTGTATATACATGAGAGAGCGTATTTATTAGTATTATAAAAGGTTCTGTATTGTGTTAATTTGTTCTGTTTAGTATTTATATATTCTGGTCGGTAGATAGGACGCTATGGCATCGATAGAGATTTCTAAATATCGAATAGGGCAGACCGACACAATATTGTTTTGAAATATAGGTAAATGAAATAATTTTGCCTATTATATATTTTGTATATAAAACAATAAATTTTATAAATGATATAGTTGGATGTTATACGTTGTTTGATAAAAAGTCAAAATTTTATAAACATTTGTTGTAAAATGATATTGTAAATAAAATGAATATTAAATGAAAGTTTAGAACTTAAGTTCCGAGAGTTTGGAAATTTCTTTCGAATAATTTTGGAATATAATAATAATATTATATAGAAGCATTTTCTGATATAAATAGTTCAAGATGATTTAAAAGAAATATTTTAAAAATAAATTTTTGAAAGAAATAAGTTCTGTACTCCCCTCTCTATCCTTGGAAAATAATTTCAGTGATGAGGGCATGCATCATCGACATTCATTTTCGAGTTTCAAAGTGGGTAGACGGTTGAAGTGGTTTTACTACACCTTGTTTGATAAACAAATCTTAAATTTTGTTTTCTAAATATGATTTGATCTAAAAAGGGTATGAATATATATATATATATATATATATTATTTTAAAATGATTTGGAAATATAACCCGGAGTTAGTTCTTAAACCTTTTGATAATTAGTAGTTTTCGGTTAATGTAACAAAATGAAATCTTAACTATTTTAATGTGTGGAAACTGCTAAAATGTGAAATAAGAAATTAGACGTTAAGAGATTAATGAAATATAAAGAAATTGAAGGTTGTCATTTATAAATTTAGAAATAGAATAAGAAAATGTAACTATTGAACATTTTGTTAATTAAAATAAATATGATAACTCGTTTAACTTTCTATTGCATTCTGAAAACATATATATATATATAACTTACCAAATTATTAAAGGTTGAAATGTTAATAAGAATATGTAATATAATATTATACAAGAAAAAACTTAATTAATGAAAGTGTTCAATGAAATCATGTTTTAAATGAAGAATTTAGATGTATAAGAATATTATAAACTTAAGTTAATAATTTGAATGCTACTAATTAAATTCATAGAAAGAATGAATACAGTAAGTAAATGATTATAAACTTAAGTTAATGTTGAAACCATTTATAATTAAAGTAAATAGTATATTAATTGAATGATGATAACTATAAAAAATGTGGGGAAAAATCTATTAACGATGAATTAAATTGTAAAGAAACTTACCTAATAATGGATAATCCAATGATTGAAATGGAAATAACTTATGTGAGTAATGAATGTAAAGTAATGAAAAGAGAAATGACATCATATAAATAAATGGGAAATGAATTTTGTAAGTAATGAATGTAAATTAATGAAAGTAAGCATTGAATGAATAGAAAAAAAAAGAACAGTAAATAATATGAAATGAGATTTATAAGAATAAACTTAATTGATATTTGAACTTTTTGTTTGTATTGGCTTATCGGATGATTTGGAAAGGATGCTTCTAACTGTATAAAAATGTTTAAATAATCTATTGAGTTTATCAAAGACTGTTGAGTTGTATGATTGGGCGAATTTTCACCACCAAACACATGCCAAACCAATGCTGCCGAAATGCTCGTCCGGTCCACAACTCCCCACCGAATGGAAACGCTCGTCCGGTCCACAACTCCCCACCGAATGGAAACCATCAACCGGTCCAGAGCTCCTCACCGGACCAAGTCCATCAACCGGTCCAGAGCTCCTCACCGGACCAAGTCCATCAACCGGTCCAGAGCTCCTCACCGGACCAAGTCCATCAACCGGTCCAAAGCTCAATTCCACCATGCTCCTACCGGACCATACTCCTACCAGACCATACTCCTTTCGGGCCAACAATACCAGGCCAAGTCGCGTCAGCCCAGGCCCACCAGCTGTTATATACATCCATGACCCCTACCCCCAGCCTCACTCTATAAATAGAGGGGCAGGGGTACAACAATGGGGACAAGTTTGAGAGCTCAAGCACGGAGAGAACTTTCAAACAACTTTCTTTTACTTGTATTAAAGCTTTGTACTTGTAATCAAAACAAGAAAAGAGAAATAACATATAAAGTGGACGTAAGCACATTATGGCTGAACCACTATAAATTTGTGTGTCTTTTTACAGTTTAGCCCCTGCTTTTCATATATTTGCATAAATCACTCAAATCGCTAAGAACAACATAAGATCTACTGAATCATACAACTTTGAGGTGTTTGTCCATTTTTTGTGCAAAAATTTTTGGTGCTTTCATTGAGAGATAGAAGCTCGAAGCTTCAGCTTCATCCGCTTAACAAGTTTTCCTAACAGCATCGTCCGCCACTTGGAAAACATGCCTCCCAAACAGAGAAAAGATGTTAACAAAGGAAAAAACATCGCATCCAGCAGTCTTCCAGATCCAGCTATCACGAATCAAGTAAATCGTCCTCCTCCAGCAACAGTAACAAATGAAGAACAGGCCAACCCAACCACTCCTGCCACAGAACAGCCTGCAGCAATTACTAGGGCAGATTTGGACAGAGTTATGGTTGAAGTAACTAACCGCTTCACGTCCCAGCAGGAAGCCTTGGTGGACCATCTCATGTCACGCTTAAGGGACGCTGAAGAATCCAACCGCAACACTGAATCATGGGGCGAATCCCAGTCTGGAGGATCTCAGAGACAACAAAGATCTTCCTTCTTCGAAGGAGCTAACGGCAGAAGTAGCCATGGTAGGAGCCGAGACCGAGCACAGCCCGAAGTTAGGCCTTAGGAAACGTTTGGTACCGAACCCAACGGGGGAGGTACCGGGCGAAGGTCAACTGTAGCTGAGCCTGTCATGCTGCCTAACCACAGAAACGCCAGTGAACGGGGCCGAGCTAGAGTCCAGCCCGAAGTTGGACCCGAGGAAGTGCTTAGATCAGAACCCAGCAGGGGGAGATCAAGGCAAGGGCCAACTGTAGCTGACCCGAGCATGCTCCCAGAAGATCAAAGGCAGCCACTGGAAAATATGAGGAATGATAGACGATACCATCCCTACAGGTCATCTGGACGGAATCAATCCCACAGAACAGAACCAAACTAATTTCTATCTGCTCAAAGTTCTGATGAAAGGATGGCACGCTTATTCAGAGAGTGTGTCCAACGGGAGCAAAGAGATCGAGGGATAGGCGCTAGGGTAACCAGCCCCTTCGCCCGCAATATCGAAATTGCTATCACCCCCCGAGAATGGAAGATGCCAACAATGGAACCCTACAAAGGAACCTACGATCCCGTTGTACACTTACAGAGGTACACGCAGCATATGCTCATGAGTGGAGCGACAGAGGGAGTACTGTGCAAATGCTTTCCGCTCTTCTTAGCAGATCTTGCTACCTCCTGGTTCTGTCATCTACCCCAGGGATCCATCAGCTCGTGGGAAATGTTGAAAGAAAAATTTATCAGTCAGTTCCGCATTCATGCGGAGCAACCTAAGGACGCTTATTCCTTATCCAGCGTCAAACAGAAACCTGGAGAAAAGCTGCAGCAATACCTAACCAGATTCAACGCCGCAGCAGCCGCAGTCCAAGATGCCGATGAGAAGCTTATCCTAATGGCCCTCTGCAGTGGTGTGCATCCGGACACTAAATTTGCTAGAAGGTTGACAAAAGAAAAACCAGCTACTTTACCCGATTTCTTCCATGAAGCCGGGAAATACATGAGGCTTGAGGATGCTGCCGTTGAGGGGCAGTCAGGACAGCAAAATAAGACAACCCATGGCAACGCCCCTGCTGTGGCAAGGGACGTTCGAAGAAATGATTCCAGAGACAATGCTGGGGGCAAGAAGGGAGAAAAGCGCCTATATCGGCCAGGACCAAGATTCGACACTTACACTCCTTTGAACGAGACCGTCGAAAATATCTTCCTTGCCACCCAAGGCGAAGTTAGATACAAACGCCCACCATACAAGAAGGAATCAGATAACGCACAGAAGTCTGGAAAGTTCTGCCGCTTCCACGAATCTCACGGGCATGATACCAACGAATGCCATCATCTTCGAGATCTGATTGAGGAACACATCAGAAGAAAGAAACTGGAACGTTATGTAAAAGGTCAGGACAGGACCCCAGCTCCTGCCAATGAAAACCCAAGGCTACCCTCACCAAGGGCCGACAGAGAAAACCGCAACGCTAGCAGCTCTAGTCAAGAAAAGATAGTGGTCCATACCATCTCAGGAGGGCCACACATCGCAGACAGAAGCTGGAAAGAGATGGAAAGGTACGGAAAGTCGCTTAGAGACAATAAAGACTATGTCAATTCGGTTATAGAAGAACGCCACCCGACGCGGAAAGAAAGTGATGACATCACATTCGGTAAGCGTGACCTAGAAGGCAGGCAGTACCCTCACATAGATCCCATGGTTATCTCTGCCCGACTCGGTCCCGCCAAGTTTACCGAATCCTGGTAGATACTGGAAGCTCAGTAAACATCTTGTTCAAACACGCATTCGACAAAATGAAGCTATCAATGAAGGATGTATCTCCCTGCGATAAACCACTACACGGTTTCACTGGAGATGCGAAGATGCCTCTCGGACAACTGGACCTCTTTGTTGAGATTGGAAGCCATCCCCGCTCCATTGTACGGAAATAGACATTTGTGCTAAAAGAAAACCGTTCGGCCCACAACGCCTTCTTAGGAAGGCCAGCTTTGTCTGATTTCCAAATTGTCCTAGCCCCATGGTGCCTAAAGATGAAATTTCCAACGGACAATGGAGTAGGGGAAGTAGAAGGAGACCAGGACGTTGCTCGAGACTGCTACGTGATTGAACTTCGCAACAACCACAGGAAGGATAAAGGGAAGGGTGTAGAGATTGCCCTCTGCACAAAAAGTCTGGAAGCATAGCAACTAAAGAAAGCCCCTCCTCTTCGATATACCAGCGACCCTTTCAATGAATTAGACCCTAGGGACAAAGAGGAGGAGGCCACCGCCGAGCCTGCAGAGGCTATGAAGTTTATATCTGTAGACAAGCACGACTCAAGTAGACTATTGAAAATTGGGTCCCAACTAAAAGCCGAATTGAAGGAACAACTCATCGATTTTCTCCGCCACAACTTGGATGTATTCGCTTGGTCACACGCTGACATGACCGGAATCTCCCCCGACATAGCATGCCACGTATTAAACATTGTTCCTACCAAGGCGCCTGTAAAACAAAAAAAGAGAAGTATGGGGGCAGAGCGATCAGCAGCCCTCGATGAAGAAGTAAAGAATCTACTCGCCAATGACTTCATACGAGAAGCTGTTTACCCGGAATGGATCACCAACCTGGTACTGGTCAAGAAGGCTAATGGGAAGTGGCGGACCTGCATCGACTTCTCCAACCTAAACGACGCCTGCCCAAAGGATTGCTTCCCACTTCCCAGAATCGACCAACTTGTAGACAGCACAGCCGGGCACGAGCTCCTATCTTTTATGGACGCATACTCAGGATATAACCAAATTCCTATGCATGCCCCCGACCAAGACCACACTAGTTTCATCACCGACCGAGGTTTGTACTGCTATAAGGTAATGCCTTTCGGACCTAAAAATGCAGGAGCCACCTACCAACGCCTCGTCAACAAGATGTTTGCGGGGCTAATAGGACAAACTATGGAAGTATATGTGGACGACATGCTGGTGAAATCACGGAAAGCCAAAGATCACGTAAGCCACCTAGGCGAAATGTTCCAGGTACTTCGACAGTATGGAATGAAGTTGAATCCACTAAAGTGTTCCTTCGGAGTATCATTGGGAAAATTCTTAGGGTTCATCGTCCATGCCCGAGGGATTGAAGCAAACCCTGAACAAGTCCGAGCGCTAAGGGATATCAAGATACCTTCCACCCGAAAGGAAATGCAAAGCCTAAATGGAAAAGTGGCCGCCCTAAGCCGATTCATCTCCAAGGCAACGGACAAGTGCGTCTCCTTTTTCGAAGCTCTAAAGAAAAAGGAAAGTTCGAATGGACGGACGAATGCTTAACCGCTTTCCTTAACCTAATCGAACACCTCCAGAAACCACCGGTACTCTCGACTCCAAGCGAAGGCGAAGAATTATACCTATACCTTGTTGTGTCATCTCACGCTCTAAGCGCTGCCTTGGTAAGGGAAGACAACCGCACGCAACGACCAGTTTACTTCGTCAGCAAAAGGTTTACTGGGGCAGAAGTCAGATATCCTAAACTTGAGAAGTTAGCATACTGTTTACTAATCACATCACGGAAATTGCATCACTACTTCTAGTCCCATTCCATCAAAGTTCTGACCGATCAACCGCTGAGGCAGGTACTCCATCGTCCCGACACTTCTGGGCGATTACTTAAATGGTGCATTGAACTGAGTCAGTATGATATCACCTATCACCCTCGCACCGCCATCAAGGGACAGGCCATGGCTGATTTCATTGCAGAGTTCACTACCAACGAAGATCAGGAGCAATTGGAAATAACAGAAGATATCAAGTGGAATCTCTTTGTGGATGGTGCATCAAACGAACAAGGCTCGGGGGCAGGTGTGGTAATAATCACTCCCAAGGGAAACAAACTGCACTATGCTATAAGGTTGGAGTACGCTGCCACCAACAACGATGCAGAATATGAAGCAGTGATAGCTGGACTAGAAATTGCCATAGAAATCGGGGCCAATTCTTTGTGTCTTCACAGCGATTCTCAACTTATTGTTAATCAAATACTAGGAGAATTCCAAGCTCGAGAAGAACGACTCATAGCATATCTAAAGAAGACCAAGTTACTTCTCAGCCGATTGGACCACTACTTAGTCAAACACATCCCTCGGGAGGAGAACCGAGAGGCCGACGAATTAGCAAAGCAAGCAAGTGTGAGAGACATCACCATCTTCGGGGCAGTAACCATCTCAAAGCAACTGGCCCCAAGTTTTGAGCAAGTAAATATGATAGCTGCAACCGAAGAAGCAACTTGGATGACTCCCATCCGAGACTACCTACAAAGTGGCACTCTACCCAACGGGCGTAACGAAGTCAAGAAAATCTTGAGGAAAGCATCCCGCTACACAATACAAGAAGACATCCTCTATCGGCGCGGATTCTCTAACCTGTTATTGAGGTGTGTCGCTGGGAGAGAAGCCAAGGAAATCTTATCCAACATCCATCAGGGGAGCTGCGGAGATCACACCGGAGGGCAAACATTAGCAAAAAAGATACTCCGATACGGATATTTCTGGCCCACCTTAAGCAAGGACGCCTTAGATTTCGTCAAGAAGTGTGACAGATGCCAAAAATTTGCTAAGATTCTACGGCTACCAACAACTGAGATTACTCAAATGACCAGCCCTTGGCCCTTCGCAATATGGGGAATTGACTTAATCGGCGAGCTACCGATGGGCCGAGGCGGGGCCAAATATGCTATAGTGGCAGTTGATTATTTCACCAAATGGGTGGAAGCGGAACCTATGAATAAAGTATCTTTAGCAAAAGTTATTAACTTCTTAATCAAAAATGTTCTATGCAGGTACGGAGTCCCACTCAAAATAATATCAGACAATGGACTTCAGTTTGACAGCAAGGAATTTGCCAACTGGTGCCAAGAACACGGAATTCATAAAAGCTTCTCATCCGTAGCATATCCCCAGGCAAACGGACAAGTCGAAGCAGTCAACAAAATTCTGAAAACTCTGATCAAAAAGAAGCTCGAAAAGTCAAAGGGCGCTTGGGTGGATGAACTCCCTACGGCACTGTGGGCCTACCGCACATCTTTCAGAACATCAACGGGGCACACTCCTTTCTCTTTGGCATACGGATCGGAGGCTATGCTCCCAGTTGAAACCATTGTGCCTTCCCACCGTAGGATCCACTATAACCCGGAAGAGAATGAAGAGCTCCTCCACATGTCTTTGGATCTAGTTGAGGTGAGAAGAAATGATGCAGTCCTTAAAACAGCAGCCCACAAGCAGAAAGTGGCAGCGCAATACAACTCCAAAGTCAAGCATCGTACCTTACAAGAAGGGGATCTTGTCCTCAAGCGAATGTTCCCTCGCCCCGGAGCACTAGACCCAATCTAGGATGGACCATATGTAATTCATAAAGATCTCCACAACGGAGCCTATATTTTGTCAACAGTGGACGGAGAGGTGTTCCAGAGGGCATGGAACATCCAACACCTCCGTCGATACTTTTCTTAACTTGTATTGCCCATATGAAGTGAATTAACAAAGAGAATCAGTGGACGTAGGCCTTTTTCATGCCGAACCACTTTAAAAAACTTTGTCTCTTTTTTAACTTGTTCCTTTATATCTTGGCTACTTGTTAACTTTATCCTTTTCTGGTGAACAAAATCCCGTGCGTATAGCATTTCCACTCAAAGCACTCCACGGCGCAACTTCGCCTGGGCAAAACCTAATAGGTACTATGCAAATCTATGCCCTCGCCAATGAGACACTTTTGCTCCAGCATCCCTCTGCTGTGGGTTAACTCATTGCTCGCGACGACCCTTAAAGCCAACTGTAATGAGCCGATTATAAGCCACCGAGAAGGCCGACTATAGCCGAGGCAGCTCATTATGGCGTTAGGCTCGCCGGCAACTGTGAACCGACTATAAGCCCCAACATAAGGTGTTGCCAGCCAGGGGCAGTTCCCAGTTGACGATCGGCACCCACGCTAGCCGGCCACAGTAAATCAAATAATACCCACGATTACGGGCCATAATGGCCTGGGTAGTTACTGTGCGCGATCTCGGCTCCGATGTGTCTTAGGTGCGGCTGTGGTAAAAAAGAATTAACTCCCCGTGGAGGCGTAAGATGGGTGACAAATGTCTCCAAGACCCACAGCTAGGGAAAGTGACTACAAAACCCGTTTTCCACGAACTTAAGCACATCAAGGCCTTCCGTGATTGGAAGTTTTACTATTTCACATATTTCAATTTTACTTAAAAAGCTTTCCTCCTATCCTCTATAACAATCCATAAAGTACAGGATACAGAGTAGAAGATACTCGCTAATGGATGCAGAGATTCACAATCGGATGGCAGGGCATTCAACTGCTTTCCATGCTCGGTCATACAAGATATTCGAAACTGCCATCTACAAACAAAACATGAAAGGCGGTATTTTCTTCCTTTATGTGCAAATGCATGACTATAATTTGTTCACACCACACACTAACATTGCAAGTCATGGAATTATGTCTTAAACCAGAACCCGACATCAAACACAATTTAATTACAAGAATATACATAGCTATATTTCTCATACGACATGCCAAAATAACAGCAAACATTCAAAAGACGACAAAATCAGCTTAAGTTAAAGAATTACACGTCAAAAATAAGACTATTTATTACAAGTGGCAAAATATTACAACCTAAAGGCTACTTTAATATTTTTCGACTAACATATACAACCCTGTCAAATCCACAAAAAGAGTTTTTCCAGGTATAATCAAGGGGCCGGCTGCAGTGGAGCTTTATCCTTGTCCTGTTGACCCCCTGTCCAGTCAGAGAAAGGATTCATTAGCAATAAGCAACCAAGTTGATGGAGAAACTAAAAAGGGAGACTTACCAGCGCCTGCTTCCTGACTATCCTGATCGTCATCCTCTACCTGCACGCCTACCTCCTCAGCGGCAAGCAACCGCATACCTTCCTTCACCACCACCTTCTCCTCCTTGGAAAACTGAGCAGTGACCGCATCCATGCTGAAGACCACGCCACCATCTTTATCCGCATCGGCCTTAGCCTCCTCCAAAGCCCAAAGATAGATCTTAGCCATGACCCTAGGATAATCATCCATCCAGGATAGGTTGCCCTGCTTCCAAGTTCGGAAGTACATGTCCTGAAGCATTTCATCCATCATCCCCTCATTCTCCTCAAACTCCCTCATCCGGGCCTCGGAAGCCGACAACTTTCCAACAGCAGCTTCTCTCTCCAAATGGTATCTCGAGCAGTCAGCCAGAAGGGATTTCCACATCGCCTCCATCTCCTCCTTCAGCCTAACCTGAGCAAGCTCTGCAGCTTC
The DNA here is from genome assembly GCA_030737815.1 of Allium fistulosum. Lineage (NCBI taxonomy): Eukaryota > Viridiplantae > Streptophyta > Magnoliopsida > Asparagales > Amaryllidaceae > Allium > Allium fistulosum. Next base: position 459,655,761 of record CM060905.1, read on the forward strand.
AAGCTTCCCCGACAGCTCCTCTACCCGCTCAAGATCCGCCCTCCGAACCTCATCCACTGTCGAGATGGCCATATTTATTTGCTCCTTGCAGGCAGCTTCCATCTTCTGCAGTTCCGCCTTACTAGCCTCCTCCATAGCCTTCCTCAACCGCCCGGAGGCAGCCTCATGCTGAGAAATCTGAATGGCCTGATCAGCGAGCTGTTTGGCCTGGTCCGAAACCATCAATCTTAGTCGGATGTTGGCACTCCCAATCTCCTCTCCAGCCTTAACCAACCGGGCATGATGCCCCATCAGCTTCCTAGTCTCCTCCGCCACCCGGTCAATATTAGCCTTGGCCTCGTCTCTCATGGTAACTATTCGAGTGGTAAGTAGATCAAGATCTAAGGACTTAGCTTCATCAAGCACCCGTACCATGGGATTGCGGGGAAGAAGGTGCTCACCAGTAACCTCGTCAAAGGTAATGTCGTGGGAACTTGCTGTCCTCCTCCGTGATATCATGAAGAGGCTGAGCCGGGAGCTGAGGACCGGGCGAAGGTTCGGATAAAGGATGACTCCTCCTTCTCTGCTGAATACCCTCTTCGATAACCCCGAGAAGAGGACGGTAGCCGACTACATCCCCGGAGCGGTGGGTCGAAGGCTTCGGCTTGACAGAAGTTTTGGAAAGCTTATATTGCTCAAGCCTGTGCCGAAGGTCTGAGGCCTTGGATGTCTTGCCTGCTCCTGATATGAAGAACATGTGTCACAAGCTTACATCACTATATGATTCGAGAAACGCGGTAAATTACAAGTTAAAAGAAGAAAGAAAGCACGTCTGTTATACAAACCCTAGGGAGAAGTAGGATACTGCAATGAGTCCTAGATTTCATTCCAGGACGGGAGCGGATCATAAAATATTCCTAAGTCCCTATCATTAATGAAGCATGCAGGAGTCAAGAGTTCACCTTGAATCGTCGGAGCCACCTTGGCTGGAATGGTCTGAGAAGACTCGCTTGCACTGGTCCCGGTCTTGTCCACTTTCTCGGTTTTCTCTACCAAAGCCGGATCTTCGTCCAGCCCCTTGAAAGCCTGGTGGAACGCATCATCCGTCCACTCCTGAATCTCGCCCGCTTGCCCAGGAAGCAAGGCCCCGATGCCATCGCCACCTTTATCACCTTCCCGACCATCTCCACCCTCACCTCTTTCCTCCTCTATGTCTTCCTCCTCCTGGGTAAGTGGACAATTGCTGGGGGAGGGACCGTCCGACTTCTTGAGTTTCTTACCTCCAACGGCTGGAGGTTTTGTGAAAGGTTTCCTCTTGCTACTCTCTACCGTAACACCTCCCTTAGTCTGAACAGCCGCCCTCTCCTCCGCCATTTCCCTTAGCTTGACTACTGACTGATGTGGAAGGATTAAGTTATACTCCAGAAGGGTTGCGTTTCTGATCAGGAAGGCAGATGATCTATATTTCTCGAGAATAGCTTCTATCTCAGCCGTCGTCTGAACCAGGCGGTCAGTCTCCACAATCGCAAAGCCACCTGTCGCTAGCAAAAATGAGAAAGTATGAGAAGAAGCATCGCAATCGGAATGGAAATGATAAGTAAAAGCATCAACTTACATCCAGAAGTAAAGCGCCGAATTGAAAGGGAGTCGTCCCTGACAAAGAACCACTCCTTCTTGAACATGCTGAATTTAGAATACAGATCCAAGACCGGCTTGAAGGTCACGGCTGACTCCAAGCTAATGTATAGGGACCCCTTCTTATAGCCCCTCAGATTATATAGATACCGGATCTCCCGGTTGGAAGGAGCACGACCATACTTCCTCTGAAAAATGACGAAGAGGCTCACCAATATAGCATAGGAGTTGGGTTGAAGCTGGAATGGGGCCACCTTTAGATATGTGAGGAAGCTGGCTATCCAAGCGTTAAGAGGAGGAATGGCACCACACATGCAGTGGTATCTGCTATAGGCGAAGTACCCTTCAGGAGGATCGTACGGCATAACTTCTCTCCCTGGCAATAGCAAGTGCGCCCTATTGATTCCAAAAGATCGGGAAATGACATCAAGCAGCTCCTCCTTGAGGGAGCTGGGAAAGCAATCAGGCGGGGAGTTCAGAAGCTCCTGAGGGCCGTACCCGTCCACCAAAGATCTCGGGGTAGATCCATGACGTTCCGGTCCTGGCTGAGCAGGGGGCACTGTGGAAGATTCTCCTTCCCCCTGAGACCTCTTTTTATATGACCGAGTTTCCGCTTTACGAGACATTATCTGCAAACACAAAGAAGAACGTCGTTTGACTAAAGGAAGTAAAAAAGCGAGTGTGTGCAATATGAAATTTCACTCATAAAATCAAAATGCTCAAACTCCCATTGTCGTTCAGTAAAGTGGATATGAAATTTCATTCGGTGTCGGAGTCTCGAAAACCATGCGACACTCGGAATCCCCAAATTCATTCGGTCAGTAAATTCCAACCAAAAGCTCATCCGGCACCCCGATATGAGAGTTCATTCGGTCAGTAAATTCCAACCAAAAGCTCATTCGGCATCCCAATAAGAAAGTCCATTCGGTTAGTTGGGAGCCCAAAGTTTCCGAGTTCGTTCGGTAGCCTAGCCCTAGAAGTTCGCTCGGCAGAAAACAAGCTCACCTGATTCGGCAGTTCGAAAGATTGATCCGGTTATCACGTTTGGTGAGGAAACACGAAGGCTTGAGGCTCTTATTTATAAAAGAAAGTTTGATAGCCGGACCAGATGGTTCGGTCCTAATACCGAATACGATGGCTCAGCTGAAACAAAGCAAGACATATGATAGGCATATGCCTTACTTTGGGGGGCAAATGATTGGGCGAATTTTCACCACCAAACACATGCCGAACCAATGCTGCCGAAACGCTCGTCCGGTCCACAACTCCCCACCGAATTGAAACGCTCGTCCGGTCCACAACTCCCCACCGAATGGAAACCATCAACCGGTCCAGAGCTCCTCACCGGACCAAGTCCATCAACCGGTCCAGAGCTCCTCACCGGACCAAGTCCATCAACCGGTCCAGAGCTTCTCACCGGACCAAGTCCATCAACCGGTCCAAAGCTCAATTCCACCATGTTCCTACCGGACCATACTCCTTTCGGGCTAACAATACCAGGCCAGGTCGCGTCAGCCCAGGCCCACCAGCTGTTATATACATCCATGACCCGTACCCCCAGCCTCACTCTATAAATAGAGGGGCAGGGGTACAACAATGGGGACAAGTTTGAGAGCTCAAGCACGGAGAGAACTTTCAAACAACTTTCTTTTACTTGTATTAAAGCTTTGTACTTGTAATCAAAACAAGAAAAGAGAAATAACATATAAAGTGGACGTAGGCACATTTTGGCTGAACCACTATAAATTTGCGTGTCTTTTTACAGTTTAGCCCCTGCTTTTCATATATTTGCATAAATCACTCAAATCGCTAAGAACAACATAAGATCTACTGAATCATACAACTTTGAGGTGTTTGTCCATTTTTTGTGCAAACATTGTATGATATACTTAGTAATTTATTTATCATTCTATACGACTAAAAGTTTCTAAACCCGAACAAACCATTTGTTTTGGTTGTTACGGATGGATGGTTGAATTATTTGATTTGCATGTAATGGTTGTATGGTTTTGGTTGCAAGTGTTTGTTGTAATGCTGTGTTGATTTGTTGTTACTAATTTAAACAAAGTAAATATTTCTCTTTTGTATAATTATCAACGTCTTTGGATTATATAAGTGAAATACGGGTTATGGAAGCAATAACTACTGCTTTTGATTTCATAAATAAGTGTTGTTTGCCCGACAAATAGGTACGTTCTCGGATTACGGTTTTCTAGCAGTGTTATATTGTTTTTCCCATGGTTTGGGAAATTTATTTTGAAATATATGATATATATTGTTATTATTGGTATTACTATTTCTTCCAGACCTCTCCGTACAAAGGAGACTCTGTCGAAATTTTCTATGAATTTTAGACTTAAAATTTTTTGTGAAATGTTTTTCAAACTTTTATTAACTTGAATATAAAAGGGTTTAATTGTTTATAAATTGATATTTTATTTAAATTATGTAAATTAATTTTTACAAATTTAATATTTTGAATAAGATATATTAATTCCTTATTCCTCCTTTACCCTTTTCGAGGATGAAAAGTTTTGAGTGGGGTAGAGTGTAACGACCTGTAATTTTTGATAATTAAATTTATTAAATTAAATAAGTTTTTGTGTTTGATATTGTGGAAAATTAAAAATTTTAAGATTTAATAATTAAAAGTATTACTAGAATGAAGTGTAATAGTATAAATTTAAAGCACTTGATAACTAATTTAATGTAATTCCAATTAATTAAAATGACTAAAAAGTTATAATTGGTTATAGATTTTGAATTAATTGTAATAGTATATGTATAAATTGATAATTGGATTAAAAGAGTAATTGATAATTTAAAAGTTGCATTAATTAATGAAATAGTATGTAATAACTTTGTAATTGGATAAAATTAGTGTTGTGTAAATAATTATAACATATGTGTAGACAATCAACTTATAAATGTGGTTAAAATTAAGCTAAAGGTGACATTGTTATTTGTTACCTATTTGTTTAACTTGTTGAAATCAAACTTGAAATAAATTTCAATAAATGTAATTAAATGTAGCATTAATATGAATTAAGATAATGACTGAAGAGTATTAATGTAATACGATAGAAACCGATGTTAAATATATACATAGAGTAATGAATGATGGAATATAAAGATTGAAAGCAAGTTTGATCAATTTATTGGAATTTAAATGATAATAATTGGATTTATTGCAATTAAATGTAATTAAATATTACATTAATGTAAATTAAGATATAATTGTAGAATAAGTGTAATAAGATGTAACCCAATGTTAATTTTATTCATAAGATGACAATTGATTGAATAAAGAGATTGAAACCGAATTAAATCAATTTATTGGAATTAAATATATAATTAATTGGATTTTTATTTCAGTTGAAATTGAACACCGTAATTAGTGTAATATTTAACACTGAATTGATGTGTAAATTTGTTTTAATTTATTGTAAATGTCTAAGTAATTAAAAATGATGAAGATTGTTAGTTTATAAATGTTGAATTAAAAAGTGATATAATTAATTTAATTAACGTGAAAATAGCCATTTGGGTCATTGTATCGGATTTCGACGAAACCAGTTTCATCGGATCTGTAATGGTGAATTATTGTAAGGCTTCAAGTTTCGTAGCAATCGGACTTGTCGTTTGATCATACATGCTTGAAACACGCAGAAATCAATTTAATTGAAATCAATTTGAAATAAGCTGATTTAAAGCTAACTTATGATGGAATTATGACTTGAAACCTATTCCATTGAGTTTAAAAATATCAAATACATCTATTTTGATATATGGGATGACCCGCTTTCGTTTTGGAGGCTGAACGGGCTTTTTGGGTCGCTATTTGTTGTTCGTACCAATTCGATATGTGTTTATTTGTCGTTCGTACCAATTCGATATGTGTTTCCCAGACCCTAGTAGTCATTTTCTTATTCTGTACGTACAATTCCATTTGTCGGTTCCTCCTTCTTTAATGGCAGAAACTCTAATTCCTAAATTCAATTGCAAATCAAAATCAAATCGAAAATCAAACTTCTCAAAACCCTATCATATTATATACCTATTTGAAGCTCTCGGTGAGCGTAGCTCACTACAACGATTCATTTCTCGTATTGAATCACCGTTTGGCCTGGAATAAGTGTTTTGTTCTCGGCCGTCCATAGGCCATCGCCTCGTTTAACGGTGGATCTGCATCCTGGAGTCGATCGGAGGGCATGGGCACGTAGAGGGTGACGAGCTGGTTCGATCCATGCGACAACTGGGTGTCAGGGGTGATCGGAGTTGCCTGGAAATAGGAAAGAAGCGACAGCGGCCACGTATGGGCGGAGGTGGTTCCAGGGGGTGTTGAAATCGCGCAGCCTAGGTGTAAGCGCGGCTCTGAGAGGGAAGGTCGATGGTATCAGCTGATCGAGGCAACGACCTTTCAGGTGGCAGCAGCTATGTGGGTTAGCTGGGTCGAGTACGAGATGATTAGGGTTGAGTGTAACAGATCGTGCTGACGTGGAGGTAACTAGCTTAATTATTTTATTTGTTTAATTTAATCGTATAATCGTTCAAATCTTAATAACTTTTGTGTACGAGGTCAGATTCATGCGCGGTTTCCTCCACTGCGATCGTATTGAAATTTCAGACATTTTGGAACTAGTTTGGACAAATTCTAAGATAGTTGGAATTTAGGCCTTATTTTGGATTTCAAATCGATTTGAAATCAAAAGTGAGTGTTTTAACCCACTCACAACTACTAAATTGTCTTATGTTAGTTAAATTAAATTTATGATGTGATTAGAAATTGATTGGTTAATGTTTGATATATTTAAATTGTCATTCAAGTTAAATATGACTTTTATTGCATTAAATCGTCATATAATTTAATATTGAAATTTAAAATTTCCATTTAATACCTGTTATTGATAATCAGTAAATTGTTATTATTTATTGGTTTATTTGGATGATGATTGTAATGGATGTTTGATTGTTGATATTGGATGACTGGATGTTATATTTTATATTGTTATAACACTGCAAGTTCCCTATGAGTTGAAATGATACATACCCGAACGATCTATAGATTAGGGAAAAATCGTTATGGGTTGAAATGATAGACTCGAGCGATTTTATGGATTCAATTTTAATTCGGGATTGCGGGTTGAAATGATATATACCCGTAAAATTTTAAATTGCGGATTGAAATGATAATATCTGTATCATTTGACCATAGGGTAGAAAATTATATACGGACACCGGATTGGTTAAATTAAATGATCTTTAAATCATTCAATTTGGAATTCAGTTAACTGGTATTTTGAAATAGAAAGTGATTTATATAAACTGAATTATGTTCAAAAATCTAAGCGTTAATGTTTAAATTGGAATTAATTTACTGAATTATTCAAAGGATTTAAATTGGAATTTCAAAGTTGAATAGTCAAATATAAATGAATTTTATCGAAATTGAGTTATTGAAAATGTTTGAATATAACTTTGAAATCTATTTTAAACTAATTTAAACTATTTTAATCAATTTAAACTATTTTAATTTATTTTAATCTATTATAACCAATTTAATCTATTTTACCTATTTCAAATAATTAAATGTATTTAATCTATTTTAAATCTATTTTATATAATTTAAATCTATCTAATCTATATTAAATTTATTTCATCTATTTTAAATCTATTTAATATAATTTAAATCTATTTAATCAATTTTAAATCTATTTAAATAATTTTAAATCTAATTTAATCTAATTTAAATCTAATTAAACTATTTTAACTATTTAAACTATTTTAATATATTTTAAACTATTTTAAATCATTTAAACTATTTTAGAGTATTTTTAACTATGTTTAAAACTATTAAAACTATTTATGACAATCTAAACTATTTTCTAAAATTTCAAAGTGTGAAAAGTTGAAGTATTTATATTTGTAACGACCCGTAAAATTTTCAATAATTTAATTTGTTAGGTTAAGTTTTGGGTGATTTAATATAAAAAAATTATATATTAATAATTGAACAATGGTAATTAGAACTAATTAGTAACAATTGAAACGAAGTCCCAATGATGAAATAATGTAAATTAGTTATAAATTTGAATGTAAGAAACAAGTGTGAATGTTGAATCATTAATGAAATAATATGTGATAAATAGAAATTGAAGTAAATCAGTGTTAATTGAGTTATTGTAACATTCGATTTGTAAATAATAATGGATTCATTCATGTGGATTAAAGTAATAGGAACGGGTGTGAGTTACTATTTAATTGGCCTATTAATTTAGTTATAATAGTTATATTTGAGTATAAATTTAAATATAAGTAAATAAGGGTAGGTGGTGTATAAATAAATAAGTTTGTATAATTGATAGTAATTGAATGAATTCAATATTAGGTAAGTAATTATGATAATTAGTTGAATATATGATAAACTTAAGTGTAAATAAAAGGGTAGTGATAACAGCTATTATAAGTCGCCAATTTTGTCTATAAAATAATTAGTAAATCTTTAATGTCATTAATGAGAATTTATGCAGTAACGGGTGTGAATGTATAAAATAAATAGAAACGTAAATTTATTTATAAAGTAATAAATTAGTAAAAGGAATGGAATTATGGTAAATTAATTAATTGGTTTTAAATCTTATTTGATGTGTACAATTGACAAGGTTTCACATTTAGAAATGTAACATTTTATACAAATTTAAGAATAACTTATTTATATAAGTTTCTTTCTCCTTAAAGGCTTGCCTTTTTAAATTGCCTTGCCTCTTTATTGTTTTAGCCGTTCACCATTGTTTGGGCGTGCATTACCCCATCAAATCACGTTCAAATCTTCCCAAATTTCTCACTTCTTCATTTGCCTCTTTTGATTGAAAGATATTACATAAGTTATGTTATTAAATAGGAAATAAATCCCCTCTTTCACTAGCCTCTTTATTGCTTGCCATTCTTTAGGCCATTCATATCTCAAACCCTAGCCGCCACTACCATTTTGTTAATTCACGTTCAAAAAGTTTCTCATTCATCTCTTCTCTCATTTCTATTTCTTGAACAAAAATTTACAGTAAGTTTTCTAATGTCTTCCTCCTTCCTTCTCCTTTTCTCTTTTCATTTGTTTTATTTTGTTTCATTTGCAAGGCTCAGCACATACCATTCTCACCTCCACCAACCACCACCACCAAAAACCCTTCACCAAAATTGCAAGCAAACCCTAGCCAAGCCTCTACATCACCAAAACCCTATCCACTAGCCTCGGCCACCACTTGTGCCACCACCCTATGCCATGCCATGACCACAAACAACCCTTGCCATGTGCCTTGACCCAGGATCCCACCATGGCCGAGCACATGGAGACCATGGCCGAACCAGTTGAGCACAACCCCTTGACCTCTTGGTCTTCCATTGATTTGTAACCTCCATCTCTTCAAATTCCAAGCCATAGCCGTACATAGCTTGCTTGTTCCCATCTTGGCCGAGCCTACATGACCCAAAGAACATCTTGGTTGAGAATGCTATGATGTGGTCAAGCCCACTTGACCATGGCCTAGTCACTTGATTGATTTAAAGCAAGGTTATGTCCTCTTTGATTCATATTTGCATTGTTTAATCCATCTTTTGTTGTGTTGGAATTTATTCTTAAGATTTTGTAAATTGTTTGTATACAAGATTGGATCTTGACTCTCCATCACAAAAAAATCTTGTTCGTGCCTAGTCGTGCTTTCGGAATTTGTTTTGTGTCTCTTGTTCATTATCTCCAGCTTTAAAAAGGCGAGTTTTATCACTCTAGACATATGTACTTATATTATTGTGAAATGATGACAAGTGAATTTGTATAAATTAATATGTTATTCATACATGCCTGTGATATATTATATGATGTTAAATGATGTTTATGTACATGTTACATTACTTGATATGTTATTATATGTTATACTGTTCATTTTAATTACTGTATCTCACACTGCAAGTTCCCTATCACCATGGGTTGAAATGATACATACCCGAACGAATATTAGAATAAGGAAAAATCATTATGGGCTGAAATGATAGGCTTGAGTGATTTTATTGTAATTTATTTGACTTGGGACTGCGGGTTTGAAATGATAGAACCCGGATTTTTATTTTTAAATTACGGATTGAAATGATACATATCCGTATCACTTGACCTAGGTTAGAAAATATTATACAGGCCCATGGTTATATATTTTTTTATAATATTTTTGAAAAATTATTGAATATTTTACATGTTTTAAATTTATGAAATTTGAGCTAAAAGATTTAATTTAAATGACTTAAATATAAGAAGATGTTGGTTTTCTATAAGTTAAGACTTTATAAGTCAATAAGTGGCTTTAATGGAAATTTTAAAGATGTGTTGGTTTTAAATTGAATTTAAAGACATTTATTGATGATAAATAACTTAATAATATAATTGGACTTAACATGGAATTTTAAATCTAACCTAGTAATGGTAATGAATTTTACTTTATGAAACGGACATGTTTTGTGTAATAAATAATGTATTTTGAACTGATAAATGGAATATAGTTTTAATTGGACATTTTGTAATAAAATGTATTTAACTAGAAAATCAAAGTTAATTGATGTCTAAATGAATAGATCTAAAAGAAAAAGATTGATTGTTATATTAACTATGATAAAATATTCTTTTGTGAAATGTTATGTTTTGTAAAATAAATAGTTATGATTTTTAAATGGAAGAATGTAACTTTAATTATGACTTAACTTGGAATTTGGAAATTTGGTTTTAAAGGAAAACTTTTAAGTTAAGTAAATAAAAGGGAAATTAAAATTTTATTTGGGAAATGGGTATTTTAAAATAAAGTATTAAGTTAACTGTTAAAGTAAAAGTTGAGAAAATAATTTACCTTTGACTTAATGAATGAATTATTGTTTAAATTGGATATTTACTTATTAAGTGTTATTTTATTGAACCATAAGTTAAGATATCCGAATGAATATTTTTGAAGCGAAATTATGATTTTTATAAGTTAAAATGACCAAATTTTAAGTTTTACTGTTTCTGAAAATTTTATAATAAAGCTGGAATTAATATTGGTAGCACTTCAGAAATGCTGTGGTCTTAAGACATCATTTGTTAAGTGCTGTCATTTCTAGAAATAGACTAAGTTCTGAAATAACAAAGAGCTACTGCATCACTTTGTAAGTGTTGTTGCTGCTGAAAGTAAACTGTTTTGAAATAATAACTAAATATCTACTATAACACTTAGTAAGTGCTGATGTTTCTTAAACTGAACTGTTTTGAAATTCTAATACCTACTGTAGCACTTTATAAGTGCTGGTGTTTCTAAATTTGACAATGTTTTGAAATATTACTAATATATCTACTGTTGCACTTTATAAGTGCTGTTGTTAGCTGAAAATACAATGTTTTGGAAATTTTATAATTGAATGAATGAACTTAGAAATGCTAAAACTTTGAAATGAATATTATTTGACAATGTATTCAATGGTTTAAATGAATATTATTTTAAGGGTGTTATGATTTTCTAAGTATTATGATCTTCAAAGAATAACATTTCTAAATTGTTATGATTTAAAAATATTATGGTTTCAAAGTGTTGGGTTTCGGATTTGTTATAACTTTGAAAGGTACTATGGTTTTGAAAATGAAATTGTGTGAAATTGTATTTAATTAAGAATTGTCTTTAAATATATTAACGTGAAACTTATTAAAATTAAGATTTAAGAATGTGACTTTATAAAGTGGTTTGATTTAAGATGATTTAAAGGAATATTTCAAGTTTAATAAATTTAAGGAAATATTCAGTGATTTGGAAATTTGGGTTTTATTTAAATGATATATTGATTTGGCTTTTGAATTTAAATGATATTATGGCTTTTGTTTTTGAAATAGAAATGATATATTGATTTGTCTATGAAATGAAATAATATAGTGTTTAGTTTTGAAATGGATATGATATTTTGGATTTTAAAGTATAAATGATTTTTGAATAAATATCCATGGGTTATAATAACGATTGGTTTGCAAAGAGACCGGGATCAGATATGGGCATACTCTCTGTCGATACCGAAAACCACTTTGACAATCGTGTACGTGGTGGAGATTCCAGAATGAAGTAGGATGGTGGCGACGATCCTATTGAGGTATGAACGTGGACCCGACTCCCGTGAGTTGGCATAAGTTGGCTAAAACAGGAGCGATTCTCGGGCCAATGAGGTAGCACCTCTGATCGGACACATTTCTTCAATACTATTCCATTACTTTCTGATTTGATTTGGTGGCCACCCTTCGATTTTGATTGGGAGTGTGTTCCGAGGTGGGCGGTAGAGGCTGCTATGCCTTTCCACCAGCCAATGCATAATTGGTATATCTACCCTGGCATTTCCTAGTTGTGCCGTGTCACCTACCATATCGAGCTTTACTACGAGTTTGGATTTGTGTCGTAGCCTGTGGAGTATTGAGGGTATCTCCCGATCCGGGGGTGTGCTAATACTGGATAGACTACTGGGACTATTATGTGTTAAGGTGGAAAATGTAAAGCCTTAACGCTATTTAAAATTAAGATTATTTTATTATAGACATTATTAAAATAGCGAATATTACTACATAGTAGATAGTTTAACGGATCCTTAAAGAATGGGCGATCCCAGGCATTCTTTAAGTTACTTGTGCATTTTATCACAGTTCACTTGAGTTGGTTTACATTGTATAAGTATGTATGTCCTGACTCGAGTGTTTTGTGTTTTGCTTTACGCTCGGGTCAGACTGAGTGATACAGCATTTGAGACTCACCTTTGGAGTTGGAGCTTTTCTTGGAAATCCAGCTATCTATTTCGCTTTCAGTCATTCAGTTGATTCCAATGATGTATTTAGATCTTGTATTTGACTATTGTATTGAGACATCTTTGTATTCGTGATTTCTGTTGTATCTTGTTAACTCTGATGTATATTTATATAGTAGCTTCATGAACTACTATTTCTTTGCTTCCGCTACATTGTTATATTACTCTGTGTCTGTGATCTGTGATTTATTTACTGTATTTCTGAGTTTTGCCAAATTTAATTTACAATTCGATATTTTAAGCAATTCAAGTCCGACATATGCGGATGCGAATGGTTGAAAATATCGGGTCGTTACAATATTTAAATCCTTGATGATGATACAACCTAAGTTGGGATTTAAAATAGATACCTTTTGTGAAATGACATATTTGAGTAAATACGAGGATTTAATTAACCTATCCTATCGACAAATTCAAAAGTGAAGGTATTTTGAAAGTGAATATGATTTTGAAGGTGAATATGATTTTGAAAGTAAATATTGTTTTGAAAGCGAATATGATTTCGAAAGTGATATGGTTTGAAATCGAATATGATATTTTGATATTAATTATGAATTGACTTTTGAAATGTAAAAGAACCATCCGGTGTGTAATAAGCGTTTGGTTGTTAAAGAGACCGGGATCGGATATTGTCACACTCTCTACCAATGCCGAAACCACTTTAACAACTGAGTATGTAGTGGAGATTCCAGAAATGAAGTAGGATGGTTTGGCAAACGATTCTATATGACGTATTTACGTGACCCTGACTCCCGTAAGTCAGCTTAGATGTGACTAAAACAGGAGCCATGCCGGGCCAAATGAAGTCATTCCTCCCACCGGACATGCTACTTCGATACCATATTATGACTTTGTGATGATTTGGTGGCCACCCCCTTATTTTGATTATGGGAGGGCGGTAGTAGCTGCTATGCGTTACCACCAGTTCGGATCCGCAATTGGTAGAGTCCGACCCTGGCATTGCCTTGGGTGCTGTGTTCACATGCCCTATCGCGCCTTCTATGAGTTTGTTTTATGTCATACCTATGGAGTTCTCCCTCATAGCCTACCAGTTTACGATGGAGTTTACAGTATCTGTATGGACTATGACATTATATAAAATGTGTTAAGGGGGATATGGGTAATGCCTTAACGCTATTTTAATACTTTACTATAGACATATTATAATAGCGTATTGTACTACATAGTAGATAGTTTAACGAATCCTTAGGAGGTGGTAATCCTGAACATCTCTTAAGTTCCTGCACTCACATTAGACACTGGATAGGAGATGTCAAAACCCGTAAAAGTCTCTGACGCCGTTACACTCATATTTATTTACTATTGATTTAACTTACATAAGATCTTTTAGTTCTGACTCGAGTGTTTTGTCTTTTCAATTCGCTCGGGTCAGTCTGAGCTTTTCAGTGTACCCAAGACTACTTTTCTGGAGGACGAAGACAAAGATTTGTACTATTATTATTTATTTCATTTATTCCGCTGCATCATACTGTTCCGCTGCATTATTTATTTATTTCTGTTGTATGTACTCTGATTCTGTATTGTAAAGTGTAATCAAATGTTACTTGTAAAACAGCTTCATGAACTGTTTATTTGATTATTATATTTTGTCATTCCGCTGTGAGATTCTGTGTTTGTTTTTCTTTCATTCTCTAATTTTTCTTATTTACCCCACAACAATTTGCCCCTTTGAATGGTTTGAGTTGGCATGTGTGTCATTTTAAACCGTCTAAAAAGGCAGGTCGTTACAAGGGGTGTGGGGTGTTACAACCCTAGGCATGACTTGAAGTTTACACTACAACTAATTTGACATGAATCCAATCCTATATGCACTTCAAGATGCATAGGCACCTCCCTTTGGAGTCCGATCGATCACAAGTTGTCACTTGAATTCGATGAGATGGTTCTCTTCCAAAGAACGGTCATGTTGAACGCACTCCGGCATTCGAATGATTCCATCACACAGCACTTCCAAATTCTGCACAATTCTGTGTTCCTGCAAAGAACGCTCGGCGTAGACAAATCCACTGTCATGCTTTAAACTTCTCTTGGATTTACGAAGTCTACTCTTTTCACTATACTGTTGTATTTGATAAACTGATTAGGATTTTCACGTTTTCTTTTCCATCCAGTACATGACCCACTATCATGCTTTAAATCAACCATCGCCAGATCAACTATTGACAAAATGATATCAAATCATGAAATATTTTTATTTTTTACACTTTGTCATCAACAAATAAATAAATAGCATTCACTCACGATAGTAGCAGAATAAATATCAGAAACTATTATGCATAATGCATTCTTTACTAGTAAACATAGATGTTACCTTGCCCTCTAAGAAAAAGGGGTAAGTCTATAGACGGTTGATCTAAAGACACTAGGATTGGATCCTTCTTGCATAATTTAGGACATTCAATTTCAAAGGAATAAAGGTATATGATACAACAATTAGTTATAGGTTATATTGTTCATACGAAAATATACATGACACTATTAATTGCAAGTTTGGAATAAAGTATCTTCTTCTAAGTGCAGCTAATTACGAATTACTCAAAGTAGATAGAATATTTGTATGACTACTCATTATCAATGAATTAAACTAAAAGATTATCCATAAATTGTCGATTAATCTCACTACTATGTAAATAAACACTTAAAATAAATAAAGGTGAATAATCATGATTGTAGTTTAACATTAAATGCAAATGAAAGACAAAATTCTTGATAGAATGTGAGTTATTGTAACATAATTAAGTCAGTGATGGAAGGGATCAAATCTTCTATACCCAAATCTTCTGTCCTCATGTGTCCTTTCACTATCAACTGTTGATTTTTTTGTCATCATCACCGGATTTGATTCAGCGGGCCTCATGTATTAATAAGATCACTCTAATCAATGATTGAGATTTATTTGGGCACATGGGGACATGGAGAATAGGACCATGAGATTTCATCTTATGATGGGATCCAAAATTTTTAAATTACTGATCATGTATCAATACATTGATAATCGTTGTCTCCTGCTAAATTACCAAATATTATTAAGTTAATCATAATTTGTTACATGAAATCAAACACTTCTTCGCTTACTTTCTCTCTAGAAAATTCAATGGCTTCGTCCTCAAGCACTCCAAGAATTTCAAAAAAAATTAGCGATCATCTTTTCAATGATAAGGATATAATTGAAACTTATCTTGATTATGCTAAGCGTGCAAAAGTGTTTTCGGGAAGATTTGTCAATTTTAGTGATTTTTCCTCTTATAATTTAGAAAGTTTTTGAAATCTTTGGTCTCGCATCTTTTTCTAAAAATGATTATGTTTGTTTTCCCAAACTTGTCAAAATATTTTATGCTAATTTGAATAGAAAGTTTTATGCTGGAAAAGAATATGAAATTTAGAGTGGTTTTAAAGGCACCCTTATTGTTTTTGATTGCCAAAATGCTCGAAACAATACTTGGGTGTAGATTTGTTGGAGAGGATTTTAATTCTTTTAAACATGGAGAAAACTAAAATGTTTTACATGATATGTTTTAAGATGATATGGATATGGAGTTAAGAGGTACAAACCATAAGCCAAGAGCAGGGTTTTTTAGCCTCATCTTGCAATAAAATATAACTCCGTGAACGGGCAACTATAATCTTCTTACAAACAAAGTTTATATAGCTCTTTATGCTATTTCTGCAAGAAGTCGTGTTAATTGGGAAAGTGTCATTTTGTCAGATTTTTTACCTAAGAAAATTACAAAGCATGAAAATACACTACCATGGAGTATTTTTAACTATAATTTTTAATTATTTTAGAGTTGATGTAAGTGGCAAAATTACCACTCATGGAAAATTTTTTCCTCCGTTTTTTCCAGGAAAACAGGAACAAGGACAAATTTTGAAAAAATATTAAGCTCAAGGACAACTATTGTTTTTTAGGCTAAAGGACAATGCTAGTTTTTATAGTGTGAAACTGAATATAATGCCTAAAAATAAAACTAGCATTTGTCTTTCAGCCTAAATTTTTTTCAAAGTTTGTCGTTTAGCATAAAGTATAACTAACATTCATCCTTCAGCCTAAAAATTAAACATAATGTCCTTCAGCCTAATTTTTTTTCAAAGTTTGTCTTTTTCCCTAATTGCCTCCTTGTACACATAGATGTACAAGAAGAGGAAGATGAGGAGAAAGATACATCACTTGAAAGTTTTGATGAAAGAAGTTGTCGTATGCAAAGAGATTTGCGTACCAAAAGAATCTTTTAAACAACCAAAAGAAGCTTAGAAGGTCTTTTAGCAAAAAGTTTGCAAAACTTTCCAACAAAGTCGATGACTTCTCTAGAAAGATTATGGACAAGATTAGAGGAGGATCATCATTTTCACACTCTTTTTAGATCAAATCCTCTCTAGTTATATTGTATTTCTTTCTAGTACTTTTCAATTCCATGATTGTATTGGCCTTTGTGAAATTATTATCTTCTAGAAATTATTCGTAGCTCTTAATTCATATTCTAGAAATAATAATCATGAAAAAATTATAAAAATAATCAAACAAGATATAGATTAGAATTATCTGGACTAAAATATGTATGTCGACATACTTAAAATTTATATTTCGACATATAACGTAGTTTTCAAATTTAAATTTAAACTATTTTAAAGAGGGAACAGTTATTTAACTAACATTCTCTTTTATAAATATACAATTAAAGACACAGAAACGAATATATTTTATTCTCACAAAATTTCAACTTATTTTCAAAGAAAAATGGATTTAGGAAAGGATATTTATAAAGAGAATTTAAGCAACAACATGGAAGAGACATTATAACCTTTCAAGAATGTGTTCCATGTGATTTTGAAGAATCAAAAGCATTTGAAAATGAATAAAAAAAAGGTTCAAAAACTTGAAAGGCACCTTGCATCACTTCAATGATTTATACGTTATGTCTTAAGGGAACAAAATTCTTTATTCCTAAAAGGACTAGTGTAACAACCCGTGATTGCGGTTACCAAATAATAAATTAAAATTGGGATTTTAATTTAATTGGAGCTATTAATGAATTTTTAATGTGGCTAATTTGTTCAAAATTTAGTCATTTTGAACAAATTAGCCACATTAAAAATTCATTAATAGCT
Organism: Allium fistulosum; assembly: GCA_030737815.1. NCBI lineage: Eukaryota > Viridiplantae > Streptophyta > Magnoliopsida > Asparagales > Amaryllidaceae > Allium > Allium fistulosum. The sequence goes on from CM060905.1 coordinate 459,673,347, forward strand.
CCAATTAAATTAAAATCCCAATTTTAATTTATTATTTGGTAACCGCAATCACGGGTTGTTACAACTAGTTATAAGGAGATCGATGATGAGGACATGGAAGTGGACATAGAAAATCTCCAAGACTAGAAGGAAAATTCTATAGAATGAATTTTTGGTTTAGGTGACGGACGGGTAAAAGTTCCATCACTAAAACCATGACTTCCATAGAGTACTGTTATCATATTTTGTTGTATTGTTTTGTATTGTTTGTATTTTAATGTTTCTAGAAATAACGTACTCATATAATTGTTGTAATTGTGTAATTTATTATGTTTTTAATGGCTGATATAATTATACTTATTTAAATTTGTAGTATTTTAACAAAAATAGTGCTTTGTTGATTTTTGATGGCCTAATAGAATATAACTACACAAAATAAACTAGTAACGCTATATGTAATCTATAATTATTATATAAATTTCTTCACTAAGTATAGAAACATAATAACTCCTTATCTAACTCGTTATTCATATACTTCACAATTTTTTTGTTAATGACAAAGGGGGGAAAGTTGTATAAAATATAATTGGCAAAAAGATAGGGAGAGTCACGTCACATATATTTAGAGGGAGTTAAGGAATTTTTTACTTAATATTATTATATTTTATAACAAAATATTTAAAAATTATCATCATTAAGAAGGGGAAGATGGTTAATACCCAAGGTATTGATTGAAGATAACAACCAAATAAATATTATTACTAATGTTTTCTCGAGTTATATAGTGTATTGTGCAGAATATCAGAAATATTAAACAGGTTTATACAAGTGCTAATTGAATGAAAGCTTGAAGAACTGATCAGTATAAACTAAAGAGTAGATCAAAATATACCAAGTTAATCAAGATATATCTAAAGACTCGTGAGTTCTGAAGAATTTGGGAACAAAAGCATGAAAAGCTCAAGATATGTGTGTCAGTATTGTATCGAGTCTTAGAACTATGGTTAAAGACCTCAGTAGTATCATATCTTTGATTATCTTAAACTTCAAAAATTATTTTCAAACTTGTTTTTATAAAAGAATAAATATTTTGTTTATTTATTAAATCATTTTAATAGAGTTTTTATAAAGAAATATAGTTTAAAACATTTTCCAAGTGGTTTTGAACATATATAAGTAAATATGTATGTGTCGATATATCGCTTTTTTATATGTCGACATATAGACCGTTGAGTTGTTTTATAAAATTCCAAAAGAAGCAACTTTTGGTGCCACCCTTTCACGAATGGATGCAACCTTTCAATATCTATTTAAAGGCCCCTGATTTTGAAATTTCGAATTTAATTCTATCTATCCTCTTCATCTCTCTTCTCTCTCCCATTCTCTTTTGCAATTCAACTAAGTGCTTTCAATTTCTGAATCAAAGCTCTCTCTACATTTGTAAAGATTCGTTTCTATCCTACACCATAACTCTCTAATTTTCACTCAATTCGATCCAAATACAAATATATTTAACTATTGAAGATTTGTAGTAGATTGTATCAACAAATTACTTGAGAATTTGATCAGAAGATTCGATTTCTTGTAGTCCACTTGTGCTACCAAGGATTCAAAGGATTAAATTTTGTTGTAAACCATAATTTATTTGTTGAAGATTTTAGAGAATGAGGGAGAAGAGTGATGGGATAACTGTATGGAAAGTCTAGGATTTTATTATTTTGGAGCGTAAATTTGTAGAAAGCACGGAAATTTGAGAATTAATTTTGAAAAATTTATAAAAAAAAGAATACCAATGGTCATGTTTCAGTTTTACTAAATATAGGATAGATTTGTTACATGATATTTTATTGCAAGCAAGTATATCTACATTTATTCCAAAAATGATAGTCTATCAAGGCGTGATATACTATTTTATTACATGCTATTTTATTTCAAGCAATTATATCAATATTTATGCAAACAAATGGCAGTTTGTCAAGTATATAAATATTTATGCTATGTTATAATATATGTAAATATAAATAGTGAATATGCTATATACTGTTTTTATGTTTAGTGCCACATCGTGAGATAAGTTCTATTCCAAGCTTCTAGACCTTTATATAAAGGAGCTAATGTAATGGAAATGTATGATTAATCTCTGTAGTGAATGAAATATTTTCTTCCTCTTTCTCTAATGTCTTCTTATTTCCTTTTATTTTATAACACGTTATCAGCACGATCTTTAAAAAAAATTATAGATCTACAATTGTGATAATCTATGAAATCAGATCTATTCTTTTCAGATCTAATTATAGATCTCAAAACGGTAAGTCATTTTTCTAATCTGATTGATCTAATCTTTCAAATCATTTTTTCTTTTTCTTGTTTTTTAGATCTCATTCCATTCTAGATCTACGTCTTCAGATCTGAATCTATTGTCTTATCTTTTAGATTTTATTATATTAGTCTTATAATTTTAGATCTCATATAGATCTAAACTTTGAGATCTCATTCTTATTTTGTTATTTATTATATTTTAGATATCATTCTACCATAGATATATTTTTTTTGTTATTTTTCTGATCTTATTATATTGTAGATCTCAATATCATGCTTATTTTTCTTTTTTGAGTTCATTTATTTTGGATAGCAAGTTTGAACTTGACAAAATTTGTATTGTTGATTCAAGCAAATTTATTGAATTTGATTATATTTTAGTTTGGATATGGATTTGAGAAATCCAAACATGGTTGGTAAATGGAGTTTTCACTTTGAAAACTTTTATATTTGATTTAGATTTGAATGAAAGCTTTGAAAATTATTTTGATATATGATTTATATTTCCAAAAGAAATATTTTATTGTTCCTTAGAGAAATAAATATAAAGATAATACGTATCTAGAAGATCGTATTAAGTTTAGATCTAATATTGTTCATGATTTAGCACATCTGAAGTGACTGGAAACATTAGTAAAAGCTTATATGATAAGCTTAATATCTTCCAATTTTTCCTTAAAAAAAGGAAATAAAAATTGAGAACCTGCAATTTCTATAATGTAAAAGGTTGAGTTTCTATAATCAGTGAATTTCAAGTTTCCTCAAAATAAAGAACCAGAAGTTCTAACTAAAGAGAAAAAAGAGGACTAGAAAATTTAATCGTCAAACGAAAATACATATATCTAGGGTTTGGATGGGTAAATAATGCACTTTAATCCATAGAATCTATTGTTCATATTTCCATGTGTTTATGTGGTCAGATGATGCTTAAAAATGTTACCCTTTTCTTAGTCTAACAACACTATTTATTCAATGGTTACTGTCTTTTTACTCTTTTACATTACTAATTATTACCAATGTTCCATTTATTAAATAACTTAGAGCAACAACCTGAAGTTGTACAAAGAATTTTTTTAAACCAGAAGTTGTATAACACAAAATCCAAGACTAGAAGTCTTGAATTATGGAAACATTTGTTGATAAAGTCTACAAACTTAAAATCTTATCAATATTTTCTTAATCATCCAAAATATATAAGCTTCTAAAAAAAGGTTTGTAAAAGATTTGAGAACCTAAAGTTCATCATAAATTAATGAACCTAGAGTTTTTCATTAATAAAAACTCGAAGCTTTCTTGAAAGTTTGTGACATGATAAGATTGTACTTCTAGAAGAAGTTAAAAGAGATAAGCACATCATAATACGCGATAATAATATTGGATTTAAGAGAAAATCTCCAAATGAGTTTCATCTTACTTGCACTTTTTCATTTACATTTTATATTAACCGAATATCTTGAAGATATATTATTGAATGACATTTCAAACATCCCCCAGATTGTAAACTAATTATTATTTTAGGCTCAGAAAGGGCATTATTTATTAACAATGTATGAAATCAAATGATATTTCAATTCATATTTCTCCTATTTCATTTCATTTTACATGTTTTAGCTAGTTTAATCTATTTTTTTCATTGTTTACTTCAAATTGTGAAAAAGTATACATGGTTAATTTATCGGTTTGTGCAATGTAAAGTCTAATTTCATTTCAATATGTATAGCTCCAATTTAATTATTCTCTTTGTTGTTTTCTTATTAACTCAAACTTGGAGTTTTTTTTACACTATAAAATAATCATTACTTCTGGTTTTTACTAATCATGCCACGTTGTAAAAAATGATGTTTAGATAAATTACTTATATGTACATATGACTAACTATTTAATTGAAGAAATGCATTTTAGTATTCTCGAGAGATGATAACGCATATAACATACTATTTATGTTTATGAAAGTGTGTGTGTGTATATATTAATCTCTTGAAGATGTGTTTCTTGAAATTTATATGCAAAATTCAACATCTCAGAAGAGATGTTATAAAAAAATTATTTTTGCTCGATTGCAATTTGTAACAACCCAAAATTTGAGCTATAATAAATAATTAACGAATTAATTAAATAATAAAATAAGTTTGTGAAATTGTCAGAATCAAGTTATGGGAGTTGCACCATTGGGTCAGTGGCAATATTCTGATCAATTTCTATATATAACTTGTCGAAATCCGAGCTAGTATGGACAGGTTACGAGTGAAAGAAGAAATTATAATTCAATAAACAAGAACGAAAAAAATTAGACCCCATAGGGGTCGACCCTTGTATTGGTTAGGTCGACTCCCAATATATATAGGTCGACCCGCCTTTTTGCCTGGACACTATTTCGTCCGGGTACGAGCTCGAGACCCTATAATCTGATTTTCTTGAAATCCTGTGCGTTCGTGCTTGCATCCGATGGTTCCTAGTGAGCTTATGATGTGGTTGCACCAGATTTAATCTTCAAATCTAATGACCTGAGATCTCTAAGCCACACTATAAATAGAACCCTAGGCCTAGCTATTTTTCTTGTGACAACCCGAGATTTTTGGGCAGTATTATTTTAGTAAATATTTAATTTAAATACAACTTATGTGACATCCCGGAAATTTAGCAATATTATTTTAACGAGTATTTAATCAGATAAAATGAATATAGACTTATTATCTCTAAAACAGATATTTATATGTATTTAATGTAAAAAAAATATACCCTGTCAACATATAATATAAGAGTGAAATAAAATATGAATTGGAATATTAAATAATATAATAAATAATAAGTAAATTATATGCTGGGTAGTTAACCTTTATAAGAAATAAAAATAAGTAGTTTTATTAGAAATAAATAATATCACAAATAAATTTTGAGTAAGTATGAAAACAAATAATAAATAGTAAGTTATATATTGATAGTTTTAACTCTAAAAAGAAATAAAATGAATACAGATTGGAAAGACAAATTAATAATATGATAAGTATAGGTCTGGTGAAACAAGACAAAGTAATATATATATATATATGCTCACCAAAACTTAAACCAGGATTGTACAAACCTGAGAAAGAAAGAAAACATGACGAATAAGCTTTTAAAATAAAACCAAAAGAAAATGATATGTGTTAGCTTCTAAAACAAGAACAGAACTATATATATACACATAAATATCTCACCCGAATCAAGTCAGGCTACACTTTAAAAAAAAAATAAGTATAAGATGATAAATTACACAGGACAAAGTCAATAAATGTTAGCCACCATGAATTCTTTTCAGCCTACAATTGGAAATAAAAATCTCTGGTACAAGATAAACAAATTATTTTAGTACAAGTAAAAATCTTGCATCAATATCACTTCAGCTGTATACTCTTTTGTATATATCATCTTCATAATTCCAGTTCGTTCATAATCAACCTGAGCATCTAAAAAAAATTATAAAGGAAGAAAATAGCAATCTGGAGAAAATTCAAGATTCAACAACTTCAAATTTAACTCAGTTCAAAAACAAAGTTCAAAAACAGATCAAAGCAAGAACAAGTTTCCAAATTTCAAAATCTTAGGACTTCTCTGTTTATTATTACACTGTGAGTAAACTTTTCTTAAAAACAGTTTTAAACTATGTTCATACTTGAGATATGTGATGAATCTGTAGAGTTAAGTTGAAATAGAGTTTGCTTGGATGTTTTCAACTAGAGTATAGATTGAATTACACTGTTTATTGCTTTGCATGTCTGTGTGTATACATATTCCTGGCCTCTGTTGTTTCACAATATCAAAGAACATAATATAAATTCATATCATCCTAACCAAATCAATTTCAAGCTTTGATTTCTAGAGGTAAAATGTCGGTAATAATGTAATATCAGTTTTAAAATTTTGACTTAAGAATTTATATTAAGAAATCTGAAGAAAAATCAAAGTTAATAAGGATTTCCAGTTTCAAACTTTCAAGCTTTCAAAGCAAGGTGAGAAAACCAAACCAGTTCTTCTTTCTTTTATACCAGTGGGTAAATTCTTTCAAATCTGGATTTTTGCTTTATGTTTTGGGAAAAAATGCTTGAAGTAATTGAAATGGTTTGAATATATATACAAATAAGTATGTATATATATGTATATATGGGGGTAGATATGACTGGGCATGTCTGGAATATGGTCTTTTGCTCTGTTCCAGTTTTACAGGGTTCAAACCTTGTTTTGAAAATCAAATTCCTATTCTTTAAATCCTTTAAAGACTTTGGTGTCTAAATAAAATGTGATCGAATTGGCAAGATTTAAATGTTAAAAATATTTTTAAGTAGTAAAAATGATAGGGTTGGCTGGAAAATTTAAAAGTACAGTAAAGTCATATTTTTGTTCAAATTTTAATTGATTAAAATTTGGGTTTTTATTTCTTGATCCTATTTATTTACATAAATCATGAATTTTAAGATCAAAGTCAAGGTTTTTAGTAGGATAGATCGTGGGAAATTTTGAATTGATCGAAATTTGCAAATTGGGAAAATTCTGGTGTTTCGTGGCGTTTGAATGATCGGGGTCCTGGTGGGAGGTGGTTCATGGATTGGGAATGACAGCAAAAATGGTTGAAGAATTTCTCGAGCATGGTGGAGACGAAACGAAGGTGAACTAGGGTTACAGCCTGTTGGGTTCGTCGGCATTTTTGGATTGAATTCTCCATCGTGGTAGATGCGGGCTCGATCGCGAGCGGACTAATAGTATCGTGGGCCTTGGGAGAAGGGTTGGTCGGAGTTTCAGAACTCCCGATGGCCAGAGGTGGCAGCAAGGGTAAGGTGTTGGTGATGATTCTTTCTGGCTTGGGTTCGTTTAGGCTCGATCTCGTTTTCGAGTTCGATTCGAAGCTCGTGTGTTCGTTATCGAATAGAGAGGCCAAGTTCGACTTGCCGGAGGTAGGGGCGATGGTCGGAGATGCTCCGACCATCTGTACACGTGCACAGTGATGTCGCGTGTCTGTAATTGCTGAGCTTGGGAAGTAGGGGAGGTAACCTCGGGTAAGAGCTCGGGAAAAGAATGAATTGGCTCGGGTGGTTTCGTGTTGACGCGAGTGTGTTTGGAGCTGTAAGTAAAGTAAGCAGTTTTAAAATAAGGGTGGCTCGGAAGTTAGTTCGGGGAAATTCCGATATGTCTCGAGTAAAAGTTAGGATGGCTCGGGTTTCCTTGATACCAAAGTTTAAAAAGGAAAGGAGAAAAATAGTAAATGAAATTAGAACCAAATCTTTAAAAGGAAACATGATTAGGTTATTTGGTTAACAGGTTTTCAAAATAAAGATATGTATCAAGTTTTCAAAAGAAACAAGTTTCAATACAAATTGTAGAGTCGAATGATTTTGAAATTTAATTCGTATTGACTTAGTATAATAACGGGTTAATTATCTAATTTCATTTTTAGTGTTCAAAAGAAAATTTAATAATGATAATTAAGTAAGATAAGGGTTTATCTTAAATTAAATGAAGATTTTGATAAATTAATGGATAATTAATCAATGCGATTAATTTAATAGTTAATTAATTAATATAAGTAATTAAGGATTAATTAATTAACTTGAGGAATTATAAGATAATTAATTTATGTAATTAAAGGATCATTAATAAGTGTGATAATTAATTTACTTTAATGATTAAGGAATGATTGATTAATTTTATTAATTAATTAAAATAATAACAATGATTGATTTATAATTAATTAATGACAACCAAGCAGGATCTAAAGGAAATTAATTCAATTCATTGGTGATTAAATTTAATTAATTAGAAATGGTGATAAAATTGATCTTGCTTATGGATGATTGAACTATAATGAAAGAATGGATGAATATCTAGACTGATAACTTGTATTGTACCGTGGTATGTTATGGTAGAGTTGAACTGTGATAATGTAGGCTATCTTTCTGAGATAAATTGTTGCATGATATGATATCCTGAATATAAATTGTATTGTTTAAACTTAACATCTTGGCTTAAGAACAACATTTGATTCGAAGAGACTGGGGTCGGGTATCAGCAAATACCCGAAACTACTTCGATCTGTTATTTACAATAATTCTATATAGATCTATGTTTAGAATTAAATTGGGTGGAATTGAATAAATTAAGTACAATATCCATTTGATCTGAGTAACAATGCTTGGTTATGATTGTGTAAAAAGTGAATGACCTTGTAAAATAAGAACTCGTGGAAAAGTACGAGTTACCCGGGTTTTCAAATAAGTTTTATACCTTTAATTTCATGTTTTATGGGTTTACTCAAGCTGGTTTCCAGCCTGAACCGGGTGTTACTTTGATGTAATGCTCGGGTCAGACCGAGTATTATAGATTTTCAGGTAAGGACGTTCTGGAGCTCAGGAGACGAGCTGGATGGCATGGATGTATGGAGTATTTCCGCTGTGATATTATTTATGTTTATCTGAGACACTTGATTTGTATATGTCCAGTGTCTGGGTATGAGAGTAACAAAGATGTATTTTAAATGTATTTGACTGTTACAGTATTCTTTGTAAACTGATATTATTTGATATTATATTTGATCCGCTGCGATTTGTGAGAATCAGTGATGTGTTTCTGTTTCTACTTCTTCTATCTCTTTCTTCTTTCCCTAACTATCTGGAATTTTCGGGATCGAAAATTCCAGGTCATTACATTTCTCATTCATATTTTCTCATAATTGGGTTCATTTCTAAGGCTAGACCCTAAATAGAAATTTTTTATGGAAAGGAAATCTTTTTAATAAAAATATTCTACGACCTAGAAGTGGATCCAGGAAGGCCAAGGACTAGAGCTAAGGATCACGGGTGAGTGTTTTGTAATTATTTTAGATTTGTAAGCAGAAATAATAGGGTTCTCAATAGTTGTAGTTTTTCTACAATTTTGAGACTGTTTTTATGTAAGTTTATTTACAATCAGTTTTTAAGTAAATTTCAGAAGTTCTTTTCAGTCTATTTTTATTCAGCTATTTTATTCAGTTATTTACAGTTAATTGCAGTTATTTAAAATTATTTACAGTTATTTACATCTGTTTTAAGTTGGAATTTAGCATGTAAATGTCAGTTTCTTTTTTTAGAGATTTAATCCTTTTTGACGCGAATAAAATATTAAAAAGAGAAGAATTCGCAAATATGGATTAAAATAGAATAACACTAAATTTATAGAAATCAGATGTAAAATGAGAAAAACTGAAATAAAAATAGAGATGGACTGAAATAGGCAAATTTAAGATATTTGCAAGCATAATTATAACAAGTGGTTATAACTAAAAAGAGAAAATAGAAGAGTAACAGTTGCAAGAACAATTATAACACGTAGGTTATAATTAGAAAGAAGAGATAACATAAGAGGCTTATTTTAAAACTTAGATCTTGGATTAAGTTAGTAAGCAAATATAGAAGTAGGGCCCATACCGGCAGCATTCCCTTTCAGGTCTAGGACTGATGGTTTCACATGTAAGTGAGGCTGGGACACGCTTATGCTGATTAGGGTAAATAAGTAGCTAATAGATAGAGGCTCAAATATGAGGATTTGGGCAAGGGGCGCAAAGCTAGAAGATTTGTTTGTTAGGACAAATACCGGCAGCATTCCCTTTCAGGTCGAGGACTGATGGTCTCACACATAGGTGAGGCTGGGCACGCTTATGCTGATTAGGGTAGGGTCAAATAGGGGGCGACAGTTAGTGTGTACCAGCGAAGATCGAGCGTGCGACATCGATTCGGGTAAATAATTCGCTCTTGCATCCTAAGTGCTAAAGATGTGTCTTTTGCTGTGGCAAACAGGATTGGTTCATAGTGGCACAACAGAGATAGGAAAGGGTAATCAATGGGTAGGATTAAGATTTCAGCCTAATCAAGTTAGCAGTTGAGAAAGGATTAGGATTTTAGCCTAATCACAGTAGTTTAAGACAGGTGCAAACAATCAAAGCAAACAGCCAAACAGAATCAAAAACAGTATTTTATCCGAGTTTTATCTTTTCTGTATTTTCCTTTCAAGCTAGAACTATTGCTTTGTCTATTATCTTTATCTTGCTTAGAAATGCTAGTAGTTACTTTCACTCACCAGACTTATTGTCTGACTCGCTCCTCTATTTCTCCTTTTTCCCCCCAATTGGCAAGCAGAGTTGAGGATAGTTGATTCAGGTTGCTTGGAGATTCATTTTCGGAGTATTCTCATTGCAAATGTATTCTTCTGCTTTTCATCATTTTCATTTGGCTTATGATGGATTAGAACTTGTGAGAGGGATTATTATTATTGTTACTTTTACTCTGATTATGTGAGACTGAGATGTATTTGCATAATGTTAGGAACTGGAGATAATGGTTTTGATGACAACAACCTTTGTAACTTATTTTATTATAACTTATATACTAACTCTATTGTCTAGATATATAAATGTTATTATGCAGGATATATAAGGCAGGTACTGATTATTGAAGACTGTACAGTATAAAGATCAAGAATGAAGATATCAAGTTTGAAGACTCATGAGTATCAAGATCAAGATTTCAAGGTAAGTGTCTAGTTTATTGTTAAAACTTCATAATAGCACAGAAATCTTCATTCCAAATTTCATTTGGGATGGAACCCATTTCTATCTTCTTAGTGGCTTACAAACCCACGACAAGTAGCTTACAAACCTACGACAAGTGGCATACAAACCCATGAACATCCTGGTTTTGTACAAGTTCTCGAGTCCTGATGTGATGAGATATTCTGTAGGAAGAAGCTTGCAAAACTACTTCAAAATGGTTTTTCAAAATGATTTTCAAAACTGCTTTTCAAAATGTTTTAGCCTTAAAAATTATCTTTTCAAATGATTTTCAAAAAGATGTTTTAGCCTTAAAATATTCCTTATTTTTGTTTTAAATAAACTCTTGTTTTAAACTTCGTTTGTTTTTAAAAACTATCTTCTGATCTTTTATAATATATATATATATATATATACTTGAGATTTAAAATCAAAATTATATATACATTCTAAAGATATATTTTTCTAATCTTCTTTATTTTCAAACATAGGAAAATTAGTTTATTTTACTCCAGAATCATTTCATCTTGTTTTCCGTTCAATACCATTTTCAAACAAATTTTACATTATTTTTAACTTTGGGATGTTGACATCATGGGATACCCCATGTCGACATGGTGGCCATTAAATTCAAAAGTTTCAATTTTCAAAAGAAGTGTCTATTCGTTTAAATCTCTTCACGAATGGTTATGACCGTTACTGGTCATTTTCAAAAGAAGTGTATATTCGTTTAAATCTCTTCACGAATGGTTATGACCGTTACTGGTTTATAAATAGCCTTCACAAACGACTTTTTCAACTAACTATTTTCTTATTTTCCTCACTCCTTCTCAACAAATCCATATTCTAAAATTTTCAAATTTTTAAGATCGTGCCGAAATTCTACCGAATTCTCAAGTGAATCAAATTAGAATCTCATTCTTGTTTGGTTCTCTACCCTCTCTCGAAGATCAAAGTGCTATTCAGAGTTATAGGATCAATTTTTAATCAAAAGTTTATCGAGTCTCTCTATAAGGTGTGGTTGTGCCTGGAAATCAGTTGGGTAATCTTGTGGCCCGTAAATCAAGAGAGTTTGCCCCGGACTCGTGAGACGGGAGGGTACCGCAAGGCCTTTAGAAATTGAGGATTGTAATCTCGACTTTGGTAAAATAAAAATCTGTATGAGGTGTTCTGCCTAGGTACAGGACTGGATGTAGGGTAACTCTGAACCAGTATAAAATCCGGTGTGTTCTTTCCTTTTACTGCTTTTTATTTACTTTCTGCATCTGTGTTTGATTCTGTGATTGTTCTGTGATTAAGTTTTGCATTTATTTGTGTCATAATTTTAATTTAGTCCATATAAGTCTTAGAATCCATTAAACACTATTCACCCCCCTCTAGTGTTAAATTAGCCTTAAGATCCTTAATCCGCACTCCCTTTCAATTGGTATCAAAGCATAGGTTTTCATAGTTTTCATAATCTGAAACTTGAAAAGTTAAAAATGGCATTTTTAGAAAATTTTGTTAATACTAGTTTGAATTTATGCATTTCATCAAAGTATCATAAGTCTGCATATAGTTTTTATGAAAAATCAAGTTATCTACCGAATTGGTTTGTTATGTAGGAACAGACATGTTACATGGCTTATAAAGAATCAACAACCAATGACAAACTGTGCAAATTGAGAAAGATAAATGGATTCTTGATAGCGGCTGTTCAAGGCATATGACTGGAAATCCCGAGATACTCAATGACATTATATATCAAGATGGTGGATTGGTCAACATTGGAGATAACTCAAAAGGATATGTGATTGGCATCGGCAATGTCAGTAATTCTAAAACTCCTCTTATTTCTGATATTTTGCTAGTTAGGAATTTAAAACACAATCTTCTTAGTATAAGTCAACTATGTGATAAAGGATTTAAAATTAAATTTGGAAAAGATAAGTTTCACATCGAAGATAATAAGTCAAATATTATCTTTGAAGGAATTAGGAAGAAAAACATTTACATTCTTAGTATGAAAGTTTCAAATGATAACTTATGTCTTTTGGCTAATACAAGTGACCCTTGGATTTGGCATAAAAGATTTGGTCATTTAAATTTCAAACTATTATCTAGGTTATCAAAACTTAACTTAGTTAGAGGTCTTCCCAAGTTAAACCTTAAAGTAGATAGTATATGTGATGCTTGCCAATTAGGAAAACTTAAGAAAAGTTCTTTTAAATTAAAAGATATGATTTCTACTTCTAAACCTCTAGAATTACTTCACTTAGATTTATTTGGTCCATCTCAAGTTCAATCAATTAATCACAATAAATATGTTTTTGTAATTGTAGATGATTATTCTAGATATACTTGGATAATTTTTCTTAAACTTAAAAGTGATGCTTTTCAATTATTTAAGAATTTTGCTAAAAGAATTCAAAATCAATTTTCTTTAAAAATAAAAACTATTCATAGTGATCACGGTGGAGAATTTGAAAATGAAAATTTTGAGAATTTCTGTAATAAAAAAGGAATCACTCATAATTTCTCTTTTCCAAGAACTCCACAATAAAACGGAGTGGTAGAACGTAAGAATAGAATGATTCAAGAGTGTGCTAGAACAATGCTTTCTGATAGTAACTTACCTAAAAACTTTTGGGTTGAAGCAGTCGCTACAGCTTGTTATATATTAAATAGGATTTTAATTAGACCACTAACTAGTAAAACACCATATGAATTACTTTACAATAAGAAACCCATAGTAGCTTATTTTAAAGTTTTTGGTAGTAAGTGTTTTATTCTTAATACAAAAGATAATTTAGATAAATTTGAACCTAAATCCGACAAAGGTATCTTTATCGGATATTCTAATAGAAGTAAAGCATTTAGAGTTTATAATTCAAGAACTAACACTATTGAAGAAACAATGCATGTATCCTTTGATGAAAATTTTAAAGATACTGTACAAATAGAAGATGAAGAAGATTTTGTAACTTTAAATAATGAACCTAATGAAACTAATTGTGAAATCATTCAACCTAATAAAAGAATTAGACTATTAAAAGATCATCCTGTAGAAAATATACTAGGAAATATTGAATCTATAATTAAAACAAGAAATCAACTAAATAGTATGAGTAATGTAGCTTTTATATCAACTATTGAACCTAAAAATCCAAAGGAAGCATCATCTGATGATTCATGGATTCTTGCTATGCAAGAAGAATTGAATCACTTCACCAGAAATGAAGTTTGGGAAGTTTCCTAGACCTGAGGATAAAAGTATAATTGGAAAAAAATGGGTTTATAAAAATAAAATGAATGAACTTGGTGAGGTCGTGAGAAATAAAGCTCGTTTAGTCGCGCAAGGTTATTGTCAAGAAGAAGGAATTGATTATGACGAAACCTGTGCACCCATAGCAAGACTAGAAGCTATCAGGATTCTACTTGCTTTTGCAAATTACAATAATTTCAAGTTATATCAAATGGATGTTAAAAGTGCTTTTCTAAATGGTTTTGTAAAAGAAGATGTTTATGTTGAACAACCTCTACTTTTTGAAAATAATGAATTTCCAAATCATGTATATAAACTAAAGAAAGCTTTATATGGTCTGAAACAAGCTCCTAGAGCCTGGTATGAAAGACTAAGATCTTATTTACTACAATCTGGTTTTGAAATTGGTATAATAGATACAACTCTTTTTATTAAAGGAAACAAAAATTGATATTCAATTAGTACAAATATATGTAGATGATATAATATTTGGATCAACTAATAACATAATGAATAAAGAATTTTCAGATATAATGACTAAAGAATTTGAAATGAGTCATATGGGAGAACTAAGTTTCTTCTTAGAACTACAAATCAAACAATTAGATAAAGGAATTTTCATTAGTCAAGAAAATTATGCTAAGGATTTAATTAATAAATTTGGATTGACCACTTCTAGTGGGAAACCAACTCTAATGACAACCAATGTAGCTTTAAGTAAAGAAGATAAATCAAAAGATGTTGTTCAAAAATTATATAGGGGAATGATTGGTTCGCTGCTTTATATAACAGCAAGTCATCCTAACATCATGCATAGTGTCTGTCTCTGTGCAAGATACCAATCTCAACCTAAAGAAACTCACTTAAAAGCTGTTAAAAGAATTTTAAGATATGTAAAACATACTTTAGATTATGGTTTAGTTTACCCTAAAAATGATGTATTTGATTTAATTTCATATTATGATGCTGATTACACTGGTTGTAAATCAGACCGAAAAAGTACAAGTGGAACTTGTCACTTTCTTGGACATTCTGTGGTTTAGTAAGAAGCAAAACACTGTATCCTTGTCAACAACTGAAGCAGAATATATATCTGCTGCTTTGGCTTGTTCTCAAGTTATATATATGCAACAAACTTTAAAATATTTTGGATTAACTATAACTAAATCACCAATTTATTGTGATAATACTAGTGCAATAAATCTATCTAAAAATCCAACTCATCATGCTAGAACAAAACATATTGATATTAGACATCATTTTTTTAGAGATAATATAAGTAAAGAAGTCATAACTCTTGAATATATTAATACTGAAAAACAAATTGCTGTTATATTAACCAAACCATTAAATGAACAAAACTTTACTAAATTTAGAAGAGAATTAGGTATATGTTCATTAACTGAAATATAAATTATAAATAATACAAGTATAGTTAATAATTAATATAAATAAAAATTTCTCAAAAATTGAATTGGGCATGTCGACATGACCCATCCCCCTATGTCGACATACAGGCGTTAGATTTTCAAATTGAAATTTCCCTCTAAAATTAGTTATTTGGTTATATATTTATATATTTCGACTTTTACTCCTTTTCTCTGTTCTATTCTCTGTAATAAACTTCTAAAATAGTAAATTAATGGCTTCCTCTTCTAATAATGAACCTTCTTCACCCACTTCTCCTCATTCTGGCCCTTTTCAATGTTCCACACACATACAAGTCATCAAATTATAGGAGAAGATGAAAGGTTTGCTTTAAATGATAATGGAAATTCAAGTGAGTCAACTGCGAATGGCTGGAGAACAAGATAGGCAAGGCAGAATTCTTAGGAATTTACAAAAATTCATTATGGGTAACCATGCCAATCCCATTGTCATCGAAGAATCATCTCAAGCCATGGATTATGAAGAAGAAGAAGAGCCTCTAGAAGAACCACAAGAGGATCAAGAAGAAGAACATCCTCTGCCAAATCCAAATGTTCATATGGACGAAGACGATGGCGTGATTTGCGTTGGAGAGGTCCTTTTTGATGCTAATGGGAACTTGGTCGAATAACATGGAAACTTTTGTCTCCACTATCCAAATTTTTCGGTCCATAAATCACCAATAGTTAAGGGTCCTCGTTAAGTGTTTTTCGTTTTTGTTTTTCTCTTTCTTGATTATATATTGGTTTGTTAATTTGTATATAAAGTGTTAAATTCTTGAATTCCATTTAACTTAGGATGCTATATTTCACTCATACATAGTTATTATTCTTATTTCATATGTTTGTTATCTCATTTTCTATTAAGTTCAAGGTTTATAGGTTATTATTTTGTTGATGAAAAAGGGGGAGAAGTTATATAAAATAGTAGGCTTGGAGTAAGGAGGAGTTGTTGGTGTAAGGGGGAGTTATGGTATGATCGAAGTGGTAAGTATATTTTATAAGGTTGTCATCATCAAAATGGGGGAGATTGTTAGGAACTGGAGATAGTGGTTTTGATGACAACAACCTTTGTAACTTATTTTATTATAACTTATATACTAACACTATTGTCTAGATATATATAAATGTTATTATGCAGGATATATATAAGTAGGTACTGATTATTGAAGACTGTACAGTATAAAGATCAAGAATGAAGAAATCAAGTTTGAAGACTCATGAGTATCAAGATCAAGATTTCAAGATAAGTGTCTAGTTTATTGTTAAAACTTCATAATAGCACGAAAATCTTCATTCCAAATTTCATTTGGGATGGAACCCATTTCTATCTTCTTAGTGGCTTACAAACCCACGACAAGTAGCTTACAAACCTACGACAAGTGGCTTACAAACCTACGACAAGTGGTTTACAAACCCACGAACATCCTGGTTTTGTACAAGTTCTCGAGTCCTGATATGATGAGATATTCTGCAGGAAGAAGCTTGCAAAACTACATCAAAATGGTTTTTCAGAATGATTTTCAAAACTGCTTTTCAAAATGTTTTAGCCTTAAAAATTATATTTTCATATGATTTTCAAAAAGATGTTTTAGCCTTAAAATATTCCTTGTTTTTGTTTTAAATAAACTCTTGTTTTAAACTTCGTTTGTTTTTAAAAACTATCTTCTGATCTTTTATAATATATATATATATATATATATACTTGAGATTTAAAATCAAAATTATATATACATTCTAAAAATATATTTTTCTAATCTTCTTTATTTTAAAAAATAGGAAAATTAGTCTATTTTACTCCAGAATCATTTCATCTTGTTTTCCGTTCAATACCATTTTCAAAACAAAATTTTACATTATTTTTAACTTAGGGATGTCGACATCATGGGATACCCCATGTCGACATGATGGCCGTTAAATTCAAAAGTTTTAATTTTCAAAAGAAGTGTCTATTCGTTTAAATCTCTTCATGAATGGTTATGACCGTTACTGGTCATTTTCAATAGAAGTGTCTATTCGTTTAAATCTCTTCACGAATGGTTATGACCATTACTGGTCTATAAATAGCCTTCACAAATGAATTTTTCAACTAACTATTTTCTTCACTCCTTCTTCTCCACAAATCCATATTCTCAAATTTTCATATTTTTAAGATCGTGCCGAAATTTTACCGAATTCTCAAGTGAATCAAATTAGAATCTCATTCTTGTTTGGTTCTCTACCCTCTCTCGAAGATCAAAGTGCTATTCGGAATTATAGGATCGATTTGTAACCAAAAGTTTATCGAGTCTCTCTATAAGGTGTGGTTGTGCCTGGAAATCAGTTGGGTAATCTTGTGGCCCGTAAACCAAGAGAGTTTGCCCCGGACTCGTGAGACAGGAGGGTACCTCATGGCCTTTAGAAATTGAGGATTGTAATCTCGACTTTGGTATAATAAAAATCTGTATGAGGTGTTCTGCCTTGGTACAGGACTGGATGCAGGGTAACTCTGAACCAGTATAAAATCCGGTGTGTTCTTTCCTTTTACTACTTTTTATTTACTTTCTGCATCTGTGTTTGATTCTGTGATTGTTCTGTGATTAAGTTCTGCATTTGTTTGTGTCATAATTTTAATTTAGTCCACATAAGTCTTAGAATCCATTAAACACTATTCACCCCCCCTCTAGTGTTAAATTAGCCTTAAGATCCTTAATCTGCACTCCCTTTCACATAAGACATGAGAGATTTCGAATTTTGTGAGACATGTTATGTTTTTATGACTTATTTTGAGATGAAGATTAATTCTGAATGATAAGTTATTATTTAAATGTTTTCCACTGCTTTTACTTATTTGTCTTGTGAACCTTAGTCTCTGTGATGCTTTAGCTATACCTATAATGCACCACATCCTTTGGTGTGCCTTTTTGGAAATATTAAGGGGTGTGGGGTGTTTCATTTGGTATCAGAGCCTAAGGTTACAGGATTCCTAAAAACTTGTTTTAAAAGTAAAGTATTTTTAAAAGGTAACATATCTTCAAACTAAAAGTATTTTTCAGAAAGAAACTCTTATTATAGAAATAGTTTTCAAGTATAAAAGAGTTTTAATAAAAAATCCCCTCAAAGTCCAGTTCAGCCTTCTTTCGATTCTTTCGAGCCTAAATTTTCTTTTCTTTGCATAGTATGGCGGACGTCCCAAATCTTTTAGAGGGTGTCCAAGTCCTTGGCTGGTTTCGTAGATACCTCCAAGCTACGGCACCAGAGGTGCAAGGGCAAGCCCCCAACGCAGCACCGACGGGTAGAGGACCCATTAATCTACCTGCAGCAGCCAATTTTTCTAAGTTATGCAAGGACTTCGCTAGTCTAGGAGGCAAGACGTTTTCTGGCATGGAGGATTTCGTAGAGGTACGAGCTTGGTTAAGGAATACAGAGCGGATATTTGGGCTGTTAAGATTGGAGGACCAGCAAGGAGTTCAGCTTGCATCTTGGCAGCTGAAGGGAGAGGCTTCTTACTGGTGGGAGGTTGTAGAAATGGAGGGTAGAGACATTGGTTGGTTTGGATTTCAGGAAAGGTTTGAGAGAAAGTTCTTGTCACAAGCCGAGGAAAGCATGCAGTTGGAGAAGTTCACTAGTTTGAAGCAGCGGAGTCTTTCGGTGAAAGAGTATATAAATCAGTTTAATGAGTTATCGCGGTTCGGGATGGAGCTTGTTAATATACCACATAAAAAGGTCACCAAGTTTGCTAAGGGTTTGAACCAGCCCCTCCAAGGGTTGGTACTGACACATGTACCTATGGGAGCGACGTATGAGTCACATGTGGAAATGGCTCTCATGTGAGATGTTGCTAAGAAAGAAGAGGTTAAGGAGGTTCCTAAATTAGAAAACTCTAAGAAGCAGCAGTGGAAGACTAAGAAGGATAAGGACAAGAAGAAAGGAGGAGGACCTCAAAAGGGACATATTAAGAAGGGAGAGAAATGTCATAATCGTGGATTGGTTGGGCATTTCACAAAGGACTGTAAGAAGGACATGATGAAGAGGAGTTGTTACAACTGTGGGCAGCCTAGACACCTTAGTAGAGCTTGTCCTTAGAAGATGGGGAAGAGAGCAAGCGCACCTACGGTGCAAGTTAGGCTTTGGATGCAACACCTTCTAGTAGTGGACCGGATCGAGGTAGGAAAGTCTCTGTAGAAGGTTTGATCTCTATTTCGGATTTTCCTATTTGAACTCTTTTTTACCGCAGAGCATCACATTCTTTCATTTCTAGTTCCTTGGTTGATTGTTTGCACTTAGATATGTCTCTAGTTGTTTCAAACCTCATAGGAGGATTGGCACATTTATCCATGATTTGTTGGGGATTGAAAATTTTTATACTAGGCGTAGAGTTTGATTGTGACACCTATGTACTAGGATTTTCGGGATATGGGATGATTTTGAGGATGGACTGGTTATCCACTTATGGTGCGATATTGGACTGCGAGAGGAGAGTCGTTAGACTAGAGACATGTAGTGGATGGATTCTCGAGGTTTCTTGCGACCCACAGGGGTCAGTCATGTTGAGCTTCCATTATTCCCTTGATTCACCACTTGGAGAGTTAGATTCAATTCCAGTTGTTAGAGATTTCCCAAACGTTTTTGAGGAAGTTAGGTGGCTACCCCCTAAGAGAGAGATCGACTTTAGGATCTATCTGAATGACAATGCTAAGCCAGTGGCATTGCCTGTGAGACATATGGCTCCTAGGGAAAGGAAGGAGTTAAGTAAGCAGATCGGTGAGCTACTAGAGAAAGGTTTCATCGAACAAAGCATATCTGATTAGGGGGCGCCAGTCGTCTTTGCTACAAAGGCGGATGGTTCCCTTCGACTTTGCGTAGACTATAGAGAGTTGAATAAGCTCACAAAGAAGAACCGTTACCCACTTCCTAGGATAGATGATCTTTTCGATCAGTTGGTTGGCTCTTTAGTATTTTCTCAGCTTGACTTAGCCACTGGATTTCATCAGCTTAGGGTCATTGACGATAACATCGATAAGACAACATTTAGGACACCCGATGGATTCTTTGAGTGGTTGGTTATGCCACTTGGGCTGACCAATGCCCCAGCCTATTTTGTATATCTGATGAGCCGTGTTTTTCGAGATGTCCTAAATAAGTTCGTTGTGGTGTTTGTGGACGACATTCTAGTGTTTTCCAAGAGTATGGAAGAGCATGTTATTCATCTTGAGGAGGTTCTTCGCATACTTCGTGTTCATCAGTTGAAAGCAAAATTCTCGAAGTGTCACTTTTGGCATGAGGAGGTGCATTTCTTGGGGCATGTAGTCTCAAGAGAGGGTTTAGCTATGGATCCCGCTAAGATAGTAGTAGTATAGGATTGGAAGGCCTCCAAGAATGCTACCTAAGTTAGAAGGTTCCTAGGTTTAGCTGGCTATTATAGAAAGTTTATCAGATATTTTGCTAAGATTTCAACACCGCTTACTCGCCTCACTAAGAAGAATGCGACATTCATGTGGGACGTGGATTGTGAGGATTCCTTCACGATGCTAAAGAGAGCCCTTACTAGTGCAGCAGTGGTAGTTTTACCCGACGGAGCTAAGCCTTTTATAGTATATACTGATGCATGTGAGACTGGCCTTGGAGCAGTATTGATGCAGGAGGGAAGAGTAGTATGCTATGGGAGTAGACAGTTGAGAACTCATGAGAAGAACCACCCCACCCATGATTTGGAGTTGGCTGCTATTGTTTTCATTCTCAAGTGTTGGAGACATTACCTGCTAGGAGAGAGGTTCGAGCTTTTCACTGACCATAAATCATTGAAGTACCCGTTCTCACAAAAGGATTTAAACTTGAGGCAGCAGCGTTGGATGGAGTTTCTGGCATCATATGACTTTGAGATAGCTTACACCCCTGGCAATGGGAACGTGGTTGCGGACGTGTTAAGTAGGAAGAGAGCAACCCGTAGTCCAATGTTCATGGAGTGGAAAAGCCTAGAGTTTATTTCCACTTTTGATTTTAAACCCTCCACGGACATCACTCGTAGATTATTAGCAGCACTTGAGGTTAAGCCTACCCTCATAGATCAGATTGGCGCAAGGCAGCAAGAGGATTCAGAGCTTGTGGATATTCTAGATAGGATTAGCAGAGGAGAGGTCTCTAGATATCTCCAACACTATTCCATCGATAGTAAAGGGTGGCTAAGGATAGATGGAAGACTTTGTGTCCCCTGCACTAGTGATTTGATGAGAGCAGTTCTAGCAGAGGCACACCATTCTCGGATGACTATTCATCCAGACGGTGATAAGACGTATAGGGACATGAAGAGAGTGTTTTATTGGAGTGGCATGAAGAAGGATGTAGCAGAGTTTGTAGCTAAGTGTCTTCTGTGCCAAAGAGTTAAGGCAGAGCAGTAGAGGCCTGGCGGATTGCTTCAACCATTGGATGTACCCGAATGGAAGTGGGATAGTGTTTCGATGGACTTCATAAATGGTTTACCCCGATCTAGAAAGGGGAATACCAGTAATTGGGTGATTATAGATCATTTGACTAAGAGCGCCCACTTCATTCCGGTCAAGAGTAAGAGGACAACACCTTATTTGGCATCCATATACGTTCGTGAGATAGTCCGACTTCAAGGAGTTCCCTCTAGCATAGTGAGCGACAAATACTAGGAAGTTTTAGAGGAGCTTGCAAGAGGCTTTAAGGACACAACTTAGATTGAGTACGGCCTATCACCCTCAAACGAATGGCCAAACGAAGAGAGTTAATAGAGTTCTTGAGGATTTGTTGAGGATGTGCATTCTTGATTTTTGAGGAACTTGGGAGGAGCACCTTCGTTTAGTGGAATTCACTTATAACGATAGTTTTCAAGCTAGCATTGGGATGGCTCCTTTTGAAGCCCTTTATGGAAAACCTTGCAAGTCGCCTTCATGTTGGTTAGAGCCTACAGAAAGATTTCTACTTGGCCCTGATATGGTTAGAGAGACTTTGGAAAAGATTGATTTGATTAGAAGAAGAATGAAGACGACCCAAGATATACAGAAATCCTATGCAGATAAGCGGAGAAGGGATATTGAGTTCGAGGTAGGAATTTGGTTTTTATTAAGGTGTCTCTGCTAAGAAAGGTAGTGAGGCTTGGATCAGGTCGGAAACTTGCTCCTAGATTCGTAGGACCGTTCTCCATTGTGGAAAGGGTAGGGAAGATGGCGTATCGAATAAAGCTACCAGAGAGGCTCGTGGGAGTTCATGATGTTTTTCAAGTTTCACACTTGAGAAAGTGCTTACATGATTCAGCAGAGCTAGTGGAACCTAGCCTACTTGAGGAAGTTGAAATGGAGAGAGAAGCATTAGTTCGTCGCATTCCTACCAAAGTCGTTGGGCATGATATCAAGAAGCTTAGGAATAAGGAAGTCCCTTGGTTAAGGTGCAATGGGAAGATAGTATTGAGGACGCTACGTGGGAAGCTGAGGAGAAAATACGTACCTCTTATCTACATCTTTTTGATAGTACATCTTGAATTTCCTATTTCCATCTATAACTTTGAATTGGTTCTTTCCTTTAGTACCCTTTGGGAGGGTAGATATTAAAATTTAACCTATGTATGGTAGGACTGAATGTAAACCTATTACTAGAACATGTTATGTATGACGGACGCTAGTGGTTGCAAGTGTTTTCTAGTGGATGCATATACACACACTAGGCACTATTATCTCTTAGGGATCGGCCTAACTAGGTCACTAAAGCATATGCATATGGATGTGTGTGCACTTGCATTTTTATTTCATGGTTGTTATGAATGGGTGAATATCATATGATTGTTGCATTTGGATGATGATTGTAACACGCATATAGAACTATCAGTTGTCATTAGGGAATTTGCATTCATTTGGATACATGGCTTAGGAATGATTACATAAAAAGGAGGTCGACTGAATCAGTAGACCACCTAATCTTTTGCATTAGTTAGGGACATTGACACTACACTATTGCATACATCATAAATTTCATTAAAAAGCTTAAGGACAATGGATGTAATGAATGATGGTTGAATATGTGGTTGTGGAATTTGGATGAAAATATTTATTTCATTCTTCTGTCCTTGGAGATTTCAGGGACGAAATCCTTTAAGGAGGAGAGAATGTAACAACCCAAAATTTAAGTTATAATAATTAATTAACAAATTAATTAAATAATAAAATAAGTTTGTAAAATTGTCAAAATCGAGCTACGAGAGTTACACCATTGGATCCATGGCGATTTTCTGATCAATTTTCATATATAACTTGTCGAAATCCGAGCTAGTATGGAGAAGTTACGAGTGAAACAAGAAATCAGAATTAAATAAACAAGAACGAAAAAAAAATTAGACCCCATAGGGGTTGACCCTTGATTGGTCAGGTCGACCTATAGGTCGACCCCCAATAGACATAGGTCGACCCGCTATTTTGCCTGGACGCTATTTCGTCCAGGTATGAGCCGAAGACCCTATAATCCGATTTTCGTGAAATCCCGTGCGTTCGTGCTTGCATCCAACAGTTCCTAGTGAGCCTATGACGTGGTTGCACCAGATTTAATCTTCAAATCCAACGGCCTGAGATCCCTAAGCCACACTATAAATAGAACCATAGGCCTAGCTATTTTCCTCATTTAGATTTTCTCCCAATTGGGTTCATTCCCTAAGGCTGGACGCTAAATAGGAAATTTTACTAGGGAGGAAATCTTTTTAATAAAAATATTCTACGCCCTGGAAGTGGATTCAGGAAGGGCAAGGACTAAAGCTAAGGACCATAGTTGAGTGTTTTGTAATTATTTTAGATTTGTATGCAATTTAAAATAATAGGGTTCTCAATAGTTGTAGTTTTTCTACAATTTTGAGACAGTTTTTATGTAAGTTTATTTACAATCACTTTTTAAGTAAATTTCAGAAGTTCTTTTCAATCCATTTTTATCCAGCTATTTTATTCAGTTATTTTTAGTTAATTGCAGTTATTTACAGTTATTTACATTTGTTTTAAGTTGGAATTTAGCCTGTAAATGTTTGTTTCTTTTTTTAGAGATTTAATCCTTTTTGATGCAAATAAAATATTAAAAAGAGAAGAATTCACAAATATGGATTAAAATAGAACAACACTAAATTTATAGAAATCAGATGTAAAATGAGAAAACCTAAAATAAAAATATAGATGGACTGAAATAGGAAAATTTAAGATATTTACAAGCATAATTATAACAAGTGTTTATAACTAAAAAGAGAAAATAGAAGAGTAACAGTTGCAAGAACAATTATAACACGTAGGTTATAATTAGAAAGAAGAGATAACAGAAGAGGCTTATTTTAAAACTTAGATCTTGGATTAAGTTAATAAGCAAATATAGAAGTAGGGCCCGTACCGGCAGCATTCCCTTTTAGGTCTAGGACTGATGGTTTCACACGTAAGTGAGGCTGGGTCACGCTTATGCTGATTAGGGTAAATAAGTGGCCAATAGATAGAGGCTCAAATCTGGGAATTTGGGCAAGGGGCACAAAGCTAGAAGATTTGTTTGTTAGGATCAATACCGGCAGCATTCCCTTTCAGGTCGAGGAACGATGGTCTCACATGTAGGTGAGGTTGGGCATGCTTATGCTGATTAGGGTAAATAAAGGGTCAAATAGGGGGCTACAGTTAGTGTGTACCGGCGATGACCGAGCGTGCGACATCGATTAGGATAAATAATTCGCTACTGCGTCCAAAGCGCTAAAGAGGTGTCTTTTGCTGTGACCAACAGGATTGGTTCACAGTGGCACACCAGCGATAGAAAAGGCCGATCAATGGGTAGGATTAGGATTTCAGCCTAATCAAGTTAGTAGTTGAGATAGAATTAGGATTTCAGCCTAATCACAGTAGTTTAAGACAAGTGCAAACAATCAAACAATCAAAGCAAACAGTCAAACAGAATCCGGAATAGTATTTTATCCGAGTTTTATCTTTTCTGTATTTTCCTTTCAAGCTAGAACTATTGCTTAGTCTATTATCTTTATTTTGCTTAGAAATACTAGTAGTTACTATCACTGTAACAACCCGTATATTTAGACCATTTAAATTGACAATAATCCACACATGTCAACTTAAATAATACAAAACACGAATCATTATGGGATTATGAATACATATATGTAAATGAGAATCAATACAACATCACAGACACAGAATAGTCACAGAATAATGCAGCGGAAAAGTACATCATCATAATAGTAGTTCATGAAGCTACTACAGGAATACAACAATGTCTCAACATAAAGTGACAAAGAGAAATACGAAATGTGTAATACATAAGTTCACCAAATACTAGAAAGGAAATAACTGATAAAGATAAATGCTAAGTCTTCAGCATCTTCAACCAACCTTGATCAGCAACTGGATAGCTTCAGACTGACCCGAGCATATACAAAAGAAACACTCGAGTCAGGACTCAAGATCTTATACAGGATAATTAGGTGCAAATAATAAAGTCCATAACTCAAAGATGAATGTGATACACATCTTTAAGGATCCGATAAACTATCTATATATACAATAGAATACGCTAAATAGATAATGTCTAATCAGTAAAGTATGATATCAAAATAGCGTTAAGTCATGGCCCATTCCACCCTTAACACATTTTTATTCCCAAGAGCATATACAAGACCGTAGTTTCCCCAAAACCGGAAGTCACCAGAGGGCAATCCATATACTAAAGGTACAAAACACAACGTAGTGGTCGCGAATAGGATAATCAGTATGACAAGGTACATGAGGCGATACCAACTAGGATACTAGTAGTTGCCTGATCCGGACTGATGTTGAGCATAGCAGCTACTATCTCAACACCGCGAAACAACACTCCAAAATCAAGGGGTGAACCTAAATCGAATCATAAAAGTAATAGATATGGTATCGAAGAAGTGTGTCTGCTAGAGATGGCGATCCTGAATGGCCCGGCGCGGCTCCTGTTTTAGTCATGTCAGGGGTCATCCAAAATCGTTCTCTTTCTTCAGTCAACGCGTTCACCAAAACCATCCACTTCGTTCTGGATCAACACTACGCGTATATTAGTTATTAAAGTGGTTTTCGGTATCGACAGAGAGTATGTCCATATCCGATCCCGGTCTCTTTAATAACTACGCATTAATTTCCCGATGGTCATTTAATATTAAAGTTTAAACAAATCAAAGTCCAAAAGTCAAGTTGCAAGTTTGACTTTCAAAATTTGACATTTCACAATTCAATTTATTTCGAACATTTAAAATTATATTTCCAAATGAAGTTTTAGTTCAAGTCCTTGAGTTAACCATACTTAAGTATTCAAGTTCAATTTAATTCCTATCCCCATTCATCGTTACATTACATTTAATCAAAACTTTGATTTAATCAATTTCAACAGCTAAATCAACTCCTTAACTTTAGTTGGTTTTACATTCCTTTTAAGTCACTTTGTTACTTAATCTCACCTTTAATTTATAACAAATCCCAAATTTATTAAATTTATCCAAATTATATTTAATTTCGAATCTAATCAATTCAATTTATTAGATTCTAAAACTTACTTATTCAAATCTCATTTCAATTTAACGTGTCCATCCGTTTATCTAATTAAATAGATTTATTAATCCGTTTCAATTTAATCCATTAATTTACTACAATTAATTCCATTAATTTATTACAATTAATCCTATTAATTTAGTACCATTAAATCCATTGATTCACTTCAATTAAATCCATTTATTTATTACAATTAAATCCGTTCATTTATTACAATTAAATCTATTGATTTACTACAATTAAATCCATTCATTTACTACAATTAAATCCGTTCATTTATTACAATTAAATCTATTGATTTATTACAATTAAATCTATTCATTTACTACAATTAAGTTTACTGTTTTATTACAATTAAATCCATAAATTTCATTACTTACTTTCCAATAAATTTTTAAGTTCATTTCTTAATTTCAAATGAATTTCAATTTTAAAATGATTTTGTTGACCAATCGGGTTTCTTATCTTTAATTATCTATCCTAGGCCAAAGTTATTCAATTTTGGGTATTTATCATTTCAACTCGATATAATTAAATAAAACAAAACATAGCAAAGGGAACTTGCAGTGTGATAACTGGGATGGTGTCAAAGTAAATAAACAATCAATAGCAACCATACACAACAATTTAACCGTTTATTTAAATAATCCTGAAATAATCGTATTTAATTTACATTTGTTATTTATGTAAATTAAATAAAATTATTCCTAGAATCCACACTATCATTTCATGCGGATTAAAGATTATTACATTATAGGTTTTCACTTGGCGTTTATTATCAATTTATTACAGCAATCATACATTCAATGGTTCAAAGTATAACTGATCCTATTTCTAC
Source organism: Allium fistulosum (assembly GCA_030737815.1). NCBI lineage: Eukaryota > Viridiplantae > Streptophyta > Magnoliopsida > Asparagales > Amaryllidaceae > Allium > Allium fistulosum. Next base: position 459,701,230 of record CM060905.1, read on the forward strand.
GTGTCGATTTATTTAACATTTAAAGGGACAAGTTCACATATATAATCTATTTTGAATTTTAGACTATCCTATATCAATTCCAATTTCATATTAATTACCACTTATATTAACAACCAAATTCAACATCACATAACAAATTTAATGTCATAATTATTTCATATCTAACTTCAAATCACAATTTAACATCAACTATTTTAACATTCAAATTAATATCAATAACATCTATCACTTGATTATCATAGCATAATAGATTGAGTCGTGAATGAAATATTCACCTTGCGTGGTTGAAGAAGATGACGACGAAGCACGACAATGAATAGACTAGAATGGATGACACAAGCACTAATACGAACTATAAATCAAATAAATATTATTCAACAATAGCTTAATACGATGTATATATATATTGATTTGTATATATATATATATAAACCATACCAAACAACTAGATGCAAATAAGGCGGATGGAAGCTTAGATCACTGGATTAGCCTCAACTGGAACTGCGCGGACAAGCATAAATGAGTCCATAAGTTACAAATTATGACTGATATATAATTTTATCAAAACGAAGAACAAAATAAAATAAAATAAAAAGTGGCAGCGGACGCGGTAGCGGGATAAGCGGGCTCGACGTGGCGAGTTGGGGTGGTCGAGGTAAGGCGGGTTGGTCGTGTTGCATGGGCAGTGGGTCGGGGCGGGCTGGGCTGCTGAGGGGCAGGCGGAGGGCTGGGCAGGCGGCTCGGTGGGGACTGGGCTGGCGAGGGCAGTGCTGGTGCGGGCAGGGAAGGCGGGCGAAGGCTGGGGACGGTTGGCGGGCTGGGTGTGGGGCTGGGGCAGGCGAAGGGCGGCAGGCGGGTTCGGTGTAGGCGGATGTGGGCAGTAGGGCTGGGCTGGGCGGTGGCGGCTGGCGTGGGACTGGGGTAGGCGGAGGGACTGGGGTAGGGTCTGGGCGAAGGCTGGGCGGATGGGTGGCGGGCTGAGAGGACTGGCGAAGGCTGGGCGTGGTGGTGGGGTCTGGGTGGCGCGGAGGGCGGGCAGATGGCGGGCGGAGGGCAGTCGGCTGGGTTGGTGGGAGGCAGTGGAGGAAGCTTCATTTTGCTTGAGGAGGAAGAAAGAAAAAAAAAATATGAGGAGAAGAGGAAGGCAGAGGAATACGTACCAAAGATGTAAAATGCAAACGAGTGAATGAAGTGAATCAGTATAAAATGAATATTATAACAAAACCAAGAGTCTCCAACTTATTTCTTTGGTAACTGAATGGCTGTTGGCTTTCCAAGGCAATTGAATAGACAAAGGCTGTTAGGATACTGAACGTTGGAGAGAATGGGTACCGTTTTATGCTGCGTAACAGACCCGTTTGCAATCCGTTAAATGAATATAGTTCGCAGCGCTGAACTCCGATTGACATAAACAAATATACCGTTTTGATCAGCGCGACGAGGCGAACGCAACGGTATACAGATATCAGTGGTACGATTAAATTATAAAATTAGAAATTTTCTATTGTAGAAAATGCAGCAAAAACGCCGAAGAATAAGATCGACGGAGCTGAGGATGTCTGTGTTTGTACCAAAAATGGGCACAACACTCTTCGGGAGTTATTTGAAGAGATAAAGTGAAGATTATAAATGTAAAACAGAGGTTATCAAACAAAAACTCCAACAAACAGAAATGTAAAATGCACAGACAAGCAATTTAGAGTGGTTCGGCGTATAGCCTACGTCCACTATGAAGTTTTGATGATTTTATTGATTCTCTTTCAATGGTTACAAGCGGTTACAGCAATGAACAGCGGATTATAGATTAGAATTCGAAATTGACAGCAAAAGTAGGATGCAAATCTCAATCCGGCAGAGTCTCGACGCTTCAAAGAAAAGAGATCCTTTTTCTGTTGATTCTGGGGCTCTATTTATAGGCGTAGGAGGCTCAGATCTCGCCTAAACTTCGGGAGACTTGGTCTGGCACGTGAGGGGACCTACGCGACCGTTTCCAGAAAGTTTCGCCTCGATCTGTGATCGGCACGAATCCATTTCGTATCGATCAAGATGATGTCCAATTGAGCTGAAATTTGGCATGGACATCCTCCAGTGTGCATGCAAGCTTCCCTGAAAATTTCATTGGATTTGGATTAATAGATCACGAGATATCGTCGATACGAACTGAGATTCCTCATAGGCTGTCTGGTTCATCTCCATGAATTCGACTCCATCTGTTCGCCTCGCTGGCTGCACGTGCTCTTGAAGTGAGGTGGCGGGCGCGCTTCGTCTCGATCCGGCCTTTGTGCCGCATTGACTATTTCGACTCCACATATCTCGCCCTGCTTACTTCGATGGAAGACACGTCACCTTGGCTAATTGACTCGTTGGATAAGAGCAAGTCAGCGGTTATGGGTTTGAAGTATTGTCTTCTGGTGGATACGAAATGGTCATGGACTGATGGATACGAAGTCGACGCGGGGCGATCGTAACGAAGCAGACGTTTTTCCGATGGGTTCGAACGAGCCTCTCTGGCTGGAGATTGATCGATGCGGAGTTCATTAACACGTGGACCTGGCCACTCTGATCGATACGAAACAGATGGATACGAAGTGAGGACTATTGAAGGACACGAAGTCCATCGATACGAACTCGATGGATTCGAAACATGACTAACATCACTGCTATGAACTACTGCTCTGGATGGATACGAAATATAGGCTTTTGATGGATACGAAAACACGCTGCTCTCTCCAACTTTGCATCCATCACAACTTGAGCCTATGAACTCGGACTGACTTGAAAATTGGAATGTTGGTCCACCTTGCTCTCCTAGTCATGCCCTATCAATTGTAGCTTGATCCGGATTTGGACAAAATCCAGCGATATCCATGACAAGCCATGCTTATTCTCTAGTTGGTTCCTTGGTGTCCTGGCCTTGCCAAAAGGCGGGATAACAGTCTGAAATTTGAAAAACGAAAAATGACGTCTTGATCAGAAGATGTTTTAGAATTTTTCTATGTAAAAATATTTCGGTTCAGAAGATAAAAATTTTCACGTTTAAAATGAACTGATGTGAAGTAAACGCGAACGAAATTTGCTGCGGTATTTTCCGACGAAACTTTTCCCATAACTATAACTATCTAGGCGCAATTTTTAAACAAAGTTTGGACGCTAATTGAAATCGTATGAAAGTTCCATAATTTTATGTTAAAATAATGGATTCAAAATTTTTAAATTGGGTCGGAATTTCAGGGTCGTTACAATCACTCACCAGACTTATTGTCTAACCCACTCCTCTTTTTCCCTTTTTCCCCCCAATAGGCCAGCAGAGTTGAGGATAGTTGATTCAGGTTGCTTGGAGATTCATTTCCAGTGTTTTCTCATTTCAGATGTATTCTTCTGCTTTTCATTTTTTTCATTTGGCTTATGATGGATTGGCACTTGTGAGAGGGATTATTATTAGTGTTACTTTTACTCTAATTATGTGAGGCTGAGATGTATTTTCATAAGACATGAGAGATTTCGAGTTCTTGAGACATGTTATTATGACTTATTTTGAGATGAAGATTAATTATGAATGATAAGTTATTATTTAAATGTTTTCTGCTGCTTTTACTTATTTGTCTTGTGAATCTTAGTCTCTGTGATGCTTTACTATACCTATAACGCACCACATCTTTTGGTGTGCCCTTTTTGGGAATACTAAGGGGTGTGGGGTGTTTCATAATTCCTTAAAAAAGAAACGTTATATTCCCTGAAGGAATATCATATAAAACTTTAGAAGTAATAACAATAGTTTATTCCTAAAAAACGGTATTGTATACCAATATTACACTCCAGAAGTAGTGGTTTTATCTCTCACATCTTACTTTCATTTGGTGCATCTAATTTTGTTACTGTATTTAAAGTTTGATATGGCATTTCAAAAGCAGTTACAACAAAAATCTCCAGTAGGGATATTTTATGCTATTGTAAAAGTAGTTATTATGTAATTTATATAAACGAAATATTATATATTGATATGGCATTCCAATAGTGCATATATATATCTTTAGAAGAGATAAGTTCACTCTAGAAGTGGCGATAATAAAATATCTCAAGAAGAGACTTATAAATTTGGAAATTGAAGAGATTTGTTTATATATTTGGTAATTTTATTAAACCAAATAAATGCATAGAAATTTGATTATAAAGGATTTCAATTTATTTTAGATTCGATTCTAAAAGTTAAAGAGCTATGTAATGTGCATCATATATTTCATTATAATTATATCAAACCTCCCAAATATGTAAGAAATCAAATTATCTCTAGAATACACTATGTTATGTTCACGTGTCTAATTATATCTTAAAGGTCATGTTTCTAGTTATTATTTCATAAGAAATATTATATGCATAATCATTTCTTGAAGAAATATCTTTAAATATTCTTCTGAAGAGATAGTCTATATGTCATATTATACATTTCATGAAAGCTATAAATACCATCTTGAAGATATCTGTATGTGCAACAAATATAATTGCATATTTTTATAAAATTCAAAGTGTTCAGAAGCTACTCTTTTTTTGTAAATATATCTCTTTTATTAAACTCTCAAAAGAGATGTGTAGAAATGTCTATATGATATTATAAATTATTCTCTGATAAGTAATCATAATTATTGTTCAAAACTGATATTTGAGATATAATTGAGGAATAAAACTTAACAACTTGAAGTTATGTGTATATTTTCTTCGAACCAGAAGTTCGATATGGTTCCAAACCAGATGTTTTGAACACTATCATGAGGTTTTGACGGATTCACATTGACATTTATCTATAAATAGAAATTAATAGTTTGGATCCGTGTAATAGTTTGTTCTAAAAATCACTAATTCAAATGAGAAAGAATATGAAAATTTATAATATATATGTAATACGTGGACGCACGTATTATCCATATATGTAAATATTCAGCTAACAACCTAAAGTTTGTTATGAGCTCATCTTATAGATTATGATAGATATTATTTAGTGATTTAAAATTCAATCAACATAAATGTTGAATGACCTGAAGTCATGTATATATTCAAATGATCTACACAATAAGTAAATTCCTCCAATTGACTAGATACAAACTCTAATAAGCAATATCAATTGAATGCATCTTATCAACTAATAAAAGGATCATCCTCCTATAATTGATATACATATAATGTATTTGCTAGTAGCAATGTGATAATGGGTCAAAATGAGAATCCAAGGAGGATTATTATTTATGTGATAATGTTTGTCAACGTTGAGGGGGAGAATAAAGGGATACAAGTTCATTTTGATCATATGTATTAAATATTTGTTAAAATATACAATGATGCAAAATATTAAGTAACTTGAATAAATTATCAATAATATCCCTAGTAGACTTTCTCCAATATAGATTTGAATCCCTGAAGGATCAAAATGTGTAAACCACATTTGAAATATGGTACAAAAGTCATTTCAAAATATTTTTGGAGTAAGTAATAAAGATGCCAAATAAAGTAGGTGAGTGTTCTTGAAGAAACACTTAAGGGTGCTCTGAAAGAGATCCATGACATGATTGTCAAATAACTCTAGATGTGGTTTAGGTACCTAAAACATGATAAATAAAGAGTCTCAATAAGTCATGTGTAGAATTCACAATAAATAATCATCGATGATAAATTTGTAAATAATAAAGCGCTTATGTTTATAAATGGATTAAAGATTCTAGATTAGGAGAATAACATGATTGGCCATCATGAACTTCTCCTAAATAAGAAATGTGGACCTGTAGTCCACAAAATATAATTAGTAACATGTATATAAAGTGGCAAAAGCACACTAAAATTACTAAAGCACATATAGTGTCAACAACATGTTAAGTGTCATGGACATGATATTTTTAGAGATAATTGAATTGATTGAAGTAGTGAAAGTGTTTGAAACACTTAAAATACCCTAAAGGTATAAATATTATTTAAATCATACTAAACGATGGAAGTATCAAAATTCCTGAAGAATATAAATAACTTTGGTGGTTATAAAGAAGGTAAAGAACAAGGAGCGTAGATTACAACTTCTTTTAAGTATTGTTATAATGAAAATCTTGATATAATTCATGATGAGTAGATTACTTCCTATTTTTCAGTATTGTTGTAATGAAACTCTTAATATCCATTGAAGTGGTAGTTATGATATACAAAAACTTATTAAAGTATATAAGTTCATATATAACTTTTATGGTTATAAAGAATGCAAAAGACATGGAGTTAAAATTATGACCTTCTTCTAAGTATTGTTGTAATGAAAATCTTGATATACTTCAAGATGATTAGATTACTTCCTGCTTTTTAGTATTGTTGTAATGAAATTTTTAATATTCATCAAATATGTATAGTTAAATACGCAAAACTTATTTGAAGCACAAAAATGAAAGCACATGAAGTGTTTTTCATAAAAGTAGCATACGAAATGCATAAAATGCAAATCATATTTGGAAGAAACAATCTTGGAGATTTTGATTGTATCGAAGGAAACTATTAATAAATTGTATTGTTAATGAGATACATATTTATGAATCCATAAGTATCTATAACCAATTTGAGTTATCGAAAGACGAATACGAATTCAGAAGAAACTTTTAAATTAGGGGGAACATCCATAATTTTTTATAATGCACTCTTTTTCCTTAACTAAGATTTTTTCCCACTGGGTTTTTATTATTAAGGTTTTAACGAGTCATTATCTTGATCTAGAAGTATCAACTCCCCAGTAACAATTGAAAATAAGTTATAATATACTCTTTTTCCTTATTTAAGATTTTTCCCACTGGGTTTTTCTTACTAAGATTTTAACGAGGCATTATCTTAATCTAGAAGAATCAAACATCTTTTTAAGAAATAACATCTCAAATATGTTATTTAAGTTAAATTGTATTTTTATCCTTGACTAAGGTTTTCCCCATCGAGTTTTCCTTTGTAAGGTTTTTAATGAAGTATTATATTGATCCAGAAGCATCAAACTCTTTTTCATGCTGTAAATTATTGAAATATGTCATACTATATTGTACTCTTTTTCCTTCACTAAGATTTTTTGCATAGGGTTTTTCTTAGTAAGGTTTTAATGAGGCATTATTTTGATCACGGAGTATCAAACTCTTTAAAAGGAATATCATTTTATGATATCTATGCTTTTACAAGTCCTACTCTTTTCCTCGTTCAAGATTTTTCCCATTAGGTTTTCCTAACGGAGGTTTTTAATAAGGTAACAAACAATAACTATATCGGCTGAATGGATATATGCAAACAAGATAATAATGAGAGAGAGAGCAATCCAAGGATTTGAAGATAGCATATGAGCATCCAAGAATTTGAAGATGCATATTCAAGGGAGAGTGTTATAATATATGCAAATATAAATAGTGAATATGCTATATACTATTTTTATGTTTAGTTCCACATCGTGGGATAAGTTCTATCCCAAACTCCTAGGCCTTTATATAAAGGAGCTAATGTAATGGAAATGTATGATTAATCTTTGTAATGAACGAAATATTTTCTTCCTCTTTCTCTAATGTCTTCTTATTTTCTTCTATTTTATAACATGCTAGCAATTATATCCATATTTACGCAATCAAATGATAGATACTATAATCAAGACTCCCTCCCTTATCCCACGCCCCTCTTCTTATTCCCCGGCTGAAGCACATTTAACTACCACTGGTTTGTTGTAATCACCGCATCTCAGACTCTTACACAGTCCAACAAATTTCACCAGTCATACTATACTTCAGACACTGTTCATCCTAGTCACGTTTATAATGTAGTTTAGGAAGACCGGTCTGCTACAGATACACAAACTATTGTAGCGTTGCATGTGCTTTGTCCTCAGCCAATTGTTCTTGAAGCTCCTATTATAGGTTATGCATATGCACAGTCAACACATCCAACAACTGATGCTGGCCTACTAGATCATGATCAAACCCAATTCGCATGATGATGCTTTATCTGCTGCATATGTTCAATATGTTGCAATTGTCCAGGTATAAGCGCTACCATTGCAGTTTGATGTACATCTTGCTACCCAAGTGCATCCTTTACTTACTACACATTCATATGCATCTTTTGTTGAATATGCAAGTATATGATTTTTGTTTGATGATAATATATATATATATTCATTAAATGTATTTGTTATTGTACTATTTTATTTTCACATAATTAAATAAATATTTGCTGAATAAAATAATTAACACATAATCTAAATTCAAACAGATATTTTATTCAAACAAATATTTTATTACAATTTTGAATAGTACAAATTTGAGCTCTCACTATATATACAATTTTCAACTACAACACAATTTGATCACCATACAATTATCATTTACATTAGCACCTCACTACATTTCACTCATTCACTCGTATTTATTTTTAGCTCTATTCCAGAGTGAATCTAGCATCAGAGTTATCTACAAAATAAACACTGATGCAGTAAAATTGAAAAGGAAATATTTTTGCAGTGTAAAATAAAATGTGCTTTTGAAAATATTATTTGCCTAGTTATTTGGGTTGTTCGTCATCATATTTATTTTGAATTCATCATACACGAACAACTTGTGACATGCCCAGTGTATCACTCACTGTACATGCCACAAGGCCGTGCACACCGATATACACTTGATAAAACTGCAGGGATAGGTGAGCACAAGGTCAAACCCGAGATATAAGCTGGATTCAACTCAGGTATAAAGTGATGTACACATGAAGCCAGCAACAACAGAGGCTAGACATTCCAACCAGACTCGAGTACACATGAAGACAGTTCTAATGAGTCAATATCAAACCAAACGGAAAACAAGTATACTTAATGTAAAGATATCAAGTGAAGGCCACACAAGCTACAGACTACAAGTGCAAAGCACCAATGGAGCAAGTCATAAACAACCAGACATCATGAACCAGCTCATATACAACTCATCACAAAAATGCAAACTGCAATAGAGGTATACAATAATCAAGTGAAAGCTCAAAGAAGTTTCAAAAAGCATGAATTATGAATGCAAGCATATGGAATCAATTACAAGACCACATCGAACACAACATAACAATTAAATGAACCAAAGGACAGAGAATCAATATGTACAAAGGGCCGCAACCAAATGTACAAAATCCAAATCTATGGCCATGGGAACATACACACTAAATTTCCAGTGAACCCAGCAAAGTTGACAGTGCAAACAAGTGCACAAGAACAAGCCCATGAAACAACATACACATAGACATTGCAACTGGGAAGTTTAAGTAACTCAAGATCAGACACAATGCAAGCTCAAGTGAAGTCAAAGCAAGCCTGGCAATATGGAAGCAAATGCACACGAGCTCGACTATTTTTTACAAGGCAGTTTTTTTCAAATCAATGTACATCAAACCAGAGAACCAAGCACATATGCACTTACAACACGACATCAATGTAACATGTCAGAGCAACCTATACCAGACTACAAAGAAACCAAGGCCAAGACCAGATTCAAGTATACAAAGAAAAGGAATTCAAGATGAATGCAAATCATCATAATCGAGTTCAACATAAACTGTATACAAGTGCAAACTGCAAGCAATATACATATGCAAAAATCATCTAGATACACTAGGCTTAACATATGCAAAAATATCAGAGAATACAAGACCACCAGTGATGATACAAGTGCAATGATTTAATGCAATGCAACAAGGACATAACAGGTGCATGGAGACTCAAGTGAAACAAATTTGAATGCTGTCAGAAGTGGCCGAAGTCAATTTGCAGTTACAAAAATCAGGGCAGCCGTGATTCAAACAAAGTCAATAGCCATGTGAACAATAAAATAACAAGTTCGAATTGAACAAATCAAAGTGTCAAAGTCATAGTAGAAGCGAAATCAAGGAACCCAATGTCAACAGAGAAAAGAACGGAACAAATTCTAGAGAAATTGCACACCGTGATAATCAAGCAACAAAAATATACAAATTGAAAAAGTCGGAGAAATCTCAAGCATTCAAGCATAATCAAATGGCCGAGCTAAAATTATCAGACGATTTCAAAAATATATTCGAACGAAAATTTAGGGTTTTCAACCCTATAAAACCCATTAACATCATAAGCAATAAGGTATTCGAGTTCAAACAATATCACGGAGCAAAGTTTAAATCAGTAACTCGAATAAAAAATTTGAGCATAATCGAAATCGAAAAGGAATATCACGCACCAATTTTTTAAACCAAGTATACGCGCTCGACAAAGTGGAGCAGCCGCAAGCAACGATTAGCGAAGGGATCAATTGACAAGCCAGATCAAAGAAAATTCATCACTGCAATTGAACAATTTTCAAGCGGCAGCCTCATCTATCATGAAGCCTTAATTTTTCTTTAAAGAGGAACGAACGAGCAAAAAGGAAGCAGCCATTATTTTTCAAGCAAAGAATACCGGCCGATAATACAAAAGGAAAAGGGGGATTTCACTTTAATTTATTTTGGGCCGGCATTTTTTTATTTTGGGCTTTAGTTTTTAAAAGTAGGGTTTTATTGTTTAAGCTGTTTTTATTTTGTATTTTACTTTTAAACTTTTGTAAATTCTAGCCGTGTGACTAGGGGACGAACTACGGTGGTGTAGTTCGAGAATCGCAACTCAATGGCTGAGTTGTGGTAGGGTTTTGAGCGTAGAGTTAGCTTAGTCGATAGCGGGTATCACAAGTTTACGTGTGTAAGTGTCTGACTACTTAATTTCTAGTAGAAACCTTGGGGGCAGCACGTAGGCAGGATTTTGCCGAAGCTGGGTAAATCTGTGTTGTTCTATTTCTGCTTTTATGATTCTGTTATTATTTGTGTGTTATTATTCTGCTATATCTATGTTGAAATTATTTTATATATTTCCGCATTAAATTTTTATAATTATTAGTACCACCCTATTCACCTCCCCTCTAGGGTGAAATCGATTCTACATCTTTTCCATCATCAAATGCTTCTGCCGATATCCCCCTTAATCAAGCTTTTGAACCTACACATGCCTCATCTCGTGCACCTTCTACACATGATTAATATCCTATATCGCAGCCTGGTCCAAAAATTTTCATTTGGCTGCAAATGCTTTGGTTTTTCCACCATTGTCCTTTGGTTTGTTACGATCTTAATCTATGATTTGTGCACCATTGCAAGTCCTTTTTCGGCCCATCGAGTTTCATGATCAACATGTTTCCTCCTAGGCTCAGCTGTTGAGTGTTCTCCTTGATCCACCATATGTAGTTGCTTCCCTGATTCAGCTACTGCGACCCCACCACACATACTTGTCGCAATCAACACTCATAAACATATCCATTCAGCTATTCATGCACATGGTGTGCACGCACAACATTCACAGTTGTGTGAAAATACTACTGCCACCATTTCTGCTCATTCACAGTCATCTGCTGTTTCGAAGACTCGACAACCTATATATAGCAACTTCTCTTAACCATGCTGAAGAGCAATCTGATGTGCATCATGGGCTTTATCAGTCAACAGTTGTCGCTCCTCTTATTGCGTTATTGCACGCTCATAATGTGCATGATCAAGCTGGTCAACTCTTCCAATCTAAAGTGCATCCCGATGCACAAGCTTCCTCGATTCAGTTTACTCATGCACTTATGTCACAAATGATCATGCCATTTATAAGCAACATTGCGATATAGATCTGTCTGATTGGTGCAAATAGAAAGACTGAACAAATCCTATCGGTACAAAAAATGACGTAAAAGGAATCCGAGTAAAATTGAAATAAAGATTAAAGAACAATAACAAAGACAAATATCTTAGAGCATCTCCAACAGTTTGGAGTGCGGAAATTGGATTTTCCATACTCCAAAATGTTGGTGGCCTCATTTCTCCAACAGAAATGAGGCCAGGCGCCTGATGACTAGGCGCCTGTTGAACAGGCGCCCACATTCAACAAGTGCCAAATTGTTCAATAGGCGCCTGCATTAAAAAGGCGCCTGGTAGGCAGGCGCCTATTCAACAGGTGTCTCAATATGGGGCGCCTGTTGAACAGGCACCTGGTTTCCAGGCGCCTGTTTAACATACGCCTCATATAATCCAGAATCCCCAACTCATGCACGCCGCTTTCCACATTATCCACATTTCCAGCCTCTGTTGGAATGAGTTTTGGGTTTAGATTTCCAATTTTCGTATCTGTTGGAGAAGCTCTTAGTGCACATATTAATCGTTATAGGAAAACACAAAATTAACAAATGAACTCCTATAGGCATTTTCATGATATTCACAAATGCTTTATAATACACTTCCATGGCCGACATCAAAATATCGACAATTTGCGATTGAACAAATTGATGGCATTAGAGGAACACAAATATGATTCATTGCAATGGATATGACATGTTACAGATAACCAATATTTTTGTATAATTAGTTATTCCAAGAGAATACTTATTGAACTATGAAATAATATAACAAATAAGACAATTAATACAATGCATAAGGTGACAATACCTAGTTTTGTCAAGGTTGTATAGAAATAATATCACAAAAACATGATTTTATATTTTGATATTAACTCTACATAAAACAACATCATTAGCCAGTTGACCACAACTAACCATAAGAACTAAAATAAGAAAAGCATACTTATGTTAGCCCAAAATGAATTTTAACCGAGTAAATTATAAGTATTTTAAGTGATAAAAATAAAATAAATGTGCCTAATGAAAATAATATGTTTGTCTTTATAATTTACCAAAACCTTTCACCGCTCATGGGTTTTATTTAAATTAAAAGGACTGACTTTGCAAATGAAGATTTAAATTCATGTTGGCAATAGTAAAAAATTCCATTTCTGCCTTTTCTTAGCTACAAAAACAGTAATATTTAGAAAGTCTTTACTATTGAATGAAAAGAAGAATTCTAGATAATTTCCATTAACATATGTTTTAATGAAACTATTCAATAACTTAGTAAATTGTTGGAGTATTGTTTAAGAACTTAGCAGAAAGTTGCAATATTTTTCAGGTACTCACGATCTTAAGCTGACAAACATAAATAGTTTATCTATAACATGGAAGAATCTTATGATACTACACTTGACCTTAAAAAGAAAAATATGTTCATCAAACCAACTTAATTTTGTGTACTAGACTTCAAAATTTGAGATGTTTACAAATGTGCCTATTTAGTTGTTGGGAGAAATCCCTTTAGATGACCAGTCTAAGGGAATAAAAAATCCAATGCAGCGGAAAACAACTAGATCGTGATTGTAGTGAAACGAAACAAACCGAGATAAACACCAGAATAGACAGTCACAGATCTACGCAATGCAGAAAAATAAATAACACCAGTATTTATAGTGGTTACACTACCACGATGCAGTGTACGTCCATTTGGGGAGAGGAGATTTTATTAATCACTGAAAGATTAGAGTTACAAGATTGATTCACTTTTGGAGGTTATTAACAATACAGACGAAATTCTGCAGAGTTTCAGCTCTCTAAGATGGCTGTCATTTTTGTTCAGAAGCTCCATTGTTTATAGAGTGAAGAAATGAGGAGAGGGGTAGCTACTATATAGCAGCCCTGGGGTTGATTCGATAGTCTTGGTTCGGCATGTTTGGTCCAGCAAACAACGCACATAGTTTGGTCCGACATGCTAACACCACTGGACGAGATATTTGGAGCGACACATCACTCTATTTGGTTCGATCAACTTCTTGAATCTGGACCGGCATATTAGCTTCACCGCTCTAGAATTTTGGTTCAGCAAAACACACTGCATCTTCAAAGTCACCACCACCGGACGAGATATTTCGTCTGTTTCTCCTCAATGCCGAACGAAACACACCGAATGAAGTAGCTCATTTAGTCTCCACCCTACACCGCTCCAGCTCCACCGAATCAAATTAGTGATTCGACAATTCTTCCTGGAGCTTGCTTCCACTGCTAGGGTTAGGGCTTCATCCTTTCTCATCGACGCTTCTCCAATGGCCTTGCTCGTTCTTCAAATTGCGAATTGGAATTCAGGTATCATTCTAACAATCTCCACCTTGATACCGAATTCCATACAAGCCTTCCAACTTCATCATACCTTCATGATCCAGACAATGGATACTTAAACAATGAGCTTCGGCAATGCCATTACCAATTACACTCTGTCAACGAACTCCAGCAAAGCCACCACTAATCAAAAAAGTGTTCGAAGTACCCAGTCCGTGCAGAACCTATCAATCTCCACCATGAAAACAAACGTCTTCATGAACCATCTCAACTCCCCCCTCCCATGCCACCCCGTGGCACCTAGTACTTCATTAAGCGAATAAAGTCCGAGAAATGCTCAAACTTAGCAACAAGAAACGACTTGGTAAACATGTATGCTGCCTTTTCCTTTGTGTGAACCTTCTAAAGACGATCTAGCTTCTCTTCACTCATCGAGACAAGAAACGACTCTCTCACCTCATTATGCTTCGTCCTCGAGCTGAACGCCAAATTTTCAGCTAAGTGAATTGCACTCTAACTGTCACAGTACACATCCACGCCTTCATATACGAAGCCCAAATCACACAACAGTCGCCTCAAATAAAGCGGCCTCCTTGGCTGCTTCAACCGCAGCTATGAGCTATGCCTCTGTAGTATACAAAGCCATAATCGTCTGCAGCATTGCTCTCCAATTGATCGATGTCCCACTAATGGTGAACACATATCCGGAGGTTGACTTCCTTCGATCTCTATCACCGGCATAGTTGGAATCACAAAATCCTACCAAGCTGAAATCTCTTCCTCTTCCGCTAAAGATAAGTCCATGGTTTGGAGTTCCTTTAAGGTATATGAAGATACACTTCACTGCTTCTCAATGCGTCTTTTCTGGATTTGCCATGAACCTACTCACCAATCCAACCGCTTGTGCAATGTCAGGCCTAGTGCAGACCATGACATACATCAAGCTACCAACTGCACTAGCATATGGGATCTTCATCATATAAGCCTTGTCCTTTTCTGAGATCGGAGAGCCTTTCTAGAAAGTTGTATGTGCAAAGGCATGGGTGTACTGATTGCCTTTGCCCCTTCCATGCTAAACCGAGCAAGCACCTTTCGAATGTACTCCTTTTGAGTGAGGCTCAAAATTCCTAGCTTTCTATCCCTTTAGATTTCTATACCCAACTTTTTCTTTTCTTCTACAAGGTCTTTCATTTCAAATTCCGCTTTTAGCTTTAGTTTCAAACTATCGATTTCGGCCTTATCCTTGGAAGCAATCAACATATCATCTACGTACAAGAGTAGGTACACACATATAACATTCTTTAAATGCTTGAAGTACACATAACCGTCTTTGATGCTACGATCAAAACCAAGTGAAAGCATAAAAGAGTCAAACCTCTTGTACCATTGTCTGGGCGACTGCTTACGTCCATACAATGACTTCTTCAATTTGCAAACCCAATTTTCTTTCCCATCTACAAAAAATCCTTCTGGCTGCTTCATTAAGATGGTCTCATCCAAGTCTCCGTGCAAGAAAGCGATTTTCACATCCAGTTTCTCCAGCTCCCAGTCATGAGCTGCGACGATAGCGAGAAAAATGCGAATGGACGTATGCCTCACTACTGGAGAGAATATCTCATCATAATCCAATCCCTTTCTTTGTAAAAACCCTTTAGCAACTAGTCTAGCCTTGTATCTCCCATCATCCTTCACCTTGAACATCCGCTTGCAACCTATGGCTTGGCTTCCTTGAGAAGGTGGTACCAAATCCCAAGTCTTGTTCTTCTTCAACGACTCTAACTCCTCTTCCATAGCGCACATCCACTTCGAACTGTCACATGACTTCAAAGCTTCATCAAGGTCAAGCGGCTCCACATGAACCACACGTAAGGCATGTTCAAACTGATCATCAAGGCTAAGGTTCGCAAACTGCCAACCACCATACCTTTCGGGCGGCCTAATAGTCTTACGACTGACCCGGGTAGGTATTGCTTTGCCTAAACTCCTTTCAGCTCCACCTTGAACTGAACTTCCTCTAGATTCATGCACATCACCAGCACTACTAGAAAGTACCTGTGGACTATCATGTGATGTTTCATTAACTATGTTTTCCACGACAGCATTAACAACTCTACTATATGGCTGGAACACGGGAACTTCTTCCAACTCCTTAGGCCTATCAAAATCTTCTGATGTGGTAGGTTGCTTCTCCTTCGGATTGAACAAAGCAGACTCATCAAAAGTAACATGTCTAGAATGAACAATCTTCCGATCAACAGGGTTTCAAAATGCGATAACCTTTGACCCCATCGGTGTATCCCATTAGTATGCCCTTGTATGCTCTAGCCTCCAACTTGTCATCACATGTATGGTGAACGTACACAAGACAACCAAAAATTCAAAAGTAACCAAGATACACTGCTTTACCTCTCCACTTCTCCTCTAGAATCTTCCCATCTATGGCTGAGCACGGAATTCGATTTATGATATGCGCCGCAGTTGATAATGCCTCAGCCCAAAAGCCACTAGACAAGCCCGCCGTCAATCTCAAGCAACAAGCCTTCTCCAGTAGAGTCATATTCATCCTTTCTGCAACCCTATTGGATTGCGGATCGTCGGGTGTAGCGAAATGTCTCTGAATTCCACGTTGTCTACAAAAGTCGAGGAACTCCGTAGAGACAAATTCACCGCCATTATCAGATCTCAGCACCTTCAACCTAGAACCGATTGGTTCTCAACAAGTGCTTTCCAATCTTTGAACTTCTCAAAACTTTCTGATTTGGCCTTCATCACATACACCCATACTTTCCAAACTCCTCTAAGAGAAGGAGTAGCAACCGGTCCCCAGACATCTGTATGTATGTACTCAAGTACTCGCCTCGATCTATGGAGTCCAACTCCAAAAGCTACTTTAGTTTGCTTGCCTAACACACACTCCTGGCAAAAGTCCATCTTGTCGAAGCTTTCTCCTTTGATCATCTTCCATCTTCGAAGCAACTCTAAGTCCTTCTCTAAAATATGACCCAGCTTGAGATGCCAAAGCTTTGTAACATCCAATGCACGAGAACTATCTACTCCAACACATGAATCTCCAAGAACTGTGGTTCCTTTCAACAAATAAAGATTTCGAAACACATCTCCTTTCATAAGAACTAGTGCACCTCTCGAAACCTTCAAACTATCCTTCTCGATAGTTACCTTGCATCCCAAAGATGCCAATTGTCCTAAAGAAATTAAGGACTTCCGAAGACCTAGAACATACCAGACACTTGTCAAAGTGCATATCACTCCGTCAAACATCCTGATCCTCACTATACCTTCACCCATTGTTCTACAGCTAGCATCATTACCCATAAGAATAGAGCTTCCCTCTCGTCCAATGAAAGAACTGAAGTAATCCTTATTAGGCGTCATATGGAAAGACACCCCGAGTCCAACACCTAATGGTCTGAGACATTTGACACTATTGTAGACAACACATCGTCAGATACAGACTTCTCCACCACAAATGATGAAGATCTGTCTTCTTCTTCAAATTTGGACAATCCTTTTTCCAATGACTAGGTTTCTTGCAGATAAAGCACTTCCCATCCTTAGACTTTCCTCTTCTGCAATTACCGGGCTTTCTGGACTTGGAACGCCCTCTAGAGTGCTGATTCTTCTTATCTTCTCTACCTCTTTCAATCAACCGGTCGTGACTACTACTTCCACCTCTACTTTCTTTACTTATCTCCATCACCTGATCTCTCAAGCCCTCAAATAGAAGGTCTGACTTCACATCTTCCACTGTCAATGTGTCTCTAGCGAAGTTAAGGCTGTTAGCGAAACCTATGTATCGCTCTGGAATAGAACACAAAAGAATCACTGCCATTTTCTCCTCATCCATCTTCAAGTCAACAGTCTTCATTACAAGATCATCAAAGAAATTAAGATGTTCCTTCACCGAAGTGCCCTCTCTCATCCGCTTGGTGAAAAATGTCTTCAGCAATATCAGACGGTTAGTCAGAGATTTCTTCAAGTAGAGATTTTTTAGCTTGGTCCAAATGCTTCTAGCAGTGGTCTCACTGCTAATTTCTGAGATGACATTCTCTCCTATAGCTAGTTGTAAAGTAGTAAACGCCCATTTCTCTATCTCCTTCCTTTCCGCGACTGAGATGTCAGCCATCAACTCCTCAGGGGCAAACACTACTTGATGGACTTCATTCCTCATTAGAATAGCCTTCATCCTCCATTGCCACTTCTCGAAGTCTTTATCCCCATTCCATTTCTCAATTGCCAACTATGATCCTAACGCGATATACATCCCTCCAGTATAGGGTCATGTAACAACTGGAGTCCCTTCATCTCCTACCATAACATCTAACACTCCTCAACCGGGCTCTAATACCAAACTATTGGAGAAAATCACTTTAGATGATCAGTCTAATGGAATAAAAAAATCCAACGCAACGGAAAACAACTGGATCATGATTGTAGTGAGACGAAACAAATGGAGATAAACACCTGAATACACAGTCACAGACCTATGCAATGCAGAAAAATAAATAACACTAGTATTTATAGTGGTTCCACTACCGCTAGGCAGTATACGTCCACTTGGGGATAGGAGATTTTATTAATCACTGAAAGATTAGAGTTACAAGATTGATCACTTTTGGAGGCTATATATAAGAAAAATTAACATCACAGACAAAATTCTACAGAGTTTCAGCTCTCTAGGATGGCTGTCATTGTTGTCCAGAAGCTCCACTATTTATAGAGTGAAGAAATGAGGAGAGGGGTAGCTCCTATATAGCAGCCCTGGGGTTGGTTCGGCAGTCTTGGTTCGACATGTTTAGTCCGGCAAACAACGCACATAGTTTGGTCCGGCATGCTAACACCACTGGACGAGATATTTAGAGTGGCACATCACTCTATTTGGTTCGGTCGACTTCTTGAATCTAGACCGACATAATAGCTTCACGGCTCCAGACTTTTGGTTTGGAAAAACACACTGCATCTTCGAAGTCACCACCACTGGACGAGATATGTCATCCGGCTCTTCTCAATGCCGAACGAAACACCACCGAACGAAGTGCTCGTTCGGTCTCCACCCTATACTGCTCCAGCTCCACCGAACCAAATTAGTGATTCGAAAATTCTTCCTGGAGCTTGCTTCCGCTTCTAGGGTTAGGGCTTCCTCCTTCCTCATTAACGCTTCTCCAATGGCCTTGCTCCTTCTTCAAATCACGAATTGGGATTTAGGTATCATCCTAACATTAGTAACACAAATAGTTAGCAAAATACAACCTTATGGAATTTTTTTTATAGTTGTGTGTATGAGAGATTAAGTTAGGCTGTCCTTGTGTTGTAATGCAAATTTATTTTTTGCAATTTTTGAATGATGCTAAAAATGGTAAGAAATAATATATCTTCAACCAAAAAACCTATTACTTAAGCATTACTCTGTATTCATTATTCTTGGTAATATAATCAGGTGAAGTTACATCAAAGAATTTACTGTGATTACATGTGAACTTATGGAAAATTCATACAATAAGTCACTGAATTTTAGGTGTAACTTTAGAATAAACATTGCAGTACTTAAGAGTGCACAAATACCCAAATCATGTGGATTCACTAAGTATTCATACATCTAAGATTAAATCATTTTTAAAAGATAACCATCATTTTATTTCCACTCAACTGCTATCTACGTATATGGCAAGAACTGTTCTACACAGAAATATATTATAATAACAATAATAACATATATGTATTGAAAATAAAATAAATTGAATCAACTGATAATGCAAGGTTCTTCCCTTAAACTATGGTATAACATAGCATACAAAAATATTAAAACGCACTTCCTAGTTGGAAATTGATGGATTTTAAGGAAATTATGTTTTCAGTGTTTCTTATTACAATTTAAATAATATATTATGTATATTTTGAAAAAAATCTCTACTTAAGCACTTTGATTGAATGAATTGCTATATGAACATTTTCTAATGGATTAGCTCTATCATAGTTTCTTATTCTTGTTGATCTATTATATGTGTGCGTGCGCATGTTTCGAAACCTATTTTTATTGAACTCTATAATTACCACATCATGGATGTAAAGGAAATAATTTTTTCTAAAAGCGACCATTAAGAAAATATTACAACGTTATGACCTCTATCAATTAATACTAACTTGACAAAGGAATTTCCCAAATCCCTATGAAACATAAAATCATATATTTATTACACACGATCAAACCCGGCCCAGAGGGAAGCCCACCAAGCCCAAGGGCATGGGCAACCCACCTGGGTCGTGTCAAAAATGAAAATTAAACTGATTTGAGGTAAAACAAAAAAAGAAAAAGTAAACCGGGTTGGAGCAGAAAAGAAAAAGAAAAACTGATACATTTTTCTCCTCCACAAAAGTAATGTAAGGCCCATCTATTACTCTCTCAATACCTAATCTCATTCCCAAATTCGTATCCATCTTCCTCAACAAATATTAAGGTTTAAATTGCTACACCACTGCTGCCAAGCACCACCTCCCAACTTCTCAACTACCGCTACCTTCGTTTGTGATGCTTTGTCACTGCCACTCCGTACTCAACATCGCTAGCTCAGCTGTCAAACCGTGCTCTTTCCTCTTTTGTCATCTTTGAGTCAAGTATTTAAATTTAATGTTTTCCTTTTGCAATTCTACTGCACCATGCTGATTTTTTATACAATTGTACTTAATTGTATTAAGATGGATCTTTACATGTTAGTGCAAAGTTGGATTCATGTAAGCCTTGGTCAGTTTGTTGAACATGCATGTAAAAGTAATTGAGATAAAGATTAAGGAAGTAAATGTACATTTATTTACAATTCACAATTTTGCAGATTTGTTAGAAATTTATTTGAAACCATTTTAAAAATAGCATTTGCGCTTTATAAATTTGTATAATTACTTTTAACATAATTTAAAAACAAATTTGTGGTAAAACAATATATTTTAAATGTGTTGTTAGATAGCAAATACTGTAATGAGAAAAGAAGACGATAAGACAATAAAAAGTGAGCGAGATCCAGAAAATAGAACTTTGGAGATTATAATAATTATTTAGTATTTTTCTTTGAACTATTTGAAGAAAATTAATCATCATTTTTTATCAAAATTATTATTTAGTTTTTTTTATATATAAATTAAATGCAGTACCTACTTAGTGCTCACTTTTTGTATAAAATGTTCATATTTTGTATGCATAAGGTCTTTTCTGATCATATGTATGGTATAGGGCAACATAAATTAAGTTGGATTTGGGCACCCAATTCTTTGGGTCGGCCCCGCTCATGATTAAGGCATCCTAATGCTTCATAGAACATTATTTATTTTTTAATCATCGGACCAGTCTTCAAAAGCAAACCAATCATCGCATTTAAGATTAAGTTGAACCCAAGGGCTTTAGTTAAGATTTCTTTTTTCCTAACAAAATTTACATAATATCAAAGTAGAAGAAACTTAGAAATCAATTGGTTTTCTTAATCCTCATATATTTCTTAGATGTACTATCATTAAATAACATCATGAATCGTGGTAAATAAGCAATTAGTTTACCTTATTATCTCTAGTAGAATCACCATGTTGAGTACAAATGTATCATATGTACTTTTCAAAAGCACGGTTTATTCTTAGTAAAAGTGGGGATAACAATTTATGTTATTTTTAATAGCTAAAATTATATAGCATATTGATGTTATTTATGAATCAAATGAGTATAAGATCTTCGATTTGATGCCTGAATAAAAGTGCATAAAGACTTTTGATAAGAAAGTATTCATATTTGATCCAGGAGGAGTTTTAAGAACGTCTAAGGTAGTTCTCACGAAGGAGTATTCATGTTTCAGACATAGAGTTCAATTTGACATGCAGGGTTCCTTTTACATAATCTTTTTTCCAAGAAAAGATGAAATATGGCAGTTTATTTGGATTTGATATCACAGACAAGATATATGAGTAAATTTGCAGAGGTTGTGCCAAATTATTCTAAGGATGATGAAGTTTTTGTTTTTAGTTTGGCTAGACAAGAGAGTAGGACAAGAACTTATAAGAGAACTGTACCAAATGAGTTTGAGCTGTGTTGCAGATTTTCAAGGTCATTTATATCAATGTTTTCACACAAAGTTCCAATGACAAGAGTTGAAAAAAATGGTTTGTTGCTTGGGCACTGAGATGCCAGCACTTTGACATTGCTACAACCAACTTACGACCTTGAGGACAAGGTCGATTTTAAGGGGTTGGCAATGATACAGACATAGTTATGGATACATGCGTAGAGGATCATACATCACCAAATGCGGTAAATACCAAACCCAAACGCATTACTGGGCTGCCTAGAAGGAGCTTGGAATGAGTACAGCAGAATTAGTTATGCAGAACATTGCTAATCTTTGATATTTTTCTTTATTTCTTTTGTTGGCTTTATTTCAAAAGTTTGTTGCTAGGTGCTGGGTATTATATTGACAGCTTTACAAGTTGTAACCAAAAATGTAATCATGGCTATATATAGTCGGAGGTAATGAAAGGAAAGTAGCTCTGTCATAATTAGCATTTTCTTATGCTCTTTTCTGTCTCTTTTTTCCTCTTCCTCCTCTTTTCCCCTTCATTCCTCCTTCCTCCTTCAGATCTACCTTATATCCCTATCTTTTGGTGCTTTCACTCTTGCTCTTACCTCCTTTATCTCTATTCTCTAATTCTCTTCACCGTCTAGATCTACTCTTTTTCTTAACTCTTATTTATCCACCTTATCATCTGTTCTTTTCAAAAAAAACCTGCTTAAAGAAGAGCCATATAGTTCAGATCCGATTTAAAATCAAATATGTCTGCTACGGGTTTTAGAGCCTCTCGTAAAATAGGTAATTTTGATGCTGCTAGTTTTACTACCCATGAATCCAATCAAGTTCTACTAGTTTTAGTACACAATATTATCTATCCAATCACTGAGTATGAAATCCATCGAGTGTTTGATCCATATGGATATGTAGAGAAGATTGACATATTACAATCAAGTGAAATGTTGGAAGCAATTGTTCAATTTGATTCATGTCAAAATGCTATTTGGGAAAAGAGTCAATTGCAAGGAAGATACATATATGATGGATGTTGTCAACCTGATATAGAATTCTATAAAAATTTTGATAAAGAGAATCAAACTGGAAAAATATTGATGGAGAATGAATTTGCATCAGATTTGGATTTCATAAAATATGAACTTTGTCGGATAATGGTTATTATAGAGAGAATGCAAGATAGAATAAAAACAATGAATTCTTCAATCCAAAAACTGTCCCATACAGCTTCCAAGAGTTCCATATCTACTGGATCGAAATCGGGTCTTGATATCATGGAGTTGAAGTCATCCATAAGATCATCATCTTCGGTACCTATATCATTATCAATCATAACTCCTGCTCCTAGTCCAGTTGTTTCATTAAGCAGTGCATCTTCAAAACTGGAATTAAGTCTTCATCCCCATCTTAAGTTGCTTGAGAGACCACCCACTATGTTAGCTACCCCTACAGAAGTTTGTTCTTCAGCAACGTTAAATGCTGCATCATTTTCTTATATGATATTATCTACTCCTATGAAATTAGCTCCAGTAAAAGTATTTTCTTCAATGAAAGAATATGCTCCATTGCAGCTAAATATGCTATCATGTTCTCACTATAATTGTTGGCTCATGTCTCGATGTCAATATTTTGAGTTTGGAAATGTACATTGTGCTAACAAAATGTATGGCGTAATGTATGAATCAAATGAGTATAAGATGTTCAATTTGATGCTTGAACAAAAGGGCATGAAGACTTTTGATAAGAAAGTATTCATATTTGATCCAAGAGGAGTTTTAAGAACGTCTAAGCTAGTTCTCACAAAGGAGTATTCATGTTCAGTCATAGAGTTCAATTTGACATGCAAGGTTCCTTTTACATAATCTATTTTCCAAGAAAAGATGAAATATGGGCGGTTTATTTGGATTTGATATTACAGACAAGATATATGAGTAAATTTGCAGAGGTTGTGCTAAATTATTCTAAGGATGATGAAGTTTTAGTTTTTAGTTTAGCTAGACAAGAGAGTAGGACAAAGCTTATAAGAGAACTGTACCAAATGAGTTTGAGCTGTGTTGCAGATTTTCAAGGTCATTTATATCAATGTTTTCACACAAAGTTCTAATGAAAAAAATGGTTTGTTGCTTGGGCACTGAGATGCCTGCACTTTGTCACTGCTACAACAAACTTACGACCTTGAGGACAAGGTCGATTTCGAGGGGTTGGCATTGATACAGACATAGTTATGGATACATGCGCTGAGGATCATACATCACCAAATCCAGCAAATACCAGACCCAAACGCATTACTGGGCTGCCTAGAAGGATCTTGGAATGAGTACAACAGAATTACTTATGCAGAACATTGCTAATCTTTGATATTTTTCTTTATTTCTTTTGTTGGCTTTATTTCAAAAGTTTGTTGCTAGGTGCTGGGTATTATATTGACAGCTGTACAAGTTGTAACCAAAAATGTAATCATGGCTATATATAGCCGGAGGTAATGAAAGGAAAGTAGCTCTGTCATAATTAGCATTTACTTATGCTCTTTTCTATCTCTTTTTTCCTCTTCCTCCTCTTCTCCCCTTCATTCCTCCTTCCTCCTACAAATCTGCCTTATTTCCCTATCATTTGGTGCGTTCACTCTTGCTCTTACCTCCTTTATCTCTATTCTCAAATTCTCTTCACCATCCAGATCTACTCTTTTTCTTAACTATCATTTATCCACCTTCTCATCTGTTCTTTTCAAAAAAAAACTGCTTGAAGAAGAGCCATATAGTTCAGAGCCGATTTAAAATCAAATATGTCAGCTACTGGTTTTAGAGCCTCTAGTAAAATCGGTAATTTTGATGCTGCTGGTTTTACTACCCATGAATCCAATCAAGTTCTACTAGTTTTAGTACACAATATTATCTATCCAATCACTGAGTATGAACTCCGTCGAGTGTTTGATCCATATGGATATGTAGAGAAGATTGACATATTACAATCAAGTGAAATGTTGGAAGCAATTGTTCAATTTGATTCATGTCAAAATGCTATTTGGGCAAAGAGTCAATTGCAAGGAAGATACATATATGATGGATGTTGTCAACTTGATATACAATTTTATAAATATTTTGATAAAGAGAATCAAACTGGAAAAATATTGATGGAGAATGAATTTGCATCAGATTTGGATTTCATAAAATATGAACTTTGTCGGATAATGGTTATTATAGAGAGAATGCAAGATAGAATAAAAACAATGAATTCTTCAATCCAAAAACTGTCCCATACAGCTTCCAAGAGTTCCATATCTACTGGATCGAAATCGGGTCTTGATATCATGGAGTTGAAGTCATCCATAAGATCAGCATCTTCTGTACCTATATCATTATCAATCATAACTCCTGCTCCTAGTCCAGTTGTTTCATTAAGCAGTGCATCTTCAAAACTGGAATTAAGTCTTCATCCCCATCTTAAGTTGCTTGAGAGACCACCCACTATGTTAGCTGCCCCAGCAGAAGTTTGTTCTTCAGCAACGTTAAAAGCTGCATCATTTTCTTATATGATGTTATCTACTCCTATGAAATTAGCTCCAGTAAAAGTATTTTCTTCAATGAAAGAACATGCTCCATTGCAGCTAAATATGCTATCATGTTCTCACTTTAATTGTTCGCTCGTGTCTCATTGTCAATATTTTGAGTTTGGAAATGTACATTATTCTAACAAAATGTATGGTGTAATGTATGAATTAAATGAGTATAAGATGTTCGATTCGATGCTTGAACAAAAGGGCATGAAGACTTTTGATAAGAAAGTATTCATATTTGATCCAAGAGGAGTTTTAAGAACGTCTAAGCTAGTTCTCATGAAGGAGTATTCATGTTTCAGTCATAGAGTTCAATTTGACAGGTAGGGTTCCTTTTACATGATCTTTTTTCCAAGAAAAGATGAAATATGGGCAGTTTATTTGGATTTGATATTACAGACAAGATATATGAGTAAATTTGCAAAGGTTGTGCCAAATTATTCTGAGGATGATGAAGTTTTGGTTTTTAGTTTGGCTAGACAAGGGAGTAGGACAAGAACTTATAAGAGAACTGTACCAAATGAGTTTGAGCTGTGTTGCAGATTTTCAAGGTCATTTATATCAATGTTTTCACACAAAGTTCCAATGACAAGAGTTGAAAAAAATGGTTTGTTGCTTGGGCACTGTGATGCCAGCAATTTGACATTGCAACAACCAACTTACGACCTTGAGGATAAGTTCGATTTTGAGGGGTTGGCAATGATACAGACATAGTTATGGATACATGCGCAGAGGATCATACATCACCAAATGCAGCAAATACCAGACCCAAACGCATTACTGGGCTGCCTAGAACGATCTTGGAATGAGTACAGCAGAATTAGTCATGCAGAACATTGCTAATCTTTGATATTTTTCTTTATTTCTTTTGTTGGCTTTATTTCAAAAGTGTGTTGCTAGGTGCTAGGTATTATATTTACAGCTGTACAAGTTGTAACCAAAAATGTAATCATGGCTATATATAGCCGGAGGTAATGAAAGGAAAGTAGCTATGTCATAATTAGCATTTTCTTGTGCTCTTTTCTGTCTCTTTTTTCATCTTCCTCCTCTTTTCCCCTTCATTCCTCCTTCCTCATGCAGATCTACCTTATATCCCTATCATTTGGTGCTTTCACTCTTGCTCTCACCTCCTTTATCTCTATTCTCTAATTCTCTTCACCATCCAGATCTACTCTTTTTCTTAACTATCATTTATCCACCTTCTCATCTGTTCTTTTCAAAAAAAAACTGCTTGAAGAAGAGCCATATAGTTCAGAGCCGATTTAAAATCAAATATGTCAGCTACTGGTTTTAGAGCCTCTAGTAAAATCGGTAATTTTGATGCTGCTGGTTTTACTACCCATGAATCCAATCAAGTTCTACTAGTTTTAGTACACAATATTATCTATCCAATCACTGAGTATGAACTCCGTCGAGTGTTTGATCCATATGGATATGTAGAGAAGATTGACATATTACAATCAAGTGAAATGTTGGAAGCAATTGTTCAATTTGATTCATGTCAAAATGCTATTTGGGCAAAGAGTCAATTGCAAGGAAGATACATATATGATGGATGTTGTCAACTTGATATACAATTTTATAAATATTTTGATAAAGAGAATCAAACTGGAAAAATATTGATGGAGAATGAATTTGCATCAGATTTGGATTTCATAAAATATGAACTTTGTCGGATAATGGTTATTATAGAGAGAATGCAAGATAGAATAAAAACAATGAATTCTTCAATCCAAAAACTGTCCCATACAGCTTCCAAGAGTTCCATATCTACTGGATCGAAATCGGGTCTTGATATCATGGAGTTGAAGTCATCCATAAGATCAGCATCTTCTGTACCTATATCATTATCAATCATAACTCCTGCTCCTAGTCCAGTTGTTTCATTAAGCAGTGCATCTTCAAAACTGGAATTAAGTCTTCATCCCCATCTTAAGTTGCTTGAGAGACCACCCACTATGTTAGCTGCCCCAGCAGAAGTTTGTTCTTCAGCAACGTTAAAAGCTGCATCATTTTCTTATATGATGTTATCTACTCCTATGAAATTAGCTCCAGTAAAAGTATTTTCTTCAATGAAAGAACATGCTCCATTGCAGCTAAATATGCTATCATGTTCTCACTTTAATTGTTCGCTCGTGTCTCATTGTCAATATTTTGAGTTTGGAAATGTACATTATTCTAACAAAATGTATGGTGTAATGTATGAATTAAATGAGTATAAGATGTTCGATTCGATGCTTGAACAAAAGGGCATGAAGACTTTTGATAAGAAAGTATTCATATTTGATCCAAGAGGAGTTTTAAGAACGTCTAAGCTAGTTCTCATGAAGGAGTATTCATGTTTCAGTCATAGAGTTCAATTTGACAGGTAGGGTTCCTTTTACATGATCTTTTTTCCAAGAAAAGATGAAATATGGGCAGTTTATTTGGATTTGATATTACAGACAAGATATATGAGTAAATTTGCAAAGGTTGTGCCAAATTATTCTGAGGATGATGAAGTTTTGGTTTTTAGTTTGGCTAGACAAGGGAGTAGGACAAGAACTTATAAGAGAACTGTACCAAATGAGTTTGAGCTGTGTTGCAGATTTTCAAGGTCATTTATATCAATGTTTTCACACAAAGTTCCAATGACAAGAGTTGAAAAAAATGGTTTGTTGCTTGGGCACTGTGATGCCAGCAATTTGACATTGCAACAACCAACTTACGACCTTGAGGATAAGTTCGATTTTGAGGGGTTGGCAATGATACAGACATAGTTATGGATACATGCGCAGAGGATCATACATCACCAAATGCAGCAAATACCAGACCCAAACGCATTACTGGGCTGCCTAGAACGATCTTGGAATGAGTACAGCAGAATTAGTCATGCAGAACATTGCTAATCTTTGATATTTTTCTTTATTTCTTTTGTTGGCTTTATTTCAAAAGTGTGTTGCTAGGTGCTAGGTATTATATTTACAGCTGTACAAGTTGTAACCAAAAATGTAATCATGGCTATATATAGCCGGAGGTAATGAAAGGAAAGTAGCTATGTCATAATTAGCATTTTCTTGTGCTCTTTTCTGTCTCTTTTTTCATCTTCCTCCTCTTTTCCCCTTCATTCCTCCTTCCTCCTGCAGATCTACCTTATATCCCTATCATTTGGTGCTTTCACTCTTGCTCTCACCTCCTTTATCTCTATTCTCTAATTCTCTTCACCGTCCAGATCTACACTTTTTCTTAACTCTCATTTATCCACCTTCCCATCTGTTCTTTTAAAATAAAACTGCTTAAAGAAGAGCCTTATAGTTCAGATCCGATTTAAAATCAAATTTGTCTACTCCTGGTTTTAGAGCCTCTAGTAAAATCGGTAATTTTGATGCTGCTGGTTTTACTACCCATGAATCCAATCAAGTTCTACTAGTTATAGTACACAATATTATCTATCCAATCACTGAGTATGAACTCCATCAAGATTTTGATCCATATGGATATGTAGAGAAGATTGACATATTACAATCAAGTGAAATGTTGGAAGCAATTGTTCAATTTGATTCATGTCAAAATGCTATTTGGGCAAAAGAGTCAATTGCAAGGAAGATACATATATGATGGATGTTGTCAACCTGATATACAATTTTATAAATTTTTTGATAATGAGAATCAAACTGGAAAAATATTGATGGAGAATGAATTTGCATCAGATTTGGATTTCATAAAATATGAACTTTTTTGGATAATGGTTATTATAGAGAGAATGCAAGATAGAATAAAACAATGAATTCTTCAATCCAAAAACTATCCCATACAGCTTCCAAGAGTTCCATATCTACTGGATCGAAATCGGGTCTTGATATCATGGAGTTGAAGTCATCCATAGGATCATCATCTTCGGTACCTATATCATTATTCATCATAGCTCCTGCTCCTTGTCCAGTTGTTTCATTAAGCAGTGCATCTTCAAAACTGGAATTAAGTCTTCATCCCCATCTTAAGTTGCTTGAGAGACCACCCACTATGTTAGCTGCCCCAGCAGAAGTTTGTTCCTCGGCAACGTTAAATGCTGCATCATTTTCTTATATGATGTTATCTACTCCTATGAAATTAGCTCCAGTAAAAGTATTTTCTTTAATGAAAGAATATGCTCCATTGCAGCTAAATATGCTATCATGTTCTCACTTTAATTGTTGGCTCGTGTCTCAATGTCAATATTTTGAGTTTGGAAATGTACATTATGCTAACAAAATGTATGGTATAATGTATGAATCAAATGAGTATAAGATGTTCGATTTGATGCTTGAACAAAAGGGCATGAAGACTTTTGATAAGAAAGTATTCATATTTGATCCAGGAGGAGTTTTAAGAACGTCTAAGCTAGTTCTCACGAAGGAGTATTCATGTTTCAGTCATAGAGTTCAATTTGACATGTAGGGTTCCTTTTACATAATATTTTTTCCAAGAAAAATGAAATATGAGCAGTTTATTTGGATTTGATATTACAGACAAGATATATGAGTAAATTTGCAGAGCTTGTGCCAAATTATTCTAAGGATGATGAATTTTTTATTTTAGTTTGGCTAGACAAGAGAGTAGGGCAAGAAATTATAAGAGAACTGTACGAAATGAGTTTGAGCTGTGTTGCAGATTTTCAAGGTCATATCAATGTTTTCACACAAAGTTCCAATGACAAGAGTTGAAAAAAATGGTTTGTTGCTTGGGCACTGAGATGCCAGCACTTTGACATTGCTACAACCAACTTACGACCTTGAGGACAAGGTCGATTTCGAGGGGTTGCCAATGATACAAACATAGTTATGGATACATGCGCAGAGGATCATACATCACCAAATGCAGCAAATACCAGACCCAAACGCATTACTGGGCTACCTAGAAGGATCTTGGAATGAGTATAGCATAATTAGTTATGCAGAACAATGCTAATCTTTGATATTTTTCTTTATTTCTTTTGTTGGCTTTATTTCAAAAGTTTGTTGCTAGGTGCTGGGTATTATATTGACAGCTGTACAAGTTGTAACCAAAAATGTAATCATGGCTATATAGCCGGAGGTAATGAAAGGAAAGTAGCTCTGTCATAATTAGCATTTTCTTGTGCTCTTTTCTGTCTCCTTTTTCCTCCTCCTCCTCTTTTCCCCTTCATTCCTCCTTCCTCCTACAGATTTGCCTTATATCCCTGTCAAAAATCCATAATACAACCTAAATTTATGTTCCTCTCTTAAATAATAAATTAGTTAAATAACATCTTTCAAAGTGTAGGAAAATGTGATTTGTTAACAGTTAATTAAATATGAATAAATATATTTGCAAGTTGCGGTTTTGTATTTATAATTTAATATTGCTATAACAGTAAAAGTTAAAGTGCGTTAACTCATACAATTCCAGTGCATATCGGCAATGCAACTTACAACTTTATGTTGGACACAACTATTTTTAGTTTTTAATTTTCATTATAAATAAATTCCAAACAAATTTACCTAAAGGTCGGAAAACACACATTATTTCAATAGTTCATAAAAAAATGAAGACTAGAAATCCTGACGGAAAACTGTTAGAAAACTACACAAGTCTGTCATCCAAATAAATCTTACCTACTCACACTTGGTGATCTTGGTGAGCGGAGGTGGAGAAGCAGACCTGATTGCAAACGATGGTGAAGCCGCAGTGAGGTGCAAATATCCATTGGTTATCATAGGATCCCGATTTAAGAACTTAGAGTTGTGATGAGGTACAAGAATCTAAAATCGAGTAATAATGGCAATTGGAAATGAGATTAAATTAATGTCCAAACTACAAAAATTTATTCAAGGGATGTAGAATGGATCAGACGTCTATTTATTAGGCATGGAACGTTTATTAGATAGGCATGCATTCTCTTTTCATTACATCATTTAATAATATCGATCTTATAATTTAATGTTTGCTGACTAGTTGCTTTTATGGTCATTTTAAACTTATCTTCTTTAGACTATTCATGATTGATTGCAACATAGTTTATATCAGCATTCTTTTGTGTGTTTCCTTCTTGTTTAATGATGTAATCTTGGTTTGTTTATAGTATGAGCTGCCTATTAAATAGGCCCTGGAAGTTCGGCGTGGTTTGAGCTTGTACACCTATTAAATGGGTGTTCAGATCCAATTTAAAATTCTGAATTGACCTCTGAAGATTACGCGTAATTTAAACTGTTGAGTCACTATTTCCGCTGAATGGTTAATATTACATGTAATATGTCCACCGTTGGAGATGCTAAGATAGTTTTCTTTTTTAGCGTGAGATTAAAGAACGTGATTTTTTTTCTTGGTTTGCCTCGTTAAATTAGACAAGTGGATTGGTTTCTAGTTTCCTAATTAAATAATAGATTATATGATGTAGATAAGCTAGAAGTTAATTAGCTAAATTATATATTTTCTCTAAGAAGAAATTGCAAGAACACAATTTTCTTAAGATGAGAGTGACTGATAACCCGTTATTGAGAAGCAATTATTCAAGATTTTATAATAAAGGTTAAATTAATTAAAAGGGTTTAAACAATAAAATGTGGATAAACTGAGGTAATTAGAAAATTTAATGGTAAAATATTCATAAAAAGTGAGAAAATATTTTATTTGGGTAACTTTTGATTTTTATTAGTCTAACTATTTTTAAAAGCCAAAATGATTTTTAAAATGAAATGGAAATGGTTAAATAATTTTTATAAAGTTAAATAATATAAGTAAAATAGTTTAGAAATTTACTTTCAAAGAGATGAGTTTTTACTTCATTTATAGGAGAAATTTATAATTTATTTGTTAATGGACTTAAAAATGCAATTAAGGGATAATTAATTAAAAATGTATCAATTGAGGAAATGATTTTAAAAAAGTGACCAATGTTGCTTTATCACAAGTAAAAGGTAAATGAGATTTTTAGTTGGGAATTGAAAGTGTAAAGGTGGTTTTTTAAGAAAGAAGGAACAAATTGTTTCATGTCCCATTAGCCCAATGTTCTAACATAACAAATATCCCGCCTTTTCATCTCTTAAGGAATCTAGAAAATTCCATCTCTTTGAATACTTTATCCCATAGCTCATTTTGGGTACACGGTACTCATTTTACAAACTCCAGCGAAAGATTAAAACCTCAAACTCTCTTTCAAAAACCAAAATAAAATAAAACAAAATTCCATAAATTCCCAACTGAAGAATTTTCTTCTCAACATGATTATACACCACTACGAGCTAGCAAGTTCATGTATTTATTTGCTTGGAGTTGGATTCTTATAATTACAACGAGTGAAGTAGGAAAAGGAAGGAGCAGGAGAGTTTCGTGAAGAATTTGGTTACTGTTACTTTCAAGTGAATGAATATTCACTCACGTATATATGTTTGAAATTAAATGTCTGTTCATGAATGCTGTGTGTCAGTGCAAAATTTTGTCAACACCGACACTCTAAAGTCCGAAGGTATGTCTCCGGGAGTCGAATGAATATTGGACCCGACAAAGGGGTTGTCGAGATGTGACATAATTAAGTCTTGAATTTGAGATGTTGAACCGCAGAGTAACAACAGTATATGCAAAGAAGACAAAGTGTGAGAAGTAGATGACACCGAGACTTTATAGTGGTTTTGGTCAAAAGTCCCTACACTCACTGTCCTTTCCTTATTTAGTTACTCTTATATAGCCGAGAGGCTTATTACATTGAATCTAAGCATTTCCGCCATTAATGAGTTTTTGAATAGAGCTCTATATAGAAAAATACTGTTTTAACTCATTTTAGTGCTCTTGTGCCTCCCCCCCCAAAAGATATTTTGTGCCTTGGGATTGCCGCCTATTTATAGCCAATATGCAGTGGCGCCATTGGTGGAAGGCCTTATATTTGGATTGATGACATGACTTACTATGTGCGGTACAAATTTGAACGCTTGTCATCATCTGATTGAAAGTACTTTGATGCGGATTGCTGATGTGGTGCTTATATACATACACACACACACACATAATATATATAGCTTCTTTGATTCCTATCATCTATCTTGATTGTTGGTCTTTGTCTAGGGCCATCCGAGCCATTGATTGTTGATTCTTGTTGAAATGCTCTTGGCTTCGGCAGTTGGCGCTCTCAGCTAAGCTTGTTGTCCTAGTTGGGCAATGGTCTTAATTCTTGGTTGACATTTCTACTCTTGCTTTTGGATCTCATGCTCTCGGCTAATGAGTCTGGTGTTTAAGTTCTAGTTGGAAACTAATGGGTCTCAGAATTTCAAGCCAAAGAACTTTCTTTCCAAATGGTTGTAATTTGTACTTTGTGGAAATTATGGTGCCCCCAAAGTTCACCTCATATGGTTTGTATGAGGTGGACTTAAAAAGAATGGTGTCATGTTATGTTTTGTCTTTGGCTTGTTTGTTTCGTTCCATTATAAAGTTGATCCTGGGTTTTCAGATGAAGTATTATTCTAGGAACTTTTGGTAGCATGGCTTCACCTAGACAACCCACACAGATATAATCTTATCTAGAAGGTTTTGAAAACAATTTAGAATCAGTGCCCAGATGTGAAGGCTTAGCTGGTTGCTTTGGTCAAGTGACGAGTGGTTAACATATTTGCCACTTTAATTTGGACCGTGAGGTCAAAAAACTTAAAAATCATATTTTCCACTTTGAAGCTATCCAGGCTAGACGATAAGTAAAATTGCTTGAGTGCCGAAAGGCGAAATCTAAATCAGGATCGTAAGGTCAAAACTTTGAAAATCATGCTTTCCACTTGAAGTCATTTGGACTATGGGGTAAGTGAAACTATTTTGGTGCCGGAAGGTGAAATTTATCTTGAGACCGTGAAGTCAAACTTTTGGAAATGCTTGTCACTTGAAGTCGTCCAGGCTAAGTGGTAAGAGAAATTATTACAGTGCCGAAAGGTAAAATCTAACTTGAGACCGTGAGGTCAAAATTTTGAAAATTGTACTTGTCACTTGAAGTCGTCTAGGCTAAGTGGTAAGCGAAATTATTACGATGCCGAAAGGTGAAATCTAACTTGAGACCGTGAGGTCAAAACTTTTGAAAATTGTGCTTATCACTTGAAGCCATCTAGGCTAAGTGGTAAGCGATATTATTATGGTGCCGAAAGGCAAAAAAATCTAACTTGAGACCGTGAGGTCATTTTTTTGAAAACTATGCTTGTCACTTGAAGCCATCTAGGCTAAGTGGTAAGCGAACTTGTTTTGGTACAAAAGGAAAAATCTAACTTGAGACCATGAGGTCAAAACTTTTGAAATCTATGCTTGCCACTTGAAGCCTTCTAGGCTAAGTGGTAAGCGAAACTATTATATTGGCGAAAGGAAAAAATCTAACTTGAGACCGCGAGGTCAAAACTTTTAGAAACTATACTTGTCATATGAAGCCATCTAGGCTAAGTGGTAAGCGAACTTGTTTTGGTCCCAAGAGGCAAAATCTAACTTGAGACCATGATGTCAAAACTTTTGAAAACTATGCATGTCACTTGAAGCCATCTAGGTTAAGTGATAAGCGAAATTATTATGGTGCTGAAAGGCAAAATCTTACTTGAGACTGTGAGTTCAAAACTATGTTTGTAGAACGAATTCATAAGTGATCATTCAGGACTAGACCTTTAAAGATACGGGTTCTGATTTTGCATTTAATGCGAGTCCAGATGTTGGCAGTTGATTTGTTATCTCCAAAAAGCGTTTATCTTTTTCTATACAATGATGACTTGGCATCTAGTGATGGGACACTTTGATATTCTTCTTATGTACACCTGTTAAACTAAATCCACGGTGAAAAGCTTTTATTTTCTCAATCGGTGTCGTTCCTTTAGTATAAACACTCTTTCCCTTTTCTCTATTCTTTTCACTTGTTCGAATTGTAAAACTGCCATTGTTATTTTCAATATTTCTTTGATTCCTCTTTCGACATCAACCCTATTTTCTTAGATTTGAAATGTTTGCTCCTATTAAGACTTGACAAAAATTCGACGAGGTTTAGTCTTCATATGGGATCGCAGGAGTCGAGATGCTCACTGTTAACCCGCCTTTTGGCAAGGTAGTACAGAGGCGGATTTAACCCAGCAGACTTCATGATCATCAAGGTAGAAAGCCTGAAGAGATGGTTACCAGGATTGGAGATTGATTATATTTGAAACTATAGACTATAGTCGAATGGATTCAGATGGACAACAATAAAAAAATGGCTAAGTATGGAACTAATACTTCCCCTAGAAGAGGGACCAGAATAGATAGGATACACACAACACAACTCAATGATGATCGCTCCATAACTCAACAACCACATGGCAGATTGAAGTGAAACTTTGGAAATAGGAAGAAAGGAACCTAGAGAGTCTACCTTAAGGATCACATGACATTTGGAGAGGTTTGGAGGGATCAGCCTCTATCCCTCAATAGGGATCACCCCTCTTCCCTCATAGGGATTGCCTAAACCCAACTTTATAGCAAAGATCGATCAATATCTCAACATCTGCACATCCAATTGACATGAAACATAGAGCACAAGCTTACTACAACATGTGGAACACCCCATAGGGATCACACATCAAATGTGATATTTGGAGGGATCGGCACCTATCCCTCCGAAGGGATTGGCTAAAATCATAATATATGCAACACCACTTCACGAAAAACGCGATATCTTAAAAACCGCAAGTCATAATGGCACGAAATTTGGAGGGCAAGTAGCAAACATCATGAGGAACCCCCCAGAGGGATCAGATCCCATTTGGACACAAAAATAGGGATCGGGGCCGATCCTTATTGTGGGTCCCAATGGGCTTGAAAATTCTTATCGAGCATCTTCATGGCCTGGAGGTTCTTCTACAGAGATTTTAGTCCGATCCATGCACGTCTTCCCCTATAAATACAGTGGAAATGGCGTCAGAAAAGGGATCTTTTTGGTTTTCTTTATCTTCAACCTAGGCCACACTCTGCCAATTTTATTCTTGGATTTCGAATTGTAACTGTAAACAAACTACAGTATAATAAAAGGGATTATTCTGGAGTGGATGTAGGCCAGAGTTAGTCGAACCACTATAAATCTTATCTCTTTTTACCTGCTTTCATTTTTTATTTGTTTGTTCTTTATATTATATTCTCTACATTACATACTATTTGAGATCTATGACTGGATATTGGTGCTTTCACATAATTGGGTGTTGGTGGCCAATTTTGATGCTAACGCTTTGATGCTTTCATTGAGAAAGCTAGCCCGTGCAGATTTGGAATTCGGATTCCGAGCTTGGAAAAGATCTAGAGCTTAGATTTGGAGCAATGGTGAAACAATCAACAAGGAGATTGCTACCAGAAAGGAGCCACCATGGAAGGAGTTAGGAGGCTTCCTCAGGAGCTGGAGCTAATCAAGTATCTATCTATATCACCAGGGATGAAATGGAAAAAATGATGGATGCTATGTAGGAAAGGATGCTGAAAAGACAGGAGGAGATGATGTAGAATTTACTCCGACAGATTGGACAAGCTAAAGCGCAGAACCAAGGGAATAGAGTAGCCGGAGCTAATGACAACTTAGATCAAGGAGTTGAAGCAGCAAGAATCGCTAGAAATCAGAACCAGGAATATAGAGACGTAGCTATTTGGCAAAGGATTGGAACAGAACAGCCGAGGCAATCCTTGGCCACCTTAAAGGGATTGGCCCCAATCCCTAAAGGCTAGGGGGCATGCCCCTGGGACTGGTTGATCGCGATGCTAAAGGACCTGCAGTCGATCCCATGGAGCTTGGTGCAAATCGGAATTTGGATGCTCGTCCGGAGGAGTACATTCCGGAATTCCCTCGTAGACTCGGGGATAGTTTGGATTTGATTATAGGAGACTATAGCTGGATGACAATGACAGGTATGCAGAGATGATCAGGCAAACTATGCATGGAAGATTGGTGAACATGAATTTGGAGAATGTAAATATAAGTTCATTCACTCCTAATATCAGGAATGCTAGAAATCCACTGGAGTTTAAACTACCAAAGTTGGAAGTATATGACGGAAAATCGGAGCCAACTATGCACATGATGAGATAAATACAGCACATAGAAGTACTGGGGGGGTATCATAGGAGGTCATGGCAAAGTTTTTTCCACTTTATTTGATGGAGTTAGCTGCACTCTAGTTTAGTAAACTGAAGAATGGCTCAATAAGGACATGGAGCGAGTTGGTAGATCGGTTCATAAGGCAGTTTCAGGTCCACATCACGAGATCCAAGAATGTTATGACATTTGCAACACTGAAATAGATGACCGAAGAGTCTCTAAGGAGTTTTCTAACATGATTTAATGCCGCGGCGGCATCGATGGATCGACCAGATCCATAGTTTTGATGACAACTGTATCAGGAATTGCCGATGGCATGGATTTCAAGGATTCATTGGCGTGGGACCACCTATGGATCTTGGGGAATTTTATCATGAAGCATAAATTTTCTTGTAGTAGGAAGAAGCACGAGCCGACAAACTGGAGGTGAACGTTGTGCAAAATGAAGGATCATCAAGAGATGCAAACAAGAATGATAAAGGAAAACGAAAACTAGATGATGGGTATGATGGAACAAAAAGGTGATGGAAAGAGCGGGAACCGAAATTCTCCTCCTACTCAGATTTTATGGAAAGCATATAACGGATTTATTTGGACACAAGGGGGCAATTCCCCATCGGAAACCGGTAAGGAGGGATCCCACAAAGCGGGAGCGTATGTCTGGAAAGTACTGCCTATTCCACGAATTGAACGGGCACACCATATATGAATGCAGACATTTAAAGGACATGATTGAGGAGCACGTCAGGAACGGTAAACTGCCGCAGTATGTGTGGAATTGAACAACGGCAATGGAATAGGAGCAGCCACCATCCGCATCGAATGGAAATAGGAATGGCCCTGGATTATGGTCACAGATCGTCATCAACTGATCGTGATGATAAAGGTGGAATTCATGACTTGGACTCCGACCATAATAATAATAATAATAATAATAACAACAACAATAATAATAATAAACTCTATAATAAGGCGGCTAAGTCACTTACACATGTACGGGATTGAGGACGGTCCCTAGGCATGCTCTAAGATGATGATGAACTGTCATACCCGGAGAGGCATTCTTTTTGCTTTTTTAGTTTTTTGGATTTCTGGATGTGCGAACTCTTATTTATCAAGTTATATATGATCTCTATTACAGCGATCGATAAAACATGACGTGATTATTGTCCCGACTGGAGTGACGGGGCGGTAATCGCAAGGTGCGAGTCCCTTCGTCGGAGAGCGACGGAATGGACTCGCACATGGATTAAGTCCTGGACCAGAGAGTCGAGGCCAGAGAATAAAACCCAACAGGACGTCAGATATGGATTATGCCTGGCACGGAGTAGGTCGCTTCATCGAAGAGCGCCAAGATCGGCCTACTTAGGTCATTGAGTATGGATTATGCTTGGCAAGTGTCCGGAGAGAGTACTATCGACCTAATACTTAAGCCAAGACACCACTTGACATTCAGGGACATTGTGTTAGGAACTGCGATGTTGGTTTTGATGAAACAACCTTTTTAACTTATCCTATTATAAAATATATACTAACACTATTGTCTAGATAGATATGTATATGCAGGAACTATGCAGGATACACACACACACACACACACACATATATATATGCAGGTATTGATTACTGAAGACTGATCAGTATAAAGACTCAAGATTCAGAATGGAGACATCAAGATTGAAGACTCTAGAGTATCAAGATCAAGATTTCAAGATAAGTGTATAGTTTTTGTTAAAACATCATAATAGCACGAAAATCTTCATTCCAAATTTCATTTGGGATGGAACCCATTTCTATCTTCTTAGTGGCTTACAAACCCACGACAAGTAACTTACAAACCTACGACAGGTGGCTTACAAACCCACAAACATCCTAGTTTTGTACAAGTTCTCGAGTCCTGATGTGATGAGATATTCTGTAGGAAGAAACTTGCAAAACTACTTCAAAATGGTTTTTCAAAATGATTTTCAAAACTGCTTTTCAAAATTGTTTAGCCTTAAAAATTATCTTTTCAAATGATTTTTAAAAAGATGTTTTAGCCTTAAAATATTCTTTGTTTTTGTTTTTAAATAAACTCTTGTTTTAAACTTCGTTTGTTTTTAAAACTATCTTTCGATTTTTAAATATTCTTTTATAATATATAAATACTTGAGATTTAAAATCAAATTTATATATACATTCTAAAAATATATTTTTCTACTCTTCTTTATTTTAAAACAAAGGAAAATTAGTTTATTTTACTCCAGAATCATTTCATCTTGTTTTCCTTTCAATACCATTTTCAAAACAAATTTTACATTGTTTTTAACTAAGTGATGTCGACATCATGGGATACCCCATATCGACATGGTGGCCGTCAAACTCAAAAGTTTCAATTTTCAAAAGAATTGTCTATTCGTTTAAATCTCTTCACGAATGGTTATGACCGTTACTGGTCGATAAATAGCCTTCACAAACGAATTTTTTAACTTACTATTTTCTTATTTTCTTCACTCCTTCTCCACAAATCCATATTCTAAAATTTTCATATTTTTAAGATCGTGCTGAAATTCTGCCGAATTCTCAAGTGAATCAAATTAGAATCTCATTCTTGTTTGATTCTCTACTCTTTCTCGAAGATCAAAGTGCTATTCAGAGTTATAGGATCAATTTGTAATCAAAAGTTTATCGAGTCTCTCTATAAGGTGTGGTTGTGTCTGGAAATCAATTGGGTGATCTTGTGTCTCGTAAATCAAGAGAGTTTGCCTCGGACTCGAAGACAGGAGGGTACCTCAAGGCCTTTAGAAATTGAGGATTGTAATCTCGATATTGGTAAAATAAAAATCTGTACGAGGTGTTTGCCTTGGTGCAGGAATGGATGTAGGGGTACTCCGAACCAGTATAAAATCCGGTGTGTTCTTTCATTTTACTGCTTTTTATTTACTTTTTGCATCTGTGTTTGATTATGTGATTGTTCTGTGATTAAGTTCTGCATTTTTTTGTGTCATAATTTTAATTTAGTCCATATAAGTCTTAGAATCCATTAAACACTATCACCCCCTCTAGTGTTAAATTAACCTTAAGATTTTTAATCCGCACTCCCTTCCAATTGGTATCAGAGCCACTGGTTTTCATAGTTTTCATAATCTGAAACTTGAAAATTATTTGAATGGCTACCAACACTGGTAATGTTAACTCTGGCACTAGTTCTATTAACACTAACACTAGTAGCATTAGACACTTGGAATATCACACAAATTGAGTATGTTGAACCAACTACCGATTTTAGCCAGTGGACTGCTGAGCAAAAGGGTGCTGCACAAAATAACTCAAAGGCCATGAATATATTATTTTGTTCACTAGATAGGAATGAGTTTAATAGAGTGTTTGTTTATAAGTCTGCATTTGAAATCTGGAAAACTTTGCAAGTTACTCATGAAGGAACAAGCAAAGTTAAACAGACTAAAATTTCCATATTAACTAATCAGTTTTAAATGTTTAAAATGCATGCAAATGAGTCCATTTCCGACATGTATTATCGATTTCAAGATATTGTTCATTCACTAATTGCACTGGGAAAAAGCTTTTTGGAGGAAGACCAAGTCAGAAAAATTCTAAATTCACTCACTCCAGAATGGGATCAAAAGACACTTGCAATTGAAGAAGCAAATGATATCAGTCTAATGAAAATAGGTGAATTGATTGGGAATCTGATGTCTTATGAAGTTCAACTGCAAGGAAGAAGAGAAAACAAGGCTATAGAAAAGAAGTCATTAGCATTCAATGCAACAACTGAAGATTCGAATCCAAACAGTGATGAGGAGATTGTTTTCATGACAAGAAACTTTCGAAAATTCCTTAAATATAGAAAAATGAATAATTACAAAAGAAATGATCAAAGTAATTCCAGAAATAATACGGAGATCGTCAACAATGATAGATGCTACAATTGCAATAAAGTCGGGCATCATAGGAAAGATTGTCCATATCCAGATAAACAGTTATTCCCTCCAAACAATGATTCGTTAAGGAAAAAAAAAGAAAGCATACACAGCAACTCTTGATGACTCAGACTCATCATCCAGTGACGATGAAAAGAAGACGGATAATTCAAATATGTGTTTCACTACTATTCATGAATCAGACGACGATGGGAGTATGGATCTAAAAATAGGTACGTATTTACATTATTTTTAATTTTTCTTGTTTGAATGGATGCTTGTTTATTTGCTTGATTTTTTTAAATTCCTTGAATTTTAAATTCAAATTTATCCCTTGAAATTTGAATTTTAAATTCAAAAATAATATTATTTTAATAACATTTTAAATATTAAATTATTAATATTTAAGTATTATTATATTTAATGTTATCATAGGAATTATATAAGTAGAATATAGGGTATAATAAATACATTTATTAGAAATTAGGAATAGACACTTGTCCTTTGATTCAATAGGCACATGTCGACATACCTGGATACCCCATCTCGACATGCCCCTTAGAAATTTGATTTCAAAATTTGAATTCAAACTTTTGAATTTCCCTCCACCTTTTCACCAACTTCAATGCTCTTGAAAGATGCCTCTTGAACAGAGAACAGGTCTATAGAATCTCTATTTAATTCACTCTCCTTATCATCACTTTTCACTTTTATTTCAAATTTCAAATTTATGCTCACTATCTTCAACTCCTCTCAAACTTCTTCAATGGCCTCTTCAAGCACTCCTAACACCATTAGGCTTCCAAAAGCTATCAAAAACTTTCTTTTTAATGACATGGAAGCTATCAAAGCTTACATCAACTATGTAAACTTTGGTAAAATTCATATAGGGAAATTTGCTATTTTTGAAGATTTTTCTTCTTATGAAATTGAAAATCTTTTTCAACACTTAGTGTAGTAGATAATAGACAAAATGATTTTGTATGTTATCCAAATCTTGTTAAGATGTTTTATGCGAATTTGAATCGTGGTTTTTATGATGGGTAAGATGGACAAATTTGGAGTAGTATTAAAGGAACACAAATAGTTTTGGATTGTGAAATTTTAGGAAATGTTTTGGGATGCAAGTATACCTGAATGAATCTCTCAAAATTTCAAATAAATGAAAATGATCGAGAGACATTTCATCACATCTTCGAAGGGGATGACAATTTTGAATTCAAAAATCGTTATTTTCGTCCAAAAGCAAGAATTGTTAACCTTCTTATTCAACACACCCGTATACCAAGATCGGGAAACTACAACAACCCAACTTTGAAAGTTTGCAATGCTCTTTTTGAAATTTTTGGAAATTATGATATCAATTGGGCTCAAGTTATTTTGGATGAGCTAAGGCCCAAGAATTTTACTATGGGCGAAAACACATTATATCATGGAGTTTATCTCACTCGGATTTTTAATTACTTTGGAGTTGATTTCAAAAAGGGAAGAATTTATAACTAGAAAAGTGTTCAACCATGGAAACATTTCCCTTATGCAAATTCCATTAGTGTTTCAACCATATGAAACACTTACGGAAAAGGAAGAAAGGCTTGCTCACGAAGAGATGGAAGAAATGGAGGAAGAAGAAGAAGATGAAGAGGAAGGAATGGAAATTGAAGAGGAGGAAGAGGAAGATCAAGAAACTTCCTTAGAGAGTATTGAATATCCTACTAATCCCGCTAATGCATCCAATAAGACCATTCTCAATAATCAAAGAATTATAGTGGAAAATCAAAAGACACTCAAAAGATTAATGAGTAATAAAATGGATAAAATTTCCACTAAAATCAACAAGTTCTTCAGGAAAGTTAGTAGAAAGCTTGGACTATCATCTTCTTCATCTTCATCTAATTAGTTTTAGTTCATGTTATCTTGTTTGCTTCAAGTTCTATCCATGTATTTTCCTTTATTTTAGTTAATATTATATTATTTTATATAATGTTGACTAGAATCATTAATGAAATCTTTTATTCCTGCTATTCAACTTCACTTGTCTCTGTAATTGCTTGTTTTTATATTATACAAATTTTAGTTACATAGATTTGTTCATAATATTCAAAACAAAGTAAATTGTCACTTTAGGCAGAGGCATGTCAACATCCCCCATCCCCCCATGTCGATATGCAACGGGCACAAAGTAGTTGCACTTTCAAATTTTAATTTCATGTAACTAACTTGTGTCTATTCATTTTAAACGACTTTCTACCCCTATTTATACATGTTTCTTCCAGAATAAATTATCAAACTTCATTCTAATCACTCCCTTTCATATTTCTTCCTATTTCTTGAATTATGGCTTCTCCGATTAACAATCTAAGTGATAATCTTGATGAAACTCTCACTTCTTTCAAGAATATCCTTACATTCATACTTCGTAATCAGCGCCACTTAGAATTGAGTCAAATGCAGATGATCAAGGAACAAGGAATATCTCAAAGGAAATCCACCAGTCACTCTTGACAAAGATAAAGAAGAATGGGATGCCATCAAAGTAGACCCTATCTTTGGAGAAGATGGATGGGTGGAAGTACCAAGGAATGTCTAATCATTCTGTATGTTATTTTTTTGATTTGATTGGTGTGTTTTAAACTTGATTGACTGGACTTATTTAAAACATTTGGTGTGGTTTGTATATATGATTGGATTGAATAATTACTGTAAATATGAATGGATGATGATTGATTTACTTCTGGATTACACTTATGATCACACTCATGATCACATTTCACATTTATGATCACATTTCGTACTTA
This sequence comes from Allium fistulosum, assembly GCA_030737815.1. Taxonomy (NCBI): domain Eukaryota; kingdom Viridiplantae; phylum Streptophyta; class Magnoliopsida; order Asparagales; family Amaryllidaceae; genus Allium; species Allium fistulosum. The sequence continues at coordinate 459,745,598 of CM060905.1, forward strand.
TGATCACACTTAGCACTTATTACATTTATATATGGATTTCTCTATTGTATTATGGTTGATTATCTTATATCAAGTTCAGGGAATTTATTAGTAAGAAGTTTTTGTTGATGATAAAGGGGGAGAAGTTATAAAATAGTAGTTGGCTTAGAGTAAGGGGGAGTTATGATTGGAGTAAGGGGGAGTTATGATAGGAGTTATGGTATGGTAAGTATATTTTATAAATATATGTTGTCATCATCAAAAAGGGGGTGATTGTTAGGAACTGAGATGTTGGTTTTGATGACAACAACCTTTTTAACTTATCTTATTATAAAATATATACTAACACTATTGTCTAGATAGATATGTATATGCAGGAATTATGCAGGATATATATATATATATATATATATGCAGGTATTGATTACTGAAGACTGATTAGTATAAAGACTCAAGACTCAAGATTCAGAATGGAGATATCAAGATTGAAGACTTTAGAGTATCAAGATCAAGATTTCAAGATAAGTGTCTAGTTTTTGTTAAAACGTTATAATAGCATGGAAATCTTCATTCCAAATTTCATTTGGGATGGAACCCATTTCTATCTTCTTAGTGGCTTACAAACCCACGACAAGTAGCTTACAAACCTACGACAAGTGGCTTACAAACCCATGAACATCCTGGTTTTGTACAAGTTCTCGAATCCTGATGTGATGAGATATTTAAAAGTCTATATGAGTGGATCGTATAGGATATATGCAAGTATAAACAGTTAACTATATAATATAACTTGATAAACGATAGTAGCAAAGTAAATGAAAATAATCACACCGGTATTTTATACTGGTTCGGACTTCCCATCCTAGGTCCAGTCCCGAAGCTCCTCTTCGGAATTTCCTTTCAACTAACCCTCACTTGACCTGGAGGAATAGGTTTACAATAGCAGAGTTTCTTTGTCAAGAATGTGTTCTATAACACGGATGTTGACTATTGAGTACAAATGCTTCCAATATATATATATATCTATCTAGAGAATATCTGAATGAGGAGTTCTGTATATATGTAAGAGTTAAATACAGGTAATTGATTGCTTATAGATCAGGAATAAATCAGAGTACAAGAGATAAGAGCGTAAGTGAGTAAGTTGAAAACTTCTCTTGAATTCCTGATGCTATTTATAGTGATGAAGAGTCTCTATGTGTAGTTGCCTTCATTAACAATCGTTGTATAGTTGCTCCTGTTGGTGATGAAGAGTTGTAGTGAAGAGGAGCGGATGTATCTCTTCGGATATGACAGTTGGTGTTTGAATTTACACAGTCGAGCCTATTTTCATACGTCTGGAAAGTGACCTCAGACATCTGGCCTTCATATATTTTTTTGTGTCTGGTAGCATTTCAGACGTCTGAGTTTATAATCCAGACATCTGGTCTTTACTTCTGTTTTATGTCTGGATGTATGTCAGACGTCTGAGTTCAGAATCAGACGTCTGGTTTCTTCTGAGTTTGTGAACCAGAGAACTTAACCAGATGTCTGGTCTGTGCACTCAGACGTCTGGATTAGTGCATGTTGCTTTTCTTGTGTCTGTATCACTTCTTTTCCGATTCTCTCGACTTGTAGCCTCTTGATACTTCTTTTGAGTCTTGTTCTTGTCTTTTTGGTGATGTTTCTATATCAACTTCCTGTATATGTATATTTGTTTTCCATTGCATAGTTGTGATCATCGAAACCAAGGAATTGATTTCCTAACAATCTCCTCCTTTTTGATGATGACAACTATTCAATGTACTTATATATATATTTTAAATCTCCCCCTGAATATGTGCTTAGTTTTGTTGTTTAAGATTATATATATATTTCTCCCCCTTTGACATAATCAAAAAGAATATATAAAAGTGCAAGCCAAAAAGAATTTTTCATTAAGAACAAGAAGGAGTTACATTCATAGATTTGAACAAAATGAAAACAAAGCCTAAATTATAGAGTTGCTTAGGAGAAGCTTGTTTTGAATCATCTTCCTTCGGTTTGTCAGAAGTGCTTGGCTTAGAAGGAGATGTCAAAGCTTCGTTGGAAGGTTCATCGTCAAATAGTTTGGAATCTTTTGCAGGAGGAGATGGCACAGGAGTTGTCCAATCTTCGAAGGGTGGAGATGGACCACGTACTTTTTGAAGTACCTCTTTGAGAACTGATAAAACAGTCGAAAGAGATTCTTCGACCGTGGCTAGTCTTGTAGCAAAAGATGTCTTGAAGCTGTCGATTCGTTTTGCTAGATTTTTTTGATTTTGAGACAAGATTTGTTGATTTCGGAGCGTTAGATCTCGAATGCTTTCATTTTGATTTGTTTCCGTTCGAGTTTCCAAAATGTCATCTTGTCCCGGATATTCAAATGAAGCGGGAGGTGGGGGAGTGTTTTCCCGATTTTGTTCTTCTTTTTGAGATGGATCAATATGGATCTGAGGAGGTGGATCAGCCCTTCTAGATTGTTGACGGTGAGTCCAATCGTCAAAGGACATGAATTCCGGTGGAATTTCGGGTAAATGCATTAAGGAGAAGAATTTTGTGGAGGCATACTTAGGTGAAATTTCTTCGAAGTTTGATAGATAAGAGGAAATATTGTTTGCACGAAGAAGTTTCATAATATAAGTTGGGTAAATGATCGATTATCGCGATCGATTCCAAAATTGCTTGAGCTCGTCGAATATGAACTTTGCCCAATTTACCCTGGTTCCACTAAAGAGAGCATAAAGTGCTTTGTGCTCCAATTCCGTTATTTGTTCGTGACTCCCCATTCGCGGAACAATTGTATTAATTATCATCCTCGTTAGGAGTAGAGCTTTAGGACGTAAATATTTTGAAGCAAATTTTGGCATTTCGTCCTCCCATATCTGATGAGTGATATTATTCTTGGGCTTAAAATGCATATCAGGGATGTTGTGTAGATCCTCCCCGGTGTCGGAGCATCCCAAAGTTCTTCCTATTATTCCCGGAGTCAAACGAATAGTATTTCCATAAACACTTGACCATAGCCAGTTGTCTTCGTTTTCGATATTCCAAACTCCAAAACTATCTAGATTGGCGTAGAATAAGAATATAGCCAATTGATCTATTTGAACATCATTGGTTGTAAAAGAGATTAAAGTGTCCAATCCAGCATTCTCACAAAGTTCGTCGAGATCATACATAGGAAACTTAAGTAGATTATAGAAAGGTCCTATATGAAGTTTTTTCTTTTGAATATCTTGATATCTTTTAATCGAATGAGGTGCCTTGTACATCCATCATTTGATTTTATCATCTGAACACACTTGAGGGTTGGAAGATGACGTAGGTTGATCTAGTTTGCATTTTGGAGCTTTGATGTTCTTTGTACGAGGAGGCATTGTGATTTCGACGTGAAATAATGCGGAATTTGAAATTGAATTGCAAATCGGCAGAGAGGAAATTTGATTTGAATTTGAAAAGTAAAAAAATGACGTTATTTTGGGGTTATAATAAAGGTCGATTGAATTCCAAACGTCTGATGTTGAAAGCAGACGTCTGGTTTGCCCTAAAAATTATACAGAACACTCAAACAGACGTCTGGTTGTTATGAGTTAGACGTCTGATTTGATATAGTTTGAAAAATGTGGAGACAGAGAGATTATTCAGACGTCTGTATCTAAACACAGACGTCTGTTTTGGTCTAATTGTGAAACAGATAAGTAAGTCAGACGTCTGGAAATTAGTTCAGACGTCTGAATTATTATGAATGTATTTTTGGAGAAGGTAGAGCTTCATTCCAGACGTCTGAGGGGTATATCAGACGTCTGACATATGCATATTGCTTAAATTTGCTACATATATCAGTGAATCAGACGTTTGAAGACCATAGTCAGACGTCTGAAAGGAGCAATTTTGTTAAAAAATTGATGGTTATATTTATTTATCAAAAGTTGATAGTAGAAATCTTTATTATTGGAAAATATAACAACATATAAATACATACAATAATTAAATTTGATTTTATTTATTTAGAAGGCGACAGAGTTTTAGGATTTCCTGAGTCGTTATCCTTCCATGGTTTAAGTGGAGACCATATTTTCCTACGTTCGTGGGTCCGTGGGGATCCAGAATATCGTCTTGGGGAAGGATCTGAAGGAGTGCGATACGAAGAAGATGGATCTAATGAATTACAAGGTTTTGGTAGTGGTCCATGTACATCTTTCTTTCTGGACGAGCAAAACTTCATCGCCACTTGTTCTAGAAAACTTAGCTTTTTTGCCGTAACTTTCTGTTCGAAATAAAGTTCTTGTTGAAGATCCATCTGATGTTTTTGGTAAAGATGAATTTCATCAATTTTCTCCTTTGTATTAGGAGAGATAAACAAGGATCTTTTAGTTTTCTTATTCTCTGGAGTAAAACCCGTATGATACGAGGACCACCTATTTGTCAGTTCTTGCTTTGGTGTAGGTGTCAGAAGGCGTTGTGGTGTGTCTACTGCGCTGTCCGTCGATGGTGTGGAGATGGAGATAGATATATAGGAACTCCCAGAAGACATTGTTTTTCTAAATTTTAAGAATTTGATACTTTGTATATATTTGTGATATAAACATGTGTATTTATATATGATGAAAAGTTTATTTATAGGAAAACTAATTTTCTAAAATTTTAATGGTTCAGAAATTCATTAATTTGTGGTAATGAAGAGGTGAACTAAATTTATTTTTTAATTCAATTTTAGTTAAGATCTTGAAGTGAACAAATTCCTAAACTTCGTCTGAGTTTTATGAAAGTTTGTTCGTTTAATGGTTTTGTAAATATGTCGGCTACTTGATTTTAGGTAATTACGTATTCTAAAGATATAGTTCCTTTTTCAACATTGTCTCGTAAAAAATGATGTCGTATATCTATGTGTTTGGTTCATGAGTGATTAACAGGATTTTTTTGACAAATTTATAACTCTTGTGTTATCACAATATATTGGAGATTTTTTGATAATTTTACCAAAGTCCATTAGTGTTTGTTGCATGTATATTACTTGCGCACATGCTAGAGCTGCGGAGATGTATTCAGCTTCACAAGTAGATAAAGAAACACAATTTTGCTTTTTACTAAACCACGAAACTAAAGATTGTCCGATAAAATGACATGTTCCACTAGTACTCTTACGGTCTGTTCTACAACCACCAAAATCCGCATCGCTATATGAGACAAGTTCAAAAGGTGATCCTTAGGATAAAACAAACCATAATCTTTAGTACTAGATAAATAATGTAAAATGCGCTTAACAGATCGTAGATGAGATTCTTTTGGTTTAGCTTGAAATCGAGCACAAAGACATACACTCATCATAATATCTGGTCGACTAGCCGTTAAATATAGTAAAGAACCAATCATGCTTCGATATAACTTTTCATCAAAATCATTTCCATTTTCATCTTTTTCTAAGTGAATAGTGGTACTCATTGGTGTTGGTTTGCTTGAAGTTTTATCCATTTTAAATCGATGTAATAAATCGTTACAATATTTTTCTTGGTGAATAAAAATTCCATTTTCTAGTTGTTTTATTTGTAATCCTAAGAAGAAATTTAATTCTCCCATGTGTGACATTTCAAATTCATTTGTCATAATATTTGAAAAATCGTTACATAGCTTTTCGTTGGTTGAACCAAAGATGATATCATCAACATAAATTTGTACAACTAAAATATCATTATTTTCTCTTTTAATAAATAAAGTTGTATCTATTTTTCCTATGTGAAAACCAGATGTTATTAGGTGATTTTTAAGACGTTCGTACCATGCATGAGGTGCTTGTTTTAATCCATATAGTGCTTTATCTAATTTAAAAACATGATTGGGATATTTTTCATGAACAAAAAGTGGTGGTTGTTCGACGTATACATTTTCTTTAATAAAACCATTCAAAAAGGCACTTTTGACATCCATTTGAAATAGTTTAAAATTGTTATGAGTTGCAAAGGAGAGTAAAGTACGAATGGCTTCTAATCTTGCTACCGGTGCAAAAGTTTCATCATAATCTATGCCTTCTTCTTGATTGTAGCCCTGAGCAACTAGTCGTGCTTTATTTCTAACAATATTTCCATTTTTGTCCGCCTTGTTTTTAAATACCCATTTTGTTCCTATTACTGATTGATCTTCAGGTCTTGGTACTAATTCCCATACGTTATTACGTTCAAATTGATGTAATTCTTCTTGCATAGCTATTATCCAAAAATTATCATTTGAGGCTTCTTTATAATTCTTTGGCTCAAAGTTTGATACAAACGCTATATGGCTTATTTGATTGAGTTGATTTCTAGTAACTATTGAATTAAGATCTCCAATAATATTATCTATTGGATGATTCTTAAGAATCCTAGGAGATGATAAAATAGTGTTATTTTGTATATTGGCTTCATTATTACTAGAATTTGTTGAATTTGTTAGTGGAATAATTTCTTCTTCATCGTTAGTCTGTTGTTTGAAAGGATTTTCATCGAATGAGACATTTAAACTCTCTTCTATAGTATTATTCTTTTTATTAAAAATTCTATATGCCTTGCTACGATCCGAATATCCAACAAAGATACCTTCATCGGCTTTTGGATCAAATTTTCCTAATTTATCTTTTGTATTTAATATAAAAGATTTTGAGCCAAAAGTTTTAAATGATACTTTAGGTTTTTTACCAAAAAATATTTCAAAACAAGTTTGTTTAGTCATTGGGCGAATAGTTACTCGATTCAATACATAACAAGATGTAGCAATAGCTTCGGCCCAAAAGTGTTTTGGTTATCCGCTACTATTTAATAATGTTCGTGCGCATTCTTGTAATGTACGATTTTTTCTTTCTACGATACCATTTTGTTGGGGTGTATAAGGAAAAGAAAAATTATGAGTTATTCCTTTTTTATTACAAAAATTTGAAAAAAGATCATTTTCGAATTCTCCTCCATGATCACTTCTAATATTTTTAATTTTCAAATTCATTTGAGTTTTAATTCGTTTTGCAAATATTTTAAACATACCAAAAGTATCGCTTTTATGTTTTAGAAATAAAGTCCATGTATATCTTGAAAAATCATCGACTATTACAAAAACATATTTGTTATGATTAATAGATCTTATTTGTGTTGGACCAAATAAATCTAAATGTAATAATTCTAATGGTTGTTTTGTAGAAATATTATTTTTAGATTTAAACGAGCTTTTCTTTAGTTTACCAATTTGACAATCGTCACATAAATTTTCTACTTTGTAACTTATTTTAGGTAACCCTCTTACTAACTCATATTTAGCTAACTTATTAATATTCTTAAAATTAATATGACAAAATCGTTTATGCCATAACCATGGATCATCATGTTTGGCAGTTAAGCATAAGTTTGAATTTTTATTAATATTCATGTTTAATACATAAATATTTTTGTTTCTAAAACCTTCAAAAATGAGTTGTTTGTTATTATCTAAAATATAACATCTATCTTTTTCAAAATTTATTTGAAAACCTTTATCACATAATTGACTAATGCTTAACAAGTTGTGTTTTAAATTTTCTACTAGTAAAACATTTGTAATAATAGGAGAGTTAGATATACCAGAGTTGATGACTTCTCCAATGCCTATGACAAATCCCTTTGAATTGTCTCCAAATGTTACCGTTCCACCATCGATGTATTTTATATTTGATAACATTTTTGAATTTCCGGTCATATGTTTGGAGCAACCGCTATCTAGTATCCATTTCTCCTTATTTTTTATTTTGGGTACCTGCAAGATAAAAAATGTTTTAATTGGTACCCATATATTTGATTAGGGTCCTAATTGTTAGAGGAAGGTAGCCACACCCAAGATGGTTTGGTACCTTTATAAATATAATTTTTATTATAAACTACATTTTCTAAGTAATTACTGATATGCTTTTGTCTAATCAAATTATTATTTGTTTTAGGAACCCAAATTTTCACATTCAATTTTTGTTTAGATAAACTTCTAGTTTTTATATAACTGAAATTTTTTGGATTATTTTCTTTTTGTTTAGAACATTTTTTAAATCCTATTCCATTTCTATTACCTGATGGTTTTGATGTTTTGATAAGGTTTTCCAAATCTTGTTTTCCTTTGTTGAATTTTGATACATTATTGGTAATTTTATCTAATTTTTCTTTTAATTCTCTATTTTCTGTTTTCAATAATTCAATACTATTTTTAAGATCAACATTTTCTTTTACTAGAGTAATGTTCTCACTTTCTATCACATTATTTCTTAATTTTTCTTGAGATATTTCAAGTTCTTCTTCTAAAATAGTTTTTTCATTTTTCAACATTCCTACTTCAAGTTCTAATCTATTTACCTTTACTATATATTCTTTGTTCAATTTTTTAATTTGTCTAAATTTATCATCAAATTCCATGCTAAGTTCAAATAATTCTTCATAGCTAAGTTCCAGACATACCTCATCTTTTTGTGCCATAAAGCAGACATTAGCTTGCTCTCCGTCACTATCGCTTTCACTTTCTGAAGATGAAGAATCAGTGTCATCCCATGTTACTTTGAAAGCTTTCTTCTTTTGAATTTTGAAAATTTGCTCTTCTTTTTATCATTGTTAAGCTTTGGGCAATCCTTTTTCATGTGTCTGTATTGATCACATTCATAACACTTAATTTGAGATAGATTTGTTGAGTTGGTTATTCCTTTTTTTTGAAACTTGGTCATCTTCTAAATTTCTTGAATCTATTATAGTTTTTGGCAATAAATACTATCTCATCTTCATCTAAATCTGAGTCATCATTCTTTATTGATGGAAATTCTATGTTCTTCTTCTCCGAATTTAATTCTTTACGTGCCTGCAAATTAGCTTCATAGGACATCAAATTTCCTATCAACTCTTCAACTTTGAGAGTAGAAAGATTGTTAGCTTCTTCAATAGCTAATACCTTTCTTTCCCAATCAGGTGTTAAAGAGTTGAGTATTCGAGAAACTAAATCAGTAAACTTAACTCCTAATGCCATCAGATCATGTTGAATAGTTTGAAATCTAGAATACATGTCTACTATAGTTTCATTTTGTTTCATTTTAAATGATGAAAATTGGTTTTGCAAGATTGAAATTTTAGTTTGTTTGACCTTTGCCGTACCTTCATGTGCAATTTGTAAGGTACGCCAAATATCAAATGCAGTTGTACATAACATAACACGTGAAAATTCATTTTTGTCTAGTGAGCAAAAAAAAACATTCATAGCTTTAGCATTATTTGATGCTAAGGTCTTTTGTCCATCGGTCCATGTGTTCATAGCAGTAGTTGGAGCTTCATATTTATCTTGAGTGGCTGACCAAATTTCTAAACCATTAGCTTCCATAAAAATTCTCATACATGTTGACCAATATGAATAATTAGAGCCATTAAAAAGTGGTGGTCGTGCTGTGGATTGTCCTTCTTGAAAAATACTTGCCATATTAGAATGATTTAAAAAAAACATGTTACTGTTCTTTTAAACGAACCTTGCTCCGATACCAATTGAAAGTCTATATGAGTGGATCGTATAGGATACATGCAAGTATAAACAGCTAACTATATAATATAACTTGATAAACGATAGTAGCAAAGTAAATGAAAATAATCACACCGGTATTTTATACTGGTTCGGACGTCCCGTCCTACGTCCAGTCCCGAAGCTCCTCTTCGGAATTTCCTTTCAACTAACCCTCACTTGACCCGGAGGAACATGTTTACAATAGCAGAGTTTCTTTGTTAAGAATGTGTTCTATAACACGGATGTTGACTATTGAGTACAAATGCTTCCAATATATATATCTATCTAGAGAATATCTGAATGAGGAGTTCTGTATATATGGAAGAGTTAAATACAGGTAGTTGATTGCTTATAGATCCGGAATAAATCAGAGTACAAGAGATAAGAGCGTAAGTGAGTAAGTTGAAAACTTCTCTTGAATTCCTGATGCTATTTATAGTGATGAAGAGTCTCTATGTGTAGTTGCCTTCATTAACAATCGTTGTATAGTTACTCCTGTTGGTGATGAAAAGTTGCAGTGAAGAGGAGCGGATGTGTCTCTTCGGATGTGACAGTTGGTGTTTGAATTTACACAGTCGAGCCTATTTTCAGACGTCTGGAAAGTGACCTCAGACGTCTGGCCTTCATATTTTTTTTGTGTCTGGTAGCATTTCAGACGTCTGAGTTTATAATCCAGACGTCTGGTCTTTACTTCTGTTTTATGTCTGGATGTATGTCAGACGTCTGAGTTCAGAATCAGACGTCTGGTTTCTTCTGAGTTTGTGAACCAGAGAACTTAACCAGACGTCTGGTCTGTGCACTCAGATGTCTGGATTAGTGCATGTTGCTTTTCTTGTGTCTGTATCACTTCTTTTCTGATTCTCTCGACTTGTAGCCACTTGATACTTCTTTTGAGTCTTGTTCTTGTCTTTTTGGTGATGTTTCTATATCAACTTCCTGTATATGTATATTTGTTTTCCATTGCATAGTTGTGATCATCGAAACCAAGGAATTGATTTCCTAACAATATTCTGCAGGAAGAAGCTTGCAAAACTACTTCAAAATGGTTTTTCAAAATGTTTTAGCCTTAAAAATAATCTTTTCAAATGATTTTCAAAAATATGTTTTAGCCTTAAAATATTCTTTGTTTTTGTTTTTAAATAAACTCTTGTTTTAAACTTCGTTTGTTTTTAAAACTATCTTCTGATTTTTAAATATTCTTTTATAATATATATATATATATACTTGAGATTTAAAATCAAATTTATATATACATTCTAAAAATATATTTTTCTACTCTTCTTTATTTTAAAACATAGGAAAATTAGTTTATTTTACTCCAGAATCATTTCATCTTGTTTTCCTTTCAATACCATTTTCAAAACAAATTTTACATTGTTTTTAACTAAGTGATGTCGACATCATGGGATACCCCATATCGACATGGTGGCCATTAAATTCAAAAGTTTCAATTTTCAAAAGAAGTGTCTATTCCTTTAATTCTCTTCATGAATGGTTATGACCGTTACTAGTCTATAAATAGCCTTCACAAACGAATTTTTTAACTAATTATTTTATTGTTTTCTTCACTCCTTCTCCACAAATCCATATTCTAAAATTTTCATATTTTTAAGATCGTGCCGAAATTCTGCCGAATTCTCAAGTGAATCAAATTAGAATCTCATTCTTGTTTGATTCTCTGCCCTCTCTCGAAGATCAAAGTGCTATTCAGAGTTATAGGATCAATTTGTAATCAAAAGTTTATTGAGTCTCTCTATAAGGTGTGGTTGTGCCTGGAAATCAATTGGGTGATCTTGTGTCCCGTAAATCAAGAGAGTTTGCCCCGGACTTGAAGATAGAAGGGTACCTCAAGGCCTTTAGAAATTGAGGATTGTAATCTCGACATTGGTATAATAAAAATCTGTACGAGGTGTTTGTCTTGGTGCAGGACTGGATGTAGGGTAACTCCGAACCAGTATAAAATCTGGTGTGTTCTTTCCTTTTACTGCTTTTTATTTACTTTCTTCATCTGTGTTTGATTCTATGATTGTTCTTTGATTAAGTTCTGCATTTATTCGTGTCATAATTTTAATTTAGTCCATATAAGTCTTAGAATCTATTAAACATTATTCACCCCCCTCTAGTGTTAAATTAGCCTTAAGATCCTTGATCCGCACTCCCTTTCACATTGAACTAGAGTACAGGAAATAATGCCGCTTTGCCGAAGAGCGATAGGATCGGCTTACTTGGACGTCGAGTATGGATTGTGCTCGGCAAGGACCAGAGAGGTCATGGATTTGGATATCAGCTTCAAACAACTATTGATTTGGACATTGACCAGAAGCGGTCGCGGACTTGGATATGGGCCCGGAGCGGTCCCAGATTTGGCTAATGAACCGGTGAGGTCGAGGGTTTGGAAAAACGATCCAGAGAGAACATGGATTTGCAATGGATATGGATTTGAATGAAACGGTCCAGAGATCGCGGATTCAAAATTGGATATCGACTCGAAATGGTCATGGATTTCACTAACGATCCGGAAAGATCTTGGATTTGGATTGGCAACAGATTGGATTGGGATTAGATATTATGGCTATTGATGGATTATGGACTTCGAATCTTGGATTTATGGAAATTCAAAACACACATTCCTATCGCAAGGCATGTTTTAGGGGGCAAAATGTTAATCTGCCTTTTGGAAAGGCATTACATAGGCAGATTTAAACCAAAATACTTCATGATCATCAAGGCAGAAAGCCCGGAGATGGTTACCAAGATTAGAGATCGAATATATTTGAAACTATGGGCTATAGTCAAATGGATTCCAATGGACAACACTCAAAAAATGGCTAAGTATGGAACTAATACTTCCCTTAGAAGATGGATTGAAATAGAGGGATCGGAATAGAGGGAATGGAATAGAGGGATCATATTAAATATGATGCACACAACACAACTCAACGATGATCGCTCCATAACTCAACAACCACAAGGCAGATTGAAGTGAAACTTTGGAAACAAGAAGAGGGGACACTAGGGAGTCTACCCTTGGGATCGCGTGGCATTTGGAGAGTTTGGAGGGATCGGCCAGGGATTGACCCTCTTCCCTATTAGGGATCGCTAAACCCCACTTTATAGAAAAGATCGATCAATATCTCAACATCTACACATCCAATTGACATGAAACTTAGAGCACAAGCCTAATACAACATGTGAAACACCCCATAGGGATCACACATCAAATGGGACACTTTGGAGGGATTGGCCTCTATCCCACCAAAGGGATCGGCTGAAATTAGAATACATGCAACACCACTTCATGAAAAACACAATATCTCACAAATCGTAAGTCGGAATGGCACGAAATTTGGAGGGCAAGTAGCTAACATCATGGGGAACCCCTCAGAGGGATCGCATTCCATTTGGACACCAAAAATGGGATCAGGACCAATTCATATTGTGGGCTCCAATGGGCCTGAAAATTCTTATGTGGCCTTGTCATGGCTGGAGGTTCTTCTGTCGAAATTTCAGCTCGATCCGTGCGTGTCTTTCCCTATAAATACAATGGGCATGGCATCAAAAAAGGGACCTTCTTTCTACTATTCTTTATCTTCAACCTAGGCTACACTCTACTAGTTTTATTCTTGGATTTCAAATTATAACTGTAAAAAAACTACAGTATAATAAAAAGAATTATTCTAGAGTGGACTTAGGCCGGAGTTAGTCGAATCACTATAAATCTTGTCTCTTTTTACCTGTTTTCATTTTTAGTTTGTTTGTTTGTCTTATTATATTCTTTACATTAAATACTATCTGTGATCTGTGACTTGATATTGGTGCTTTCACATAACTAGGTGTTGGTGGCCAAATTTTGATGCCAACATTCGCTCCTTGATCTGGGATGCTTTATATTAATCCCCCATAAGGGTATTTTGTGTGGTCTGTGGAGCTTTAGAACATGATATTTTCCTACCTCTAGCACCCTTATTTGTTGATGTTCTAGAATTTTATCGCATTAATTCCTTCTAATTCTTGGCTAGCACCTACACAACTTTATCTGTCATAGCGATCTTGTATTCTGAAAGATGCTATCGGGATATATCTGTTATCAAGATCAATAACATGCTCAACTTGTTAGAGTCCATATCCATTAGGGAATTTTCCATGTATTTTCTCAAATTCCTAAGGCCATCTCCTCTATAGGATCCATTCAGCACGATAACACCATGTCAGTGGTTCCTTGTCAAGGCCTTTTCTTATCGAATCATCGCCTCTTTTAATAATGTTGGTATGTCTTTGGATATTTTTCTTTCCTTTAGTCTTATTTGTACTCTAAGTTGTATCTCTTTATTTCTTTTAAAAAGTGAGACCCGAGAAGAGTAGTGATCCAACGATCTTTAATCACTTTAAAGATAGGTATAAAGAAGTTATGAAAATTCCATCTTCATGGTGATAGCGACACTTAATTCTTACCGAAAGCAAATTGAAAGTCACAGGTCCGATACCTCCTTTTGCTAAATTCACTGGACTTAAGCCTTCTAGGACGTACAAGAAAGCTTCTACCGTAGTTAGTGATTATGAAGACGAAGCCGAATCTAGTCCAAAGAAAAGCGAAACTTATGGTTCCACCCTTAATTCTTTGGACTAATATATTTCTTTTTTCCAATACAACTTAATCTTGATTTTAATTTTAGCCTTACCCTTTTGCTCCTTATTGCAATGATTCCTTCTCCTAAGACGACCGGCCTTATAGGTAAGGGGAAAGAGATCAAGAAGAGGTCTGCATTGATGCTTTCTGATAAAAGTACTCTTGACTTGAAGAAGCAAAAGATTACCTGATCCTCTAAAGTTGAGAGTACCAAGGGGAAAGCTTCGGATTTGCTTGCTAAGAAGAACAAGCAAGCAATGGAAATAGCCAGAGCTGCTCTTGAAGGTGACCTTTTCAATGTCGTTATCGAAGCATGTGTTAGGCCTCCGACTTATGCACCGAGAATCCAAAAGGCAATTGACTATAACCTCAGGGAAAGCATCAAGGTAAAAATGCATTTTCACATGTAAGTTTATGATTCCAACATATGTTCTTACATTATTGCTTTTTTTAGACTATGGCGGAAATCTCCACTCTTCAACAAGGATGGCTGAAAATGGAGGAGATGATAGCCGCTACTGGGGCAATGGAAAAGGAGTTTGTGGAATTGAAAGCTAAATTTGGGAGGTGAATGCTCAATTAGAGGAGTCAAGTAGAATTGATGAAGAGAGAGAGATCACAAGATTGAGACTCTCGAGAAAACCTTGAAGGAAAGGGACGAGAGGTTGAATAAAGACGAGGCCAGTGTAGTTGATAAAGAACATTATATTGCTAGAGACGAGCATGAGAGGGAGGCCAACAAATGGGCTTTTCAAGTTTTATTTGATGCTTATGCTCACCATCAAGATTAAAACATGACTTTCTCTTTAGCGTATCTTAGGAACAATGCTGCTATAGTTGAGTTGCTAAGAGGTATGAGGAATTTGAGAAGGAAAAAGAAGTGAAGGTCATGACAGTGGATGAAGCCGAGAATCTAGTAGAGGAGGAGGAGGAAGCGACTACTTCTGATAAGGAGGTACAAGACGATTGTTCTGATGATATGCCTAATGAAGAGAACATTTCGTAGCTTATCTTTGTAATATACCTTTTGGCAACTTTCTTGATGGCTTTCTAATACTTGAATTTCCATCTAACTTTATACTGGGTGACTTCCATAAGATGTCTCAAACTAGAGTAGTCGACGTGTAGTATTTCTTTATTTCCCATCTTTTCCCTTTGCTAATCTTAATTCGATGTTCCTTAGGGAGTATCTTGCCTAAAATGCAACTCAACAAGGCTATGCTTCTCTTTACCATTCTTATAAGGACAAGTTAGCTGAACTTCAAAAGCTAAAAGTAACCTTAAGACCTTTGAGATGAAGATCGATTTCCTTGAGTCAAAGTTGGGTCTAAAAACTAGCAGATAGTTCTCTTCGGAGAGGAGTGAGCCCTGAAACAACATCTAACCTCGGTATATGACATTGTTATTCTTTTTTTAAATGAAGGGAGGAAAAGAGGCTAAGGATGATGTTGTTAATGAATTCCTTTCGAGATTATAAAAATGAGGTTGTTTTGGAGAGCCCTATCTCGCCATCTTGGCTTGCTCATTTGGGGAGGATTTTCTCTTTTGTTTTTATACCTTATCCTCTGATGCTCTTGATTTTGTTATCCTATTTTTGTACTGCTATTTCTTTAGGCATTCATCTAAGCCTCTCCCTTGTAACATTTTCTTGAATAAACTATATGTAAAGTAACTTTACTCTTTTTGACTTTACTTCTTATGCAATCACTTTGCTTGAGTGTGCCTTTTAGGACCTTTTTTGTGGGATATCTTTTGCCCCCTGGCATACTTTTGTTAAAATAAGGTTTTAGAATCAACCAACTTGGATTCTTGTTCGAAGCCAATCTAGTACCACAATCAAGAGTTTCATCTTATTCTGGTACTATTTCACTTTTACTTCCTTTTGGTTTACCAAGACACTACTCGATATTTAACTTAGGAATTTTTTAGCATTCTATCCACACTGGGAATTTTCCCATTTCTGGTCTTATGCATGTTACTATGAGCCCATAGCTCACTACCATTGGGAATCTTCCCAAACATTCTAATCTAAATAGGAATCTACTCAACACATGGAATTTCTCGTCCATGGTTCACTATTACTAGGAATCCACCCAACATTCTAAACGAACTAGGAATCCACTCAACACATGGCACTTCTCGTCAATGGTTCACTATCATTAGGAATCTACCAAACATTCTAATCTAACTAGGAATCTACTCTACACATGGCACTTTACGTCCATGGTTCACTATCATTGGCAATCTACACAACATTCTAATCTAACTAGGAATCTACTTAACACATGGCACTTCTCGTCCATGGTTCACTATCATTGGGAATCTACCCAACGCTCTAATATAACTGGGAATCTACCCAACGCATGATACTGCTTGACCATGGCTCACTATTATTGGGAATCTACCCAACACTCCAATCTAACTAGGAACCTACACAGCACACGGTACTACTTGACCATGGCTCACTATTATTGGGAATATAACCAACATTCTAATCTGACTGGGAATCTACCTAGTGCATGGTACTACTTGACCATGGATCACTATTATTGGGAATCTACCCAACACACTAATCTAACTGGGAATCTACCCAACATATGCTACGACTTGACCATGGATCACCATTATTAGGAATCTACCCAACAGTCTAATCTGACCAGGAATCTACTTAATGCATGGTACTACTTGACCATGGATCACTATTATTGGGAATCTGCCCAACACTATAATCTAACTAGGAATCTATCCAATGCATGGTACTACTTAACCATGGCTCACTATTAGCATGCATTTTACTTTTCGACATCTTTTTAAACCCATATGATATTGACCTTACACTTTGTTGAACATCACTGTAGGGATGCTCTTATGGCGAGGTCTACCAACTTATCGTTAGGTCCCAATATACAACCACTTGTGGTTGGCATCAGCCATCTACAACCACTTTTGGCTGGTGTCAACCATCTACAACCATTTTTGCTTGTATCGGCCATCTATAACCACTTTTGGCTGGTGTTGGCCATAAAATCTACTTTAAGTTAACGAGCTTATGGAAAGCTAGTTGTAACTTGGAAGATGGGAAATATGAATCCTTTGAAAAGAATGCTTTCAGACCACTTTGTAAAGACTTTTGAAATTACATAGTTTTTAAATCACATTGCCCAATAGAAAGTTGATTCGAGGTTGAGAAAGAAGATTATTGATGGAAATATTATTATTATTAGTATTTATATATTTTAGAAAAATGAAACTCTTCAATGATCTCATCAGATCAATAGGGAGTTTCAGCCCTTAAACCCTAAATGCTAGTATGATATGCAAAAGTTCTTGAGGAGAGAAAACATACTGAAAGGGATAATGTAAATACCAAAACTTGAACCCCCAGAGTTGGAACCTGAGACAACATTAGGTCAAAGAAGAATGTAGGAGATTTACTGATTAAACTTTCGGACATCCGAAACTATAGGGTGCCCATGCCCTTGGAGTTGAAACTTTCGAGGTTATAACCGAGATAAGCACTTTAATGGAACTGGGGTCCTTTATTTATCTTGCAACTTCATCTTTATATAAAGAAACACCTTATGCATTCATTTGACAAGGGTACATGGAGTTCTCCTGAAATCATAAAAGAAAAACAAAGTGAATAATTCTGAAATAGGATATTAATCTAATGTTTAATAAATTTAGTTAATTCCCTTTTTTGTATGATATTTTTTCGATTGCGTAAGAGAACTTTCGACATTTTTCGGCTTTATACCCATTCATCAAGTGGTAAGCGCAATAATTCTCACTTTTCGGATCTTCTTTCTTTAATGGAGGGTAATCTGGGTAAGAGTAGTCATCATGAGTTTCCTTGAATATCCTAAACAAGCTTTATTTGAGTGGGGTAAGGTCTTGATCACGCTTCAGCATGTTCCAAAACCTATCATCTAGGGTAATCGGTAGGTGTTACCTGGTATCATGAACCGGCTATATTGGACTGATCATGCAAGATAGATTCGACTGTCCTCAAGACGGATGACCATAAAGCAATGGCTATAGGACTCGGAAGTAGAGTTCAGATGGTTATACGAAGCTTGGATTAAACGGAGTTGATAGATAGATGATGCAGGATGTTAAAAATATGGAAATTAGCTTGGATAAACAAGGGATCAACATAGCTGGGTTGTACTCAAGGGATTGGCATAGTCATTTGGATGGATATCAACATGGATGAACTATTAGTGGGATCAGCATAGGTGATGATATGCTTGGTTCAACATGACTTGTTAGTACTCGAGGGATCGGCATAACATTCTGGAGCAAGAGGGATTGGAATAGTGTTAACTGATAAGAGGGATGGGCATGTTGATTCATAAGAAGGATTGACATAGTGTTGAGTCATAGGAAGGATCGACATAGTATTGAGTCATAAGAGGGATTGGCATGTTATAATGAAGTCCCAAGGGACATACGCAAATAAGGAGGGATCGACATTGTATAATGGGGTTCAAAGAATACGAACGAATGACATGTAAAGAGATCGGCATGATCTAGTATGAAGGGATCGGTAAGGACAACTCTAAAATGAATCTGAACCAAAGATTAACCGAAAACACGAGCTCCACATATCCAGTCAACATGATACTTGGAGAGCCATCATGTCTAAGCATGAAGAAGCCACCATAAGGATCGCTGCCCCAAAATCAACAAATGAAGGGATCGGTACCGATTCCTCTCCATTGAGATTTGGGCCAAGTGCCCCATATGGTGGGTCCGTATGGATAAAGAGGTCCTGTAGCCGAAGTTTCAGAGAGATTAGTGGTCGCCTTCACCAATAAATACAGGCCTAGGGGGTCATTCTGAGGAGATTTACGCTGCTGGTTACATAGCTCTTTTATTGTAATCAACTTTCTTCAATACTCCATTATTTCTGGCTGTTTGCTATTGTAATCAAGACTATAGTGAATTAATAAAGAGAATATTCAAAATGGACATAGGCAATCGATGCTGAACCACTATAAATCCTGTTGTTCTTGATTTCTATTTTGATTTACTTATTATTTTGCTGTATTCCTCTATTTCAATTTAGTTTTCTTCATTTACTTCTCTACACAAACTTATTCTTGGGTGTTTGTGGCCAATTTGGTTGTAACATTTTGGTGCTTTCACTGAGAACCTGATTCTCAGCGCTTTAGGATCCCCTTTGTTGCTACTGGATTGAGCAAATTCCCTAAAGGAGATCCATGGCCATCTTCAAAAGCTTGCAGATACTACTCAGATTTGCTAGAATCTAAGCAAGGAAATCGATAATGGTAAGACTTACCAGATCAACTTCTCAGAATGTTGATAGGAATGAAACTTCCAGCATTCAACAAGGAGCCCCAAGCAACCAACCTGCAAATCTGAATGTGGAGCTTGCTGAAGTACAGAACCCTGCCGATTCTATAACTAGAGGTGAATTTAATAACCTGATGAGGGAGTTGATGGAAAGCCGTAGACAGCTGAATGAGAAAATTCAGATTAATGTTAGCCTAATGAACCAGATTGCTCAACAACAGCGTGAGAACGCCAGAAGGGATCCCACTTCTTACTCGGCGTTGGAGAGTTTAACCTTATCAAATGAATACCATAGGCGTAGGCATCATATGGTCGAAGGAGAACAAGCAGAAACATTAGAGCGTCGCTTGGCAGACCAATATGGTCTGCCAAGACGGATCAGTGTCGATCCCTCCCTAAGGATCGGTACCGATTCCTCCTCTAGAGGAGGGATTCCCCTGCAATGTTTTTCTGGGCCGACCGGCCCTGGCTGAATTTCGGGCAGCTCTTGCCCTATGGTGTTTAACTTTAAAGTTTCCAACTAATAATGGTGTAGGAGTGGTGCATGGTGATCGGGCAACTGGAAGTGCCTGTTATGTAGCTGAGTTGAGGGAAGTTCAACAAAAGGAGAAGGGAAAGGGTATGGACAAATATGTCCGCATCCAAGCTACTGAAGATTGAAAATTCACGCCAGAGCCTTGGCTTGGGCACCGCAGTCGGTTCTATAGAGATATAGTTCCGAGGGATGACAAAGAGGAGCCCAAGGAGACCAAGGTTGTGCCAGTTGAGCTGACGATTGATATAACGGTCAGCCACGACGACCCATCATGGATCTTGAAGATTGGATCACAGCTCATCCCTTTAATGATGAAAGAACTTGTTGGTTTTCTCCGAGCGAATCTAGACGTGTTCGCTTGGACTCATTCTTACATGTATGGGATCTCACCTGCCATTGTGAGCCATGCATTAAACATTGACCCAAAATATGTTCCGGTGAAGCAAAAGAGCCGAGGCATGGATCCGGCAAGATCCGTCGCTCTTAAAGAGGAGGTAGATAAACTAAAAGTCAATGGGTTTATCCGCAATGCCCTCTATCCTGAGTTGATATCCAATCCCGTACTGGTAAAGAAGGCGAATGGGAAATAGAGAACGTGCATCGACTATTCAGATTTGAACAAGGCATGCCCTAAAGATAGTTTTCCCCTTCCAAGGATTGATCAACTAGTTGATTCGATTGCAGGACATGAATTGTTGTCTTTTATGGATGCGTACTTGGGGTATAACCAAATCCCGATGCATGTCCTCGATCAGAAACACACCAGCTTTGTTACAAATGTTGGGTTGTATTGTTACGTGGTAATGCCGTTTGGATTGTAAAACATTAGAGCAACCTATCGATGCTTAGTTAACCGGATGTTTAAAGATCTGATCAGGAGGACAATGGAAGTCTATGTGGATGATATGCTCTTGAAGTCATGATGATCAAACGAACACATTCGAGACTTGGCAGAGATGTTCGACATCCTCCGCTATTACAACATGAAAATCAATCCTTTAAAATGTGCATTTGGTGTTGCGTCAGGAAAATTCTTGGTTTTTATTGTCAATGCTCGTGGAATTGAAGCTAATCCTGACAAGATTCAGGCTACTCGAGATATTCAAGTGCCAAGAACCATAAACAAGTGCAAAGTCTCAATGGGAAGGTTGCTGCCTTAAGTCGATTCGTCTCCAGAGCAACCGACAAGTGCATTCCTTCCTTTGATTTGACTAGGAAGAGAAAAAGATATTTCAAATGGACGCAGGATTACGAAGATGCGTTTCGAGCTCTGGTGAATCATTTGGAGAGACCCCCTATCTTGTTAAAGCAGTAGATCATGAGGAGTTGTACATTTATTTGGCTGTATCAACACATGCTATAAGTGTCGCCTTGATTCGCGAGGAAAACCGGATTCAGAGGCCGGTGTACTACGTCGGTAAATGATTAACAGGGGCTGAAAGGAACTATTTGAAGATAGAGAAATCGGCGTATTGCTTGCTACTTGCATCATGGAAGCTTTGTCCATACTTCTAGGTGCATTCGATTAATGTTTACATCGACCACCCGTTACGACAGGTCCTACAGCGACCTGAGACGTCTGGAAGGTTGCTTAAATGGAACATTGAGCTCAGCCAGTTCGACATTACATATCTTCCTCGAAGAGCTATCTAGGGTCAAGCATTGGCGGCCTTTATAGCTGAATTTACCGTGCAAGATGATCTTCCAAAAGTTAGCAAAATCCCAACTGTAAGATGGAAATTGTATACTGATGGGGCATCTAATGATCATTGTTTTGGAGCTGGGATTGTGCTTGTAACCCTAGAAAACTGGTCGATTTGTTACGCTTTGAAGCTTGATTTTCCTACTACAAACAACGAGGTGGACTATGAGGCGTTGATTGCTGGACTTAAACTTGCTAGAGAACTCGGAGTGAAGTCTCTTGAAATCTTTTGCGACTCGCAGTTGGTGGTGTATCAAGTTAGAGGAGAGTATCAGGCTAAGGGACAACGACTTGCCCCGTATCTTACCCGAGTTCAGGAGTTGTTGGCAGAATTTGAATACTATGACATTTCACATATCCCACGCGAGCAAAACGAAGAAGCTGATTCATTGGCAAAGTTCGCTAGTACCTGCGATGCACAACAGATGGGCTTAGTTCCGATCGAGATATTAGATACCCCAAGTACAAACATGATGGAAATAGATTAAACACTGGAGGCGGAATCTGAAAGGGAGTCGTGGACGACTCCATTTAAACATTATTTACAACATGGAATCTTGCCTAAAAAAAGGAATGAAAGGCAACAAGTTCTTCGCAAAGCTTCGTGGTATATTATGCAAGAGGGAACTATGTATAGGAAAGGTTTCTCAATCCCCCTACTCTGGTGCATCGCTCACGAAGAGATAAAGCGTGTTCTGAAAGAAGTTTATGAGGGAGAATGCGGCGATCACACTGGGGGGCAAACTCTGGCGAAGAAAATACTCCGTTATGGAAATTATTGGCCAATTATAAACCGGGATGCTGCTAAATATGTAAGACGATGTGACAAATGCCAGATATATGCGAAAGTCTCAAGAGCTCTGCCAACAGAAATCACGCAAATGGTCAGCCCATGGCCATTCACTATGTCGGGTATTGACATCACCGACTCTTTACCAATCTCTAAAGGTGGTGCGAAGTACGCTATTGTCACGGTTGATTACTTCACTAAATGGGCCAAGGCGGAACCATTAGCTATGATCACAACCAAGAAAGTAATCAACTTTGTTGTTCAAAACATCATATGTCGCTTCGGTCTTCCACGAACTATTGTCACAGATAATGGAACTCAATTCGATAGGGCTGAATTTAAAGACTTTTGTCTGAGGTATCGTATTGAAAAGAGATTTGCAGCGGTCACTCACCCTCAGGAAAATGGATAGGTTGATGCTGTAAATAAAATTATCAAGTCCATTTTGAAAAAAGTTTTTGGAGAAGCCTAGAGGCAAGTGGGTGGATGAACTTCCTACGGCACTTTGGGACTACAGAACTACTCACAAGTCCGCGATTGTCCATACCCCATTCACTCTTTCTTACGGGTCCAGAGTCGTTATCCTGATAGAACTCGAAGTCCCTTTTCACCGAGTGACTTACTATGATCCCAAAATAAACAAAGATCTTCTCTTAGAATCTTTGGACTTTATAGATGAGAAGTGCAAGGAAGCCGATTTGAGAGCAGTCGCACACCGGCATCGAGTCAACCGATATTACAATACTAAAGTGCGATCAAGAACATTTGAAGTTGGCGATCTCGTCCTGAAACGGGTTTTTCCTACCCTGTAACACATGAATCCGACATGGGAAGGACCTTATGTTGTTGAAAAGAGACTTGGAGAAGGAACTTTCAAGCTAGCGACTATCGATGGAATTACACTTTCGAGAGCATGGAATAGCGAACACCTACGATGCTTTTTCACTTAGATTCCTTTACATTTCAGTTCTACTTACTTTCAGTATTTTCTTTAGCATTTAATTTTTTGAATATGTAATAAGACAGATTAGTTTATTCCTTTCCATTTAATGAATAAAGTCTTGAACTCCCTTTGTTCATTTGATTGTTATTACATTGTATGCTAAGTACAAAACGAAACTGATTGATATTGATATGTGTGCACAGGCTCTCGGAGTTTGAAATTGATCAATCATACTAATCCCCGATGGGATCAAACAAGATGAGCTCCATTAATTTGCTCGAATAACAATTCTCGTAAATGATCCAAAGGATGTGACACGCAATAAGAAATGAATATGGCCGATAATCTAGAGATTGAAAAATTCTTGCCTGGACCGTGGGACTGAAACGAAATCGAGACGACCAAAAGGAATATAAATATAATTTAGGTGTGAACCGACCGCCCGAGAGATAACTCTAAGCCCTAGGAGCACAAACTGGAGTATAAATATAATTCGAGTGTTAACCGACCACCCATGAGATAAATCTAAGTCTCCGGAGCGCAGACTGGAGTATAAATATAATTCGGGTGTGAATCGACCACCCACAAGATAACTCTAAGTCCCCGGAGCGTGGACTGGAGTATAAATATAATTCGGGTGTGAACCGACCGCTCACGAGATAATTCTAAGTCCTCGGAGCACGGACTGGAGTGCAAAAATAAATCGGGTGTGAACAGACCGCCCACGAAATAACTCTACATCCCAAGAGTGTGGATTGGAGCATGAACATAAGTCGAGTGTGAACCGACTGCTCGCGAAATAACTCTAAGTCCCCAGAGTGCAGACTGGAGTATAAACACAAATGAATGGATGAGTGGATTACGACCATTCTCTATTCCACAAACTCCAACTTGAAATCGACAGGAGGAATGCAAACTACTAAAAGCTGAATACGACAGCTCATTATAGCTCCGGCTTAATGTTCTTTACGACTTAAGGTAACGACCGCAAGGAGGCCTTGAGATGAAGATAGTGAATTGTTAAAAGAACTTGCAATCAACGAATTACAAGTACACTAAAAGAAAAGTAATCATTCAACTATCAAAATAACAATTCATACGATGTTTAATCGAAACAAAAACTTTTTATTCACAAGTGTCAAAATTCCAGTACAAGTTATTTCAAAAAGCCGGGATTCATACCCGTACACCTACGACTAGGGAAGGAAATAATCATTCAAATTATATAAAATGATATGAAGTAACAGCTACTTCTTCGACTTTCTTTCCCTTTTGGATTTTTCAGGGGTGGAGCTGCTCAAATTTCTCTTTCGAGATCCTTTGCCGCCGTTGGTCGGAGTGCTTGTGGAAGAAGGAGGGATTTCAGCAGGAATTGACCTGCCCGATGGAATAACTTGCAATGGTGCAAGATCAAGATCAAGATCATCGACTTCCACCTCATCGGGCTCACCTTTAACTTTTCGCTTCAACTTTTCCTCCTCCTCAATCCTCTCCTTCATGTTGGTTTTAGCGGTATGCTCCGAAGTGGCAGTAATTATTACATCATCAGGGTCATCGGCCGGGAGGGGATCTTTAGTTTTGTATTCATCAAGAGCACCGATGATTTGGGCATCAGGCCTTGGAACTTCAACAGTAGTCGGGTCCTTGGCTGCTTTCTCATGCTGTTCTGCAGCAGCACCACTTTTGGGAGTTAGATCAGGACCCAGAAGACCTGCAAAGTTTATCAAAACCTGATGTTAGTTAAAATCTATTGCACGTGAAGAACAAGAACTTTTCAAATAGGGAGAAGTTTAGTATGATACCAGCATCCAATTGACTTTCCGCAGTCACCGTAGTGCCTCCTTCAAGGATGTGAGATACCATTTATGGCCCAAAGCCAGGCTTATCCGGATCATAGCCGAGAATCTGCTCCGTGTCATGAGAAGTTGTCGGTCTGGCTACTTGGGTTGGAGAGGTACTCTTAGGGTCAGTTCCGGAAGACTCGACAATATCCTCTCCATCTTTAGTGGGTGCGGGAGCCTTGAAAATTTGAAGTTTAGAGGCAGATAGATCGAAGGCACATTTCCTCGAAGAACTTCTCTCACTAGTTCTTCTTCGTTGAATTCAGCTTCTCCCAGCTCTTCTTTCTTTATCTTAACGATATGTGCCCAGTCTTCGGCAAGCGATTCAAGGTAACCCTCGCCAAGAGAGCTTAAGTCGTGGTCGAGTAGGACCTTCGCATTATATTTGATAATCAACGGATCGAACAAGTCCTTGATTTCATTCCCACCGGACTCCATAGCGGCTTCCACCTGGGAGTTGGCTTGTTCAAGTATCTCTTTTCTGCCCTCTTCTCAGGCTTCTTCTTTTGGAGCTTTGATTTGATCAAATTGTTCATCCAGTTTTTCCTTCAAGCTCCTTATCTCTACAACTTCTCCGTAGTATTTCTGCGACTCCTCCTAAGCTTCAACCTTTTCCTTCATTTCATTTTTCAACAATTCTTCGAGCTCCTCAATGCAGCGAGCTAAAGCGTCTTTCTCCTTTTGCAAGAGTCCTTTTCTAAGGCAAGTGTTCCACTGTGTTGAAGTGCCACGTCGAGTTCATTTTTGTGTGAAGTTTCCAAACGGCCCACCGCCTCTGTTGTCTCCTTGGCGTTCTTTTCAGCCCCTTATGGTAGGTCCATATGGATAAAGAGGTCCTGTAGCCGAAGTTTCAGAGAGATTGGTGGTCGCTTTCACCTATAAGTATTGGACTAGGGGGTCATTCTGAAGAGCTTTACGCTGCGGGATACATAGCTCTATTATTGTAATCAACTTTCTTCAATACTCTATTATTTATGGTTGTTTGCTATTGTTATCAAGACTATAGTGAATCAATAAAGAGAATATTCAAAGTGGACGTAGGCAATCGACACCGAACCACTATAAATCCTGTTGTTCTTGATTTCTGTTTTGATTTGCTTATTATTTTTCTGTATTCCTCTATTTTAATTTAGTTTCTTAATTTGCTTCTTTACACAAACTTATTCTTGGGTGTTTGTGGCCAATTTGGTTGCAAATAGTAGGTCTCTCTTGTTGGAAGGAACCAGACCTTCATATTTCAACAATTCGATGGAGAGATCCCTAACTTTACTATTCAGGGCCATAATAATCTTTTGGAGCTGGGCTGACTCATGGAGTGACTCTTGGAGATATTCCAAAAGCTGCTTTATTTGAGAGCTTGAAGTTCATAAACAGGATCATACTTTTGGCTGTTCTCCTTTTCTGAAATGAGGGTGACCAATCTTTCATTGTTATCTTCTTCAATGAGTTGAATGCGAAGGTTAGGGGGCAGTTCTAAGGTGACTCCTTTTCTTCAAAACTTGACATAATTGGTTAGAATGCTCTGTTAGGTCTTTCAAAGGAAGTAAAGTGTGGAGGTTCGGGGCCCTCTTTCTAGATCCAAAAATATTAGTGCAGAATTTCGTCAACACCAACACCCCGAAGTCTGAAAGTATGTCCCTGAGAGTTGAATGGAATATTGGACCCGACAAAGTGGTTGCCGAGACGTGATGTAACTAAGTCTTGAATTCAAGATGCTGAACCGTAAAGTAACAATAGTATATGCAAAAAAGGTAAAGTGTGAAAAGTAGATGGCACCGAGACTTTTATAGTGGTTCGGGCTGAAAGTCGCTACGTCCATTGTCCTTTCCTTATTTAGTTACTCTTATATGCCGAAAGGCTTATTACATTGAATCTAAGCATTTTCGCCATTAATGAGTTTTGAATAGAGCTCTAATATAGAAAAGTATTATTTTAACTTTTTTAAGTGCTTTTGTGTTCCCCAAAAAGATCCTTCGTGCCTTGGGATTGTCGCCTATTTATAACTAATATGTTGTGGCATCATTGGTGGAAGGCCTTCTATTTGGATTTATGACTTGGCTTGCTATATGCAGTACAAATTTTAATGCTTTTCATCATTTGATTGAAAGTAATTTAACGTGGATTGTTGATGTGGAGCTTTTATATATATAGCTTTTTTGATTCCTTTCATCTATCTTGACTGTTGATTTCGGTCTGGGGCTATCTAAGTCATCGATTGTTGATTCTTGTTGAAGTGCCCTTGGCTTTGGTAGTTGCTGCTCTTGGCTAAGATTGTTGTCCTAGTTGGGCAATGGTCTTGATCCTTGGTTGACATTTCTATTCTTGCTTTTGGATCACATGCTCTCGGCTAATGAGTCTGGTGTTTAAGTTATAGTTGAAAACTAACAATGGGTCTCAAAATTACAAGCCAAAGAACTTTCTTCCCAAATGGTTATAGTTTGTACTTTGTGGAAATTATGGTGTAACACTTTGTTTGTGCTGCTATAATAGCATAGAAATCTCCTTGATGGTACTTGTGCTCAGTTTTAGTAACTAAACCCATTTACCACCTATTTTCCACTTCATTATACACTGATTTTTTGTTTCTTGCTATGCGATTTTAGCTGATGAATTATTACGTTGAAGTTTGCTTGAAGTTAGGATTTGACTGAAGGAAAATGGGCAATGAATGTTCGGTAATAGTGGGTGGAACCTAAAGCTTCATGCTCCGGGCAAGCCCAATGGTCGACCCCCACCATCATGAGCGATCGACAGCACATGACAACTAATTGACCGCTTGGGTCGACTTTTGGAGCGTGAAGCTCCAGGTTTGTGCATCGTATATTATAAAAAAAGTTTTTGAAAAATAAAATAAAATTTTGGTTTGATAAGTAGCAAAAAAATCTTTTCCAAATATAAAGTTATTTCATGAAAAATGAGTTATTTTCATTAAAAAGATAAATTAGTGGAAAAAGTGATACTTTAAACTAAATGGAAATTAAGTTTGAGCTTTAAAAATCCATTTGAAAACCAACTTGAATTTAGAAAATTATTAAACGGTTTCTGATAAATATTACTTGATTTTAAAATAGTTTCCCCTTGATTTTGAAATGAGAAAGAGATTTTAAAATTTATTTCTATAATTAAAAATTCATATTTTGGGTTTAAATAAATAAGGAAAATTATATTTTGACCAGTAAATTAAAATTAAAGCTTTTGAGAAAAGTAATATATTTTCCATGAATAAAATCCTTTTATATAAATAAGTTTATGTGGCTGTCTGATTATATCTTTTGTGTAATAAGGATATTGAATAAATGGAGTTGTAATATTGATTGGTTTGAGACTATCAGTAATATTTCTTAGGTAATTTTTGGGACTTGTTATATTGAATATTATATGCAGTTAATTATTGTTTACATACATTTGGTAAACAGGTGAATAACATTGAGTGGTATGGGATGCTCAAAAGGCTATTTATTAGATGATGACCACTTGAATGTGAGAGTCACTCGTTATTATTATGAAAGTATGGGTAGTTGTGTGCTACCATGACTTGATATGTCTCTTGTGCTATATGGTTAAGCATGTTTATTGGCTGTACGATTATTATTATAGTGTGTTATTTGTGTAGATAGACTAGTTTCCATCCTAGTTGGTTGATCGTGAGGTCAATCTCCAAATCTGTGACATCACCATCATAAGTACTCGTTCTGTGTGCCTGTAACGACCCGCTATTTTGGACCATTCGCATCCATTATAAGTGTATAGGTAGACACTCATGCCGGAATTGAATTGCTCAAAATACCGCGTTGTTAATTTAAATTGGCAAAACTGAACATATACAGTAAATAAATAATCACAGATCACAGACACAGAGTAATAAGTGCAGCGGAAATAAAAGAGATAGTAGTTCATGAAGCCACTATATGAATATATAAAATACATCAGAGTTTACAATAGAAGAGTAATATGATACATCAGAGTTAAACCAGATACAACGGAAGAGTAATACGATACATCAGTTACAAATTAGAATTCATCACTGGAATCATCAAATACTGAAAGCTGAATAGATGGCTGGATCTTCAAGCAAAGCTCCAACTTCAAAGGTGAGTCTCAGTCTGACCCGAGCGTAAAGCAAAAACACAAGACACTCGAGTCAGGATTAACATTCTTATATCAATAAATCCAACTCAAGTGAAATAGCAATTGAAATACAAGTAACTCAAAGGATGTTTGGAATAACCATCCTTTAAGGATCCGTTAAACTATCTACTAGGTAGTAGTGTACGGTAAGTAGATAATGTCTATTAGTAATATAAAGATATCAAAATAGCATTAAGTCATGGCCCATTCCACCCTTAACACATTTTTATTCCCAAAAGCATATACAAGACCGTAGTTTCCCCAAAACCGGAAGTCACCAGAGGGCAATCCATATACTAAAGGTACAAATCAAAATCGTAGTGGTCGCGCATAAATGGAATACAAGTATGACAAGGCACATGAGGCAATACCCAAGGTAGTGATACTACCGTTCGCCTGATCCGGACTGGTGAGAACGCAACGCCGCAGCGCCCGCAACACCGTGAAACAACACTCCCAAAATCAAGGGTGCACCAATCGACAACAAGTATAAATAGTTCGAAGAAGTGTGTCCACTTGAGGTAGCTAATCCTCCATTGGCCCGGCACAGCTCCTGTTTTAGTCATTTCCAATTTGACACAAGTGTCAAGGCTATCCATTATCGTTCTCTTTCTTCAGTCATCACGAACATCATTCCAACCACTTCATTCTGGATCATCACTCCGCGTATAGTTATTAAAGTGGTTTTCGGTTTAGATAGAGAGTATATCCATAACCGAATTCCGGTCTCTTTAATAACTTCCGTAATTATTACACCGATTGGTCGTTTATTTATTTCTAAACCAAATCAATTCAATTTCAAATAGAATTCGTAAATCAACAATTCATTTGTCTTTTCAAAACAGTTTCCATAATTTACGTTTCAAAACTTCCAAATTACCATTTCAAAATCTTATAATTCAATTTCAATTTCTATTTAAAACAATTCAAATATTGATTCAAGTTCGTATATTGGTTTCATTCCGAAATCATTTAAATAAATTTTATTTAACATTCAAATCAATTTAAACTCATTTATCGATTTCATTCAATATTCGTTAAGTTACATTATCATTCAAAACAAATTCTATTAAATTTCCAATTCATTAAATTAATTTCTTAAGTTCAACTTCATTAAATCAAAACTTACAATTTTGAATTAAATTAAATTAGTCAAATCAATTCTTTCAATTTCAGGTCTTACATTAATTCCAAAAATATCACATTTTCATTTCTTGTTAAAGAAATTCCATTTCACTTATTTACTTTCTTAAATAATTTTCCAAAAATTACTTAATAAAGAAAACTCAATTTCAATTATTTACTAAGTAAAATCCACTTATTCAAAAGTTCAATTTTTCTTAATTAAAGAATTCAATTTATTTAATTATTAAATAATTCAATCTTATTTAAATATTTAAATAGTTCAAAACTTAATTATTAAATAATTTCAAAGTTTAATAATTTCAAACTAAATTATAATTTCAAACTTAATTATTAAATCATTTCAAACTTAATTCAATCGTTTCAACAATTACATTGTTAATATTTTGTTTCAGATTATTAAATATTAACATTTTCCTTTCATTAAAATTCAAATTTCAACTTCATTTCAAAACCATATTATTTATTCAAATAAAATCTTCGTTTATTTTTAAATTAAATTATTGACCAATCGGGTTTTATTTAATTTCCTATCCTAGGTCAAAGTTCAATTTGGGTATTTATCATTTCAACCCGATTCCAATTCAATTCAAAATCAAAGCATAGCAAAGGGAACTTGCAGTGTGATAACTGGGATGGTGTCAAAGTAAATAAACAAGCAATAACAACAAACAATAACAATCCAATAATCAATTCAAATAATCCTGAAATAACCGTATTAATTCGTATTGTCATTTGTACGAATTAATATAATTATTTCTAGAATCTACACTATCAT
This sequence comes from Allium fistulosum, assembly GCA_030737815.1. Lineage (NCBI taxonomy): Eukaryota > Viridiplantae > Streptophyta > Magnoliopsida > Asparagales > Amaryllidaceae > Allium > Allium fistulosum. Next base: position 459,776,896 of record CM060905.1, read on the forward strand.
TTTATGTAGATTAAAGATTATTACATTACAGTTTTCACTTGTCATTCATTTACAATTTCATACATCATCAATTTAACAACATACATTCAGTGGTTCAAAATGTAATTAAACAAATCCTACGTGTCAATAAATTCAACAGTTAAAGGGGTCATATTATACAAATGTCATTTAATCAAATTTAACATTTAACTATCCTATATCAAGTTCAATCGCATACTATTTATCAAATTAACCTTAACAATTTAACGTCCAATATAAACATCAACAATCAATCAATTATCAGTTAAACTGTATTATCATCGCATAAATAATTAACAGATAATGGTGTCAGATGTCATAGGTGAACTGATACAGATAATAGCATATATAACAGTGTAATTAACTAACAGCAGTATATTTCAATTGTCGTTTCAATTGAAATCAAATTTAATAAATAAAAGAACGTTAATCGTGAGTGAGTGCTCACCTTTCGAGGCTAGAGAGATGAACGAAAATGGAAGCGAATGGTGGATCCAAACACGAATTCCAAAGCGAAATAAGATGGGCACGAATTCGGTGAACAAGGCTGATAAATAAAAATCGATGATAATAGATCAGAAATTGCTTGATGTAGACCAAACAAAATATATACTATTCTAATATTTTATTTTCTTAACCAAAATAAATGTTGAAGCTCATCAAAATTATATATACATACGTTTTCAAAGGTCATAGTTTAAACTAAAACACACATATAAATCAACGTATATACATTATATATTTTGAAATAAATATTTATAAATAAATAAAAATGTATATATAACAGTAGAAAAATATAGTCGAGACTTTTAACCCTATAGCTTACTTTAATGCAAGACATACATATAAACTCACGCACTGATAAAGTTTAAAAATCACGCAAACAAACACAGTAGCCCAAAGGTATAGTAGCTAACGTGATGCACTATAGTAGCTCACGCAACATCCTATATAAACTATAAATTAAAGGTTTTCATGGTTGTACATATACAGTACTTTCATCATTTGTTAAATTTTTTATATATTTTTATTATATTTTTTTATAAATGTACCGCTATAAAATTTTATAAACCAACACTCATCTTACCGTTCTATAATAAAACGTGCTATAAACTTTATACAGATAAACTTAGTTACTTCGGACTATTTGAAAAGTGAACCATATAACATAGCATTCATATAATAACTCCTGTACAAACTAATATAATATAAAACTACTATACTTTAAAGTAACAGGATTATAAAATATACAACTGACACCTAAGTGTATAAGCGGAACTAACTGTGCATAAATCGACCACTTGTTTCCATTAGCCACAAATCGCACGTCATGAAAAAGCAACGCCTTTATATTGATGTTCCTTGCAAGTATCGATAGTTGTGACAGGTGCTTAAGTCTCCTTTTGACGGAATCAACTTTTCCATTTTTTCTGCCCTTTTTTTTTACTGCTTCATTATTTAGTTCAACTTTGTGAATTGATTTTCATTTAAAAAAAAATCCATACAATTTGCTTAAGAACGATAACTTAAACACTCGGTTTCTATGCTTATAATCAACAAAAATGCAGTAGCTATATAGAAATTTAGATCGATTATAGCAAACAGAAGGAGAGATTCGATTTATTTGCGAGTAAAAAAAACAACTTTTTTTTTCTTCAGGCGTCTGGGTAAACATAATGTAAGCTTATGTATGTGTAATTGGGATTATTAAATGAAACTTTCATGCTAACACACCTTGAATGCCAATATTAGTCCATTTAGGACCCTTGAAAACGACCAGCTTTTGAATTATTTATTGTACTTACTAGATCCAACTAGAGAATATTTAACACCGAAAAAAAAATATACACCATTTAAACATATTTTATATAAAGCTTACTTGTATAAGACATTGGTACAAAACATGATATACTATCACTGTAACCTATATTTTATGTCTACGTAGAACACTAAAAGGCATACATTAATATATGAACAGAACTTGTATAAGAGTTAATATCAAAAACTATACTAACCAAAAAAACAGTTGAAAGTTTGGGCTTGGTGGCGGAGAAAGCAAGGGCGGAAGGAGGGAAGATAAGCGGTTCCGTGGGTGGCAGAGGCCGGTAAACTCAGGTGGTTGGGCGTGGATTGCAGAGAGAAGATGGGGAAGCACGCAACAGTTCTTACGTTTTTTTTGTATGAATCAAACGGAAGAAGTGAGGGTAAACGAATAGATCCAATGCAAAAATTAAAGGACCAGTGAAAAACCAATAGTCACAAACGAAATTTGGACGCATTGAATTCTGAAAATATTAATGGCTATTGGTTAACAGTTGGGATAAATGAAAAGCCATAAGAAAATTAATAGACTCCGATAACGGACCGTAATGTTTAACCGTTTACAGATTTCACGGCGTACCGGGAATCAAAACAGAAATGAATACACCGCTGAGATCAGCACGACGAGACGATTAAAACGGTATATTGATATCAGTGGTATGATTGAATTATAAAAATTCGAATTTTCTAATAGCGGAAAATGCAAGAAAAACACTGAAAAATAAGATCGACGGAGCCAAAGATGTCGAATTTGGAAAAGCGACAAATAGACATCTTGCTCAGAAGATGGTTTAGTATTTTTCTATGTAAAAATATTTAGGTTTCGGAAACATTTTATTTTCATCGCTTTTTAACTAATTAAATTGAAGTGAATTTACGCGCGAAATAAACTTTCATATTTTCGGACGAAAATTTACCAGTCGCTATGTTTAACTAGACGTATTCCAAATATTAAATTTTTATTTCAAAATTTTATCGTTTAAATTTTCACAAAATTTCAACTAATTACGTTATTAAAACAGTTGAAATTTACGGGTCGTTACACTCTCCCCCACTCAAAACTTTTCGTCCCCGAAAAGGAACGAGGTAGGAGAATAGAAACAACCAGAAAGAAAAACAGATTTGAAATACAAAATAACAATTAATTTAAACCATATAAATTCAAATTTAAATTAATTGATATTTAATAATTGATTTAATTCATTTGATTTCACTAAAATCAATCTCAACTATTTTTAAATTCATTATCTTATTATCCCATTTTCTTCAATTTACAATTTTTAAAACCATAAATTTGAGTAGTCTTTTATTATAATCATCTTTTCTTCAACAATTTAAATTCTTCTTTATTCCAAATTATTGTTAAATTTATTCTACTTAATATATCTAATCACATATATTTAACCCATATAAATTATTTTAAACCATAAAAGTTTCGATTTAAATTAATTTATATTTACTAATTGCTTTTAAATTCAAGGTATTTTCATAAGTTGATCAAATTTCAATTTATTAATTCTTTCAAAACAATTTATTAATTTTTCAAAATAATTTATTTCATTATTAACTGAGTTTTATTTATTATCCTATCTAACTCTATTAACATCTTTATAATCAAAATTTAATGTATAACATTTATAAATTTTTTTTTATAAATTCAATTTATCTTATATATTATCCAATTACATATTCAACTTATGAATGATTTAGGTAAGTTGTATTAGAATGCAGTTGAACAATATACAAATAAAATTTTCCCAATTCAATTATTCAAGTTTAAATATTTATTCCAAATTTTGGTTTTATTTATAATTAAAATCATCCTTTAACAAAATTTAAGAATTAGATTTTCGATTAACTTTAAACAATTTAGAGATATATATAATATATTTATATCAAATCAAATTAAATTTTAAAATAAGATACCTATATATATGTAAATCAAAACATACTGAAGAAATTCAAATCAAATTTTTTTTTAAACAAAACCGTAGCAAAGTTACAGAATAGTATCTCCACTTCGAAACTCGAAAATGAACGTCGATGATGTGGCCGCCATCACCAAAATTATTTTCCAGCGACAAAGAGAAGAGCACTGATTTCAACATTTTAAAATTCTTTGGAAACGATTTCTATTCGAAAATACTTCCAATAATATATACTTTAAAATTTTAAAACCAAAGTTCGAAATCACCGGAAACTAAATTCTCAAATTTCTGAATTAAATTCATTTCAAATTCCAATTCAATTTATAAACCGTATTTATAAATTTATTTAGAACAATAAATGATAATCAAATATTATCATTTCAAACAAACAATTTAATTTACCTATCGAATTCTAGAAAATTTTTACTTATATTTTCACAATATAATCAAACAAATTTATTTCATTTTCCAAATTTGAAAGTAATATTGTGTCAGTTTGCTCTGTTCAAGTGTTTTGGAAATCCTATCGATTGCGTTGATCAGACGAATCGATCGGAAACCCAAATCAACATCAACAACTCAAACAACACAGCATATATTAAAGCATTTATATATTAGTTTACAAATACATTTCTTTGCTCGACGATACAGGAATGAATTTTCAAAATAAGGGTAGGGATTCAAATTTTTGTTGACTTAAATCAAAGAGAATTTTTTTGATTCGAAGATAAGTTCAAAACAAAGATACGATAATTAAATAACAAAGTAGGAAGATTGATAAGTTTGTATAAATCGCGGCCAACCTTAACCGGGTCGACCGTGACTTCAAGAATAAGATCGATGTAGAATTTCGAGGTAAATCGACATTTGATCTCAAGAACTAGAATTCAGGTATAGCAGGGAATAGATAGCATCGTAAACCGAGGATACACAGATCTCCGGTAAATCAATGCTTATTGTAAAGGAGTTTTGCTCCTTTACGAATCATTCGAAGATTGGCGAGACCGCCGATCTATTATAGATATTATTCAAAATGGAGTTATGGGGTGCTCCAGAATTTTAAAGACGACGAATAGTGAGGGACACGAATGAAATTTGGAACCGTAAGGAACGTTCCCAAAATTCAAAGAAATCGAGTCGAAAGGAAGAGATTGAAACTCGAATGAGAGTGATTCTGTAAATACATTTACCCTATATGTTCAGTTTTGCCTAGAGCTACCAAAGCACTGATACCAACTGCAACGACCCGCTATTTTGGACCATTCGCATCCATTATAAGTGTATAGGTAGACACTCATGCCGGAATTGAATTGCTCAAAATACCGCGTTGTTAATTTAAATTGGCAAAACTGAACATATACAGTAAATAAATAATCACAGATCACAGACACAGAGTAATAAGTGCAGCGGAAATAAAAGAGATAGTAGTTCATGAAGCCACTATATGAATATATAAAATACATCAGAGTTTACAACAGAAGAGTAATATGATACATCAGAGTTAAACCAGATACAACGGAAGAGTAATACGATAAATCAGTTACAAATCAGAATTCATCACTGGAATCATCAAATACTGAAAGCTGAATAGATGGCTGGATCTTCAAGCAAAGCTCCAACTTCAAAGGTGAGTCTCAGTCTGACCCGAGCGTAAAGCAAAAACACAAGACACTCGAGTCAGGATTAACATTCTTATATCAATAAATCCAACTCAAGTGAAATAGCAATTGAAATACAAGTAACTCAAAGGATGTTTGGAATAACCATCCTTTAAGGATCCGTTAAACTATCTACTAGGTAGTAGTGTACGGTAAGTAGATAATGTCTATCAGTAATATAAAGATATCAAAATAGCATTAAGTCAAGGCCCATTCCACCCTTAACACGTTTTTATTCCCAAAAGCATATACAAGACCGTAGTTTCCCCAAAACCGGAAGTCACCAGAGGGCAATCCATATACTAAAGGTACAAATCAAAATCGTAGTGGTTGCGCATAAATGGAATACAAGTATGACAAGGTACATGAGGCAATACCCAAGGTAGTGATACTACCGTTCGCCTGATCCGGACTGGTGAGAACGCAACGCCGCAGCGCCCGCAACACCGTGAAACAACACTCCCAAAATCAAGGGTGCACCAATCGACAACAAGTATAAGTAGTTCGAAGAAGTGTGTCCACTTGAGGTAGCTAATCCTCCATTGGCCCGGCACAGCTCCTGTTTTAGTCATTTCCAATTTGACACAAGTGTCAAGGCTATCCATTATCGTTCTCTTTCTTCAGTCATCACGAACATCATTCCAACCACTTCATTCTGGATCATCACTCCGCGTATAGTTATTAAAGTGGTTTTCGGTTTAGATAGAGAGTATATCCATAACCGAATTCCGGTCTCTTTAATAACTTCCGTAATTATTACACCGATTGGTCGTTTATTTATTTCTAAACCAAATCAATTCAATTTCAAATAGAATTCGTAAACCAACAATTCATTTGTCTTTTCAAAACAGTTTCCATAATTTACGTTTCAAAACTTCCAAATTACCATTTCAAAATCTTATAATTCAATTTCAATTTCTATTTAAAACAATTCAAATATTGATTCAAGTTCGTATATAGGTTTCATTCCGAAATCATTTAAATAAATTTTATTTAACATTCAAATCAATTTAAACTCATTTATCGATTTCATTCAATATTCGTTAAGTTACATTATCATTCAAAACAAATTCTATTAAATTTCCAATTCATTAAATCAATTTCTTAAGTTCAACTTCATTAAATCAAAACTTACAATTTTGAATTAAATTAAATTCGTCAAATCAATTCTTTCAATTTCAGGTCTTACATTAATTCCAAAAATATCACATTTTCATTTCTTGTTAAAGAAATTCCATTTCACTTATTTACTTTCTTAAATAATTTTCCAAAAATTACTTAATAAAGAAAACTCAATTTCAATTATTTACTAAGTAAAATCCACTTATTCAAAAGTTCAATTTTTCTTAATTAAAGAATTCAATTTATTTAATTATTAAATAATTCAATCTTATTTAAATATTTAAATAGTTCAAAACTTAATTATTAAATAATTTCAAAGTTTAATAATTTCAAACTAAATTATAATTTCAAACTTAATTATTAAATCATTTCAAACTTAATTCAATCGTTTCTCAAATTAAACAACATTCTTTCAACAATTACATTGTTAATATTTTGTTTCAGATTATTAAATATTAACATTTTCCTTTCATTAAAATTCAAATTTCAGCTTCATTTCAAAACCATATTATTTATTCAAATAAAATCTTCGTTTATTTTTAAATTAAATTATTGACCAATCGGGTTTTATTTAATTTCCTATCCTAGGTCAAAGTTCAATTTGGGTATTTATCATTTCAACCCGATTCCAATTCAATTCAAAATCAAAGCATAGCAAAGGGAACTTGCAGTGTGATAACTGGGATGGTGTCAAAGTAAATAAACAAGCAATAACAACAAACAATAACAATCCAATAATCAATTCAAATAATCCTGAAATAACCGTATTAATTCGTATTGTCATTTGTACGAATTAATATAATTATTTCTAGAATCTACACTATCATTTCATGTAGATTAAAGATTATTACATTACAGTTTTCACTTGTCATTCATTTACAATTTCATACATCATCAATTTAACAACATACATTCAGTGGTTCAAAATGTAATTAAACAAATCCTACGTGTCAATAAATTCAACAGTTAAAGGGGTCATATTATACAAATGTCATTTAATCAAATTTAACATTTAACTATCCTATATCAAGTTCAATCGCATACTATTTATCAAATTAACCTTAACAATTTAACGTCCAATATAAACATCAACAATCAATCAATTATCAGTTAAACTGTATTATCATCGCATAAATAATTAACAGATAATGGTGTCAGATGTCATAGGTGAACTGATACAGATAATGGCATATATAACAGTGTAATTAACTAACAGCAGTATATTTCAATTGTCGTTTCAATTGAAATCAAATTTAATAAATAAAAGAACGTTAATCGTGAGTGAGTGCTCACCTTTCGAGGCTAGAGAGATGAACGAAAATGGAAGCGAATGGTGGATCCAAACACGAATTCCAAAGCGAAATAAGATGGGCACGAATTCGGCAAACAAGGCTGATAAATAAAAATCGATGACAATAGATCAGAAATTGCTTGATGTAGACCAAACAAAATATATACTATTCTAATATTTTATTTTCTTAACCAAAATAAATGTTGAAGCTCATCAAAATTATATATACATACGTTTTCAAAGGTCATAGTTTAAACTAAAACACACATATAAATCAACGAATATACATTATATATTTTGAAATAAATATTTATAAATAAATAAAAATGTATATATAACAGTAGAAAAATATAGTCGAGACTTTTAACCCTATAGCTTACTTTAATGCAAGACATACATATAAACTCACGCACTGATAAAGTTTAAAAATCATGCAAACAAACACAGTAGCCCAAAGGTATAGTAGCTAACGTGATGCACTATAGTAGCTCATGCAACATCCTATATAAACTATAAATTAAAGGTTTTCATGGTTGTACATATACAATACTTTCATCATTTGTTAAATTTTTTATATATTTTTATTATATTTTTTTTTATAAATGTACCGCTATAAAATTTTATAAACCAACACTCATCTTACCGTTCTATAATAAAACGTGCTATAAACTTTATACAGATAAACTTAGTTACTTCGGACTATTTGAAAAGTGAACCATATAACATAGCATTCATATAATAACTCCTGTACAAACTAATATAATATAAAACTACTATACTTTAAAGTAACAGGATTATAAAATATACAACTGACACCTAAGTGTATAAGCGGAACTAACTGTGCATAAATCGACCACTTGTTTCCATTAGCCACAAATCGCACGTCATGAAAAAGCAACGCCTTTATATTGATGTTCCTTGCAAGTATCGATAGTTGTGACAGGTGCTTAAGTCTCCTTTTGACGGAATCAACTTTTCCATTTTTTTCTGCCCTTTTTTTTGCTGCTTCATTATTTAGTTCAACTTTGTGAATTGATTTTCATTTTAAAAAAAAAATCCATACAATTTGCTTAAGAACGATAACTTAAACACTCGGTTTCTACGCTTATAATCAACAAAAATGCAGTAGCTATATAGAAATTTAGATCGATTATAGCAAACAGAAGGAGAGATTCGATTTATTTGCAAGTAAAAAAAACAACTTTTTTTTTCTTCAGGCGTCTGGGTAAACATAATGTAAGCTTATGTATGTGTAAGTGGGATTATTAAATGAAACTTTAATGCTAACACACCTTGAATGCCAATATTAGTCCATTTAGGACCCTTGAAAACGACCAGCTTTTGAATTATTTATTTTACTTACTAGATCCAACTAGAGAATATTTAACACCGAAAAAAAAATATACACCATTTAAACATATTTTATATAAAGCTTACTTGTATAAGACATTGGTACAAAACATGATATACTATCACTGTAACCTATATTTTATGTCTACGTAGAACACTAAAAGGCATACATTAATATATGAACAGAACTTGTATAAGAGTTAATATCAAAAACTATACTAACCAAAAAAACAATTGAAAGCTTGGGCTTGGTGGCGGAGAAAGCAAGGGCGGAAGGAGGGAAGATAAGCGGTTCCGTGGGTGGCAGAGGCCGGTCAACTCAGGTGGTTGGGCGTGGATTGCAGAGAGAAGATGGGGAAGCACGCAACAGTTCTTACGTTTTTTTTTGTATGAATCAAACGGAAGAAGTGAGGGTAAACGAATAGATCCAATGCAAAAATTAAAGGACCAGTGAAAAACCAATAGTCACAAACGAAATTTGGACGCATTGAATTCTGAAAATATTAATGGCTATTGGTTAACAGTTGGGATAAATGAAAAGCCATAAGAAAATTAATAGACTCCGATAACGGACCGTAATGTTTAACCGTTTACAGATTTCACGGCGTACCGGGAATCAAAATAGAAATGAATACACCGTTGAGATCAGCACGACGAGACGATTAAAACGGTATATTGATATCAGTGGTATGATTGAATTATAAAAATTCGAATTTTCTAATAGCGGAAAATGGAAGAAAAACACTGAAAAATAAGATTGATGGAGCCAAAGATGTCGAATTTGGAAAAGCGACAAACAGACATCTTGCTCAGAAGATGGTTTAGAATTTTTCTATGTAAAAATATTTAGGTTTCAGAAACATTTTATTTTCATCGCTTTTTAACTAATTAAATTGAAGTTAATTTACGCGCGAAATAAACTTTCATATTTTCGGACGAAAATTTACCAGTCGCTATGTTTAACTAGACGTATTCCAAATATTAAATTTTTATTTCAAAATTTTATCGTTTAAATTTTCACAAAATTTCAACTAATTACGTTATTAAAACAGTTAAAATTTACGGGTCGTTACAGTGCCTATACCTAGCTTTATGCTAGTAGTGTTGTGTGCAAATATGCCCATATGCCACACTAGCCAAGAAGTCTATTACCATTGGGCAGTAGGCTCGTGACCATGCATAGCATATGCTTGCAACTTGCTATGACATGTAGATGGACAAGTGTAACGATGACCAGGAGTTACTTAAGATTGTGGAGTGTGATGTGTGCTATGGCGTGTGTTAGCGCCAAAATTGGTCACTAACCCCAAAATCCGGATGAAAGCACCAAATACCAATCACAGCTCAGAGATAGAATGTATGTGGAGAGTAATAATGTGAAGAACAGTTCAAACTGAAATGAAAGCAGTAAAGAACAACAGATTTTATAGTGGTTCGGCTAACTCCGGCCTACGTCCACTCCAGAAGTTTGTTTTTTATTGCTGTAATAATCGATTACAGTTACAAAAATGGCAGAGTTGCCTTAGCCTTAGAAAAGAGAAAGTAAGAGAGCAGAAAGAAGATCCCCTTTTACTGTGCCCCTGCGTCTCTATTTATAGACGAAGATGGGTTGGACTTCCCTGGTGGGCCTTGTAGCCGAGTACCTCAGCCCAAATGGAGTGGTCTCCATATGCCGAACCATAGATGCCGAACGCTGAATGCCGAACAAGGCGTGAATGCCGAACGATCTCCTCATGCCGAACGTTGGGAGGTGCGAGGTACAGAGGTATCGAGGTGCGAGGTGCGTGGTACCGAGGTATGGAGGTGCGAGGTACCAAGATATGGAGGTGCGAGGTATGGAGGTGCGAGGTATGGAGGTGCGGAGATATGGAGGTGCGGAGTATGGAGGTGCGAGATATGGAGGTATAAAGGAGCGAGGTGAGGTATGCCGAACGATCCATCCAATGCCGAACGCTCCTTGATGCCGAACGATCCATCCAATGCCGAACGCTCCTTGATGCCGAACAATCCATCCAATGCCGAACGTCTCCTTGATGCCGAACGATCCATCCAATGCCGAACGTCTCCAGATGCCGAACGATCCATCCAATGCCGAACGTCTCCAGATGCCGAACGTTAGTTAATGCCGAGCGCTCCATCCATTGTCGAACGTCTCCAGATGCCGAACGATCCATCCAATGTCGAACGTCTCCAGATGCCGAACGTTGGTTAATGCCGAGCGCTCCATCCATTGTCGAACGTCTCCAGATGCCGAACGTTGGTTAATGTCGAGCGCTCCATCTAATGCCGAACGACGAATTCTCTATGCCGAACACTCGCCCAGTGCCGAACAAGATTTATGCCGAACACTCCTTCTAATGCCGAACCATCCCATCATACTTTAGTCTCAATAGTTGTGAAGTTGTTTAAGTTAAATCCGTCTGTCCGCGGCCTTGCCAAAAGGCGGGTTAACAGCGTGGTCACCTGAAGTAGAATTGTGTGCATGTCAATCTCCTATCTGGAACATGCGATTGAGATACATAGACATATGGTACTATATTTGTCGATCCTTACTTGATTGATTATACCATGGTGGGAGCCATTTGGTTATTAGACATGATGTGTGCTTGTCTATAGTCGATTTCAGTATGTGATATTCATTGCAAATGGCTTATTGCGATCTCACATATATATTCAAACTTGATGTGTGCTCACTTATATTTAACATTGTTGATTAGGATTATTCACATTATAGTTGATTCCTCTCTATGATATTATTCATATGATGTGCTTGTTTTACATTAATATGGGAGATGATGTTGGTGCATGGTATAAGATAACCCTTAATATTTGTGATGACCATATAACACTTTGAGGTTATATGATATACCATGCTATTTATTATCATATACTTTGAAAAGCAATGGGCTAAGGGAGCCCTGCCCCAATATATTCATAATCCTCATGAAAGTACAAACTTACTGATACATGCCATCATCAAAGAAAAAAAGAAATACAAAATTGATTAGCTAATACAAAACTATAGACAAACAAACCTCTACAACTCCTACATCACAACAGCAATCACCTCAGTCTTCCAACTCTCTTGCAAATCCTCTTATGCAGTATACTGTATAACACATTAGCATTGTCCATTTTCAGTTCAAAGATTCTTCTGTTACGCTCAGACCATATTTCATAAACAAAAGACTTCAATATGATCAAAAGAATCTCAGATTTCCTACATTTCCATCTTGTAGCCTTGAAAATATTATACCATTCAACTCGAGAGATTTTCACTGGTCTATGAAAATTTCCAAAGGAAAGTAATCTGCTCCAAACTTCATAACTAAAATCACATTCAAAAAATAAATGCGTATTAGATTCTGGAAAGGAATGACAGAAAACACATTCTTCATTATTAAGAATTCCAAGCTTAGTCAATTTCTGTTTTGAGTTTATTGCATTTGCCATGATCTTCCAGAGTATAAAATTTTCCTTGGCAGGTGAATTGTTCATCCAGATTCTAGATGCCCACGGAAAAGAATCCAAGTTTTCACTAAGTAACAAAGCTTTGTACATAGTAGATATAGCATGCTTTTTTCCCTTCACTGTCCAAAGAACCTTTAAATCTGATGATAAAGTGGTAAAGAAGTTATACTCTGCCATAAGTCTCTGACTTGTTTAGAACTGCAATAAGGTAGATTAATAGAGTCATCATATATAAAAGAAATAGCTTTAGCCTTTAAAGGGATTCCAGCAAGAAGTTGCAATGAATAGGGAAGAATGTCCTGAAATCTCAAGCCAGGCTTAGACCATGGGGAAGTCCAGAAGTTAACATCATTGTTAGCTAGAGGTTGCATTGTATAAGAGGTAAAAATGTTGATCATAACTTCAGAATATTGCGCCAACTCCAGCTGCATATGTTTGGGATGTAGATAGTCCAAAAATCCTTGCATTTTAATAAATTCTTTAAAATCCATTGAGTCCATAGATCCTGCCTATTGCATAAAATTTTGTCAATATATACAGACATAGCAGCTACATTCCATATTTTCAAATTTGTTATACCCAGACCACCCTTATTCTTAGGAAGTTGAATCTTCTTATAAGAGATTGGAATTAACTTTTTTGAGAAAGGATCTCCATGCCATAAGAATCTATTCAGAGCACTATTTATCATTGATACTAATTTACATGGAAGAATGTAATGTCTCATCCAATAATTGACCATAGCAGTAGCAACACTTTGGACAATAACTAGTCTCCCTGCTTGTGAAAGTTTAGTGTTAGGCCAAATTGTTAATTTCTCTGTGATTTTCTCATAAAGTTGCAAACAATCAGTAGTAGTAATTCTTGCTGTGATGATAGGAAGACCAAGATATCTTTCATTTTGCTGCATTTCACTAAGACCAGAGAATGATACAATTTCACTCTTTAAATTATCATTAATACCTGCTATCAGAATGCGAGATTTGCTTAGATTTATCTTCAAACCAGTGAGAAAGTAAAATTTATCCAGAACTTCAATTATAGTAGAGATATTAGATATGGTTGGCTTTGTAAAAATGACAAGATCATCAGCAAATAAAAGATGAGTAATTTGTGGATCTTTACATTTAGGTTGCGGTTCGAACTTCCTATTAATAACTTGCTCATTAATTAAAGAATTAAACACCTCCATTACAGTAATGAACAATAATGCAGAGATTGGATCCCCTTGTCTGTCACCCTGAGTACCTTTAAAAAAACCTCTGGCACATCCATTTCTAATTATTGAGCGATGAGTTGAGGAAATACAAGTGTAAATCCAAGCAAGCATAGGCTTTGGAAAGTTCATCCGAGAAAGAATTACTATAATAGAGCTCCATGATACTGAATCAAAAGCTTTTTGTATATCAAGTTTGATCATACATCTAGGTGAAATACTCTCAATACTATATCCTCTTGTAAGCTCTTGCGTGAGTAAAATATTATCACCAATATTTCTGGAAGGAACATAAGCAACTTGGTTTTTTGAAATAACTGAAGGCAGAACAATTTGAATTCTATTTGCAATGATCTTGGAAATAATTTTGTACAGTACATTACAACATGAGATAGGTCTAAAATCAGTAACTTTTCTAGCATTAGAGCATTTTGGAACAAGGGCTATGTTAGTAGCATTTATACCAATAGGCAATTTATTGTGAGAAAAAAATAGAGGATTGCCCTGTTGAGATCTTCCTTAATTATTTTCCAAGAGTGTTGAAAGAAGAAAGCACTAAAACCATCTGGTCCACCACTACTATCAAGCTTTAAGGAGAAGACAGCCATTTTAACCTCTTCAGGTAGAACTTCACGTATAATTTCATTAGCCTGTTCAGTGCTCAAAAAAGGAAGGTTCATAGAAAAAAGAGGAGTAAGATTAGGGGTCATTGGGCATGAATTAGCAAGAATAGAAGAGAAGTACTCAATAAAAGCTGCATCGATTGACTCATCATTTTCCTGTAATACTCCATTCTTATCAAAAATACACATAATATTACCTTTGGATTGCTTAATCTTGATAGAGTTATGATAAAATTTTGTATTCCTATCACCCTGCTTCTCAATAGTCTCATGAAGTAATTCTTTTTTCATCAATGCTTCAAACTCTAAAGCTTCCAGTAGATCTTTGGATAAAACCGCTTCTTGACTAGCCAATAACGAATTTAGATTATCATTCTGTAATTGGTGTTGAACGACCAATAATTTTTCCCTAATTCCATCTGAGATTTTAGAACCTTTCCCAAAATTCTCTCTAGCCTAAGATTTAATCTTTCCTTTTAACCTCTGCAGTTTTGTCTTAAAAATATAAAGGGGATTGCCAAAAAAAATTTCCTACCAAACCTGCATCACAATGCTTAGAAAATTAATATGATTAGTCCAAGTTTTATAAAATTTAAAAGATGGATTCCTGCAAATTGTCTTCTCCCCCCAAGATAAAATAATAGGAGAGTGATCAGAGATTGAGGGATTTAAAAATTTGCAATAGAGATTTGGCCAAAGATTAATTGAATGAATATTATAAAATGAATGATCAAGTTTGCAATAAGTTCTAGGACCAAGTTTATTTTTATTATTCCAAGTAAACTCTGCTCCAGAAGATGGAATATGAGTAAGAGAAGATTTTATCAAAGTTTGATTTAATGGGGAAATATCTTTTAAAGATAGAGGGATTCCACCCATTTTTTGATCAGATAAATACATACAATTAAAATCACCAAGAACGATCCAAGGTAAGTTTGAATGAGAAAGAGAAGTGAGATTAGAAAGAAAAGATAATCTTTTATCAAGATTGTTTTGAGCATAGACAAAAGTGATCAGAAAAGGACTAGTTGAAGAAAATAAAGAAACTGTGAAATGAATAAGTTGATCATCCTCCTTTAACTTTGTCAATTTCAAAACTTTTGAATTCCAAAGAACCAATAATCTGCCATATGGGGCACTTTGTAGATTATCCTCATGATCCCAATCAGGGGCAATTTTCTTACAGGCTAGATCAGAATGCAATTTATCTAACTTTGTTTCACTGATTGCAATGAGTTGCAGTTTCTGGTCATGAATTAAATGCTTTATTTCAGCTTGTTTAGATGCTAGATGTCCACCTCTTATATTCCAATATGCTATATTATTGCTCAACATCATTAATGCATGGGTGAAATTAAATTAGATGGATGCTTCCTAGTATGCCTTAATCCACTTTTTGTTACTGATTCATCTCTAGGCTGAATTTCATCAATATTATAGCTTTTACCATTGTTAAAATCCTATGTTGTATCATGGAATGAGACTTTCTTTTTGCCTTTTTTACCTTTTTTATAAGATGTGAAATGTTCTTCAGTAGAGTCCTTTGAACAACATGGTGGAGGTAAAATCAAATTACTGGGAGGAGAAATATTGATATAAGGGGAGGTATGTGCAGAGGAGACATCATTGATAACATGTTCATTGTTGACATCCATAATAGGAATAGAACATGAACCAAAACCTTCAGAATGTTTCTCAGTAGAGATCTTTGTACAACATGATGGAGATAAAGTCAAATTATTAGGAGGAGAAATGTTAATATCAGGGGAAGAATATGTAGTGGAGACTTCATTGATAATATGATCTTTGTTGAAATCTTTAACAGGAATAGTACTAGCAACAATGCCCTCAGAATGATCCAATGCTATAGAAGGTAAAACTTCAGTTTAAACTTTATCAATTTTTCCATCAGAGCAACTATTTATTTCCTTTTTTCCAGATTGTGAGGAAGAGGTTCTCTTTTCAAATAAAATCTCATTATTTAAAGTTCCTTCATCCAAATTAGATAAAATCTGAAAAGAGTTAGCAGTTACAAAATTTTCCTTAATGCCCAATTCCCTATTACCATCAGTTTCTATTTGTATAATGTCATTATGATCCAAATTCCTCTCAGCTATAACTGATTTTTGACTACCATCAGTTTCCATTTGTATATTGTTATTATGATCCAAAAACCCCACTGATTTATCTGATGTTTGACTACCATCAGATTCTATTACTATATTGTCAATTTGATCCAAATTCTTCATTGCTCTATCTGATATTTGATTACCATCACCCTTATTCAAAATATTATCAATAAGAGAGTCCTGAACTAAATCCTTTCTTCACCATACTTTAAGAGTATTCTTATTAGAAAATCTAACATTATGAAGCTTCAGAACCTTATCTTTCAAAATATCATGTTCCACAAGTTCCTTATCATCATACTTCCCATCTTCCTCACCAATGCCACTATTTAGCATATCATAATTTTCCACCTTATTATTACCAGAACAGAAATTAGTTTCATGACCAAAAACTTTACATTTGCTACAAATTTTTGGTTTCCAGTCATATTCAACTTTAACATAAGGGCAGCAATCACCTAATCCATCAATTGCAATAAAGTCAGGGAGCTCTTGATCAGGTGATACTTCAATCAACGCTTTAGCATACTTAAATCTAGACAATCTTATTGTGCTTTCATCAAGACAAATCAGTTTTCCCACATGACATGCTAACCAATTGATACCAATTAATGTCCAAGCAATTAAAGGAATTCTATAAAAATGAACCCAGATTGGCACCTTTTTAATTTTCTCTTGAAAGTAACCAAAAGAAGTATCCCATTTTGTGATGATGAACATCTTACCTTTAATGAAAATAGGATCAGATTGTAAAACTTTCATTCTGTCAAGATCATTCGAAAAATTAAAGAAGAAATCCTCATTATCAGATTTGATATCAACTTCACCTTTTAATCTCCAAATACTTCTCAGATGCTTAGAAACCGTAAGGTAAGAGAGAGGACCATCCAAGAAGAAACCTACTAAATGATCAGCCCAGTATTTAATTCCTTCATTTCTAACTTCATCAGGAAGAGCATTCGGAATTCCATCTTTTTTAATATCAAAATGCTTAGGTACAAAACCTCCAGCATTTCTAGGTTTTTTCTTGAACAAAGAAGACCACGTTGAATCTGAAACAGATAACCTAGAAAGATGATCGTGCTTCAAATCAGAAATAACACTACCATCCAAAGGAGGAAATTGCCTATCTAGATTCGATGACTGGTGATTAGAATTCAAACAAGAATTGAAATCTGACAAAGTCGAAGGAGGGATGAAAGAAGAAGAAACAGAAGGTGGAGGAGGGACAAGAGAGGAAGAAAGATTCAAAGAAGAGGAAATGATCGAGTGAGGGATCAGAGAGGAGGGAGAAGGGTTCGAGGGTGGAATCAGGGAAGAAAGAGAAGAAGAAAGAGGAGGTGGAGGGAACGGGGATGGGGAAGATGAGGATGCCGCCATTAGCAGAATTCAAAACATTCAAAATATTTTATTTTCGGATCCATACCCGGCCCGGTTCGGTTCGGTCAGACGGACGGCGGCAACTGTGTGGTGTTGCATGACTTCTCTCCTCACAACAAAGTAAATATGTAGGAGCCCATTTATTTTGTAGAGTGGCTAGGCACACTTGGAAACCTTTTGGGGGAGGCTAGTTACATAGTAGGATTCCCTTCCATTGTGTATTTATGTGCCTCGTAATGTATGATCATGTAAGATGTATCTATTAGACTGTGTTATATGTATTATGTAGGCAGTGGGCTTTGGACTTGTATTATTTAGAACCACCGTGACTTATGTACGATTGATGTATTATATTTTATCGCTACGTTTTGTGTTCTCTTTTATCTATTCCATATCGTATATTTTTACTTTTACATACTTGATATTAGCACAATGCAATAAACACGTGTGTTTCCAGGATATCTCCCCATTCTACATATTATCAGATGGTGTTACTCAATAATACCTTTTGGTAGTATGAGTATAGAGGTTGGGTGTTACAACCATGGTACCAGACCGATGTAGAGCAATAGCCAAGGGGTAAAGTAACTAAAAGCCAAAGCAAACTTGTATATCTCACAATGCATAGATAATATGTAATAACAACGTAGATATAAGACAGGGGAGATAGTAATATAATCAAATAAACCGTAAATAAGAATATCAGAGCCCAATCAGTTCATATGACTATACAAAACAGAAATAGTAGTATTTATACATCCCAAACATCAAAATAAACTCAAATAACTATCTCTAATACCACTAAATACTAATATAGCTCCATAGTACTACACATTAGAACATAAGCGACATTAAGCTCCAAAGTATAGATATACAAAAGCATAGCCTCCTACTCATCCTCTGCATAGCCCCATGTGTTATTTCATACCTATTATCCATAACCTACTTATTTAAAAGCAAGATAATAAGAAGCAATGCATTAAACCTTAGGTTAGACAACAATCTGCTATGAGCGATATAACATCTCAAAATAGAT
The DNA here is from genome assembly GCA_030737815.1 of Allium fistulosum. NCBI lineage: Eukaryota > Viridiplantae > Streptophyta > Magnoliopsida > Asparagales > Amaryllidaceae > Allium > Allium fistulosum. Next base: position 459,795,939 of record CM060905.1, read on the forward strand.
ATAAAAACTTTACATAGTTAATAGGAATATATGGTATGTAGAACATACCGGACCAATCCATGTATCCAACAAGTTAGCATATATAATCGGTATATGCTAAACTAACACCGTAGGGGTGTACTACAAGTCAAAGTACAATATGAGGTGTCCAGGAAGCTAACATCGGTAGTACTTACATCATGCGATGCTAATAACGAACATATAGAAAACATAAAAACCATCAAGAAATCTTACACCACTTAGTCAAACGATATTGGATATATGATAAACTCAAATGACAAACAATTGGAGATCATTGTAAATCTCATCTTTCGATGTGCTTGAATCCATGCCACTTTCAATGGCCAAGATACTAAACTTCCATATCAAAATGTCTAAGGTACACATATCACGTTTTGATTTGGAATCACATTGGACAATCCAGGTGCACGTCCCTACATACCCCTTCCTTACAAATAGAAATCGAAATCTTTGAGTTATTAATGATCCATTGGCATACATCATGACATAGAATACCTCACACATCCTACCTTACATACTACCTCATCGAACTTGCATCCTTGGACCATTGTTTAATGTTATGAACACTTCACTCATATTGTCGAGTTATAGAAGTCTCATCATCCCGATGTTTTCCTCTAAAAATCTCTGGTCAGTGTCATGTTAACTCTGAAGCCAGTTTATGTCATGTACAGATTAATGTCCGTGCCAGCCCTGCATTACACCTGAAGTCTAATCGGATACTAGATTAAAGTCACTTAGATGTTGGATCGAAGTGAAAGTGACTAATGGTCATAATATAGAATATTAACTAAGTTATCTACTAGTGCGGAATATAAATATAAAAGTAAAGTAAATGACACCCGGGATTTTTATAGTGGTTCGAACTTCCCGTTCTACGTCCAGTCTTAGACTCCTTTTGGAATTTAACTATCAACCCTCTCTTAACCCAAAGGAACATGTATTACACCGCCTAAGCAACCGAAGACGACTTCAACCGCCTAAGCAACAGAATAGGACTTCAACCGCCTGAGCAACCAAACAGGACTTCTAATATAGACAGTAAAAATTGCTTCTTACTAAGTATGCTCTTGAATAGCACTGATAAGCCAATTACGTACACCCTTCCTATAATATTCTCATTTGTGGTATATAGTTTAGTTTGTGAAGATAGGAAGTTAATTTAATCACAAATGAAATTGCTCTTAAATGTGCAAGTGATTAGAACAAGAATTTGAATGTGGAGAGTTTAGACAATAAGGGTATGAGATAGAATCAGAAATTTTGTTGATTAAAACAAGTGAATTTGAAGGCTATATATAGTGTTTAAGTGTTGCAACTTATCGTGAAAAGAGATGATCAAAAGATACGGAAACAACTTAATCAAGGGTTGTTTCTGTTCGATGAAGAGAAGTGTCTTTTTAGAAATATAGCCGTTATGCAACTTCAGTCGACTGAGCAAAAGAATTCAGCCAGCTGAAATATTAAAAATTCAAATCAGAGTGGAAATAGTACAAAAAACACTATATTCAATCAGAGAGGAAATCAGAGAGGAAATTGTGCATGTGCAAAGAATTTCATGTATTGTGCCATATTAAAGTGTTTTTAAAAATCATTTGCGTGTGAACTTGTGTAGTAAAAACCTTGGCATATGAAACATGATTTGAAAAGATTTTTAAGTACGTGTGCGTGTATATACCACTTTGGAGAGATTTTAACAAAAATTAACTACAAGACTTAGACCATAGACAAACCATATACAATATTGAAACTTCTATCTGAATTTTGGTCTGCAATATATTGTCGAGTAGAATAGTGTCTTCTCCTGGAAATATGGTTAGTTCACATAATATTTACTTATATAGTTGTCACAATCAAAACATCAAAATACAAGGTCCTAACATTCTCCCTCTTTTTGATGATGACAACCATGTAAGTTTGAAAATTTATAAAAGCAATTTACTCCCCCTGAATTAATATTCCCCCTATCAAACAATTTCTTCTCCCCCTTTTTGATGATGACAACTATGTAAGTTTAAAAATTTATAAAAGCAATTTACTCCTCCTGAATGAATATTCCCGCTATCAAACATATATCGTAGGGAAAGTAAAGGAACTTAACATCATAGATAAATAAACTTGAGCATGGAATTCAAACAACAATGTCACAAAATAACATCAAAACATAAAAAGCATATATAGAATAATGTCTTGAATAACATGATAAGATGAGCATAAGCAAATATAAAAACTAGACTTCCTCATTATCTGAAGCTTCTTCTTCCTCCTCTTCTTCGATGGTTGACCATGTAAAAGGTGCGGGGTTTTCGACGATACCGATAGAGGTAGAGCCGGTACATGATATTTTCTCCCAAATTTTGTTTAAGAAACCTTTATGGAATTAAGCTTCTTATTTGTTTTGACAACATTTTTCTCGACGGTGGACAATCGTCATCCAAGCTTACTCTGATTGCGAGAGAGTGTAACAAGTGCTTGCTTTGGAGTAATGTTGCTAGGGAGCTCATGAATCTCATCGTCGTCTCCTTCTTTTTCTTGGTGGGGAGGTTGTGAGGATGAAGATGCGATATTAGTATCCCGTGGTTAAGGAATACCTTGACCACGATATGCCACCCATTGTTAGTAGCTTATTATTTGTTGAGATTCCAGGCATTTTGGAAGACCCATAAGACTTAGAGTCTTCGAGTTGAGTTCTCCAATGGTAATGTAATCCGCATCGGGTAATGTAACCCTGAAATTGTGAAGAATGTGCATGATGTAAGTTCCGTAGTGGATGGTGTTGTAGTTTCTTTTGTGGTTAACGGTAAGAAACTCTTCCAAAATGATATTCGCCCAATTTACTCTTTGAGATGAGTAAATGACATAGAGGGCTTGGAAATCCCTCTTATATACTTTCTCGTAGCTACTGGTATGAGGTTGAAGCGAAGGAATGAGAGCTCGGTGAAGAATACGTGCCTTTGAACGTAAGGCATTGGATTTCAAGATCATCAAATCATCTGATAGAAACCGATGAGAAACTTCATCTCGGTTATACATGTCTACTTCGACACTATCGATATCCAATCCTTCGGATAGACATCACAAAATGTGGACAAGTTGTTGTAGAGGGAGATAAATATTAATGCCACAAACCAAAGTCCAAATAGAATCATCCTTATTTCGTGGATCTTGGTGATCTAAATTCATATTGGCGAAGAACAACTTAATCAAGAGAGGATAAATTTTGAAATTATTAGAGTCATTCCCAATAAGGTGATCGATACCACAAGATTCGGCAAGCTCTCGGATAGCATATCTGTTGAAATCAGCAAACTTGACGAAGGCTTCAAAAAAATCCAAGAATTTTTCATTGAATTAAACCGAGTCACGGCTGTCTCATTGTGAAGCCATTAATGGATTTGACTTTCGGAAGGAACGGTAGTGGATTAACAAGCACATTTTGTTCTGGGTGCCATTGATTTGAGTAGGTTTTGAAAAAAAAAATTTGATTTTTGTAATGGTGGCTAGGGTTTTACTGAAGTAAAGTAGTTTGGGTAAGTGGTAAATGAGAAATAAGGGTGAGTTAAGTAGTGGTTGGGTGAAAAGGTGTATAGGAAAATGTGTATAGGCATTTTAAAAAATAGAAAATATACGGGCCAGTCTACTGAATGAGGACCTTAGTCGGCTGGCATGCAGGGTTTTCCATCCCGCATGTTTATAGTGTAATTTAGGGAAATTTAGTTGACTGTATGTATGGCCCCAATCGACTGAATGCTGAGTCAAATACATATAGATTGAAGCTTCAGTCGACTGAAATGGAGGATCAGTCGACTGGGTTATAGAGAAAACTAAGCCGCATGTTTACAGTTCATTTTGGAGGGTATTCAGTCGACTAGTTGGGGTAAGTCAGTCGACTGCCATCGGTGTAAAATTTTAAAATAGTTTGAATATTCAGTCGACTGTATGCCCTAAGCCAGTCGACTGAAACTGTTTTTTGCTTAGTTTTTCTCTTTCATCTAGTCATTCTTTAATTTAATTAGTATATATGTTTGTACATTTTCTAGGTTTAATATAATGTCAATCATAAAAGTATAATCATTATTTCAAACAACAATACATATTCACATTACAATATTAAATCTTATGAAAAAAATATTTTAGTTTCCCGAATTTTTTGAATCATCCGAGGGTGGTTCAATCTTAGTGATTTCTTATAATGGATGGATAGGCGACCATGCATTACTTTGAGCACCACATTCCCAAGAGTTTGGAGACACTTGAGGACGTTGTGGAGATGGTTGGTGCACACAATATTTGGAAGATGATCCACAAATCTTTAGAGCAAACTATTCTAGCAAGCTTAGTCGTTTTGCATTGACTTTCTATTCGTAGTACATTTCGCGTTGAAGTTCTAATGTTTCCCATTGATAATGGTGGATATCGTCAATCTTTTTTTATTGACAAAGAGCCAAAACGCAAGTTTCTTTTAGCTCTCTTTCCTTTGGCGTATACCCAGTGTGATGATTTGGTGAGGGTGTAATCTAAACCGGGATATATATACTGGAGTTGAATTGTTTGATGAATCAGAGGTTGGAGTGCTGAAAACAATTGATGATTGGTTTAAGTCTTCGTGTCACGACATTGTAGTGTTTGTTTATTATTGGAAAATTGATTGAGCTGAATAGTTTTGTTTAAAATGAGTGAGAATTGAAAATGAAAATTGATGTATATATATACTGATGTTATATACTATTAAAGGTTTTGAATGTTTGAGGTGAAAATCATCTGGAAAGTCTCAGCCAAGTAAAAATGTGAGGGTAGAAAAACTAAGAATTAATGGCCGCAAGAGTAATTAGAGGTGATGTATTGTTTTGAATCAAGAAATATATTAGTACAATGGAACATCATGCAACTCCCTCCCAATAGACCTGAGTTTGAGTGCCATCTGGTCCACTATTTTGTTCTAATTTTATTTATTTATTTTGTATTTGTAAATATATTTTAAAAAATATTATAATTCATTTAACGACACGATTCCTAGTAAGGGTTTAGTAAATATATCGGCTATTTGATTTTTTGATGGTATAAAATCTAGTGATATATTTTCTTTTTCTATATTATCGCGAAGAAAATGATGTCTAATATCAATATGTTTAGTTCTAGCGTGATTTATAGGATTTTTCGATAATTTTATAGTGCTTGTGTTATTATAGTGAATTGTAGATTTAGAAAGTTTTATTCCAAAATATTGTAGTGTTTGCTACATGTATATTACTTGAGCATATGCCAAAGTAGCAGAAATATATTCTGCTTCACACGTCGAGAGTGAAACACAATTTTGTTTCTTACTAAACCAAGATACTAAAGATCGTCCAATGAAATGACAAGTAGCACTTGTACTCTTTCGATCTGTTCGACATCCTCAAAAATCAGCATCACTGTATGATACTAATTCAAATGGACATTCTTTTGCATAAAAGAGACCGTAGTCTTTAGTCTTGCTTAAGTATCGTAAAATTCATTTAACTGCCAGTAAATGTGATTCTTTAGGATTTGCTTGAAATCGTGCACTCAAGCATACACTCACCATTAAATCTAGTCGACTAGCAGTTAAATAATGTAGTGATCCAATCATGCTACGATATATTTTTTGGTCAACACTTTTGCCATTTTCATCTCTATCGAGATGTATCATAGTACTCATAAGAGTCGGTTTAGCAGAAGTGTTTTCCATACCAAATCGTTTTGTAAGATTGTTACAATATTTTTCTTGATTAATAACAATTCCATTACTTAGTTGTTTAATTTGTAAACCAAGAAAATATGGAAGTTCTCCCATGTGAAACATTTCAAATTCTCTTGTCATAATATCTGAAAATTCTTGACATAATCTTTCATTTGTAGAACCAAAAATAATATCATCTACATAAATCTGTATTATTAAAATATCATTTTTATCTTGTTTTATAAACAAAGTTTGATCTACCTTTCCAATTTTAAAACCAAAATTGATTAAATAATTTTTAAGACGGTCATACCAAGCATGAGGTGCCTGTTTTAAACCATATAAAGCCTTTTTAAATTTATAAACATAATTTGGAAATTTTTCATGTACAAATAATGGTGGTTGTTCTACATATACAATTTCTTTTATAAAACCATTTAAAAAGGCACTTTTTACAACCAATTGATATAGTTTAAAATTATTAAAACATGCATAAGCTAATAAAATACGTAAAGCTTCTAGACGAGATACATGAGCAAATGTTTCATAATATATTCCTTCTTCTTGATTATAACCTTGAGCAACTAGCCTAGCTTTGTTTCGAATAATATTTGCTTGCTCATCGGCTTTATTTTTGTAAACCCATTTGGTACCGATAACCACTTGATTACTTGGTCTAGGAACTAAGTCCCAAACATCATTACGTTTAAATTAATTTAATTCTTCTTGCATAGCTATAATCCAGTAATCATTAGTTAAGGCTTCTTTAGCAATTTTGGGTTCAATGTTTGAAAGAAAAGCTACATGACCCATTTGATTTAGTTGATTTTGAGTTCTTATGTTAGTATTTACTTCTCCAATGATGTTTGGCACCATGATGATTTCCTAGAAGTCTTGGTGGAGTTTTAATTTCATTATTATTTGGTAAATTATTGTTTTCATTATTTTCAATATTTTCAAAATCATCTTTTATGTTATTTGATTTAGTAATAATTTCTTCATCTTCATTTTTATGATTAATTTTGAAATTTTCATCGAATGACACATGAAGTGTTCTTCGATTACTTTAGTTCTTTTATTATAAATTCTATAAGCTTTGCTTTGTTCCGAATATCCAATGAATATTCTTCATCAGATTTTGGATCGAATTTACCAAGATTGTCTTTTGTAATTAAAAGAAAAAAATTTGAACCAAAAACTTTAAAATATGATATGTTGGGTTTTCTTCCATTAAAAAGCTCATATGGGGTATGCTTTGTTAATGGTCTAATGGAAATTCTATTTAAAACATAACAAGCAGTTGCTACAGCTTCTACCCAGAAGTGTTTAGGTAGAGTGCTTCCATTTAATAAAGTCCTAGCACATTCTTGAAGTGTTCTATTTTTCTTTCTACAACTCCATTTTTTGCGAAGTTCTAGGAAATGAAAAATTGTGAACAATTCCTTTCTTATTACAATATTTTTCAAAAGATTCATTTTCGAATTCACCACCGTGATCGGTCCGAATATTTTTAATTTTTTAATTTTTAACATTTTGAATTTTTTTAGCGAATATTTCAAAATTTTCAAAAGTATCACTTTTATTTTTAAAAGATATTGTCCAAGTAAATCTAGAAAAATCATTTACAATTACGAACGCATATCTATTACGGTTTATAGATTGAACTTGAGTTGGTCCAAAAAGATCTAAATGCAATAATTCAAGTAGTTGTAATGTAGAAATTATTTTCTTTGATTTAAAAGAAGATTTTGTTAACTTTCCTAATTGACAAGCATCATAAATATTCTTTACTTTAAAGTTCATTTTTGGTAAACCTATGACTAAATTATTCTTAGATGATTTGCTTATTGCTTTAAAATTTATATGACAAAATTTTTTTTTCATAACCAAGCATCATTTTATTTCGCTACTAGACACATATTTGTGTTATGATTAACTTTCATATTTAAAATGTAAATATTTCGTTCTCTAGTTCCTTCAAATATAAGATTATTATTTTGATCAAATATGGTGCACTTATTTTCCGAAAAAGTTATATTAAAACCTTTATCGCATAGTTGACTTATACTAAGCCAATTATGTTTTAAATTCTTAACTAGTAAAACATTTGTAATAAGAGGTAAGTTAGATGTACCGTCATTGCTCACATCGCCTTTGCCAATGATATAGCCTTTGGAATTATCTCCAAATGTGACAGATCCTCCATTTGAGTAGATAATGTTCGTCAGCATCTTTGTTTCCTGTCATATGTTTTGAGGAACCATTGTCAGGTATCCACTTTCCCCTTTTCTTAGTTGGCACCTGCAAAAAATATCGGAATGACGTTGGTACCCACTTTTTATTAGGGTCCTAAGAGTTAGATCTTAGGAAACCAAAACCAAGAGGGTTTAGAATTCCATTTATAAGTAAAATCTTTATTTTTATGAACAGAATTTATAAAAGATTTAATATACTTATTGCAAATTTCTTTCTTTTGAGTGAGAACCTTTTGTTTAGGTTTTACTTTTACACAATTATTATGCAAATTGAAATTTTTTATGATGGGTTATCTTTCTTTAAATTAGTCTTAGAAGAATTTGTATATCCTAACCCTTTCTTATTAAAAGTAGTTTGAGAATTACTAATAATCTTAGAAAGATTTTCTCTTCCTTTATTAAAATTAGATACATTTTTAGTGATATTCTCTAACTCGGTTTTGAGATTTGTATTGTTTAAATTCAAAAATTTTGACATTTGATTTTAAATCATGATTTTCTGAAGCTAATGTCATATTCTTTTCTTTTTGCACTTCTATTTCATTTGATAGCATAGTGAGTTGAGAAGAAACATTAGACAAAGATTCTTGTGTTTTAACAAGTTCTTCTTCTAAGATTTTCTTTTCATCTCTTAGCATATCAACTTCTATTTCATTTCCGTTTAATTTTTCTAGAGCATCTTTATGCTTTCTTTTAACTTCTTTTAGTTTATCCAGTAGCTCTGAGTTTATTTCTATTAAATCATCAAAAGTAAGATCACTTATAGCGTTAGTTGAAGCCATAAACATACATTGACTTGTCCAAAATCACAGTCAGTGTCATTGTCTGATGATAAAGACGATTCTGAATCATCCCATGTAATAGGGAATGCTTGCTTCTTATTGTACTTGTCCTTCCTATTCTTGTATCTATTCTTTTAGTCATGACAGTCTTTCTTTATGTGACCTTTCTTATGACATTCATAACATTCGAGATTTGAAGCTGGTGGTTTATTTGTATTGTCTCTCCTGTTGTTTCCGAATTTCTTGTTCTTTCTAAATTTCAAAAACTTTTTGAAATTCTTTGCTATAAATGCCATGTCATCTTCATTTGAGTCCGAGTCTTCTTGTTCAGCCTGAAAAGCTATATTCTTTCTATCTTGGGCTTAGACTCGTTTTGCCTCCAAATTAACTTCATACGACATGAGATTTCCCATTAACTCTTCAGGTTTGATGGTAGAAATATCATTAGCTTCTTCAATAGCTAAGACTTTTCTTTCCCATTAATCCTTTAAGGAGTTTAGAATTTTTGAGACAATATCAAAATCTGAATATTTTTCTCCTAGTGCTAATAGTGAATGATATATGTTTTGGAATCTAGAATACATGTCATTTATAGTTTCATCGGGTTTTATTCTGAAATTTTGGAACTGATTTTTAAGCATAGAAATCTTGCTTTGTTTCACTTTGTTTGTTCCTTCATATGTAACTTTAAGAGTTCGCCGGATTTCATAAGCAGTTTTACACTTACTAACTCTATTAAATTCATTTTTATCTAAAGCACAAAATAACATTTTCATGGCTTTTGCATTTGAAGTAGCATCTATTTTTTGTGTGTATGACCATTGTGCATATGGTGTGGTAGGTATAGTGTATTCATTCTGAGTGATATTCCAAGTATCATGTCCATTTGCTTGCATATAAATACTCATCCGAGTTGACCAATAGTTGTAATTCAAACCGCTAAATAGTGGTGGTCGTGTAGTGGATTGACCTTCAATAAAACTTGTGTTAGTGTTATTTTCCATATTAACTGAATATAAATAACCGTGTTATGGTCATATGATGACTTGCTCTGATACCAAATGAAAGTGACTAAGGATCGTAATATGGAATATTAACTAAGTTATCTACTAGTGCAGAATATAAATATAAAAGTAAAGTAAATGACACAGGGATTTTTATACTGGTTCGAACTTCCCGTTCTACGTCCAGTCCTAGACTCCTTCTGGAATTTAACTGTCAACCCTCTCTTAACCCGGAGGAACAAGTATTACACCGCCTAAGCAACCGAACAGGACTTCAACCGCCTAAGCAACAGAATAAGACTACAACCGCCTAAGAAACCGAACATGACTTCTAATACAAACAGTAAAAATTGCTTCTGACTGAGCATGTACTTGAATATCACTGATAAGCCAATTACGTACACCCTTCCTATAATCTTCTCCTTTGTGGTATACAGTGTAGTTTGTGAAGATAGGAAGTTAATTTAATCATAAATCAAATTGCTCCAGAATGTGCAAGTGATTAGAACAAGAGTTTGAATGTAGAAAGTTTAGACAATATGAGTATGAATAGAATCAGAAATTTTGGTGATTAAAACAAGTGAATTTGAAGGCTATATATAGTATTTAAGTGTTGCAACTTTTCATGAAAGAGATGATCAAAAGATACGGAAACAACTCTTGAATTAAAGGTTGTTTCTGTTCGATGAAGAGAAGTGTCTTTTCAGAAATACAGCCGTTATGCAACTTCAGTCGACTGAGAAAACGAATTCAGTCAGCTGAAATATTAAAATTCAAATCAGAGAGGAAATAGTACAAAAAACACTATATTTAGTCGACTGAATTGGGTAGTTCAGTCAGCTGAATATTCATATCTGATTGTGCATGTGCATAGATATTCAGTCGACTGAACTACCTAATTCAGTCGGCTGAATATTGTTTTGTGCCATATTGAAGTGTTTTTCAAAAATCCTTTACGCGTGAACTTGTGTAGTAAAAATCTTGGCATATGAAACATGATTTGAAAATATTTTTAAGTACATATGCATGTATATACCACTTTGGAGAGATTTTAACAAAAATTAACTACAAGACCTAGACCATAGATAAACCATAGACAATATTGAAGCTTCTATCTGAATTTTAGTCTGCAATCTATTGTCGAGTAGAATAGTATCTTCTTCTGCAAATATGGTTAGTTCACATAATATTTACTTATATAGTTGCCATAATCGAAAAATCAAAATACAAGGTTCTAACATGAAGCAATGCTTGGGTAAGTGCCGAGTTGATTTTTGTGTTTGACTGTGCACATCTTGTAGTTAAAGCTCCGTAAAATCCTTACTATAGCACATAGCTCTTTTTGACCGCTATGCTTTTTCAATATAGCACTATTAAATAGTAGATCCACTTCAAGCACCGTTGTCTTCTACTGCACCCGCTTTTAGCACCCACTTTAGCAAAATTAATACAAATATATTGATTTAACTAGTTCTTTTTTGAACTAAATTAAAAAAATTAGGGTGAAGACATAATTTTAAGATACAAGTGCTCAATATAAGTTGGAAACCTATTGTAGTCACCAAATCGGGACTACATAAATCATGGTATTCTTCAGTTTATTTATATTAGATTAAACAATATTACCTTTTCTTATATAAATGATAAACAACTTAAGTATTTGGTTTACTATCCAGTGAACCTTTTTACACCTCCGCTATTTTGTGCTATATCCCTGCTTTATCATTGCTATAACTTTTTACACCTCCACTGTTATGGAACTACTAAGCGCTTAATTGAACAGGTGCACGTCAAACCAATACTTCTTCATCAGACCGAAGCATGCCCCATGTATTTCCAACCCCAACCCAAAGTTTTCAGGCCCTGCTCTAAGGGATACGAGTAACCAAAAGTGTCAAACAGATCTGTCGAACAGAAAACTTAATCAATTTCTACATTGTCTTCTCCACTATTTTCTACATCTAGTCCAATCATTGCACTCACCATATCAACGTGCACCAACACTAATGCAATGACGCAACTCCACACATTCTATATTTAAAGACCTCCCATCATTTGTGTATCTAATTAGAGATAACTTCACAACTACTCCTCCAAGGAGATCCCCTACCATGGAATCGGTTACAAACTCCAATTCACTTCGACGAGCATTTTCAAGCATTTAGACATACAACCCAATAAACAAATAAGCAAAAATTCATCATATCATAGACAATCATATCTAAACATATTCAAAACTTAGCCTAACATTCATCTAAAGAAGCCTACATCAAAACAACACGATTAAACCATTTTAAATCATTTTAAATTTATTTTTGCAACATTTCAAGACCTAAACAACAGTAAATCATATTTTTGACTATAAAAATGGGTCCAAAACATGCCAAAACATAAATGAACATATATAGTAGGTTTATAGATGATAAATTACTCACTAAACAAGCAAAAACGGATCAAAACCATGCAAAACGAGGTGAATCCAAAAAAGGATAGCAATGATCTAAAAGTTGTAACGACCCACTATTTTTGACCATTCAAATCGACAATAAATCCACACATGTCGGACTTGAATAATTCAAAACAACAGATTGCAAATATAAATTTGGTAAAACTCAGAATATACAGTAAGTAAATCATAGATCACAGAGTAATATAACAATGCAGCGGAAGCAAAGAAATAGTAGTTCATGAAGCTACTATATATATAACAGAGTTAAACAAGATACAGAAGAATTTATTAATACAAAGATGTCTCAATACAATAGTCAAATACAAGGTCTGAATACATCACTAGAATCAACTGAATGACTGAAAACAAAATAGATAGCTGCTCCAAAGGTGAGTCTCGAATGTTGTATCACTCAGTCTGACCCGAGCGTAAAGCAAAACACAAAACACTCGAGTTAGGACATACATACTTATACAATGTAAACCAACTCAAGTGAACTGTAATATAAAGGTACAAGTAACTTAAAGGATGCTTGGGACCGCCCATCCTCTAAGGATCCGTTAAACTATTTACTATGTAGTAATATTCGCTATTATAATAATGTCTAATAGTAAAATAAACTTACTTTTAAATAGCGTTAAGGCTTTACATTTTCCACCTTAACACGTAATAGTCCCAGTAGTCTATCCAGTATCAGCGTACCCCTAGATCGAGAGCTACCCTCAATACTCCACAGGCTACGGCACAAATCCAAACTCGTAGTAAAGCTTGGTATGGTAGGTGACACGACACAACAAGGCAATGCTAGGGTAGATATACCAATTACGCAACCGGGCTGGTGGAAACTTATAGCAGCCACTACCGCCCACCTTGGAACACACTCCCAAATCAAAAATCGAAGGGTGACCACCAAATAAATCACAAAGTAATAGAATAGTATCGAAGAAATGTGTCCGATCAGAGGTGCTACCTCATTGGCCCGAGAATCGCTCCTGTTTGAGCCACCTTATGCCAACTCACGGGAGTCGGGTCCACGTTCATACCTCAATAGGATCGTCGCCACCATCCTACTTCATTCTGGAATCTCCACCGCGTACACGGTTGTCAAAGTGGTTTTCAGTATCGATAGAGAGTATGCCCATATCCGATCCCGGTCTCTTTGCCAACCAATCGTTATTATAACCCATGGATATTTATTTCAAAATCATTTACTTTAAAACCCAAAATATCATATCCATTTCAAAACTAAATACTATATTATTTCATTTCAAAGCCAAATCAATATATCATTTCCATTTCAAATCCCAAAGCAATAATATATCATTTAAATTCCAAAAACCAAATCAATATATCATTTAAATAAAACCCAAATTTCCAAATCACTGAATATTTCCTTAAATTTATTAAACTTGAAATATTCCTTTAAATCATCTTATACCAAACCACTTTATAAAGTCACATTCTTAAATCTACAAGTTCAATAAGTTTCACGTTAATATATTTAAAGACAATTCTTAATAAAATACAATTTCACATAATTTCATTTTTCAAAACCATAGTACCTTTCAAAGTTATAACAACTCTAAAACCTAACACTTTGAAACCATAATATTTTTAAATCATAACAATTTAGAAATGTTATACTTTGAAAATCATAATACTTAGAAAATCATAACACCTTTAAAATAATATTCATTTAAACCATGTAAATTCAACGTCAAATAATATTCATTTCAAAGTAGTAGCATTTCTAAGTTCATTCATTCAATTATAAAATTTCCAAAACATTTTATTTTCAGCTAACAACAGCACTTATAAAGTGTTACAGTAGATATATTAGTAATATTTCAAAACATCGTCAAATTCAGAAACAACAGCACTTATAAAGTGCTGCAGTAGATATTTAGTTATTTTCAAACAGCTTAGTTTCAGAAACAGCAGCACTTATAAAGTGCTGTAATAGGTATTTAGTTGTTCCAAAACATAGTTAAATTTCAGAACAACAGCACTTATAAAGTGCTGTAATAGATATTTAGTTATTTCAGAACTTAGTTAAATTTAGAAATGATAGCACTTAACAAATGCCATCTTAAAACCACAGTATTTATAAATGCTACCAATAAAATTCCAAATTTTATTATAACTTTTCAGAAACATAAAACCTTCAATTTTAGCCATTTTTAACTTATAGAAATCATATTTCATGCTTTAAAAACATTCATTTGGTTATCATTTAACTTATGGTTTAATAAAATAAATTTTTATAATTAAATATCCAATTTAAACCATAATTCATTTATTAAGTCAAAATACACTATTTTACTTAAATTTTATTTTTAACCACTAACCTAACACTTTATTTTAAAATACCCATATCATAAATAAAACTAAATTTCTATTTATTTACTTAACATAAAATTTCCATTTGAAAAACCAAATTTCCAATTATCAAGTTAGGTCATAATTAAAGTTACATTTTTCCTTTTAAAAATCATAACTATTTATTTTACAAAACATAACGTCTCACAAAAGAATATTTTATCATAGTTAATATAACAATCAAAATTTTCTTTTAGATCTATTCATTTAGACATCAATTAACTATGATTTTCTAGTTACATAAATTTTATTACAAAATGTCCAATTAAACTGTATTCCATTTTATCAGTTCAAAATACATTATTTATTACACAAAACATGTCTGTTTCATAAAGTAAAATTCATAACAATTACTAGGTTAGATTTAAAACTTCCATATTAAGTCAAATTCAATTATTAAGTTATTTATCATCAATAAAGATCCTTAATTTAACTTAAAACCAATTATTAACTTATAAAAATTTAACTTATAGAAAAACCAATACACCTTTATAATTTAAAGCATATAAGTTAAAATTTCATATATCTATAAAACTCAAAATACTTAATAATATTTTAGGAAAGTATTATTTAAAAATACTTAATAAATTTTAGGAAATATTAATTAAAATATGACCATAGGCCTGTATAATATTTTCTAACCTAGGTAAGGTGATACAGATATGTATCATTTCAATCCGTAATTTAAAAAGGAAAAATCTGGGTTCTATCATTTCAAACCCGCAATCCCAAGCAAAAAAAATTCAATAAAAATCGTTCAAGCCTATCATTTCAGCTCATAACGATTTTTCCTTATTCCATTGTCCGTTTGGGTATGTATCATTTCAACTCATAGTGAAAGGGAACTTGCAGTGTGAGATATAGAAAATAAATGAACAGTAGAACATATAATCATATTAGATGATGTAACAAATATATAAACAGAATTTAACATCATATAATCATATCACAGGCATATATGAACATATTAACATAACATATAAATTTTCTACAATTCACATGCCATTGTTTCACTATTATAAAAGTACGTATGTCGAGAGTGATAAACTTACCTTTTAAAGCTAGAATTGACAAACTAGAGATACACAACAAACTCCGAAAAGCACGACAAGGCACGATTATATTTTTGAGTGGATGAAGAGTCAAGATCCAATCTTGTACATAGACAAATACACAAACAAATAGAAGTATAGATCCAATATAAAGGATTAATTTAAAAAATGGAAGAAATAGGAATCAAAGTGACATAACGTCTCTTTCAATCAATCAGGTGGCTCGGCCACTACAAAATGGCTTGACCAACATCATCCTATGCTCGGCCATGTCCTGTTTGAGGCAACATAGGCTAGGTTATGAAGGTATGAACACACGGCTATGGTAAGGAATGGAAAATGATGCAAGTTATATGGATAGGAAGGCTAAAGGTCAAGAGTGAGCAACTATGTGGTTCGACCATAGGTTACATGGCTCGGCTTGGGTGCAATGGTTGGGTCAGGACACTAGCTAGGCACGGCAAGGAGTAGATCATGGCATGGTGTGGGGTTTTGTTTGTGGCCGAGGCTAGAAATAGGAAGGTGGTGATTAATATGGCTCGGTTAGGCTTGGTTTCAATGCTATGGTGATGAAGTTTTGCTTCAATGGTCACGGCTTTGGTTTGGGTGTTGAAGGAGGTGGTGATGGTTGGCATGGTGGTGGTGAGGAGGTTGTGAGGTCGGCAATAGGAGGAGATGGCCGAGCATATGTATGAAAACAAAAGAGAAAATAAAGAGAAATGAAAAGGAGGAAGACATGAAGGAGGAAGCTATGGAAATATTCTTGAACGCAAATGAAAAATGAGGTAAATGAGAAATGGTTTGTACGTGATTTGCAAATAGAAATGGCGGCTAGCGTTTAGGGAAATGAACGGCTAGAGACGTGGAGGGTAGTGAATGGCTAGGGTAAGTGAAGAGGCTTACTTGATTTCCACGAAAAGAAATCTAAGACTCTTTGAATTTCCAAGCCCAAAAATCCAAAAAAAATCAAATAAAAAGTCCAAACAAAATAGAAAATAGAAAAATAAAATATAAAATAGGAATGAACATAGGAAATAGGCAAGAGAAAATAACAAATAAAATTCGAAAAATAATTGCGTGTAAAACGCTAAAAGTTATCAAATTTAAAAAGTACAAAACAGAATTTGACGAAACGAAAAGGAGAACGAATATCAGAATAATATTCTGCTTCAAAGAAAAAGATTAGAAATTAAAGTTTCAAATTTAAAATTTTCAACTGTGGTCAAACTTTGACTTTCAGTTGACCAAAATATAAAAATTTCAGAAAATATTTATTTTGTTATATTTGGAAAATAAATTACAAACAAATTCCAAACTTACTTTGGAAAATTCTAAAAATTCACTTTTAAATGATTTAAAAATCAATGTTTTCAAATAAAAAGTAATTAAAAATATTTACAAAATTATGGGTTGTTACAAAAGTGCTTGTCTAAAAATGTTGATTTGAATGTCTCTTACCAACCTCTTTGCTAATATACCATTATTCTCTTAATTTGGCTTGATTTGGAAGGGATTTATGTTGATTTTGTTTAGAGGAATGTTTAATGGAGGTTTAGATCTAACTTGGGTTATGAATAAAAGATTTGAAGGCTACTACGGTAGCAGATATTAGAACAAATCTCGAAATAGGTCATACGCCTAACCATGGGCTTGTGCTAGTTACATCTAAAATCCATCTAAGAACTGTCAAACTTCAAACAGCTATATCCCCCAAAGCATAAGTCCAAAATCAATTATGAACACTCTACGGAATGAGAAACAGTCGTTTCTTTCATTTGAAAGTGTTTTCAAGGTCTAATTCGGCTCCTATGAAAATTTATAGTCATTACAATTTTTTAGGGGTATTCATAATTTTTTATGATGTTTAAAATGTAAAACTTAACATTCCTTAAAGTTTTATCCTATTTGGAATTCCTTTGATTATAAAAATAATATTTTGCGATCCATTGATACGTAAAATATAATAAAAAATGTGGGTCGTTACCCTCCCCCCACCCTTTTAGAATTTCGCCCTCGAAATTTAACTTAGACAAAATACAACCAAAACAACATGGGTACCAAGCATGCCTAAAACCAAACGCACATTGCAAACATCAAACATGCATACATAGAAACGATAAATATTATGCAAACCCTATTAGAGGTACTAAACTAAGCAAAATAGGATATCAAATGTGAAAGCTAATGATAAAAGGAAATCTTACCAAATAAAGAGATCCAGATAAGCAGTCTTTATGCTCTTCTCAGTCTCCCATGTGATATCACCTTTTCTTGCACCCTACTGAACCTTTATCAACTACACAATTTTCCTCCTAAGCAGCTTCGTACTCTACTTGATTATACGAACCGGCTTTCAAGGCTTTGATGCTTCATCTTTAACATCTATATCTTCCAGTCTATTCGGTGTCACAATAACTTCTGATTAGGGGTGTTAATTTTGTATGAGTTTCTGTTGTCCGGCTCGGTTCGAATTTGAAAAATGTCCGTCCCTATTTGTTTGTTTCTCATTTAAGACACGAATTAGGACAAGAAAATTTATACGATATTTCTTCCATATGAATTGTTTAATAATTTTTCTATTGTCCATACATCGTCCATTCATTGTCTGGCTTGTACGAACTCAAAGTCTTGTTCGATTTGTGTCTATCCGAAAGTCTTATAGGACATGGCATAAACACCCTTATGTCTGCTCCGGTCCACCTAATCAACACCCCTTCTTCTAAGTTATGCACAATTTTCCTAGGATGCAAAACATGGAACACGTTGTGCACACTTGTCATCTTTTGAGGTAAGTTGACCGTATAAGCAAGGTTCCCCATCCTCTCAAATATTGGAAAAGGACCCACGAATCTCGATGTCAACTTCAACTTAGTACTAAATCGAACTATATTCTTCAATGGAGAAATCTTAACAAACAACGTATCACTGACAGAGAACATAAAATCTCCCATCTCTTCTCAACGTAGCTCTTATGTTTGTCATGTACATATTTCATTCGTTGCCAAATGATCATGATCTTCTCCGAAGTCTACCTAATCATATCTAGCCTTAGTATCAATTTCTCGTCCACTTCCGACCAACATAATGGGGAGTTGCATGGTCCCATAGCAATTATAGCGAAGCACTTAGCTTCTTATACTCAGCTTTTATTAGATGACAATTCATACACTTTGATATGAATGTCTCGCAATTGTTCTTCATCCGTTCCCACTAAAATGTCTACTTCATAGAATGATACATTTTTTGCATCTGGGATGTATAGTCAATCTAGAATAATGACACTCAGATAACACCTCATCCCTCAACCCATCAACATTGGGTATGCACAATCTTTCATTCTTACAAAGCCAAGAAACACAATCGAGTCTGTACTGCTTTATATTCTCAAACTCTACTCCCATATCAATCTTAGCAATGGTCTTTGCTAGTTTAGCATCATGTCTCTAACTAGTATCTACCTGCTCAATCAAAGTAGGTCTACTACTTAAGCTTGCTAGCATATCCAGCTCTAGCTCACTCTTGGTCAAAAATCATACCTCCCAAGTTAGGAACATAGGTCCTAAGCTGGCATGTCTCCTACTCAATGCATTGGCGACTGCATTCCCCTCTCCAGGCTTGTACAAAATATCAAATTCCTAGGAGGCCGAAAACTCTAACCATCACTAATGTGGAAGTGAAGGTCCTTTTGGAAGAAAAGGCGCTTCAAATGATTTATAGTCATTGAACAACTCAAATCTCTCTCCTAACAAGTTATGCCTCTGTATCTTCAGCGCAAGCACAATCGTTTCCAATTCTAAATCATGGGTTAGGTATTTCCTCTCATGCAATTTTTCATTCCTACTCGTGTAAGCAACAAATTACATTCTTGCATCAATACCATTCCCAATCCAGTACCACAAGCATTTGTGCATAATGTCATCTCCTCATTCTTACTCGAAATGCCTACAGTTGGCGCACTTGTCAACCTCTTCTTCATACCAATGAACGCATCCCAAACAAAGGTCTGATTCTTCTTCATCAAATTGGTCAATGGTGCCTTTATGAATCATCTATAATATTCTGCTAACCAGGAAAACTCCTCACGTCTTTAGCATTTTAGGCCTCTCCTACTCATAAATTGTATTACCACCTTTGCAGGATTTATAGCAATGCTTTACTCAGATACAACATGGCCTATGAATCTCACTTCCCTTGTCCATAAGTGACACTTCGAAAACTTTTCTTTCAACTGATCTCAATACCTCTAGCACAATCCTCAAGTGCATCTTATGCTCCTCCTTCATCTAAGAATAGAAAAAATATGATCAACGAACACAAATACTAATTCATTTAACCAATCCTCGAAAATACTACTCATCATATCAACAAGGTATGTCGGTGCATTGGTTAGCCTGAAAAGTCTAATGAATCACTCATAAGATCCCGATGGAGTATGGAATGTAGTAATTGGCACATTCTCCTTTGTCGCCCTCAGTTAATGAAACCCCATCACTAGGTCCAACTGAGAAAACAACTTCACACCATGGAGCTGATCGAACATGTCATTAATCCATAGGAGTGGATACTTGTTCTTTCTCCTCACCTTTTTCAGCTCATGGTAATCCATACAAAGTCTCGAAGATTCATCCGTCTTCATTGTGAGTACTATATGTGAAACTCACTCAGATACACTTCTTCGAATGAACCCTCCTCTCAATAGGTCATTTACTTGCACCTCTAGTTCCCTCTACTTTTTGGGCACATATCCTTTAATGGGATAACTATTGGTCTAACATTCTCTACTAAATCGATATAGAATTTTATCTCCCTATGTGGTGGTAAACTGGTCTCCTCCTTGAATATGTTCAGATACTCCTTCACTACATGTACTGATGATAGCTCATCATATGAGACCTTAAGCGAATATAGAAATCCAACCATCACCCCCATCATTCAGTAGATAGCTCAACTCTATCCTTCGCTCTCTATCCATCGCTACCTTTACCAACAACCTCCCGCAATAAACCATGACTCTATATCTATGTAACCAATCCATCCCCTTTATAATACCGAACCCCATAAATTCAAGTACGGAACAATCACAAACAAACATGCATCCATAACTCGGTTAAACCATGTCTCAAAAAACCATGGACAAACTAGCTAAACCCCTTATAGGATTTGACACATTCAAAGGTCTGTCTACTAAGTTGGATTTTATTTACTCAAAATATGGGCTAACATCCCCAATCAATCAAAAATATAAATTAGAAGATTAAAAATTGAAATTGAAGATAAGAACGCAAGATTTTTAAAGCAGTTCGGCTCAAATCTTAAGCCTACGTCCACTATGAAAGTTATTCGGGATTACTTTTGCAATTGCAACAAAATATACAACGATTTAAGGTCTAGAAATAAGTTGTTTTCGTCTATAAATAAGTTGTTTTTGAAAATGGCAACAGTTTAGTGTAAAAATCTAAATAGAGATCTAAAATGTCCTTTTTCCAAGTGTAAAAGAGTGCCTTTTATAGGTGAATCCCTCCATCATAGTTGGCAAAATGAGTTTAAACATGTAAGCTTCCAGATCCGAGGTTCTAGCTATAAAGAAGTAGTCAAAATAATAATATCTAACTATTCATGTCATTTGGTACCGATTGATTTTGATCGATGTCGAACAGTTTTGTGTACTCAAATCTTAGCTTTTTTTCATAATTTCTTAAGTGTTCAAGCTTTAGATCTTCATGAAAAAATTTCCCCTTCATGACCATTCGACACTAAAGGGTTTTTCTCCTACAAAACTTGTCCTTTTCTTTTAACATATATACAGGCCTATCTACAGCTGAGAGTGGGTTCCTCTCTTCTTAAAACCGATTGATATCGTCCCTTCAAACCCAACTGGTAAAGATCACATTTTCTTTCCCAATATTTAGCCAAAATATTAGAGTTCCCTTCATTCTTAAAACTTGAAATTTGCTAACTACTTGATCCACTTATTCATCCCTTAATGTCACTTGATTTAAATACTAGATAACACTTACCTTTCAAAGTATTTTTTAATAACAAAGCATATATTAGATCGAGAACAGTGACCGAATTCAATCTGCAATGATGCTTTTATCATCTGAGCCATCATCGTGAAATGTTGCATCCACTCCAAGAATATTGGTACTCTACTTCATATAGTCCCGAACTGCATCCCTTCTGCAGATACAAAAGCAGAAGTCTTCCATCTAAAGTCCTTAGTCATTGATGATAACTTTTCAAAACCTACTCCAATCCCTAGTTAGGTAGATTTTATCTTTATTTTAAGATAGATGACCATACCATCTGGTACCAATCGATTTTGATCGACATCAAACATTTTTCCAATTGTTATACATAAAAACACTTAGAAAATTTAAACCCCTCACTAAAATTTTCTTAGCATATCTATTCTTTACCCTTGCAATTTTCTTCCTTACGACTACATCTAACGTATTATCGCCAACATTGCTTTGAGCTTTCATTGGCGTTGTTGTTTCAGTTCTTGGGAAAACCAGTTGTCGCCGATCCATTCAAGTACATGAACTTTTCAATTTGTGTATCTCCAAACCGTTACTTCTCCTGGATCTCGACTCAAAAGTTGGGTTGACGCCTTTGACCTAGAGCCATTATCACCTTGACCAGTCTTAATCATCACCGATCTCCTCCCATGCCTAAGACCCAACTATGCTTCCCATCATCGTCGCCACCTCTTCCCTTAAACCCATGAATATTCAATAACTTTGAACATAACTTTAGGAAGGAGATAGTGAAGGGAAGATGCAAGTTCTTTCAGTTTTGTTGTGGAGATCGATCGGCGGTATGGACATTAATTAAGGTATTTTCAAGAAGTTGTCTCGTTGAATGTTCTTCGACATTCAATGAATTTGAATGTCGACACTCTAGGATTTTAACCCTATCAACACCAAAATCACCTATCATAATCCTGCAGCCCTACAAAGAAATGCTTCATGTCACTTTGGATAACAGTTTCATTTTAGTAGACTCTACGATAATGAGTAAAATCTGACACATAGTTCCATCTTATACCAAATCTCATTTGCCAGCACAAGCGAGCTATCTACACAGAGTGTTCCCATACACCATGCTAGGGACACAAGTTGCAAATCCCATAGATTGACATGCTGCACTAACCCTGTCGATGCATAAAATCTAATTGGTCAACACACATCACCATTTGTTGGATCCTCTACATCGGCTATATGCATTTCAATTTGAGTGAAACACTAAAATAAATTGTACCGATCATGTTTGTTCTCAAGATTTCAGTATTAAATTGCTGACTATAGATGATTTTCTCATCTTTCGTTCGATGTTGGTTCCTCTACTTCTTAATTTATTCCTCCGAAAGCAGGCTTGTCTTCAACTCCAACTACTTCTATGACTTTGATTAGAGTTCAGGTTCCATCACCCAACAACAACGTCAATTTTCTCCCTTCGAGGGACCTTATGGTCCTATCGCTCCCTATGCCAACCAAGCTAGTATAATGATCCTCGACAATCCATTAGATTTTCTACCTCTAAGGCTAATAGCTGCAAGTTTACGTGGGATCTGCGAAAGGCATGGAATCCACAAAGATGAATCATTTCTTTCATCGTCTAAGTAGGGAGCTCGCGACCCTCTAGATTGTTACTCCGCATGAAATCAATACATGTGCCTATCTAGAACCGTCCCGCCATTCAACAACTTCCTCAGATATATTCTATAGATGTTGGAACTTGCTCCACCTCAACTCTATGCAAATGGTTTCACCGCTTTGAATCTATCTTCATGATCTTTCAAATGCATCTGGGAATGCCTCCAACTTTCGAGGATATTTGCTTCCTATTCTACTTCAAGAAGAGATCTGACCATTCTTCACTCTTATTTCTCATGTCCTTTAATAGATGCAAAGTTGTAGAGAGGCTACATAATAAGAGAAGCTACTCTAAAGATGAGTACTTCTTTGTCCAATGCCCTGGTGTCCTAAAATGGCTCTCTAAACATAAGCTCTTCATCTAACAGCGTCATTGTACTTAAGCTTACTTCGCTTAAGTTTCTAACTTTTCTTTACACTTCTTATAGACATTCCTCAAAGGTTGTGACTCCCGTCTATAGAGACACCTTGAAATTTTTCAAAGGAATTAATGTAGAACAAAAGCCTACCTCATTTTACCTACCAATTCCCAAATATGCCAACATCAGTTGCTCTACAATGGCAGGCCGGAGCCAAATATGCCTAAAGCCGCTCGAGTTAAAAATGATCCACCTACTCCTTAATGGGTCTTCATAAAATTTGATGATGTCCTAAGTTTAGATGAAGAAGAGCAAGGATAGGAAAGAGAGGAAGTGGAAGAAGGAATTAATTAAGAAGAAGAACATAAGGTTGAGGAAGAAGAAGATAGAGAAGAGGATAATACTGACGAGTATGAGTCGACTGGAGAGACATCTCTATAAGGCACTCTTGTCACCTCCAGACCTAAAGGACTCATCATCAAGACTTTGCTTCCAACACCAGAGCCACGTTAAAGTCCTACTGAGGAGCCAATGACTCCAGACATAGCTGATGCTATCTTTGGCTAACTGGGTGATATCAGGATCTTTTTAGACTTCACTCCTAGAGACCTTAACTTTGACGATCTTCTTGCATCCAATCCTTTTGACTTTAATTTAACTCCAACTAGCATTCCCTTACACTTTGAGGGGAGGATACTCTATCTCTTCACTAAGTGAATGGTCTACATATTACTTAGGACATGTCAACACTTCACACACCTCTTAAGATCACAAGCACAATCAATTTGCACTCATTTTCAATCCAATTCCAGGATTCAAATCCAATCTCTCCTCTTTTTAGGTGCTATGGGAAAATAAAGCCTCCTAGATAAAGTTCACTATGGAGTTATTCATTATTGCTCGCAATCTAGAGGGCTCTTGTAATTATCAAAACTCTCAAAAGGTATCTGAGGCTGAAAGGGTGTGGAGAAAGGAGAAAGGAGAAAGTGAGACGTGACACTAGAGAGAAGCGTTTCCATTTTGATGAACATAGGGACTCGTATGACTACTCTAGGTCTAAGCGCAATTCTCGCTCACCTCACAGAGGCCGCTCTTCTCCTAGTATTCCGAGACCTCATTCCTTCTCATTCGGACCTCCCCCCCCCCCTCTTCTCAATCTATGGTAACCTCTAGGACTAAGCCTCTAATACTCATGCTCTTCCTTTCCACCAATCCAAACAGTCCAACTTCTCAACCCCTCATCAATCTCATAATGCTAGAAAAGATATATCAACTAGCTAGATTATTCCACCATCTCTCCCTCAAGGCCCATCTCTCGTTTCTACAATGAAGATGCAACCTACATTCTATGGCCTTTTCTTAGCGGGGGTCAAGTTTGACTATGACATCAAGGGCATCCCTAAAAATATCTGCTAGAGGGCATATCAAGATGTAATGAAGTGGTGGAACAATATTTATAATGGAGAAGACTAGCCAAGGGTTTATCTGATGCTAATCGGGCCGACCGATTGATAATAAAAGGTTTTGATATAGAAAGAAATGATCATTATAGAATCCATGAAGATCATAAAAGTGAAGTGACCAAGCTCAAGAAAGAGATAGAAATGAAAGATAAAGTTATAAAAGAGGCCGATAAAAGACTGGAAATGAGGCAGCTGCAAAGGCCAAATGTATTCTTCTTAATGAGCAATTAAAGTCTGCATATATCGTGAGCGGTAGCCGTGAAAAGGAGGTTAAAGTGATAGAGGCCTAGAAGGCTATGCTCCAGGCCATAAGCTTAGAGAAGAGCTCAAAGCTAAAAAAAGAACAAAGAGATCAAGCTGAAGATCTCGTTCAGACATGTACAGAAGAAACTGTGAGCTTAGGAATCAAATTATCCGAGTCTGAGAAGAAAATAGTTAACTTATAAGATGCTCCCACCGAGGTAAAAGAAAAATTACAAAGAAAGAAAAAAAATAGATGCCACCCTCTGAGGATCCTTTGCCAATGTTGTTGAAGCAAAGAGCCTCAAATTATTGGAAGATGGTTATCCATTAACCCTTGCCAAAACCTAGGAGGAGATAATAAAATGAGTAAGAGAGAACATGATGAAGGGAAATTGAAAAATAAGTTGCTCAATGATGAATTCTTAGCAACTCTTGAAAAGGGAATGATGATGAAATCTCTTGAAGCCTCCACAACTGAACAGGTGCCTTTCAAGACTCCCGTCGATCCAAGCTGTTCGGGTTGTATAGAGGACATAGCTTCTATCAAAATGCAGTGTCGCGTAGATGTTGTTACTTCAACTTTGGCCCTTTCTAAGGTCATTGCAATTGAAACACATGTATCTTCTACACTCGATGCCAACATCACCACTATTTTGTAGGGCTATAATCTAGAGAATCCGGCACTCAACATGCCACTAATTTGCCCTACTCTTCCTCAACTTCCAAAAGTTCCTAAGGAAGGGGAGATCACGGAATCTCCCTCGCACAAGCTCTCTCCATCCAGAGGGACAACAATAACATCCCTAGTCTTCGAGAAGCTTCAGTTTTTCTCTTGAGTACACTACTAATCTTTACCTTTTTGACAATCGCCTTTCAGGTCAACTTCCCTTACTGCCAATTCTGTGACAAAACATCATCGCTACGGGCCACAATGCTACAATAACGTCGTCAATCATTGTTTCCACTTCTCTCATGCTTCAAACTTATAATGTAGAGAAAATAGGGGCCCTGGTGGAGGAAAATACGAAAGACATTAACATTTCTATTGACGATGACATGATGTCCATCATGATAAGGGGCCTGAAACACTTTTAATGGTAGAAAGAAAGGCTGCTGATGCCTTCAAGCTCAAGAATGTCAAGCTCGAACCGGGCATAGAGAAAGTTCCTCCTCATAAATCCATGTCTCCTCGAAGCTTGAGTGTCAATATCCAGCCTCCATCCGGTTCCACATTTCCAGCTTCTACACCAATCTCTAAAGTCGAAACCGATCATCAGAAGACTCCCACTTCCTTATCCACTTATGACTGGGATGAATATGAAGATAAGAAGCCGCTATCTAAGTTTATCAAATAATATAAGCGCAAACCGGCCGATGTTGGTTCCAGAAAGGGTGGAAAATAGTCGAAGAAGCAGAATAAGTTGCTTGTATTATTACTTCATAGAGACCATTTTTAACTTT
The DNA here is from genome assembly GCA_030737815.1 of Allium fistulosum. NCBI lineage: Eukaryota > Viridiplantae > Streptophyta > Magnoliopsida > Asparagales > Amaryllidaceae > Allium > Allium fistulosum. The sequence goes on from CM060905.1 coordinate 459,822,766, forward strand.
TTGTTTTTTGGCTTTCTCTTATACATAAGCCGTCATTGTGCGGGAGCATCCTCCGTGATTTCGTACTTTTAAAAGATGACGTAAACAAAAGTTGTTTTCTGTGGAACTCTTATCGTATTTAATTTATCGCATCTTTTCTTGCCTACGTGCTTGCCTGGATGTATAACTATATAATTATCTTTAATGAAATTACTTATACACCATACCTGCCATGTTTTTGATCTCCTCAATGCTTCTATTTATTGCATCTCTATACAAATACATAAGTGTCTGCTACTGCACAACATTGCTACATTACTAAGCTATGTTTATTATCAGTTAATCGTTTCTCATTTAACTATGTAAAGCTACGCTCCTTCTTTCAACCTTGCTTAATTCGATCAAACATATATCATTCAACTATAAACAATGTTATGCTTAATCGATATGGTTGAGATTATATGGTTTACCATCCTATATCAGCATGAGCACCAATATAACTCAGTAGTAGCTAGCAAAATTCAATCATACACCGATTCCTATCTCCGAAAGGTGCTTTCAATGCCTTTCTCTAGGCAACTATCTATGAACGCACCTAGATCTTGGCCTCGGTCTAAAATTTGATGTGTAACGTTGAATTATCTGATCATGACCTGGTTTGATTATGCTATAAAGAACCAAATCTTGGTTTGTGGGAGTTCATCAGTACCTATCTCTGGGTACTTAGACATTCAGTTTTCAAAACATAGAATGTCTCATTATGCTACTACCCTTGCAACACAAAGTCATACTTTAAGAATATGTTTCCGTTGATTCAAAAAACTAACTTCATTGATCAACAAATGGCATTTATCACCATGTTACATCAAGTTTGTATGAATAGGATGCCTTATTTATAGAAAGAAATCAAGTGAAATAGTGACATTAATGCTCAATATGCCATGCCCACGAAATTGGGACCCCATCGATAGTTGTTTCTTGAAAGTACCATCTCCAAGCTTCTATTAGTTATGTAGGGACCTTCCTAATTCGAATCAAGCGCTCCCGCACCCGAAAATACTTGTTTCAAAATAAGGTCGCCTATTTCAAATGTACGCTTTTTGACCTTGGCATTAAATTGTTTTTTTACTCTTCGTTGGTGAGCAGCTGCCCTTAGATCAGAGTCTTCTTTTTTTCATCAACCAAGTCGAGGGCCTCAAGCATGATTTCCTTGTTCGCCTTGGGATTGTAATGTAGTCTTCTATGAGAAGGGACCTCATCTTTGATTGGTATCATGGCCTCAGTTTCGTATGCCAAAGGAAATGGAGTATGACCAGTTGTGACTTCTAACTTGTCCGATAAGCTCATAATTTTAATGGTTACTCATCCACCTAGTTGCCCTTAGCTCTCATTAGTCTTCTTGATAATGGACTTGATGATCTTATTCACCGCTTCCACCTATCCATGGAAGTGCTACCACCACAAAGGTTTTCTCAATTTGATATCGATCATAGAATTCTCAAAATTCTGCACTCATGAATTGAGTTCTGTTACACCCGTATTTCCCAAACCCTATTGAAGGTGAGATGATACGAGCAACAAATCAAAAGGAACTGCTACAATGAGAAAAGATGGACCATAAGAAGAGGAAGCATAGAATAAGGACATGTGCAGAGTGTACCGGGCCCAATCATTTACACAATCTTGATGCAATAACCAAAGATGGCTACCAGGCATCGGAATCAACCTACGGCTACAATATGGGATCTAATGAAAGGAGCCATAATGCAACCTATAAGTGGCAACAAGGCAGAGATACTGCGTTGCCAGACTAAAAGCTGCACTAATGATACTAGAGTACAACGCATCCCCCTAAAAGGTTATTGCAAACAGGAATATGCTACACTCATAAGTCAATGAACAGAGGTGATGGGTCTGCGTTAACAATCTTACATCCAAAGATAGGGTAGCATCATAGTTCAAAAGCAAAGCCACGAAAATAAAGATGTGTGCCGCCATTAGAATAGGTCAATAAAGAAATGTGCTGCCATTAGGACATAACAAACACAGGAGCACAAAGAGAGGGATAATAGGAGAGGACTACGCTATAATCAAATGACCCAATAAACCCAACTATTATTACTAAAAGCTAATGCATTGATTTTCAAGTGCAGATCTACACTTACTAAGGATCCTTTAAGCAGTACTACAAGGAATCTGAAGCGTTCCTAAGGCTGCACACAGGGTCATCTAAACAACGCTCCACCGCAGTCTTCACTTGTTAGAAAATGGCAAAGACACCAGGGACCCTTATCGAACAAGCTATGCATATCAACATCAAGAGCAGTTTAGTGCCTATACATACAGATATTAAGCTAATATCACAAGTTAGGGGCAAAGCAACTCAACTCCATTCATCTTCAGCACAAATGTTATATGAATTCCGTAGATTGGGCAAGACAACTCAATTATAGACATGTCTGGGGCAGTATCATGTGAACAGTGCAGTTTCAATCCATATGTATCAGAGGCACCCCAACAACAAAGCAAAAGGGACAACCCTCAACACCCTTAGAGACAGTACACAAGCTACTCACCCCTCAAACTAGGAGTGCATGGTCTATTTGAATTTGAGTTTTTTGCCTCAATTTCGAAAGTTCTTGCTATGATTCCAAACCTCCCGCCGACACCCAGAATTCAACCACTCAAATTATGGTTTCCCACCGAAGACACATTAGCAATTTATGCATACCAAACATATAAGGCGAATGGATGACACATGTCGGAATTTAAAGGTGGGAATTAAAACAATAGAAGTAGAGTAATAGCAATCCACGTGCATCTCCTTATGACAATTAGAAAAGCCACCGTAACAAGAAAAGGATCCTTTCCCAATTGATATTTTTAAGGTTAAAATAAAAAAACGCTAGACTCTCTGCAATTGATGTTGGTACAAGGAATATAAAGAAAGAAAGTGATACTTCTCCTGTGGACGTAGGATTATTTAACATCTGAACCACATAAAATTCTCTATGTCTTTACCTTTTTATATGTTTACCTACCTCATTTTTAGTACTATATTCATTTTTTACTTGAATTGGATATGGACTTGATTTTACTTTTTAACAAATAGTTAAAGTGCAACTAATTAATTGTGTAAGCTTCCAGCAACATAGTGCTACTTAAAGGAAAATTTAATATTACTTGAGTTTGTTGATTCTAATCCACGGAAGTACGCTAAACTACTTTCGTGATTATTTGAGGTATTGTGAGATGAAAAACCTCATCAATATTTTTGGTGCTAGAAGGAGGGGCTGAACCACCGTTTCCTATTTCCAATAAACTTTATCTATATTTCCCTTCACATACCATAAATTCCACTGATTCCACTAGTCCTCCTCATCAAAAATAGTTACACTTGGCTTCAAAGACCTAAACGAAGCCGCTCACAATGTCAAAGCCTTAGACTGAAGCGGAAGCTTCAGTTGAGGACCCTATCGACCCGATCTTGGCTGCACTCCATTCCTTCACAAACCAAATAAACCAACGAATGGAGGGACTAGAAAGGACATTTGCTCAACATGCTTCTCACAGACCAGCCTCCCTTCCACGTTCCATAGCTCATTGCCATCGCTCGCCAACTATGCTCACCATGCTTCTAGCAAGGGAAAACGTCACTCCTAGAAATGGGAACAGTGATGCTGGCAAGAAAACCGATGCCAAATTAAAAGGCAAAATCCATATCAATCCACAAATCAAATCCATGCCATCCAACATTAACCCACTCTTGATGAAAAACAAGCCTCATCTGCCCACAATGATGATGAAACCACTTCTGAAGGTGATTCATATTAGATTGACCGTAGGGAAGATGAAATCCATTAGTTAAAAGCCCATATAGAGAAGCTAGCAAAGATTTGCCAACAAAGCACTAGAGAGAAAGTAGGAGAAGAGGTTTCTTCTCCATTTAGTGAGACCATCATAGAGTCAGACTTCCCTGATAACTTCAAAGAACCTTAAATTGACAAGTTCGATGGAACTACAAACCCTAATGACCACATCTATGCTTTTTAGTATTATATGGATATTCTGAAGGTAGGAAGAATGGCCCGATGCAAGTTTTCCCTATTTATCTAGCTGATGCAGTCTCCCAATGGTTTAGGAGGTACAGACCAAGAGAGGTCTGATCTTGGAAATAACTATCTATAGATTTCCTAAGGCATTACTGTTGGAAATGCGGATTACGGATCTTAAGGCTGGATTAACACTAGAGGGGGAGGTGAATAGTGTTTAATTAATTTTATGTACCTTTTTGAAATCTTTTCAAATTAAATCCAAACAGATGCAATTCACAAACATAGAAATAATCATAGAATATGACACAGATGCAAATAGTAAATGAAAGCAACAAATGGAAAGAACACATCGGAATTTTATACTGGTTCGGAGTTACCTTACATCCAGTCCCACGTAATTTCTTATGCAGATTTCTTTTCAAATATAATATCGATATTACAACCTCGATTTCAAGGCCACGAGATACACCCTCCTATTTTCGAGTCTAGGGCAAACGCTCTTGATTTAACTAGGCTACAAGATCACCTAATTGATTTATGGGCTACAATCAAACCCAATTGATTTATAGGTTACAACCACATCGTTTCCAATATCACTTTGATAGAGAGAGACTTGATACACTTCGATCTTTCGATGATCTTTTATTATAAATAATCATATAACTCTGAATAACACTGAGATCTTAGAGAGAGAATGATAGAGAATCAAACTAGAGATGATCGAGTTTGATTCACTTAGGATTTCGACAGAGTTTTTTTAAAATATAAGAGAATATTTGAGTGGAGAAGAAGGATTGAAGAAATGAAGAAAAACTAACTTAAAATTCATTGAAAACAACTGGTATTTATATAAGAACAATAGTCGCGTCCATTTGTGAAAGGTTATGACGAATAGACACTTCATTTGAAAATTTAAAAATTGAATTTCTACGGTCACCACGTCGACATTGGGGGATGGGGTATGTCAACATGCCCTAGTAAATTTTGAATATTGATTTTTGTTTTTTTAAAAGAGATTTTCTTTCTAAAACTTGTCAAAACAATTTCTGAAGTTTTTAAACCATTTTGAATATAGTTTAAACTTATAAAAGAGATTTAAAAAGTAATCTTAAAAATATATAATCTATAATATAAAAGTAATATTAAAAAATAAGTATAAAATATATTTTTGAGATTTAAAGGCTATAATATTAAAACCAGGAGATAGTTTAAAAACAAGAGATGATTTTGAAATAAAAATATAAAAGATAATAAAAATAGTTTAAGGCTAAAATATTTAAACTGAGAGAGATGACTTTAAAAGTTTTTGGAAAAATATTTAAAATAAATCATTTTGAAAATTTCGTGGATTCCATTCCATTAGAGAAGATCGTGGGTTCCATCCCACTAAAGAGGTCGTGGGTTCCATCCCACTATTAAAGCGAGAAGGTGGATTCCATTCCGTAATTAAAATCCGAATAAAGATTTTAGTGCTATTATGAAGTTTTAACATAAATCTAGACACTATTACTTACCTTGATATTTTGAAATCTTGAACTTTTGAAATTTTGAACTCTTGATAGTCATGGGTCTTCTGTCTTGATTTCTTCAATCTTGAATTCGTCAGTCTTGAATCTCTATACTCAGTCTTAAATCTTTATACTGTACAGTCTTCATTCTTCAGCAACTGCATATATATCATGCATATACATATATATCTAGACAAGAATATTAGTATTTATATTTTATAACAAGTCCTAAGGTTGTTGTCATCAAAACCATCATCTCAGGACCTATCAATCTCCCCCTTTTGATGATGACGACCTATGTTTATAAAATATACTCCACCTACCTTTGATTCTACTCTGACTCCCCCTTATTCCAACAACTCCCCCTTAATCTACTAACTCCCCTTTAATCTAAGCCTATCTAACCTATTTTATAATTCTCCCACTTTGTCATCAACAAAAACTAATCCTAAACTACATAACTCCCCCTTAAACTAATACTATAGCACTATATAGGAAAATAATACAGTATAGTAGAATATAAATGAGACGGATAATAATATGAGTTAAATATAGTAAGGTAAATGCGAGAGATATGAAAACTTCAAACATAATCAATTAGTATATTTATCAAACCACACCATTTCAATTATATATTACATACCATGTTCAAATCAATTCAAACAATTCAAATCAAGTCAAATAAAACCAAACAATTCAAAACACATCAAACCAAATCAAATCAAAGTGAATCAAACCATACAAGTCAAATCAAACATTTCTTGGAACTTCAACCCATCCTTCTTCACCGAAGATAGGATCTGCCTTTATAGCATCCCATTCTTCATTATCCTTGTTCAGAGTTCCTTCTGGATTCGCTTTGAGTTCTTCTTTGTTGAGGGATGAAATCATCCATCGAATGGCATCGAAGTGCCTTTCTTGTTCCTTTATCATCTGCATTTGGCTTAATTCTAAGTGTCGTTGATAGTGAAGGATAAAAGTAAGTATGTTCTTGAAAGATGTGAGAGTTTCTTCAAGACTCTCACTTAGATTATGAATAGGAGAGGCCATTATTTGATAAAATATGGAGAAATTCAATAGAGAATAAGGAGAATTGAAAATATGCATTTTTCTGGAAAAAAACAGGTATTTATAGGGTTAGAAAGTCGTTTGAAATGAAAAGACACAAGGTAGTTATGTCAATTTCAAATTCAAAACAAAATTTACTTTATGGCCGTTACATGTCGACATGGGAGGTAGGGGTGTGTCAACATGCCCTTATTGATTTTGGCAATATGCTTTGTTTCTTTATATTATGTACAAGTCTATATATATAAACTTATATAATATAAAAGCAAGCATTCAAGAGATATTTTAAAGCTAATGAACAGAAATAAACAATTTTCACTGATAAATTTTAGTTAACATTACATAAACAATACATAACATTAACTAATCGAAAGATACAAACTAATAAAACATGAAATGAAAACAAGAATTCGATAGAGGATGATGAAGATGATGATAATCCAAGTTTGCGACTCGCTTTCCCAAAGAACCTGTTCATTTTGGTGGAAATTTTGTCCAACTTTTTACCAACGGATCTTTTGAGAATCTGTTGGTTTTCCACAATAATCTTTTGGTTTTTGAGTAGTGTCTTGTTGGATGGATTATTAGGAGTGATAGGGTATTCAATACTTTCCAATGATGTCACTTCCTCCTCTTCTCCTTCTTCTTCAATCTCCATCTCCTCCCTTTCTTCCTCCTTCTCTTCTTCTTCTTCTTCCATTTCTTCATGAGCCAACCTTTCATCTTTTTCGGTAAGTGTTTCATATGGTTGAAACACAAGTGGGATTTTCATAGGAGAGATATTTGCATGGTTAAACACTTTTCGAGAACAAAACTCCTCTCTCTTATAATCAACTCCAAAATAGTTAAAAATCCGAGTAAGATAAATTCCATGATACAAAGTGTTATCTCATAAAGTAAAAATTTTGGGACGGAGTTCATCCAAAATTACTTGCGCCCAATTAATGTCATAGTGCCCATAAATAGCAAAAAGAGCCTTACAAACTTTTAAGGTTGGGTGATTGAAATTTCCCGATTTGGAGTTATGGTATGTTGCAAAAGAAGGTTAACAATTCTTGCTTTAGGACGGAAATTTCGATTTATAAATTCAAAGTTATCATCTCCTTCAAAAATGTGATGAAATGTCTCACGATCATGTTCATCAATTTGAAAATCCGAAAGATTCATTCCCGTATACTTACAACCCAAAATATATCCCAAAATCTCACTATTTAAAACAATTTGTGTTCCTTTAACACTACTCCAAACTTCCCCTTCATTACCATCATAAAAACCATGATTCAAATTTGCATAAAATATTTTAACAAGATTTGGATAACAAACAAAATCATTTGGAGAATTATCAATTAAATTGAGAATATGATTCTCTTCGAAAAGAACATTGAGTTCATATGAAGGAAAATCACTAAAGATAACAAATTTTCCCGTATGGACTTTTCCATAGTTTGCATAGCTTATGTAAGCTTTGATAGCTTCCGGGTCATTGTAGAGGAATTCTTTGATGGCTTTGGACAACCTAATGGTGGAGGGAGTGCTTGAGGAAGCCATTTTTTAAGAGAGTAGAGAGCTTGAGAGTTTGAAAGAGAGTTTGAATTTTTTAAATGAAAGTGAAAGATAGGATAAAGTTAAGGAGATAAACAGATATTCAATAGTCATGTTCTCTGGTCAAGGGACACCTTTTCAGAGCCTTGGAGTTGGTGAAAAGGTAGAGGAAAATTCTAAGTTTTGAATTCAAATTTGAATTTTGAATTTCTGGTAGGGATGTCGACAAAGGGGATAGGGCCATGTCGACATAGGTCCTATAATACATGTGACTAATTTTTTCTATTTTTTTTAATATATATATATATATATATATATCCTATAATCTAATTTAAATTTTATCTGAAATGATATAAATATAATAACATTTTAATATTAATATTTTAATATTAAAAATATTATTAAAATAATATTATTTTGAAAATCAAAATTTTAAATTCAAAAGCAAGCAATTTCAAATCATGCAAACAATCAAACATTCAAACATTCAAGCAAACAATTTCAACTAATATAATTTAAATGCGTACCTATTAATAGATACATATTCCTGAGATCATCATATTCGTGAATAGATGTAAAGCACATATTTGAATTTTCTGTCTTCTGATCTTCATCACTGGAGGATGAGTCTGATTCGTCTAGTGTAGCAGTTTATGCTCTCTTCCTATCCTTTAATGAAACATTACTTGGAGGAAATTTTTGCTTATCCGGATGCGGACAATCTCTTTTTAAGTGGTCTAGCTCATCATAATTGTAGCATCTGACGTTGTTGAGAGTCTATTATTATTTCCATAATTCTTGTGATTATTTCTCTTGTAGTTGTTCATCTTTCTGTATTTCAGAAACTTTCTAAAATTTCTTGTCATCAAGGATATTTCTTCATCGTCGTCACTGTTTGAGTCTGAACCATCTGTTATTGCATTAAATGCTATTGACTTCTTTTCTGAGTCCTTGTTTTCTCTTCTCCCTTGCATTTTTACTTCAAACAACATCAAATTCCCAATTAATTCTTCAATTTTTAGCGTACTGATATCATTAGTCTTCTGGTCCCATTCCAGAGTGAGTGAATTCAAAAATTTTCTAACTTGATCTTCTTCAGAGAAGTTCTTTCCTAATACAATTAGTGAGTGCACAATGTCTTGAAACCGACTGTACATGTCTGAAATGGACTCATTCGGATTCATCTTGAATAATTGAAACTGACTGGTCAAGATGGATATTTTGGTCTGTTTAACTTTGCCTGTTCCTTCATGAGTAACTTGCAAAGTTTTCCAGATTTCATATGTAGACTTACAGACAGACACTCTATTAAGCTCATTCCTATCAAGTGAACAAAATAGAATATTCATGGCTTTGGAATTGTTTTATGTAATAGTCTTTTGCTCAGCGGTCCACTGTGCAAAATTTGTTGTGGGTTCAATGTACTCAGTTTGTGTGATATTCCAAGTATATAATCTTATTGATTGTAAATAGATTTTCATCCTACATGCCCAATATGCATAGTTACTGCGATTAAAAAGTGGCGGTCTGGCAGTAGACTGACCTTCTACAAATGAACTAGTTATAGTGTTGACATTACCAGTGTTGGCAGCTATTTGAAAACTTTTCAATAATCAGATTATGAAAACTCTGAAAACCAATGCTCTGATACCAAATGTTGGAAATGCGGATTACGGATCTTAAGGCTGGATTAACACTAGAGGGTGGGTGAATAGTGTTTAATTAATTTTATGTATCTTTTTGAAATCTTTTCGAATTAAATCCAAACAGATGCAATTCACAAACAAAGAAACAATCACAGAATCAGACACGGATGCAAATAGTAAATAAAAGCAGTAAAAGGAAAGAACACAATGGAATTTTATACTGGTTCGGAGTTACCCTACATCTAGTCCCACACAATTTCTTGTGCAGATTTCTTTTCAAATATAATGTCGATATTACAACCTCAATTTCAAGGCCGCGAGATACACCCTCCTGTCTTCGAGTCTAGGGAAAACCCTCTAGTGTTAATGCAGCCTTAAGATCCGTAATTCGCATTTCCAACAAATACAACTCAGGAAGAGAAGCTCCCTAGACGTAAATACCATGTCATGTGTAAAGAAGGGAGAAAATGAGAGCCTATGTAACTTCATTAAACTGTTCAAAGCTGAGGTACTCTAGATTGGAGTAACTAGCGAAGAAACATTCCTAATAGCAGCTCATGCCAGGATAAGAAAAGGAACTGTTATGTGGGATAAAAATAGTTGAAATTCATGTTACAATGTGAAGGCTTTTTATGAAATAGCAATCATCTATATTAGAATGGAAGAGGCCAGATCTGCGATGCAATCCCAGAGAACTTCTGCCCTCGACTATGACAAGAAAAGAATGGTGGAAGGTTATCATTCGCCTAGAAAACATTAAAACGAATTGAATCTTACCACCAAAACTCCCCTCACTCATACTCCTAGGCAGATATATGAGATGACCTGGAATGAGCGTGCTTACAAGTACCAAACAAGGGAAAGAAAGTAGAAGATAATCGGGGTGCAGCATACTGCCAGTTTCATAGAGCCAATGACTAACATACATATAACTGCAAACATTAAAATAATGAAATAGAAAGACTGATCCAAAAAGGATACCTGGTTAGCTTTCAAAAAACCGACAATGAGAATAAAACCGGAGATCTCACCATTGACCCAAACGAAAACCAAGCAGGAAACCCTTCCAATCTCATAGCTTCAATTTATAGAGGATCGCACCTTGCTGGAGCAGGCGAAAAAAGCATAAGAGAGATATGTGCAAGAAGCTAAGACAAAACAAAAGATGATTTTCCATGTTAAGAAGAAATCAGCACAGGAGATAATTTTCACAGCAGTTGATGCGGCATGGGTGATATTCCCACACCAGGACTCGCATCATCATGGTGCATATTTCAAACTATACCATGAAAAAAGTCATTGTTGATTTTGGAAGCTCAGTCAATATCGTCTTCAAGTCAACACACGACCTGATGAAACCTCCATCTGAAATTTTGAAACCTGGTCCAGAGCCGATTTATAGCTTCAACAACACAACAACTGTTCCTATAGGGTCAACACACCTACTCGTCACAGCAGGGAGGACACCTCTGCACAAATCCTTCTATGCAAGTTTCTTGATTATTGACCAGTCATCACCATATAATGCCTTCATGGGAAGACCTGCACTAATAGATTTGAGGCAATCATCTCTCGAAATGAGCTGCTTATGAAAATCAACACCCCTGTTGGGATAGGGTCCATGAGGGAGGAACAAACTTTAGCTAGGGAACTATGTAATGTAACTCTTAACTCTAGCAATAAAATTGTTCCATACTATTCTGTTGCAACTTTTTGATATTTTGCGATAATAGCGATTAACAAGAAACTAAATTAGTTTAGAGAATAACATCAGTACAAAGTACCAAAGCCGATACTGAGGTAGATGTAACACCCCTAATTTTTAATAACATTGTTCAGGAGATATGGGTAAGCTACTATTGACACCGTCATCAAGACGAATGAGAAATTTATTTAGGGATTGAGACCCGAGACTGCTAGGGCTACACTACCACATCTCCGTGATCCTTGTAATGTTGTTGTGGAGATGGCAATCCGACATGAGGAAATGATTTCTATTTGTGGGAAGGAAAAACTAGTTGAAACCCAGGGTTCTCAGGGAAAGAAGAGGAAGTTCTTTAAGAAGAAAAGAATCCAGAAGGGAGAGGCTGCCAAGAAGGCAAAGGCTGATCTGGTCTGCTTTAAGTGTGATAAGAAGGGTCATTATGCACATGAATGCCGGACAAAGCAAGGGGAAGAAGGCTGTAGAAAAGGAGAGCGTGAAGTGCTTTAATCGTTACCAAGTTGGGCATTATAAGAATTAGTGTCCAGAACCAGTCAGGGCGGACAAGGGAAAAGTTTTTGCTGTTGGACCATCATCTGCTAGGCCAACTGCTACTGAGAAAAGAAAGAATGTGGTGGAAGGTACGCTTTTGATTCAGAGTATACCCGTTAGGGTACAATTTTATACTGGTGCATCGCATTCATTTATATCTCAGTGTTTGGTTGATAGGTTATGTTTAGAACCCACATACCTTGTTACTTCCTTAAGGGTTGCAAATTCAATAGGAGGGTATGCAACTCTAGGGATGAGATGTGACCAGTTAGAACTTGATTTGTTAAGTCATAAGTTTGTATGCAGTCTGTATGTTTTTGATTTTGTAGACTTTGGGATCATTTTGGGTATGGATTGGTCGGTTAAATATGACGTTAGGATATTTTGCCAGGATAGGGAAATATCGTTGAGACACCCTGATAGTCATAACCAAATCATATTCTCAGTGGAGAATTCTGACAAAAGTGCTTGCGCTTTGTTGAGAGCTATGGAAGTAGAGGAAGAGTTAAGTCAGGTTCGAGTAGCCAGAGAGTTTGCAGATTTGTTTGAGCTGGTTATAGGACCACCATCGAAACGAGCTGTTGAGTTTCAAATAGATCTTGTGTCAGGAGCTGAACCTGTAAGTAGACCACCTAGCAGAATGACACCGACTGAGATGAAGGAATTGAAGGTGCAGCTAGTAGATCTAGGAGGAAGGAATTTTATTAGACTAAGTTGTTCGCCTTGGGGAGCGGAGTGTTCGTGAAGAAATCAGATGGGTCGTTAAGGATGTGTATCGACTATCATAAGTTGAACGAGAAGACGATTAAGAATAAGTATCCTTTGTCGAGAATCGACAATCTAATTATTCAATTGTGTGGACCCAGAGTATTTTCCCAGTTGGATCTGGCAACAGGTTTCCATCAGTTAAGAGTGGCAGAGGATAGTATTCCATTGACAACATTCCGAACTAGGTATGGTTCGTATGAGTGGTTTATAATTCCATTCGGGTTAACGAATACACCAGCTTTCTTCGTGGATCTGATGAATCGATTTTTTCGAGAGTAGTTGGATAGGTATGTGTTGGTGTTTACAGATGACATTTTAGTATAATCTAAGGATGAAAGAGAGCATGAACATCATCTTAGAGTAGTGCTTGAGACGCTGAGGCGACATCAGCTGAAAGAGAAGTTTTCCAAGTGTCATTTTTGGAAGAAATAGATTAAGTTTCTTGGTCACGTGGTTTCAGAGAAAGGCTTGTCAGTCGATCCAGATAAGATTGAAGCTGTTAATAACTAGAAGAGACCAGAGACGGTGATTGAGATTTTAAGTTTTCTTGGACTTGCTGGGTATTAACGGAGATTCATTAAGGACATCTCGTGGATAGCAGCGCCTTTGACTAAGTTAACTAGGAAGGACGTGAAGTTTGTCTGGTTCGACAAATGTGAGGAAGCATTCCTTAAGTTAAAGCAACGCACCTATGCTAGTAGTTCCAGATGGAAACTAAGAGTTGGTGGTGTATACTGATGCATACGGGACTGGATTAGGAGCCGTGTTGATGCAGAAGGGTAAAGTTATTGCCTACACATCATGACAGCTTAGACTGCATGAAGTAAGATATCCTACTCATGATTTGGAGTTGGATGCGGTGATCTTCGCATTGAATATTTAGAGACATTATCTCTTAGGGGAGAGATTTGAGCTATATACAGATTATAAATCTTTAAGGTACTGATTCTCTTAGAAGGAGTTGAATATGAGACAGCAAAGGTGGTTGGAGTTTCTAGCTGCTTGTGATTTTGGTATAGAGTATTAGCCAAAAGGATTAGTAGGCTTGAGGTGCGATCGGAGATCGATGATCTAAGAGATTTTAGCCTTGACCAGAGAGGTTGGTTGAGAAAGAAGGGACAGTTGTGTGTTCCGAATGTTGAGGACTTAAGGAAAGAAGTTCTTAAGGAATGTCATCGGTCCAAATTTATGATTCATCCTGGAGGGACCAAGATGTATCAAGATATGAAGAGGAGCTTCTATTGGGAAGGTATGAAGAAGGATGTTGGCTTATGGGTTAGATAGTGTGCAAATTGCCAACAAGTGAAGGCCAAATATCAAAAGCCGAGTGGGTTGCTTCAACCTTTGGAGGTACCAGTTTGGAAATGGGATTTGATATCTATGGATTTTATAGACGGGTTATCGTGGACGAATAGAGCAAACGAAAGTATATGGGGCATGGTGGACAGGTTAACCAAGAGTGCCCATTACATTCCAGTTAAGTCAACGAGGATGGCACCTGTTTTAGCTAAGTTGTTCATGAAGAACATGGTTAGACTGCATGGAATTCCTAGTGGTATAGTCAGTGATAGAGATGCTTTGTTTACTAGCAAATTCTGGAAGAGTCTACAGGATGCGTTAGGTACCAAGGTCAAGATGAGTACTGCGTCTCACCCTCAGACGAATGGGCAGACAGAGAGAGTCAATAAGGTACTCGAGAATTTGTTAAGAGCTTGAGTGTTGGACTTTGGTGGATCTTGGGAAGGTCACCTACACTTTTTGGAGTTTTCCTATAATAACAGTCATCCGACTAGTATAGGAATGGCTCCTTTTGAAGCTTTTTATGGAAGGCCATGCAAGTCACCAGCATGTTGGTTGGAGACTGGAGACAGATTAGTCTTAGGTCCAGATCTGGTTAGAGAGGTGACAGAAAAGATTGAGTTGATCCGTGAAAGGATGAAGGAAGCTTAATCCAGGTAGAAGAGTTACGTAGATAAGAGGCATAAAGACCTAGAATTCTCAGTTGGAGATAGGGTCATTAAGGTATCACCAATGAAGAGAGTGGTACGATTTGGAAAGTCAGGGAAACTGACACCGAGATATGTTGGTCCGTTCCAAGTTATAGAGAGGATCGAAAACCTCGCATACAGAGTAGAGTTGCCGAGCAGTATGGCAGGTGTCCATAATGTGTTTCATATGTCTCATCTTCGCAAGTATGTGCATGATACAGAGGCTACTATTCCTCCGACAGAGTTGGAAGAGTTGACAGTAGAACCGAATTTGACTTTTGTAAGACAACTAGTTCGGGTTGTAGCGAGAGATGAGAAAAGGTTAAGGAACAAGACAGTTAAGTTGGTGAAAGTTTAGTGGAGCAACAACAAGAAGGACTGTACTTGGGAGACAGAAGATAGGATTAGAGATACTTGTCCTGATCTGCTGTGAGGGTATGTTCTATATTAGCTTTATATAGACTATTGCTAGTCAGGTAGGCTAGTATAGCAATTAGGAGCTATTACAGATGATTGCTATGTTTAGTATTTAGTCCTTACTGAATTTCGAGGATGAAATACTTAAAGGAGGAGAGCCTGTAACACCCCTAATTTTTAATAACATTAATCAGGAGATTTAATTAGAAAAATTAAATAGAATAATGTAAATATTAGTGTGATAAGGAGATTGAGATTTGAAAACCTAATTAGAGGTCGTGCTTAATTAAAAATAAAGAATGAGCTTATGGAAATGGTTTATTAGATAATTAATAAGAGAATAAAATAAGGGCCTTATGGGTAATTACCGCACTATAATCCCATT
Organism: Allium fistulosum; assembly: GCA_030737815.1. Taxonomy (NCBI): domain Eukaryota; kingdom Viridiplantae; phylum Streptophyta; class Magnoliopsida; order Asparagales; family Amaryllidaceae; genus Allium; species Allium fistulosum. The sequence continues at coordinate 459,838,376 of CM060905.1, forward strand.
ACCCTAAAAATCTCATTTCCTTTACTTTGCATGTTCATTTTTCAACCCAAAAAAACGTAAATTAAAGAGAGCCCTAGCCGGCCATTACCTAGGGAAGAAAAAGGGAAAAATCAATTAAAGCTAAGCAAAAAAGCAAGGGGAATTAATCAAAGATCAAATCTCAAGTTCCTTATCCTAATCAAGGTGAATAATAATCTAAACCATCTCTATTTTTGGTTTTATGGATCATTTGATTTCGAGTTTAAGTTTAAATCCACTATGATGATTTTTGATGATGATATGCTTGGATGTAATGATATGCTATATTCAAACAAGTTTGTTTAACAAATGTTTTATTCAATTTTAAGGCTAAAATAATCTATATTGGGTTTTAATGCCATAAGGATTTAATATGTTATGTAAAACATTATTTAAGAGATGGGTTTAATTTTTCGTAATTATCCAAGCTATAGATAATTTATTATGAATTTTCAAAGGAGAATATGAATAATTGGGTCTAGAAATTAATTTCGATAATTATATAGAGGAATTTGGGTCCGAAATTTATATATGTTAGATAACATAATAAAAAGCGAACATCTATGATTTTTGGGGAGTTTTCCTAAGTAATTTACTATGGAAATTAAATTAATTTAGTTGGAGGACTTAAATGTTTTATTTGTTTTGATTAAGGAAGGGCTTATTTCCTAAATTATTTTAATTATATCTGAAATGAATGCGGCAGTTTTATTTTGGAAAGAATTTGAAAAGTTTATGGCAAACAATTAAATTTTTACAAATAGGTAGGTTAGTTACAAAGCAATTACTTGAAAAGGCAATAAAATAGTTTCTGTACAGAAGTAAGGTTTTGCCACTTCCAGTAGTACCTTTCGACCCTATACTTCCGCCCTAACCAAGTCGAAACCAATACACAAGGTACCAATACATTGGTACGTAGTGGATTAGAGAATGGCGGCAGGTATGGAGTCGAAACCATGCTTTCGAAGGGGTTGAAACCCATTTAAATAGCTTTCGAAGATGACACTTGCCTTATTTTCAAAAGAATGCTTCAAAAGGGTTTTCAATAGCTTTCGATGAGGTTGCCTCCTTTTTTTTTTAAAGATTAGCTTTAGAATGAGTTACCCTATTTTTAAATCAATGCTTTCGAAAGGGTAATTTGAACCCAGTCGAAACCATGCTGTCGATCTTATACCTTTCGAATGAATTGAAGTCATCAACTAGTTCAAAAGGTAGCTTTTTTTATAAATACAGTAAGCCACTTCTAGAAGCTTTCGACAGGGCTCTAGTAGCCACATAAGGGTTTCGAAGGAAATGGCTTCGAAAGGGTTTTTAAGCTATCCTTCCAAATGTTTACTTAAATGATTTAAGCTTTTGAAAGGACGGTTTCGAAGCCATCAGTTTTCCCCAAACTCTTTTATATGAAGTTTAATGGTTTCGAAAGAGGTACTTTCGTTTATATTCACTTTGACCCAAAAGATATTTTTAACGATAAACCCAAAAGTTTTGAAAGGGATACTTTCAAATGGTTTTGAAGCTTTGCTTCTAAGAGCTAATAAGTAATGCTTTAATACTTCCGAAAGGTATGTTTTGATGGTTTCGAAAGAGATGATTTAAAGTGTTTCGAAAGGAATATGCTTAGTGTTTTGAAAAGAAGATTTGAATTCTTTCGAAGGAGGTTATCCAATGGTTTCGAAAGTAAAGGTTTAAGGTTTCAAAAGCCTTAGTTTTCAAAACAAAGAACCCAATTTCATTTTTAAATGAAAAACCATGGCAAAAATAACTGAGTTTTGAAATGGGTTTTAAGTATGGAGTTTTTAAAGAAGCTTTCCTTGATAAAGTAATAGGTTAAAGGGATTAACCATGTTTCATATGAAACTGATTTCAAGGATATTAAACCATAGATATTGGTGTTATTATGTCATTATGTTTGCTTCTTCTAATAAACATATTCACTGTAAACGGACCTATAACTATATTTTGGGGAGAATGGGCGGAATAACCAGTTAGGTTGACCCAGTAGTGAATATAAATTGAGTAAACCCCTGAATGAGTAGAATTGCGTCCAAGAGGTCAGGAAGACCAGAATATAGGATGCCTAAATACCGATTAAAGAAGTTGTCAGATAGACAGGTTCATAGTAAACCCATGAAAACTATGTCTAGAAAGAGTTATTGGCAGGGGCCAATAGGTTTGTGGTGAACCCATGAAAATTATATCCGGATAAAGTTATTGACAAAAGTCAATAGGTTCTTAGTCAACCCATGAAAAACTATGATACAAAAGAAGTTATTGGAGATACCAATAGGTTTAGGGAGAAGCCATGAATTAATGAAGTTATTAGTAGGGGCCAATTGGTTCTTAGTGATCCTATGAAAACAATGAAACTAGACAGATAGTTCATAAGCTTTAAATAGGTTATTAGTTCTCCCAAGAAAACTAATAGGTTAATAGTGACCATAGAAACTATAACTGAGACAGATAGTCAAATGAATGGGGACTGGAAATCCAAAATAATTTACTTGTTTGCATATCATCATAATATTTCAAATTTCTTTGTTTTTAACCATTGTGGATGCTGGATTACAGTATATGGTTATCATAAGTTTTTGATAAGATACTAGAGAGGGGAAAACCCATTCGGCTAAGTGGCGTGGTCTCACTAGATATCTAAATGGTTTGAGATGGTAGGTTATTATTCATACCAGGCTTTACGTCTGACTCGAAGTTTATGTTTTCCTCTTAAACTCTCGGGTGCTCGGTTAACTTTGAGTAGTTTGAGAGTTGAGGTTTTCAGGTATCTCTTTAGACGAATAAGCTCGTCTTCTGGAGACGTGCATGAGGCAAACTAGCTAGTAGGATTTCATTTCTATTTTGATTCCGTTGTGTTTTATTGTAAAGGCAAAGTTGTTTAATTGCCTAATATATATATATATATATATATATGTGTGTGTGTGTATATATACACTCTGATCATCTAAGGGGGCATCTTCATATGTCGCTCTTGGCGTATGTTATAATAATTATATTTTCTCCAAACGTGGTTCTCGAATCTGCCATTATGTAATGAATTTGAAATGATTTGAAATGGAATGAGAAAGTTGTTTAATGATTTTAAAAATTTTCCATATTCATGTGTTTTTGATATATCAATGCATCTAACATTACCGTACTTGGTCGCCGATGATTAATAACTATGGATGATTGCAGCATCCGTAGACGTTAGTATTGGGCCTCCAAGTAGGGGATGTTATAGTAGGCCATCCTACGACCTCAACATACACAAAGAAAGAGAAATTAACATATATGCACATGATCGACACTGATGGATACAATTCAATCTATGCGTAGTACTTCTCCGAAGAACCGAAAAACCGGCATCCTCAGTCAACTCACAACCAGAAGAGGAAGCCGAAAGTGAGATAGACCTAAGATTAAGGGCAACGAAGAAAGAATTAGAGCTAGTAAATGACCTCGAGGATGTACAAATAGATCCAAAGGTCTCAACAAATGTTCCGAAGATAGGAAAGAATCTTAGTTCAAAAGGCCAAGTTGAGTTAATGGAATTCTTGAAGAGATCAGCAGATGTATTTGCCTTGACTCATTCAGATATGGTAGGAATAAATCCAGCTATCATATATTATGCACTCAACATCGATCCTGACGCCCATCTAGTAAGGCAAAAGCGTAGAACCTTAGATCAAGAAAGATATAATGCTTTGCGGGATGAAGTCAAAAAGTTGAAAGAAAATGGATTCATCGGGGAAGCGTACTACCCAAAGTGGATTACTAACTCAGTACTCGTAAAAAAGCCCATTGGAAAGTGGAGGACCTGCATTGATTATACCAAGCTCAACAAGGCTTATCCAAAGGATAGTTTCCCTTTACCGAGAATTGATCAGCTAATAGATGCGATCAGGAGACATGAACTGCTTTCATTTATGGATGCATACTCAGGATACAACAAGATAGCTTTGTTCGAGATAGATCAAGAGCATACTAACTTTGTGAAGGACAAAGGCTTGTTTTGTTATAAAGTCATGTTGTTTGGACTAAAAAATGCGGGGGCAACCTACCAAAGGATGGTTAATATGATACTCTCATATTAGATCGTAAAGAATGTTGAAGTATATGTAGATGACATGTGGGTTAAGTCAAAGGCAGCAACAAGTCACATGCAAGACCTGGGAGAAACATTTGAAGTCCTAAGGCAATATAATATGAAGCTGAATCCATTGAAATGCACTTTTTCTATTCAGTTAGGTAAATTCTTTGGGTACATAGTAAGCGCACAAGGCATTGAAGAAAACCCAGAGAAGATCGAAGCCATAAAAAAGATGGGAATCCTAACAAAGCGGAAGGACCTCATGAGTTTAAATGGCAAGGTAGCAGCACCAAGCAGGTTCATCTCAAAAGTAACTAACAAGTGCATGCCACTCTTTGATTAGGCAAAAAAGGGGCAAAATTTCGAATGGACTGTGGAGTGAAAGGCCACATTCCAAAACTTAAAAGACCATCTGGTTAACACTCCCATCTTATCTAAACTGATAATAGGCTTATATGTATATTTAGCGGTAACTAATAAAGCTATTAGTGCAATAGTGATTCAAGAAGACGAAGGGACCCAAAGGCTCATCTACTTTACAAGCAAGCATTGGTCAGGAGCAGAATTAAATTATTCGGTCATTGAGAAGTTGTAACATCACCCTACTTGGAGGCCAAAACAAACGGCTACGGATGCTGCAGTCATCCATAGTTATTAATCCTCGGCGACCAAATACGGTAGTGTTAGATTCATTGATATATAGAAACACATGAATATGGAAAAAAATTAAACTTCAAATAAAATCACATTTCATTCCAAAATATTTCCAATTCATTATGTAATCCCAAATTCACAAATCACGTTTAGAGAAAATATATTTATTACAACATACGCCAAGGGTGCCATATGAAGATGCCCCCTTGGATAGATCAGAGTATATACATGCAATATAACAACTTTGCCATTACGAACAACACAACAAAATCAAAAGAAAAGAGAACTCTAAATATCTATCATGCCTTATGCACGTCTCTGGAAGCTTATTCGTCTTAAGAGGTACCTGAAAACCTCAACTCTCAAACTACTCAAAATCAATTGAGTACCCGAGAGTTTAAGGGGAAAACATAAACTTCGAGTCAGACATAAAGCCTGGTATGAATAATAATCTACCATCTCAAATCATTTAGATATCCAGTGAGACCACGCTGCTTAGCGGAATGGGTTTCCCCTCACTAGTATCTCAAAACCTTTTATAAAACCATATACCGTGCTCCTGCATCCACAATGGTTAAAACAATTCAAAACAGTATAATATGATGATATGAAAAAACAAATAAATCAATTCTGGGTTACCCATCCCCGTTCATTTTAGACTATTTGTCTCAATTATAGTTTCTAGGATTACTATTAACCTATTACTTTTCATGGGCTGACTAATAACCAGTTAAACATTTAAGGACTCCCTATCCAATTACATAGTTTTCATGGGAGCACTATGAACCTATTAGTAACTCCAATATCTTACTCTTATCCTAGTTTTCATCGGTTGACTAGGAACCTATTAGTAATCCCAGTATCCTTTCTTCTTACCCCAGTTTACATGGGTTGATTAGGAACCTATTGACATCTGTCAATATTTCATTCGAATATAGTTTTAATGGGTTAACTACAAATCTACTAGCCCTGCCAGTATCAAATCCTAGTTTTCATGGGCTTACTATGAACCTGTCTATCTGACATCTTCCTTTATGCATAGTTTTCATAGGCTTACTATGAACCTGTCTATTTTAAATCTTCCTTTATGCATAGTTTTCATGGGCTAACTATGAACCTGTCTATTTGACATCTTCCTTTATCCATAGTTTTCATGGGCTAACTATGAACCTATTGACCCCTACCAATATATTTACCTTTATACAGTTTTCATGGGCTTACTGAGAACTTATTGGCCTCTGCCAATATCTTTCTTTTATATTGTAGCATCCTATATTCTGACCTTCCTGACCTTCTGGATACAATTCTACTCATTCAGAGTTTTATCAATTTATATTCACTACTAGGTTAACCTAACTCGTTCTTCTACCTTTTATCCCCAAAATGCAGTTATGGGTCCATTTAAAAGTGAATATATTCATATTTGAAGGAGAAACATAACAACATAGCAATACCACTCCAGTGGGTTTAAATTTATCAAAGACAGCTTCTTCTTAAAACCATTGTAAAAACACCTTTAATATAGCCATGGGTTTTTCCTCTCAAAAATAGTGTTTGGGTTATAAAACCTTTCGACACCTTCAAAACCTAGCTTTCGACTTCATAGGATGACCTCCTTTGAAAGATCTTAAAAACATTAGGCTCCTGCCTTATAATACTTTAAAAGCTACCTTTTGTAACCTTTCGAATACATTAAAGCATTAGCATTTAACTTTAGAAGCTTAGCTTCGAAACAAGTTGAATGTACCTCTTTCGACACTCTTGGAAGTAACCCTTCCGAAATCAGTGAAAGTACCCCTTTCGAAAGCATTGGGTTTATACTTAAAACATAATTTGGGTCACAGTGAATATAGGCGAAAGTGTCTATTTCAAAACCATCCTTTATCATATAAAAATATTGGGGAAAACTTGATGGCGTCGGCACCATCTCTTTCGAAAGCATTTAACATCTGGGTAAAAACATTAGAAGGTTGGTGTCGAAACCCCTTTCGAAACCATCACCTTTGAAACCCCTAACCCCTTTCGAAAGCTAAAGGAAGTGGCTTTAGCTTGTAAAACAACGTGCCCTTTCGACAGCGTTGATATCTTCAACTCCATTGAAAGGTTAAAGAACGACAGCAGGGTATCGACTAGGTCGGAGCCCCTTCTTTAAAACATTCTTTCATAAGTAAAGGAAACCAGTCGAAAGCAATCATAAATTATTGGCAATCCTTTCAAAACCTCTTTTGAAACCATCTGCTTCGACTTTGTCGAAGGCTAAAACAAAACAAAGGCAGACGCTTATCTTTTATAAACAAACTAAGGTTATGACTCCTTCGGAAGCTATGCTTTCGACACCTTACCTTCCGCCTTCCTCCAATCCACTATGTACCATCAAGGTGATACCTTGTGTATTTTTTTGGCATAGTTGCTTTCGAAAAAGATGAAGGCGGAAGCTTCTGTGTCGAAAGGTGCTCCCCAAAAGTAAGCAGAACCACTTTTCTGATGTAAAACCTGGTTTAGTTTTTATTAAAGTAAACTTTTCTCTAACTAACCCGCCACGTGTCAACATTAGATTGGTTGCCTTAATTTTTTCAAATTCTTTTCTAAAATTAACTACCGCTAATTAGATCTAAACCATAGCTAAGTTAATCAATTAAGTCCTTCCCTTAGTAAAAACCAATTTTGCAAAGAAATCCCTCTTCTAAAACAATTTATTTTGCATAGCAAATCACATTGGAAAAATCCCAAAAAATTCCAGAAATTCACTTTAACCATGTTATCAAACATATCAAAATTCCAGACCCAAATTCTCGATATATTTTCCAAAATAAATTTATAAACCCAAATAACCATATTCTCCTTTTAAAATGCATAATAATCTTTCCATAGCTTGGGAAATTTTCAAAATTGAAACCGAACTCCAAAATCATGTTTCTTATAACATAGAATTTTCCCAAGGCATTTAAACAACATTAGATCTCGGTTTTACCTTAAAACCGTGCAAAAGCTCTTTTAAAACAATCTTGTTTTAATCAATTAAATCATGAATCAAACATATCATCATCCAATATATCATAAAAACGAATTAACCCTTAAATCCGAAAATATATGATTCAAAACCAAATAGAGATGGAATTATTATTCACATTGATCTAGATAAGGAGATTGGATTGAGATTGATTCCCCTAAGCTTGATTTTCTAGCTTTAATTTGAGTTTCTTCTTCTTCCTTAATGGTCGGCTGTTCCTCTATCTTTAAATTTGTGTTTTCGAAAATGACATGAATGGGAAGTAAGATGGTGGGAACGAAAATATATGTGGGTATGAGCCATTGGGCGAAAATTACCAATAATACCCTTATGTAATTTGTTTAACCTAAAAACCCTTCTTTAGCCCATTAATTATCATATTAGGCTCGGCCTTAGTTTATTAATTCAAGTCTCAATCCCCTTATCGCTTAACATTTACATTATTCTATTTAATTTATCTAATTAAATCTCCCGAATAATGTTATCAAAAATTAGGGGTGTTACAGGCTCCCCTCCTTAAAGAATTTCGTCCTCGAAATTCAGTAAGGACTAAACACTAAACATAGTAATCATCTGTAACGACTCCTAACAACCATACTAGTCAACCTGACTAGGAATTATCTATATAAATCTAATATAGACATACCCTCATAGAAGATCGGGATAAGTATCTCGAATCATGTCCTCTGTCTCCCAAGTACAGTCTTTCTCGTTGTCGCTCCACTGAACTTTCACCAACTTGACTGTCTTGTTCCTCAATCTCATCTCTCGCAACAATCCGAACTGGTTGTTTCACAAAAGTCAAATCAGGCTCTACTACCAAGTCCTCCAACTCTGTTTGAGGAATGGTAGCCTTTCGATCATGCACATACTTGCGAAGATGAGACACATGAAATACATTATGGACACCTGCCATTGCTCAGCAACTCAACTCTGTATGCGAGCTTTCCAATCCTATCTATAATCTGGAATAGAACAACATATCTCGGTGCCAGTTTCCCTGACTTTCCGAACCGAACCACACCCTTCATCGGTGATACCTTTATAAAACCCTATCTCCAACTGAGAATTCTAGGTCCTTACGCCTTTTATCTACGTAACTCCTTTGTCTGGACTGAGCTTCCTTCATCCGTTCTCGGATCAACTCAATCTTCTCTGATGCCTCCCTAACCAAATCTGGACCTAAGACCAATCTGTCTCCAGTCTCTAACCAACATGCTAGGGATTTGCATTGCCTTCCATACAATGTTTCAAAAGGCGCCATCCTATACTACTCTAATAACTATTATAATAGGAAAACTCAACTAAATGCAGGTGATCCTCCCAAGATCCACCAAAATCCAACACACAAGCTCTCAACAAATCCTCGAGCACCTTATCGACTCTCTCTGTCTTCCCATCTGTCTGTGAGTGATATGCGGTACTCATCTTGAGCTTAGTGCCTAACACATCCTGTAGACTTTTCCAGAATTCGCTAGTGAATAAAGCATCTCTGTCACTGACTATGCTATTAGGAACTCCATGAAGTCTTACTATGTTTTTCATGAACAACTTCGCCAAAAAAAGTGTTGTCCTAGTCGACTTTACTGGAATGAAATGGGCACTCTTGGTCAACTTGTCCATAATAACCCATATACTCTCATTTCCTCTACTTGACCTTGGCAACCATCTGTAAAATCCATGGATATCGAATCATATTTCCAAACTGGAATATCTAAAGGCTGAAGTAACCCACTTGGCTTTTGATGTTCGGCTTTCACTTGTAGACAGTTTACACACTGCCTAATCCACAAGCCAACATCCCTCTTCATGCCTTCCCAATAGAAGTTTCTCTTCATTTCTTAATACATCTTGGTCCCTCCAGGATGAATCATAAACTTGGATCGATGACATTCCTCAAGAACTTCTCTTCTCAAGTTCTCCACATCTAGAACACATAAGTGTACCTTCTTTCTTAGCCATCCTCTCTGGTTAAGACAAAAATATTTTAAAACATCGAACTCAGTTCCAACCTAAAACCTTATGATCCTCTCGGCCAATAATGGATCATCCCTCTACTTAGAAGCAATTCTCTCGATCAACACTGGTCGAACTTTTAAACAGGACAACATGGCAGTACTCTGACTAGAACTAGCAGTTGATCTTGACTGCACACCCCAACTGGCCAAATCTTCTATATCTTTCCACTCTGCCAACATAGCCAACATCACATTCTGATGTCTTCTGCTAAGAGCATCCGCTACCTTATTTCCTTTCCCTGGGGTATACTCTATACCAAAATCATAAGCAGCCAAAAATTCCTGCCACCTCTGTTGTCGCATATTCAACTCCTTCTGAGAGAATAAGTATCTTAAAGACTTATGATCAGTACACAACTCAAATCTCTCCCCCAAGAGATAATGCCTCCAAATCTTCAAGGAAAAAATCACTGTTGCCAACTCTAAATCATGAGTAGGATATCTTACTTCGTGCGGTCTAAGCTGCCTAGATGCGCAAGCAATAACTTTGCCCTTCTGCATAAACACTATTCCCAATCCAGTCCCACACGCATCAGTGTATACTACCAACCCTTGGTTTCCATCTGGAACTACTAATACTGGAGTATTGGTCAACAAATGCTTTAACTTAAGGAATGCGTCCTCACATTTGTCAAACAAAATAAACTTCACTTCCTTCCTGGTAAGCTTAGTCAAAGGCGCTGCTATCCGCAATAAATCCTTAATGAATCTCTGGTAGTAGCCAGAAAGTCCAAGAAAACTTCTGATCGCGGTCACCATCTCTAGTCCCTTCCAATTATTCACAGCTTCGATCTTATCTGGATCGACTGACAATCCTTTCTCTGAAACCACATGACCAAGAAACTCAACCTCTTTCTTCCAAAAATGACACTTGGAAAACTTCGCCATTAGCTGATTCAGCCTCAGCATCTCACAACTCTAAGATGATCTTCAGGCTCTCTCTCATCCTTAGAGTATACCAAAATGTCATCTATAAACACTAACACGAATCTATCCAAATACTCTCGGAAGACTTGGTTCATCAAATTCACAAAGAAAGTAGGTGCATTCGTCAATCCAAATGGCATCACCAACCACTCATACTAACCATATCTCGTTGGAAATGCAGTCAAAAGAATACTCTCCTCTGCCACTCTTAACTGATGGAACCCCATCGCCAAATCCAACTGGGACAACACTTTGGCTCCACTCAACTGATCAAACAGATGATCAATTTTCGGCAAAGGATACTTATTCTTATCGTCCTTTCTTTAGCTTACAATAGTTGATACACATCCTTAATGACCCATCTGATTTCTTCACGAATACCGTAGCCATTCCCTAAGGCAAACTGCTTGGTCTAATAAAATTCCTTCCTTCTAGATCCACTAGCCGCACCTTTAGTTCCTTCATATCTATCAGTGTCATCCTGTTAGGTGGTCTACTCACAGGTTCAGCTCCTGGCACAAGATCTATCTAAAACTCAACAGCTCGTTTCGGTGTCTATCCTATGACTGGCTTAAAGACGTCTGCAAACTCTCTTGCAATTCGAACCTGACTTAGTTCCTCTTCCACTTCCATTGCACTTAATAAAGCACAATAACTCCGGTCAGAATTCTCCACCGAGAATATAATTCGGTTATGGCTATCAGGGTGTCTCAAAGATATCTCCCCATCCTGGCAGAATATCCTGGTCTCATACCTCCTCAACCAATCCATACCCAAAATTATTCTGAAATCTACAAAATCATAAACATACAAATTGCATGCAAACTTATGACCTAACAAATCAAGTTCTAACTGGTCACATCTCATCCCATGAGTTGCATACTCTCGTATTGGATTTGCAACCCTTAAGAAAGTAACAAGGTATGTGGGCTCTAAACATAACCAATCAACCAAACACTGGGATATAAAATAAATGTGATGCACCGGTATCAAAAAGTATCCTAACGGGTATACTCTGAATCAAAAATGTACCTTCCACCGCCTTTACTTATCAGCTTCAGTGTGCTTAGCTGATGACCCAACAGCAAAAACTTTCCCCTTGTCCGCCCTGGCTGGCTCTGGACACTGGTTCTTGTAATGCCCCACTTGATCACAGTTAAAGCATTTCACGTTCTTCTTGTCTACAGCCTTCTTTCTCTTGCCTGACCGGCACTCATTTTCATAATGACCCTTCTTGTCATATTTGTAGCAAACCAAATTACCCTTTTCCTTCTTGGCGGCATCCCCTTTCTGGGCTCCCTTCTTCTTAAAGAACTTTCTCTCCTTTCCCTGAAGACCTTGGGATTCAACTGGCTTCTCTCTAGAGATATAACAAGCATCTCTTCATGGCGAATGGCCATCTCCACCAACTCATTAGAGGGTTCTCGAATATGGGTCATGGTCATTCTGGCAAGCTTAGGTCTTAGTCCTTGAATGAATCTTTCATTCCTTCTGACATTAGTGTCAACCAAAGTATATCCATATCGAGATAGCTCATCAAAACTTAGCAGCATACTCGACCACTGACATCTCTCCTTGAACTAGATCCATGAACTTCCTCATCAATGCAGACTTAGCCACTTCAGACAGAAACCTCTTCTCAAACTTTCTCCTGAAATCAGCCCATGTCAGCTCTTCCTTCAGAACTCCAGTAGTCACACTATTCAACCAATGAAGCGCTACCCTTTGCAACTGACTAGAGGCTAGCCTTCTCTTTTGCGCATCATCCAAGCCTAGATCAGTACAGATCCTGTCACAACTCAGTAGCCAATTCTCAACTTCAACAGCATCCTTCATTCCAACAAATGGCTCTCCACCCAAACTGGTGTAGTCTCTACTTAGCTTAGCATAGTTATACCCAATTGGAGCCATAGGATTAGCTCCTCTAACATTACCAGCTACTCCAACTTGCAAAAGATTAGCCAACAACTAATTCACCATCCCCGCATCTACTGGCAGATTTCCAACACCTACATTCGCTTCAGCATTTGGATTAGCATTAGCCTGTCGACCCTGATTCCTCCTGGTATTAGGTCGAGCATTTCCGTTGGTTGTGGTGCTTCCTCCATCTAGATTTCCTCTTCCATTTACTGCTTCCATATCGCCTTAGTAAGATATAGAAGAAAGGTTTAAGAGAGAGAGGAAAAAGTACTTATATATATATATATATATCAAATACAAGTAAATTACTATAGCGTTAACCCAAACCCAGATCATATTTTCAAATTCATTGGATTATGTTTCAAAATCTTTTAGGTTTAACTTTCTTTTAAAGTTTCATAAATCAATGCTCTGATACCAACTTGTAACATCCCCTACTTGGAGGCCCAAAACTAACGGCTACGGATGTTGCAATCATCCCTAGTTACTAATCCTCGGCGACCAAATACGGCGGTGTTAGATTCATTAATACACATAAACACATGAATATAGAAAAAATTTAAACTTCAAATAAAATCACATTTCATTCCAAAATATTTCCAATTTATTATATAATCCCAAATTCGCAAATCACATTTAGAGAAAATATATTTATTACAACATACGCCAAGAGCGCTATATGAAGATGCCCCCTTGGATAGTTCAGAGTATATATAGGCAATATAACATCTTTGCCATTACAAACAACACAGCGGAATCAAAAGAAAAGAGAACTCTAAATATCTATCATGCCTCCTGTACGTCTCCAGAAGCTTATATGTCTTAAGAGGTACCTGAAAACCTCAACTCTTAAACTACTCAAAATCAATTGAGTACCCGAGAGTTTAAGGGAAAAACATAAACTTCGAGTCAGACATAAAGCCTAGTATGAATAATAATCTACCATCTCAAATCATTTAGATATCTAGTGAGACCACGCCGCTTAGCGGAACGGGTTTCCCCTCACTAGTATCTCAAAACCTTTTATAAAACCATATAATGTGCTTCTGCATCCATAATGGTTAAAACAATTCAAAACAATATAATATGATGATATGCAAAAACAAACGAATCAATTCTGGATTATCCATCCACATTCATTTTAGACTAGCTGTCTCAATTATAGATTCTAGGATTACTATTAACCTTTTAATTTTAATTGCCTAACTAAAAACTGGTTAAACATTTAAGGACTCCCTGTCCAATTACATAGTTTTCATGGGATCACTATGAACCTATTGATAACTCCAATATCTTATTCTTATCCTAGTTTTCATGGGTTGACTAGGAACCTATTGGTAACCCCAATATCCTTTCTTCTTACCCTAGTTTTCATGTGTTGACTAGGAACCTATTGACATCTGTCAATATTTCATTCGGATATAGTTTTCATAGGCTAACCACAAACCTACTGGCCCTACCAGTATCAAATTATAGTTTTCATGGGCCTACTATGAACCTGTCTATCTGACATCTTCCTTTATACATAGTTTTCATAGGCTAATTATGAACCTGTCTATCTAACATCTTCCTTTATATATAGTATTCATGGGCTAACTGTGAACCTATTGGTCTCTGCCAATATCTTTCCCTTTACACAATTTTCATGGGCTTACTGAGAACCTATTGGCCCCTGCCAATGTCTTTCTTTTATATTTTAGCATCCTATATTCTAGTCTTCTTGACCTCCTAGATATAATTCTACTCATTCGGGAGTTTTATCAATTTATATTAACTACTGGGTTAACCTAACTGGTTCTTCTACTCGTTTCCCCCAAAATGCAGTTATAGGTACAATTAAAAGTGAATATATTCATATTTGAAGAAGCAACATAACAACATAGCAATACCACTCCTATGGGTTTAAATTTATCAAAGATAGCTTTTTCATAAAACCATTATAAAAACTCCTTTAATATAGCCATGGGTTTTTCCTTTTAAAAATAGAGTTTGGGTTATAAAACCTTTCGATACCTTCGAAACCTAGCTTTCGAATTCATAGGATGACCTCCTTCGAAAGCCCTTAAAACATTAGGCTCCTGCCTTATAATACTTTAAAAGCTACCTTTTGAAAGCATTTGAATAAATTAAAGCATTAGCATTTAACTTTAGAAGCTTAGCTTCGAAACCAGTTGAAAGTACCTCTTTCGACACTCTTGGAAGTAACCCTTCCGAAATCATTGAAAATACCCCTTTTGAAAGCATTGGGTTTATACTTAAAACATAATTTGGGTCAAAGTGAATATAGGAAAAAGCATCTGTTTCGAAACCATCCTTTATCATATAAAAATATTAGGGAAAACTTGATGGCGTCGACACCATCTCTTTAGAAAGCATTTAACATCTGGGTAAAAACATTAGGAGGTTTGTGTCGAAACCCCTTTCGAAACCATCACCTTCAAAACCCCTAACCCCTTTCGAAAGCTATAGGAAGTGGCTTTAGCTTATAAAACAAAGTGCCCTTTCGACAGCGTTGATATCTTCAACTCCATCGAAAGGTTAAAAAACGACAGCAGGGTATCGACTAGATCGGAACCCTTTCTTTAAAAAAAATTCATAAGTAAAGGAACCCAGTCGAAAGCAATCGTAAGTTAATGGCAATCTTTTCAAAACCTTTATAAAACCACTTTTGAAACCATCTGCTTCAACTTTGTCGAACGCTAAAACAAATCAAAGGCATGTGCTTTTCTTTTAAAAACAAACCAAGGTTACGACTCCTTCGGAAGCTATTCTTTCGACACCTTACCTTCTGCCTTCCTCCTATCCACTGTGTACCATTAGGGTGATACCTTGGGTATTTGTTTCTGCATAGTTGGTTTTGAAAAAGATGAAGGCGGAAGCTTCTGTGTCGATAGGTGCTTTCCCAAAGTAGGCAGAACAACTTTTCTGATGTAAAACTTGGTTTAGTTGTTATTAAAGTAAATTTTTCTCTAACTAACCCGCCATGTGTCAACACCATATTGGTTGCCTTAACTTTTTCAAATTCTTTTCTAAAATTAACTACCTCTAATCAAATCTAAACCAAAGTTAAGTTAATCAATTAAGCCCTTCCTTAGTTAAAAAACAATTTTGCAAAGAAGTGCCTCTTCTAAAACAATTTATTTTGCATGCCAAATCACATTGGAAAAATCCCCAAAATTTCCAAAAATTCAATTTAATCATGTTCTCTAACATATCAAAATTCCAGACCTAAATTCTCAAAATATTTTCCAAAATAAATTTATAAACCCAAATAACCATAATCTTCTTTGAAAATTCATAATAATGTTTCCATAGCTTGGAAAATTCTCAAAATTGAAACCCAACTCCAAAATCATGTTTCTCATAACATAAATTTTTTCCATTGCAGTTAACAACATTAGATCTCAGTTTAACTTAAAACCATGCAAAAGCTCTTTTAAAACAATCTTGTTTTAATCAAATAAATCATTAATCAAGCATATCATCATCCAATATATCCAAAAAATGAATTTATCCTTAAATCCAAAAATATATGATTCAAAACCAAATAGAGATGGAATTATTATTCACCTTGATCTAGATAAGGATTTTGGATTGAGATTGATTCCCCTAAGCTTGATTTTCTAGCTTCAATTTGAATTTCTTCTTCTTTCTTAATGGTCGGCCGTTCCTCTACCTTTTAATTTTCGTTTTTAAAAATGACATGAATGGGAAGTAAGATGGTGGGAACGAAAATATATATAGGTATGAGCCATTGGGTGGCAATTTCCTATAATACCCTTATGTAATTTGTTTAACCTAAAAACAATTCTTTAGCCCATTAATTATCATATTAGGCTCGGCCTTAATTTATTGATTCAAGTCTCAATCCCCTTATCACTTAACATTTACATTATTCTATTTAATTTATCTATTTAAATCTCCTGAATAATGTTATCAAAAATTAGGGGTGTTACAGAAGTTATCCGACAACCTGCTACTCACGGCAATAAAGCTGCGACCTTATTTTCAAGAACATCCCATCAAAGTTCTCATAGATAAACTCTTAAGGAAAATACTGCAAAAGCCATAGAAATGAGGCCGCCTATTAAAATGGGCAATGGAGCTCAGCAAATATGTCATCACCTACTGCCCAGGAAAAGTGATCAAAGGTCAAGCACTTGTAGACTTCATTGTAGAATGCACACTTCCAACCGAACCTCAATCCGAGTAAGAAGCATTCACTCCACAGTTCTAGCAAGCGTTTGTAGATGGAGTTTCAAACGAACAGGGAGTAGGAATTGAATATATGCTAGTTATGCTAGATTAGCAGAAATTGTATGGGGCAGTACAACTTGGGTCTAAAGCGACCAAGAATGTAGCAGAATAGGAAGCTCTCTATGCATGCTTGTGAATGGCTCAGGTAATGATGGTAACCCAAAAATTTACAGTGATTCCCAATTAGTTGTAAATCAAGTGTGGGGCAATTAACAAATAGAGGATCCAACCTTAGCTAAATATGGAACTTTCTAAGAAACTACTAGAGCAGTATGAATAGTTTGGTATAGAACAGGTTCAACGTGGGAACAATTCTTCCGCTGATTCATTAGCTAAGCTTGCGAGCACCAAAGTGGCAAATGAAATGGAGGTAGTTCCAATAGGGCATCAGGTAGAGCCAAGCATAACGGAAGCTAATCCAATACTAGTACTAACCCGAGCTCAACGAGCAATGATACTAAAGTCTCGAAACCAAAAAACCAAGGAAAATATAGGGTAGCCCTCAACTGAACCTCCACTCTAGCAAATTGAAGAAAATACTTGGATGACCCCCATAAAACAATTCCTGGTAAATGAAATCCTATCCCAAAACAGAAACGAGGCCCGAAAAATAAGGTATCAGGCTTCGTATTACTTATTCTTTGATGGCACATTATACAAGAGAGGGTATTCCACTCATTCTTTGATGGCACATTAGACAAGAGAGGGTATTCTACCCCTTATCTTAGGCGGGTTTCCAAAGAAGAGGGAGTACGAGTCATGAGAGAGGTACACGAAAGGGAATGCGGGAACCATTCTGTGGGAGCCAAGTTAGTAAAGAAGGTACTTAGATATGGTAATTATTGGCCTACAGCATTCAAGGATGCAAGGGAATTTGTAAGAAGGTGAGCCAAATGTCAAAGATTCGCATGTACCCCTAGACAGCCATCCAATGAGCTCAACTCGCTAGCTAAACCATAATCACCAGGTTTGGAATTCCCTATAAAATAATCTCTGATAATGGAACCCAATTTGAAAGCAAGGACTTCACAAAACTATATGAGGAGAATGACATAATCAAAAGTTTTTCTTCTATAGCGCACACATAAGCAAACAGATAAGTCGAAGCCGTAAATAAGACTATTACGAAGTTACTTAAAAAGGCGTCAGAAAGAAAAAGGGAAATGGGTAGGAGAATTATCTTTAGTACTATGGGCTTATAGAACTTCGACCAGATCTCCAACTGGCCATACCCATTTCTCATTAACCTATGAGTACGAGGCTATTCTTCTCGGTGAAGTAGACGTCCCCTCGTAAGGAGAATCTCTTACATAAGAGAGAAGAACATGAAACTGAAAGAAACTGCACTCGACCTCATTCAAGAGAAAATAGATGAGGTAGCAGTAGTATCCGCCGCATACCGACAAAGAATGGAAAGAAATTACAACATAAGGCTCAAAGAAAGAAACTTCTACAAGGAAGATTTAGTAGTGCGAAGGTTAATGCCAAATAGGAAAGACCCAGCAGATGTGGCTCTAGGCCAGAAGTATTAGACAACGGTGCATACCAGTTGTCGAAACCTGATGGCAACTTAGTTCTAAGAACGTGGAACTTAGAGCACCTCAAACCCTATTTTGTGTAATCTACACTACTTATGCAATAAACATTGTAATTGTTATGAGAAGTAATATACAATGAACTGGACATAGGAAAATTAGATGGTCCGAACCGGTATAAAAATCTCTCTGTGTTAATTTCTTCTCCAGAACAAAATATTCCCATCGGATGTAGGGATATTAGATGGCCCGAACCAGTTATCAAAACAAAACTACACAAAATGTAGCCTGGCCTTTTCATTTAAATAACTAAATTGGACGTAGGGACATTGGATAGTCCAAACCAGTACAAAAATCCCTCTATGTTAATTCTGTTAACGTAGTTACGTTGGACGTAAGGATATAGAATAGCCTGAACCAGTAAAAAAACCATGTACATGAATCGAGAAGGCTGTAAATACACGACCTAATTTCATAGTCAAAGCAATAGTCCACCCCCAAATAGCAAGGTGGCCAAAACAACACTCAAGAAACATAAACTACGCAAATAATTAGTTCAGAAATGGAAAGAAAGTAGCAACTCATGGGACGCACAACAATTATCAAAACAGGTGCAATTCCATAAATTATTTAAAGCTTGTCAGGTAAACATCAAAGAACAAGGATTTTCTTATATTTAATTAAAGTCTTGTTAATATACACTAAAGATCGATGCATGTTTACACATCCCGTGCCTCTACAAAAACTTTAAAAGTACAAAAGGAAAGTAACAAGCTATAATAAAACAAAAAAACATCATAAATCCGAGTAGGAAAAGTCGGTTATGATCGTTCTTCATGATACGACCTGCGAGATGTTATCATAGGTCATGGAGGAGAACTACCCTCAAGTTGAAGAGCAAGAGATGGATCATTCACTTCGGTGATAACAACAGACGAGCGACTAGGGGCAACATGGCCATAAGCCATACGGGGGTCATAATTAGCACTGGCCTAAGCATTACCATAATCCTACGGTCCAAATTCATGATCCAATCTGATCGAGCCCCGATCAAAAGCGATTGAAAATGTCAATTGCACGCTTCAAGCCAATCTATACCATAACCCATCCTGCCTTCTCATTATGAAGCTACTCCAACAAGGAAGCCTTGTCCAACCCACCTCGAGAAGTGGTAGTAGAATCAAGGTGAGCCTTAGACTCTAATCTAAAGTTTTAGTTTTTAGGACCGTTAAAATTTCTCATAGTGACATTCCTGATTCGTTCAATCTCTTTCCAAAGTTGATCGGTTGTATTCTCAACCATTCTAAAGTTGGGTCTAAAAAGCTCTTGCGTGGTAGAAACATAAGGCGAGCAACCACTATCGGTAGTTTCCAACCCTTTTTTATAATGATCTTTTGACTCTGCAAGTCGAGCCTCAAAATAATTCTTCAGGTCATTCTTCCATGTAAGAACAATGTTAGGATCTGCCCCATGAGGGGGAGCAAGAGAGTCATCAATGCTAATTTTCCTTGTAATTTTTTTTATTTAATTCCTCAACTTTCCGCTCCAAATCCTTAATTTTGCTCCATTATACGACCTCATACACCTTAAGTATCCTTCAACAAGCCCTCTAATTCAGTAACCCTAGTTAAAGCTGAAGTAAGTTTTCCTTCTACGCCGACTATCTCCGAATCTCCACTATGGGAAAAAATGAATCACACGATAGATATGCTCCATTATCTGATTGAATACATATCTGCCATTAAATTCCATACCGTCTCATTGCACATCAGACCATAGAGATGCCCCATCGTCTGATATACACTAGCACAACAACAAAAAACAAATGTTGTCTGTTGTTATAGCATCATTTCTGAAATTCCTATTAGACAATATATAAATATTGACTAATATGAATAATTATTCATGGAATGAAATTCAAATATATTATTTAAACAAATATTTTATTTCAAATCAAATTCAAATACAATACAACTTTCATAATCACTCTACTTACATTTTCAAATACAACTTTAACTATCACTCTCATATATCCAAAATTTCTCTACAGTAAAATGGAAAAGGAAACAAACCTAAATTGCAAAAATAAAATTGAATATTAATATTGCCTCAGTTTATGGGTTAGTCTTCTCTTCATGTTTTAGACAGGGACAAATATATGTGTGCACAGACAACATATGATATGCACAATGTATCACTGTAAATATCACAAGGCCGAGCATCAATTAAATCTCATGGATTGTTGCAAAGGTCAAGCCCGAAGGCTCAACATAGTGCAAATGTGCACAAGGTCAAGCCTAAGCCTCCTCGGGCTCAACTCAGGTGCACATATCATAAAACAAGTTTCAATAATTCAAGTTCAAAACAAGTTTCAGCAATTCAAGTTCAAAACAAGTGCACCAACAAGTGAAACACCAGAATACTCAAACCAGAATTATATGCAATTCAAGTCTGAGATAATACAACTAGAAAACTCAAACCAAGGAATGCACACTTTCACATTCACATATATATACGTACATATGTATGTATGTATGTATGTATGTATGTATGTATGTATATACATGAAAATGCACACTTGCACATCCAAGAAATGCAAAGAAGACAACTAGGTAAGAATTCAAGGAAAAACTGCAGTGCACATAATGTTCAGAACCGTAGTGCACATAAACAAGAATTCAAGTGCACATAAACAAGCTCAGGCAAAACTGTAGTGCACATAGGAGCAAATCAAGGCAACTCAAAACAAGTTCAAATCAAAATGGTTCAGAAACTCAGAATGGTTCAGATAAAGGCATGAACAAGGAACACCAGAAAATGCACACATGAATAATGTATAATGTTACATGCATGACATGCATTTCATGCTATAGACAGCAAGTATATATCATCAAAGTGAGCATGTATATATATACATATACATAGGCATCAAACAATAAGTGCTCGGGCAAAACCAGAAATCACAGTGCTGAAGCAAGTATATACAAGCTCGAGTGTACATACAAGTATATACAACTATATACAAGTATATATACAAGAACTTAATTGGAACAAGATCTGCAATTGAAAGTGTAACAAGAAATCACAGTGAACATAAACAAGCTCATGCAAAACAACAAGTGCAGAAGCAAGTATCAAAGTGCATAAACAAGAAACCAAAGCACATGAAAGGGATTCAACCAATGCCAGCACACTGCCTTAAACAAGGCAGTGTGCAAGTACATAGACAAGGCCACAATGCAACAATGCAACATGTGAACAAAGCCAACAACATGGACCAAGGAAAAACAAAAACAAGATTGCAACACACTAGAGACACACATATATGGAAGTTCAAGGCAAAAACATGGTAATATTTCACACATATAGACATGTATGTATGCAGATACATGGAAGATATTTCACAAACCAGACTGAAAGGTCAACAACATGTCAGTAATGGTAACATTCACACACATATATACATATGCATATAGGTATATACATGGAAGTTCAAACCATGGAGAGTACAACAAGTACAAGGCAGGGACAAGTGTACACATGAACTCAAATGATCAAATGAGTTGCAAAAACTCAAATGAAGTGATCAAAGTTGAACTTAATTTCTCAAAATCAAATAATGAAATTGTAAGGTGCATGAATCAAATGAACATGAATCAAAAGAACATTCACACATATATACATACATATGTATGTATGTATATACATGGAAGTTCAAACTCAGATATAAACTAATAAAGCAGCAATCAAAATTTTCACCATCACAACATATATATCTCAAAACATATATGTACATACACATATATACAAATATATCTCAAAACAGAAGTCTAAAAACACATATATCTCAAAACACATGAACCCAAGTGGAACTCAAACATGGTATACACACATACACACACACATATATGTACATATATACATATGAACTTAAGTGGAACTCATGTGAAACTCAGCTAGGAAGTACATGGAGTTCTACGCAGTGCATACTGCCTTATTAAAATCAGTATAATATCAAAAACTCAGATAAGCATGGGGCAATTAGAAACCTGATAGCAAGCTCAAGTGCAAAATTAGAAAATCAGATAATACTAACATCTATTAGATTTCAAAATCAGTAATAAAGCAACAAACCTACAAGTATACCTATATTCACGAAATATAAAGTTTTAATCCCTATAATTAACCCAAAATCATCATTGGCATATCATTTTTAACTCACAACATCAAAATATGAGAATGCACAAATAAAAAAATTAAGAGAGGGAACAAATTGTAACAAAGGCGGCCATGAAATAATATGGTGAATATTGAGAGGGAAACCCAAATTTGAATAAGGAGCCAAAACCAAATTTTTGATAATTTTAGTCAAACAACTGACAAGTATTATTTGAAAACAAATGTTGTCAGATCGCTGTTGTTTCATATAACAAATGATTTTTCCATGTGTTGTGTGAAAGTGGAATAATAGAAAATCTACCATGTGCCGTGTGATCACGGTTATCTGATTTACTTTGTGGCATAGTGCTCAATCAAAGGATGTAGGCTGAAAGTTAAATGAGTCCATGCAAAGTAAAATTAAAGAGAAGTAAAAAAGCGAACATGAAACTCACAAGCTTGGCAAAGAGATATCAATTCGCATAATGCATGTACAACCTAAAGAAAGTGTCCAATAATATAAAAATACAAAGCCAGTCATAGTTATAATCCTCTAGAACACTACACTAAAAACAACCAGGGCACGCTGGTTAGGGGCGGGGCAGAGCTGAATAGTCTTCCATGGGTCGTAACAAGTGCCTACCCAAGGATCCATTGGTCCATCCGCAGCCATCTTGAAGCTCACAACATTATGTAAAAAGCTCAGATCAAGCGTATGGTAAAATAATCAAAGATGTCCATGCACGCCACAAGAAAGCCTGCCCCGTTTTACTGTTAACCTTTTCTCATCTATGTTTTTCTAAGAAGGAGGCGATCTTCGCCTATGCTTCATTCAAAGAATCCTCAAGCACATGAATCCTATGTACAGCTTTCTCCCATGTGTCTTCTAAAGTGTCAATTAGCTAGGCCTTGGTTTTTTTGGTATTTCTGGCAAAGCCACCAAAGTACCTAGGGCATCAGTTTTCCATCCTCCCCTTCACGGATGAGAAGCGCCTTTGGCTCCACCCTCTTCTTCCTCTTGTTTACCATAGAAGAATTCGCAATCGCAGGAGGAGCAGGAACCAAATCTGAACTAGAACCCTCTATCATTCTCCCTTCTTCGGTACCCTCCTTTTCCTCAATTTCATGGGAAAGTTGAGTTGATAGATCTTCTATTGTATTATTCAATTTCTTTATCTTTGATTCATAAACCGTCCCATAAAGTTTCTCACCATCTTTTAATAACTGCTTCATTTCATCTAACTTTAACTCAGCACCATTGAGCCCAATATGCAACGTGATCTTTCGCCGATGTTGTCAATTCAATGCATATTTTTCCTCCTTGAGCTCCCTACAAGTCTATTTCAAGTCTTTTTTAAGTATTTCATTAGCAATTGTAAGACTATGATATGCTCTTCTATTGAGGCTGCAATAGGAGTCTTCGCTTCAACCTTAAATTTAAGCATACTCATAACATCAAGGCAATGAACGACAGGGGCAAAGAAATATTGCATTCAAGGACTTTGTTAAACTTGGGTTAAAGCCTTAGGGACCAACCTAGTAGGGAATAATTAAAAGTTCGACTCAAGGAAAATCGAAATGCACCGTGTTAAAATTAAAACAGGAATGTGTATTATTAACTACATTGCCATACGTTCAATTCAACAAACCCATATACAAAAAATAGAAAAAAATAAGCAAAAGTCAATCCTTATGTAAATTTCTAAGCCTATGATTAAACCATTCCAAATAAGGGTTATCAAGTGAGAGGGAACCACTTTCTAAGGTGTATTGCCATCGGCGCAGTACAAAGTCACCGAGCGCCTCATTTTCTTTAACTACTTGATTAATCCTGGAAAGTAACTATTGGATTTCATCCCTAAGTTTTGTAAAAGACTCATCCGATGCTTTCTCATGCTTACTGATAGCCGCAATACTAAGACCCAGTGAAGTTTGAGTTTTAAGCTTATCCTCACTTTTCTTCATAAGTTTAGTAAACAAAATTTCTTTAGAAGACTAAAACAAACAAAATCAACAAAACAACCCTGTCATTCAGAAAACAACAACAAAATAAAATAACAATGAAGGAAATTTACCTTAGCAAAACAAGGTTAACAGGCTAACTATTATTTCATATCAAAGAAATCTTAAAATCCACATATAAAGAAGTTTTATATTCCATGAGGATTTGAAGTGACCTCGGTCACTTTAGTTACTTCGGCATCCTTAAACGACTTGTCATCCCGAGCTCCTCATCCCTAATTTGTTGCTCAGAGGCAAAAGTAGTGGCATTCTATGTAGATACCTCCTCGTCCCACTTGGCCTGGCAGTAGGCGAAGCTTTGTCGATCCTGGCCGATTCCCCCAGAAAGTCAAGCTTGACATCTTCACCGGACTGATGCCGAGCTGAGGCATACATATTGTAGACCACATTGTAAGTGCTATCCTTAAATTTCTATCTCAACATCGCTAGCTCCGCATCTTTCTCCTTGAGACCGTTATCCTTTGAGGCTAAAACATATTCCGTAGTAAGATGATACGAATCAAAATATCCCACAACCTTAGCCTTCTCAAATGTGACCGAATTAAGGCTTGTTTCAAGTTCAACAATACGAGACAAAGACACGACCTGCTCTCCCCTCATTTCTTCTAAGCCTCGCTTATCAAGCCCTCAAGCTACAAAAAAATAGGGGAAAGGAAAGGGGGAGAAGAAAGGAAATCACTTACGTAGGACCATGACTTGTTCACCTTGACCACAAGCTCAAAAGAAGTAAGCTCAGGAAATGGAAGAGGAAGAATAGAAGGGGAGACGAAGCAATACTAGACAAATTATATAGTGCGATCTTTCCTACGCTCTCGGCAAGTTCAGACACGACGCCCTTGGGCAAAGGAAGATACCGAGTGTGCGGGTCAAGACAAGAATGCAAAGGAAGAACAGAGAGAGCCATTGAGGAAGGAAGAGGGGTAGATACGACTAATTTCTCTGAAGTTTGGTCAGACCTTTATCAATATCACACTCTATCTCTTTTTGATGTTCCTCTTTGTCAGTTGACTAGTGCAACAAACACGTTCAGGAGATCATCATCATCCATTTTACTTGTACATAAACGGAATTTCAGGGTCAAAAACATAGAATAGTGAATTTTTAATATGTTTTCAGCAAATTATACCCTTAGACTCAACCAAAACTGCAGAAAGCTTAAAAATAATACAAGAGAATTTATGACTTGGGCACAGAAATCCATGCTTTACCAACATCTCTTTATTAAATAATAATTGTATTTTTCTCTCCTACGCACCTAATTCTAGAATTCGGCTCCTATAGGACTCATACAACTTGGTGACATCATCAGAGAAAATGGATCGAGTAGGATGTGGGTGGAAGGAAAGAGGAAAATTATCAAAATTTAAAGTAAAGAAATATAAACCAACCCATCTACGAATCTTGCAAGGGACAGACGTCAAGATTGTCGTCTTAGCTCGACCATAGTAAAAACTAGCATCACCCACTAAAGGACTCTTATTGACATTAAACAAGAATTGAAGCTGCTCACAAGTAGGAGTATAACCATTCTCAAGAGAGTATGAAAGAGGAGTGAGCTGGACAGGAACAAGTTTAATGGCGATTAGCCACTGACAAAGGATTTGGTTTGTGGGAAGGTAGATCTTTCATCGTATATGTTTGGAATTAACGGAGGTAAATCCATTTGGAGGAGTGTTAATACGCTTGTAAGGTTCAAGAACCCTAAACTCATCATCATGAGCCCAAATTGATTTAAAACACTCTCAATGTCTTTTAGGTGAGTTATCTTAAAGATCGGAGACAAAGAGGAAGAAGAAGAGGCCATTTCGGAATCATGGGATTAATTAAAAAATTCTAAAACAAAGAGGCCTGCTAAAAAATAAGATCCTTAATTTGATTTGAGAGAAAGGATCGATCAAATGGGTGAAGGTCTTCTCATGTTGTTTCATTCTTATTTATGATAATAAAGCATAAAAGAGCAAGAAGAAGAAAATAAATTATATACACATACCTTAATTGAATGTTTGCCACACAAATGAAATGATGAAAAAATTCTAAATCATCAATCGATCGATTAAACAGCAAGAATAATAAGCATGAAAATCAAGATAGATTTACTTGGTAAATAAAGAGAATGACGTTACAGCTTTATAGAGGGCCAACAAATAGGGGAGAGACACATGTGCAAGAGCATTAAATGAGAAATGGCTAATAAGTCTTTTTCCCTTTCTTGAAAGAGAGAAAGAAATAGACAGTAGTAATTGGATGCAGAGAACAAATACAAGTCCACACCCATCCACGATCATTGTAGACTTGGGGGGCTAATGTTACACCTATATTTATCGAACCCTGTTAAAGGCGAGATGATGTGAGCAATAAATCAAAAGGAAATGCTACCATGAGAAAAGATAGATCGCAAGAAGAGGAGGCATGGAATAAGGAGAGGTTCAGAGTGTACTACGCCCAATCATTTAAACACAATCTTGACACAATAACCAAAGGCGGCTACCAGGTATGGGAATCAATCTATGGTCATAATATGCGATCCAATAAAAGGAGCTATAGCACAACCTAGAAGTGGAAATAAGACGCATATACTGCCTTGCCACACCAAAAGCTGCACTAATGATACCAAAGTACAACGCATTCCCCTAAAAGGTTATATGCATATAGATACATGCTTCACTTATAAGTCAATGAACAAAAGTGACAAGTTTGTGTTAACAATCTAATATCCAAAGACGGGATAGCACCGCAATTCAACAGTAAAGCCAAGACAACAAAGAAGTGCGCCGCAATTAGAATAGGTTAATAAAGAAATGCGCTGCCATCAGGATGTAACAAACACAAGAGCGCAAAGAGAGTGATAAAAGGAGAGGACTGCACTACAATCAAATGACCCAATAAACCCAACTATTATTCCTAAAAGATAATGCATTGACTTTCAAGTACATATCCGCATTGCGCATACTAAGGACGCTTTAAGCGTTACCGCAAGGAATCCAAAGCGTTCCAAGGGATGCACACCGGGTCATCCAAACAGCACTCCATCGTAGTCTTCGCTTTTTAGAAAACAACAAAGACGCTAGCAGCCCTTATCAAACAACCTATGCATATTAACACCAAGAGTAGCTCAGAGCATATACATATAGATATTGAGCTATTATCACAAGTTGAAGCCAAAACAACTTGTTATCCCGCCTTTTGACCAGGCAATATACAGATGAAGTAGACGAGTCAAATTTTAAAGCTATCAAGGTAGGAAGTCCAAAGAGATAGCCCAAGAGTCCAAAAAACCAAGCACAAACAAAGCTAGGAGACAAAAACAAAGCCAAGTTAAGTGTTTGGGGTCACCGATCCAACATCATGGATCGATACCGATCCACAAATCTTGGCCAAATCGTACCCTCACTCCTACTACATACTAATGATAATATTAGAATCCCATTTCAAGTATTGTTTTATTGTATCCATGCAATTCTATATTGATCTCCATGAGCACTTGAATCAGCAACTTTATTCCTCCATGGATCCATTATTTGTACTCAGAAACAAAAAAATAATGGTGCAAACAAGTATGGAATCACGAAGCTAACCAAGAGTTGAGCTTAAACAAGGAGTCCACAATGACTAATTTGACTATCTCCTGGATCGGTACCGACCCAAGCCCATGGATTGGTACCAATCCATGATTTTTTCTAAGGTGGCACCTATATTTTCTAGAGAACAAGGTGGAGATCTGTAGGCAAGATTTTAGGCTTCCTACCTCTATAAATAGGAGAGTAGGGCTCATTTTTGGGAATCTTTTTGGGCTCTCTTACTCTCTTATTCTAATTTCTTATAATCACTCATGGATTTATACCGATCTGTAACTGATATATGCCGATCCATAAGAACTGTACTTAGGCCGGAGTACACCGAACCACTATAAATCTTATGTGTTATATTTCTTTCTCTTTTTTCATTTACTTTCTTCACTTTTTATTCTCTACTAAATCTATTGAGTGTTTGTGCCATTTTTGGTTTAAACATTTTGGTACTTTCACTGAGAGACATTTGAATTCATTGACTTAAGACCTTGAAAGATTTAAAATGATAAGACAATCAACTGGGAAGACCGCTATTGGCGGAAATCAACAAGGGGGTGGCCAAGAGGCGTCCTCAGGAACCAACCCCCCATCCAAATATATAACCAGGGATGAGATGGAGACCATGATGAATGATTGCAGGAAAGGATGATTGCTCGCTAGAAGGAGATAATGGAGAATTTCTTCTGGAGAATGGGACAAGTAGGAATAGCTGAAGTCGTTGCAAATCATAACCAAAGACCAAAAGCTAAAGCGAATGCACTTGGGAGCCGAGTGGAGTAACAAGGAATGAACCCTACAAAAGTTACACATATCGGTATCGATCAACGAGCACGAATCAGTACCGATCAACAAGAATAAGGGGTATGGCCCATGATGGCTTAAAGGGAATGGTCGATCTCCAGGGAATGTTGCTAAGCGTTTGAACGTCAATCAAAATACAGATGCATGACCCGAGGAGTACGTGCCAGAGTCCCCTTATGGAAACGGAGGGCAAATTGAGAATGCTAATTTGTCAATTCCTTTGCATGACGGTGATAGACTTACAAAGATAGTGAGATGAGCAATGAGAGGTGGGTTGCCCAATCGAAACCTGAAAGATGTGAGCAGGAGTCCATTCACTCCAAACATTCGGCATGCTAGGAATCCGTCTAATTTCAAGCTACCAACATTGGAAACAAATGATGGAAAGATGGATCCGACAGTTCATTTGATGAGGTACATTCGGGACATGGAGGTGTTGGGTGCATCTGAAGAAGTAATGGGACGGTGCATCCCAATGTATTTGATGGATTTGGCAGCGTTATGGTTTAGGCAGTTGGAAAAAGGTTCCATAAGCACGTGGACCGAGTTAGTGGATAGATTTATGAGATACTTTCGGGTCCATGTCTCACGACCCAAGAACGTAATGACATTGTCGAGTGTGAAGTAGAGGGCCGGAGAGTCCTTCATGTGTTTTTTGACAAGATTCAACACGGCGGCTGCCGTGGTAAATAAGCCAGATCCATCGATGGTTTTGATGGTAGCAGTTTCAGGAGTGGCTAGCAAAATATATTTCAAAGTTGCTTTGGAGTAAGATCCAATAATGGATCTTATAGAATTTTATAATGAGACCGAGAGATACCCACATCAGGAGGATGCTGATCTAAAGAAATTAATGTTATGGAAGGCGGAGGACCGTCCAGATAAAGATCTAGCAAAGGAAAAGGAATAAATAAGATAGATGATGGCTTTGAAGGATCAAAATGGCAAAAAAGGGAACCAAAATTCACTTCTTACACAGATTTGAATGAAACCCCGAAGTGGATTTACCTTGATACAGAGGACAAATCCCCTATCAGAAACCAGCAAGGGGAGAGCCAACAGACCGTGAAAGGACGTCCAAAAAATATTGCTTGTTCCTTGAGATGGATGGGCATAACACAAATGACTGCAGACACTTGCGCGATCTGATCGAGGAATAGTCAGAAACTTCTAATTGCAGTTGTATGTGAGAAACCGAGCTACGGTGGTGGAACAAGAGCAGCCATCATCTGTAGCGGATGGAAACGACCTCGGATCGAGGTCGAGGATAGTCACCGCATGATCGGGATAAACAGGAGTCGAATTCGATTCCCACACTTTGTTTTTTCGTTTATTTGTTTGCATTTTTCTTTATTTCTTAAGCAATAAAGACAATAATAACCTCAGGCCACTTACATGTGTACGGGATCCCAAATGGCCCCTAGGCACGCTTTAAGTTGGATGCCCAAGATGACTACTTAGATGGTAATAACCTCTGACCGCTTACACATTTATGATACATTAATTGGTCTCTAGGCATGCTCTAAGCTGGATGTATGGGATGAATGTTTATGATTTATGCTTGTTTGATTTGATTTTCATTTGAATATTTGGATTTTTGAAAAACCACATTTGATGTGATGACTGAAATCGATCGCTTTAAAGTCCCGTCTGGAGAGACGGAATCAGAGTGCAAGGTGCAAATCCCCTTGTTGGAGAGCGAGTGGATGAATTTGTTCGATGTTGATCGCTTTAAATCCCAACTGGAGAACAGGGACCTGAGTGTAAGAAGTAAGTCATCTCGCTGGAGCATGAGTGGATGGGTTTGCTTGTCGTTGAGTCCCCTCATCGTAGAGCGAGCATGTTGGGCTCAAAAAAGTACGGAGAGACCATGGATTAGATTATCGGCACCAAATGGCCATGGATTTATTAGCGGTCCTGAGAGACCATGGATTTGATTATCGTCCCCGAATGAACATGAATTTGATTAGCAGTTCAGAGAGACCATGGATTTTATTATCGAGCATGAATGGAAATAGACTTAATTAACGATTCGGAGAGGCCAAGGATTTAATTATCAACCCCGAACAACCATCGATTTTAATAACAGTCCGGAGAGACCACGGATTTACTTACCAGGCTCGAACGACCACGACCTTAATTAACGATCCAAAGAGATCATGGGCTTAACTATCGACCTTGAACAGCCATAAATTCAACTAACGATCCAAATAGATCGCTAATTTAACCATATGCCCTGAATTTCCATGGATTTGATTAACGATCCGAAGGGATTAGGCCTCAGAACAGATATAGATTTGAGAAAAGGATTTAAGCGCCTTGTAATTAGAATGGAATTGGTAAGTCCAGAATGAACATGTGATGATTTGGATATGTGATGTGATAACCTCAAATGAAATTGGAATGATGATGATGTATAAACAACACTTAGGCAGAGTCTTAAGCTATAAAAGGTTTGGAATAACCCATGATTAACAAGAGAATCAAAAGGAACATGTTGATTCGCGATAGCTTGATTAACTGATGACTGGTAAATTTAACTACTAATGTCCCATCGATTTTAGCATATTTTTCTGAGCATAACACACCTTCCATTTGTAAGGCGTGCTTTGGGAAACAAGTGTGATTCTACCTTTTGACCAAGAAGTATACGGACGAATGCGAGGAGTCAAACTTTAAAGCTATCAAGGCAAGAAGCCCGATGAGATAGCCCTAGAGTCCAGAAACAAAGTACAAACAAAGCCATGAGACCAAAACAAAGCCAACTCAAGAGTTTGGGGCATTGATCCAAACAAGTGTGGGATCGGTACCGATCCAACATCATGGATCAGTATTGATCCACAAATCTTGGCCAATTCGTGCCCCCACCCCTACCACATGCTAATGATAATGTTAGAAGCCCATTTCAAGCATTGTTTCGTTGTTTTCATGCAATTCTATATTGATCTCCATGTGAACTTGAATATTCCTCCATGGATCCATCATTTGTACTCAAAAACAAGAAAATAATGGTGCAAAGAAGTTTGGAATCACTAAGCTAACCAAGAATCGAGCTTAAACAAAGAGTCCACAACGACCAATTTGACTATTTCGTGGATCGGTACCGATTCAAGCCCATGAATTGGTACCGATCTGTGATTATTGTTGAGGTGGGACCCATATTTTCTAGAGAACTAGTCTCGGACGTGGAATGAGGTGGAGACCTTCAAGCAAGATTTTTGGCTTCCTACCTCTATAAATAGGAGGGCAGAGCTCATTTTTGGGGATCTTTTTGGGCTTTCTTGCTCTCTTACTCTAATTTTTTATAATCACTCATGGATTTATACCGATCCTTAGTGGATTTATACCAATCTGTAAGAACTGTACTTGAAAAACAATAGTATAATAAAAGGAAACTTGTAGTGGACATAGGTCGGAGTACGTCGAACCACTATAAACCTTATGCATTTTATTTCTTGCTCTTTTTTCATTTACTTTCTTCATATTTTCAACTAACTATATTGGGTGTTTATGCCATTTTTGGTTCAAACACAACTCAACTCCATTTATCTTCAGCACAATGTCAAACGAACACTGTAGATTAGGCAAGAAAACTCAATTATAGGCATGTATAGGGCAGTATCATGTGAATAGTGCAGTGCAGCTCCATATGTATCGGCAATGCTCCAACAATAAAGCAAAGGGACAACTGTCAACATCCTCGAGGGGTAGTACACAAGTTATTTGCCCCTCATACCAGGAGTGCATGATCCATTTGAATTTTAGTTTCCCGCCTCAATTTCAGAAGTTCCCACCACAATTTCAAACCTCCTGTCAATGCCCAGAATTCAACCGTTCAAATTATGGTTTCTCGCGGAAGACACGTTAGCAATCTATGCTACCAAACAAGTAAGACGGATGTATGACACATGGAAAAATCCAAAGGTAGGAATTAAAATCACAAAAGGAGAATGACAGCAGTCCCATGCATCTCCTTACGATGAATAGAAAAAGCACTATAACATGAAAGAGATATTTTCCCAATTCGAAATTTTTAAGGTTAATAATGAAAAAGCTTTGTACTCTCTACAATTAATGTTGGTACAAGGAATATAAAGAAAGAAAGTTATATATCCCCTATGGATGTAGGATTCTTTAACATCTGAACCACGTAAATTCTCCATGTCTTTACCTTTTTTCTGCATTTTTACCTACCTCGTTTTCAGTGCTACATTCTTTTTTTACTTGAATTGAATATAGACTTTATTTGACATTTTAACAAACAGTTAAAGTGCAACTACTTAATTGTGTAAGCTTCCAGCAACATACCTACTACCTAAAGGCAAATTTAATATTACTTAAGTTTGTTGATTCTAATCCACAATAGTACGCTATAACTACTTTTGTGATTACTTAAGGTGATATGTGATGAAAAGTCTAATCCACAAGTTCCATTGTCAGTGATTTTCTTCTATGGAAATTCTAATCTACACAAAATATTTTTCACCACAAAGTTGATCACTTTCACTTAATTAATTATTGTAAGAGGTTTCGCTTCAGTCCATTTTGTGAAGTAATCAACGACAACTATTGTGTACTTCGCTCCGCCTCTTGACATCAGTAGCACTCCAATTATGTTTATTCCCTAAACCAAAAATGGTTATGGGCTAAGTATCTACATAAGCTCATTGGATAGGGCTCTTGGTATCTTCACAAATCTCTAGTACTTGTCACATCTCCTAGAATTGTCAATTGTATCTTAGTGGATAGTTGGCTAGAAATATCTGTGGCAAGAAATCTTCTTTCCCAAAGTTTTGCCCCAATGTGATTGCCACAGATTCCTCCATTCACATTTGTGAGGATCTTTATACCTTTATAGTTGGTGACACACCTTAGCAAGGGGGTAAAAAAATTTCTCCTATATAGCAACCCCTCTTGAATATCAAAGTGAGGTACTTTACATAGAAGCTTTCGTTTTTTGTTCCTTCCTTTCGAGAGATTCCCCTTTAGCAAATAATCTTTAATGGAGCTCATCCATGACTTCTTCTCTTCCTTAATGTCTGGGATCCAACAAACATCCATCTCATTAATGATTGGGGTCCTTGAAACCTTTACCGGCGGTATTCCCAATAGTCGAGCATCCCCAAAATTGGCCAATTTGGCTAATGAATCAACATTAATATTTTCTTCTCCAGGGATGTGTGTTATCATGTAGTGCTACATATTGCCCAAAAGTTCCAATGCATTTGATAGGTAAAGGCTGAGTCTTGCACCACTAGTCTAAAATTCCTTTTTTATTCGAAAAACTACAAATTAAGAGTCGCATAAGATATGACATGTCCTGACTCCCAACTCTTTCGTAATCTTGAGTTCTGCAATCAACGCTTCATATTTAACTTCATTGTTTATCACTTAAAACTCTATCTTCAAAGCATAATAGCTCCTCTAGCCGGGGTTATCAAAACTACTCTTGCCCTGAAATCATGGTCATTAGATGCTCCATCCGCGTACAAATTCCATAGAGAAAGCTCGACCAACTCCTTTTCCACTTCACCATCCCTGATGGTGAATTCAGCAATGAAATCTGCCAATGTATTTCCTTGTATCGCCTTCCTAGGATGATACTTAATGTCATACTGACTCATCTCAATGTTCCACTTTATCGATCTCCCCAAAGTCTAGGGGAAATGTAGCACTTGTATATGTGGTTGATCAGTCAACACATTTATCAAAAGAGCCTAAAAGTATGGTCCCAACTTCCTCAATGCAATCAAAAAACAATATATATTTTTCTCTAACTTCAGATGGTTCTTTTCTACTCAATTGAACCATTTGCTGGTGTAGTAAACCGATCTTTGGATCTTGCAATCCTCACACACCAAGGCTACACTCAATGCATGAGTCGATACTACTAGATAAACATATAAATCCTCTCCTTCCAAAGGCTTGGATAACATTAGTGGTTTTCTAAGGTGTTCCGATAGATTTTGAAATGCGACTTCATATTCTCTCATCCATTAGAACTCTCTTCTTTCTTTCTTGAGAGCTTCAAATAATGGTATGCAATTTTTGCTCGCCTTCGAGATGAACCAACTTAAAGTGGTGACTTTACCATTAAAACTATGCATTTCCCTCCTAGTCTTTGGGGGCGGTAACCAGTCTTAATGCTTCGATTTGTTATGTATTCTCTTCAATACCCCTTGAATTTAAAATGAATCCCAAAATAACACTTCAGTGGATTCAACTTCATTCCATACTTTCGAAGCATGTCAAACATCTCTAAAAGGTCATCCATGTGATCCACCAATTACCATGATTTCATGAGCATATTATGCAAATAGAATTCCATTGTCCATTCGATCTATTCTTCAAACATTCTACTGACCAAGCATTGGTATGTAGCTTCGACATTCTTTAGGCCAAATGACATCACTCTATAGAAATATAGCATAAATCTATTATAAAATTCATATGCTCTTGATCTGGGACATACATCACAAACTGGTTATTGCCGGAGTATGCATTCATGAAGGATAGTAGTTCATATCTAACTCTTCCATTCACAAGCTGGACTATTCATGGTAGGAGGAAATATTCCTTTGTGCACACTTTACTCAAGTTGAAATAATCAATGCATTTCCACCATTTTCCATTCACTTTCTTGACCAATATCGATTTTGGTACCCATTCTGGGTATCATGCATCATAGATGAAGTCATCTGCCTTTAGATTATCCACTTCTTCTTCTAATGCAGCGGATCACAACAAATCCATGCTATGCCTTTTCTATTTCATTGGAGGGTAACTTGGGTTGACATTTATTTTGTGACATATAAATTCAAGTGATATCCCGCACATATCGGAATATGTCCTGGCAAACACAGTCGTGTTTGCTTAGAGGAACCCTACCAACTCCTTTCTCATCTTCAAACTAAGTTGAGATCTAACTTATAGAACCTTCAGAGGATCTTCATCATCTATCAAGACCTCGATCATCGGCTCCACCAGTGCTGCCATTACCTCTTATAGCTCCTTTTGTGGGTTCATTTCTTTACAGTATTTACTCTTGGACCTAACCTAAGGCATGAGACATAGTTGCTATGTGTTGATAGTTTTGGTGCAGAGAGGCTTCTTTACGCCCTTTTCCTTCTCCCATCACTTCCCCTCTCTGAGCTCAGTGACATAGCACTCTCAACCTATACTATGGTCTTGTTGAATTGTCCCCACTCTGT
Source organism: Allium fistulosum (assembly GCA_030737815.1). Classification (NCBI taxonomy): domain Eukaryota; kingdom Viridiplantae; phylum Streptophyta; class Magnoliopsida; order Asparagales; family Amaryllidaceae; genus Allium; species Allium fistulosum. The sequence goes on from CM060905.1 coordinate 459,874,560, forward strand.
TCTTCATTGAAAACTTCAACATCTAACACCATGGAGTGGTGTAATTTGAAAATTAGCAAGGGTCGATCGACCTAAGAAAGCATTAGGAGGATAATGCACCTACCACTACAAAATTCAGTAACTGCTCCACCATGTTGTCTCCATTTCCCAGTTCAATAGACAATTTGATGTATCTGATTGAATCTTTGGCTACACCGATAAATCCTTGGATGCGAGATTTACATGATTGTAGATCCTTTTCATTAAGACACATCTTATCAAAGGTATGTTTAAAAATATATTCGCCGAGCTCTCATAATCAATAAGGACTCGGTACACCATAGTTGGCCTAATCATGGCCGTGATCACCATCAGGTCAAGCGTCAGTGCTTCGACCCCATTAGAAACTATATTCCTAAAAATAATATCATCATCAATACATTTCTATTATTCCGCTGGAGCAACGACTTTTATGGCATAACATATCTCTTGAGGCACGTGCTTCAAAGAGTTACCACAATGCTCCAGCTCATTCTAGCTCCGTTCTATAGGATGCAGATATTTAGATATTGTATTAATAATTATATCCTTACTCTGCTAAATTGGCTCTTCTCCATTGGATCCAACTAATTTCATTGAGTCAATTTTCCTTGAGGTCAATTATTAACAAGCCCACCCCTTTGTGGGTTTCTCCCATATTGTTATAGCTTGTACTTGCGAATCAAATCTTCCGTGACATCCTTCAAATGGATAAATTCATTTGTATTATGGTAATGTGGTTCGTGAAAGCAACAATACTTTCCAAAGCACCCAATTCATTAGCCTTCGTCGGGAGTGGCTTCTTGTAACGCTTTGTACCTTTTGTAGCAAGCTAAATATTTTCAACGGAGACACTCGGCATTGTAAACTCCCATTTCGAACATATCATGAACACATCTACTTATCTTGCATTTTCCTGCTAGCATTATGGTACTTCCGCTTATTATTGTTGTTCCCAACATTTACTGCAACATTTCCAATGCTATCATTACCTGCTTGATAGCTATGCTGCTTTGAATGACAGTGCTTGGCCCTTTATAACTACCGATAGCCAATTATGACTCCAGATCCGCATCTTTTAAGCATAGATACTGAAATGCTTTTCGATAAAACGCTTCCAAAGAAGTTGCCTCTTTCCACATAAGCAATCTTAGCAATATCGGCCATCAACAATATCACCACTTTGGGGTTACTTCCATCGCAGCAATATTAAATCACTTCAAAAAACTCTTCATGATCTCTTTGAACCATTGATTCATATTCAACAACATCATAGCACCCTTTAGTTGAATAGTATGCACCTGAAACGACTTCATAAATCACTTTGCCTACAGATCATACAATGATATGGATTTGGGCTCAAGCCAATTAAACCACATCATTACCAACCCTTCATGAAAACTGAGAAAGCATCTACATCTCACAACATCCATTGAGAGAGTTTGGGGTATGCCCGAAGGGAAATTTTGCAATATATTGCAAATTATTAACTCTGTAATAAAATCTCATTCGAAATAAATAATTTTGATTTCTATAAATACTTGTCGTATTTGTTATATTAATTACATAATTAATTAAAGTATATTTAACGGTAATTCCTTAAATGATATGTTATGTGATAATAATTATAAGGAGTTATGATCATGAGAAAATTATCACAATATTAAATAGCGTATTTTTTTAAAGATTCTTAGTAAAGGTGTTTTAAGAAAGTATATCGACACATCCATTGAGACCAGAGTATGTAACGCTCTCCAAACGTTAAGCACTGTATTACTCATGGTTATTGGTGGCACTAAGGTGTTACATACTTATACTTATTGGATAACCTGAAATGACTCGTCAAGAGTTTCTTGTTGGTTAATAACAACTAGGCCAAATAGGAAATCTCGAAGTGATGATATTACGTAGTTCTATCGAGTTAAGAATACTTTTGAGCTTCAATGTGGATACTCCACTTTGATTATAGTTAAATCATAGCATAGCAACCATCAAGTGACTATAGTTGGGTCTGAGTTGAACCATTGGAATTGAAACACTATTCAACATACAATTCACCTCCTCAACTATATGAGGTTTGTATCACGATCAACTAAGTCAACTCAAGGTTAAAATCTCTGAACAGAGTAGTATAATTAATAGTAAATGTTATATTGAATGAAGGACTTATTTTTATGAATAACTAAATTGAATACTATATGATACTATAATTTTGGCCAAATAAAATTTCATAAGTCTGAATGGGATATAGTGTCAACGAAGAGAATTGGTGTAAATAATCATCACTAAAATGTAGTGCTTAAATTTGTAAATTGGATTATACCGATGAGATTTATAGGCGATGAATTTCATCGTAGTATCACACCACCAGCTATAGCAACGTGTGAACATCAATATTTGAATTGTTCATAAACTACTCACTAACTAAATTCACACGTATGAGTCGCACAACCGAATCTATTTAGTCTTCGAAATACCATCTAATTTAATTAGTCTATAATGGTTGTAAATTAATTAGTAGTTGGGAAATATTAATTATTGTTTTGTTTTGTGTATGAGGTGTATTTAATAAATGAGGTTGCCTCTAGAAATGTTCTGGGTGTTGGTTAGTAACTAATTAAGTGCATATATAATAGTTATATATGCACGTATCGATACACGATATCGATATACATTTAAATTGGATTTAAATGACATTAATTAACATTGGATTTTAGAGCATTTTTGGTCTTTTTTAGACCATGTTATGGCCAGCTTTGATTAAGGATCAAGGAGTCCAAGTTTTGAATTGGTAATGGAGACAATAGTGCTAGATATTTTGGTCAGCTTTCTTTATAAAAGGAAACCTAAGAAAAATTATTTTAGCTTCGCTTTTTGGCTCACCCTTTCAACCAATTACAACAGAAATCCCCTCCCTCTTCATCACCATAGCCGGCCCCATTTCACATCTAGATAACATAATACAAGTTGATCCAAAAGTGGTACACCGTTAGCTAGCAACTATGGTGCTAATCTAGGAGATTTAGGAACTAAAATAGACTGAAGTGTGAATCTTAGGTTGGATCCTTTAAAGATATGCATTTCTAATATATTATTTGTTAATTATATACCTGTATATCACCATATTGTATATATCATTGCCGTGATTAATTACTTGCAATTATGATTGTTTAATTAATAATAAATGTGTATATTGAATTCTAACATCACATTAATGTTTTTCTACATATATCCAATATTATATTAGTTAAAAAGTGTGTTAAAATGTAGAAATAGTTTTAAATGTACAAAACATATTTTTTTTCAAAATTTTAAATTATTATTAATTATCTAAATAATTAAATTATTAAATAAATGAGTTAATAGCAATTTCATAGTATTTAATGTAATGATATAAATATATATTAAATACATAAAATGCTCCCAAAAATTTAAAAAAATTATAAAAATAAACACACACTCTTATATATGCACAAATAAAGATATGTTCACACTTTACTATGCTTATATTGAACATTTGAAGCAATTTGTAAAATTATATTAACAAAAAATTAATTTTGTCGGCCATTTTTTTCTAATATTTATATATATATTATAATATTTTACCAATTCAAATAAAAGATATTGTTTTAAATAAATAGCTTGATCTAGATTTGATTTAAATATTTGTTTACCAAGTTAAACTAGATATTTTCATTCAGATTTGACATTTTATACTTAGTTAAAGTTTTGAGATATTATAAATTCCATTTATTATTATTAATACTGTTTTATACATATGTACATGCATAAATTTTATATGTATATCTTTTAATATCAAATTGTTAATTCATGGTAATTTATACATACACATACATACATACATATATATATAAATGCTAAGTATATGCATAGTAGATACAAATCCTAATATCAATGTATAAAATTGACCATATACACCCTATGTTATATTGCACATGCATGATATACGCATATGAGTATATAATGATATACTCATAAACTATATAAATACTAATTAATCAAATAATTCAAAATATAAATAAAATTTGATTTCATTTAAATAATTTAGATTGGATCTAGTATAACCCATTAGACTTCATAGACCTACTGATCCAAATAGGGCAATATTTTTAAAATCTATCCACTTCACCCGTTATAAATGGGCTCGGATCCAACAGTGTTACCAGAGTCCAAATGGTCTATCTGGTCTAAATTATAAATTTTAGTACTAACTAATAAAGCTTACCTATTCGATGGGTGCTTTGAATAGTAATATCTGTTAACTTAAGGTTAGAAAATCATGAATTTTCGCCTCTCTGGCTACTGGCCTGACCTGATGGGTAAAGTAAGTTCAGAAGTTTGGACTAATTGCAAATGCTCAAATTGATTTTGGCCCTAGGCTAATTTTCAAAATTCAGTTTGAAATTTTAAAATGTATTCTAAATTTAAAAGTTTAATTTAGAACATAAAATAAATCTTCTAAAAGTTATAAAAAATTCAAAACTATTTTGAAAATAATTAATATTTTTAATGTTTCATTAATTAGATTAATTAATTAATGATAATTAATTAAAAGTAAATTAATTTAAATAAATAAACACACACACATATATATTGACATACATATATACATAACTATAAATGTTATTGTAGAATACATACATACATACATACATACATACATACATACATACATATATATATATATATGTGTGTGTGTGTGTATGTGTGTGTGTGTCAATTTGTTTAAGGTAAATTATAAATGAAAATTTTCAAATTTTTTAAAGATATTTAATTAAAATTATTTTAGTTAAATGAAATATTTTATATAATGATATATGTACATAAAAGTATAAATGCTGTAGTTGATATTAGTCTTTGATTGTTTAGGATGAATAAACTAGAATTATGAATTTTTAAACAAATTAATTAAATTGGTTAATTAAATTAATAAATTAAAATCAATTAAATATGATATTAGTATTATATATATAAGAATATATATGAGTTAATTAAATTATAAAAATTATAAATGAATTAAACTTATGTAATATAAATACAAAATTAAAAGTGGAAATATAAGAACCCAACTTAGGTTTGAGGAATAAATACATACATACTGCATGTATACATGATTTTTGATTTTTCTGACGCTTAAACATAGGGTGTTTCAAGAGAAATACATTAGTCCGAAAATCAATATTACTCAAATAAATGTATTGAAAACACAATTATTCAGACTATTTGAAAATGGTCAAAAGGAAGAAAGAGTCAGACACTTACACTTATAGAGGTATGTTTATGGTTCAAAAGTATTTTGCAATCAATAAATTATCTCAGGTCTAGATATTGTATTTGCGACTCATATCCGTAATTTGATATGAGGACTTAGGGGCGGATAACCTTGGCAAAGGGTGAAATGAGCCTTTAAGTTGTTAATGGATCTATAATAAATGCAACTACAGTTGTAAACTATTGCTTTACTTTGCCTAATAGATTTGATTTAGTATTAAATAACAGTTATTATGTTATGAACTTTATTAGTAGAATTATATCTGTTTCTGGATTGTCAGAGGCATGTTTTAGTTTCCACTGTAAAGACATTACTACGAATAGTTTGTGTTTAAAGGAAATAAAATTTGCAATGATGTTTTAGAAAACAAAATTTATGTAATTAATTTTAATCATATTTGTGTTGTTAATAAATCTTGTATTAACCTTAATAATAGTTATTTGTAGCATTGTACGCTAGGTCATATTAGTCACAAAAGATTATACAAACTGAAAACTGAAGATTTTGTACTGTCATTTGGTTATGAATCATTTGACACTTATGAACCATGTCTCAAAGAGAAAATGCAAGCATCTCTTTAGTTGGAGCAACGAAAGAGTTGATGAACTCTTGGGTCTCGTACATATCGATGTTTGTGGCCCAATGCCTATAGTAGTTACAGATAATTCATCTTGCTTCATAACCTTTACTGATGATTTCTTATGACAAGGATATGTATGTCTTATAAAGAATATAATCTAATGTCTATGAGAAATTTAAAGAGTGTAAGAATGAAGTTGAAAATCAGACGAACAATAAAATTAAAATACTTCAATCTGATCAAGAAGGTGAGTGTGTTGGATAAGAGCTATAACATTTCTTAAAAGATAATGGGATTATCTCTCAAATTACTCCATCCTTTGTTTTGCAACAAAATGATGTTTCAGAAAGAAGGAATCGAACCCTAACAGATATGGTTCATTCCATGATGAGTAAGGCTGAGTTATATCTTTCTTGTTAGGGATATGCGCTAGAAACTACAACATATATGTTGACTTTGATGCCTACTAAATTTGAACCTAAGAGGCTATATGAGATATGGAATATGATGAAATCCCACCTCAATTATTTGAAGGTATGGGGTTTTCTAACTTACGTTAAGAACATTGCCCCACATAAACTTGAGGCAAGGTCGACTCTATTTAAATTTATATGATATCCAAGAGTTCTATGGGATATATTTTTCATAATACCAAGGAACGAAAGGGTATTCTTCCTGGATATGTTGTCATTTTGGAAGAGGTATTTCTATTAAAAGAAATTAACAGCGAAGTTGCAGGCTGGGACGAGTTCCAAGAAATTATCATAGTGGCCAAATTGGTAGAAGAATCAAATTCATTATTATATAAAAACATTCAACCTATTAAAAGGTCTAATAGGGTCTCACACACCAGAGAGATGCTATGAGTTTCTCATGGATGGCGAGATAGAGGACCGTTTCTTAGAAGACGACACCCTTCTCTCATTTGGACAATCACTGTAGAGTAAAGACCCTACAATTGGCTTGAAGCTATGAATTCTAAGATGGATTCCATATATGATAACAAAGTTTGGACTTTGGGTGACACACCTGAAGGTATAAAACCCATTGATTGCAAATGGATTTTTAAGAATAATTAAATGCAGATGGAAAGACAGAGACCTATAAGGCAAGGCTAGTAACGAAAGGGTTTTTTCTGATTCAAGAAGTTGATTACAACAAAACGTTTTCGCTTGTAGCCATGCTTAAGCCAATCGAATAAGGCTTGCTATCCCCACATTCTATGACTAAGAAATATGGAAAATGGACATGAAAATAGTATTTTTGAATGTTGATTTAGAAGAGACCGTTTACATGTCCCAATCCAAGGGTTTCGAGGTCAGTTAGAGCGAGAGAAATGCACGAAAATTGTTGAGATCAATTTAATGACTTAAGCAAGCTTCAGGAGTTGGAATATGTGTTTTGATAAAGTAATCAAACAGTTTGATTTTTATCTGAACATAGAGGAAGCATGCATATACTAGAAAGAAGAAAGAAGTGCTATTGTGTTCTTAGTCTTGTATATTAATGATTTACTCTTGATTGGCGATGAGTTTTGTTGCAATCAGTGAAAAAATGGTTATCCAAGATCTTCTCCACAAAAGGTTTTGGAGAAGCAAAATATATACTTGGAATTAGGATCTATAGAGATAGATCCAAAAGGTTGCTCGAATTGTCACGATGCTTATCTATAGATACCATACTTAAAAGGCTCAGTATGTAGAATTCCAAGCATGAAAATATTTCGACACAATCTAGAATCGTCCTTTCTAACAAGGACTCTCCTTGTACTGATAAGGAGAAGAAGTGTACGAAGAGGATACTGTATGCATCCATAATAAGTTCCATCATATATGCTCTATTATGTACTAGACTAGATGTGTCCTATACATTAGGATGTGTAAGCCGATATTAGTCTAATCCCAGAGAAAAGCAGTGAACAATAGTAATGTGTATTCTTAAGTATTTAGGAAATACTAAGGACTCATTCCTTATATATGGGAATGAAGACCACTTTGTGAAGGGGTATACAAATTCCAGCTTTCAAAGTGATATCGATGTCAGTAAATCGATGTTTGGCTATTATTCACATTGAACAATGGTGCAATGGTTGGAGAAGTTTCAAGATAGAAACGATAGTTGATTCAATGATGTAGGTAGAGTACATTGCCCCTCATAAAGCTGCTAAAGAAGCTGTCTGGTATGTAAGTTTATGTATGAGCTGAGGGTGATTCAAAATGTTGAGAATCTCATGTCATTGTTCTATGAACAATGCCACGACGTAGATCATGAAATAACCAAGAGCTCACAAGAAGTCAAGGAATATTCTTCGAAAGTTTCACCCGATAAGGAAATTTGTCTATAATAAAGAAGTTGTGATTCAAAGAGTGGACATTAAAGACAACAAAGTAGATCCATTCACAAAGGGATTGGCTTGATTGATTCTAAGAGAACTGATTGAAGGGGTGGGATTGAGATTCCATAATTGGCCCCAGGCGAAAGTGGGAGATTGAGCGAGGTAGGGGTATGCTTTGGGGGAAATTATATAATTTATTGTAAATTATTAACTCTATAAAATCTCGTTCGACATAAAGGTTTTTGTTTTTTTATATATACTTGTTATATTATGATTTATTAATTAAATAATTAATTTAAGTAAATTTAATAGAAAATCCTTAAATGATAAGTTATGTGTTAATAATTATTAGGAGTCATAATCATGAGAAAATTATCAAAATATTAAGTACCATGGTATTTTAAATATTCATGGTCAAGATGTTTCAACAAAGGAAATTGATACATTCATAGAGACCAGAGTACATAACGCTCGCTCATGGATGTTGGAGGCACCAAGTGGTTACGTACTTATAACTATTAGATAACTATGGAATGTCTCATCTAAAAGTTTCATGTTGATCAAAAACAACTAGGCCAAATGGGAAAACTTGAGGTGAGATATTACACAGTTCTCTCGACTTAAGAATAATGCTAAGCTTTAATGCGCATACTCCATTTTGATTATCTTTATATCATAGCATAATGACCATCAAGAGACTATAGTTGATGTTAAGTTGAAGCATTGGAGGTAAAATACTATTCAATAGAGAATTCATCTCCTCGGTTGTATGAGGTTAGTGTCACAGTCAATGATAGTCAACTCAAAGTCAAAATATCTAGACATAATAGTAGGTTAATAGTAAATGTTATTATTGAATAAATGATTTCGGTTGTGGACTAACCAAGTTGAATATGGATGATACTAGAATTTTTTCTAAAACCAAATTCCATAAGTCTGAATGTGATATAGTGTTAACGAAGAGAATTGGTGTAAACAATCATTACTATAAGGTACCGCTTAAATTTGTAAATTGAATTTTACCGATGAGATCTATAAGATTTGAATTCGACCATACTATCACATCACTAGCTTTGGCAATATGTGAACTTTAATATTAGAATTGTTAAAATGCTAATCAAGAACTAGATTAACACCTGTGAACACAATTGAATATGTCCAGTCTCCAAAATACCATGTGATGTAATTAGTTAATAGTGGATAATTAAATTAATTAATATTTGAGAAATTTTAATTTATGTTGTATTTTAGCTATGGGCTGTATATAATAAATAGGTTTGCCGTTAGAAATGTTTTGGGTAATGATTAGAAATTATTTGATTGCATATATAATAGTTATATATGTACATATCGTTATGCAATATCGATATGCATTTAAATTGGATTTAAATGACATTAATTAATATTGGATTTATCGCATTTTTGGTCCTTTTTAGAATATGCAAGGCCGGCTTTGATTAAGGATGAAGAAGTCCAAATTTTGACTTGGTAATGGACAGAATGGTGCAAGATCTTTTATTTGGCTCTCTATATAAAAAAGAACCTTAGGCAGTTTGTTTTAGTTTCACATTTTGGCTCACCTACACATCCAGTTACAGCCAAAATCCTCTCCCTCTTCATGACCATAGCCAAGCCCATTTCATATCATTACAACATAATACAAGTAGATCCAAAGATGGTACACCATTAGCCGGCAACTATTGTGCCGATTTAGAAGATCTAGGAGCTGGAACAGATCGAAGTGTGAATCTTAGGCCTGATATTTTAAAGGTATGCATTTCTAACACATTATTTTTTAGTTATATGCTTGTATATCACCATTTTGTATATATTATTGCCATAATTAGTTAGTTATGGTTTTAATTGTTTAATAAATAATAAATGTGTATTTTGAGTTCTAACATCACATTAATATTAGTGTACTATGTCTACAATTATATTTAGGTCAAAAATGTAAGTTAAAATGTAGAAAATAATTTTAAATGTAAATAACATATTTTTTCAAAATTTTAAACTATTATTTATTATCTAAATAATTAAATTATAAAACAAATGAGTTAATATAATTTCATAGTAATTAATGTAATAATATAAATATATATTAAACACATAAATTGCTCATGGAAATTATTATTTTTAAAAAATAATCGATCGAACTATATTTCCAAATATTTATTTTAATTTCTACGTTAAACATAAACCAATTTTAAATTCCTTATATATATATTGCTTACGAAAATTTAATAAAAATCATCAAAAGGATGAACTATATTATATACATATATGTATATATCGTTCTTTGTTTTTATGTTAAATATAAAATAATTTTAAATCCAATATATATATATATTAATATATATTTGCTCTCACCATTTAAAAGATTAATTTTGGTTTTGTCGATATATATATATATATAATATATATATATATACGCATACACATAAATAAATATACATTCGCTTTTTAACATGATTATATTAAATATTCAAGAATATGTAGAATTATATCAATAAAAAAATTAAATTATTCGACAATATATTTGTCTTAATAATACACATATATTATAATATTTTACTAAGTCAAATAAAAGATATTTTAATTTTAAACAAATAATGTGATCTAGATTTGAATCAAATATTTGTTTACCAAGTCAAACTAGATATTTTCATTTAAAACTAAAATTTTAACTTAGTCAAAGTTTTGATATATTTTTCAAGCACCTTGAGACATTATAACGAGTGCTTTGCTTGAATGAAGTATCACTCCAATTTTAAAAAAAGCTTTAAGATATTATAAATTATGTTTACTATTATTAAAAATATATTATACATATATGTATATGTATAAATTTTGTAAGTGTGTGTGTGTGTATGTTAAGTATATGCATAGTAAATATAAATCCTAATATATACTATTATATAAACTAGACCATGTACACCCTATGTTATATTACACATGCACATTATACACAAACGAGTATATAATGATATACTTATAGAATATATAAATATTTGTTAATTAAATTCATTAATAAAATATATCAGAAAATAAATAAAATTAGGTTTTATTTAAATAATCCAGATTTGATCTAGTACATCCCATTAGGCTTTATAGTCCAACTATGATCCAGATAAGGATTTTATTTTAAATCTTCTCATTTCACCCACTATACACCGGCCTAGTTCCAACAATGGTGTCACATCCTAAATGGTCTATGCGGTCTAAATTAGAAACTTTAGAACCAACTAATAAGGCCTATTTATCTGATGAGTGTCTAGGCTTGGGTTTAGATAATCAAGTATTCTCCCTCTCCCTTATTATTGGCTAAGCCCAATTGGTGCAGTAAGCCCAAAAGGTTGACCCAATTGCAAAGGCCCAAATTGATTTGGCATTTGGGCTAATTTTCAACATTCGGTTTGGAATTTTGAAATATATTTTGAATTTAAAGATAAATTTATAATACAAAATAAATTTTATAAAATTTATATTAAAACTTAAAATTATTTCAAAAATAATTCAATATTGTTCAAAAATTATTTAATATTTATTTAATTGGATTAATTAAATATATAATAATTAAAGTTAATTAATCAAATTAAACACACACACACACACACATATATATATATATATTATAGTTGAGTATTTACATTTATCTTAAATTATTTAAGGTAAATTACAAATGATTTTTTTTGAATTTATTAAAGATATTTAATAGAAATTGTTTTAATTAAATAAAGTATTTATTAAATAAATTAAATGAATGTTAATTAATAATCATATATACATAATGATATATGTATATAAACAATTAATGTTGTATTTGATATTCATCTTAAATTGTTTAGGATGAATAAACTAAATTATAAACTTTTAAATAATATAGCTAATTGGTTAATCAAACTATTAAATTCAAATTAATTTAAATATGATATATTTAATAATATAAATATGGATATTGTATGAGTTAATTAAATTAAAAGTAATTATAAATGAAATTAAACTTATGTGATATAAATATATAATCAAAAGTGGAACTATAAGAAATCCAACTTAGGTTTGAGGAATAAATACATGTGTATTTTATGTATACCATGATTTCTGATGTGACTAACACTTAAATCGTGAGGGTATTTCAAGAGAAATTCATTGTTTCCTAAATGGTATCACTCAAGTAAATGTATATATTAAAGATTATGAATCTCTTACGTATAGATTTGTCCTCTACCATTTAGCTTTAATAGATTATTTGCATTCTCTTTAATTGTTGAGCAAACTAAGTCTAAGGATGTTATGGGCAGTACTATTAATATATTGGTTAGATGAGGTAATATACATGCAAGTTTTTATTGGGCAAACTTAAGGTACATGCATTATACATAGGTCGTCACGAAATGGTAGGCATGAGCGAATAATCTCTTTCAATTTATTAAGCAAACTCAAGGTCGAGATGAGATTAGGACAAAGGCCATGGGTTAGGAGCCATATATGATACAACAGATAAGGTGTTATCCATCACTTGCAGACCTATTATTTAGTAATAAAACCAAAGGTTAGAATCCCAAGGCAAGTGAGTCCTAACACCCACTAATGAAGTCTAAAGATTTCTATGTTTTTTAGGGTTTTGAGAAGCATAAAAATCTAGTAGAAGCTTATTGGATAAATGAAATGAATCTGTTTAACCTATTTAATAATACAAGAACATTTGCTATGTATAATTATTCAAATGGACTTAAATTAAGGTTTTAGCAAAATAACCGACCTAAGACTATTTTCAAAAAAATGTAAACTCGCTGGTCTAATTATACTGATTGGCTATGTGCAATTAAGATAGAACTCATCTATGAGCATTTATGCTAGTCAATTACCGAACCATTATGAGAAAATTCCACCGAACATGCTAACCCCTAGATAATGCAAGCTTACAACACTTGGGTAGTTTATTGTGAAACATCTCAGGTTTTTGTGTTGTCTATATTAAATAAGCCATTACAAAGAAAACACAAAAATATGTCTGTCCATAAAATCTTCGAAAGCCTCAAAGCTTTAATTAGGGAACGATCTCATTCTACAAGGTATGTGATTACTAAGAAGTTGTTCAATAAGAAGGTGAATAAGAGTAGTTGTGTTGAGGATTTATTCTTAATAATGAAAGGCTATATTGATAGACTTTCTAAGTAAGGTGTTAGAAAAAGCAATGAATGACAAGTAGATTTGATCCTAGGCATGCTAACTCCATAGTTTGTGCCACTTATATAGAACTATAATATGAACCAATTGAATGTCAACCTCGTAGAGCTACTTAATATGTTGAGGTCGGCTAAGGGATAATTCAAGGATCGAAACACGTGTTAGCCATAAATGGTAAGGCCTTGTGTTTGAAAGGTTCGAAGAAGCGTAAGCATGGTTCTTAGAAAGGTAATAAAAATGTTCCAACTGACAAAGGTAAATGTCACCATTGTCACAAGAAGGGTTCTTTGAAAATAGTCAGAGAAAAGAAAGTGTCAGACTCTTATGCTTCTAGAGGAACTTTTGTTGTTCAAAATTATCTTACAATCAATAAATTTCCTTGGGTTATAGATATTGAATCTGCGACTTAAATCTATAATTCATTACAAGGGCTTAAGGGCGGACGATAGGTGGTGAAGGGTGAACCAAGGCTTCAAGTTGTTGATGGATCTATAGTAGATGCAGATACAGTTGGAGACTATCAATTTACATTTCCTAATGGATTTGTTTTAGTATTTAATAATTATTATTATGTTAAAAACTTTATTCGCAAATTCATATCTGTTTTCTAGATTGCCTGGGACAGGTTTTGATTTTCATTGTAAAGACAGTATTATGAATATTATGTTTGATGGAAATAATATTTGTAATGATGTTTTATACAATGGCATTTACATACTTAATTTTAATCATATCTATGTAGTTAATAAATCTTTTATTGACATTTATAGGGTACTTTTGGCACAGATCCTTATTAAGTTTCAAAATTCACGAAAAGTCCTTCACTAAATTTCAGTGTAAATTAGGTCCCTGTTTTTTATTCACGATTATTGCAGAGCATGATGCAACATTTCATAAAAGTTGCTGACATTTCCGCAACATTTCTGTACACTGTGAACATAGTGTATGAAAGTTGCTGAAATATCAACACTTATTTATAAAAGTTGCTGATATTTCAGCAACATTTCTGTACACTGTGAACACAGTTTATGAAAGTTGCTGAAATATCCGCATTTATTTATAAAAACTGCTGACATTTCAGCAATAATTTTTCTTTGTTTTTACAATAAAACTTCGACACAGATAGTTGCTGAAATATCAGCACTTATTTATAAAAGTTGCTGACATTTCAGCAATAATTTTTCTTTGTTTTTACAATAAAACTTTGACACAGATAGTTGCTGAAATATTAGCACTTATTTATAAAAGTTGCTGACATTTCAGCAATAATTTTTCTTCGTTTCCAGAAAACAGGGACCCGCTTTACAATGAAACTTTGACAGGGACCCGCTTTACAATATGAAAGTATGATAGGGATGCCTCCCTAATTTCCACACATTTATAATAGTTATCTACAACACTGTACACTAGGTCATATTAGTGATAAATGACACAAACTAAAAACTGAAGGTTTTTACCGTCATTTAATCATTTGACATTGATGAGTCATGTCTCAAAGGGGAAATGACCAAGCACCCTTTTGGTAAGAGCAACGAAAGAGTAATGAACTCTTGGATCTAATACATATCGATGTATATTGCATGATGCCTAAGGTAACAAATGATCATTCATCTTACTTTGTAACCTTTACAGATGATTTGTCAAGATTGGGAAATGTACATCTTATGAAGAATAAATCTGATGTCTATGATAAATCAAAGGAGTATAAGGATGAAGTTGAAAATCAAACGAACCATAAAATTAAAAACACTAATCTGATTGAGGAGGTGGGTATGTTGGACAAGAACTCCAATAGTACTTAAAAATACAATGGAATTATCCCTAAGATTACTCTACCTTGTACTTCGCAACACAATTGTGTTTTAGAAAGAAGGAATTGGACCCTACTAGATATGGTTTGTTCCATGATGAGTAAGGTTGAGTTACCTCTTTTCGATTGTGGATATGTGCTGAAACCGCAATGCATATGTTGAATTTGATGACTACTAAATCCATGTCTAAGATGCTATTTGAGATATGGCATAGGAAGTAAATCCATCTTAAGTATTTGAAGGTGTGGGGTTGTGCAGCCTGCATTAAGAATGTTGACTCTAATATACTTAAGGCAAGATAAACTTTATGTAAATTTATAGAATATCCCAAGAATTTTATGGGATATATTTTCTATAACACTGAGGACCAAAAGATTAATGTTTCTCGAAATGTTTTCCTTTTGGTAAAGGAATTTCTATCAAAAAAAATTAATAGCAAAGTTGTAGACTTGGATGAGATCCGAAAAACTAACACAGAGGCCGAGCCGGTAGAAGAATCAAATTCACCAATATGTGGAAACATGCAACCTATTAGAAGGTCTAACAGGGAATCTTGCGCACAAAAGAGATACTATAGTTTTATTATGGATGAAGAGAAAGAAGACTGTGACTTAGAAGACAACACTCCCTTCTTTTTCCGACTAGTGTTTGTACCAAAATTGGGCACAACACTCTTCGGAAGTGTTTGAAGAGATAAAATGAAGAAATTAAATGTAAAAAGAGGATTATCTAACAAACACTTCAAACAATAATCATAAAAACAGCAAAAGAACGCAGAGATTCAGTGGTTCGGCGTATTTGCCTACATCCACTATGAAATGATTGACTTTTATTAACTTTTGCTCGCTGGTTACAATGAATTACAACAGTGAATTTTGAGTACAACGGTGATTTTCGAGTACAACCATGATTTCGGCAGAGTCTGGACGTAGGAGAGCCAAAAAGTCCCTTTTCTATAGGTTCTGGGCTGCTATTTATAGGCGTAGGCTGCAAATATCTCACTCAGATCTCGGATGACCTCTTCTCTCACGTGGGTGGGCCCACACAATCGATCCCATGACATTTCCACTCGGTCCGTGATCGATACGAATGAATTTCGTATCGACCAAAATTTCGTCCAATCGAGTCGAGATCGATCATGAACATTCTTGAGGATGTACGTAAGCTCCTGTGAAAATTTGGTGGCATTTGGACTTGTAGATTTTGAGTTATGATCGATGCAAATTCATGCTTTTCGAAGGCTGTCGAGTTCGTATCGATGCTGTTCTTATCGATGGTTTCGCATCGATAGTTCTGCACGTGATGATAGTTGACGTGGTGCTTGTTTTTAGGATCGATCCACTTTCGATGCCGAATCGATCGAGCCTTTCCAATGTTTACGCCTCGTTCGTATCGACCCATCTTGGCCATGTTCGTATCGATCAACTATGCCTCATTTCGTATCGATTCTGTGTATTTCTTTCATACCAATGTTTTGTGTTTAGTTCGTATCGATCATAACAGGTCTGTTCGTATCGATCGTAACTGCTTTGTTCGTATCGATCACTGGCCGATCGATACGAAGTAGCGGCTTTGAGTGGTTTTGTTGGATACGAAGTGAACTGGGTTGATTGATGCGAACAAGCTGGAGATGATGGATGCGAAGAATGCTGCTTATTTGATGGATACGTATGGGATGGTTGGAAGACTATGGATACGAAATGGGCCAACTCCGATGGATACGAAGGAAGCCGTCATTCGATGGTTTCGAACAAGGGCAACGCTGATGGATTCGAACAAGGCTGATCCGACAGAAGTTGACTGATGGATACGAACAAGCTTACTTTCCTGGTTTGCATCGATCACATCTTGAGCATATGAACTCGTATTGAATTGAAATTTGGAACATTGGCTTTCATTGCTTTTCTTGTCATGCCACATCAATTGTAGCTCGATCCAGACTCAGATAAAATTCACCAGTATCCATAGTGAATCTGTGTATAACCGATCTTCAGGGAGAACTGCCCTCGATTTTCAGTTAAGTCCTTGGTGTCGCGGCCTTTCCAAAAGGCGGGATAACATTTGCCCCCCAAAGTACGTCTTGTGAGAACATGATGTGCTTTGAAAAGTTTCAATCTTCATCCTGAACATTTATATCCAACTTATCTGAACGGTTGTTGTCTTTTCATTGAAAGCTGTGACGTTTGATTGATCTTTAGAAATGTAAATTATGAACTGCTGACTGCCAATTGTTGTACCGTGTACTGTTGTAGCTGAGTGTTGTATGATAGTAATCTGTCATTCGTTGTTGTACTTGTCACCAGGTGAGCATTCAATTCCTATAAATTTTAATAATTAAATGTTGATTTATGGCATATAGAATATATATAAACTTGGCTCTCGTCAACGTTTGTTCGCTCACGAGTCATTGCCGAGTTCTTTAGTTCTTGCTTAGATCGAGTTTCGTATCGATCCTCTTCTGAATCGATGTGAAATTTGAGTTGTAGCAACGATCGATGGTCGTTTTAAGTAACTTCCTTCATATCGACCCTCTCCTGGATCGATGCATGATGTTGGAATGCATGCTTCGTATCAATGGTTATCGATATGAAATTGATAACCCTTGGGGGTACATCGTATCGATGGATATGAGGTTTAGGTCTTCGAGCAAATGGATATGAAATAAGTGCGTCGGATCGTTCTGGATCGATGGATACGAATAAGCTTCTTCGTATCGATGGTGTGGAGTGGTCCAAACATGGTTTTGTTGTGACTTTTGTGTCGATGGGCTTATGATGGATACGAACAGTCCAACCGGTCCTTCGAGTATCATTCGTATCGATGACATGGGAGACCGCATTCAACTGGTCAATAACTGGGAGACGAATCGTTTTTCCTTCTTGGTTTCGTATCCATATAAATAAGTTTTATACTTAACCAATTTTCCATCTCCTTTTACTTTCCAGCTTGTCTTCGTATCGATTGAGAAACCGGGAAATAGAAATTGCCTCCGTCCAAACTAATACGCCTCCTTAATCCCTTGAATCTACTTTTCAATCTAGGTAATTAGTCAATGAATTCATGATAGAAACGATAAGACCCGAGTTTCAATGCCAATTCATTCAAAGTTGTGGCCTATTCCGGCGTTGTTGATGCTGGAGTCGGGTCGGAGCGAGGTCGAGGAGAGAACAATGGCGTTAAGGCTGCTTGGAGGAGAAGAAGTATGGAGGAACACGTGGGCGGTGTTCGTGTCGATGACGGATGAAAGCCGAATTCATATCGATATGGGTTGAGAATATTCGTATCAATCTAGGTGATGGTACTACGTAACGAAGAATTGAAAGCCTTCGCATCGATTGATGATGTATTTCCCTTTCGGGACGATCGATACGAAGGATTGAGGACGATCGATATGAAGGCTTGGACCCACTGACCGATACGAGGATGGTGCACATGATCGATACAAATCGCCTGCCATGGGACCGATACGAATGGATCTCTGATGGTCGATTTGAACTCGCATAGTTTATGGATACGAGTTGCCTCCTTGACCGATACGAATTGGAATTTTGGTGATCGATCCGGGTCGAATCTTTATGAATTCAAAGCACTTTGTACACTTGAACATATGACTCCGACGAGCTTCTGCCTTGCATAATTTGATTTTACCATTTCACTGCATATTTGACTGCCTATCAAAGCTTGTCGATGGAATTGTAACTCAATCAATATGACGGTTGTGACGGTCAGCGATGACGGTCGCTCCGGTCGAACCTCGAAATCTTATCGTTTGAACATTTTCTCAAATTCTGCAGAATTTCTTAAGTGTTATGTAGCACTGCACTGCACAGCACATTGACGCACTTCACACTGGGAACACACGGGCTTATTATCATCTAATGATGATTTTTGATAAGTTGCTTAGCTGTGGAAGCTACAAGTTCACAGCAGCAGGAGCTTTAAAGTCCACCTCCCTTAGTAATAGAGATACTGGTCATCGCGACCGAAGTTATAGATCCAGCTCCGGATGAGCTGCCAGGTGCCAGGTTTATCGGGAACCCACAAGATTCTGTGCCATCCAACGTCTCCGAAGATATGTTAGGGCGAATATGCCTACGGCACGGTCTTCCGTTGGACGATGTCTTATTACCGGGACCGAATGACAAATCGCATGCTCCCCCGGAAGGGTTCACGGCTTTCAATCGACATTCGTGCACAGTTGGAACACTTACCCCATTCAACCAGTACATTCGGGAAGTGTTGGTTTTTTCCGGAATTTCCCCCTCACAATTACATCCCAATAGATACGCGCTGCTGAACAGTCTATTCATTATATTCATGGAACATCTTTTTCGTCCCTCGACCCAGATCGAGATAAGATATTTTTTAACGTTAAGAGTCGGCGAGACAGTCCTTCGTTCACATTTCTAGAGGCAGTTAGGAACTACCAAGTGGTGGCCGAATCCTGGACTAGACTTAGTTATTTCAAGACAGAGTGGTTCTACGTCTGATGCCTTCCAGGGTTTGCTAGTTGATGGTTGGTCAGACGTAAGTGTTGCAATTTTTCCAGTGGTTAACGAGATAACCATAGTTGATGTCGAAACTAATACCCTCTTTCTTTTACAACTGCAATCCTGTGACCTGAGGGCGCACACTTTAAAGAAAAAATATGGGTCCTTCAAGAAGTGCCAAGTGAAATGAGGGAAATTGAGTTGGTGCTTTCAGATAGAAACTTGAGAACTGTTGGGCTAATCGAGCGAAAACAAAGCATAAGACTTGAAGGAGCACTTAGGGCAGCCCCGACGAAGCGGGGGAAGCATAAAGCTCTCGGGGTTGTAATTGCTGAAGTGGGTGATGAAGAATACACACCCACGAACGATGAACCCGCAGCCGGGCCTTCTGACAGTTTTCAAGGTTCAGAGGGAAGGAGAAAAGGCAAGGCAGTAGCACACAAGCGTCACAAATCTTTGAGATCGAAATCCGTAATTGTGTCCCTGCCAACCTCCGGTGTTAGAATTTCGGAGGCACCTCCCTCGCAAGTAGAGAATCCTTTTGAAGGACTTTCTGATATTCTGATTCCGGACTATGTGTCACTTCAGCACGACACCGGATTGGAGGGGCTTCAAAGTGCTCTAGATTTAAGCGAGTCTCTTCCCACAAGTGTGGCCGACATTACCGGTTGGTCGGGGGGTTGCACACACATATACACTTCACGGCATTACACGGTTTCCAATTCTAAGTTATCTACTTTGGGAGATTACTAACTCTATTTTTCTTTTATTCTATAGATACAATGAATAGGCGAGATTCTATGCATGGAAGTCTTTGCTCAGCGCGCTAGTCATCGAGTTCGTATTATGAGTCCCGTCGAAAGGAGGATGATAGAAATCGAGATCGCGGTTATTCCAGCCAAGAGCGTTATGAGAGGGATAGAGATAGAGATAGAGAATATAGATACCGATCCCGGTCTTGCTCTCCACCTCCTCGATTCCCTACACAACCTTCTACTCACATCACACACCCCTTGGAGCCTCCACGCCAAAAACCATCTTCTCACGCTCCGAGGTCTGAGTCTCAACACTGTAGGACCGAAAGTACAACTCTCACTATTACTGAGCAGGCTATTACCGAGCCTGCGAGGGAAGGAGCGATTAAAATTGCCCCGTTGAGAAAAGATTTTTCAAACATTTGCTTTGACGGCTTTATCTTCCCTCCTCACTTAAAGAAAATCCCATATGAGGCTTAACAAAACGATGCACGACTATATCCATGATATTTATACCCAATACAAGGAGTGGATGGAAGCCGCGGATAAAGCGTCGGAGGTAGCTTTTGAGCGAGCAGAAATAATTGAGAAGTTATAAACCGACCTTGCCCAAAAAGACCGTATTATCCAAGTGCTCAATGACGAAGCTGAATCCTCTCGGAAATCTGAAATAGAGGCCACCCAAAAGTTGATGAGGCAACTCAATCTATGGCAAGAATGCAACAAACGCATTTCCCCTTGGTGGAGGAGATGGGCCATCGAAACACCACCGTCACATCCGAAAGGGACGCTACTCTGAAAGAACTCAATGAGCTTAAAGCTAAATTTTCTGAAATCGTCAAGGAGAAGGATGATGCAAACAAAGCAGCCCAGGAGCATGCGAGCAAGCGGTAGTGCTCCGGGATGAAAAGGATGCGGCTGCACATGGATCTGACCTGGCTCGACAATTATCCGACACACCTATATAACGCTTGGGGCTGGTTGGTGCAGGATGAAAAAACTGAACAATAAGCGAAATCGGTTGATGAGTTCGTGCTCGAGAACCGGGTGTTGAATGAAGATGAACGGAAAGTCCTTCATGATACAGTGATCTCATACGAAAAGGAGAAACTTGGCGCTCAACACTCGGAGGTTGGAGAAGGCTCTGGTGTCGAGCATCATGATATAAGTTTCGAAACTCTTGCACCGACTCGGCCTGAATCCACACCTGCGGTTGATCCTTCACCCATTCCTGCTTATAACTCGGATCAACCGTAGTTTTCTCCAGCCCGCTAGTAAGTCTCTGAAGCCGATCCGTCACCCGCGAGCCAAATTGAGGAAGGTACTCTGAACATTTTTATACTTATCCAAAATCGAAAGCGTTACTTGAAGTAATTACTAACATTTCCTCTTTTTTTATCCAGTGATTGAAACCACATCAGTCATGCCTCCTGCAACTCAAGAATCACGTCATGTGCAGATGGCCATTATAACAGAAGCGACCACCACAATGACCACGACACCAATTGATGAGGCATAGAGAAGCACACTTACTTTCGATGAGCAGATGATGGAGGAACTTCTTGGTCATCACAGTGACCCATTTGCCGATTTGCCGTTCGTTATGGGTGGAAGCGCACCAATGACAAGTTCTTCGGCCCCAACTTTAGGAGTCCCCAGCGATGCACAAACACTTCATGAAGAGGAAATTATAGCTGAAATCAACGTTGAGATGGAGGCAACCGTGCGGGGCAGTGGCTTTGGAGTGGAATGGCGGGACCTGGTCCAGCCCCTTTGCGAATGATATCTTCGGGAGGAATGGTCATTGAGACTAGTGTGCCTATACCGCCTCCTACTGTTGATTCTGTCCCTCTGATTCGGCCTTCAGGAAGTGTTCCAATACATTTGAGTTCAGAGGAGGAAATTGATATAATGCCCTTGACTGGAGATCGGACGCCGAAAGGCAAGGGCTCAAAGAGAAAACCAAGTGACAGCTCCAGCGGGTCCACACCGAAGAAGAAACCGAGAAAGAAAAAAGAGTAAATACGTCTCTTCGGCTCATTTTTGAGTAGATGGGAATTTCTTTAGCTTTTGTTGGCCGTGTACAGATGCGGGTTAGGCCTCTGCTAGTAGGACTTTTGGGATAAACTTGTACTTAATTTTCTTCCACAAATAGTTGAAATAGAATTCCATTTTGTTTTCAATCAAATTTTTGTTTGTTTGCTTAAGAGTTTCAACATTTGAACTCCAGTCCATTACACTTGTGTAGTTTCAACCTTTGGATTGGATTTGATTTTATTTGTTAAGTCCTGAAATCATGGCTATGGGTCATGACCGAATGTTAAGCCGAACTCCGATGCTGCACTATCTCGGTCAATGATTTGCACTTAAGTTCTGCCCCAGTTTCAGGGATGAATTGTAAAGATGAGTTAGCGATTGTACTTCGCCTTCAACACATCGAGCTTAATGTTGTTGACTTGATGCTGAAACAAGGAAATTCAAGTGGTCGAATCACTCTCGCTCATCTATCGACGATTGCATCTGCACTCCGGGGATTTGCATTTGTACGTTGATAATCGGTCATGCCTGCTTAAGTTTCAAGCATATGTCCACGCTCCGGGGACTTAAGTTATTTTATGGGTGGTCAGTCACACCCGCTTGATACAGCGTTTCGTCCGTACTCCAAGGACTTAAATTAGTTTGCGGGTGGTCAGTCACACCCGATTCGCGTTTAAACTCCAATCCGCTCTCTGGGGATTTCGAGTTGATTAGTGTTACGGATGATCGATTCATGTCCGGTTTATGTTTAAACTCCAATCCGTGCTCCGGGGACTTAGAGTTAATTGCTGTCGATACTCTGGCTCACACTCTGGGAACCCGGAGTTAGCTGACGTTTGTACTCCAGTTCGCACTCCGGGAATCTGAAGTTAGTTGATGTTGACACTCCAGTTCACACTTTGGGAATCCGGAGTTAGTTTATGTTTATACTCCAGTTTGCGCTCTGGGAACTTGGAGTTGGCCGACAAATGGTCATTCACATCTGTTCAGGCTTTTAGGATTTCGTTCGCACTCCGGGAACGACAAATCTATCAGGATTGTGGATGGTCGGTTCACATCCACCCTGAGTTGACAAGCGAGGTCGTTAGATGGACGGATCCATCCTCCTCAAACTTAGTCAAGATATGGGCGAAGTCATTAGGTGGACGGATCCACCCTCTTCGAGACCGTGTTTATAAGTTTGTACTCCAGTTCGCACTCTGGGAATCTGGAGTTGGTTAAAGGATTGTCATGTATCAATCCTTTTTTGGCTTCAGTGTGATGACTTATCCCCGAGCTCGGGTTTCACTTAGTGAGTGACGGTCGTATCACAGTCACTCCCTATTTGAATAACTTCCACCATATAATGGAACTTAGCTCTCTGTGCATAGTGATGGCTACATGATGCATTTCAAATAAATCACAGCTTTGGCTCGAAGAGATTGCATTTTATTGCTGAAATAAGAAAATACGACAAAATCATTTGCCTTATTACAAATTCAAATTTTGAAATGCATAAACAAACTGTAAATGAAAAGTACACTGAATAAATAAACAGAGCCTGTTATGTGTAGTAGACACGAAGACTCTCGCTGTTCCAGGCTCTCGAAAGAGTGAGACCGTCAACGATCGATAATTTGAATGTGCTATCTCCGAGCTTTCGTTCGATAGCATACGGCCCTTCCCATGTTGGTTTCATATGCGAAGGGACCGGATAAATTCTCTTAAGGAAGAGATCGCCGAGTTCAAAGGTTTGGGGTCGGACCTTGGCATTGTATAATCGGGTGACTTGACTTCGATTTGCTGCTGCCCTCAAATCAGCCTCTTTACGCTTCTCATCCAATAAATCCAGAGATTCGGCAAGTAGTATAGCATTTGTCTTTGGATTATAGTATGGCACACGATGAGAAGGCACTTCTAATTTGATTGGAATAACAGCTTCTGAACCATAAGAAAGAGAGAACGGAGTGTGGCCGGTCGTGGACTTGTGGGTTGTTCTGTAAGCCCATAAGGCCACAGGAAGTTCATTGACCCATTTTCCCCCGGCCTTTTCCAGTCATTTCTTTAGAATAGACTTTATAACTTTATTAACAGCTTCAACTTGTCCATTCGTTTAAGGGGGTGCAACTGCAGAGAATTTCTTTTGGATGTGAAATCGTTGATAGAAATTCTTAAATTCAATACTGCCGAATTGAGCTCCGTTGTCTGTGATGATGATATATGGGAGACCAAATTGGCAGATGATGTTACGCACTACAAAGTTGATCACCTTCTTTGTTGTGATTGTAGCAAGGGGTTCAGCTTCTGCCCACTTGGTAAAGTAATCAACTCCTAAGATGGCGTACTCCGCACCACCTTTGGCTAGAGGTAGAAAGCCAATAATGTCAATGCCCCATACTGCAAACGACCATGGACTGACCATTTGAGTTATTTCGGTAGGTGGGGCTCTTGGAATTCGAGCGTGCTTCTGACATCTGTCACATTTTCTAGCGTAATCCGATGCATCGCGATTTATGGTCAGCCAATAGTAACCATATCGGAGCACTTTCTTGGCAAGGGCTTGTCCCCTGGTGTGATCGCCACATTCTCTTTGTGCACATCATGTAATACGCGTTTGATTTCATCGTGAGCGATACACCAGAGTAAAGGAACAGAGTATCCTCTTCTATAGGTTACTCCATTCTGAATAGTAAACTGCGAAGCTTTTCGAAGAATCTCTCTTTTCACTCCTGCGCTCTGGCAGGGTTCCGTTCTCAAGATAATTTTTGAACGGAGTCATCCATGACTTCTTCTCGGGAATTACCTCAAATATCCAATCTGTCTCCATTTGATCGATGCTCAGGGAAGCTAACGTCTCCACGGGAATAAGTCCCATTTGTTGTGCCTCGCATGTACTGGCTAACTTTGCTAATGAATCGGCTTTCTGATTGCGCTCTCGGGGTATGCAGTAGATGGCATAATAATCGAACTGATTTAGTATCTCCTGGACTCGAGCTAAATAAGCAGCCGACCTTCGGTCTCTGGCTTGGTACTCCCCCCGAACTTTACACACGACCAATTGTGAATCCCAAAAAAATTCCACAGCAATGATTTTCAAATCTCTGGCAAGTCTCAATCCGGCAAGCAGGCCTTCATACTCGGCTTCGTTGTTGGTCACACGAAAACCAAACTTTAAAGCATAACATATAGATCTACCTTCTGGAGTTTCAAGTACAACCCCAGCACCCGAGCAACGGTTGTTTGATGCACCATCAGTATGCAACTTCCAGATATACTTGGGAGATTCACTGGTTTCGGGCAAGTCCTCTAGGATAGTAAATTCAGCTATGAAATCTGCTAGGACTTTTCCTTGAATGGCTCGCCTTGGAGTGTAAGCAATATAACACTGACTTAGCTCGATATTCCACTTGAGTAACCTACCAGACATCTCAGGCCGCGTGAGGACCTGTGATAATGGCTGGTTGGTGTAAACGGTGATAGGGTGAGTCTAGAAATACAGACGAAGCTTCCTCGAGGCAATAACAAGAAAATAAGCCAACTTCTCTAGTTTCGGATAATTTCTCTCAGCTTCGGTTAGTCGTTTGCTAATATAGTAGACCGGATTTTGTACCCGGTCTTCCTCCCGAATTAGGGCAGCACTGATTGCTTTTTCTAACACCGCCAAGTAAATGTACAATTTCTCGTGATTGATAGGCTTTGACAGAATTGGCGGTATGGAGAGGTGTTGAATTAGTGCTCGGAATGCGCCCTCACATTCCGTAGTCCATTCAAAGTTTCGTTTCCCTTTTCGGATCAGATCAAAAAGGGGAATGCATTTGTCAGTGGACTTTGAAATGAACCTGCTCAGTGCTGCTACTTTCCCGTTGAGGCTTTGGACTTGCTTTAAAGTTCTTGGAGTCTCAAGATTTCTAATCGCCCAGATCTTTTCGGGATTAGCTTCGATTCCTCGAGCGTTGACGATAAACCTAAGGAATTTTCCGGATGCGACCCCAAAGTGACATTTCAACGGGTTGAGCTTCATTCTATATTATAGGAGGATATTAAACATTGATTCCAGGTCTCTGATATGATAAGCGGAGAATCGCGACTTTACGAGCATGTCATCCACATATACCTCCATGGTTTTTCCAATCTGGTTAGCGAACATTCGATTAACTAACCGTTGATAAGTTGCCCCAGCATTCTTAAGTCCAAAAGGCACAACTTTGTAGTAGTAAAGCCCTATATTGGTTATGAAGCTGGTATGCTCCTGGTCGGGCAAGTGCATGGGTATTTGATTGTAGCCAGAATACGCATCCATGAAGGATAAAAGCTCATGCCTAGCTATTGAGTCTACTAGCTGATCGATCTGGGGAAGTGGAAAACTGTCTTTAGGGCAATCTTTATTCAAGTTTGAGTAATCGATGCACGTTCTCCATTTCCCGTTCGGCTTTCAAACAAGTTAAGGATTTGACACACATTTCGGATATAATGCATCTTGGATAAACCCGTTCAATTTGAGCTTTTCTACCTCTTCTTTAAGAACGGCAGATCTCTCTGGATCCATACCACGCCTTTATTGTTTGACCGGGACATGCCGCGGGTCAATATTCAATGTGTGGCTCGCGATGTCCGGCGAGATCCCACACATGTCAGAGTGCGACCAGGCAAACACGTCAAGGTTTGCCTGGAGAAATTCAACCACTTCCTCTTGCATCTATTGTCTTAGCTAAGATCCAATCTTTATCATTCTAGAATCATCATTATCATCGATCGGAACATCGATCGTCAGCTCGGCCAGGGAAGCTTTACTATCTTTACTTTCGTCTTCACTTTCAGTATCTCTCGGGTCAAGATCCCTGGGGAATTGGTTGGTGTGCCCGGGTCAGGGCCCAGGCGTCAATTGTCAATTCTCAGCAAAGCGGATGCAGAGAGATTCCTCTATGCCCTTCCCTTTTTCTTTCCGCTGCGCCTCCCACAGCTCGACAACATAACATGCTCATCCAGCAGCCTAATCTCCCTGAACGACTCCAAATCCATTATCGGTAGGTAATTTTTAAGTCAAACACCAAGGGGCAATGGCATCCCTGAACTCGGCTAGGGCCGGTTGGCCCAAGAAGGTATTGTATGGCGAATCTATATCCAACGCAACAAACTGTAGTATCCGGACTCTCCGATGTTCTTTGATTCCCAATTCCACTAGTAGCTCCACCATCCTAGTGGGTATTGTCGCACTTCTATTAAAGCCATGGATATGGTACTGACAAGGCCTTAGATCCTTTGCTTCCATTTTCATCTGATCATAAGCTCGTTTAAACAATATATTTACTGGGCTTCCACTGTCCACCATGATCCTCTTCATCCAAGCAGGACCTGTTTGGGCTAAAATGGCAAGTGGATCAATGGTTGGGGCTTCGACTTTATCGGCATCTCGGTCTCGAAACACGATGTCATCAGTCATCGACTTCTGTTGCTTGGCTAGAACCCCATCTTCCAAACTACTACAACATTCAAAGTCCGCATGCCTGATAGAGTTAGCATACGACTCCATTTCCCTCCAGCTTTGATCTATCGGATGTGGACCACCACTAACAGTATTTATCACCAACCTCCCACTGGTACGAGCGGGTTCCTCCGGTATCGCCTGATTTGGTACATGGTTCTGATTTGATGGGCCCGCACCTCCAAATTACGGCGCTTGCACAAACTGCTCCAACTTTCTCTTCCGTATCAACTTTTCAATGAGATCTTGCAAGTGACGGCACTCATTCGTGTTATGGCCATAACTTTCGTGGAATCTACAAAACTTTGATGTCTGGATCTGTTTCTGCGATGACTGTTTCAGAGCAGGTTTCTTGTACTGAATGGTATTGCAGGTCTGTAAATACACATTTTCCAATGACGTCTTCAAAGGAGTATAATTATCAAACATAGGAGCCCTATGTCGTGGACCACGATTCTGATCCCGTTTCCTATTTTGATTACCATCGCCTTTCTGTTGATTTTCTTTATTCCGAATGTTCAATTGCACTTTTTTGGAACTCTCCCCGGATTATTTAACATCAACATTGCTCTGAATTCCTTCCACACTAGGCCATGCGTCATCCTTTTTCCTAGACTATTTCGCATCCTCCCTTCTCAAGAATTGGGCTGCCTTGGAATAGAAACGGTCAAATGACGCAGGGTGTTTTTCGGCCAACCAATTGCGGAACTCGGAGTCAAGGTCGATCCCCTTAGTCAGTACCATCAGAATAGTATTATCATTGGGATTACTAATTTCAGCGCATGCAGCATGAAATCTCTCCAGATAACGTCTGAGTGTCTCCCTAGGAGCTTGAGTGACACTAGACAAAGCATCAACATCTTTTGGCCTTGCGACATGCATACGAAACTGCTCAATAAACTTTGTTGCCAACTGATCGAAACACGAAATCGATTGAGGTAGTAAACGAGTGAACCACATAGTTGTTATGCCCCTAAAGAGATCGGGAAACTTCGACACTTAACTGCATCATCAGCTCGTGCAGCATTCATTAACCATTCATACTTCAGGATATGTTGATTAGGATCAGAGCTCCCTTCACAAACGGGTAAATTCGGCATCCTGAATCTCCGAGGTGGTTCGGCATAAAGTATCTCATCAGTAAAAGGGGTATGACTCCAGGAGATTCCCCAGTCGTCATTAGTAAGAGCCTGACTTTCACGGATCATTTGACGGATCATCGTCAGGATGTCAAGCATCTGGACATTTTGAGCATGTTGGGCCAAGGTGTGGTCGGGTTCCACAATGCGAAGAGGGGCCGGTCGTGGTCGATGATCCATGTCTCGCCTCCTTGGTTCTATGTCTTCAAGGACATAAGGCTCAGGAGAATGGTTGCGTTGGCGGTGGGTCGGATCCATTCGGTTCCGAGCATCAACTCCTAAATCAATAGCAGTGGTAGTACGGTTGTCGGTAATATGATATGGGGTAGCGCCACTTCGGGAGGAGGGTCCAGTTTGATGGCTGGTTGACGGGCCAATTCTCGGTTACCCAGGATTCAATGTGTGTTGATGCCCCATGGCCTGTGTGTAACTTCCATCCAGTCGTGGACGCGTGGATCTATGATGGTAGTTTGAAGAGGCTAAACTCTCAGTGGATGAGTAGGAAACCTGATCCCTCCTGGATCTCCTTCGTCTTTGACGATTTAGTTGGTTAGTCAATTCCGCATTAGCACGAAGCTGTTGAGTGAGCTGTTGTCGACTCTGTGTCAGCTCTTGCATTAGAATTTGAAATTCTTCCCTGGTGACAGGGCCTTGCGGATCCGATGGTCCGACAGCATTCTGATCGGCAGGAGGTAGTTGTACGGGATTCTGTTTGTCCCGTCCTTTTGGATCTGCGGTAGTTGAGGTAGTCCTAGTGTTAACCATGATAGGTAGCGAAGCTCTTTCCTATACTTGATGCAAATCTGAATAGGATGGAAGAACTTTAAACTGGAAATCTAGATCTTCTTCTTAGATTTATGCAATCCGATATCGATAGTAGATCCAACGAGCAGGAGAAAAATTGGGTTTTCTCGGTGAAAGCACCAAAGTGGTTGTACCAAAATTGGGCACAACACTCTTCGGAAGTGTTTGAAGAGATAAAATGAAGAAATTAAATGTAAAAAGAGGATTATCTAACAAACACTCCAAACAGTAATCAGAAAAACAGCAAAAGAACGCAGAGATTCAGAGTGGTTCGGCGTATTACCTATGTCCACTATGAAATGATTGGATTTTATTAACTTTTGCTCGCTGGTTACAATGAATTACGTAGTGAATTTTGAGTACAACAGTGATTTTCGAGTACAACAATGATTTCGGCAGAGTCTGGACATAGTAGAGCCAAAAAGTCCCTTTTCTGTAGGTTCTGGGCTGCTATTTATAGGCTTAGGCTGCAAATATCTCGCTCAGATCTTGGATGGACTCTTCTCTCATGTGGGTAGGACCACATGATCGATCCCATGACATTTTCACTCAGTCCGTGATCGATACGAACAAATTTTGTATCGATCAAAATTTCGTCCAATAGAGTCGAGATCGATCATGAATATTCTTGAGGATGTACGTAAGATCCTGTGAAAATTTGGTGGCATTTGGATGTGTAGATTTTGAGTTATGATCGATGCAAGTTCGTGATTTTCGAAGGCTGTCGAATTCGTATCGATGATGTTCATATCGATGGTTTCGCATCGATAGTTCTGCACATGATGACAGTTGACGTGGCGCTTGTTTTTAGGATCAATCCACATTCGATGCTGAATCGAATGAGTCTTTCCAATGTTTATGCCTCATTCGTATCGACCCATCTTGGCCCTGTTTGTATCGATCAGCTATGCCTCATTTCGTATTGATTCTGTGTATTTCATTTGTACTGATGTTTTGTGTTTAGTTCGTATCGATCATAACTACTCTGTTTGTATCGATCACTGGCCGATCGATATGAAGTAGCGGCTTTGAGTAGTTTTGTTGGATACGAAGTGAAGTGGGTTGATCGATGCGAACAAGCTGGAGATGATGGATGCGAAGAATGCCGCTTATTTGATGGATACGAATGGGATAGTTGCAAAACTATGGATACGAAATGGGCCAACTCCGATGGATACGAAGGAAGCCGCCATTCGATGGATTCGAACACTACGCCATAGATGACCTTCTGCAACATTTTTGCAAGGTGTTGCTAGCTAAAATGTTGCGACAGCTATAAAATTTTGGTCCTACTGCAACGTTGTATTTTTGGTGTTACCCTAGCCATAAAAATGTGTTGCTCTAGCTAAACAAGTGTAACTTGATGCAACATTTTTATATAGTGTTGCCATAGATATATTCTAATTAAAAATAATTAAAAATAATTTACACCTCAACGATCCGCACCACCATTTAAAACAAAATCTCAACCGTCGATTCACACCATCGATCCACACCTTACCAATTTCCATTTCCCGCTTTACTTTTCACTCACCCGCTTTCGTTTCTCACCCCCAATTTTCCAATCCCTAATTTTTATTCCGCCGACTTTAAAAAAAATGACGCCGCTCCTCTTGTTTCTTCGATCTGGAGAATAACTGGCTTTGCTTTTATCCCCTGTCGGCCATATCAATTTCCGTTATTTTCTTTCGCCTCGTGTCAGTTTTCCTCACTACTTCCGGGTTTTCTTCCCACGTCAACAGTACACTATTAGTTATTTTGAGATTTGGTTGTTCAGGCATTCGATTTCACAATCCAATATCACAAACCCAAATTCTTTAGTTGGGCGTTTCAGTCGATTGGGTGGCAGTGGATTTGTGATTTTGTTCAGGTTTTTGGCATTCTGGTGATTCGAGGTAAGGTTGTGGGATTACGATGGTTCAAGGAGTTGCTGATTTGGTCGCAATTTCATGGTTGGGCCTGATGTCAGAGTGGCAGGGGGTAGTCGAATTGGTTTCAATAAAGTTCTGGTTATTGGCAGGCAGGTGGAAGTAGTCGAATTGGTTTGGATACAGTTCAAAATTAGAGTGATGATATTGTAGTGTCATCAGTTTCTGATATCTCGAATGATAGTGGAATGGTTTTGGATATTGTCTCATATTGTAGACATGAGGGATTGAATGATTTATTGGAGCATAATGGATCAGTTTCAGTTGTTTGTTTAAATGGTAAGGGTATGTTTTGTATAGGTAATGGTGATCAGGTGTGTCTCTTTTATGTAAATGATAAGGAGAATGTGCAAGTTTTATCTTTAAACATGCATAGAGTTATCAGGAATTGCATAAAGCTTTGGGCTTGTGGCGTGAATAGTAATAATGGTCAGTTTGTTAATGCGCTCGTTGGAAGGGATATTTGCAGGCCTGTTTGTTTGAGTTTTGAGGCTAATTGTGCAGAAGTTGCATTAAATGGTAAGAAGGTTAGCGTTTTAGCTCTTGGTTTGAACTCGATTAATGTTCCAGTTTTCTTGAAGGCCTGTAGTGAGTTGAATTTGAATATAAAATGCACAGTTGAAATGATACGGCTATAGGAAATTGGAAGTAAGGACATTATTATTGATAGAATAGAGAAGGACACAAATTTAGACAATAAGCAAATTATTATTTTCATGGATGTGAAGGAATTGCAGAAGCATATTAGTCACTGTGTTGTGATACTGTCAAGGTGTGCAGGGTCAGACATCATGGCTTATTCTTTTGTTGATCCAAACAAGGTCATTTATTTTTATATTGACTCTTTAAAATTTATTTTGTACTTCTGTCTTGCATCTTTAAGAAGATCTACACCTCCTCCTATTTATGCTTGTGATTCTACTCATGTTTCCAAACTGGTAAAAGAAAATGTAGGAGTTATTCAGTAGTTAATATCAAAAGAAATGCTAGATTGTTAAAATTTAAAGCTTCTAGTTCATATACATGTGGGCTGATGGAATGCAATATATGCTTATAGTTTTGTAGTTTGTCTGTTCCAAATATTGATTCAATATATGCTGGCTACTATTGATTCAATATTTGTTTGTATGTCTATGTGTGTTATAATTTCAAAATTGCTTAATATGCAAAAAAGAATAAATGTAAAATTTTTATTTAGTAGAAGCAACTTCAATGCTAAATTACTATAATAGAATGTTTGAGTTTGGTAATTGGATATTGAGGTCCCAGCAAAATATATGAAATAAATAAACTCAGTATGTTGA
This sequence comes from Allium fistulosum, assembly GCA_030737815.1. Classification (NCBI taxonomy): domain Eukaryota; kingdom Viridiplantae; phylum Streptophyta; class Magnoliopsida; order Asparagales; family Amaryllidaceae; genus Allium; species Allium fistulosum. The sequence goes on from CM060905.1 coordinate 459,907,705, forward strand.
CCAAAGAGGCTTATAACCTGTGTATCTGTATTACTAATCGGACTCCTATATGTCTTCTCTGTAGGATTGCAATGGGCTTCAGTCCAAAAATTCATCAAATTTCAATGGTGGCCAACATATGAAATTGTCGAATGGTACTTTGCATCTTCATAATCAGGTTTTTCATGCTTCTCTATCATTTGGTCTTTTATTATTATTGTTATTATTTTATTTTTGGGTGAAATTTTGTGCTTATCAACCTAACGTAAAGTTACAGGAGCAAAATGGGATGAAACACTTTCAAATACCATCTTTTTCCATGGGGCCAGAATCTACTTTGAATAATTCGCCTGTATTTCATGCTTACCAACAGGTTTGTAGCTCGTAACCATCAAATTTTGTTTTCTTTGTGACATGGTTGTGGTTTTAGGCTGTCATATCCTAGTCCACATTTGATTGTGACTAATTTTCCTCACCTTATCGATGTTTTTTTTTCACGTTGAAGTTGCCACGATCTATTGAAGGAAATATTCTACAGCATCAAGTGGATGATTCAGCTCAAGCTAATAATACTATTGCTTCTAATGGTTCTGCAAAACCACGTGTCCGTGCACGACGTGGCCAGGCAACTAATCCTCACAGCATTGCTGAACGGGTCAGTGCATGTCTATATTCGTCAGTGTCGGTGTCTGTATAAATTGAAACTGCATATGTAATGAGTGAACTGAGTGATGTAGCGAGGAATATTGTATATGTGAATATCAGTGTTATATATCATTGAATTGTAAAATAGTGGAGTCGGGAATTTGTACTATTTCAAATGTTGAAATAAAATATTTATTTAAATAAATTACTGTTTGAATATCAAATTCTGTGCAATAGCATTTTATTAAATAAATATTTATTTCTATTAAAAAATCAAATAAGCTTTACATTGTGGGCCCCACAAATTCAGAAAGTTAATACCTATAGCAACATTTTGGAATGTTGCTACAAACACCTATGGATGTTGCTATAGACCCAAATAGGGTTCTATTGTAACAATATTACTTATGTTGCCTTTGAGGTCTAAGGCAACGGCAAAAATTGCATCACCCGAAAAGTGTTGCCATACACCTATGGCAACATTTTTTGGGCCTGACCCAACATTTTTTTTGTGTTGCAGAAGGCCATTTATGGCGTAGTGGAACAAGGCCAACGCTGATGGATTCGAACAAGGTTAACGCGGATGGATTCGAACAAGGCTGATGCAAAAGAAGTTGACTGATGGATACGAACAAGCTTACTTTCCTAGTTTGCATCGATCATATCTTGAGCATATGAACTCGTATTGACTTGAAATTTGGAACGTTGGCTTTCATTTCTTTTCTTGTCGTGCCACATCAATTGTAGCTCAATCCGGACTCGGATAAAATTCGCCAGTATCCATAATGAATCTGTGTATAACCGATCTTCGGGGCGAACTATCCTCGGTTTCCTGTTAAGTCCTTGGTGTCACGGCCTTGCCAAAAGGTGGGATAACAACTAGCACTACAGAGTAATGACTCTGTACTTTGGTTCAAAGTTATGAAATACGATATGGATTCCATATATGACAATAAAGCTTGGACTTTGGATGACATACCCAAAGGGATAAACCCATCGGCTATAAATGGATTTTTAAGAAAAAGCTAAATATAGATAAAAAGGTAGAGACCTATAGGGTAAGTTAGTAGCAAATGGGTTTCGTCAAATTCATGGCGTTGATTATGACGAAATATTTCGCATATAGACATGCTTATGTCCATTCAAATAATGCTTGTTATCAGTGTGTTCTATTATTATAAAATAAGGAAAATGGACGTTAAATTGCATTTCTAAATGGTGATTTAGAAGAGATCATTAACATATCGCAATCAGAAGGTTTATAGGTCAGTGGGAGCAAGGGAAAAGGCATGCAAAGTTTTAAGATCAATTTATGGTCTTAAGAACACTTTAAGGAGTTGGAATAAGTGTTTTGATAAAGTAATCAAACGATTCAGTTTTTATCAAAATACAGAGGAAAGCATGCACATATCGAAGAGAACATGGAAATGTTATCGTGCTCTTAGTCCTATATGTTGACGATTTATTTTTGATTGGTAATGACATTGCATTGTTACAAATAGTGAAAGAATGGTTATCCAAGAATTTCTACATCAAAGATTTGGGAGAAGCAACCAATTTACTTTTTATTAGGATTTATAGAGATAGATCCAAAAGGTTGTAGGGATTGTCACAATCCCTATACATGGATACCATACTGAAATGGCTCAGTATGGAGAATTTCAATTGTGAAAATGTTCTGATGCAATCTAGAATTATCCTTATAAGAAGGATGCTCCTCATACTGATGAGGAGAAGTGGCATATGAATATGATACCGTTCGCATTCGCAATCTCACGTACCGTCCGTTATGTACTATACCAGATGTATCATATGCATTAGGATACATAAGCTGATATCAGTCTAATCTTGAAGAAATGCTTTGGACAGCAGTAAAATGTATTCTTAAGTATTTAAGAAATGCTAAAGACTTGTTCCTTATATATGAGAATGACCTCCTTATGAAAGGGTATATAGATTCCAGCTTTCAAAGCAATATCAATGTCAGTAAATCGGTGCCGGTGTCCTGTTATGTATTTACATTGAATGTTGGAGTGATTAGTTGGAAATGTTCCAAGCAAGAAATAATAGTTGATTCAACAATGAAGGCTAAGTACATCTCCCTTAATGAAGCAGCTGAAGAGGCGGTCTAGATGCGCAAGTCTATGTATGAGCTAGGGATGATTCAAATCATTAAGAATATTACACTACTCATGAACTTTGTTCACTCGATATTACAACTATGTTAAACAGAAAACCATGAAGTGAAAATATTGCACAGTTATTTCGATTTGAGGGTAATATTGAGCTCAAATGTGGATACTCCATTTTGAGTGGAAGCATTGGAAGTTAAACGCTACTCAACAAAGAATTTGTCTCCTCGATTGCATGAGGTTGGTATCACGGTCAATTGTAGTCAAATCAAAGTTAAAATCTCTGGATAGAGTCGTATCGTTAATAATAAATGTTATATTAAACTATCCAAATGTGACATAATCATAAATTGGATCCACCGATGATATCTATCAACGATGTATTCATCCATATTGTCACACCACCACCTATGGTGACATGTGAACATTAATATTTGAATTATTTGAATACTTGTCGCTATTCACACCCATGAGTCACGCAGTTGAATCTATTCAGTCTTCAAAATACCATCTGATTTAAATAGTTTATAAATCTTGTAAATTGATTAAATTAATTAATTAATATTTAAGAAATATTCATTGTTGTTTTAATTTATGTACGGGATGTATTCAATAAATGGTATTGCCTCTAGAAATGTTCTGGGTGATGACTGGTAATTAATTGAGTGCATATATAGTAGTTACATATACATATCAATATACATTTATATTGAATATACATGACATCAATTAACATTGGATTTTAGAGCAATTTTGATCCCTTTTAGACCATGTTAAGGTTGTCTTTGATAAGGGATGAAGGAATCCAAGTTTCAACTTAGTAGGAGAGAATGGTGCTAGATCTTTTTGTCAGCTCTCTCTATAAAAGGGAACCTAAGGTAGTTGTTTTAGCTTCACTTTTTGGCTCACCCTTTCATTCAATTACTATCAAAGTCTCTCCCTCTTCATCACCATAGACAACCCCATTTCATATCTATATAACATAATACAAGTAGATCCAAAAGTGGGACACCATTAGCTAGCAATTATGGTGCTGATCTAGGAGATATAGGAGCTAGAACAGATCGAAACATGAATTTTGTAGGATCGATTTCACCCTAGAGGGGGGAATAGGGTGATACTAATAATAATAAAAATAAATGCGGAAATATATATATATATATATATAATAACTGCAGCACATATAATAGTAGAATAATAAAAGCAGAAATAGAACAACACCGATTTACCCAGCTTCGGCAATAACCTGCCTACGTGTTGCCCCCAAGGTTTCTACTAGAAATTAAGTAGTCAGGCACTTACACACGTAAACTTGCGACACCCGCTAATGACTAACCTAACTCTACGCTAAGAACCCTGCCACAACTCAGCCACTGAGTTACGAATTCTCGAATCACACCACCGTAGTTCGTAACCTAGTCACATGACTAGAGAGTTATACAATTTAAAAAGAAAAATTACAAAATAAATAAAAACAATTAAACAAAACCCTATATAAAACTTTAAGACCAAAGTAAATATGACCGGCCCACTTAATAATTTAAAAGAGACAGACTTCTCTTTTATTTTCTTCTGAGTAAAAATGTTGGCTGATTCTTTCTTCGTTCCTCTTCCAATAATTAGGGCTTTGCGAATTTGAAGCGCCGATTAAAAATTCAAATCAATTGCTAGTATTTCCACAATTGGCTTCAATGCTTCTTCGATTTTGGCTCGCGGTCGCTTTCAGGATTGAGTTCGACACTGTGAATTTGGTATGTGATTTTTGCCGTATAATTTCTCTGTTGTAGTTGCTTTGGTTCAAACTCGATTCGAGTTATTGATTTGGGATTTAATTTGAACCTTGGCTCTGTGATTTTTGCTTAAACTTGAATAATTCACTGCCAATTATGTTTTGGGTTATATAGGGATCGAACACTCTATATTTATGTTCGTATATTTTCTTTTGAATTCTTCGTGATTTGCACTTGTCCATTCGATTTAGCTTGAGCGCTTGTGATTTATTCTGACTTGTTCATCCCATACGTTTTGCTCCATGACTTTGAATTTGCTTCTTTTATTTCAGCCTTGACATGTTCATTGTACTCTTCATGAATTTGAATTTCCGTGCATTGCATTGGGCCAGTTCCTATGAATTCGGCATTTGAAATTGTGATAATATTTGGGTAAATTTTGGTTTTCTGGCTAGGTTCGAATTTTTGACTTTGGCATTTAAATTTGTAGTTGAACCAACTCTGACTTGTTCGAACTGCTACTTGTAATTGTTTGATTATTTCTTTTGTAGAACTGTAAACTGCAAATGAACTGTTCTTCCAGTCTTGCGTCATGTATATATTTGTTTGCATGTAGAGTGTAGCCTTGTTATTGTGTTCTAGTTTGAAGTCTAGTTTGGTTTCCACTGCATATATATATATATATATATATATATATATATATATATATATATATGTCTACATGTGTGTTCATGCATGTATATATGTATGTTGTGATGCTTTGTTCTGCTTGATGCTCTGTTGTCACCTCTGTTGCATTGTGTCTTCATGTGTTTGTTGAGTCCTTTATATTCACTTTGTCATTGTGAAATTTGATGTGATCTTGTCTGGTTACAAGATCTGGTCTTCATGTTTAGTTGTTGTGCACTACATATATATGTATACTTGTGTGTATACATATGTGTGTGTATATATATATATGTATGGTGGTTTCTTTGTGTAGCCTTCATCTCATGCTTGTTTACTGCTCCCATTGTTGTCTTGATACATGCCATTTCTTTGAGTCTGGAGCTTGTTGTACATATGACCAACCAGGTTTACATCACCTTATACATGTGCACTGAGCATGTGGACTTATGTTCAGTTGCATATGTAATTGTGTACATTTTCATTTGCATTTATTTGAACTGCATTGCCTTGTTTACCCATTGCTTGATGATCTTTTCTGACTTTGTTTCACTTGTTTGGTTCGACATATTTGATCTGGTCTGGATTCTTTGATGACCTTGTCTGGTCAGGTTGCTGTATTTGGTTGATTTTGCTTTTGTTGGTGGTTTGGGTTCATTGATGTGTTGAGCCTGATCTTCATTGTTATGTGGTTTGGTCATATTACTGGGTCATATAATCATGTTGAACTGCTTGTCCTACTGCCTTTATGTAACATCCCGCCTTTTTGTACGTTTTAAGCAGACACACATTCCGACTCAAACCATACAGAAGGGCGGATTGTTATTGGGGTGAAAAAGAAAAAGCAGAGAAAGAAAAAAACTAAACATAATCTAGTAACGGAATGACAAAATATAATAATCAAATAACAGTTCATGAAGCTGTATACAAAACATTTGATTATACTTATATAATACAAAATCAGAGATACACATATCAGAGATAAACAAATGATAATGCAGCGGAACAGTATGAATGCAGTGGAATAAATATAGTAAATAATAGTAGTACAAATCTTCGTCTTCATCCTCCAGAAATAAGGTCTTCAAATCCTGAAATGCTCAGGCTGACCCGAGCGAATTGAAAAGACAAAACACTCGAGTCAGAACAAAAAGATCTTATGTAAGTTAAATCAACGGTACATAAATAAATATGAGTGGAACGGCGTCAGAGATGTTTACGGGGTTTGACATCTCCTATCTAGTGTCTAACGTGAGTGCAGTAACTTAAGAGATGTTCGGGATTCGCATCTCCTAAGGATCCGTTAAACTATCTACTATGTAGTACAACACGCTATTATAATATGTCTACAGTAAGATAAACTATTAAAATAGCGTTAAGGCGTTACTCATTTCCCCCTTAACACATTTTATAATGCCAATAGTCTATATAGTACCATAACTCCACGTAAACTGGGGCCGCTAGAGGATACTCCATAGGTACGACATAAAACAAACTAGTAGAAGGCGCGCTAGGGTAGGTGACACGGCACAACTAGGCAATGCCAGGGTAGATATACAAATTACACTTCCGGACCGATAGTAACGCATAGTAGCTACTACCGCCCACCTCGGAACACAATCCCAAATCAAAAATCGAGGGTTGCCACCAAATCAATCGCAAAGTCAGAATATAGTATTGAAGGAATGTGCCCGATCGGAGGAATGGCCTCACTTAGCCCGTCAATTGCTCCTGTTTTAGCCACCTTATGCTAACTCACGGGAGTTAGGTCCACGTATGTATACCTTTAGGATCGTCGCCACCATCCTACTTCATTCCGGAATCTCCACCGCATGCACAGTTGTCAAAGTGGTTTACAGTATTGGCAGAGAGAATGACAATATCCGATCCCGGTCTCTTTAACAACTAATCGCTTATTACACACCGGATGGTTCTTTTACATTTCCAAAACCATTTCATAATTGATATCAAAATATCATATTCAATTTAAATCATATCATTTTCGAAATCATTACTTACTTCCGAAATCATATTCACCTTTGAAATCATATCACATTTGATTAGTTTGAAATTATATTCCCTTTCAAAAGTCATATTTCCAAAATAGGCTAAACTCTCATTTCAAAATATCATATTAAACCAAATATGTTATTTAATTCCCAACTTAGGTTATAACATCATTAACCATATTCACTTAAAAAAATCGAGGAATTGAATATAAACCCATCCATTTTACTTAGTTTGGAATTTAGAAGAAAATAGTTTTAATAGTTATAAATAGTTAATATAGATTTAAAATAGATTAAATATAATTAAAATAGATTAAGTAGCTTTAAATAGATTAATTAGATTTAAAATAAGTTAAAACGAGTTAATTAGTTTAAATTAATTAAATGGTTTAAAATAGGTTAAAATGATTTAATATAATTAATACAGGTTAAAATAGTTTAATACTTTGAAAATCTTAATAATTAGAAATTTTGAAATAATATATTTTTAAAACAGTTTATATTAAAACATGAATTTGGTATTAATATCAAATTAAACTATTCATTTCATTTCAACATATTTGGACCATTTTCAATTTCCATGTCAACAAACCAAATTCCAAACCTTTCAATTTCAAAATATTTCAAAGTTATTTTCAAACAACTTCAATAACTTAATTTCGATAGAATTTCAATTATACTTAAAAGTTTAACTATAAACTTCCAATTTAATTTCTTAAAGTAATTCCTTTTTAAACCAATTCACATTTCATCATAAACTTGATTTTCCAATAATACTTCAATTTACATGAATCAAATTTTATTTCAAAATATCATTTAATTAAATTCAAAAATTAAGGATTTAAAAATCATTTAATTTAACCAATCTGGTGTCAGTATATAATTCTCTACCCAAGGGTCAAGTGATACGGATATTTATCATTTCAATCCGCAATTTAAAATGTTATGGTTATATATCACTTCAAACCGCAATCCTAAATTAATAATAAAATCCATAAAATCGCTCGAGTCTATCATTTGAACCCATAACGATTTTTCCTTAATCTATTGATCATTCGGGTATGTATCATTTCAACCCATATTGAACTTGCAGTTTATAACGATAAAATAAAACATCCATTCATCTAGTATCAACAAACAACATCCACTATAAACCTCATCCAAATCAATCGATAAATATAAATATAGAACTGATAATCGATAATACGTATTTAACTGGCAATTTATATTCAATAATAAATTTAATAACGATTTAATTCAAATAAATTCAAATTAACGGAGATGATGATTTAAAATATACTAAATAGTCGTAAATAAATTCCTAATCACATCATAAATTTAATTTAACAAACATAAGAAATTTTAGAAGTTGCGAGTGGGTTAAAACACTCACCTTTGAATTTCAAATCGATTTGAAATTCAAATAAAGGCCCAAAATTCAATAGCCTTAGAATTCATCCAAACCAGCGTTAAAATGTCAGGAATTTTATTACCATCCCAACGCAAGAAACCGCACGTGAATCGGACCTCGTACAAGAAGTTATGATTATTAGAACGAATTGAAATTAAAATTTATATAAAATAAAACAAAACAAAATAAAATAAAAAAACACGTACACAGCTTCTTCTCAAATCAACAGTAGCGCACGCGAGAACCAACCACGCACGCGACTCGAAGCCGCAGCCACCCACGTCGTTGACGTCCACCTACGGTCGCGACACGTCAGAGGGTCGCCGACCACGCCTTGGCCTCCATCGATCAACCACGGTCCACGATCACGAAGAGAAAGAGCAATCGCCGCCACTTGGTTTAAACCCTACTCAAATTTTGCCACACGATCTAGTCGTCAAATCATCTAATGAACCATGCCGATGCAACCCCCTCGGTCCCCTCTACAAAACCCATAAACCAATTCGCCGATCCGTTGAAGTTGGTCAACGCGCGATGAACGGCCATGGATAATTCATCAATTTCATATCGAACCATGATTCAATTGCAAAACTGAATTGTAGATCTGAGATGCGCTCGTCGAGCGCTTCAAATTGATATATAATTCGATATAGTTTGTGGAGTTTGAAATTTCGATTTGAATTTGATTTTGAAATTGAATTGAGAAGTTTGTTTGGTTTGTCTGCCATTGAGAAGGAGGAGAAGACTGAAATGTACGTACAGACAAATGAAATTGAGGAGTGACTAGGGTTTATAACGAGCTATTTATAGCCAAAGCTGAAATAGAAAAGAACGGATCAGATTTGATTTGGATTGGAACGATAAGCGACCTGAAAAGCCCGTTCTGTCTCCGGAACAAAATTGGGTCAACCCATATATCAAACTAGATGTTTTCAAATATTTTAAACTCAATGGAACAGGTTTCAAGTCCTAATTCCATCATATGAAGAAGTTATGTTAAAATCAGCTTATTTCAAATTGATTTCAATTGAATTGATTTATGGGCGTTTCGAGTCCGTTCGACCAAACGACAAATCCGATCGCTACGAAACTTGAAATCCTGTAATAATTCACCGTTACGGATCCGATGAAACTGGTATCGTCGAAATCCGAGTTGGAGTCGAAGTGGAGCGAGTCGAAGTATGGCTCGAAGCGGAGCGAGTCGAAGTGTGGCTCGAAGCGGAGCGAGTCGAAGTATGGCTCAAAGCGGAGCGAGTCGAAGTAGGCACTTCCGATGGATTCGAACTAAGCGAGTCGAATGCGAGGCTGTTTTTATTCAATTTTGCATCAGTCGTAACTTGGGCATACGAACTCGGATTGACTTGAGATTTGGAACGTTGGCTCTCATAGCTTCGCTTCTCGTGTCAAACCAATTTTAGCTCGATCTGGACTCGGACAAAATTCGTCGATATCCATAGTGAGCCTGTGTATAACCAATCTCTGGGATGGACCATCATTGGTTTACTAGTCAATTCCTTGGTGTCACGACCTTGCCAAAAGGCGGGATAACATTGGTGAAGCTGAAATAGAAAAGAACAGATCAGATTTGATTTGGATTGGAACGATAACCGACTCGAAAAGCCCGTTCTATCTCTAGAGCAAAATTGGGTTAACCCATATATCAAAATAGATGTTTTCAAATATTTTCAACTCAGTGGAACAGGTTTCAAGTCTTAATTCCATCGTATGAAGAAGTTATGTTAAAATCAGCTTATTTCAAATTGATTTCAATTAAATTGATTTCTGGACATTTCGAGTCCGTTCGATCAAATGACAAATCTGATCGCTACGAAACATGAAATCCTATAATAATTCACCGTTACGGATCCGATGAAACTGGTTTCGTCGAAATCCGAGTCAATGGCCAAAATGGCTATTTTCACATTAATTAAATAAATTAACATTAAATTAATTAAATCACTTTCAATCCAAATTTTTAATTATTTACAACTCCTATCATTTTGGCTTACTTAGTAATTTATAACTCTTAAAAAAATTCCATAAAAATTTTATGTTGCATATTTCACCAATTTCAAAGTTTAAATTTCAATTTCAATATAATTAGAGATTATAAATTAAATTTCCAATAATTCAATTTAATTTGCTTTCCATTTATTATTCAATCAGTTTCATCTTATGGTATATAATTACCATTGGTTTATATCTTAGTGCATTAATAATTTCCATTAACGTAGTATTTAATTTCATTTACTTACAATAAATCCATTTATTATAAATTGAATTCCAATCATTTATAATTAATTCCAATAAATTGATTTGATTCAATTCCAATCTTTTTATTAAGTCCAATATTACTCTACAAACCTAGTTAACCTTTGTTTTACCTTTCATTACCTTAATATACTCCAATTTAACAACTTCTAAACATTGTATTACATTTCACATTAATGTAACATTTATTTACATTTATTTAAAATTGATTTCAATTCAACCAACTAAATAAACAGGTAATTTATAATAATTGTCACTATTTACTTTTAATTGCATTTATAAGTTTATTACTTACAGCAAATGTTACCATTTCCTTCATCACACTAATTTTATTCCATTTCCATTCATTACACACTATTTTATCAATAAGTCAACATTTTAAACTATAAATTACCTTTTATATCCCATTATAAATTAATGCACCCATTAATACAACAATTATTATAATTCTTTACACAATACTGGTTTTATTCAATTACCATTAATAAATTAAGTATTTACATTTATTTCCTTATATTCAATTTATAACCAAGTATAACATTTAAATTATTTCATTTATTGGAATTACATTCAAGTTGTTAATAATTAGCTTTAATTATCATTTGTTACATTTCATTTCATTATTCATTCCATTATTAAATTACAGATTTTTATTTCTTTCAATATTATATTACCAAAATCTCATTATATTAACCAATTTAATTATCGAAAATTACGGGTCGTTACACTCTCCCCCACTCAAAAACTTTTCGTCCCCGAAAAGGAAAAGAAGGGAAAAGAAAGAATTAAGTAATCAATATATCCTATTCAAAATGTTAAATTTATAAACAATTAATTTACATAATTAAATAATTCAAATAAAATATATCAATTTATAAACATTAAATCCTTTTATATTCAAATTAATAAAGTTTGGAAAACATATCTCAAAATTTTCTAAGTCCTAATTTCCAGAAAATTTCGGCAGAGTCTCCTTTGTACGGAGAGGTCTAGGAGAAATATTAATATCAATAAAACAATATATATCATAGATTTCAAAAATAATATATCCCAACAGCGAAAAAACAATATAATATCGCTAGAAAACCGTAATCCGAGAAAGTACCTATTTGTCGGGAAAATAACGCTTATTTTATGAAACCAAAAGCAGTAGCAATTGCTTCCATAACCTGTATTTCACTTATATAATCCAAAATGAGTTAATAATTATATAAAATGAAAATATTCAAAGTTGTTTCAACCACTAACAAACAAATCAATATAAAGAACAATCACTGGCAACCACAACATACAATCATCATATGAAATCAATAAAATCAATTATTCATCCATATCAACCAAAACAAATAGTTTGTTCGGGTTAAGACACTTTTAATCACATAGAATGACAAATAACTACTAAGTATACCATTTACTCAACAGTCTTAGATGAACCCAATAGATTATTCATACATCTTAAACAATTAGAAGTATCATTTCCCAAACAATCCATAAACCAAAACAAACAATAATTTACAATGTACTTGAGTTATTCTTATTAAATTTCTTTCTCAACATTTACAATTTTTATTTTTCTTTTCATTCATACAAGGATTATTTCTTTAACTTACATTTATCTCTTACAAAATTTTATTCCCCTTCATTCATTCAGTTTTTATTTCATTTATTTTCCTTTATTACTTACAAAAATTCATTTTCATTTATTCATATCATGTCAATTTCTTTTTATTGCATTACATTCATTTTATTATTTATTTTAATTATAAATAGTTTCAATATTAACTTAAGTTCAAATTCCTTTACTTACAGTACTCATTTTATATTTCATTTAATTAGTAGTATCTAAATTTTAACTCAAATTTATAACTATTTTCATATCAAATTTCTTATTTATAAAAATTTATCCAGGAGCTCCTTTATGTACTTCTAAAATAAGGACAAACCAATGTTTGCAATTGTTTGAAAAAATTACCACTAAAATATCTAGCTGGAATAGGTCTAAATTTTCGATGGGTGGAAGGTTAGTGATTATTAAATCTGTTGTTGTCTCCATGTGTGTGTATTATGCCAGAATCTTCATCCTTCCTGCCAAGCTTATTAGCATGATCAATTCTACTTTAAATCATTTTTTATGGCATGGAAACCCTTATTCTAAGAAAATGATCCCTGTTGCATTTAGACATATATGCTGCCCTTATGATAAGGGTGGGCTTGGAATTATGAATATTAGAAGGTGGAACTTTGCTGCTCTTTCATCTAGAGTTGATAAATTATTGAGAAAAGACACAAATTTATGGGCTTCTTGGTGTAGATCTTATCTCATCAAAGATGGTAACTTCTGGTCTATCTCTCCTCCCTCTGATTGTAGTTGGTCTTGGAAGAACATCTTGAGAAGTAGAGATATGTTCCTTCCTATGGTTCAGCTGGGCATGAAAGACATTGGCAAGATTTCCTTTTGGTATGATCCATGGTCTACTAAAGGTGTAATCCTAGCTAATATTATTGATTATGAGACCAGAGTAATTTCTGGAATTCATGACAAAGCTTTTGTTTATAGATATTGGAGTGATGGAACTGTTTCCTTACCTTATTGTAGTTCCTATGTAGTTAGAGATGCTTGGAATGTTATTCGAAGTAAGATGTATAACACCTGTAATGTTCAGGTAATATGGAATGAAAAGTCTCATTCTATTGCTTTGGTATACAAAGTCCTAGATTCTGCCATGGATTATCCTCTTTTTCCTTAGTATTCTAGAATCTGGAACTCTCAATCTATTCCTAAGGAAAACTTGTTCATGTGGAAAGTATTGAAGAATGGCATTCTTTCTCTTCAAAAACTTAAAGCCTGTGGGGTAATACATAGTGATACCTGTCTTTTGTGTGGTATTGGTGTGGAAATTGTGTCACATTTGTACTTTGAATGTGACTATTCTTTCTACATCTGGAATAGAATTTTACATCACTATGGCTTGCATAATCCTAGAAGAGTGTCAACTGTGGAATGGTTCAACATTTTCAAAGCTACTAGATGGAAGAATGAAAGAGGAAAATTGATGTTAAGAATTATTAAGAAGTCTCTTTATCTCATTTGGATGGAGAGGAAAATTAGAGTGTTTAAAGGTCAATCCACCTCTAAACATTTAATTAATGGTCCTTTCTATAATTAGATCCATGTAGCTTTAGATTTCCTTTTGGGATAATTGTTATGGCTTGTTGGTGGTTTTGTTGTATTGTTTTGTAACAATTTTTGTTATTTCAATAAAATGGTAGGGGTCCATTCAACCCCGCTGGCTTTGCCAAAAAAGATTTCTTATTTATAAAAGTAAATTTCATTGAACACTTCCATTACATAAGTTTTACTTGTAAAAATTTCCATTACATATTCTTTTAAAATTGCAACTTTTATAATTGGTAAGTTATATATATATATATATATATATATATATATATATATATATATATCTTTAAGAATGCAATTGAAAGTTACACAAGTTTGACTTACTTATTCTAATTAACTTAAGGTTCAATAATTATCATTTCTTATTTTCATATTCTTTTCGTTTACAAATTACAAATTTCAAATTCCTTGTATATTTCAGTTATAACTTAGCATATCATTTCTTATTTTCATTTAGAAGTTTCAATTATTAAATAGTTAAAAAATTTATTCCATTTTAATAATTGAAATCTCAAATTCATAGAAATTTAAGAACTAAATGCCAGGTTCCATTCTAAATCCTTTAAAAGAATATATATATATATATATATAATCATATCTTTATATATATCAAATCATACTTAAAAATAAAGTTTAATATTCATTTATCAAAACAAATGTGTAATAAACTACTATAGCAGCCTTCCTTCTTTGAAACTCGAAAATGAACGTCGATGATGCGTGCACTCATTACCGAAATTATTTTCCAACGATAGAGAGGGGAGTACAGAACTTATTTCTTTCAAAAATTTCATTAAAACAATTCTTTCAAATTATATTGAAATATTTATATCAGAAAATACTTCTAATAATATTATTATTATACCCCAAAATCATTCGAAAGAAATTTTCAAAAACCCCGGAACTTAAGTTCTAAATTTCCAAATTTCATTTATTTTATTTTCAAATCTTATTTCCAAATACTATTTATAAATTTCATTACCTAACAACCAACATATTATAACCAACTATATATCATTTATAAATCATTATTATATATATGAAAATATACAATAGGCAAATTTATTTCATTCACCTATATTCTTTAGAGAAAAATTTCATTCACCTATATTCAAAACAATATTATGTCCGTGAGTCCTATTAAGCATTTAGAAATCCCTATCGATGTCATAGCATCCTATGTACCGACCAGAATTTATAAATAAAAAACGAAAAAAATTAACACAATATAAAAACCTTTTATAACACTAAGAAATACGCTCTCTTATATATATATACTCTCAGTGACTCATTTTAGGGTATTGCTACCCTATTTTATATGAGCCAGACCCTACAAAGCTACGGTTATTGCTAAACCTGGCTCTATACCAACTGTAACCTCCCGCCTTTTTGTACGTTTTAAGCAGACACACATGCAGACTCAAACCATACAAAAGGACAGATTGTTATTGGGGTGAATAAGAAAAAGTAGAGAAAAAAACAAAACAGAATCTCGCAGCGGAATGACAAAGTATAATAATCAAATAACAGTTCATGAAGCTGTATACAAAACATTTGATTATACTTATACAATACAAAATCAGAGTTATACATATCAGAGATAAACAAATGATAATGCAGCGGAACAGTATGAATGCAATGGAATAAATATAGTAAATAATAGTAGTACAAATCTTAGTCTTCGTCCTCCAGAAATAAGATCTTCAAATCCTGAAATGCTCAGGCTGACCTGAGCGAATTGAAAAGACAAAACACTCGAGTCAGAACTAAAAGATCTTATGTAAGTTAAATCAACGGTACATAAATAAATATGAGTGGAACGGCGTCAGAGATGTTTACTTGTTTGACATCTCCTATCCAGTGTCTAACTTGAGTGTAGTAATTTACGAGATGTTCGGGATTCACATCTCCTAAGGATCCGTTAAACTATCTACTATGTAGTACAATACGCTATTATAATATGTCCACAGTAGGATAAACTACTAAAATAGCGTTAAGGCTTTACCCATTTCCCCCTTAACACATTTTATAATGCCAATAGTCTATACAGTACCGTAACTCCCCGTAAACTGGGGCCGCCAAAGGATACCCCATAGGTACGACATAAAACAAACTCGTAGAAGGCACGCTAGGGTGGTGACACGGCACAACTAGGAAATGCCAGGTTAGATATACCAATTACACTTCCGGACCGGTGGTAACGCATAGCATCTACTACCGCCCATCTCGGAACACACTCCCAAATCAAAAATCGAGGGTGGCCACCAAATCAATCGCAAAGTCAGAATATAGTATCGAAGGAATGTGCTCGATCGGAGGAATGACCTCACTTAGCCCGTCAATTTCTCATGTTTTAGCCACCTTATGCTAACTCACGGGAGTTAGGTCCACGTATGTATACCTTTAGGATCGTCGCCACCATCCTACTTCATTCTGGAATCTCCACCGCATACACAGTTGTCAAAGTGGTTTTCGGTATTGGCAGAGAATATGACAATATCCGATCTCGGTGTCTTTAACAACCAATCGCTTATTACACACCGAATGGTTCTTTTACATTTCCAAAACCATTTCATAATTGATATCAAAATATCATATTCAATTCAAATCATATCATTTTTGAAAACATTACTTATTTCTGAAATCATATTCACCTTTGAAATCATATCACATTTGAAATCATAGTTCGAAATTATATTCCCTTTCAAAAGTCATATTCCAAAATAGGCTAAACTCTCATTTCAAAATATCATATTAAACTAAATATGTTATTTAATTCCCAACTTAGCTTATAACATCATTAACCATATTCACTAAAAAAATCGAGGAATTGAATATAAACGCATCCATTTTACTTAGTTTGGAATTTAGAAGAAAATAGTTTTAAATAGTTAATATAGATTTAAAATAGATTAAATATAATTAAAATAGATTAAGTAGCTTTAAATAGATTAATTAGATTTAAAATAAGTTAAAACAGGTTAATTAGTTTAAATAAATTAAATGGTTTAAAATAGGTTAAAATGATTTAATATAATTAATACAGGTTAAAATAGTTTAATACTTTGAAAATCTTAATAATTAGAAATTTTGAAATAATATATTTTTAAAACAGTTTATATTAAAACATGAATTTGGAATTAATATCAAATTAAACTATTCATTTCATTTCAACACATTTGGACCATTTTCAATTTCCATGTCAACAAACCAAATTCCAAACTTTTCAATTTCAAAATATTTCAAAGTTATTTTCAAACAACTTCAATAACTTAATTTCGATAGAATTTCATTTATACTTAAAAGTTTAACTATAAACTTCCAATTTAATTTCTTAAAGGAATTCCTTTTTAAACCAATTCACATTTCATCGTAAACTTGATTTTCCAATAATACTTCAATTTACATAAATCAAATTTTATTTCAAAATATCATTTGTCGAAAATTAAGGATTTTAAAATCATTTAATTTAACCAATCTAGCGTCAGTATATAATTCTCTACCCTAGGGTCAAGTGATATGGATATTTATCATTTCAATCCGCAATTTAAAATGTTATGGTTATATATCACTTCAAACCGCAATCCCGAATTAATAATAAAATCCATAAAATCGCTCGACTCTATCATTTGAACCCATAATGATTTTTCCTTAATCTATTGATCATTCGGGTATGTATCATTTCAACCCATTTGGGTATTCGTCCAAACCAACATCAAAATGTTCGGAATTTTATTACGATCCCAACGCAAGAAACGCGCGTCAATCGTACCTCGTACGCAGAAGTTATGATTATTAGAACGAATTGAAATTAAAATTTATATAAAAAAAACAAAACAAAGAAAACACGTACACAGCTTCTTCTCAAATCAACAGCAGCGCACGCGAGAACCAACCACGCACGCAACTCGAAGCCGCAGCCACCCACGCCGTTGACGTCCACCTACGGCCGCGACATGTCAAAGGGTCGCCGACCATGCCTTGGCCTCCATCGATCAACCACGGTCCACGATTACGAAGAGAAAGAGTAGTCGCTGCCACTTGGTTTAAACCCTACTTGAATTTTTCCACACGAACTAGCCATCAAATCATCTAATGAACCATGTCGATGCAACCCCCTCGGTCCCCTCTACAAAACCCATAAACCAATTCAATGATCCATTGAAATTGGTCAACACGCGATGAACGGCCGTGGATAATTCATTAATTTCTGATCAAACCATAATTGAATTGCAAAAACGAATATAGATCTTAGATGCGCTCGTCGAGAGCTTCAAATCGATATATAATTCAATATAGTTTGTGGAGTTTGAAATTTTGATTTGAATTTGATTTTGAAATTGAATTGAGAAGTTTGTTTGGTTTGTTTGCCATTGAGTAGGAGGAGAAGACTGAAATGTATGTATAGACAAATGAAATTGAGGAGTGGCTAGGGTTTATAACGAGCTATTTATTGGTTGTTTATACCAAAATTGGGCACAACACTCTTTGGAAGTTTTTAAAGAGATAAAGTGAAGAAATTAAATGGAAAAAGAGGAATTATCTAACAAAAACTCCAAATTTCAGATATGAAAATAATTAACATGCAAGGAGACACAAGAATTTAGAGTGGTTCGGCGTATTGCCTAAGTCCACTATGAAGTAGTTTGCTTTATTGATATATCTTTGATGATTACAAGTGAATTCAATGAATTACAGCAGGTAATTATGATTTGCAACAGTGAAAATTCGTTGGTAGCAGCAGCAGTGGAGTTCCGATCTGGATCCGGCAGAGTCTGGGCATTGGAGATCTCAAAAAAGAAGAAGAACCCCTTTTTTGTTGGCTTCGGGGGTCTATTTATAGGTGTAGGATGCTGGTATTTCGTTCAGATCTCGAGAGACCCTCTCTAGCATGTGACCAGGCCCGCGCGCCCAAGCCCGTGAAGTTTCGGTCTGATCCGTGATCAATACGAACAGATTTCGTATCGATCAAGATTTCATCCAATGGAGTCAAAATTTGGCGTGGACATTCTCTAGCATGCACGTAGTCTTCTGTGAAAATTTCATAGCATTTGGACTTGTAGATTAGGAGATATGATCGATACGAAATGGGATTCTCGGTTGGCTGTTCTGTTCTACTCGCTTTTGTTTCGACTCTCTCTTTGTTCGACTCGGTGACGTGGCATCCATTCGTATTGACTGTTGTGCTTTGCTTCGCACTGATGGACACGAAGTAGAAGTCTCCGGATGGATGCAAAGTTGATGTTGGATGATCGAGTCGAACTGTGGCCTGAAGCGGAGCGAGTTGAACAAGTGTTTTCTGATGGATGCGAAGCGGAGCGAGTTGAAGAAGGGCTCTCTAATGGATGCGAAGCGGAGCGAGTCAAAGTAGGCTTTTCTGAGGAATGCGAACTGAGCGAGTCGAACATAGGCTATCTAATGGACGCGAAGCGAAGCGAGTCGAAGTAGGCTTTTCTGAGGGATGCGAACTGAGCGAGTCGAACATAGGCTATCTGATGGACAAGAAGCGAAGCGAGTCGAAGTGGAGCGAGTCGAACAGTGGTTCCGTGTTGGAGTCGAAGTGGAGCGAGTCGAAGTATGGCTCGAAGCGGAGCGAGTCGAAGTGTGGCTCGAAGCGGAGCGAGTCGAAGTATGGCTCAAAGCGGAGCGAGTCGAAGTAGGCACTTCCGATGGATTCGAACTAAGCGAGTCGAATGCGAGGCTGTTTTTATTCAATTTTGCATCAGTCGTAACTTGAGCATACGAACTCGGATTGACTTGAGATTTGGAACGTTGGCTCTCATAGCTTCGCTTCTCGTGTCAAACCAATTTTAGCTCGATCTGGACTCGGACAAAATTCATCGATATCCATAGTGAGCCTGTGTATAACCAATCTCTGGGATGGACCATCATTGGTTTACTAGTCAATTCCTTGGTGTCACGACCTTGCCAAAAGGCGGGATAACATTGGTGAAGCTGAAATAGAAAAGAACAGATCAGATTTGATTTGGATTGGAACGATAACCGACTCGAAAAGCCCGTTCTATCTCTAGAGCAAAATTGGGTTAACCCATATATCAAAATAGATGTTTTCAAATATTTTCAACTCAGTGGAACAGGTTTCAAGTCTTAATTCCATCGTATGAAGAAGTTATGTTAAAATCAGCTTATTTCAAATTGATTTCAATTAAATTGATTTCTGGACATTTCGAGTCCGTTCGATCAAATGACAAATCGGATCGCTACGAAACATGAAATCCTATAATAATTCACCGTTACGGATCCGATGAAACTGGTTTCGTCGAAATCCGAGTCAATGGCCAAAATGGCTATTTTCACATTAATTAAATAATTTAACATTAAATTAATTAAATCACTTTCAATCCAAATTTTTAATTATTTACAACTCCTATCATTTTGGCTTACTTAGTAATTTATAACTCTTTATAACAAATTTCCATAAAAAATTTATGTTGCATATTACACCAATTTCAAAGTTTAAATTTCAATTTCATTATATTTAGAGATTATAAATTAAATTTCCAACAATTCAATTTAATTTGCTTTCCATTTATTATTCAATCAATTTCATCTTATGGTATATAATTACCAATGGTTTATATCTTAGTGCATTAATAATTTCCAATTTCATCTTAATTTCAATTAACGTAGTATTTAATTTCATTTAATTAAAATAAATCCATTTATTATAAATTGAATTCCAATCATTTATAATTAATTCCAATAAATTGATTTGATTCAATTCCAATCTTTTTATTAAATCCATTATTACTCTATAAACCTTGTTAACCTTTGTTTTACCTTTCATTACCTTAATATACTCCAATTTAACAACTTCTAAACATTGTATTACATTTCACATTAATGTAACATTTATTTACATTTATTTAAAATTGATTGCAATTTCAATTCAACTAACTAAATAAACAGGTAACTTATAATAATTGTCACTATTTACTTTCAGTTGCATTTATAAGTTTATTACTTACAGCAAATGTTACCATTTCCTTCATCACACTAATTTTATTCCATTTCCATTCATTACACGCTATTTTATCAATAAGTCAACATTTTAAATTATAAATTACCTTTTATATCCCATTATAAATTAATGCATCCATTAATACTACAATTATTATAATTCTTTACACAATACTGATTTTATTCAATTACCATTAATAAATTAAGTATTTACATTTATTTCCTTATATTCAATTTATAACCAAGTATAACATTTACATTATTTCATTTATTAGAATTACATTCAGGTTGTTAATAATTAGCTTTAATTATCATTTGTTACATTTCATTTCGGTATTCATTCCATTATTAAATTACAGATTTTTATTTCTTTCAATATTATATTACCAAAATCTCATTATATTAACAAATTTAATTATCGAAAATTACGGGTCGTTACACTTTAGTTCGACCTGAGTTATGTGGTTTGATTGCCACTTTCTCTGATTTGCTCTGCATTTGGCTTCGAGTCTAGTTATGTATATATCTTGTTGTACCGGTTCATATTTGGGCTGTTTGTGTCATGTATATACACTTGAACTCGTAATCCTCACCATTGCTTGTGTAGTTTCATTGATGAATTGGTTTTGTTTTGTATTTTGGATTGCACCTGTGTTGAATCCGGCCTCGGCTTGAGTTTGACCATGTGATCACCTGTCCTTGTAGTTCTAACATGCAAGTGTATATCGGTGTGCACGGCCTTGTGGCGTGTACAGTGATACACTGTGCATGTCACAAGTTGTTCGTGTAGATGAATTCAAAAGAAATAAATGACGAACAACCTGAATAACTGAGGCAAATAACATTTTCAAAACACACATTTTATTGTATACTGCAAAATATATCTTTTTCAATTTTACTGCGTTAGCGTTTATTTTTCAGATAATTCACATGCTAGATACAAATCGGAATGGTGTTGAAGAACAAATACGATTGAACGAGTGATATGTAGTGAGATGGTAAATTGTAAATTGAAATTTGTGATGTACTCGAATTTGTATTGTAAATTGAAATTTATGATGTACTCGAAATTGTATTGTAAAATGACAATGTGTAAATGTATAGTGAGAGCTTAAGTTTGTACTATTCGAATTTGTAATAAAATATTTGTTTGAATAAAATATTTGTTTGAATATGAATTCTGTGTTATTTATTTTATTCATCAAATATTTATTTAATTATGTGAAAAATAAAATAGTACAATAACAAATACATTTAAATGAATATATATATATATATGTTTATTATCATCAAACAAAAATCATATACTAGCATATTCAACAATCTCCCCCTTTTGATGATAACAAACATATATTAAGATTTTGAATTTATTAAATGTATTTGGTCATTGATGAATTCTATTTGCTCCCCCTATGCTCCCTCTCTACAACAAAGCCCCCCCTTCATATATGCATGAAAATAAATAAAAATATGCAAACGAACTTAGATGGGAATATGCAAATAAAAAATATGACTTGACTTATTTGCCAAAATCTTAACTTCTCTCTCCCCCTTTTGTTATCAGTAAAAGAGTAATAGTGTTAGAAAAATAGGGATAAAGTGATGGACATTAATACGACATTAATACCCAATCGAGTATAAATATTAAATTTCAATAAAAAATCAAACAAAAATCATAAATACTCTATTAGGCGCATATTCCACTTTAGAGTGATAGGGGTAATGTCGGCATATAAAACCATGTAGTTTGTTTATTTGTGGTATATTTATATCAGGAATTTGAATACTTACTAACCATGTATAACCGTTAGGACTTTTAAATGAGATTAGTGGTATTCCCAATTTCTATTAAAAAACGAATTTCAAGAATCTTCTAACCACACATAATCGTGAGGACTTTTAAATGGGATTAGAATCAACTCGTCTATTTAATAATCAATTTTGATATGTGTTCCATACATAATGCATAACCGTGAGGACTTTTAAATGAGCATGAAAGCACATAATCAAATATTCCAAGTAATTCACCCATGCATAACCATGAGGACTGTTAAATGAGAGTGAATACTTTAGATGTTTTTATTGCTAATTAAAAAAAGACTAATTTCCCATTTAAAATACCACATTTTGACATACTATATTGGATTTTAGTGAGTGATGGTCGTTAGAAATATGATAGAAATAGAGATGGTCATGGAATTTTTACCAACAAAAGTTATTATAAATGTTTTTTAAATTTTTAAAGAAATTTACTAAATATACTGTCTCAAGTCATAAATATGATTAATATCGACACTCGTTACTTTTTCAATCACTATTTATCTTTTCGATAATCAGTAGGGAGTCAGATTAGTTAATGTAGTCATTTAAGATCAAATCCAAAAATAAATATCAAATTTCTAAAATGTCTAATCTAAAACGAAGTCAACAAAAACTATTTTTTGGAAGGGGTTTTATAAAAAAATGTCTGCTAATTGAAAATCAGTTGAAATGAGAAATATGTAGATATTTTCTTTGAAAATGATGCAACTAATGAATGTCTCAACATAAAACACGTTCCACTAGTACTTTTTCTATCAACTAGGCTACCAATGTAATCTGCATCTGAATTGCACTTTGACTCAAAGTTATCATTAGATAGATATCATAGACCAAATCGTAGAGTGTGCAATAGATACCTTAAAATCCTTTTTACGGCTTTTAAATGAAATTCGCTTGGATTTGAATTGAAACAGTGTATACAAGCAAACACAAAATATAATGGCAGGTCAAATATATCCACGTGTATCTAGAACAATCATCAATCAATAAAACAACATCATTAGTCCAAATAAATCTATATGAACCAGTTCAAAGATTAAAAGATGACTGGTCAACATTTTTGCACAAATCAGAATCAAGATCAACATTTATTTTCTTATCACGTAACTGGCTGAATTAAATCAGATTATGGTGCAGATTTTCAACATTTGATATATCATTCAAGATAAATGTACCGTTATCTATTTTACCTTTACTGATAATTTTTCGTTGTTACCCATTGTGACTCTGCCACCACAGTACTAGGCTAAGGAACTTTGTTTTGTCGCTCGTCATGTACTTGGAACAGCCAAAATCCAAGTACCATTCTTGTTGTTCCTTAGCCTGCCAACACACCTACACGAGGAAAGATTTCTGTGACCTATTTGTTTTTATAGGTCCATGATTGTTAGTGACAAAATATTTTGAAGAACAAGTTTGTATAGAACCAAAACAATTTATATTTGTTCCTTTTGGCACCCAAATTAGTTTAACTTTAAGGTATTTTATATTTATGCCTTTTGGAACCCAAATTGGTATGGCATTCACGTGTTTGGGCCTATACCAACAATTGTTTTGATTGTGTCCAATTCTTCTACAAATTGTGCACTCGGATTTGACACGATTAATTTCACTTCTAACTCTTTCAGATTGTGTGTACCCAAGTCCTTGTCTAACAGTATTAACAGTTTGTTTCCCTAATAACATATTTAGTGATTTTTATCCTTTGGAGAATTTTCCAAAAGTTGTAGACAATTGTTGGACTTGTGTTTTGAGAGATTCATTTTCATTCAACAACAGAGTGCACCTTTTAATAGAATTTCCTCTCCTAGTATTTTCACTTTCTTTCAAAATCAGAATTTCATTTTCAAGTGATTTAGCTTTAATTTCTGAATTTTTTAATCTCTTCTTCAAATGATGGACACTTATCACACTTAGGGCTATTATTTCGATAGTTTTTAACCAATTGATCAAGCTGTTTATTTAGTTCTATTAAATTATCTCTTTGTGATTCAATTTTAGCGTACTTCTCCCTAAGTCGTTCAAAACAGCCATTTACTTCATGAAAGTATAAAAATAATTCTGAGTGAGTAAGTTTTGATACCTCGCTTGGTTCGTCATCATCGCTATCACTTATTTCTCCTCAAAGACACAGTTTTGCCTTTTCATTTTCACTACCAGTGCTTTCATCAGTTTCATCCCAAGTTGCTGCAAAGCTTCTCCTTTTCGGTTTCTTTCCTTTGCTGAATTGATTTTAAGGACAATTTGGCTTGATATGACCAGGTTTATTGCACTTGTGATAGATGATCTCCTGCTCTTCTAAGTTGTCTAGAACTTTGACAATTTTGTTCTTCGGTTTTTGATTTAGGACAGGATTTCCATATTTGCGATTCCACCTTTTGAATTTCTTTATTATCAGCGCCAGTTCTGCTGCACCATCATCATCATCTTCACTTTCAATTGTTCCTTTGAGAGCTATTGATTTCTTTCGAGTATCACCTCCTTCACGTTCTTTCTTGAATTTCATTTCTAGCTCATAAATGGTGAGATTACCGGTGAGTTTTCAACTTTGATTTGTTTCAGATCTTTTGATTCTTGAATGGTAGTAAATTTCACTTCAAAATTTCGTGGAAGAACTCTGAGGATTTTTCGAACTTTTTCCAATTCTGTATGGTTTTCCGAGAGCTTTTGATTTGTATACGAGATTAGAAAGTCGTCCATACATCTCTTTGACATTTTCGACCTTGGCCATTGTGAAGTTCTCGTATTTTATACTAAGCATGGCAAGGCGAGATTCTTTGACTTAGGAGGTTCCTTCTTGAGTCACTTCAAGTGTGTGCTAAATTTCCTGTGTAGTTAGACAATGTGAGACATGATTAAATTCATTTTGATCCAATGAACAAATAATAGAATTCATAGCTTTAGCATTAGCATTCTACAGTTTATTTTTAAGATCTGTCCATTGAACCATTGGCTTTTCAATTTCTTGATTATCTACCACTATAGTTGGTGTCCTATATCCCGTCTCAACAATATTCCATGCATCTATGGTTTTCAAACAAAAATTATTCTATTTTTCCAGTAAGCATATTCACCATTGAACATGGGTGGTCTAACTATGGACTGACCCTCAGCAAAAGCATTATTAAAAGAAGCCATTTTAAGAAAATCAAAATTTTAAAACAAAAGTTGGTTTTTGAAAAATAAAATTTTTAAAACAAAAAATGGTTTTTGTTCTTAGCTCTGATACCACTTGTAGGATCGATTTCACCCTAGAGGGAAGGGTGAATAGGGTGATACTAATAATAACAAAAACTAATGCGGAAACATATATATATATATATATATATATATATATATTGCAACATAAATAATAACAGAATAATAAAAGTAGAAATAGAACAACACAGATTTACCCAGCTTCGGCAATAACCTGCCTACGTGCTGCCCTCAAGGTTTCTACTAGAAATTAAGTAGTCGGACGCTTACACACGTAAACTTGCGAAACCCGCTAATCCTAACCTAACTCTACGCTCAAAACCCTGCCACAACTCATCTACTGAGTTGCGAATTCTCGAACCACACCACCGTAGTTCGTAACCTAGTCACACGACTAGAGAGTTACACAATTTTAAAAAGAAAATTTACAAAATAAATAAAAACAAAACCCTATTTAAAACTTTAAGCCCAAAGTAAATATGACCGGCCCACTTAATAATTTAAAAGAGACAGTCTTCTCTTTTATTTTCTTCTGAGTAAAAATGTTGGCTGATGCTTTCTTCGTTCCTCTTCCAATAATTAGGGCTTTATCTAATTTGAAGCGCCGATTAAAAATTCAAATCAATTTCTGGTCATTCCACAATTGGCTTCAATGCTTCTTCGATTTTGGCTCGTGGTCGCTTTCAGGATTGAGTTCGACAATGTGAATTTGGTGTGTGATTTTTGCCATATAATTTCTCTGTTGCAGTTGCTTTGGTTCGAACTCGATTCAAGTTATTGATTTGGGATTTAATTTGAATCTTGGCTTTATGATTTCTGCTTAAACTCGAATTGTGATGCCCCAACTCTATACTCACACTAACCAAGGACACTACTGGGTAGTGTCATCAATTAGTATGAAGAATAAGGCTGTTGAGAAGCGCCCATCTGTGTAATTGCATTGTGCGGGTACCGATATGTCAGATAATATGACTTGCATAAATCCGACATATCAAATACACACTCAAAGCTACTACACAGTGGCTATGTGGGCTTCGGAAACAAATATAGAAATAAGCATAACATAAATCGGTCATAGATATTCATATCACAAAGGCGGAAACAGATATGAATATATCACATAGAAGTGTACATCAGAGTAGTGGTCATACAAGATCCACTACATCACAAAGGAATAGGTACAAGTTCTAGACAAAAGAATATGTATACATCAAGGAGTCTCTATCTCGAATGTATAAAAACAAAAACTACTAAGCTAGTAGTTAGCCAAAAGTCAAAAGCTAGTCCCTGCTAAGAAGTCAAGTGGAAGCACCTGAAACACCTCGGTCTGACCCGAGTATTATTTAAGAAGAAAAATAATAAACGGATCAGTCTAGCTATAAATATCATATAAGATGAGATAGGATAAGAGATACAACAAAAATATATGATAACAATAATGCCATACTTTGACAAGCATACATTTGATAACAACAAAAATCATACAATATCTCAATTCATCTCAAACATCCAAAAAGAAAATCACATTCTTTAGCTTATTCACCAAACCTCAAATATTGACAAAAACATATCAATGCCAATCGCAAAAATTAGTGAAACACAAATTCCCGAAATCCATAACAGAAAATCCAAAAAACACAAAAAAAAGGGAGGCCTAACATAAGCGGGATGTTATCCCATGGGTCACTAACCCATAAAATGAGCTAAACATTGACGCACCTAAAAAGATACGCCCCATGCACAGTCGAACATCGACGCACCTAAAAAGATATGCCCCATGCATAAACGAACATCGACGCACCTAAAAAGATACGCCCCATGCACAGTCGAACATCGATGCGCCTATAAAGATACGCCCCATGCATAAAAGAACATCAACGCACCTAAAAGGATATGCCCCATGCATAAACGAACATCGACGCACCTAAAAGGATACGCCCCATGCATAAACGAACATCGACGCACCTAAAAGGATACGCCCCCCCCCATGCATAAACGAACATCGACGCACCTAAAAAGATATACCCCATGCATAAACGAACATCGACGTGCCTAAAAAGATACTTCCCATGCACCGACTTATCGAGCCGATTGCTCCACGAACGGTCAAAAGTCCATGGGTTGTTGCCCATGAAATGAGACGAAGCTCCACAAAACAGGGTATAGTCCCCCAGGCGGACAAAGAGACATCGCATATCGATAGTCTAAACCATAAAATGATCATCATTGATCAACAAGAAGTGTGAATTACACTAAGCTAGTAAATAAATGAGTTTAGCTTCATGTCCTATAACCACTGGCTTAACTTAAATATTTACGAACAAATTGTAGACTTCCACTCGAAAATTGTCACGAGAGTTCAATCGAACAAGTCCAAGAATTAACCAACGAAGTAAACGCAAGCGTTTCATACCACTTGTTTTGCTAAGTCGTTTAATTGGATTTCTCATACGAATGAGGTAAAGGTTTGTATATACTAATAGATCGGAAAACAGTTTTAAAATAAGCTTTGTATTAAAATAGTGTTTGTTGAAATCATTTTTGAGAAAGAGTTTTAGTATTTACTACTAGTATAGAAACCTTTGTATTTTAAAGTGACAAATCACAGAAACGATTGTAGAAACAATCAATCGTCAAAAATTCACATTCGACGACATGAATCAAAACCATAGATATCGATGTCAAATCCAACATATGGATACTCCAAAAATCCAGAAAAGAAGTCATCAAAGTCGATAAAAGTGATAACAACTAATCGGATCAACCAAAAACCGATATAAATTGGAAACTCACATAAAATAGGAAAATTGGCTGCATTTAACAGCTCCAGACGTCTGGTGGTTATCCCAGACGTCTGAGTTGAAAGACTGGAAATTTTATTCCAGATCGCCCAGACGTTTGGGAAGTAAGCTCAGACGTCTGAGCTGAAAGACTGGAATTTTTATTCCGTAGCATCAGACGTCTGAACCTAATACCAGACGTCTGAGCTGAAACTCAGGGCAATATCTTGCCTAGGCCAATGATGGCCAAATCATATCGGAAGCGATCGGACGAGTGACGATGGCTAGGGATTTATGCCGAGCGACAACCCAGCCCTATAGACTTACTAATACACTCCGAACAACATGTCAAAACATCCATAACAAGATTATCATAGATTTTGACTTCAAAATACCAAAAATTGGATAATTTGACAAACCAATACAATTCAAAAGCAAATGAACATGAAATAGATGTTAGGAATTCATACCTAACAACTATCAAAGGTATAGACATAGATGTGAGTTCAAGAACTCACCTTTAAACCCAAAAACACGAATGAGAAGCTCTAAAACAAAGAAAAGGCCAATTCCTCTTCAACTTCAACTCAAGAAGCTCCAATCTAAGCTCATAAGCAAATATTTCCTAAGTTAGGGTTTAGGAATTTCTGAAAATTGAAGAGAGATTGAGATGGAGAAGATGAAGAGGATGCTTACCTAAGCTTCTCTTTGATTTCTAGAACATTGAATCTTGAATTTCCTAATAATCTAGGGTTTAGGAATTTTGTTTTCTTTTCTCTTCCCCCATTTTCCTTTTAGCTTTAGAGTGTTAGGAAATGAAAATGGATGAAGAGGAGTTGGAGGAGGTGTTAGGGTATTAAGTTGGGTTAGTGGGCTGAAACCCAAACCCAAAGCCCAATAGAAAAATAGCAAAATTCTACTTAACTCCAAACATATCGATGTTTATACTCAAAAAGTTCGCCAACGCCATTTTGGATTCAATGGAAGTAGTCTCGAGCCCTGATTCGACCGTTTACAAAAAGTAGGATTTTGGACTTTAATCCGACTAACGATGCTATATTTAAATAAAAAATTTAAATATAATCGTAAAATATACGGGTTGTTACAGACTCCCCTCCTTAAATAAATTGCGTCCTCGCAATACTTAAGAAGAAAATAAAAGGTAACAACAATACTAAGACATAAAAACACAAAAGAAGAAATTTTGAAATGAGAAGTACAACTTAAGGAGAATGAGAGAGTAAGTCCGGATGTGTTCGCTCGATGAATTCTCTGGATTTCCAAGAGAAATTCTTAGGAAGTCTCGAGATAATTCCACTCGTATATCATCATAGAAACAACTATTTGTTGCTTACGGCTAAGGGCATCGGCAAAACGATTCCCCTTTCGGGAGTATAAAGAATATCAAGATCATAAGATGCAAGGAATTTGAGCCAACGTTGTTGACGCAAATTAAGTTCCTTATGAGAAAATAAATACTTCAAATATTTATGCTCGGTGTAGAGAACAAATTTCTCTCCCAAAAGATAATGACGCCAAATTTTAAGAGCGAAAACAATGGCCGCGAGCACCAGATCATGAATTGCATATCTGGTCTCGACAAGCTTTAATTGTCTAGAAGTTTAAGCGATAACACGTTCACTCTTGCA
Source organism: Allium fistulosum (assembly GCA_030737815.1). NCBI lineage: Eukaryota > Viridiplantae > Streptophyta > Magnoliopsida > Asparagales > Amaryllidaceae > Allium > Allium fistulosum. Next base: position 459,938,155 of record CM060905.1, read on the forward strand.
TGAGAACGACACCCAAACCAATACGACTAGTATCAGTATAAACAATCCTGTCTTGGTTCCCTTTGAGAATCGCAAGAATAAAAGCATCGAAAAAAAGTTCTTTTAATTTCTGAAAAGCAGCTTCTATGCTAAATCATTTATTTCATGATGCACTTTCCCGAAAAGCTAAGTCATTCAAAATTATAATTAACTTCATGTAATCATCTTTTTAGAAAATTTTACTTATTACAAGTCAATTTACTGTGTCTGACTGTCTCATCATAGCATTTAGGAGATTCCTATTGATAACGTTGATCAAGCGCATCGACCATAATTCTTAAAGCACTTAATGGGCAATACAACACAAAATCATCTTCTATATGATAAACACGTCTCTTAAAATTTTACGAATATTCTTTGCTCGTTTTAAGAACAAAATCCAATTATACTTATAAATATATCTTGTTAAAAAGATTTTCAATTTTAAATTGATGTTTTCACCCATAATCAATGAATACAAGGGCAGACTCATCGAGATATTCGTAGAATACTCGATTCATAAGATGGATGAAATAAGCTGGAAGGTTCGTCAAACCGAATGACATAATGAACCACTCATAGGAATCATAAAGAGTGCGGAATGTGGTAAGGGGAATCCTACCCTCCGCAACTCGTAGCTGATGAAAGCCGGCGGCAAGGTCGAGCTGAAAAGACCTTAGCACCACTCAATAGATTGCTTAGGTGATAATCCTAATACAAGCTCAAATATACCAGAAAATTCACAAATTACTTTAAAGAGGGAAATAGCATCTTCCTCATCATGTGGGTCTAGAGAATAAAATGATGCCACCAAATTGGAATCAAAATCATTAAGAAAAATAGAAATCTGCTTAACAGATTGAGGATGTCGAAGATGGATAGTCCTCTCGAGACATAGGATATGGGCTTCATATTGATTAAGCCAATCCTTTCCCAAAAATCAATTCCGAAGCCTAAGTAGCACATAACATGCAAATCGGATCGGAAAGCACAATTGCATAAAATAATATCGACATTTTTACAAAGTAAACTGAGTGTTGCTGATCCATCAATCGAATTCGCAATTCTCAATGAAGTCATCAAGCCCATAATATTTAAAGAAAAAGAATCAACAAGTTCTTTTGATATAAAATAATGAGATGAACCCATATAAAAAAGAACTCGAATATGATAATCACAAAACAAATTAATGCCATCAAGGACTGAATGAGAAATACCTTGATCAAGAGAAGTGTCACTAGGAGCTTGCACAACATTTAGCTTTCCCTCCTTCTTGCTTTGAAGTGTGGGACACGCAGATATATGATGACTCAAACTTTTGCAATAGCGACAATAAAGGGGTTTCGGACACTCATTTGCATATTGGTCCATAGAACCACAATTGTAGCATTGTCCACGACTAGAGGTAGGAGTCTTTGCTACCGAAGTTGCTTGCTTCCCTTTCTTATTGGGATTAGAGCCTTTGAACTTAATATGCCTCTTCTTGTTGATGTTGAAGTTTTGTTTGGCATCCGCAACATCAACATCACTTTCTTTATCGGCCTCTTCAAGTCGAAGAGCGATATCTACAAGCTGATCGAAAGAAACTTCTAGTTTCAAAAGTAAAGGATTTTTGAGGTTCTTATTCAACCCATAGACAAACCTCTGATTTTTCTTCAATGGGGTATTAATATACTCGACCCCATATTTAGAGAGAGATTCAAAAGATGTGATGTAATCCATCACAGAAGATTCACCTTGAACAAGGTCAATAAAGCGTCGGGCCAAAGTTACCTTTTCAGCTTCCGGCACAACCTTTAACTTGAACCTTTCCCGGAATTGCTCCAAAGTAAGATCCGCTTCAACAATTTCCGAGATCAAAAGCTCTCATACCAATCTAATGCTCTCTCCTGGAGCATGCTAGAAGCCACTTGGACTCGATGTAGATTCACAAGATTCATGCGATAAAAGATGCAGTTACATGTTCTAAGCCAAGCTTGGATTTCTATAACGCTTTCGGAACCCTTGAATGGCCTTCCACCCAAATCAGTATAATCTCTGCACAAGCGTGCAAACCCTGATTTAGGATGAGTAGGCTCTGGAATGGGTCCAGCAGCTTGGGCATTCTTTACAAGATCTAAACGTTGCTGGGCAGACATAAATACGCCATCCTGAGGAATAGCACTGGATTGACCGGCGCTGGGACGGCCAAGTCTAACCATTTCTCTTCTTTAAGAAAGAAAGAAAGAAAGAAGAGGAAAAAGGTTATTCTCAGAATAAATATCAAACAAACTTGATTGATAAAACAAGGAATCATAAGAGAAAATAGGATAGAACGGGTCCTAAGACTCGGATAAATCCTAAGGCACGATTCCTAAGGGAGACTTAGGACAATGATCCTTGTTATAATATTCTATATTGTTTCGAAGTTTGCCTCTGATATCAAGCTGTGATGCCCCACCTCTATACTCACACTAACCAAGGACACTACTGGATAATGCCGTCAATTAGTACGAAGAATAAGGCTGTTGAGGAGCGACCATCTGTGTAGTTGCTTTGTGCGGGTACCGATATGTCAGATAATATGACTTGCATAAATCTGACATATCAAATACAAACTCAAAGCTACTACACAGTGGCTATGTGGGCTTTGAAAACAAATATAGAAATAAGCATAACATAAATCGGTCACAGATATTCATATCACAAAGGCAGAAACAGATATGAATATATCATATAGAAGTGTACATCAGAGTAGTGGTCATACAAGATCCACTACATCACAAAGGAATAGGGTACAAGTGTTAGACAAAAGAATATGTACACATCAAGGAGTCTCTATCTCGAATGTATAAAAACAAAAACTACTAAGCTAGTAGTTAGCCAAAAGTCAGAAGCTAGTCCCTGCTAAGAAGTCAAGTGGAAGCACTTGAAACACCTCGGTCTGACCCGAGTATTATTTAAGAAGAAAAATAATAAATAGATCAGTCTAGCTATAAATATCATATAAGATGAGATAGGATAAGAGATACAACAAAAATATATTATAACAATAATTCCATACTTTGACAAGCATGCATTTGATAACAACAAAAATCATACAATATCTCAATTCATCTCAAACATCCAAAAAGAATATCACATTCTTTAGCTAATTATTCACCAAACCTCAAATATTGAAAAAAAACATATCAATGCCAATCGTAAAAATTAGTGAAACACAAATTCCAGAAATCCATAACAGAAAATCCAAAAAACACAAAAAAAGGGGGAGGCTTAACATAAACGGGATGTTATCCCATGGGTCGCTAACCCATAAAATGAGCTGAACATTGACGCACCTAAAAAGATACGCCCCATGCACAGTCGAACATCGACGCACCTAAAAAGATACGCCCCATGCATAAACGAACATTGACGCACCTAAAAAGATACGCCCCATGCACAGTCGAACATCGACGCACCTAAAAAGATATGCCCCATGCATAAACGAACATCGACGCACCTAAAAGGATACGCCCCATGCATAAACGAACATCGATGCACCTAAAAGGATACGCCCTATGTAAAAACGAACATCGATGCACCTAAAAAGATATGCACCATGCACCGACTTATCAGCCGATTGCTCCACGAACGGTCAAAAGACCATGGGTTGTTAGCCCATGAAATGAGACGAAGCTCCACAAAATGGGGTATAGTCCCCCAGGCGGACAAACAGACATCGCATATCGATAGTCTAAGCCATAAAATGATCATCATTGATTAACAAGAAGTGTGAATTACACTAAGCTAGTAAATAAATGAGTTTAGATTCATGTCCCATAACCACTGGCTTAACATAAATATTTACGTACAAATTATAGATTTCCACTCGAAAATTGTCACGAGAGTTCAATCAAACAAGTCCAAGAATTAACCGACGAAGTAATCGAAAGCATTTCATACCACTTGTTTTGCTAAGTTGTTTAATTGGATTTCTCATACGAATGAGGTAAAGGTTTGTATATACTAATAGATCAGAAAACAGTTTTAAAATAAGCTTTGTATTAAAATAGTGTTTGTTGAAATCATTTTTGTGAAAGAGTTTTAGCATTTACTACTAGTTTAGAAACCTTTGTATTTTAAAGTGACAAATCATAGAAACGATTGTAGAAACAATCAATCACCAAAAATTCACATTCGACGACGTGAATCAAAACCATAGAAATCGATGTAAAATCCATCATAAGGATACTCCAAAAATCTAGAAAAGAAGTCATCAAAGTCGATAAAAGTGATAACAACTAATTAGATCAACCAAAAACCGATATAAATTGGAAACCCACATAAAATAGGCAAATTGGCTGCATTTAACAGCTCCAGACGTCTGGTGGTTATCCTAGACGTCTGAGCTGAAAGACTGGAAATTTTATTCCAGATCTCCCAGATGTTTGGAAAGTAAGCTCAGACGTCTGAGCTCAAAGACTGGAATTTTTATTCTGTAGCATCAGACGTCTGAGCTTAATACCAGACGTCTGAGCTGAAGCTCAGGGCAATATTTTGCCTAGGCCAATGATGGCCAAATTATATCGGAAGCGATCGGACGAGTGACGATGGCTAGGGATTTATGCCAAGCGACAACCCAGCCCTATAGGCTCACCAATACACTCCGAACAACATGTCAAAACATCCATAACAAGATTATCATAGATTTTGACTTCAAAATACCAAAAATTGGATAATTCGACAAACCAATACAATTCAAAAGCAAATGAACATGAAATAGATGTTAGGAATTCATACCTAACAACTATCAAAGGTATAGACATAGATGTGAGTTCAAGAACTCGCCTTTAAACACAAAAACACGAATGGGAAGCTCTAAAACTAAGGAAAAGCCAATTCCTCTTCAACTTCAACTCAAGAAGCTCCAATCTAAGCTCATAAGAAAATATTTCCTAAGTTAGGGTTTAGGAATTTCTGAATATTGAAGAGAGATTGAGATGGAGAAGATGAAGATGATGCTTACCTATGCTTCTCTTTGATTTCTAGAACATTGAATCTTGAATTTCCTAATAATCTAGGGTTTAGGAATTTTGATTTCTTTTCTCTTCCCCCATTTTCCTTTTAGCTTTAGAGTGTTAGGAAATGAAAATGAATGAAGAGGAGTTGGAGGTGTTAGGTTATTAAGTTGGGTTAGTGGGCTGAAACCCAAACCCAAAGCCCAATAGAAAAATAGAAAAATTCTACTCAACTCCAATCATATCGATGTTTATACTCAAAAAGGTTGCAAATGCCATTTTGGACTCAATGGAAGTAGTCTCGAGTCTGGATTCGACCATTTACGAAAAGTAGGATTTCAGACTTTAATCCGACTAACGATGTTATATTTAAATAAAACATTTAAATATATAATCATAAAATATGCATGTTGTTACACGAATGATTCACTGCCGATGATGATTTTGGGTTATATAGGGATCGAACACCCTATATTTATGTTCGTATATTTTTCTTTTGAATTCTTCGTGATTTGCACTTAGCCATTCGATTTAGCTTGAGCGCTTGTGATTTATTCTAACTCGTTCATCCCATACATGTTGCTCCATGACTTTGAATTTGCTTCTTTATTTTGGCCTTGACTTGTTCATTGTACTCTTCATGAGTTCGAATTTTCGTGAATTGCTTTGGGTCAGTTCCTATGACTTCGGCATTTGAAATTGTGATAATATTTGGGTAAATTTTGGTTTTCTGGCTAGGTTCAAATTTTTGACTTTGGCATTTAAATTTGTAGTTGAACCAACTCTGACTTGTTCGAACTGCTACTTGTAACTGTTTGATTATTTCTTTTGTAGAATTGTAAAATGCAAATGAACTGTTGTTCCAGTCTTACGTCATGTATATATTTATTTGCATGTAGAGTGTAGCCTTGTTATTGTGTTCTGGTTTGAAGTCTAGTCTAGTTTCCACTGCATATATATATATATATATATATATATATGTCTACATGTGTGTTCATGCATGTATATATGTATGTTGTGATTCCTTGTTCTGCTTGATGCTTTGTTGTCACCTCTATTGCATTGTGTCTTCATGTGTTTGCTGAGTCCTTTATATTCCCTTTGTCATTGTGAAATTTGATGTGATCTTGTCTGGTTACATGATCTGGTCTTCATGTTTAGTTGTTGTGCACTACATATATATGTATACATGTGTGTATACATGTGTGTATACATGTGTGTATACATATGTATATATATATATATGTATGGTGCTTTCTTTTTGTAGCCTTCATCTTATGCTTGTGTACTGCTCCCATTGTTGTCTTGATACATGCCATTTCTTTTAGTCTGGAGCTTGTTGTACATATGACCAACCATGTGTACATCACCTTATACATGTGCACTGAGCATGTGGACTTGTGTTTAGTTGCATATGTAATTGTGTACATTTTCATTTGCATTTATTTGAACCAGGTTGCCTTGTTGACCCATTGCTTAATGACCTTTTCTGACTTTGTTTCACTTGTTTGGTTCCACGTGCTCTGATCTGGTCTGGATTCTTTGATGACCTTGTCTGGTCTGGTTGTTGTATTTGGTTGATTTTTCTTTTGCTGGTGGTTTGGGTTCATTGATGTGTTGAGCCTGATCTTCATTGTTATGTGGTCTGGTCATATTACTAGGCCATGTGATCATGTTGTATTGCTTGTCCTACTGCCTTTAGTTCGACCTAAGTTATGTAGTTTGATTGCCACTTTCTCTGATCTGGTCTGCATTTGGCTTCGAGTCTAGTTGTGTATATATCTTGTTGTACTAGTTCATATTTGGACTGTTTGTGTCATGTAGTCTGCTTATGCACTTGAACTCGTAAGCCTCACCATTACTTGTGTACTTTCATTGATGAACTGGTTTTGTTTTGTATTTTGGATTGCACCTGTGTTGAATCCGGCCTCGGCTTGGGTTTGACCTTGTACTCACCTGTCCCTGTAGTTCTAACACGGAAGATTATATCGGTGTACACGGCCTTGTGGCATGTACAGTGATACACTGTGCATGTCACAAGTTGTTCGTGTAGATGAAATCAAAAGAAATAAATGACAAACAACCCAAATAACTGAGGGAAATAACATTTTCAAAACACACATTTTATTATACACTGCAAAATATTTTTTTTTCAATTTTACTGCATTAGTGTATATTTTGTAGATAATTCAAATGTTGGATACAAACCGGAATAGAGTTGAAGAATAAATACGAGTGAATGAGTGATATGTAGTGAGATGATAAATTGTAAATTGAAATTTTTGATGTACTCGAAATTGTATTGTAAAATGACAATGTGTAAATGTATAGTGAGAGCTAAAATATGTACTATTCGAATTTGTAATAAAATATTTGTTTGAATAAAATATTTGTTTGATTATGAATTCTGTGTTATTTATTTTATTCATCAAATATTTATTTAATTATGTGAAAATTAAAATAGTACAATAACAAATACATTTAAATGAATATATATATATATATGTTTATTATCATCAAACAAAAATCATATACTAGCATATTCAATAAATTTTAGGCTAGATCTTTAGAAGGTATGCCATTCTAATATATTATTTAATGAGTATATGCTTGTATATCACCATTTTTTATATATCATTTCCTAATTAATTAGTTGTAATTTTAATTATTTAATAAATAATAAATGTGTGTATTTAATTTTGACTTCACATTAATATTAGTGTAGACATGTTTATAAATATATTTATGTCAAAAAAGTGTGTTAAAATGTAGAAAATAATTTTAAGTGTATAAAACATTTTTTTTTCAAAAATTTAAATTAAATAACAAAATAAACAAGTTAATTATGATTTCATAGTATTTAATGTAATAATATAATATATATTGAACACGGAAATTGCTCATAGCAATTAATTTTTTTTAAATCGATCAAACTATATTTTCAAATAAATATTTTAATTTTTGTGCAAAATATATACCAATTTTAAATCCTATATATATAAAATAGTTGTATTGCCCATGCCAGTTTAACAAAAAATTAGGCTGAACTATATTATATACATGTGTGTATATATATGTATGTATATATGTATATACGTATTTCTATATTAAATATAAAACAATTTTAAATCCTATTATATATATACATATATTTGCTCTCGACATTTAAAAAAATTAATTTTGGCTTTGTCAAAACATATATACTTTTATATAAATACAGATAAATACATATTTACATTTTAATATGAGAATATTAAACACTAATAGTAATTTTTTAAAACTATATTGAAGAAATTATATTTTTAGGTTATAAGTTTGTATTAATACACACACACACATATTATAATGTTTTACCAAATCAAATAAAATATACTTTAATTTTAAATATTTGTCGTAGATCTGGATTTGAATTAAATATTTGTTTACCAAGTCAAGCTATATTTTCATTTAAAATTAAAATTTTAAATTTTAAATATATTCAAAGTTTTGAGATATTGTAAATTATATTTTTATTATTATTAATAAAATTCAATACACACACATATGTATATGTATAAATTTTAAAAGTGTGTGTATATATGTATATTAATATCAAATTAGTTATTTCATGACAATTGATACATACATACATATACATACATACATATATAAATTCATACATACACACATATATACATATACATACATACACATACATACATACATACATACATCTGTGCAGTTAATGCCCCGCTATATCCCTGCTATAACTCCGATATATCTTATAGCGGATTCCTACCGCTACGATTTTTCCATATATCCCCAACATATAGCCTCTCTGCTTTAATCCCCGCTATTTCCGCTATATCCTGTTATTTCCGCTATATCTTCTATAAAAAATTGGATTGAAAAATGATATTTATACGCTATAAAAATTATGAAATTAATTAATTTCATTGAATTTTTGATATATGTTTAGAAATGATAATACTCTAATATTCTACTAAATTAAATTAAGTTATATAACAGTTTTACGTTCATTTACAATACATTTGCACATATTTTTATTTAAAATTATTTTTGTATTAATTATAATTCAATTGAATGTTAATTTTTCACATAATTACTATCTATATATTTGTAAAAACAACAAGTATGGGATTTATATGCTATTTTAGAGTAATCCGATATATCCTGCTATATCTTCGCTACATCCCCGCTATGACTTTTTGCACCTCTACCGCATTGAATCCACCGAGCACTTTAACTGCACAGACATACATATATATATATATATATATATATATATGCTAAGCCTATGCATAGTAGATATAAATCTCAATATCTAATATTTTATAAACTTGACCATGTACACCCTAAGTTATGTTGCACATGCATGTTATACACATACAAGTATATAATGATATACTTATAAACTATATTAATACTTATTAAATAAATAAATCAAAAATTAAATTTTATTTAAATAATTTATATTAGATATAGTACAACCCATTAGACTTCATAGGCCTACTATGATCCAAATAGGATCTTTATTGAACTTCCAATTTCACCCACTATAGACCAACCCGGATCGAACACATCCGTTGCATGGGCACATCCATATGTCATCCATGTTTCAATAAATGTTTTCTATGATTAGGCATGTCATTATAGCTCGACATGATTGGTATCACAAACATCTTCGGATACCTGACCTCAAGAATATCTTCGGTGATTGGGGTCTAACTTGCTGACGAACCCCACTAGTAATCCCATCTTTATTGACTCAATCTAATCAGCCTCTTTATCATAAAGGCAATGCACTCATCACTGCCTTGGCCCATCGGATGACGATCATCAAGAATATCCCATAATGTTTGGCCTGGAAAATGGTCTCGATTAGTCCCTATGTAGTTAAAGCGTTTAGCGGTTCTATAGGGATGGAGGTGCAAAAAGTTATAACAGGGATAAAGCGTGGATATTGCGGAAAATAGCGGAGATGCAAAAAGCTTCATTATATATAATACCAGATATTTAAAGTTAATGTATTCTCATTTTCAAATCATTTTGTAGGAAAAATAAATATTTTTAATCTTATATAACAAAATCAAAGAATATCATGATTTAAGCAAACCAAATTCGGTTGCTACAATAGACTAACTTATATTAAGCAATTATTCCTTAAAATTAGGTCTTTACCATATCTTTATTGATTTGGTATAAAAGAGAACTAGTTAATTCAACCTTTTTATATTAATGTTGCTAAAGTGGATGCTAAAAAGCTTTGATTTAGCGGGTGTAGCAGAAAATAACAGGGTTCAAAGCGAATCTACTATTTAATAGCGCTAAATTGAAATAGCATTGATGTCGAAGAGCTCTATGCACTATAGCAGGAATTTTTTGGGGCTTTAGCAGGACTTTAACTGCATAGGTTAGTCCTATGACATCTAGATTCCTCTATCTCTGAAGAAACCGTTCAATCCAACATATGTTGACGCCTCGTTGCACTTTGACCCTCCATATTAGCTCGGTAGTATTAGCTTAAACACCACTAGCCTGAAGACCAATATCTCTCCCTTCATCCACGTCAGCAAGTTGTAAGTCCACCTCACCATAAGACAAATTCAACCTCTCTCCCAACTATTTTTGACCGATCAGTACTAACTAGTTTTGTTACTAGCTAGGAGGATCCATCTCTTTTAGCTTTCTTCTGCATTGCCCCAGGCCCAGCCCTTTCTACATCATCCTTTTGTCAAGTCTCCCATTCCACTCTGACGATGATGTGCTTTCTTCACTGAAATCAGAAGATAATGAATCTCTTCTACCCTTCTTTCTATAAGAGATCCATGTTGTTGTAGGGGTCGAGTCAATGCTACTAAGTCTTGTTGCATTTTCGTCGTCAAATCCATCTGAACTTGCTGCTGCAGCATATTTATGTTCATCTCCAATCTCATCTTCTCTATCTCATCCTTTGTCACTACCGCTTTCTTGGATAAAGATCTTGGTTGGAACATCATTTGAGTAGTTTCTTGATTATGCCAAGATCCTTTATTATTCGCTTTAGCAGTAGCTCCAGGTCTAGTACATTTTTCCTTCCTTGGATCCATATCTTCTTAGATCTAACTAGTAGATTCTTTCAAATCCAAAGTAAAAGCAGATCTATGCCTGAGATATTCATTTCTCTTGTTAATCTATGAGATCGCAAGGTATAAAGGAATGTAAAGCCCTGATTTCAAATAAAACAGGAACTAGTACATCGTAAATATAAAGCATATTCTGAATAATAGCACCCATCCCCTTCTCATTCGTCGATGGAGCATTCGACGAAATCAAAATTGCGTTGAGACCATATGCCTTCACTACCCGCTTCCCTTTAATTGCTTTTGGGTAATACTTCTTAATATGCTTGAAGTTACCGTAGCCATAACATTTCTTCCCATCATCCTTGCAGTTCTTGCTCAGATGACCTTTATACACATAGCTAAAGCAAATGGGCTCCCATTTGACCTTCTTCTGGCCATCTTTCCTTTAAGACCGCTTCTTGTTCTTATTTTTCTATTTTCTCTTCCCTATGACGCCACCTTGCAGTTTGGACTCCTCCTTAGAAACAATAACATCCTTTTACTTTGGGTTAATGTGCTCCTAAAGCCCTCTTAGTCAACTTCTTAAAACTTTCATCTATGTGGCTGATCATTCTCTCTCCCAAGTAATCGTTCAAGCCAACAATGAACTTCTCATTCTTCTTTAATAGAGTGTCAATAAAGGATATCCCATACCTTAACAGCAGGTTAAACTCAGCTACATATTCTGAAACATACTAGTCTCCTTATTTTAGATTGGCAAATTGTCTAAACAAAACCGACTTTTGAGTTATCTATATTAACTTTTTCTTAAATCCAGCTTTAAAGTGATCCTTAGGAGTTGTAATCTTTATAGCATTCCACCAATTCATTGCCTTTCCATAAATTTGGTTGGAGGAAAAATTCCACTTCATCGCACCTTCCAACTCCAGTCCTTGAAGATGCGTTCATAGGTGTCCAACTGATCCTACACTTAAAAAGTAGACTCCGTTCCAAAAAAATGTTTTTCCACCAAGACTAGAGTAGGCTTTTTTCAACTAGGAAAAGTCATCCCTTTATGGTTGCATCGGAGCACCACTACACACAACAGCTAGAGCAACTTCTTAGGCATTCTACAGCATGTTCCTTATCATATTATTGAACATAGCATATGTAATGGGGTTCACAGCTACCCAGATTCCCACTCCTTGCTTTATGCTAGAAAAAATAGTCCTAGCTGCATTCCTTCTTTGCTGGCTCATTCTTACAAACGGTAAAAAGAATGATCGGTCTCTCAAAAAGGAATAAGTTGTACCCATGCATGTAATGAAACTCATTACAATACACACACATACATACATACACTATATTGTTTTGAAAACATAAATATATAACAAGTACACTCTCTCATATATCTCTCAATCTATTCTAAGGCGATAGCTACTTCGTTAACTCTAATGGATCATATCCTCAACTTAGGTTAGTCATTCAACCTAGGCTTTGATACTAAATGCACTGACCACCCTACACCTCCAGTACCCAATATCGATATATAATTCGCTGCTATGGTACCCGATCGATGTTATAAGGTAATATATAATAACAACATAGATATAAAATAGGCGAGACAATAATATAATCAAATGAACCATAAATCAGAACATCAGAGTGCAACATGTTCACAAGACAATAGAAATAGTAAAGTTTATACACCCGGATACATCAAAATAAACTCCAATAACTATTTATAACAATAATATATACTTAGCTCCACTGTACTACACAACGAAATATAAGAAATAGTAAGCTTGAAAGTATAGAAAAATGAAAGCGTAGCCTCTTGCTCATCCTCCACAAAGCTCTATATGTTATCCCATACATGTTATTCCTAATCTACTCATTTAAGAGTACCCATGATAAGAAGCAAAGCATAAAACCTTGGGTCAAACAACAGTCTACTATGAGTGATATATCATCTCAAATAGATATAAAAACAAATATGATAAATAGGAACATAAGGTATGTAGAACCATATCTAGCCTGTACCTACATCCAATAAGTTAGCACATATAATTGGTATATTCTAAACTAACATCATTGGGGTGCACTATAAGTCAAGGTACAATATAGGGTGTCAAGATAGCTAACATAGATAGTACCTACATCACTTGACACTTATAACAAACATATTACAATCATATAACAAACATAGCAACCATCAAACAGTTTCACATCACTCGGTCAAATGTCATTGGATACATGATAAATTCAAATAACCATATCGACAATAAGAGATCATTCAAAATATCGACTTTCGATGTGCTCAAATCCATACCACTTTTAATAACCAAGATACTAAACTCGCATAATAACCAGTCCAGGGTACATAAATCATGTATCAATGATCTATGATCATATATGGACAACCCAGATGGACATCCCCATGTAACCCTACTTTACGAGCACATAATAAAACCTTTGAGTTACCAATGACCCATTATCATACGTCCCAACAATAGAACACTTCACACATCCTACACCACATTCTTACCTCATTGAATTTTCCTTCTTAGACCATCGTTCGATGTCACAAACACATTAACCTTGAAGCGTTCAACTTAATTCATTCACGCTGTTGAGTTATAAAAGTCTCATCATCTCGGTGTTTGCCTCTAAATATCTCTGGTCGGTGTCATGTCAACCTCAAACCCAATCCATGATGTGCCTAAAGTAATGCTCATGCCAACCCCTATTACACCTGAAGTTGCCTGAACCTCCTAGTCTAAGACCCCACTCCTAAGACTACCGAATAATGTATCGATGCCACTCGAGTGCCGAACAACAACAACGCTCGAGTAAATTTCGAGGCGATTTTTATGTTCGACTATGCATAATGAACTAATCCTTCCTTACCAGACCAAAGCTTTCCTTATGTATTTTCAACTCCAACTAGAAATTTGACCGCGCCTGCCTCTAAGTGGCCTGAGAAACTAAATACTTAGTTGATTTCTACATTATTTTTTCCATTATCTTCTACATCTTAACATTTCACCTAAATCCAACGTTGCAGGCACCATTTTGACCTATGCACAACACTAATGCAACGACGTGACTCTACACATCCTATAGCCAATTAATCATAGTTCATTATACATTTACAAAGCTTTCATCATTCGTGTATCAAAATGGATAGTACATCACAACTACTCCTTCTACATAAATATCCCCGACCATAGAATAGATTACAACCTCCAATTCTCTCTGACATGTGTTTTCAAGCATTCATATATGCAACATAACATACATATAAGTAAATAATCATCATACAAAGAAAACTCATATCAAAATACATTCATAACCACCTAATATTCATATGAAAAGGTCTACAACAAAACAACATGATTAAACCATTTTAAATTCGATTTTGTTGTAGTTTCAAAATCAAAGCAGTAGTAAATCCTAATTTTAAGTTTAAAAATGGATCGAAAACATGTCAAAATGTAAAGGAACATATATAATAGGTTAAGAGATGATAAATCACTCACTAAACACCAAAAAATGAATCAAAACCACACAATATGAGGTGAATCCGACAATAGAGAGCAAAGATCAAAAATTTCTTTTCTAAAAATATTGATTTGAAAGCTACTTTCTAATCTACCTTTGCACTCTTAATTTGGCTTGATTTGAAGGGGTTTAGGTTGATTTTAGTTAGAGGAATGTTTAATGGACGTTCAAATCAAATTTAGGGAATATAGAAATGATTTGGAGGTTGCTAAGGCAATAGTATTAGCACAACTTGAAATGGGTCATGGACCTAACCATGGGCTTGTGCTAATTACCTCTAAAAGCTGTCCAAAAACTGTCAAACTTCAAACAACTTTATCTCCCACTTTGAAACCATCATCTGACCACTCTTCAAAACGAGAAACCATCGTATCTTTCATTTGAAAGTAGTTTCAAGACCTAATTTGGCTCTTATCAAAAGTTATAGCCATAGCAATTTTTCAAGGGTAAAATTGTCCATAATTTATTTCTAGGATCAAAAATGTCAAAAATCAACATTCCATAAACTTTTAGCCTATTTGGAATTTATTTAGTTATAAAAACAATGTTTTACGATCCTCCAATATGTAAAATGAAGGAGAAATGTGAGTCATTGCACCATTACTTGGGTTCTCTAATTTCTAATTTCTCCTCAAAGGCATTTATCTTTTTGGCTTTGGGACTAAGAACAGACCCGGCGGAGGTGGTGGGGAGTTTGATAAAAGATGGGACGACGACCGACATAGTAGTAATGTTGACTGGAGGGCCTATGGCTTGCGAAAGCACTAGAAGTGCCATGATTGCAAATTGACCTATAAGAGGGAAAATTGAATGATAAAGGTTAGAAGCTTCTTCAGAAGACATTTGAAGCTTTTGAAAGACCGATGAAGTTAGAGATATATCTATAGAAGTTGGGTAAGCTCTTAATAAGTTACCATGGTACGCCCCTCCTCAAAGATTGGTGTAAGAGCGGGAAGCAAGGGAGCAGTCATGGAGGGAGCAAAGTTAGGATTTTCAGAGCTATACCCCTTAAATACAACAATAGTAGCATGCAGTGGTGGCATAGGTATGGAAATAACAATGACCTCGAAGTTAGCCACCACTAAAGTGGAAGTCTCCAACCGAGATGCCTTAGTGATAGGAGCGATGTCTTCAACCAAGTCCTTAGAGCTTGATAGTGGAGCCTCGGTGGGCATCTATATGGAAGAAAGAGCCTTAGCAGCCTATGTTGCTTGAAACTCATTTAGGGCCTTCATATCATAACCATGAAGGAGGAGGGTCTTGATCGACTCTTCACCGACCTCTTCTTAATTCCTTTTTCACTTTTGACGGAGAATTTAATCAAAAACTTATGCAAGGTTCTTTAGATATGAATCATCGAGCCATCTTATGCTACCTGTCTTTACGATATTCACATAGAAGGGTAAGATGGTTATGTTGACTTTTCTTTAAACTCTTCATTTTCTTTTTCCACTCAGGGGAGGAAAGCTTCTAGCTCAGTGATCATACCCCCGAGGGTTTCCTTTTATTCGTTAGGTCGTAAAACTCCTCAGCATATAACTGAGCAGTTTCTAGAGCTTGAACTTTTCATTCTTATCATTCCTTAGATCGAGTTGCAACTTCATAATTTCAGCATCCATTTTATCTTGAAGCTTAGTCTTCTCCCTAGTCAGATCCCCCTGATGTACGTAGGTTGCTTGGACTTGTACATTTAGCAGATTAATCTTGGCCTCTGTGGCTTGGATTTCATCCTGATGCTTCTTTCGACTTCTTGGGCAACCTTATTCTTGGCGGTCAATTCTTTCTCAACCTTCTCCAATTAAACGGAGAGGTTTTTCTTGATTTTTCATCCTTGTAACTTTCCTTCTCCATCATCGCTAGGTTGAGGTGAATCTTCTTGTCGAAGTCAGCAAGGCTCTTAGCTAACTTCCTCCATAGTGTGTACTACTCAACCACCATCTTGTAAATCAACATGCCCATTTCCAAATCGTTTAGGGGGGATGTCCTCCACATTTTCATAAATTGGACCCTGGTTAAGTATATCCTGAGATGCATGAGTTCTTGCTACGATGAGGCATCATTGGAAGGGACACATATGCTGATTTAGAGGTGGTGGGGGCGGTAAATTGCTCTTTCCTAAGCCACTAGATAGGAATAAAGGATGAAGATTGTGAGGCTTTGGATTGGGATTGAGTGGTAGCTAAGGCCTAAGAAGATGGAGGGATACTGGTGATTGAAGCCTTAGAAGCAAGAGATGGTGTTGGGGTGCAACTCCTCAGACGATCCACCCTTTCAGAATACTGGTCAATATATTTGGGCAAAAGGGAACATTAGTGGCAAGGAGAGCCAGATTCCTTCCTAGACCCAAAGTGGTCACGGGATCCCTTATCATACGCAGAGTGGTGCCTTCTATCTTCCTCTTTATGTCATTCTATTTTTTTCTCGTAGCTCTTCGCTTTCTGTTTCCTATAAGGGGTGCATCACAAGTGCGAGCCAGATTGGTGGAAAGGGAGATAGATACTATTGGTTCTCTTGTCAAGTTTCTCATAGTGGGATTGGCCCATCATATCTAAAAGGAAAAAAGACTGGATTATAAATTAGGAATATGAAAAGAGTGCATGCAGAGTGGACGTGCTTGTGATCCTAAGTGAAATGTAGATTGTTGGTGAAGCCTATTGAATCTACTAACCATGCATAGTTGAAGGTTTGAAAGGAATATTATCCCCTTTAGGAGGTAGGGGAACATCGACGATGGCCTGATGTTGGTATTGTTACTTGGAGGCAATGAAGTTGTAGATGTTGAACTACTAAAGATTGATATCCCTTAGGTTCTTTAATGAGCTAAAGATTTCATCAGGTGTCAGGAGTGGCGATGACCCTCTGACCAGACTTTGGCAAGGCTTTGGAACTAGCCTGGGAGACTTTATTCTAATTCGTTCAATCGGGGAGTGGGTATTGAATCCCTTCATCTCCAACTCGACTTGTATTCGTCCTTATCTTCCTCTAATTCGTCTCCTCCTCGTCTTCTCTTCTTCTTTCTCATAATGTTCTTTATCTTCCCCCTCTTTTATGTTGAGGATTTCCTTTATTACATCAGGGTTCTCTTAGTGAGTTGGTGCCATAGGGTCCATGACGGCTTAAGGACAAGGGTGCAGCTTGAGTGGCATTGGGTGGAGGTTGATAGCATATGTGATTCTTCGACCAATATGTAGAATTCTAAAGTGGCACAGACGAAGGTTTGAGATGAGAAATGCGATTTTTATTTCATTATCTGGAGTTTCCCTAAGGTGTCGATGTGTTTGAACTAGAGAACAATTCACAACACCTTGGAGGATGTCCATAAAATAAGTGAAGGAAGATTATTGACTTGAGTGAAATGAGCTTAGCTAAGATGGAATTCATGGATTGGAACTTACATCTGGACAACCGTCATTGGGTGAAGCTATTAAGGCACCTAACAAAGAAATAATGGTCCTTAAATTAGCTTTAATTGTTATAAAGCTCGATGATGACTTTACAATCATGGAATGCCTTGAGGAAAGTGAGAGATGGGTCGTCGGCTTGTTTCTTTAAGTTATATAAATATCTATCTCCTTCGAAGGTAGGCTCTCTACCTAGGTGTCTAACGAAGACTATATACAAGTAATAAAGTGTGCATACCCATTGGGATGAAGTTGGGATGGATCCAATATTATAAATTAAAGCATACGCTTAAGGAATGGGTAGATGGGAGGAATGGCCCCAGTCAAGCACATGTAGCAGTTACATGCAATGTAACCATTTAGAGGATTGTGGTATTGTTGGGAAGGCAAAGGAAGGAAGGACTCCTTTTTGAGAATCCCATGACGTTCACATATTCTCCTCAAGTCCTTCATCATTAAACTTAAACCAAGGGAATTAGGGGGGTTTCAAGGATGGTGATGCTTGCTAAATTAATGTTCAGATCATTGTCTTCGTGAAGCCCTTCCCTAGCCACATAAAGAGTAGCATGCAGAGACTGATTGGGAAGACGACAAGATTGATAAGCTGTAAAGGGAGTAGAGGTAGAAGTCGAGGAAGAGGTAGGAGTTGCTTCTGGACAAGTGGAAGTAGAAGTGGATATAGCTGCAGCAGTGGCGGAGAGATGCTCGAAACATCTATGAGATTCCATATGGACTGAAAGCTTGAGAACAAGAATGGTTAGGTAATTATATATTCTATATTTACTTTGAATAAACCCCATGTGTAGCCAATGTATAAGATCTAATGGACGTTGATGTATGTTGATCGATCGAATTATGTACATCAATGATAGTGTTGTGTATCGTTCTATGAAGTGTGTGTCTTATGTCCTATGTCCTTGTAAGTGTATGGATGCACTCTATGAAGAAAGCCACTTGTGCTGGCAAATGAGATCCGGCACATGATGGAATTGAGAGTCGAATATTACCCATTAATGTGGATTTAGGTTAATGAAAACAAATGAAATCCAAGGTGGTAAGGAGCTATCTTCGCAGAATAGAGAATTTATGATGATCAAATTTATGTATTGATGGGATGGACATCTCAAGACATATTGACCTTTGAATTCATTCGAAACCGGAGAGCGTTCATCGAGACAACTCTTCGAATCAAATCGATCGAAAGCCCAATACTGATCCATCACCAAATTGAACCATGGAAGTTTGCTTATCATCTTCATCACCATCCTATATCCCTATATGAAAATTACAGTCATTGGTGGATCAACAGGTAGCGACGGTGATGAATGATGATTGTAGCAAAATAGATCAACGGTAGTGTCGGCATGTTAAATAAAGATAATGGCATTCTTGGCTATGGTCAAATGTGTCGATTAACAAGGTGGTAGCGACTATCTTGGTTCAAGATTAACAGAAAGTTGAATGAGATCGAGATTTGGAGAGATAGATCGGGTGTGAGTTCTAATGAATCAGCGCCTAGGAGATGGAGTAGATACGAAAACAGCGTCAGTGAAGAGCTTCGGTTTGAGTTCACAATGATGGATATGAAGTTTTTTGATTGAAATGCTAAATGCCTAGAAATAAAGAGTAAACTTAGAAAATTTTCTAAGTGTTGCTCTTATACGGAACGGAAAGAATCGATCAGTACTAATCGATATCGATCCATATTCATAAAAAATGTAATAGAAATCTACCTAACCAAGGAAAGGAATAACTTTCAGGAACTCTCAACGATGGTTGAAGGCTTCAAACAGAAACTGCTACATTTATATACATTGAAAAACGCACCAACAACTATTTGGAATGAAGAATTCATGTTCTTAGTGAAGATGCGACATTCTACGAAGACGTTTCAGATGATGGAATCTTTCTTTGCAAAGCGCATTCAGTTTCTTGTCTAAATCCAAAGCATTCTTTGTTTTCATAAAAGCATACCCTAGGGAGCAAGTGCAATCTAATATTTAAACTAAGTGGTATTTCGATGGATTTGGACTATGAAATTATGAAAGAATGGATTAAGAATCTTGGAAGACGTTGAGAATGAAGACATAAGAATTTTGGCAAAGTATGAAGTAAAGCTATCGATCAATACTGATCGACCGGAATCTTCGATTAGGCCCAACTCTGCATCGAATGTTGACTCTTCATGCAAGAATGAGAAAAAAAATACAAGTCTAGGTAAAGTGGCATCGATCGGTACCATTTGATCGTCATTGACAACTTTTCCTCCGAAGAACCAAAGCTTGAAGACTTAAGTAATTTTAATGAAAGAGATAAAGAATTAGTTAAAGCCATCGATCGGTATTGGTCCATCAAAATTCAGGAGAAATCATTGATTTGACCAGTTCTTTGTGCTGGAAACTCAGCTCTACATGTTTGAGTGATTCAAATCAGATTTGGCGATTGTAGTATATGAACTCATCTATAAATAAGCATCTTACAAAACATGAAAAGAGGCAACTTTTTTTATTTTTGCAAGAGGACTCTGCCGAATTTGATACCAACCATTTCTTGATCTAAAATCATGCTATAATTCGATTGTCGTAACAAACTATATCAGAAGTAAAATATAAAGTGGATGTAGGTACTTAATTGGCCGAACTACTATAAAAATCGTATGCTCTCTCTACATTTAATTAATTACTTGATAATTCACATTGTTGATCGATCGGTTGTGTTTTCCTATTTCACACATAAACAATAATATTCTATTGTTAGTTTAATTTAATTTTATACCCTAATATTTAGAGTTGTTCATATTCAAAATAAAAACATTACAACTATGTTAAAAGTATAAACTAATCTTGGGGTATACTAGGAAATTAACTGTTGTGTCCTATGGTTAGTAATGTCATTGTGTAGCATAAGTCAATAATGTCAGAGGGAATATGCACATGTACTAAATAATTAAGTTTAAAATAATGCTAACATAAAACATTAATTAATTTCGGCCATTAAATTTTAATTTAATTTTATATTAGTATGTATATAAATGTAAAAAGTATAAACATATTATCTTATAAAGGTCTTAATTTAATATTTATATACATATTTATATATATAAATAAAACATGGTAGATCTGGAGTCTCTGTTCCGAACCCTAGTTGTTAAATATTATCGGAAAGATCTGGGAAATTCGATAACGATGGTGTGCAAACTCGGAATTTGGAGAATTTAGTTAATAACAATCGACTGGTAAATGGTCGATCTGGAAGTGCGAATAATCCAGGTATCATCAAACAGGCGAACCATTATCGGGCCAGAGATCGGAATTATATTTCCAACAATTCGAAACTTTTTGGTAATTCAGGAAATTATCGAAAACCGTTCGTTGAACGTGCGACTGACTGGAATAGGATCAAGACTGGTTTAGCTGAAGGGCGTAATAAAGATTGGAGAAATGCTGTTGATGGGGGAATTGGTGGAACAGATGAATTAGTAGACTTAAATTACAGACAACCAGTTTTAGTTAATCAGAAGAAAAAGGCTGTAATCGACATTGAAATGAACAAGAGGGCTGCTGATAAGTGGAAGAACTCAATTATATTTTATGTTTATGGATCCAGACTGTATCATATACATTTGAAAGCGTATATACATGGAAACCTAAAAAACAGTTTAACTTATTGGCTCGGGATAATGGATTTTTTATTATCAGATTCTTAGAGGCATCGGATTGTGAGAATGTGTTGAAGGGAGGTCCTTATCTGTTTGACAATCGTATTATAATTCTCAAGAAGTGGCATGCAGGGATGAGGTTTAGCAGAGATTTACTATCTACAATGCCAATTTGGGTGAAGTTGCATAACCTTGAACTGGATTTATGGGATAAGGAAGCTATAAGTGCTATAGCTAGTGTTCTGGGTAAACCAATGAAAATGGACAAAATAACAGCAGATGAATCCAGAATTGCTTATGCTAAGGTGCTAATAGAAATGTCTGCTGAGGATGGATTTCCTAACTATGTTGATGTGTTAATGCATAATGGTGAAGAACTTCAAATTTCAGTTAGATATGACTATAAACCTATACTATGTAAGGAATGTAAAAATTTTGGACATTCTACTGATCTCTGTAAAATCAAAAAAACTAGTAAATGGATTCCGAAAACTAATGCAAATTGTAATGAATCTATGCAGTCTATGAGGGAAGATGATATAATTAGTAATAATCTGCCAGTAAATACTGAAGATGCTTTTAACAACGCTAGTAGAGAATTTGAAACTGGATCGTTCCAACTTAACAATGGGAATTGCAGGGATGCGGAATTAAATTTATTACAACAAGATTTACAGGCACATGATAACATAAATCTTAAACATACTAGTATCATAACTAATGTAAATTGTCTCAATCCTTTGGTTCTGGATCATGAATTTCGTTCGTCGAATATTCAAGCTGAGGATAACGTGCAAGGTCTTGGACAGCCATCATCTGTTGAACAAAATTGTGAGTCTGTAACATGTGTTGATATACAAGTCCAAAACCCAGAGGAAGGTTTTGCATCTATTTCAGATTCAGTTGTAAGTAAGTCTTAGACATTGAGTGCAAATGCGGTAGGAAGTCCATTAAAAGATAATGTTTCAAAACAATTAACAGAAGAAAAGGGTATGTTTAATTCTCTTTGTCATCTTAATGATAGCCAGCAGGTTCAGCAAGCAGAGGGAGGTCCTAGCTCATTGCTAGGGGCTGGAGAAGATCTTGTTGATACTCTTTCTGACTCTGACGAGGAGTTAATAAATCAGATTGCTGTGGAGGATAATCCAATTAGTTCGCAGGAACCTGTTATGAATGTTGAACATTTTGTTGAAGTTAACCAGGAATTTGTTGATGAAATTGACGAGATAAATAATAGAAAGATGAATAAGAAAAATGGTAATGTCCTTTCTATATCCACTGCTCCTCCTAAAAGGAAAACAAGGAGCCACTCTAAAGTTAAATGACTATTATTGCTTGGAATGTTAGAGGTTTAAATGCTGCTGAAAAACAATTAGCAGTGTTTAAATTTCTAACAACTCATAAACCAACTTTGGTTGGTTTGCTAGAGAATAAACTTAGTAATGAAGCCAAAATTAAGCTAATGTCTAAAATGAATAGTGGCTGGTCTTCTTTAGACAATAACATTTGCTCTTGTAAAGGAAGAATCCTTGTTATTTGGGATAATTCTATTTGGCAGGTTGAGCCTACTCATATGTCTTCTCAGCATATCTCGTTGAATATTGTGAATTCTGGGGGATTTAAAATGAAAATTTCCTTTATTTATGCTAGTAATTTTCTAAAGGACAGAGAACTTCTATGGAATATTATATCAAAGGAGTCAATATATACTGATGTGCCGTGGTGTTTGATTGGTGATTTCAACAATATTCTATCGATTTCAGATAAAAAAGGGGGTAATTCTGTCCCTTTCAGCCAAATGGAAGGCTTCAAAAATTGTGTGATCAATTCGGGTTTGGTTGATTTGCCTATCTTGGGGTTCAACTATACATGGAGAAAAAGGGGAATGGCTACTAAAATTGACAAAATTTTATGTAATGATCTTTTAATGAACAAATTCCCTAACCTAGCCTGCTTTGGAGTCTCTAATCCCATCAGTGACCATATCCCTATATGCCTTAAATTACTTAATCCCCCTATATCAACTGTAGGAAAACCATTCAGATATGTGAACACATGGAATTTATTAGAGGGATATGGGGAATGTTTCTCTAATGCATTTAAGTTATCTTTGAGGGCTCTCAGTTACATATTTTTAGACAACAGTTGAAAGTTTGTAAACTGTACCTTAAAGACTGGAGTTCTAGAAGAAGATTAGACAGTCAAATAGTGAAGGAATTGGAACAGGAGTATGCAGCAGCTCTTCAATGTGTAGACAGCAACCCAGATAATTATGCAGCTTTTGACAACTTAATGGCAGCCTGTAAAAGATGGAAGGATCAAAATCATATAGAATTTCTCAACGCTTCTCAAAAAGCTAAAGTGGATTGGCTCACAGAAGGGGATGAATGTACAAGATTTTTTCACTCTAAAATGTCGATGAGGAAGCACAGATCTAATCTTAATTCCATTATTTCTATTGAAGGTAAACTTGTGCATGATCCCAATAAGATAGAAAAGGAAGCTATTTTATATTTTACTCAGATTTTTAATGATGATAATATTAATACTACGTTACCTGATGTTAATTGTATCTGTCGTATTAATGAGGGAGGTAGAGAGTTCTTATCTACCAGTGTTAGCTCGGATGAAATTTTCAAAGCCATCACTTCCATTTCTGATAACAGTAGTCCGGGCCCAGATGGATTCTCTGCAAAATTTTATAAACTACACTGGAATGAGTTAAAAAGTAACATGACTCGTATGATAAATCAGGTTTTTTCTACCTGCAAATTAGACAAAGGTATGAACCATACTTTCATAACTCTGGTGCCAAAAATTAATAATCCCACTTCTCTTGCTGATTATAGGCCTATATCGTGCTGCAATGTTATTTACAAAATTATTGCTAAAGTTATTTGTAACAGAATTAAGCCTTTCCTTAGCTATCTAATTTCAGAAGCTCAATCTGCTTT
This sequence comes from Allium fistulosum, assembly GCA_030737815.1. Classification (NCBI taxonomy): domain Eukaryota; kingdom Viridiplantae; phylum Streptophyta; class Magnoliopsida; order Asparagales; family Amaryllidaceae; genus Allium; species Allium fistulosum. The sequence continues at coordinate 459,962,776 of CM060905.1, forward strand.
TTTCCTGGAAGAGCTATCTCGGAAAATATATTACTAGCTCATGAACAGGTAAGATTTTTTAATCGAAAAGGTGCTGGTAAATTTTGTTTGAAACTAGATTTACACAAAGCATATGATATGGTTAACAGGAAATTTATTTGCCATACGCTTAGAAAGTTGGGTTTTCCTGAAAAATTAGTCAAATTAATCTACAACTGCATCTCTACTCCTATTTTTTCTATTATGATTAATGGTTACCCTAAAGGCCTGATCTCTAGCACTAGAGGTATTAGAAAAGGCGATCCTCTCTCGCCGTATTTGTTTTGTGTGGCTATGGAGTATTTCTCTATTTTGATGATGAAGGCTTACAAAGTTAAGGACATTACTCCTCCTTTTAATTTTGAACCGGCAATTACTCACCTACTTTATGCTGACGATTTGATGATTTTTGTTCGGGCTTCCATTAAAAGTGCCAGGGTGATTAGTAAATGTCTAGAGAAGCTTAAAATCTATGTGGGGTTAAATGTTAACAATAGTAAATCTAAGCTGTATTTTAGTAAAGGCACTACAAGTAAGCATGAGATTATGAATATTCTTAATATGCAAGAGAGCAAACTTCCAGTCAAATACTTAGGGGTGCCTTTATCTCATAATTATCTTCATTTTGCTGATTGTGGGGCTCTTTATGATAACATTAATAATAGATTAAATGGTTGGAATAGCAAATTATTATCCCTGGCTGGAAGAATTGAATTAATCCATTCTGTAATAACTCCTATGGTAATGTATTGGATGATGGTTTACCACCTCCCTTTGGCCACTATTGACAAATTAAATAAAATGTGTGCCAATTATATATGGAATGGTAAAGTTCATAAAATCGCTTGGAATACTCTATGCCGCCCTAAATTAGAAGGAGGAATTGGCTTGAGAAATTTTGTGGATATCAGAAAAGCGGCAAGTCTTAAACTTCTTTGGCATTTTATTAATTCTAAAAATGTTTGGTCTCGCTGGATGAGCAAAAGGTATTGCGACAATAAGCATTTTTGGACCATGGAGATTGATAACAACTCCTCCTGTACTTGGAAATCCATTCTCAAGCATAGACAGGTTGCTCGGAATAATATTTCCAGAGTCATTGTAAATGGTAGAAATACGTTGTTATGGCATGATCCTTGGATTAATAGTGAAAGCTTGGTTTCTATTCTTGGATGGGATAGCTTATATCTATATGGCCATCAGACTGATAAAGTACTTCTATCATTCAAAATGGAGTTTTTAATCTGGATTTAGTTCCATTCACTAGGCAACTAAATAATCTGATTTCAAGTGTTCATATAGATTCTTCGTCTTCCTCTGATTATTGGAAATGGACTAGTGATTTAAAAGGTTTTAGTTTCAGATCTGCTTGGAATGAGACTAGAATTCATTATCCTAATGTTGAATGGGGCAAAATTATTTGGAACAAGTGCAATAATCCTAGGATGTCTTTAACTGCCTACAAAGCTATTTACAATCGTTTGCCCACCAGAGATAAACTAATAGATTGGGGATATGTATCTGATACTATCTGTTTACTTTGTAACCAATTCCCTAAAAACCATACCCATTTATTTTTTGCGTGTCCTTACTCTGCCTATTTATGGACTACGTGTTGCAAGAATTTAGATTTACCTCAACCGAGATCTTTGACATTGGAAGAGGGATGCCAGTTGCTTATTACAAACTTCGCTGCAACGGATCAAGCAACCGGATTAGCTTTTGCTAGCTTTTCTACTATAATTCACCACATCTAGCAGGAACGAAATTGTAGACTTCATGATGGCCGCTACGTCTCGAATCGGGATCGATGGAAGCTGATTGAAATAGATCTGAAACTTCTGGGTAACAACAAATTGAAGAAGATGAGTTTTATTTCTAATAGAAGCAAGAACATCCTTGAACGATGGGGCATTGATCTGATGGGGGAATGAATCGCCAGTACTCTTGTTGAAGTTGGGTGTCATTTTCTTTTCCTTTTTTGTTCGGTTTGGATGGACTGGAGTACTGTTATTTGAGTGCTGCTGCATTTGTTTTTTATTTTTCTATATGTCTACCTTGTTGGCATTTGTGACGTTTGTATATACATTGGTATTATACCTTTGCTTTGTTAATATGTTGTTAATAAAGCACCGCACTCTTTTTCCCTGTCCTATTCCCACACTGGGTATAGGATCAGGTTTTTAATGAGGCGGTTTATCTTTTCAAAAAAAAAAAAAATATTCGAATTATATTTAATAATTTTTTTAAATATTTATATAATATACACATATACATACATACATATATATATATATATAATTTTTTCATTAAACTACTACTAGCAAACTTAAAGTATATTTCTTTAAATTTAATATCCAGCCGGATTTTCATTAATTTGAAATTTCAAATTTAAACTAAAATCCAAAATAAAAATTATAATATTTCGAATTAGAAATTTCCATATAGAAAGTCCAATATATATATATATATATATATATACGTATACGTATACGTATACGTATGTATATCTGTAGTATCCTAAGGAAGTATGCACTAACACCACAACACATACTTTAAGTACAGTAAAGGGGATTACGCCGTTGGAATTCAAGTTCATGTCAAGTGACATCTTTATATTATAAATACACACACGTATTAAAAGGTTTTTATATTAATTCAATATAAAATAATTTCAAAATTTTATTGTTATTTCATGGCTGAAAATGATCATGAGGAGACAAGTAACTTTAACACACGCAAATAAATATATATATATCTGTGTGTGTATGGAAATATAACTTGAGTATATCTTTTAATTAAAATCGGTACCTTTGACCAATGAAATCGAGCCAATATTCGAACATGTCGTTTGGTGGTTGTTTCATCCTTATACATTCGTTCTCCTCCTTGGTTATATTTTACAAAGCTGTCATGCTTCAATAATGATTAATGTGGGCTAGTTTTGTATGGAATTTGTGTAAAGAGAAAAGAACAAAAGGCCATCTATTTGTAGCTAAGAAGATACCAAAATATATTCTGCTTTCTCTCAAACCCGGATGGCTAGGTTGCCTTGCTTTCATTTTCTTTTATGGTCGGTGTAACGACCTGTAATTTAATCATTCTGAACTTGAATATTTAATATATTTTCAAAATTTTAAATAATGGATTTTACAGCACAAATAAACATGTTTTGTGTAATAAATAATAGTGGAAAACTTGTTTTGTAAATTAGTTTACATAAAAAAGTAATTCAGAGAAAAATCGAAAATGTGACCGAAAATCATTTTTCGGATTTTCTATGTTTCATTGATCAAAAGTTGTTAGAACAAGTTGTGTGCACTAGTGTGCATATATACACATACTTATACAACTAAGAACGACATTTTGTTAATTAAATTGATTAATACAAATTATACTCTAAAAGTTACTTTAAAGTCAAGTAAAGAGTGGACTTTTATAACTTAGATATTTGTGCTTTTGTAAGAGAAGTGCACAAAAGCATGTGAAGAAAGGACATGGCATGATGAAGGGGTGGTGTGTTTTTTAAATTATAATGGAGGGTGGCACCTAGGTTTAGGAAAGGTTATGTTAATAATTTACCACTTTCCATTTATATAGAATATCACCTCCTTTCCATTTCTCCACTTTACTTCATTTTCTTTTCCACCTCTCCATGTTCTTTTCACCCTCCATTATTTTTCCTCTAAGCTACATAAAATAAAATCACCTAAAAGTTGCTTCTTTCTTCTGTAAAAGAAGTATACAAGCCTTCAAAAATATAAGCAACCTTCTCTACATCTCAAGCTACAAAAGTCGATCCAAAAACCCTCCATCTTTCCTAGATGCGTGAGCAATAGGGGGAGATTCCTGGGGTTTTGATTTGAAATCAAGCACAAAGTGTGGTGTTTTATGGTGTTGCTAGGTCAAGGGATGCTTTTGTAGCTATGGTTTGGTCGTAGCTTGCACGAAAGTGAGACAAACTCACTTTTAAAAAGTTTAAAAATTGACAAAATTGTGTAAAACATAAAATGTTGATTATATTGTTTATACTCATGTATGTTTGCATGTTTGAATTTGATTTTGCTTGAAAGCGGATGGTATAGGTAACCATTATTTTGTAGGGGACAAAAAGAGGAAGTCGAAGTGTCTTCGTAACAAATAGGTTGTTATGGAACACTTCGAAATGCATGCACACATAGGAGAATTACAAGGGACTTTTGTAGAGACACCCTAAGGGGTTTCTCGCCTATATTGATTCACTTTCATATATATGTTGGTTGTGAAATGTATGGATGAATATATATGACATATATCATGTTTTATGATATTGTCGTTATAGCGATTATTGCTATACCGACACTTTGCAAATATCATCTTTATTGAAAATTCTTTGTATTGATCTCGTGCCTGGGTTTTTATAAAACAAATATTTGGTTGCATTTTTGCAGTTTTAGTTCAAAAGTGCGATGGCTTGGAAAAAGTTAGAACCCCTAAAACTAAAGTCTTAAAAAGTTAGAAATGGATTTTCTGTATCGATTTCGTAAAAATTCAAGTTTTTAAAAGGTGTTTATTTGATTTCAAAACTCTCTAACTTTTTGTGGATGCATACTAGATCCATAGTATGTTGTTTTAGAAACAAAAATAGAGAATTTATACTTTGGAAAAATGCGGTGAAATTTACATTTGAAAGGGAATGATTTAGAGAAATTTTCAATACTATTTAGCAACACTTTTTGCGATGATTTTCTAGATTTTTACAAAAATGGTCCTAACTTATTTTTCTATTCATGAGATTTAATGTGGATATTTATAACTTATTTACAAGAATTTTAAGAGTGTTTTACAAAGGTTTGTGATGTGAAAACAAAGCATAAGTTCGGTTTTAAAAGTTTAAAAGTTTGATTTGGTTATGAAAAGGATTTAGTTTTATCCTTAGTACCAAACATCGAGAAGGTAGATTCGGTACTATCTGTGAGATTTAAAACCGTTGTCTAGGCAAGGCCAAGTGCAATCAGCGCCCTAACTTACCTGGCTTCATTTTTAAGTGAGGGATAGTACGAGTTAGAAATTGAAGTTTGGTGATAAGGATAAGAGATTTAATTTCCATAAGCGATATCACTTATGTAGAAAGGATTTATGAATATACTTAGAAACTAAACGTCGAGTGTGGAAACTCATCTCTATCTGGAAAGTTAAGAATATACGTCAAGGCAAGGCTTAGAGGTAACACTACCGTAACTTGTCCGGCTTCATTGTTAACCAAGGGATAGTACAAGTTTGAAATCGGCAAGTGGTGATAGGAGTATGAGATTTAATTTCCATATACGATCATTTTTTTATTCACGATAGTTGATTTATTGACTATCGATTCCACTATCTTCTTTGTGTTTCGTTAATCTAAGATGATTTGTTGCTCATTTAGAGCATTGATATCCATTATCAAAAATATCTAAAACCAAAGAGCGAGTGGACGTCAAGCTATGTGGGGTTGCTTCCATTAGGGTATCTTCACATCTACTCTAGATTGGATTTGGTTGTATCCGTACAAAGATATGAAATATTAGGATACTCGGTAAGGTTGGCAGGGTTTGGCTTATACATTTTCAAGGGAGTCACATAGTAAATGACCCTCTTAGGTATATTTTCTAGAGGTATACTTTCGGTAAGTGCACCCTCTTAGTCATTATTGAAAAAATTCCTTCTCCTTGTTTTTGATTCAAACCCTTCAATTGATTCTTTCTTAATTGCATCAGGAAGTGTCATGCGCTCTTCAAAATGTTTAATTATTTGTGTCCACTCTTTTATGCTTGAATGTTGTTCTTGTGAGGGGAAACCCATTATGTGTTTTGAGGCGTGGTCTCACAAATTGTTTTGTGTGTTCCATTTTTATTTGGAGTTTACTTATACTACACTTATTGTTTGACCTGAGTTGTTTGTTTTCCCTAAACTCTCAGGTACTCGTTTTGAGTAGTCCGAGGGTGATAGGTTTCTTTAGGCTGTTTTGAAGATGGTGGACAAGCAGGAGGCTCCTAATCTATCCAGCTATTCATTTCTGCTGTTATGAGATGTTTGTTGTATCTATGTGTATTTTTTATCAGCAAGGGTAAAGGCAGGTTGTTATAACTACCTAGGCTGATAGTAGTACTTTTGTTGCAACTCTAATAACTCTATGTTGGGGAGTAACCTTATGTACTATATTTTTTTTGTATTATATTTAACCATTCCATTGTGAGATTTCTTTTCTATTCTTTTATTTTACCCCATAATAGCTCATCTTTTAGATGCTTGGGAATTGCACACGAATACCATTGATGTTTTAAGTGTCGTTCACGGGGTTAGAAAGGTGGGTCATCATAGTCAGCATATCCATGACCTTGCTTCACCATAATTACCTTTGACTCCGTGTGAATCAATTAATTATATTATTCAAGCACCTTTTTCACATGAACTTACGTACAACTCTTATACATCGTTGTGATTGATTTTAAGCTTCAATAAATAATTAAAAATGCCATAAAATATTAATACAACATCTGTATTAATTTTATTACTACTTTATAACATTTATAAATTAATTGTAACATTGGTCGAATTTGAAAGTAGTTAACAACATGGTTGTGTTGATTCTCTTGTGTGAACTCGGTCCTTAGTCATTATTTCAACAAATTAAATACTGAAGTATGTATGGATTTTGCCGAAGTATAGTATCGGGAAAAAGTTCAATGCTTACAGATCATTTAGGCGAAATCCAATTTCTAATCTATAATAAGCTCACCTAGCAATGACATTTAGTACACGTATTCTTCTCTCATCACTGTATCACTTAGATATCTTGAGTTTGGTCTAAGGTTGGAAATTCTACTAACATTTGCATGGTACAATTTAAAGTCCTTGGTTCAATTAGATAATATTATTCGATTAACTAACTTACTCTAGCCGGAGATTTTGACTTTAAGTTAACTACAGTGATATTGGCCTTTTAAAATAAAGGAGAAGAATCCTTTCTTGAGTAGTGTTTCACTTCAATTAGTTTAACATGCATGTAACTATGTTGGAACATGATCACTCAGGTGTGTGCTTAGCCATAATCAAATTACAGCCTACCTACTTAAGATCGATAGTTCTCTAAAGTCAGAAGGTTACTTTACTTCATTACCATGATATCTTCTATTTGAACTTAGTAATATTAACATACAGAAGAATCTCGTCGAGTTGTTATAAGATTGTTTCAAACAACCACATGTCTGTAACCTTTGGTGCCCTCCGATCGTCATAAGGAAATCACCGTCAACAAATGGACAGTGTTACATACACTAGTCTCGATGGATGTATCGATATCCTATTCTTGATGCATCTTGACTAGGAACATTTATGGAGTAAGTAAGTATATGTGTGTATATGTGTGTGTGTGCGCGTGTGTGTGCATCAATTCAATACTAATGGTTATGAACACATTCTTAACTACAATCAGTAAAATACTTATCCTAAGTATTTCCTACTTGTATATGTTTAATATATTTAATTCATTATTTATATCACTATATAACAACATATATAAAGAAAAAATAAACCAGTTGCATACATCATTTCAAACAAGATTCTTTTATAAGAGTTAACTTACGAAATGAAATACATAATTGCCCCTAGAGCACACTCTTAACTCTATCAATCTCCCATTTGCACTTGGAGCCAGCTATAGTGCATTATGACTATACCTTCGATTAGTCTACCTAAACTAGATTGAGAAGGGGCCTAAGTGAATGGATCTATGATATTGTTATTTTATATTTACCTTTTGATTACGCTTCCCGTTACTGATAAACTTCTATATCATGTGTTCATTAAGGAGAACGTATCTCAAATTCTTATCAAGCTATCAATTTCCGTTGTAATCTATCTCATTATTATAATCCCAATGCATCATTGGATTTCAATGGTGGAAACCTCCCTTAGCTTCTTATAAACTTGCATATATATATCGTTTCATTGCGGTGCTATTCAAGGCTATGTACTTAGCTTCTATTATTGAATTTGCCATAACCTTTTATTTGGAACATTTCTAACTTAAAGCTCCTTATTAAGGTTGAACATGAATTTAAGATTGACTTACTATACTCAATGTCACTTGTGAAGTTCGAATCCAACCACTTCTTCATAATAAGTTAGTTGCTTACATAAACAGATCTCTAGTATTTCGTAAATACTCGAGAATACTCTTAACTATCATTTAGTGATATTTTTACCTTAGATATGATATTTTCTTAATACACCAATTGTATAAGAAAAAACTTAAATACCACATAACATAACATATATGATCCTTATTGTTGAAGACTAAGGTATCTACATCATATGCTCCATATTAAACATTTTAAAATGTTGTTTGTGTGTATAAATTGGGACAAGCCCAATGTATCAAACCTCCTTTCTTACTTCGAAAGAGGAGCCATTAAGGGCAAGAAGAAAAAGGAATATAAGAAGAAAACTAAATAATCATAGAATCACACAACGGAACGAAACAACATATATTAGTCAACATAAGATTTTATATTGATACTGCCATAATAGTACATCAGAGTCATAATAGTACAAGTTCCAAACTAAGACAGTTATAGTTACTCGTACTTACATCACTAATACAAAATACATACATAAATAAACAACGGAATAAGATAGTAACTGGCTAACGTTGAAGCCACCTGCTCCAACTCTTCCAAAATGCAATCGTAAGAAACCTAGATCACTTGGCTACTCATTAAAATTTGAGTACCTAAGAGTTTTAGGGAAAGAAAATAAAACTTCGGTCAAACATGGGTCTGGTGTGAGTAAACTCAAACAACTGAATTATTACTTTTAAAACACTTTTAAAATCAAGGTTATCTCGTAAGACCACGCCGCACATAAACACAAATGAGTTTTTACCTTAGGATAACCAAAACACTTTTTATAGAAAATCCAGTGATATTATGATAATGTCTAGGGTATTTAAGTAAGATAGAACATAGCTGAAATGCTTGCATCTCACATTTCAACATATTTGGGTACAACTAAATCCGTATGGTACTTATTAGAGAATGGATTCCATATGACCAAGTAAGGAACTACCTTCCAAAAGGTGAACCTCTAGATAAAATACACCTGGGGTCTGACTAGAACATCTTGTACCTCTGCTACACTAAATCGGCATACCACTTGACTAGTAGTACCGAATACACCACTACCACGGCTGGGATCAACAACTATACCGAAGCATACAAAATGGGTCAAATATCGATTCTAGATATGGTGATGACATACCCTGATGGGAGCAACCCACACAGCCCTACTGCATACGCTGTTGGTCATTTCTGGTTGATGAGGCCTGAGGCTACGTTTACCTTTACTATAGCACTACCACTTGGAATGCTAACATTGCCTTCAGGATGTTGACACAATGTCAGCACTCATCCATACAATTCGTTCAGGAGATGAACGAACCGAAGGCACTACTTCCACTACACTTATTTTGGAATCACCCTCAGGTTAGTAGCAAATACTCATTGTACTTCAAAGTCTTCTTCTTGGACCTTGCCTTCACTATTTCCAATTCAAACGCTTTTCGAAGTGGTTTTCGGATAACAACTGCTATCCAATCCCGATCTCTTCGAACCAACATTTGAAAATGTTAAAGGGTCAAGTTATTACGGTGGACAACTCCACTATCAGGGTATAAAGATTTACATATGGAAATATATTCAATATGCTTAAATTATCATGACCCGCTTATCAAAATTAACTCCCTTGTATTCACCATACTTTCGAAATGCAGTATTTGTGATAAGTACAAGTCCACTTACTTCCAATAAAACAGGTGATCGTTTTATTCTAACTAATTTAATTTGTTTGGCTACTTAATAGAATGGACAAGAGATCCTTTGGTTTAAAAACAATTCACTAAAAGAAGAAAATTGGTTAAAAATAAAGAACTGTTGGAGTTTAAAATAACTTAAAATAATAAATAAATCATCATTAAATCATAAATTAAAGCTTAATTAATCCTTAATTAATCATACTTAAATCAAAATTTAAACCATATTTAATCTTAGTTAAGTCGTAATTAATTTCTAATAATTACCCTTAATTAAACTCTAATTAAATAATAATTAAACCCTAATTAGTTGAAAATAAATAAATAAACTTTATTTAATAAACATTTATTTTAAATTAAACCCTAATTAATTAATAATTAAGTAAATAAATAACTCTTAACTAAATAATTAATAATTAATTTAAAAATAATAAATAGCTTTATTTAAATAAATTAATTAAAATAATTACCTCTTAACTTAATTGATCATTAATTAAAACTTTCTTAGTTAACTACAAATGATTAACTTAATTAATTAATTCTTAAACCCTAATTACTTAACTTAATTAATTAATGATTATTTTTAATAAATAAATTTATTATTAAACCCATTAATTATGAGTTAATTAAGTTTTGAATTCTCTAATTAAGTTTGAAATGGTTTTCAAAACAATTTTAAGAGAAAGCTTAAAAACTTGAAAATCGTATATTTCTGAACTTCTTCCATAGCAACTATCGTTATGGATGCCATAACTTAGAATCACTTTCTAAGCTATTATCCAAACTTCATCTCTTACCTTCCTTACTTTTGATTATTTTTTTAAAACAATTTCGAAAACTCTAATTCAAAGCTAGGAACTTTTTTTTTCTTTTTGAAACACTTAATAAATCAAAAGCTAAATAATATGAATTGAACTTTAAAAGGATCTCAACCCCTTTCAGCATTTCCAAGTACTAAATTCCACAACCATCCAACCAAAAATCCAAGATTACACAAACATAGCATATCATTTCCATAACATAACCAAAATCACAACTTTATAACCTAAGGCATCACTTTAGCCTTTCAATTCAAGTTTTAATACTAACCACAAATTAGCACATACATACACATCCAAACCATGCTATAATTCATACAACAAACATTATATATATAGCCATATAACAACATGTATATAAAGGTAAGTTCTTTCCCAAAAATATTAGAATTTGCTCTTCTAGTTTAAACGAAATCTTTTCAAACTTTTGCAAAAAGACTTACGATTTTTGAATCCTGTGGAAAGACATGAACTTTTCTTTGAAACTTTGGAAATGTGCTTAGCCTAAGCACAAGATGGTTCGGCCATAAGCACTAAAGGGTACGGCCTTGGATAATTTGGTGGAGATGGGCTTGATCTTGAAAGAGGAAGTGAAGAAGAGGATGTAGAAGTGTTTTAAACAAGTTGCTTAAGAGATTTAAAGTGGAAATGAATGGATTTTACAACAAAAGAAAATAGTTAAGAAGGCATGGAAATATTTTCACAGGCTTTAGGAAGTTGTAAAGTGAAAAAGAGAATGAGAAAATGTGATTTTTTTAGGAAATTTGCTTTTATAAATTGTTAACAAGTTAAATTACCAAACTACCCCCTTGTACTATGCCCTCCACACAAATACCGCCGGCTCATCCTCAGCTCCACCTCATCAAAATTCGTCCCCCTAGCCACCTTCCTATCAAATCAGAAAAAACATGTTTGTACTCGTTTTGTACTTTTTGTCTAAGGTGGAATCTTTATATTACATAATACATATATACTTTTTATATAAATATCTTATCTTATCATATAAGCATATATACTAAAGTGTACATGCATACTCACATTTACATTTCCATGTCCAAGATATTCGCAAATGTATGAATGTGTATTCAAAAATGTTACGACAATTCCGACAACTTTTAGACGACGAAAAATGGAAAATTCGGAAAACAAATTCCGGCCACATTTTCAATCTTTGTTCGAACTAATTATTTTTGTCAACAAAATTTGAAAATGATTTCACTATCATTTATTATTATTTTAAGGAGTCTATTTGGGTTATAAAATCCGTTGATTAATTATTAAAGATATGATTAAATATCCATATTTTAAGTGATCAAATTTTGGGTCGTTACATTCTTCCCCCGTTAAAGAATTTCGTCCTAAAATTAGCCAACAAGGAGATAACTCAACTACCAAATAGCCATATATTTATATCATAAAGTACATACAAAAGAGATAGACTAAGCAACCACAGCAACAAGGCATACACTATACACACAAACTAACAAACACCTATCCTAACATCAATCCAGGATAGGCTTTCCTCATACGCTCCACAGTCTCCTTATTGCGGTCCTTGGGATCCTCACTCCACTGAATCTTAACTAACTTCACCACTTTATTTCGTAGCCTCTTCTCATCCTAATCTACAATATGAACTGGATGTCCAACCAATGTCAAGTTTGGTTCTATTTCCAAATACTCTTGAAACGACAGCTCCACAATCAATGATGAATCATGAACATATTTTCTCAAATGAGACACGTGAATACATTATGAACACCTGCCAATCTCTTCGGCAACTCAACCTTATATGTAAGAGACCTAATCCTTTCAAGAATACAGAAAGGTCCAATATACCTTGGAGCTAACTTTCCAGTTTTCCCAAATCTAACAGCTCCTCTAATTGGCGAATCTTGAGAACATAAGGTCTCCAACATCAAATTCCAAATCTCTTCGCCTCCTATCATCATAAATCTTCTGGAAATCTTGGGCTTCCCTCATCCTTTTCTTAATCACCGCAACTTTTTCTGTCGCCTCTCGAATCATGTCTGGCCCAAGCACTAGACGATCTCCAAACTCTACCCAATAGGCTGGTGACTTGCATGGCCTTCCATTGAGAGCTGCATAAGGCGACATGTCAATGCTAGCTTGAAAGCTATTATTGTAGGATAATTCCACTAGATGCAGATGATCTTCCCAAGACCCTTCGAAGTCCAAGATGCAGGCCCTCAACATACCCACCAAGATGCGGCTAACCCTCTTAGTTTTTCCATCGGTTTGAGGGTGGTAAGCTATGCTTGGACTCAGCTTTGTTCCCAATGCAACTTGCAAAGCTTCTTAGAACTGACTTGTAAAGATAGGATTTCGATCTCTTACTATACTCATTGGGACTCCATGTAGGCGAACTATTTCCCTCATATAAATCTCTGCTAATGAAGCTGCAGTTCTAGTTGTCTTGACTGGAATAAAATGAGCACTTTTAGTTAACCGGTCCACAATAACTCATACCCCTTCATTTCAATTTCTGGTTCTGGGTAAACCATCGATGAAATCCATCGATATCATCTCCCATTTCCAATTTGATATTTCCAAAGGTTGTAATAATCCGGCTGTCTTCTGATGATCACATTTGATTTGATGACAGCTCGCACACCTGCTTACAAAGATAGAGATATCCTTCTTCATTCCTGGCCACCAGGATACTCTTTTCATATCCTTGTACATCTTATGAACTCCGGGGTGTATACTTAACTTAGATTTGTGGCACTCTAACAAAACTTCTTGTCTCAATTCATCCTTATTAAGAATGCATAATCATCTATTCATCCTTAAAGCGTCTTGATTATCTATCTCAAAATCCAAACATCGACCCTTCTCAACTCCTTGAAATAATTCTTCTAGAATTTTGTCCTTCCTTTGATTGCTCACAATCCTTTCTCGAAGAATCGAGGTAACCTCTAAAAGGGCCATGACTGCATTCCTGCTTAAAGCGTCCGCCACCACATTAGCCTTCCCTGGCATATAGAGAATATCCAAGTCATAGGATGCCAGAAATACTAACCACCTCTGTTGCCTCAGGTTCAGATCCTTCTGAGTAAAAAGATACTTCAGGGACTTATGATCCGTGAAGAGCTCGAATTTTTTACCTAGTTAAAGAAAGAAACTTACTCCTAGAATCTCTAAAGATTAGAAAGAAACCAAAGAAGGAATAGAAGGATCCTTACCCAACAAGTAGTGCCTCCACATTTTCAATACAAAGACAACAACCAGCAACTCTAGGCCATGCGTAGCATATCTCTTCTTGTGAGGCTTCAACTGACTGCTTGGTGCATATGCAATCACTCTACCATGCTGCATCAAAACAGTGCCTCGTCCCACTCCATAAGCATCTGTGTAAACTGCGAATCCACTATTTCCATCTGGAACAGCCAAAACTGATGCACTGCTCAATCTCTTCTCCAATTCCAAAAATGCGTCTTCACACTTTGGAGTCCTTACAAACTTCTCTCCCTTCTTAGTTAGCTTGGTTAAATGGGTGGAAATCTTATAATAATCTTGAATAAACCTCCTATAGTATCCAGCTAAACCTAAGAAACTATGAACTTCAGTAGGAGTCTACGGTCGCTTCCATTCTTGAACGTCGTTCACTTTTAATGGGTCCACTGAAATGCCATCTCCCGACACAATGTGCCCTAAAAACTTACCTCTGGTTGCCAAAAATGGCACTTAGAAAACTTTGCCTTAAGAACATGCCTCCTTAATGTCTTTAATACCACTTCCAAATGATGTTTATGCTCCTCCTAAGGTTTGGAGTAGATAAGAACATCATCGATGAAAACTAACACAAACTTGTTAAGAACATCTCGGAAAACATAGTTCCTGAGGTCTACAAAATATGCAGGTGCGTTGGTTAGCTCGAAAGGCATAATCAACCACTCAAAGAAACTGTCGAGGCCCCTAAACGCAATTAAGGGTATACTATCTTCATCAATCCTTAACTGATGAAATCCAGTAGCTAGATCCATTTAAGAAAATACCGTAGCTCCATGAAGTTGATCAGAAAGATCATCGATGCAGGGTAAGGGATACTTGTTCCCAATGGTCAGCTTATTCAACTCCCTATAATCCACACATAATCTTAAAGATCCATCAGACCTAACAGCAAATACCACAACTGATCCCCAACTCTAAGGACTGGGCCTAATCAGTCCTCTCCTTAACGAGTCCTGGGTTTGACATACCAACTCCTCTCACCCTCGGAGCCATCCTTCGCTTAGGTTGAACCATAGGTCTTGCACCAGGGACCAAATCAATATGGAACTCTATCTCCTGGTGTGGGGGTAAAATTTTAACTTCTTCGAATCCATCAGAAAAATTCTTAACAACTTCAATAGACCATAAATTTTCTTGGGATGCTTCTAGGGCATATAAGAAACTATATGAATACCGTGTTCCTTACATAATACTTTAGCCTTTCTTCCTATATCGGTCACTAAAGATACAGTTCTCTTATTACATTTTAAAACAACCTTATACTTTGATAACCAATCCATGCCAGGAATAATGTCAAATCCTTTAAAGGCTAATATATACAGATCGCAAGAAAAGTGATGAGAAAGGTAGGAAATTGGCACATTCTTACAAATCATATTCAAATGGGTTACCCCGCCTATAAGGTTAGACACACACATAGGGTTTTCTACTGTACTTAGAATAAGGTGGAACTTGCTTACTGATTTTAAAGAGATAAAACTATGAGAAGCACCGGTATCAAATAATGCTCGAACAAAAATACCATTAATCGGTAAAGTACCTTCAAGGACGCCTTTCCCCTTCACATCCATTGAAATCGACGGTTCATTCTTAATAGATTACACCTTATGCTGCTGCACCATTTTCATGAGTGGGCAGTCCTTTACCATATGTTCGGGATGATGGCCATTAAAACAGAGAGTCTTTTGGACCATCATGGAGATAGGTCCACTTTGCTGTTGTTATTGCTGTTGAACTCCAGAATTCTTGCAAAACTTTGCGACATGGCCCTTCTACTGACACTTGTGGAAAAAAAATCCTAAACGACTCACTTGAGCCCCACCACCCGGCATTCCCTTTCCTTGATTCTTCAAATTAGGATTAAATTTTCCCTTCTTGGAATTGTTACCATTAGAATTTCCACTGGTTGTTACCGATGTAGGCTTCTTCTTTTCCTAGACCTCATACCTGAGAGCCATGTGAACTAAATCAACAAAAGAACCTTTGATATGAGTAGTCATATTCTCATGGAAACTTTCCCTCATTCCCATAACGAACATCTCGTTTTTCTTCAATGGGATATTGATCAATTCTGGTCCAAAACAAAATAGCTCGTTGAACTTTTTCACATATTCTGCTATAGACAGATCCCCCTGCTTCAAGTCCATGAAGTTCCTATACTTTCTAGTCCTTCCAACTCCATGTAGGAACTGATTGTAACATCCCCATACTTGGAGGCCCAAAACTAACGGCTACGGATGCTGCAGTCATCCATAGTTATTATTCTCCAGAAACCAAATACGGCGGTGTTAGATATATTGATACACAGATCACAGAAATATATGTAAAAAAATTTAACAATTCAAAAACATATTTCCACCTTCAAATCAAAACATTTCTTGTTCATTACATAATCCCAAATTACGTTGACCACATTCAGCCAAATATAATTATTACAAATATGCCAAGAGCGACATATGAAGATGCCCCCTTGGTTGATCAGAGTATATAGAAAGGCTAATAAATCTGTCTTTACAAACAAAATAAACAGTGGAAAGAAAAACTCTAAATAACTATCTGCCTCGTGCACGCCTCTGGAAGCTTTTTTCGTCAGAGAAGAAAACCTGAGAACCTTAAATCACAAACTACTCAAAACAAATTGAGTACCCGAGAGTTTAAGGGGAAAACAAAAACTTCAAGTAAGACATAAAGCCTGGTATGAATAATAATCTAACATCTCAATCCTTTTAGATATCTAGTGAGACCATGCCGCTTAGCGGAATGGGTTTTCCCCTTAGTAGTATTCTAAAACATTTATAAAACCAAATTCTGTGCTCCTGCATCCACAATGGTTAAAACATACATTTCAAAATATTATGATGATATGCGTACTTGAAAATAAATAAGATTTCCCCATTCCCAGTTTAATCTGACACCCTGTCATAATTATAGTTTCTAACATCACTATTAACCTTTATAGTTTTCATGGGTTTACTAATAACCTTGTTATAACCAATAGACCCCCTGTCATATTCATAGTTTTCATAGGATCACTAAGAACCTGTAGGCTCCTGCCAGTTAACTTAATTAATTCATAGGTCTCCCTGAACCTATTGGTCATTCCAATAACTAATCACCTTATCCTAGTTTTCATGGGTTGACTAGGAACCTATAAACTTATCCAGTAACTCACTGCACATCCTAGTTTTGATGGGTTGACTAGGAACCTACTGATACTTCCATTAACCACATTCGTATCCTAGTTTTCATAGGTTTACTAGGAACCTATTAATTGATGTCAATTCTTAATCCAGATATAGTTTTCATGGGTTCACTACAAATCAATTAGCCCCTGCCAACTATCCATATGCATAATTTTCATGTGTTAACTATGAACCTTTTGGTATGCACCAATAACTACCTTATCTTAGTTTTCATGGGTTTACTATGTACCTCTTGGTATGTGTTTGTGTCAAAATTGGGCACAACACTCTTCGGATGTGTTTGAAGAGATAAAATGAAGAAAGTAAATGTAAAATGAGGTAGATCTAACAAACACCAATCAACATATAAGAAAAAGTACAAAAACACATAAATTTAGAGTGGTTCGGCGTATGGCCTACATCCACTATGAAATGATTGATGTTTATTAATTATAACTCGCTGGTTGCAAGTGGACTACAATGGTACAATCAAAGTACAATAGCAATTTCGGCAGAGTATCGACGTAGAGGAGCCAAAAAGTCCCTTTTATGTAGGTCCATGGTCGCTATTTATAGGCGTAGGCAGCAAATATCTTGCCCGGATCTCGGAGGACTTCTTCTTTCATATGGGTGGGCCACAGGTTCAAGTTCAGGTGATTTTGACTCGATCTAGGAGCGATACGAATTGAGTTCGTATCGATTAACAATTGGTCATTTTGGGCTGAAATCGACCAGGTACATTCTTGAGGTTGTAGGCAAGCTTCTGTGAAAATTTTGTGGCATTTGGACTTGTAGATCTTGAGTTATGATTGATGCAAGTTTGGATTTTCATGTGTAACTGAGCTCGTATCGCTCCCCTTCATGTCGATCTCGTTCGTTTCGCTTCTAGACATGTGATGGCCAATGACGTGGTGCTACCTTCCAGGATCGATCCACTTTTCATGCCGAGTGACCGAGTCTTCCCCTCTTTTAGGCTTCATTTGTATCCATAGGTATGACTTCATCTGTATCCATCCATTGTCTTTCATTTCGTATCGATCGCATGTAGTCACTTCGTAGTGTTTGACAGTCAATCCCTTCGTATCGATCAAAAGATGGTTGATTTTGTATTGATAACCATTGAACAATACGAATCATGCAAATAAGGGACCGATACAAAACATGCTAATTTTGTTGGATACGAGGTGGCTCCAGATTGATGGACACAAATGATAGCAGTGGGCGACCGATACGAACCAAATTGTGTTTGTTCGATGGATACGTGCTCGAACTTCTTGAGGGATGGATACGAAATAAAGGTTCACAAGTTGATGGTTATGGAGACATAATGGATACGAATGTGGTTAGCTCCCTTGACTTTGATGGATATGAAGCAATGTACATGTGATGGATATGAAATAGAGGAGCGAGGTGGATACGAATGAGCCTTCTTCCATGGGTACGAATGTGGTGTTTTTCCTTTGGCACTTAATGGATACGAAACAGAAGGGATACGAAATAACCACCTTTCCTATGAAACTTGAACGGTTCATAACTTGAGCATACGAACTCCGATTGACCTGAAATTTGGAACGTTGGCTTCTTCAGCATTACTTGTCATGTCACATCGATTGTAGCTCGATCCGGACTCGGGCGAAATTCATCAGTATCCATAGTTAACCTATGTTTATCCAATCTTCGGGATGAACCGTCTTTAGTTTCCAATCTAGTCCTTGGTGTCCCGGCCTTGCCAAAAGGCGGGATGACATTATGCACCAATAACTACCTTATCATAGTTTTCATGGGTTTACTATGAATCTCTTGGTATGCACCAATAACTACAAAGTTTAGGCATCCTATACTTTTGGTCACCCGGACTCCATGGATGCAATTCTACTCATTTAGAAGTTTAAGTAATTTATATTCAATATTTGAGTTAACCTACTGGTTCTTCTACCCCTTTTCTTCCCAAAATACAGTTATGGGTTATCATGTGAATATACTCATATTTGAAGAAGTAAAACATTAATTAACAATACCACTCCTGTGGGTTTAAGGTCCTTGAAATATATCTCATAAAACATTATTTACACCTTTAACTTATATATTTTTATCAAGGCAATACTTCTTCAAAATTACACACTTAAAATCCTTACAAAACTCTTTTATATAAGCCGTGGGTTTTTCTTTAAAAATTAGAGTATGGGTTTCAAATCTTTTAAAACCAAACATTTCGACCTTGTCGAAAGGTCTTCAAAACAACCTTTCGAATCAAACCTTTCGAAACCATTAAAACCATTCAGCAATTCAAATCTTTCGAAAACATTCAACTCTTAAAATATAAACCTTTCGAAAACTTACTGAGTTCAAGTTAAAATCTGCGGAAGGTCCTCTTTTAAAACCTTTCGACTACAATGGAAGCAACCTTTCGACCTTGTCAGAAGGTCTGCTTCGAAAGTTTTAAAACATTTCATTTAAAACAATAGACCTCCGCTTTTTTAAAGCAACTCCTTCGAAAACTTGGGTTACATTTCAATTATAAAACAAAGGAAAAGTCATCTAAGTCGAAGGCTTTGATACCTTTCGAAAGCAATGGGAGAAGCGTCTGGTTTTTAAAACAAGTAAACCTTTTGTCTTTGTCGAAAGCAATGACTTCAAAAGGTTGGAAAAAGCGGCTATAGCCTTTCGACTATGTCGAAAGGTTCAAAACAAAATAATGCTAAGTGACTGTAACCTTTCGACTATGTTGGAAGGTTTCAAAACAAAATAGAAGTAAAGCAGCGATAACCTTTCGACTTTGTCGAAAGGTTTAAAACCTTTCTTTTAAACATTTGACCAGGTTGAAAGCAACCAAGTTGAAAGCTCTAAATTGAAAGCAAAGCAGGTGAAAGCTTTAATTTATAAAACAAACATACCCCAACCTATTTGGCCATCGACCTTTCGACTATGAACCCTTCGATCTAGTCCAATTCATTACGTACCAAGTAACTTGATACCATATGCATTGGTTTGACCTTGTCAAAAGCTATAACCCTTCGACTTAGTCGAAGGTCTGGGTCAGAAGGTTTTCTGCCGTAAAAGGCTGAAATATGCAAAAAGTATGATTTCTTTGTTTTTAACTTAAAAAGGTTAACTTTTCAACTAACCTGCATTTGTTTGTCAAATTCTCACTGGTTAATAATTTCTTTTTAGAAAATGCTACCACTAATTTTCAGAAATAATTAATAATTTTATTTTATAAAATGCCCTTTCTCCTTACTTAAATATATAAAACATTTAAGCCCCATACCTTAAATAATTTTATATAATCATCAAAACACTTAGGAAAATACTGGAAAAATCCCAAAAAATCTATTTTAATATATTTTCCAACATATAAAAATTTCAAACCCAAATAATCATTATTTTGCCGTAAATAATTTATAACCCAATAAATCATTTTCTTCACTAGAAAATTCGTGTAAAATCCATATAAACTCAGAAAATTATGAGAATTGAAAGATCTCTAAAACCATGTTTTCTATAACATAAGATTTTCCCAAAACATTTAAAAATTATTTAATCTCGGTGTTACCCTAAAACCATGTATATCTCTTATTAAACAACCTTCTTTAAACACTTATAAATTAAAATCAAGCATATCATCGTTCAACGTATCATAAAACATATTTATCCTAAAACCAGAAACCATATGATGTTTAAAATCAAAATAGATATGAAGAAATTATTATTCACCTTAGATTGGATAAGGAAATTGAAGTTTGATTGAGATTGATTCCTTCTAACTTGAATCCTAGCTTTTAGTTGATTTTCTCTTCTCTTCTAATGATCGGCCTTATTTCTCACGGTTATGAATATTTTTTTTTGGTGAAATGAACGTGTAGAACTAAGAAAGATAGTATAAGGGTGGGAAATTTGGGAGGCTATTTACCCTAATGCCCTTTTGTTTAATTTCCTAACCATTTATATAAGTCCATTAGTTTTATTAAGCACGGCCACTTAGTTTATTAATCAACCTCAATCTCCTTATCTACATTATTCTATTTAATTTATTCTACTTAAATCTCCTGAATAATGTCAGTAAAATTAGGGTTGTTACATTTATCCTTCTTCTCTAAATCGAGCCCTTGAAAAACTCTTCTTTTGGAACATTTGCAGTAAGGGAGTCCCACCAAGCTGCTGCCTCCTCTTGCAATTGCCATGCTGCTAAGAACCTTTTTTGTTCATTTGATAAGCCAACCTTTAAAAATCTTTTCGCAAGGTCACAACCAAGCTTTCACTTCCATTACAGACTCAGTTCCTTTAAATGGTTTCCCTTCTAGATTGGTGTAATCCTTGCATAAGGTTGCAAAATTCACTATTGGATGCTCTGGTGTTGCCTCTTCGACAATCCAAACTCCTCCAAGATTTGGGGTTCGACCATTTGTAGTTGTAGTGCTACCTACTCAACTACCTCATCTGCCTCTATTACTCATCTCTTACTACCTGGACATAGTAAGATAACTCTTAGAATATTAGATGAGATAATCTTAAAGAAATGACACCAACCAACCCATTAAAGCTGATCTAACTATTTGGAATATATATAGGTATACAAATAAAAATTTCAAATGCGCTCTCTCGAAGTTGACCCAAACCCAAAGCCTAGGTGTTCGCTTAACCTGTCTCTGATACCAAATGTAACGAACCGCCTTTCTTACTTCGAAAGACAAGCCATTAAGGGTAAGCAGAAAAAGGAAGATAAGAAGAAAACTAAACAATCACAGAATCTCACAACCATACGAAACAACATATATTAATCAACATAAGATTTTACATAGATACTGCCATAATAGTACATCGGAGTCATGATAGTACAAATTCCAAACTGGGACGGTCATAATTACCTATCCTTACATCACTAATACAAAATACATACATATATACACAGCGGAATAAGATAGTAACTAGCTAACATTGAAGTCACCTGCTCTAACTCCTCCAAAATTCAATCGTGAGAAACCTGGATCACTTGGCTACTCATAAAAATATGAGTACCCAAGAGTTTTAGGGAAAGAAAACAAAACTCTGGGTCAGACATGGGTCTGGTGTGAGTAAACTCAAACAACTTAATTATTACTTTTAAAACACTTTTAAAATCAAGGATATCTCGTAAGACCACGCCGTATATAAACACAAATGTGTTTTTACCTTACTATAACCAAAACACTTTTTAGAAAATCCAGTGATATTATGATAATATCTAGGGTTTTCAAGTACGATAAAAGATAGTAGAAACGCTTGCATCTCACATTTCAACATATTTGGGTATAACTCGTACGATACTTATTGGAGAATGGATTTCGTACATGACCAGGTAAGGAACTACCTTCTGAAAGGTGCACCTCTAGATAAAATACACTTGGGATCTGACAAGAAAATCTTGTACCCCTACTACACAGAACCGGCCTACCACTTGACTAGTAGTACAAAATACATAACCACCACGGTTGGGATTAGCAACCATACTAGAGCATACAAAATGGGTCAAATATCGATTCTAGATATGGCGATGACATACCCTGATGGGAGCGACCCACAAAGCCTAGCTACATACCCTGTTTTGGTCATTTCTGGTTGATGAGGCTTGTGGCTACGCTTACCTTTACTATAGCACTGCCACTTGGAATGCTAATATTTTCTTCCATATGTTGACACAATGTCAGCACTCTCCAAACAAGTCATTCAAGAGATGAATGAACCGAAGGTACTACTTCCACTACACCCATTTTGGACTCACGCTCGGGGTTAGTAGAAAATAGTCCTTGCACTTCAAAGTCTTCATCTTGGACCTTGCCTTCACTATTTCCAATTCGAACGCTTACGTTAGTTCAAAGTGGTTTTCAGATAACAATTTCTTACTGATCCCAGTCTCTCCGAACCAACATTCGAAAATTTCAAAGGGTCAAGTTTTTATAGTTGACAACTCCACTATCAAGGTGTAAAGATTTACATATGGAGATATATTCCATATGCTTAAATTATCATGACCCGCTTATCGAAATTAACTCCCATGTATTCATCACGCTTCCGAAATGTGGTATTTATGGTAAGTACAAGTCGACTTACTTCTAATAAAACGTGTCATCGTTTTATTCTAACTATTTTAATTTGTTTGGCTACTTAATGGCATGGATAAGAGATCCTTTGGTTTATAAACAATTCATTGAGAGAAGAAAGTTGATTTAAAATAAAGAACTATTGGAGTTTAAAATAACTTAAAATAATAAATAAATCATCATTAAACAATAAATTAAAGCTTAATTAATCCTTAATTAATCATACTTAAATAAAAATTTAAACCTTAATTAATCTTAGTTAAGTCTTAATTAATTTCTAATAATTATCCTTAATTAATAAAAATTAATTAAATAATTAAACTCTAATTAAATAGGAATTAAACCCTAATTAGTTAAAAATAGCTAAATAATTAAACTTTATTTAATAGACTTTTATTTTAATTTAAACCCTAATTAATTAATAATCAAGTAAATAAATAACTCTTAATTAATAAATAATTAATTAAATAATTAAATAATTTATTTAAAATAATAATTAACTTGATTTAAATAAATTAGTTAAAATAATTACCTCTTAATTTAATTAATCATTAATTAAAACTTTCTTAATTAGCTACAAATGATTAACTTAATTAATTAATTCTTAAACATTAATTACTTAACCTAATTACTTAATTAATTAATGATTATTTTAATAAATAAATTTATTATTAAACTCATTAATTAAGAGTTAATTAAGTTTTATAATCTCTAATTAAGTTTGAAATAGTTTTCAAAACAATTTTAAAAGAAAGCTTAAAAACTTGAAAATCTTATATTTCTAAGATGCATCCATAGGGACTATCGCTATGGATGCCATAATTTAGACTCACTTTCTAAGCTATTATCCAAACCTCATTTCTTACCTTCCTTACTTTTGAAAACATTGTTTTAAAATAATTTCGAAAACTTTAATTCAAAGTTAGGAACGCTTTTTCTTTTCGAAACACTTAATAAATCAAAAGCTAAATAACATTAATTGAACTTTAAAAGGATCTCAATCCCTTTCAACATTTCCAAGTACTAACTTCCATAACCATCCAACCAAAAATCCAAGATTACAAATACATAGCATATCATTAACATAACCAAAATCACAACTTTATAACCTAAGGCATCACTTTAGACTTTCAATTCAAGTTCTAATACTAACCACAAATTAGCACATACATACACATCCAAACCATGTTATAATTCATACAACAAACATTATATATATAGCCATATAACATCAATGTGCTATATATATAACATTTCAACATATGGAGATATATAACATCAAACGTTGATACATTTTGGTTGCTATGTGTAAAAGGTCTCTTCTAAATCATTTATAAGTGTTGTTTCAACATCAATGTGCCCAAATTCAAAATCAAATTGTGTGATAATTGCATGTCGAATCTGAATAAACTTAAGCATGTTGACAAGCAAAATTACTCCACTGATTTAAACATTTAAAATTAGTGAAGTCGTTTCCATTCGTTACTGCTTTATACAATTCTAACTACATTTATCTACATCTCGAAAATTTAGTTGCAACCGATGGATCATATTCTTTCGATTACTTTTACCAAAAATAAAATTTGTTAATATACTTGGAATCTATTTTGGATTTAAAGCATCATACCATAGGTGGAGTCTATACACTCCTTGGCCTATCAATAACCGAGGAGATTCTTACTACTAACAATTCATTTTATCTACATTGATACGAATTCATAGTTCTCTTTAATATGCAAGAAATATTATTATACATTCTAATGTAACTATGTCCATTCTCGGCTTGATTAAATTTACTTCATTCATGTAATCAACTACTATGTTAGAATCTTGGATCGTATGTTTGCACAAAAAATGGTCACCAATGCCCAAGAATAGTTTTTGTAGAGAAGTAAATGAAGAGAAGTAAAATTAAACCGAGTAAATTAATAAGTAAGCAACATAGAATAAGCGATAATCAATGACATAGAAGTTTATAGTGGATTGTGTGCCTGTGTCCACTTTGAAGAATATGATTTATTACTCTCTTATGAATCTGATTACCATAGTAAAACAAAGCTAGCACTTGATTACAATGGAGTTTAGATTAACAAGCAGCGTAAAGATCCTGAAAATGAACTAATAGGTCTGTATTTATAGGGTAGATGACGAGATATTTCACTAAGATTTCGGCTGAGGGTTCTCCTGGTCTATAGGGGCCCACCATAACGATCGGTGGTTATGACTCATTGTTTTGGAACGATCAGTAAGAACTATACCGATCATTTTTATTGCATCTGATTGATTGGCAATTGTTTGAGGGGGGTCCCACATGCCTCTAGACCTTGCTCCTAAAACATGAAGTCATTCTGAGTCGTACTTTATGAGATATGGATCAAACTTTGTTGTATTTTGATTGCTTGCTGAGATACACCTATCATTATGAACGATCGGTATAGAACAATCGGTGATTTCTTGAACCTGAGAGTTATGACCTGCATCGTTTTTGTGTGCTCCACCTTCAATATTTTAATGCCCTGAAAGTTTCAAGCGAGTTGGCCTTGTGGATTTTGAGATATTGATCGATCTTCACTGATTTGTGCTGTTTTATGGACCGTTCCTAATCAATCCATATAAATCCTTGCTTTGTCCGTAACTCGAGCATATGAACTCCGATCAACTCGAAATTTGAAATGTAGCTTCACGGGGCTATGCGTGTCACACTATACTAATTGCACCCGATTAGGACCCGGTCCGAATCTGTTCAACTATCGTCCACAATATTGTATATAACTGATTCTCAAGGGTGGTAACCATCCATTTCTGGCCAAGTCGATGAAATCATGGCCTTGCCAAAAGGCGGGATAACATTTGCCCCTTAAAGTATGTCTTATTTGAGCATGAGATGCTTTAAAAAGTCGCAAACTTCAATCGTCAAAAAAGGATTCCATTTAGTTCATTAAATGGTCATTATACTTTTGTTGAGTCGTTTTCCGGTTGAGGGTCCTAATTCCCTTATTCGTCGTGACGATTGGTTGATTTCCAATAGTATAAATACGGAATCACAACTTGTTCATGATCATCTTGTCTTTGTCCTAGCGATTTCTAAGCTTCAACAATCTGGTTTTAACTTTTTTCCAGTCGATTTTAGGTGAACATTCAATTTCTATTGATTTAAAATAATTGAATTTTGAAACGTATACTAGCATGTATATGTGTTTGTACCTAACCCCCAATTACGGTTACACGTTCACAAGTCGTTGTCTAGTTTTGAAAATTTTATAAACAATCTCTATCGACCGTTATTTTCATTTTTTATAAAAACGATCATCATCGATCGTTATTCTTTCTCTCTCCTTTTTTAATGATCATGTCCGATCATTTCTGAGCTTGAAGAATTTTAAATTTTCTAGGCTATAAAGGATCGGCCTACCTATTCATATAAAAGTATTTCACTTAGCAACTTTCATTCCCACTTCTCATTTTTGTAATTGTTTCAGCTTTTAACCAGAAAAGAAAAACGAATCTTCCTCCCTCTTCTCCTCCAACGTTCCAAATAACGATTCGAATTTTCTGAAACAAGAATTAATCCTCCTCAATACTAACCATTATTGTACTTGCTCCTTTAGATCTCACATATATTCGAACTTGAATCAACTCACTTCTTCGAATTCTAATTTAGGTAGGTCGATTTCGACTTGTTTTGCTTTGATGGCGAGACTTTAGGTTTCACCGATCTCATAATGTTCGAATCGAGCCATGGATTGAGTAGTAGTTGGAGGAGATGCAGTTGGAGGAGTTGGAGTAGCGGTTGAACTTTTGGACTTGGTGAATTTTGAGGTGGATGGATTGATTAGCAGAACGGTCGTATGGATTGATCATATAGAGTTAAGGTCGAGCGTTGTTTTGGGATGAATTGATTGCATCAGAACGATTGTATGAGGGAAATATGGAGTGTAAGATGATGTATATCAATGATTTTATCCAAACGATGCTAAATGTTGATAGTATGAATGGTCGGGCAGTGATGGGTTAGATTGAGCAATCGGATGGAATGGTTTAAATGAATCGATCGGTGAGAATGCTGGACTGAACAATCAGACTATTGGGTGGTGCGAATGATTGGATGAAATGGATAGGGTGAATGATCGGCATGTTGAACGATCGATTGTCAGCTATCAAAACCCAAAAATGGAATCTAAACTAATGAATTTGAGTTTAAAGATGAGCTTCGGCCTTGCATATTTAAGTGAATGCATATGACTCATATAGTTCTTGAACTGCATATTCATTAATATATGACAGTTGAACTTTGGCATGAACCAATTCCTTTGACTGTTCTATTGAAGCTCATCGGTGGCTTGAACATAAAAATAGAACTTTTATTTGCTGACAATCGATCATGAAACACAAACTGCATCGTTCCCTAATGATACAGAGAAACAGTTGAGATGATTGGGAATGACAGTCACTACAGTCAAACTTTGAAGTCTTGTCGTCTTTTCCATCTTTAATTTCGTACAACTTATTACTGTATTGTATAGCACTTCACCGCACTACACTAGCACTCACTATGCACTGGGGGGTACAGGCTACTTTATCTAATCATGGTTTTTACTTAGTTTAATAGCAATGGGTTCTAGACGTTCTGAGCGTCTTGTAGCTATGCTTGCTAGACCATCTTCTCAGCATGATAATCCTGGCGTGGAATCAGGTTCTGCAATTGAGTCTGATAGTCCGTCTTCCAATCGTCATTCAGAACAACCGAAGAACCTAGGCCCACAGTTTGATTTTTTCTCTGCAGTTCCCATTCTTCCACTAGAAGTTGTGGATCCTGCTACTGACACTTTAGAGGATGTAGTTATTCTGGAAGATCCTGCTGATTTCGTAGCCTCTAAAATTAAGGAAGCTGCTCTTCGTTGAATTTGCGTAAGGCATGGAATTCCTGTTGATGATGTCCTGGTTTCATCATAGGATGATAGGGCTCATAGACCTCCAGAAGGATATACGACATGCAACAAATTCATGTGCTAGGCCGGAGATGCATCCCGCCATTTAACTCATACATCTGGGAAATTCTCCATTATTTGAGGATAGCTCCACAGTAGCTTCATCCGAATGGCTATGCTCTTCTTAATTGTATATATATGGTATTTATGGAGTTCCTGCATCGTACTCCGACCATTGATGACATTTGATTCATATTCTCTTTCAAGCAACGGACATGGAGTCTTTCATTTACATTTCTTTAGTCAGTGAAGAAGTGTCAGATTCTAACTAGCGCATGGAATAAATTAAGTGTTTTTAAAAGTGAGTGGTTCTTTGTTCGATGTCATCTCGGTTTTGCTCGACAATGGCTGGAAATACGTAAGTGTTATCCACCATTTTTGTATTAGCTTGGAAAATGATATCCAGGCCATACTCCGGACTAAGTAATTATTTTTACAAGCACCATCACACAGCCCAGCGGTAATCTTTATGAGGTGGCGGTCACGACTCTTAAAATTGCGCTACTTGAAGATAGGGACATCGATTATCTTCTCACGGACGAACGCCTTGTTACTTTTTGTTTGATGGAAGAGGGCCTCAGCATGAGGCTAACAAAAGTTGGTCGAGCTGCAGGGGTAAGACCACGGGATGTAGCCGGTCAAAGGGGCAATCAAATTGATCCCGTTGTGCACCAGCTATGGGTGCTCAGAAATTCATTGACATTGATGTCGAAGGAGATAAAGGCGATGTGCTCGGTCGCAATGATGACGTATCTAGTCTTGGAGTTGAGGTTAGATCCTCGTAAACCTCACAGCCTTCGGCTCTCGATAAAGGAAAAGAGAAAACACTTGTTTATAAATTTCCCAAAAGTCATCCTTTTGATCAACTCAAGTTGTCTATCACTCCCAAGGTTGTTCAAGATGAATCCTCCTCTCAACCGTTGGAGCATTCAATTCGGCCACTTGATTCTTTGTCCGGTCTGCCAATATCGCATGACTTTGACACTTTCTACTTCACTGACGTGAGTGTTGATGGGTTGGAATCTCCCACCTGAACTGGTACTAAAATTCCAACTTCTAAAGGGGAAATTACTCCAATGAGCAAAGCTCCAACATCTGCTCCGTCGGAGGGAAACACAAGGACACTTACACACACTTGCACCCCTCAACCTTGCATTATGCTCAACTTGTGTCCTTTAATGCTTAAAGTTAATTAACTTTTGTTTTCCATTGCAGGAATGATAGTGAAGAAAAGGAACATGTTCGATTCCATTTGAGATATACACCACCAATACTTCGGTTCACACTCTAGCTCATACCATCAAGGTGGTAGTCGAGAGTATTATGATTCTAGTTATCACTCCACTCGAGACCGGGGTCATCAAGATAGGGTCGATAGGGATAAAACATCACAAGGTAAGCATTAATCAAGATCTAGGTCCCCTCCTCCAAAGGATTCCGATAAGCCAACTGATCGTCAGGACCTACCTGTCGATTCGTCTCATGGTCCCCTCCATTTTAGTTCATCCACAACCTTTAGTTCCTTCTCATTCTCAGTGGTCTAGTGATCGTCATCACTATAGCAAACATATTGCTGCTCACAGGCCCGGAAAGGAAAGCACCGAAGTCAAAATTGCTGTCGAAGATCATGTGATCGATCCAGTTGCTCGCATTGCACAACTTCTAGAAGAGTTTCCAAATCTATGCTTTGAAGGGTTCTTTTCCCTCCTACTCCGAAGAGGGTCCCAGACCATGTCCAAAAAATGACTATCTATTGTGTCACTAATATTCACAAATAGTACCATGAATGGATGAAAGAAGCGAAGAAGATATCAAAAGTATCTTTCAAGTGTGTGGTGGAAATTGAAAAGTTAAAATGCCAAGAGGCTCAGAATAAAAGAATTATCGATACTTTGATAAATGAGTTAGAGGCTTCTAGGACTTCTCAAGTAGAGGCCAAGGGTAAAGGTAATGCTATCGTCAAATCTATGGAGGAGATGAAGTCCAGTCATCTAGATATGGTCTAGGTGTTACATCATCAAAATCAAGAAATTGCACTCGAGAGAGAGATAGCTCAAAGTAATGAATCTGCAACCTTGAAGGAGATAGCGAAACTCAAGGCTAAGCTTGAGTACGCAAACAAGGAGAAAGATGATGCTCAGAAAATTGCTCAAGATGCTCGTGATGAACTGGTGAATGTTAGACTTGAGAAAGATGCAGCCGTTAAAAAGGCCAAAGATGTTGATGCACTCGTTCAGCATGAAGTAGAAGTTCCCAAGGATAAGACTAGGGAAGAGATGATGAACGAGCTCGACCTGCTTCTCATTCTTAACAACGCCGGCGTTCTCAAGCACAGAAATCTAACATGTCTTGGCGATGACTATCCCTACCAGCTCTGTTGCATGTGGTAATTTCTTATTGCAAAGGAAAAGAGACACCTTAACGCTGAGGAAATCGACATGTCTAGGCTTGAAGGTGAAATGCTATTGGGCGATAAATACAAAACATTGCATGATATCTAGCTTAAACTTCAAAAAGAATCTATTGCTGCCTCTTTACATGAAGTGGGTGAAGGATCCAGGTTGGTATAACCCGATGTTACAACTGAATTGCGTCCAGCATCCCAGGCTAACCCTAGCTCCATGGCAGATTCTTCAACCATCCCCGATATGATCTGAACAAGCCTCGGCTTTCTCCAATTCCTAAACATAGTTCTAAGGGTATTTCGGCTCAAATTAGGAGCCACATCAAGGAGGGTATTTCACTGACATCTTCCATCTTTCAAAAGGTTGGAGTGTCACCAGTTGATATTTCTAATCTTTTTGCCTATTTTTCTTCAGCTTTAAATCTGTCAGGTCTTGTTCCTCCTTCCTCGCAAGAGCCTCAATTGGGATCACAAGCTACCATGATGGAATCTATTACAGTTACAACTTCAGCCGCTGCTCGGGGTGCTCAAGAAGAAACCTTCGTTATCGATGATTAATTCATGGAGGCACTGTTCAAGGAACGAGGTGACCCACACCATGAAATTACTTTTGATGAGAATGTCATAATCACGGGCTCTTCTAATCCTGCCGATGAGCTCAGCTTGAAAGAGTGTGTTGAGAAGGAAGAGTTGTTGAAAAAGAAGGCACTGGGCCTGTTGATATGGACTCCAATGTGCCAATTCCTACTCTGGTTCATATAATCCCTCCTGGCGGGACAATTCCTCAAGATGAGGCCCCCCGCTTCCGATGTTGAGAGTGCCTCGATCCTTCCTGCTTCTAAAGATGATGCCACCTCGATCCCCATAAATGAAGAGGTTTCTTTAAAGAAAAGCCAACATGGAAAGGATTGAAGAGAGGATTGAGTGGCAGTTCGGATGGAACCACTCCCAAGAAACAAAAGAAAGAGAGGAAATCCAAGAAACAATCTTGGGTTGATGTGATGTATAAATAGCTTGGATTGCTACTTTTTGTTAGTCGTGTTTGTACAGGTAAGACCCCACTTTTACTTCTCATTTTGGATAAACTTGTATTGTGAACAGCAAGTTTAGTGTGAATAAGAATACTTTTGTTCTTGTGTAGAATTCTCATACTGCTTGTTTAAATAATCGAGCTATTACATTTTCCATTTAATGTATTTGTGATTCGTTTCTCGTTGGGTCGGATATCGATCTGATTTATCCATCCAAAGGCCTTCCTGAGGTCGTGGCCTCGAGTCGTATTTAAACGTTAGGCTTTAGTCCTAACGTTACGCTATCGAATTCAATGATCAAGTCATTGTGCCTCTGCCCCTGAACCAGGGTTGGCATGGTTGATTAGCGGATATTCGAGTTCCATCTCCACTAATTTTGTTCTCATTCTATCACAGTCAAGTCTGAGTTAATTAAATAATAAGTGGTCCGATCACACTTGTTTTTATTCGTTTATGCTCATATCCGCACTCAGAGGATGAAAGTCATTTCATAGGTGGTCAGTCACACCCATTTAGCATTTATACTCATATCCATGCTCTAGGGACGTAAGTTATTTCATAGGTGGTCAGTCGCACCCATTTAGCATTTATACACGTATCTGCATTCTTTGGGGACTTGAGTTATTTGGAAAACTATCGAGTTCAGTTCTCTTTGGTTAGTCGTTCTGCCCTCAAGTATGGAATTTGATTCAATAAGTGACTGGTCGAATCTCAATCACTCCCGAGTTATGTCAATGTTGGGAGTATTTCCACCTACCACCGGACCAACTTCCTTCCTATGCATAGCCGGACCAACCTACCCCACTGCCTACCGAACCAACCTACTTCACTGCCTACCGGACCAACCTACTTCACTGCCTACCGAACCAACCTACTCCACTGCCTACCGAACCAACCTACTTCACTGCCTACCGGACCAACCTACTCCACTGCCTACCGAACCAACCTACTTCACTGCCTACCGGTGCCTACCGAACCAACCTACTCCACTGCCCACCGAACCAGCCTCTACCGTTCCACCTATTACCGAATCAAAACTATCACCGGGCCAAGTTGCACCG
This sequence comes from Allium fistulosum, assembly GCA_030737815.1. Classification (NCBI taxonomy): domain Eukaryota; kingdom Viridiplantae; phylum Streptophyta; class Magnoliopsida; order Asparagales; family Amaryllidaceae; genus Allium; species Allium fistulosum. The sequence continues at coordinate 459,995,439 of CM060905.1, forward strand.
GACCAAATCCCACCGGACCAAGACGTTCCGGACCCACTTTGCCAGGCCAGATTGTATCAGCCCAGGCCCACCAACAGCTATATACATCCAAGACCCCTACCCCCAGCCTCACTCTATAAATAGAGGGGCAGGGGTACAACAATGGGAGACAAGTTTTGAGAGCTCAAGCACGGATAGAACTTTCAAACAACTTTCATATACTTGTATCAAAGCTTTGTACTTGTAATCTGAACAAGAAAGGAGAAATAATATATAAAGTGGACGTAGGCACATTCTGGCTGAACCACTATAAATCTGCGTGTCTTTTACAGTTTAGTCCCTGCTTTTCATATATTTGCATAAATCACCCAAATCACAAAGAACAACATAAAATCAATTAAATCATACGACTTGGAGGTGTTTGTCCATTTTTTGTGCAAACATTTTTGGTGCTTTCACTAAGAACAAGAAGCTCAAAGCTTCAGCTTCTCCCACTTAACCTTCTTCCTAACAACGTCGTTCATTGCTTGGAAAACATGCCTCCTAAGCAGAAGAAAGATGTTAACAAAGGAAAAAACATCGCAACCAGCAGTCTTCCAGATCCAGTGGTCACAGATCAAGTAAGTCGTCCCCTTCCAGCAGCAGTACTAAATGAAGGTCAGGCAAATCCGACAACCCCTGCCACAGAACAGCCTGCAGCAATTACTAGGGCAGATCTAGATAGGGTTGTGGTTGAAGTGACTAGCCGCTTCACATCCCAACATGAAGCCTTGGTGGACCATCTCATGTCATGCTTAAGGGATGCTGAAGAGTTCAACCTCAACACTGAATCATGGGGTGAGTCCTAGTCTGGAGGATCTCAGAGACAGCAAAGATCTTCCTTCTTCGAAGGGGCTAATGACAGAAGCGGCCATGGTAGGAGCCGAGACCGAGCACAGCCCAAAGTTAGGCCTGAGGAAATGCTTGGAACCGAGCCCAATGGGGGAGGTACCGGGCGGGGGTCAACTGTAGCTGAGCCGGTCATACTGCCTAACCACGGAAACACCAATGAACGGGGCCGAGCTAGAGTCCAGCCCGAAGTTGGACCCGAGGAAGTGCTTAGATCAGAACCTAGTAGGGGAAGATCAAGGCAAGGGCCAACTGTAACTGACCCTAACACGCTCCCAGAAGACCAGAGGCAACCATTGGAAAATATTAGGAATGATAGACGATACCATCCCTACAGGTCACCTGGACGGAATCAATCCCACAGAATAGAACCGAACTCATTCCTATCTGCTCCAAATTCTGATGAAAGGATGGCACGCTTGTTCAGAGAGTGCGTCCAACGGGATCAAAGAGATCGAGGGATAGGTGCTAGGGTAACCAGCCCTTTCGCCCGCAATATCGAAATTGCTATCACCCCCCTAGAATGGAAGATGCCAACAATGGAACCTTACAAAGGAACCTCTGACCCCGTTGTACACTTACAGAGATACACACAGCATATGCTCATGAGCGGAGCAACAGAAGGAGTACTGTGCAAATGCTTTCCACTATTCTTAGCAGATCTAGCTACCTCCTGGTTCTTCCATCTACCCCAAGGATCCATCAGCTCATGGGAGATGTTGAAAGAAAAGTTTATCAGCCAGTTCCACATTCATGTGGAACAACCCAAGGACGCTTATTCCTTATCCAGTATCAAACAGAAACCTGAAGAGAAGCTGCAACAATATTTAACCCGATTCAATGCCGCAGCGGCCGCAGTCCAAGATGCCGATGAGAAGCTTGTCTTAATGGCCCTCTGTAGTGGTGTGCTTCCGGATACTAAATTTGCTAGAAGATTGACAAAAGAAAAACCAGCTACTTTACCCGATTTCTTCCATGAAGCCGGGAAATATATGAGGCTTGAAGACGCTGCCACTGAGGGGCAGTCAGGGCAGCAAAATAAGGCAGCTCACGGCAACACGCCCGCTGCAGCGAAGGATGTTCGAAGAAATGATTCTAGAGACAATGCTGGGGGAAAGAAGGGAGAAAAGCGCCTATATCGGCCAGGACCGAGATTCGACACTTACACTCCTTTGAATGAAACCATTGAAAACATCTTCCTTGCCACCCAAGACGAAGTTAGATACAAACGCCCACCATACAAGAAGGAATCAGATAAAGCGCAGATATCTGGAAAGTTCTGCCGCTTCCACGAATCTCACAGGCATGATACCAATGAATGCCATCATCTCCGGGACTTGATTGAAGAACACATCAGAAGGAAGAGACTGGAACACTATGTAAAAGGTCAAAACAGGACAGCTCTTGCCAATGAGAACCCAAGGCTACCCTCACCAGAGATAGGCAGAGGAAATCGCAACACTAGCGGCTCCAGTCAATAGAAGATAGTGGTCCATACCATCTCGGGGGGACCGCACATCGCCGACAGAAGCTGGGCAGAGATGGAAAGATATGGAAAGTCGCTTAGAAACAATGAAGACTGTGTTAATTCTATTATAGAAGAACGCCACCCAAAGCGGAAAGAGAGTGATGACATCACATTTAGTAGGCATGACCTAGAGGGAAGGCAGTACCCTCACATGGATCCCATGGTTATCTCTGCCCGGCACGGTCCAGCCGAATTTTTCCAAGTTCTAGTAGACACTGGAAGCTCAGTAAATATCTTATTCAAGCATGCATTCGACAAAATGAAACTATCAATAAAGGACGTTTATCCCTGCAATAAACCACTACACGGTTTCACTGGAGATGCGAAGATGCCCCTCGGGCAACTGGACCTCTTTGTTGAAATTGGAAGTCATCCCCGCTCCGTTGTACGGAAACAAACATTTGTGCTGATAGAAAACCACTCGGCCTACAACGCCTTCTTAGGAAGGCCAGCCTTGTCTGACTTCCAAATTGTCCTGGCCCCATGGTGCCTAAAGATGAAATTTCCAACGGATAATGGAGTAGGGGAAGTAGAGGGAGACTAGGACGTTGCTCGAGACTGCTATGTAACTGAACTTCACAACAACCACAGGAAGGATAAAGGGAAGAGTGTAGAGGTTGCCCTCTGCACAAAATTTTTGGAAGCATAGCAACTAAAGAAAGCCCCTCCTCTTCGATATACCAGCGACCCTTTCAATGAATTAGACCCCAGGGACAAAGAGGAGGAGGCCACCGCCGAGCCTGCAGAGGCTATGGAATTTGTATCCGTAGACAAACATGACTCGAGTAGACTATTGAAAATCGGGGTCCCAGCTAAAAGCAGGGTTGAAGGAACAACTCATTGACTTTCTCCGCCACAACTTGGATGTATTTGCATGGTCACATGCTGACATGACCGGAATCTCCCCTGACATAGCATGCCACACACTAAACATTGATCCTACCAAGGCGCCCGTAAAACAAAGAAAGAGAAGTATGGGGGCAGAACGATCAGCAGCCCTCGATGAAGAAGTAAAGAATCTACTTGCCAATGACTTCATACGAGAAGCCATCTACCCAGAGTGGATCGTCAACCTAGTACTGGTAAAGAAGGCTAATGGGAAGTGGCGAACATGCATTGACTTCTCCAACTTAAATGACGCCTGCCTGAAGGATTTCTTCCCACTTCCCCGAATCGATAAACTTGTAGACATCACAGCCGGGCACGAACTCTTATCCTTTATGGACGCATACTCAGGATATAACCAAATTCCTATGCATGCTCCCGATCAAGACCACACCAGTTTCATCACTGACCGGGGTTTGTACTACTACAAGGTAATTCCTTTCGGACTTAAAAACGCAGGAGCCACCTACCAGCGCCTCGTCAACAAGATGTTTGCAGGGCTAATAGGACAAACTATGGAAGTGTATGTGGATGACATGCTGGTAAAGTCAAGGAAAGCCGACGATCACGTAAGCCACCTGGGCGAGATGTTTCAAGTACTTCGGCAGTATGGAATGAAACTTAATCCTCTAAAATGCTCCTTCGGAGTATCATCAGGAAAGTTCTTGGGATTCATCGTCCATGCCAGAGGGATTGAAGCAAACCCTGAACAAGTCCAAGCTCTAAAAGATATCAAAATACCTTCCACTCGAAAGGAAATGCAAAGCCTGAATGAGAAAGTGGCCGCCCTAAGCCGATTCATCTCCAAAGCAACGGACAAGTGCGTCCCCTTCTTCGAAGCTCTAAAGAAGGAAAAAGGAAAGTTCGAATGGACTGACGAATGCTTAACCGCTTTCCTTAACTTAATCGAACACCTCCAGAAATCGCCGGTACTCTCGACTCCTAACGAAGGCGAAGAGTTACACCTATACCTTGCTGTATCATCTCATGCTCTAAGCGCTGCTTTGGTAAGAGAAGACAACCGCACGCAGCGGCCAGTATACTTTGTAAGTAAGAGGTTTACAGGGGGAGAAGTCAGATATCCTAAACTTGAGAAGCTAGCATATTGTCTACTAATCGCATCACGAAAACTGTGACACTATTTTCAATCCCATTCCATCAGAGTTCTAACCGATCAACCGCTGAGGTAGGTACTCCATCATCCCGACACTTTTGGGCGACTACTTAATTGGTGCATTGAACTAAGTCAATATGATATTACCTACCATCCTCGCACCGCCATCAAGGGGCAAGCCATGGCCGATTTCATTGCCGAATTCACTACCAGCGAAGGTGAGGAGCAATCAGAAATAGCAGAAGACATCAAGTGGAACCTCTTTGTGGATGGTGCATCAAACGAACAAGGCTCGGGGGCAGGTGTGGTAATAATTACTCCCAAGGGAAATAAGCTGCACCATGCTATAAGGTTGGAATTCGCTGCCACCAACAACGATGCAGAGTATGAAGCAGTGATAGCTGGATTAGAACTTTCCTTAGAAATCGGAGCCAATTCTTTGTGTCTTCATAGCGATTCTCAACTTATTGTTAATCAAATACTAGGAGAATTCCAGGCTCGAGAAGAACGACTCATAGCATATTTAAAGAAGACCAAGTTACTTCTCAGTCGATTGGACCACTACTTAGTCAAACACATCCCTCGGGAAGAGAACCAAGGGGCGGACGAATTGGCGAAGCAAGCCAGCATGAGAGATGGCGCTATTTCCCAAGTAGTAGCCATCTCAAAGCAACTGACCCCAAGTTTTGAGAAAGTGAATCTGATAGCTACAATCGAAGAAGCAACTTGGATGACTCCCATCCGAGACTACTTACAAAGTGGCACACTACCCGATGGGCGTAACGAAGTAAAGAAAATCTTGAGGAAAACTTCCCGCTACACAATACAAGAGGACACCCTCTATCGGCGCGGCTTCTCTAACCCCTTATTAAGGTGTGTCGCTGGAAGGGAAGCCAAGGAAATCTTATCTAACATTCATCAAGGAAGCTGCGGAGATCACACTGGAGGGCAGACTTTGGCAAAAAAAGATACTCCGATATGGATATTTATGGCCCACCTTAAGCAAGGACGCCTTAAATTTCATCAGAAAATGTGACAGATGCCAGAAGTTTGCTAAGATTCCACGGCTACCAACCACTAAGATTACTCAAATGACCAACCCTTGGCCCTTTGCAGTATGGGGAATTGAATTAATCGGTGAACTGCCAATGGGCCAAGGCGGGGCCAAATATGCTATAGTGGCAGTCGACTATTTCACCAAATGGGTGGAAGCAGAACCCCTAAATAATGTATCTTCAGCGAAAGTTATTAACTTCTTGATCAAAAATGTTCTATGCAGGTACGGAGTCCCATTCAAAATTATATCAGACAATGGACTTCAGTTTGACAGCGAGGAGTTCGCCAACTGGTGCCAAGAGCACGGAATTCACAAAAGCTTCTCATCCGTTGCTTATCCCCAGGCAAACGGACAAGTCGAAGCCATCAACAAAATTCTGAAAACTCTAATAAAAAAGAAACTCGAAAAGTCAAAGGGCACTTGGGTGGATAAACTCCCTACGGCACTGTGGGCATATCGCACGTATTTCAGAACATCAACGGGGCATACTCCTTTCTCTTTGGCATACGGGTCGGAGGCTATGCTCCCGGTTGAAACCATCGTGCCTCCCCACCGTAGAATCCACTATAACCCAGAAGAGAACAAAGAACTCCTTCACATGTCTTTGGATCTAATTGAGGAGAGAAGAAATGATGCAGCCCTCAAAGCAGTAGCCCACAAGCAAAAAGTGGCAGTACAATACAACTCCAAGGTCAAGCATCGTATCTTACAAGAAGGAGATCTTGTCCTCAAGCGAATATTCCCTCGCCCCGGAGCACTAGATCCAATCTGGGATGGACCATATGTAATTCATAAAGATCTCCACAATGGAGCTTATATTTTGTCAACAGTGGATGGAGAGGTGTTCCAGAGGGCATGGAACATCCAACACCTCCGTCGATACTTTTCTTAACTTGTACTGTCCATATGAAGTGAATTAACAAAGAGAATCAGTGGACGTAGGCATTTTCATACCGAACCACTTTAAAAACCTTGTCTCCTTTTTAACTTGTTCCTTTATATCTTGGCTGCTTGTTAACTTTATCCTTTTCTGTTGAACAAAATCCTGTGCAAATAGCATTTCCATTCAAGGCGCTCCACAGCGCGACTTCTCCTGGACAAGACCTAACAGGTACTATACGAATCTATGCCCTCGCCAATGAGACACTTTTGCTCCGGCATCCCTCTGCTGCGGGTTAACTCATTGCTCGCGACGGCCCTCAAAGCCAACTGTAATGAGCCGATTATAAGCCACCAAGAAGGCCGACTATAGCCATGGCAGCTCATTACGGCGTTTGGCTCGCCGGCAACTGTGAACCTACTTTAAGCCCCAACATAAGGTGTGGCCAGCCAGGGGCAGTTCACGATTGACGATCGGCACCCACGCTAGCCGGCCACAGTAAATCGAATAATACCCACGATTACGGGCCATAATGGCCCGGGTAGTTACTGTGCGCGATCTCGGCTCCGATGTGTCTTAAGTACAGCTGTGGTAAAAAAAGATTAAATCCCCGCGGAGGCGTAAGATGGGTGACAAATGTCTCCAAGACCCACAGCTAGGGAAAGTGACTACGAAGCCCGTTTGCCACGAACCTAAGCACATCGAAGGCCTTCCATGATTGGAAGTTTTAATTTTTCTCATATTTCAATTTTATTTAAAAAAAAATTCTCCTATCCTCTGTAAGAATCCCTAAAGTACAGGACACAGAATAGGAGACATTCGCTAATAGAAGCGGATACTCACAGCAGGACACTGACCGCATTCCACACTCAGTCGTGCAAGACATTCAAAGCTTCCATCTACAAGTAAAATATGAAGGGCGGTATTTTCTTCTTTCATGTATAAACATGTGGCTATAATTTATTCACACGTCACACTAACATTGCAAGGCATGAAATTATGTTTTAAGCAAGAACTTGACATCAAATACAATTGAATTACCAGCATATACATAGCTATATTTCTCATACAATATGACAAAATAACAAAAACGTTCAAAAACGACAGAGTCAGCTTAAGTTAAAAAAAATTACACGTCAAGAAATATGTTGTTTATTACAAGTAGCATAATTACAACCTAAAAGTTACGTTACTGTTTTGAGACTAACATATACAACAATGTCAAGTCCACAAAAAGATATCCAGGTTAAATCAAGGAGCCGGCTGCGTCGGAGTTTTATCCTTGTCCTGTTGCCCACCTGCCCGATCAAAGAAAGAATTCATTAGTGATAAGCAACCAAGTTAACGGAAAGACTAGAAAGGAAGACTTACCCGCACATGCTTCCTGACCATCCTGGTCATCATCCTCTACTTGCACACCTGCCTCCTCAGCAGCAAGCAACCGCATACCCTCCTTCACCGCCACTTTCTCCTCCTTGGTAAACTGGGCAGTGACCACATCCATTCTGAAGACCACGCCACCCTCTTTATCTGCATCAGCCCTAGCCTTTTCCAGGGCCCGGAGATAAATCCTGGCCATAACTCGAGGGTAATCATCCATCCAGGATAAATTACCCTGCTTCCAAGTGCGGAAATACATATCCTGGAGCATCTCATCCATCATCCCCTCGTTTTCCTCAAGCTCCCTCATTCGGGCCTCAGAAGCACGCAGCTTAGCGACGGCAGCATCCCTCTCCGATCGGTATCGTGAGCGGTCAGCCTGAAGGGATATCCTCATCGCCTCTATCTCCTCCTTTAACCTGGACTGAGCAAGCTCCACGGCCTCAAGTCTCCCCGATAATTCCTGCGCCCGCTCGAGGTCCGCTTGTCGAACCTCATCCACCGTCGTGATGGCCATGTCAATTCACTCCTTGCAGGCGACCTCCATTTTTCGCAACTCTGCCCTGCTGGCCTCTTCCATAGTCTTCTTCAGTTGCCTGGATGCGGCCTTGTGCTGAGAAATTTGGATGGATTGATCGACAAGTTGCTTAGCCTAGTCGGAGACCATTAACCGTAGCCGAATGTTGGCACTCCCAATTTCCTCCCCGGCCTTGACTAGTCGGGCATGATGCCCCATCAATTTCCTGGTCTCCTTAGCAACTCGGTCAATATTCGCCTTAGCTTCATCCCCCAGAGTTACAACCCAGGTAGTAAGCAAATCAAGGTCCAAGAACTTAGCTTCGTCAAGCACTCGTACCATAGGATTGCAAGGGAGAAGATGCTCACCAGTAACCTCATCGAAGGAGATGTCATGAGAGGCAGGGTCCAGGTCTGGGTGACCCGCAAACGGGTTGCGAACCAAGCGAGGGTGATCTATCGGGATGACGGTTGGATTCTCAGACGGATGGGGGGAAGGCATAAACTCGGTATCCTCCTCCGTAATGTCGTGAATAGGCTGGAGTGGGGCCGGAGGGCCAGGGAGAGATTCAGACGAAGATCGACTCCTCTTCCTCTTTTGTATATCTTATTCAATAACTCCAAGAAGAGGACAATAGCCGACTACGTCTCCAGGGCGGTTAGTAGGAGGAATCGGCTTGGCAGATGCTTTGAGGAGTCTGTATTGTTCAAGCCTATGCCGAAGATCTGAGGTCTTGGCCGTTTTGCCCGCTCCTGGAATAAGAATCAAGTGTCACCAGCATGCATTGAGCCATCATTCAAGAATTAAAAAGAATAAAGAGAAATTCACCTTGAACCACAGAAGTTGCCTCAGTAGAAACACTCCCGAAAGATAAATCAGCGCCAGTCCCGACCTTATCAGCTTTCTTGGACTTCTCCGTTTCCTCCAACTCTTCGAAGGCTTGGCGGAGAGCGTCATCTGTCCACTCTTGAATCACACCTGCCTACCCGGGAGGCAAAGCCCTGGTGCCATCACCGCACTGTCCTTCGCCACCATCATCACCGTGACGATCACCGTCACCTTCTCTACCACTTCTGCTCTCCGCCTCTCCTCCTTCATCCTCACCTTTTTCCCCCTCCACTTTTTCCTCCTCCTGAACATCCGGATGTGTGCTGGGAGAGGGTCCATCGGACTTCTTGAATTTCTTCCCCCCAGCAACTGGATGCAACGAGAAGGGTCTCCTTTTGCTGCTCTTCGCCGTGGCCCCTCCTGTAGCTTTGGCAGCTCTCTCCTCCGCTGTGTCTCTCTGCTTAACCACGGACTGATGTGGAAGGATCAGGTTGTGCCCCATAAGTGTAGCATTCCTGATCAAGTAAGAAGCCGACCTATCCCTTCCCGTAATGGCTTCTATTTCCACTGCCATTTGAACCAGGCGATCATTATCCACGACCGCAAAGCCACCTGTCGCTAGCAAGGAATAAAAACACATGAGAAGAAGTATTGCAGTCAGAACGGAAATCATAAATAAACTTCGACTTACAGCCTGAGGTGAAGCGACGGATGGAAACAGAGTCATCCTTAACGAAAAACCATTCTTTCTTGAACATGCTGAACTTCGAATATAAGTCCAGGACTGGCTTGAAAGATACGGCTGATTCCAAGCTAATGTATGAAGACCCCTTCTTATAGCCTCTTAGATTGTACAAATACCGGATCTCTCGGTTGGAGGGAGGACGCCCGTATCTCCTCTGAAAAATGACAAATAGGCTCACCAGGATGGCGTAGGAGTTAGGCTGAAGCTGAAATGGAGCCACCTTCAAGTAGGTGATGAAGCTGAGTATCCAAGCATCGATCGTGGGGATGGCCCCACACAATGGTACCTACTGTAAGCGAAATATCCTTCGGGGGGATTATATGGCATCACTCCTTCCCCTGGCAACAGCATACGCGCTCTGTCAATCCCAAAAGAGCGAGAAATGACATCAAGCTGCTCGTCTTTAAGGGAGCTAGTGAAGCAATCAGGAGGTGAGTTCAGAAGCTCTTGAGGACCGTACCCGTCCACTAGCGATCTTGGGGTGGGCCCATGTCGTTCTGGATTCGGCTGGACTGGGGGCACGACGGGAGACTCTCTTCTGTCCGTAGATTTCTTCTTGTCGGAATGGGTTTCAACTTTATGAGACATTATCTGCAACATGAGAAAGCACATTGTTAGAATAAGGGATGTAGAGGTATAAACAAGCATGTGTATGCAGTCTGGAATTCCACTCATAATTCAAGTCATAAAAGTGCATTCGGTAGTTCAAGGCCGAGAGGTCATTCGGTATTCGAACTCCCCTATCTCGTTCGGCATTTCCAACAAAAGACTCATTCGGCACTCGGATTCATTCGGTAGTCCAAGGCTGAAAGGTCATTCGGTATTCGAACTCCCCTATCTCGTTCAGCATTTCCAACAAAAGACTCATTCGGCATTCGGATTCATTCGGTAGTACAAACCATAAGGGTCATTCGGCAATCACCTGATTTGGTATGATTTGGCAATATGGTTGATTCGGCAGAAAGATCTGATTCGGCTATCTCACTTGATAGGGAATAACGAAAGCCTCAAGCCCATACTTATAGGCAAACACAAAATAGCCGGACCAGATAATTCGGCATTTAGAACCGGATGAGGGCGTCCAGAAAAACAAAGCATGTCATACGCAAGCATATGCCCCACTTTGGGGGGCAAATGTTGGGAGTATTTCCACCTACCACCGGACCAACTTCCTTCCTATGCATAGCCGGACCAACCTACCCCACTGCCTACCGAACCAACCTACTTCACTGCCTACCGGACCAACCTACTTCACTGCCTACCAAACCAACCTACTCCACTGCCTACCGAACCAACCTACTTCACTGCCTACCGGACCAACCTACTCCACTGCCTACCGAACCAACCTACTTCACTAGCCTACCGGTGCCTACCGAACCAACCTACTCCACTGCCTACCGAACCAGCCTCTACCGTTCCACCTATTACCAAATCAAAACTACCACCGGACCAAGTTGCACCGGACCAAATCCCACCGGACCAAGACGTTCCGGACCCACTTTGCCAGGCCAGATTGTATCAGCCTAGGCCCACCAACAGCTATATACATCCAAGACCCCTACCCCCAGCCTCACTCTATAAATAGAGGGGCAGGGGTACAACAATGGGGGACAAGTTTTGAGAGCTCAAGCACGGATAGAACTTTCAAACAACTTTCATATACTTGTATCAAAGCTTTGTACTTGTAATCTAAACAAGAAAGGAGAAATAATATATAAAGTGGACGTAGGCACATTCTGGCTGAACCACTATAAATCTGCGTGTCTTTTACAGTTTAGTCCCTGCTTTTCATATATTTGCATAAATCACCCAAATCACAAAGAACAACATAAAATCAATTAAATCATACGACTTGGAGGTGTTTGTCCATTTTTTGTGCAAACAGTCAGCCCCATCGAACAGTGGGATTTAGTTGGCCGTATATCGCAACTAACATGTACTACAATGGCAGGTCACAAATATGATGGAAAATTCAAAGCTCTATTGTTGAATGGAAAGAAATGACATAATTTGTCTTATTACATATTTGAAAAACCAAATGCTAAAGCAAATCCTCAAATTAAATACAACTAAATGAAAAAGAAAAAACTAAGTGAAATAGCATCGTAAATGCTCACTATTCCACGCCCTTGGGAGTGTGGTGCCATCAACAGTCGCTAGCTTGAAAGTTCCCTCTCCAAGCCTCTGCTCAATGACATAGGGTTCTTCCAAGGTTGGATTCATATGCGATAGGGTAGGAAAAACCTGTTTTAAGACAAGATCGCCGATTTCGAAGGTTCTAGGTCGGACTTTAGTGTTGTAGTATCAGACGACTTGGTGTCGGTGTGTAGTTGCCCTTAAAACATTTTCCTCATGCTTCTCATATGTAAAGTCTAGAGATTCCAAGAGGAGATCTTTATTCATTCTGGGATTGTAGTAACTCACTTGATGAGAAGAAACTTCGAGCTCAAAAGGAATAACAGCCTCGGAGCTGTAAGCGAGGGAAAATGGAGTATGGCCATTCGCGAACTTGTGGGTGGTCCTGTAAGCCCATAGTGTTGTCGGGAGTTCATATACCCACTTACCTCTAGCCCTTTTTAAATGCTTCTTCAAAATGGATTTTATGATTTCGTTCACAGGTTCAACTTCTCATTCGCTCGAGAGTGAGCGATTGCCGCAAATCTCTTTTCAATACGATGCCAACGACAGAAGTCTTTGAATTCAGCACTCTCAAATTAAATCCCATTGTCCGTTACAATAGTTTGTGGAAGACCAAAACGAAAGATGATGTTTCGGACAAAGAAGTTGATTACTTTCTTGGCTGTGATCGAGGATAAAGGTTCTGCTTCGGCCCATTTGGTGAAGTAATCACTACGATAATAGCGTACTTCGCACCACCTTTAGAGATCGGTAAGGAACCAATAATATCTATACCCCACATAGCAAACAGCCACGGGCTGATCATTTATGTAATTTCTATCGGTAGAACTCTTGGAACTTTTGCATATATCTAGCATTTGTCACATCGCCTTACATAATCAGCAGCATCTCGATTAACGGTCGGCAATAATACCTGTAACAGAGTATTTTCTTTACTAGGGTTTGCCCCCTAATGTGATCTCCATATTCCCCTTCATGAACATCCTTTAGGACTCATTTTATTTCATTACGAGCGATACACCGGAGAAGGGGAATGGAGAAACCCTTTCTATACATAACTCCTTCTTGTATTATATACCGTGAAGCTTTGCGAAGGACTTATCACTTTTCATTCCTTCATTCGGGAGGAACTCTCTATAGCAAATAGTCTTTAATCGGAGTCATCCACGACTCCTTCTCAGGAACCTTCTCTAGTACCCGGTCAATTTCCATCAGGCTTATGCTTGGAGCATTTAATACCTCAATTGGAATCAAGCCCATCTATTGTGCATCCCCGGTGCTAGAAAACTTTGCCAATGAATCAGCCTCTCTATTTTGATCCCGAGGAATGTGCATAATGTTATAATACTCAAAGTCAGTCAACAACTCTTGGACTTTGGTGAGGTATGGAGTAAGTCGTTGTCCTCTAGCTTGGTAATCTCCCCTGACTTGGTATACTACCATTTGTGAGTCGCAAAAGATTTCAAGAGACTTTATTCCCAGTTCTCTGGTGAGTTTAAGTCCAGCAATCAGAGCCTCATACTTGGCTTCGTTGTTTGTTGCAGGAAAATTAAGCTTTAAAGCATAGAAAATTGATCAACCTTCAGGAGCTACAAGCACAATCACAGCTCTAGAACAATGATTGTTGGATGATCCATTTATATACAACTTCCACTGTTTGGTAGGGATTTGACTGCTCTCCAGGAAATCTTCCTGCGTAGTAAATTCTTCTATAAAACCTGCCATTTCCTGACCCTGGATAGCTCTTCGAGGAAGATAAGTGATGTCTAATTGGCTAAGCTCAATATTCCACTTAAGTAACCTTCCAGATGTCTTAGGTCGATGTAAGACTATCATAACGGATGGTCGATGTAAACAATGATAGGGCGCGCCTGGAAGTATGGGCGGAGCTTTCGTGATGAAATTAGCAAACAGTATGCTAGTTTCTCTATCTTCGGATAGTTCCTTTCAGCTCTTGTCAATTGCTTGCTAACGTAATAGACCGGTCTTTGAATTTGATTCTCTTCGTGAAGCAATGCGGCACTTATAGCGTGTACCGACACGGCTAAGTAGATATATAAATCTTTATGATCCACTGGCTTTGATAAGATGGGAGGTCTCTCTAAGTGGTTCACCAAAGCTTGAAATGCGTCTTTACAATCCTATGTCCATTCAAAATCCTTTTCCTCTCCTTATCAAGTCAAAAAAAGGAATACATTTATTGGTAGCTTTGGAAATGAATCGGCTTAAGGCAGTGACCTTCCCATTCGGACTCTATACTTGTTTGAGAGTCTTTGGTGCTTGGATATTCCGAATAGCTTGGATCTTCTCGGGATTAACTTTGATTCCATGGGCATTAACTATGAAACCTAGGAACTTTCCTGATGCAATGCCAAATGAACATTTCAAAAGATTAATCTTCATTTTGTAACGTCGGAGGATGTCGAACATTTCCACCAAGTCTCTAATATGGTCCTTATACTGCCATGACTTCACAAGCATACCGTTCACATATACCTCCATCGTTTTTCTGATTCGATCTTTAAAAAATTTGTTAACTAGGCGTTGGTAGGTCGCTCTTGCATTTTTTAGTCCAAACGGCATCATTACATAGTAATATAACCCAACATCGGTAATGAAGCTGGTGTGCTCTTGATCGGGAATGTGCATTGGGATTTGGTTATATCCTGAATACGCTTCCATGAAAGATAGCAATTCGTGTCCCGCGGTTGAGTCTACCAGTTGGTCGATCCTTGGAAGGGGAAAGTTGTCTTTGGGGAATGCCTTGTTCAAGTCCGATTAATCAACGCATGTCCGTCATTCCCCATTCACCTTTCTCACAAGTACAAGATTGGATACCCACTTAGGATAGAGGGCGTCACGAATAAACCCATTGTCTTTGAGTCTATCCACCTCTTCTTTAAGAGCGGTAGATCTCTCCGGATCCATGCCAGGTCTTCTTTGTTTCACCGGGACATGGCTTGCGTAGATATTCAATGCATGGCTCGCAATGGCAGGCGAGATCCCACACATTTCAGAGTTAGTCCAACCGAACACGTCGAGATTTGCTCGGAGAAATCCAGCAAGTTCTTTCATCATCGGGGGGCTGATCTACGATCCGATCTTTAGGACCCGTGATGGGTCGTCGTGGCTGGCTGCAATGTCAACCGTCAGCTCAGCCAGTGCCCTATTCTCTTTAGGCTCCTCCTCGTCATAGATCTATATTTCTATAGAGCCAACTATGGCACCCAAGCCAAGGCTCAGGTGCTAGTTGTAAATCTTCACTGGCTTGGATGCGGACTGACTTGTCCACACCCTTACATTTATCCTTCTGTTAAGCATCCCTCAACACAGCTACATAACAGGCACGTCCAGTTGCCTGATCACCATGAACAACTCCAACAGCATTATCCATTGGGAACTTTAAAGTTAAGCACCATGGGGCAAGAGATGCTTGGAACTCAACTAGGGTCGGTCGTCCTACAAAAGCGTTATACGGAGAGTCAACGTCCAAAATAGTAAAAGGAGGAATCCGCACTCTCCTACGGTCACCTTGTTCCAACTCTTTAGGTAATTCAACATAACCAACAACTTCAGTTGCATCACCATTAAAGCCATGAATGCGAGCTTTAGACGGTTTCAAGTCCTTGGCTTCCATTCTCATCAGATCATAAGCTTTTTTGAAAATTATATTTATAGAATTTCCACAATCATCCAATATCCTTCTCACAAAAGCGGGGCTGGTCATGGCCGAAATGACCATTGGGTCAATCGTTGGAGTCTCCAGCTTGTCTGTGTTTATGTTTCTAAACATGATATCATTTACCATTGTACGTTGCTATTTTGCCGAAGCTCCATCTTTCGTATTTGAGCAGCATTCAAAATCCACATGCTTAATTGCGCTAGCATAGCGCTCCATCTCATGCCAACTTTTATCAACCAGATGTGGTCCCTCGACTATTCTATTAATTACCCATCTTCCACCAGTCCGAGCAGGCTCCTCAGCCCTATGCGGTGCTTGTCCTTGGTTGGGGTCAGATATCACCTGCCCACCATCTTGCGGGGTTTTTACAAACTATTGTAACTTCCTTTCTAGAATCAGATTTTTGAAAATATTCTGGAGATGCCTGCCTTCATTAGTATTATGCCTATAACATTCATGAAACCGAAAATATTTTCCGGTTCGTTTCTGTTTCTCTAGCAATTCTTCTGAAGGCGGCTTCTTGTACTACATGGTATTACAGGTAGACAAGTAGATATTCTCCAGGGACGTATTTAATGGTGTGTAAGTATTGTACATCGAAATCCTAGGCTTTTCTTTCCATAATCCCTCTTTCTTTCTCGGCTCCTATCTCCACCTTTCTTTTATTGATTCGGTTTTTTTTGGACATTTACTTGAACATTTCTAGAGCTATCATCAGACTGCTTTACCGCAATATTACTTTGTACTCCCTTTCCACTCGATCCCGCAACATTCTTCTTCTTGGAGGATCTAGCTTCCTTCTTCCTCAAATACTGAGCTGCCTTTGCGTAAAAGTGTTCCAACATTGTCGATGGCTTGCCAGCTAACCAATCGCCAAAATCAGATTATATCAATCCTTCTTATTACGGCCATCGATATTGCATGGTCATTCAGATTATTGATTTCTATAATAGCTATATTGAACCTCTATAAATAATCTTTCAATGATTCTCCTGGAGCTTGGATCACACTGGACAAGGACATTAAATCCTTGGAGCGAGTTGCATGCATTTGGAATTTCTCCACAAACTTCGCTGCCAAATCTTCAAATCTAGAGATCGACCATAGGGATATTGTAAACCACATTGTTGCTATTCCATAGAGAGTTATGGGAAAACATCTACACTTGGTTGCATCATCTGCTTGTGCGGAATCCATCAGTCATTCATATCTCATGATGTGCTACGTGGGTCGCTTTTTACCTCGTAGGCAGGCATTAATGGCATGTTGAACCTCCTTGGATACTCTACATGTAGGACATTAACAGTGAACGTGGCATGGCTTCTCGAGATTCCCCGGTCATCATTGGTCAAGCCTTGGATTTCTCTCACTAACTATCTGACCATAGCCGACAAGTCCGGCATTTGGATAGTTGGTGCCAAGCGGCGGTCCTGTTCCACCTCACGTGAATGGTTCGGTCGATGTCTACAGGCCGTTCCACGCCTTATTGGTTCAACATCTTCCTGACGTATATCTCATAAATTCACATCATCATCATTTTAGGGGAGCATTTGGTCAACATTTAACTAAACTCCATCATCCAAATTGGCCGCAGCACCTCTAGTTTGAATCCCAGCATGCATAGGTAAGTTCCCTTCTCTGGAGGAGGGATCGGCACCGATCGTTCTTGGCAGATCACGATGGTTTACCTATTAATGCCCTGAAGTTTCTACGTGATATCCGTCTATTCTACGATGCCTATGCTTGTGATAGTCATTCGATGAACTAGAACTCTCTGATGCCGAGTAAGGGGTAAGGTCCATCCTAGCTTTACCTCGCTGTTGCTAACTGAGTTAGTTCATTAGGTTGACATTGGTCTGAATCTACTGATTTAATTGTCGAGAGACTATCCATTAGCTCTCTCATCGGATTCAAGAATTCAGATCTTGTAATAGAATCAGTTGGATTTTGGACTTCAACTAGTTCATTCACATCCATTGGTTGACTGCTCGGACCTTCTTGCTGTATACTAGCATTCTCATTTCTTTCCACATTCTAAGAAGTAGATCTAGTGTTCCTCACCATTGTTGATAGCTTTGCTTAGCAATAGAGGGATCCTAATAAGTTGAGAATCAAGGTTCTCAGTGAAAGCATCAAAATGGTTGCGCCAAAAACGATCACAAACACCCCAAAATAGTTTTTGTAGAGAAGTAAATGAAGAGAAGTAAAATTAAACTGAGTAAATGAATAAGTAAGCAACATAGAATAAGCAGTAATCAAAGACACAGAGGTTTATAGTGGTTCAACGTTGTTTTCCTATGTCTACTTTGAAGATTATGTTTTATTACCCTCTTATGAATCTAATTACAATAATAGAACAAAGCTAGCATTTGATTACAATAGAGTCTAGAGTAACAAGCAGCATAAAGATCTTGAAAATGAATCAATATGTTTGTATTATAGGGTGAGATGACGAGATATTTTGCTAAGATTTCGGCTAAGGGTTATCCAAGTCCATATGGGCCACCATAACGATCGGTAAGAATTACACCGATCATTTTTATTACATCTAATTGGTGTGCGATCATTTGTGGGGGATACCACATGCCTCTAAACCTTGCTCCTAAAATATAAGGTCATTCTGAGTTATAGTTTATGAGATATGGATCAATCTTTGTTATATTTAGATTGCTTACTGTGATACACCGATCGTTATGAACGATCGATATAGATCGATTGGTGATTTCTTGAACCTAAGAGTTTTGACCTACGATCATTTCTATTTGCTCCACCCTTTAATATATTGATGCCCTAAAAGTTTCAAGCGAATTGGCTCTGTGGATTTTGAGATATCGATCGATCTTCGCTGGTTTGTGTTGTTTTATGGATCGTTCCCGATTGATCCATATAAATCCTTGCTTTGTCCATAACTCGAGCATATGAACTACGATCGACTCGAAATTTGAAATGTAACTTCACGGGGCTATTCCTGTCAATCCATACTGATTGAAACTCGATTGGGACCCAGTCCGGATCTGTTCGACCATCGTCCATAGTATTGTATACAACTGATTCTCAAGACTAGTAACCATCTGTTTCTGGCCAAGTTGATGATATCACGGCCTTGCCAAAAGGTAGGATAACATCGTGCTTAAGTCCGTTGCACTACCCCTAACTTCTTTAGAAAAAAATTCATTTGGTAAGAAGGTGGTGTTTCTTGAGACAACTATTTATTTCCCAGTATGGTGGAATGGGCATTTAAAACTTTTATGATTTTCCAATAAACTTGCATAAAGTCGATCTTTTTTGAGTTTACGATGTTCATAATGTAAATTGTATAACCACATATCATAAACTATTTAATTTTGAGGTTCTTCCTAATTCACATCTCGTATGAAATCGCAAACCATACTTTTGGGTAAAATTAAATTTTATATATGTATTAACTCTTAAGTACATATAATTATAGATAGAAGTAACCCACCTTCATTCATTATCAACCATACTTTGTTTAACAATGTTCGATTACTCCTTATCGATACATCAATATGTAACATAGGGAGTAGTGACTCTTTTTATTGAATCTTATTCTCTTTTGGTACAATGGGAACTATTATCTAATGTGCTCGCCTATTAAATCAAATCGAATTATTTTATTCCTTTGCATGTTATTTTTTATACTTTCATTTTACATTCTATGAACTTTTCATAGATACCTAATGTGTATTAAATACACATGTTCTTATCTCACTACAAGGAGAACAGTGATTTTCGACGGCTGAAAACCGTCGGTGGCCGTCGGAAGCCGTCGGCGGCCGTCGGGAAAAGCCGTCGGAATATACGGCGTCGGGGAGCAGTATTTCCGACGACTTCCGACAGAGGGTGCCATACTTATTGCCGACGGCTTCCGACGGATTCCGACACGTGTCAGGATCCATTGGAAACCGTCGGAAAAAGTGGCCTACAGGCTGTCGGAAGCCATCGGAAATTGCCTACCTGTAAACTGTCGGAAGCCGTCGGAAATCTGTTGTTTTTTTATTACTGCTGCAAATATAGCCTTCCATACACATTTCTCTTCCAAAAACTATTACACCAATACTGCACAATCTAATATACAATATACCAACCAAATATCAAAACCCAAACTACACAAAATTAATCAAACACGCAAATATATCATATTATATCAAAATAAAATACATAATATACATAACCATTCCAACAACCCCAACAATAAGTGTTATACCATGTCATACATACACAAAATCATCAACATCCACATCATTATACAACCACACAACCAAGTGTATCAAAAATAATCATACAAATCTAAAAAAATCATACCTGAAAAAGCAAGAAAGCAATGAATCAATCTCCTCCAGATCCAGAGCCAGCCGAGGAAGGGAAGCGGCCACCAAATTGTTGCATGTACTCTAACAACTGTGTGGTCTGCATGGCCTGTTGGCGGTTCTGCTACTCCAGCTGGGATACTCTAGTCCGCAATTCTTCTATATCGGCTAGATCGCTCTGAGCTCTATTCCACCGACCCCGTCTCTGATTGCTAGCCTGCAATAAATATTAAATTTAGCTGTGTGATCTCTGTAAGTGTATGTGCATATATCTGTAAATGAATAAAATTCAAGTTTATTGTTTTGAAAAGGTCCAAATAGCTTATTTGAAGTATTCCAACATAGAATTTTGACTTAAATATCAAATTAGCAGTAAAATAAATTATTTACCACTTGATTGCCAAATCCGTATCGTCTGCCATGCTCAGTTGGATCCATAACGGACTCAAAAATAGCATCCTCCTCATCAGTCGTCAGTTGTTCTCGACCCGTATCAACAAGGAGTTTCTGGCGCTGCTCCATAAACTTTTCTTGCATTAACAAATTAATAACATCATATCTTATTTCATTATAGTTTAACAAGCAGAACAATTACTAATACTGTATAAAATGAAATATGCTTACATGGCTCTTGCTGGATTTATCGTCCTGCCATGTATATGAAACAGTTCCGTCCGGATTTACATGCTGGACAGCATGCGTACGAGTGAACACGTCCATATAGCCTACGGGACCATGCGCCTCAGCTTCTTGAAGTTGATTTTTACATACAATTATTATACATTTAAAATTATATAGCATAAACTAATTATTATTATCATTCAGTAAATTTACCAACTCCTGCTGATACTGCTGAAATGACTTCGACCCTCCGCGATGAGTGACGGGATTTTTATTTCTGTTTGCAGATATTCTATCCGACTCTGCTTGTACATTCAAAATTTGATACATTATTTTTTGATCACGTCAAATTAATAATTCAAAAAAAATTAGTATACTTGCCTTCGCCTCGTCCGTTTCCCAGTATCCCAACCATGCTTGCCATACGCTCTCCCCCATCCACCGTGGGTTCTTACCAGATTTTTTAATTTCAGATATCGTGTCCATATAGTTCTTGCGCATCTTCTTCATCCAGTATCCTCGTGCCAGCAGCATATCGTCTGTCTGGATGTCTATCTCAGCATGTGTTTCACGATAAAAAATTAAAAAAAGATTACACTGTAAACGATAAACAGTAAAAAAAATGACAAAACGAATTATAAATGGAAAACAGAAAAATATACATACTAGGACATCCTGCCATATGCACTCTATGATGTGAGGAGGGATGTTATCCAACTTCGGCCAGCAAGCACTCATCCTACTGCGATAAGAAGCTCTAGAGACATCCAGCACAACCTTCGAGGGAAGTAGGTCGAACCCCCTGTTTTTAAATACGATAAAGATAAGTACGTACGTATATCATAAAAAAAATAAGATGCTGAAGAAAATTTAATTCTTACCCCTCTGCTCTAGCGACTAACGAAACTGCTGGACACTGTGACTCTTGCGATGGGCCACTGCCATCTCCTCCTGATGAACATGAAGAGCTCTTACCTCTATATGACATTGTGATAAACCTGTGACATATATACACATCATTATATAAGAGAATAATAACATGATAATGAAATATATTTCATATGTAAATGACATCAATGGTATAAATTGCTTAATTAATGACTGAAATGGAAATAGAAATGGAAGTGTGTTATACCTGATTCATAATGGGTGTACTGTTCCGACGATAAGCAATTTCATTGCATTTTTAATTAAAATTGCTAAATAAATGACAAATGGAAATGACATAAAACATGTAAATAATGGTAAATAGATTTGGTTTCATAGTCACATCAATTTCATAATACATCAAGAATTCAACATAGTTACATCAATTGCAAAAAAATCAGATTCGGATTTATATCAGTCAGCATCGTCTTCTGATTCAGATTCGGTCTCCTTTTCTACGATATTTCCTCTACACTGTCAAACGCTTCTACCAAAACATTTGATTCATCGATCAAAGGACCAAAATCTATATGATCGTCTGTAATTATTATTTCGTTACTTTGCTCAAGATCTGACTGATAAGCTTGTTTGTCCGGAATATTCTTCCCATCGAATGTGAATCTGGCCTTTGTTTTAAAAACTGCAGACCAATCTGCTTTATCTCTTTTTAGAGACGGATAAGGAGCGTAATAAACTTGCAATGCTTGTTTGGCTAGTACAAAAGGATCATACTTGTGATAGTGCGATGTATGCTTTATTTCGATAAGATTATAATCCTTGTGCACATTAATTCCAGAACCTGGAACATTGCTAAACCAATTGCATCTAAATAGAAACACCTCCTCCATGGGTCATGAGAAATATGTCAGTTGCAAAATTTGTGTTAGAACGCCATAAAAATCATTTAAGTGATTTTCTGGATCGTCACTACCTTTAACGAATACACCAGTATTATTTGTTAATTTTCTGCACCGTATTCTTTGGTGTTAAATTTATATCCATTGACGAAATATATTGGATATGCCTTGGCCACTCTTTTTGGTCCCATCGCAAGATGTTTCATCCCTTCGTCAACAACACAATTTCTCGGCTCATAAATGTAATTTGAAAACCAACCGGAAAATTCTTTACTGAGATCTCCGTTCGGATGTTCACGTTCATAAACACTGTTTATATAAACAAATTATTACATTAGGTTATACACGCACATGCATTATAGAAAAGAATAAAACACAAATTATTATTTCAGATTACCTAACAAACGGTGCAACCTCGACACAATTTAGAAGAATATAAGTGTGTGCTACATGAAGATCTCTATCGTCTAGCCATATTTCTACACATTTTCCAGAAGGCCGACCATGTTGTCTAAAAATAGATAACATTGCTTGAGAGGACTCTTGTTCGTCGCCTTCGTCATTACGAGGAACACTTTCGAATGAAATATTCACATGGTCACTGAAATAGTGAGAGAAAAAGAACGAAGCTTCTTCTTCGATGTAAGATTTACATATCGAACCTTCAACTCGTGCTTTTTGCCTCACTTTTTTCTTCAGATGATTTAAATATCTATGAAAAATTAATTTATATTAACTTCATCTTTCAAATGCAATTAAATTACGTGATAACATATTACATACCTCTCAAATGGATACATCCATCCATATTGGACAGGACCTCAAAGTCGTGCTTCAGATGGGAGATGAACAGGTAAATGTTCCATTACATTAAAAAAACCTGGCGGAAATATTTTCTCTAATTTGCAAAGCAATATAGGAATATCCACTTCAAGTTTACATAAACGTTGCACTTTTAAAGTAGTCGAACAAAGCTCTTTGTAAAACATACTAAGCTCCGTTACTACCTTCCATACTTTTAACGGTAGTAGTTCTTTGAACATACGGGAAATAAATTTTCCATCATTATGTGACAGTCGTGACTTTTCATTCCGCTCAATCTACCATTTTTAAAGTCAACACATCTACGAATATTTGATGTTATCCCATTAAGAAATCTTAACCCTTCCACCCATTTTAACACAGCTTTAACTTGATTATTATCTAATTCGTAACATGCTTTGGGTTTTTTTACTGTCATTTGGTTTCATATGAAGCTCAGGACGTTTGCATAATTCTTCTATATCACGTCTTGATTTCAAATCATCCTTCGTCTTCCCTTTCACATTCAAAATTCTGTTAAAAACATTATCAAATACATTTTTCTCATTGTGCATCACATCTATATTATGACGAAGCAGAAGATGTTTCCAATACGGCAACTCCCAAAAAATAGTTTGTTTGCACCAGTTATGAACAATTGATTTGCCTTCAATTTCTGTTTGCTCTCCAGTTTCATATATCTTTGGATAGTCCCTAACAAGTTCATATATGTCTTCGCTTGACCATATCGTCGGTGGTTTTCTGGTTTCTACTCTATTAGCTAAAAAGTTTTTCTTGTCTCCTCTGAAGGGATGATTTACATAGAGAAAATATCGATGACAGTCAAACCATGAAATTTTCTTACCATGAGGTAAAGAAAACGATCGTGTTTCATCCATGCAATATGGACATGCTAGACGACCGGTGGTACTCCATCCTGAAAGCATTGCATAGGCAGGAAAATCACTTATAGTCCACAACAAAGAAGCAAACATACGAAAATTTTTCTTCTTGGACACATCGTATGTTTCTACTCCTTCGTTCCACAGTATTTTTAAATCCTCAATCAACAGTTGTAAATATACATCGATTCCTTGTGTCGGATCGTCGGGGCCAGGAACGACAATAGTAAGAAACATATATTGCGTTTTCATACACATCCATGGAGGTAAATTATACGGTGTGACGATAATGGGCCAGGATGAATATTTAGAACCAAATTGAGAAAATGGAGAAAAACCGTCTGTACATAATCCTAATCTAACATTTCGACTCTTCGCTGCAAAATTTGGATACGTTTTATCGAAATGCTTCCATGCTTCTCCATCGGCCGGATGTGTCAACATTCCCTCTTCCTCCGTTCTCACACTATGCCATCTCATATTAGATGCAGTTACAGAAGATGCATATAATCTTTGAAGTCTTGGAGTTATGGGTAAGTAATGCATACACTTGTACGGAACTTCCTTCCCCTTCTTTTTTCTTGGTTTGTATCTCTCCTGGTTACAAATTTTACAATTTCTAAGGTTTTCATCTTCTTTCCAAAACAACATGCAGCCTTTTAAACATGTATCTATTTTCTGATAAGGTAAACCAAAAGCCGACATAAGTTTTTTAACTTCATAGTGATTTTCACACATTAGATTATCGGGCGGCATATGTCTTTTTGCAGCTTGTACAACAGCCATAAACCCAGCTTCAGTGATGTTGTATTTTGACTTCATCGCAATGTATTCTGTGATTACTGACAGCTGAGTGCCGCTTTTACAACCATCCCAAATAGGTTTCTTAGCAGCATCTAGTAAATCATAAAAAAAATTTGCTTCAATATTTGGTTCTTCAACATTTCCATCATCGTCGTCAACTTCAACCATAGGAAACATTGATCGTGCTGCATCTTCGACCATATTTTCTATACAGGTCGTCCTAACTATTTCGTTAACGACACTTTCAGACTCTACAGAAGTATTTGCTACAACTTCTCCATGCCAATCCCAAACATAATACTCGGGTACGAAACCGTTTTGGCACAAATGAATTTTCACAATATGTGGTAAAAACAAATACTTCAAATGTCTACACCTACTACACGAACAACGAATTTCTGGATCGTTTCCGTTATTACTTAAAGAGAATTCAACAAACACATTTATACCATTATAAAAATCTTCTTTTATTGAGCCCCTCAGTCCTTTACTTTGGTATATCCATCTCCTCTGATCAACAAAATAATCAATCATTTTTCCTATTTGAGAAAATGAGAAATTCAAATTTTAATATTTATTTTCAAGAATACAAATTCGAAAAAGATTATTTTCATGGTCGTACAATATTTGAATTCAAAGAACAACTTCACAAATTTAAAAATATTTTCAAATAGGGCACATTTTATTTTTTAACGTATCGATATAAAAAATTGTATAATTTTTTTTTCATGGTCAGACATCCTACTTCCCATTACAAACACAGTAAGCATTACATTTCGTATATTACTTCGTCTCAAACGATTCAACAAAATTTCGGCAGCATTTCCCTTTTGGTCCCTGCATTGTACACAAATGTGTGTACGCAGGAAACAAAAAAGAAAAGTTAGGCCGAAATTTTATGAACCGTTTCAGACGAAGTAGTATACAAAATGTAAATGCTTACTGTGTTCATAACTTGTCCAATACAGGGACAAATCCAACAAACATTGTACCAGATGAATATAAATGGTTATTTTAAAAAAACGACTATTTATATAACGATCATGTACAACACTCGTCGGACGGGGCTAAAAACTGTCTAAGGGACATTAGTTAATTAAATGTGCGCATTTTACGAAAAAATATAGTTTTACTAACTGTTCACATTTACAAAAATATATTTTAATTTAACACATTTATTCGACGTATTACATCAACTTAAGGCTTGTTCGACGCATTTTTGTTTGTTGCATAAGTCAATACATGCACTATATAATATTCCTAGCTCGTGCATTCATTTTATCTTATTCCAAATAACACAATACAATGATAGCAGCGCTACACACATAGACAATGGTACAACCAAGGCATAAACAACGATTTCCATATACACGAACAACCCTAAATTTACATGTTTTTCACAATTTCATGATAAAAGATGAAATAGGTATATCATGGAATGCTAGAAACTATTATAACACAATTGGAAGCAAATTCAATCACCAATTAGCCCTAATTATCAATTTATGCAAACCTAGAATTAGGGTAAAAACTGAATTTTTTACGAAAATAAGAGATTATACCTTAGCTGGATAACAAGAGGTGTTGAATTCACAGCGGGAAGGAGGAAAAAGCACGAAATCAGCGATTGGAGGTCGAAAATGGTGATTTGGGGGGTTTTTTCGATTTGTTGAGTGGCTGGAAAATGAGGAAGAAAGGCTCGGCTGGGAGCTGTAATTTGATATTTTCGGATGGCTTCCGACGGCGCTCCCCCGTTGGTATTTGACCTTTTTCTAGTAGTGTCTATGATAATCCATCGATGAATTTAACAAAGTAGGTGGATCTATTTTGGTATCATTAGACCTTGAATTGCATAGATCTATAAGTATCAATCAAAAAAGTTCATTAACTCTTTAGGTTGCACCCATTGAATGGGTGCTTTGCCCTTAATCTTTTGGGATAGAATTCAAAATTACCATATCATTCCTGACAATTAGTTAAAAGAATTATTTCTTAAGGATACGGCTTAGACTATAATTCAAAAATTAATTGTTAAATATTTTAGATGCTTCTATATTTTCTATAGCTAACACATCAATATTTAAAAAAACAATATCGTTATGGAAAGAAAAATCATATATTTACTTTGTAATGAATATTCATAATTTTCATATTAAAACAAAACTGCTTTTATTTTCGATCAGTACCTAAAGTTATAATTTCATAAATAATATTTAGCATACATGAAAATAATCTTTCAAAACTTGATTGTCCACTAACAAGTGTCATATGACGTGCTTCCATTATTTTCGTTGTTATAATAATAATATTTAAAATACAGAGCTTCATTCAACCACTTACTATGGGCTATTTATTTCCTTTACTATAACTAATTTATAGTCGAGAATTTTGAAAAAATATCATGAACTTAAAGCAATAAACCTTATAGACAACAATTTTCTATAATAAGAATACATTTAGAATAGAAATCATATTTCTTTTTCCCTCTTAAGCATCTACAAACATTTTAGACACTTTCGTTTTTTGATGCCTCTTTATGAACCAAAAGCAACCATTCACTCTCTTCATCCCAACTCCGTCAATATTATTACCATTCTCAAACTTTTTCTTTCTTAGTTAAAATGTCAAACCATTCAAAAGAAAAATCGTTTACTATAGGACTGCATAGAATTCTTTACAAAAACGCATTCGGCCATCCTTAAAATGTTAAGGATATCGCATAGATTGCATTTTAATAAACAGATCAAAACCAACAATTAGTGATCGAATTCCTAGGTATTTCTATAGTCCTTGGTCTAATGTTATTTGTTACACAATTAGATCCTTATTATGTCTAATCATATTGAACACATGATCTCACACTAAGGTTTAATTGCTTATTTCGAGTGAAACATTTTAAATCGAGATTTCGTACATAATGAACATGACTATTCACCAAATAACTTTTGTTTTTGATTGAATATGGATCAATTATTTGTACTCGTTTATTGCTTTAGAGTTCAAAACTCATAATAGACAATAGACAGTCTTGAGCAAATCAACATGTAACGACCCATATTTTTACAATAATTAAAAATATTAAATTAAATAAGATTTTGAAATTTAATATTGGAGAAATTAAAATTTATGATTATTAATGGGAAAGATTATTAGAATGTAATTTAACAATGTTGACTTAATGTAATTGACAACTATTTTAATATAATTTCAATCAATTGAAATTATTGTCAAGTTAATTTGGTTAAATTTGTAAATAAGGAATAAAATAATTTTTGGAATCAATTGTTGTAATTAATGTGATTAAATATTGGAATTAAGATGGTAAAAGATGTTAACTATAGAATATAAATGTAATGAAATGTAAACTAATGTTAATTTTATTCATAAGGTATTGGATGATCAAATAAAAAGAGTGTAAATCAAAGTAAAAGAATTTATTGAAATATAAAATATAATTAACTGGATTTTATTACAATCACAAATTGAACGCTGAATTTAGTGTATTATTTAAATAGTGGATTTAACATGGGAAATTTATTTTATTAGGTTATTAATTTCTAAGGAATCAGGAATGATAAAACGGTTAACTCTTAAATTTGAATCTAAAGTGATTAAATTAATTTAATAATAATTTATTTGTAACGACTCGTAAATTTTAATGGTTTTTATAACGAAATTAACTGAATTTTTCTTGAAATTAAATAATTAAATTTTGCAATGAAAATTCGATATTTGGAATACGTCTATTTTAACATAGCAACTGGTAAATTTTTATTGGAAAATATGTAAGTAAATTCTGTTGTGTAGTTTTTAATTTAAAACCAGTTAATTTGATGCAAATTAAATGTTTTTCAAACCTGAATATTTTTATACAATAAATTTGTAAAACATCTTCTGAGTGAGTCATCATTTTTCGTTTCGTCAAATTTTGATTTCTCTGGCTCCGTTTATCTTACTTTCGGCGTTTAAACAACAGTTTTGCAACGAATATCGACTTTTAATAGGATTGTCGTATCGCTGATATCTGTGTACCATTCTGTTCGTCTCGTCGTGCTGATCTCCGCAGTACATTTATTTATGTGTTTCGTAGACCGGTACGCGGTGACATCTACAAAAATGATAACCATATCGGTACCCGTTTTAATATTTTGTTTCCGTCCATTCGTTTAACCACCTTGAAAAATTAATGGTCACTACCTTTTATATTCCAGTAATAAATTTATAACTTTATCTATTCCCTATTTCAATTTATGATACTGCTGGTCCATTTATTATTTTCGGTCTCTTCAATTTCTCCCTTGGTTCTGTTAATCCAAATTTTATAATATATAAATTTCGTATGAAGCCAACTCATCTTCTTCTTGTTCGTCACTTTCCTTTTCCCCAATATTCGAACCACCTGTCTCCTCCTTATAAAAAAATGAATGAAAAATACATAAGAGAAACAAAGTTCTCTTGTTTCTGAAAGTAAGCAACATATATATTACAGCATATGTATATTTTCGCTTGCACGTCATCTTTGAAAACGAACATCAAGCTTCCGCCTCTCCATTTCGTTGCCGACCATCCACCCTCCCAGATCACCCGCCTCCAGCCTTCCACCACCAACCGCCCATCACCCATAGCCGCAGCCCGTCGTCCTCTCCCATCTCACTGACCGCCATCACCACTTCCTCTTCCTCCGAGCATCACACCAAGCTCACATGAACCCGACCAACCACGGCCATCCGCCTACGGCTCCTCCCCTCTTCCCACGTCAGGCCGCCACCCTCTAGTGACCACTTTGATCTCGCCCTAGATCCCCTCACCACTACGCACTCCTAAGCCACAAGAGAACCACCTTCAGCGCCTTACTCCACCTCCTACCTCTCTCGGCGGTCCTCCGACCACATCACACCCAAACGGCCAGTGCAACCCTACCTCCCCACGTCAGCCACACCATGCTTCCCGATTCGCCTTCCCAAACTCCAAACGCCCCATCACCAATAGCAAAGCACCACCCTCTTCAGCTCTTTCAGTGCTACATCCCTTCACCGGAGACCCGCCAACAGCCGAAAACCCTTCCCATCTCCGACCATGCACTCCACAGAGCCTGCTTCCTTGCAATCCCTTCCATCTCTACCATACACATCTTCCCTTCCACCCACCTACCTGTCCACGTCGCCACCAACCAGCCTCGCAACCACCAGACTTCGCCACTCACTACCATTTGTCTATGATAGCCTCTCCAAGCCCACACGAACTACCACCTGACAACCTCCTTCACTTCTTCTTTGTATAGGTATATATTATATATAAGTTTATAGCATATATTATATTATAGAAGAGGTATTATCTATGTTTTACATTTTGTTTTACTGTTATAATATGTTAGTTATATAAATAAAGTTTACATCGGTATATATATGTCATTTATATTTAATATATGTTAGTAATATATGTATATATATTAGTCATATACACAGTTTACGTCGGTTTATATAATAGTTATATATTTATATCGAAGTATGCATGAGTTTTATGGGTTGCTTATATATACTTGATTAGAAATAAGTGTTCTGGGATTAGAGATTTTAAAGATTTTATTTTATATGCGCTTGTTTCAAAGATGATATAAAAGTTTTATTTTAAATTTTAAGATGTACTTAAGCATATGATATTGAAATATATATGGATATCTTGATTTTTAAATATATATTGATATATTGATTTATATATGTTTAATAAATGTGATACTTTGAAATGTATGTATATAATATGTTTAAAGTATTAACCTATGTTTGTACCAAAATTGGTCACAAACACCCGATAGTCGTTGAAAGCACCAGTTCGCAATCACAATTCACAGATAACAAATATGTAGAGAAATAAAAATGAAGAACACTCAGAAAATTGAAAAGAACAGCAGTAAACAACACAGATTTTATAGTGGTTCGGCGATCTTGCCTACGTCCACTCTAAAGCTTATGATTTTATTGATTCACTTGATAACTTCAATATGTTACAGCGGATTACAATTGATGATCGCTCTGAAATTCGAATACAACAGTGATCATAAGACGTAGAATTGAATCCGGCAGAGTTTGGGAGCTTCAGAATTCCGATCCCCCTTTCTGAATGACCTGGGGCTCTATTTATAGGTGTAGGAGGTTGATATTTCACCTAAAATTAAGGAGACTACTTCTGGCACGTGTGGGGGCCTATGCGCCCGCATCCAAAAGATCTAGGCCCGCTTTGGGATCGATTCGAACTCCATTCGAATCGATCAAGAATTCATCTGATGGAGCTGAAATTTGGTGAGAACATTCTTCAACATGTATGTAAGGTTTTGTGAAAATTTCATAGCATTTGGATTTGTAGATCGTGAGATATCATCGATTCGATATAGTGTTTTCTCAACTGATCGTCTTGTTCGAATCGATCGATTCGTATCCATCTCTTCGAATCGATCGCCAGCACGTGCTCTCGTGGTGATGTGGTGTGCAATCTTCGGGTCGATCCACTTTTCACTCCGGTTTGATCGAGTCGACTCCATGATTCTCGCCTTGCTTGTATCGAAGAATAACACGTCATCCATTTTTGTTGACTCGATGGATGCGAATGTGTCTGTGCTCATGGATTCAATCAGAGGACTCCAAGCATATGTTGCAGCCATTCGATGTATACGAAGGTCGGGTATTTGATGGATACGAAGGGTCGTCTTCTGATGGATTCGAAGGATTTCCAAGCTTGATGGTTACGAACCAGATGGTGGCGAGGTCATCTTCCTTTTGATTGATGCGAACACAATGGATTCGAACACAAGTGCTACTGATGGATACGAGGTCGTGTGTGACGATGGATACGAACAGAGGTCCCTCCGATGGATTCGAATAGAGGCTCCGCCTATGGATTCGAACAAGGGTTATGGATACGAAAACAAGGCTATTTTCTTCCAACTTGCATCGATCATAACTTGAGCATACGAACTCGGATTGACTTGAAATTTGAAACCTTGGCTTTCATGACTTTACTTGCCGTGTCCTATCAATTGTAGCCTGATCCAGACTCGGACAAAATTCATCGATATCCATGGTGAAACAGTGTATAACGAACTTTTACGACGAACTGTCTTTAGTTTTTCAGTTAACCCTTTGGTGTCACGGCCTTGCCAAAAGGCGGGATAACATTTTCCCCCCAAAACATGCCTTGCGGTAGGAAGGTGTGTTTTGTAGTTCCATAAGCTGGATGTTCATATCCTTTCATCGACCTGTAAAGAACTTGATAATCTTTCCTGACCATGAATGACGATCGTTCGCGACCGTATGTCATTTGAGGTGATATGTGACCGTTCGAGGTCGGATACCGTTCGCGGCAAATAACGAAATGGGACCGTTCATGGTCGGATGTCGTTCGCGGTAAATAAAGGAAGGGGACCGTTCGCGGTCGGATACCGTTCGCGGCAAATAAAGAGACGGGACCGTTCGCGGTCGGATGTCGTTCGCGGCAAATAAAGAAATGGGACCGTTCGCGGTCGGATGTCGTTCTAGACGAGTTGTGACCATTCGCGATCGGGTGTCATTCTAGACGAATTATGATGGATTGTTACCGTTCGTGGTCATATGGTGCACGAGATAAAATGTGATCGTTCGCGATCGAATGTTATACTAGATGAAGTGTGACCGTTCGCGGTCGGGTGCCGTATGAGGCAGATTGTGACCGTTCGAGGTCGAGTGCCGCATGAGGCAGATTGTGACCGTTCGAGGTCGGGTGTCGTTCGAGGCTAATGGTGACCGTTCGAGGTTGGGTGCCATTCGAGGCTAATGGTGACCGTTCGAGGTCGGGTGCCGTTCGAGGCTAATGGTGACCGTTCGAGGTCGGGTGAATTTCTGAATCAGCGATCGTGGCGGTTCGTCGCCATACAAGGTGTGCTTGTGGACCGTTCGCGATCCAAAGCATATGCAAGTAAATTCTTTTACAGAATTGCAAATATCAAATTAACGTTCATAGAAATATCCAAACAAACAAAGTCTAAATGTCCAAATCAACATGAAACAAAAGCAAAGCAAGGATGTCAAAGTGTAAATTCTTACTACGAGACGGTCAATAATCATTCAGAGCATGCCTGTGGATCGTTCGCGATCTCATACATGTGTAAATGGTTTGATGTTGTTAGTGAGAAGTTTACAACTTGTTCATCGTT
Organism: Allium fistulosum; assembly: GCA_030737815.1. NCBI lineage: Eukaryota > Viridiplantae > Streptophyta > Magnoliopsida > Asparagales > Amaryllidaceae > Allium > Allium fistulosum. The sequence continues at coordinate 460,028,483 of CM060905.1, forward strand.
ATTTAAATCAATTGATAACCATACGGTGCCCCAGCTCGAGGTCACCCCTAGCTGATGTAGACGGTGGTCGCTCTGGTTCCACCGTTGGAGCTCGCCTTCTTACATATTGAAGTAGCCTACCGTTCCGGATATGCCCTTCTACCTCATCCTTCAGGTGTCTACAGTCATTTGTGCTATGACCGTTCAGCTCGTGGAATAAGCAATATTTGTTCGACTTTCTCTCATCGGTAGTCGGATCCCGTCGCATTGGTCTACGATAGGCAACTTGCTCTCGGGTGTCTTGGTAGATTCGCTCCAAACCCTCTTTCAGTTCTGAATAGGTGGTAAATCGCGGCTCCCTCCGTTGCCGCTTTGACCTGTCATTATTTTCTTCAGCCTTTCGCTTCCCTTTACCAGTCTCTACACCTTTTCCAGGTGAATTACCGCCTCTAACTGTGTAAACATTGATTTCTTCTTCTCTTTCCGTACGAGCATCCTCTAATCGCAAAAACATTTCGGCTTCATGATAGAACTCTCCCAGGTCCGTAGGTGGATCCTTAGTTAGTGAATTCTTGAACTCCGTGCCATCAGCTATTCCGGACACAGCTGCCATCATAATCATGGATGGATCTGGCCAATCCACCGATGCTGGTGCTGCATTGAATCGCATCAGAAAATTCCTCAAAGACTCCCCAGCTTTCTGTTTTAGCGTTGCCAAACTCATCACATTCTTGGGTCTTGCAATGTGGACCCTACATTGCTCCATGAACCTTTCAGTTAAATTTGCCCATGTTCTTATGGAGCCATTCTCCAACTGCCTAAACCATAATGCTGCGATATCTTTTAAGTACAATGGAAAGCACCGGGCCATGACTTCCTGTGATGCCCCCAGTACCTCCATATGCCTCATATACTTCATTAGATGGACCGCGGGGTCCGTCCTCCCATCGTACATCTCCACTGATGGTAACTTGAATTCTGGTGGGTTCCTAGCCATCCTAATCGCAGGAGAAAAGGGACTCCTGTTCACGTCTTCAAGATCTCTATTTACTAATCCGCCTCTCATTGCTCGCCAGACCATCTCTACCAGTCTATCATTGTCTCCAAACTGTAGCCCTTGTTCACTACCTTCGATCTGCCCCCCGAGTCCGTGTGAGCTTTCAGGTGTCTGCCCCCCTGGCTGAGCGTTCATCCCTCTATCGCCGCCAGGTTGCTCGGATGTCCTTGTCTCTCTTCCCGGGATCGGTTCAACATGCTCTAAGTGTGTGCCCCCCAGTTCCGGTGCTGCGCCAGATGGTCCTGCTCTGTTCTGGACTCTGGTTGCTCCTTGATTTTGCACTCCAAGTTGTCCAATCTGTTGAAGCAAATTCTGGATCATTTCCTCCTGTCTCTTCATCATCGTCTCCATCTCATCCCTGGTGATGAAGATCGATGCTTGGTTTGCCACCGAGGAAGCCTCTTGACTCCCTTCATGCTGACTTCGCTCTGGCCTTTGCCTTCTACTAGTTTGCCTTGTCATATCTTCTCAGATCTGAACTCTTGAGTTCAATTCTCAGTGAAAGCACCAAAATGTTTGTACCAAAATTGGTCACAAACACCCGATAGTCGTTGAAAGCACCAGTTCGCAATCACAATTCACAGATAACAAATATGTAGAGAAATAAAAATGAAGAACACTCAGAAAATTGAAAAGAACAGCAGTAAACAACACAGATTTTATAGTGGTTCGGCGATCTTGCCTACGTCCACTCTGAAGCTTATGATTTTATTGATTCACTTGATAACTTCAATCTGTTACAGCAGATTACAATTGATGATCACTCTGAAATTCGAATACAACAGTGATCATAAGACATAGAATTGAATCCGGCAGAGTTTGGGAGCTTCAGAATTCCGATCCCCCTTTCTGAATGACCTGGGGCTCTATTTATAAGTATAGGAGGCTGATATTTAGCTTAAAATTAGGGAGACTACTTCTGGCACGTGTGGGGGCCCATGCGCTCGCGTCCAGAAGATCTGGACCCGCTTTGGGATCGATTCGAACTCCATTCAAATCGATCAAGAATTCATCTGATGGAGCTAAAATTTGGTGAGAACATTCTTCAACATGTATGTAAGCTTCTGTGAAAATTTCATAGCATTTGGATTTGTAGATCGTGAGATATCATCGATTCGATATAGTGTTTTCTCGGTTGATCGTCTTGTTCGAATTGATCGGTTCGTATCCATCTCTTCGAATCGATCGCCAGCACGTGCTCTCATGGTGATGTGGTGCGCAATCTTCGGGTCGATCCACTTTTCACTCCGGTTTGATCGAGTCGACTCCATGATTCTCGCCTTGCTTGTATCGAAGAATAACACGTCATCCATTTTTGTTGACTCGATGGATGCGAATGTGTCTTTGCTCATGGATTAGATCAGAGGACTCCAAGCATATGTTGCAGCCATTCGATGGATACGAAGGTAGGGTATTTGATGGATACGAAGGGTCGTCTTCTGATGGATTCGAAGGACTTCCAAGCTTGATGGTTACGAACCAGATGGTGGCGAGGTCATCTTCCTTTTGATTGATGCGAACACAATGGATTCGAACACAGGTGCTACTGATGGATACGAGGTCATGCGTGACGATGGATACGAACAGAGGTCCCTCCGATGGATTCGAATAGAGGCTCCGCCTATGGATTCGAACAAGGATTATGGATACAAAAACAAGGCTATTTTCTTCTAACTTGCATCGATCATAACTTAAGCATACGAACTCGGATTGACTTGAAATTTGAAACCTTGGCTTTTATGACTTTACTTGCCATGTCCTATCAATTGTAGCCTGATCCGGGCTCGGACAAAATTCATCGATATCCATGGTGACACAATGTATAACGAACTTTTACGACGAACTGTCTTTAGTTTTTCAGTTAACCATTTGGTGTCACGGCCTTGCCAAAAGGCGGGATAACAACCTAAACTATTGTAATATCTCTAAAATTGGGTTTTGTAAAGACTTTACAATATATATATATACACACACACACACACACACATATATATATATATATACTGTTTATTGATTTTTTGCAATACAATATATACAAGGATTTTATTTATATGTGTTGAATAATATATATATACATAAAGATTTTTCAATTTAAATATGTGTTTTAAAGCGAATATTAATTTTAGAATAGAAATTATAATATATATAGCTTTGTTCAAGCTAGCTTTGATTTGTTCCCATCAATTCAAATTTCTAGCCTGCCGCTGTTCGAATTCGCATTACAGCAGCAGTCTTCTAGCTCTGTCAATTTCCCGTGCTTATCCGTGTCTATTTTCATCTGGTTCTCCTGTTTCTATAGCCTCGAAAGGTGAGCAATCACTCACGATTAACATTCTTATATTTAATAAATTTAATTCACATTGAAATGACAATTGAAATATGCTGTTAAATTGGAACTGCTTATTATTTAATTGCTATATATGATACGCCATTATCTGTAACTGTTCACCTATGACAGCTGACACCATCACTTGTTGTTTATATTACTAAATTTGTTACCGATGATATATACCTGTTGTTGATATGTTACATTTTATCATATTTGTTCTCACTCTGCAAGTTCCCGTTAGTTTTGAAATCCCTATGATTTGAAATGATACATACCCGAACCATTTTATAGATTAGGGGAAAATCACTATGGGTTGAAATGATAAACCCAAGCAATTTTCATTGATTTCAAATTTTGGGATTGCGAGTCGAAATGATATATACCCATTAATATTTAATTTGCGGATTGAAATGATAAATATCTATATCACTTGACTATAAGATAGAAAATTTTATACGGACACCGTTGGTCTATTTTGAAAAATGATTTTTGAGTTTTGGAAGGAAATATATGGATTTTAATAAATACTATTTGATATAATGTAAAGATATTTTATTTTGTAACATTTAGATTTTTAAATTATATGTTTGGAATTTTAAATTATACGTTTCGAAAATATAAATTATTAAATTTTTACTCAAATTTTATTATTTTCAAATATGTATAAAATAAGATTTCATACAAAATAAATTTAATAATAAGATTTAATTGAATAAAATTTAATTTAATTAGTATATAATATGTTTAAGCATTTATTTAAATTTATATTAATATTTTAAAAATAAATTTAATCACATTAATAATAGAGGTTGGGAAGAATCAACTAATGTTGACTTAGAATTCAAATTGGTTAATAATTGAATTTAAATAAGAATTGATTTTAACTTATTTATTTTGATATTTTGAAAGGTATGGTTTATAACTTGATTTGATAAAAAGTGATTAAATGAATATTCTTAACTTTAAATAAAATTAAAACTAAATATTTAATTTTGATTTAAATTTATAAATTGGGATTTTATCCAATTGTTATTAAAATGATTAAGTGAGTATTTTCCAATTTAAATAAAATTAAAGTAAATGTTGAAAAATAAACGAAACTTATATTGTAAATGTTGGATATTTAAACTTTGAACCATATTAGAATTGAAGTGATAGTTCAAACTTGGATTTGAAATCGATAAATATTGAAATGGTTTATTGAGAATTTTAATTGAATCTTTAACCTTTAAAATTGAAAGTGTTGGACTGGGATTGATTTAAATCAAATTTTAGGAATTTAAGTTGGTTCGAATTGATTTGTGGAACTGGATGAAACAATTCTAATTTGGAAACTATTTCAGTATAATCCTTTTAAATATATGTAAACCATTTTAATTTATAACTATTAAATATATATACTAATTTCAATATCTAAATTGTTTAAGTTGGAGGTGTTATGATTTCAAAAGTGTTATGATTTCATGATTACAAAAGTGTTATGATTTCAAAGTGTTATGATTGCAAAAGTGTTATGATTTCAAAAGTGTTTTTGAAATGAATATGATATTTTGATATGAAGTATGAACTATTTGAAATGAAATGACCACGGTGTGAAATAAGCATTTGGTTGTTAAAGAGACCGGGATCGGATATTGTCATACTCTCTGCCAATACCGAAAACCACTTTAACAGCTGTGTACGTGGTGGAGCTTCCAGAACGAAGTAGGATGGATTGGTGACGATTCTGTATGAGGTATTAACACAGCCTTGACTCCCGTGAATCAGCTTGATGTGGTTAAAACAGGAGCCATGCTGGGCCAAGTGAGTTCATTCCTCCCATCGGACACATTTCTTCAATACCATTCTATTACTTTGTGATTTGATTGGGTGCACCTTTGATTTGGGAGTGTGTCTCGAGGTGGGCGGTAGTAGCTGTTATGTGTTACCACCCGTCTGGATTCACAAACGGTATATCTACCCTGACATTGCCTCGCGTGCCTTGTCACATGCCCTATCGCGCCTTCTACGAGTTTGTTCTATACCGTACCTATGTGGACCACCGGTTTGGTGGAGCGTACGGCATTGTATAGACTATGGGAATATATAAAATGTGTTAAGGGGGATATGGGTAACGCCTTAATGCTATTTTAATAGTTTACTTTACTATATACATATTATAATAGCGTATATTAATACATAGTAGATAGTTCCATGGATCCTTAGAGGATGGAAATCCCAAACATCCTTTAAGTTACTTGTATTTCAGTTGACATTTCACTTGAGTTGAATTTAACGGTATAAGAATGTTAATCCTGACTCAAGTGTTTTGTGTTTTGCTTTATGCTCGGGTCAGACTGGGTGTCACATCATTTAAGACTCACCTTCGGAGATTGGAGCCTTGTTTGAAGATTTATCTATCAAGCTTTCAGTTATTTCAGTATTCCAATTGTTCTGTTTTGACTTGTCCTTTACATTTGTATTAGTAACTTCTGTGTATCAGATATCTGTTGTATTTTACTTTAAACTCTGATGTTAACATAGTAGCTTCATGAGCTACTATTTATTTATTCCGCTGCTTAATGTTTATTACTCTGTGTCTGTGATTGATTTATTTACTGTATATGCTGAGTTTTGCCAAATATAAATTAACAATTTGTTGTTTTGAGCAATTCCAGTCCGACATGTGCGGATGCGAATGGTTGGAAATACCGGGTTGTTACATTATTTAATTAACGTGAAAATAGCCATTTTGTCCACTGTCTCGGATTTCGAAGAAACCAGTTTTATCGGATCCATAAAAGTAAATTATTGTAGGATTTCAAGTTCTGTAGCGATCAGACTTATCGTTTGATCGTGCAAGCTCGAAACACGTAGAAATCAATTTAATGAATTCAATTAAAATAATTTGATTTTAAAAGCTAACTTCCATATACAATGGAAATTGGGTTTGAAACTAGTTCCATTGAGTTTAAAATTATCGAAAACCTATAGCTCAATATATTGGATGATCCATTTTCGTTTCAGGAACGAAACAGGCTTTTCGGGTCGTTGTTATTGTTTCGACCCAAATCGATCTGTCCATTCATTCTTATCATTCTTTGTCTATATAAATAGTTTTCTCTAACCCTAGCAACCTTTCATTTTATTCTGTATGTACATCAACTTCTTATTTGTTCCTCCTTCTCAAATGTCAGAACATAAAAATCCTAATTCCCAAATTCAATCTCAAATCAAAATCAAATCGAAAATCTAACTCCTCAAATCATAGCAAATTACATATCGTTGGAAAGCTCTCGACGAGCGCAATCTACTGCTACAATTCATTTTTCGATTCAAATCATGGTTGGAACAGAAATTGGTGATCTTTCTCAACCGTTCGTTTCTAGGGTTTGGTGATCCAACGGCGGATCGTCGACCATTCGACGATCGGGGAGTGGCGTCGGGAAAAGGAGGGCGAGCAGGTCTCAGATCTAGTGTTTGTTTGTGTCAGAGGTCATTGACGTCGCCAGAATTGGCGATTCTCTCGTGCGGTGGTGGCCAAGCCCAGGCGGCGCCTGGCACGTGTGCGTGGGGCTTAGGTTGACGACCGTAGGCGTGAAGCAGCATGGAATGCTCTGATCTGCGGGGTAAAGCCTCTAGCGGTGGCAGCGACGTGCTGAAGAGTGGCAGCTACTACTGTGAAGGTCAATCGCGATCTGTGTGCATGGTTAGGTTTTAGAGGTGGCGTGTTTTATTATTTCATTTATTTTATAATATAAATCGTATAACTTCTAACCTTAATATCTTTTGCATACGAACTCAGATTCATGCGCTGTTTTCTCTATTACTATCGTATGAAATTTCGGACAATATGGAATAGGTTTGGTTGCATTCTGAGATGGTTGGAATTTGTGCCTTCGTTTGGATTTTAATTCGACGATAAATCAAAGGTGAGTGTCTTAACCCACTCACAAATAATAAGCCATCTTATGTTAGTTAAATTAAATTTATGACATGATTAGAAATTTATTGATTGCTGTTTGGTATTTTAAATTTTCATTTAAATTTAATTTGAATTTATATTGAATTAAATTGCCATTTAAATTAATATTGAATTTAAATTGCTAGTTAAACACCTGATAATGATAACCAATTAATTGTTGTGATTTATTGGCTAATTTGGATGTTGATTGCGATTGATGTTATTGGTTGACATTTTGGATGATTGGATGTTTATTTATGTCTATATCTTTGTTATCACTATGGGTTGAAATGATACATACCCGAACGATCTTATAGATTAGGGAAAATTGTTATGGGTTGAAATGATAAACCCGAGCGATTTTTATTGATTTGGAAATTTTGATTAGGGATAATGGTTGAAATGATATATACCCACACAATTTATTGATTTTGGATTATGTATTGTAATTGAATTATTTGAAAGGTTTAAGTTTTTAATCTAAACTTCAAATTTATTTTAGTTAAAGTGGTTAAAATTGGTATTTCGAATTATTTGAAATCTCTTAAATAATTATATTCACGTTGTACACTTGATAAAAGATGGAAAATCCCTTAACATCTCTGAAGCCATTGCACTTTTTTTATTTAAGATTGATTTAACTTACATAAGATCTTTTAGTTCTGACTTGAGTGTTTTGTCTTTTCATTACGCTCGGGTCAGTCTTAGTATTTCAGCACATTGAAGACTATCTTTCTAGAGCATGAAGATGAAGATTTAGTATATTATTACTATTTATTATATTTATTCCACCGCATCATGTTGTTCCGCTACATTATTCATTTATTCCTGCTTTATGTATAACTCTGCTATGTATTGTTAAAGTGTAATCAAATGTTATTTGTAAAACAGCTTCATGAACTGTTTATTTGATTATTGTATTTTTTCATTCCATTGGGAGATCCGTGTTTTGTTTTTCCTTTCTTTTCTCTTATTTTCTTATTTACCCCATTAACAATCCTCCCTTTTGAATGGTTGGAGTTGACATGTGTGGTTTATTGTCGATTTAAACCATCCAAAAAGGTGGGTTGTCACAGTTGGATCAGAGCTTTGGTTTAGAGATACCTTAGCCTGTTGGGGTTAACTCATTAGAGATAGGGTTAGTAATACCCAAGAATGAGTTTGTGTGTGTGTGTTTATATATATATACACACACACGAGAGCGCGTATTTGTTAGTGTTATAAAATGTTTTATATAAGTTTTGAAATGAAATAATTTTTCCTAATATTAAATGTTATATATAAAGGAATAATTTTGTATAACCAATATAGTTATTTGTAATGTTTTTTTAGGAAATGATAATATTTAATTATAATCATTTATTGTTGATTAGTTGTATTTAGTCAGTTTACAAGCGTTGGCTATTATTGTTGATTTGAATTTATGAAATAAACACTAGTTTAATAATGGTATATTAAAGAAAATAAAATGAATGATTATATGAGCATGATTTCTAAGTTTAGTCTTAATAAAGAGAATTTAAACTGAAATTTTGAGAACTAAATTACGATGTTTTAGAAACTGGTTTCCTAATATTTTGTAAAAAACTGTAGTATTATTCAAAAGTGAATAATTAGGATATTTGTTTATGAAATTGAAATGTTTTGCTATGAATTTTGTTGTTTTGTTGATTGGTAGTTTCAACTATTGAATAAAATGGAATAGCTGGATATTTTGGATAGTCGAAAACTTCTGAATTAATATATGAGTTGAAACTTAGTAATTGTGTAAAATTATGCAGTTGAATTTGATAACCTTAATTTGAAAGTAAGTGAAACAAGGTTTAATTTGTTATATCTATGTTTAGCAAATGAATGGAATTGTTGTATACATTCTTGGCATGTAACGTAATAATATACAAGTATGAACGTTAACCCTTGGAATGTTTAAATTGAAATTGTTATTAAAGAAATGCTGTAAATGAGATTAAATTGTTAAAAAAATGAAATGGTTATAAATAAAGCCATGTCTTGTAAATTGTTTATTAAATAAACGAACGTGCAAGAAATGGTCATAATTAAAGTTGTGATAATTAAAACTTGAATAATGTTATGAAAGAAGGTAAGCATTTATAAAATGGGTATAAACTTAAGGAAATATATTAAGAAATGATTCACAAATAAATGTAGTATTAAATGAATTGAGTAAAAATATATATGAAATTGAATATGATTTAAAATGAAGCGAGATATAATAATGTTATTTATTAATGATTTTGTCATTAAACGGAGATTTTTTTTTAAATTAATTGATAAGAGATAAAATGTGTATGAATGAATGGGATTTATAATGTGAATTGAAACTGTAATTGTGATGAAACAAATTGGAATAAATACGTAAGTTGTACGTATACTATTTTATTCGCATAATTAATTTGATCCAGATTTGAGTACACAAGTTAGAGGTGAATTACACCATTTCGTGTTAGGATTTTTCATTCGATTCTTGATGGCGAATATGTGATATGGATTTTTGGTTTGATTCTAAAATTCTCTATCATAGTATATGGCTATGCAAGGAGAATGATGGTTTCTAGCCAAGAAACCTTATCAAAGTCCGCACTAGGGAAGTCGAATGAACAATACTAGTTCGAAAGCGAAATTGTGTGATCGAACGAGCGATCAAATGTGATATTGCATGACGATGACATATGTACATCTTATGTTCTAATATAATTGATATGCTTTGATGCTGAAAATGAAAGCTGTTGGGTTGGATATCCTTTGTAATATAAATTGGAAATTTTTTTTATGCAAAACCACTATTACTTCAAAACCATTTTACCAAACTATTTTTATTTTATTTTATTTTATTCAAACTAAAAAACCACTTCAATCCAAAACTATTTTTAATTCATCACTATTTTACAAACATATTTTAAATAAAAAAACTATTGTACAAAACTATTTTAGATTCAAACTATTCTAATTCAAAACCTTTTATAAAGCAAAGATATTCAATCCCATATGGCTTTTTATGCAGCGTAATTGATTTTGGAAAAAAAATTGATTCTTATATAAGGTGGACATTATATAAGTATAAGGTGATTTTGAAGACTATTGATTTTGGAAGGTATTTGATCTGAAGAGATAAATCTTATATACAATGGAATTTATATAAGAATGATTTGATATATTCGAGACTATTGATTTTGAAAAGTACTCGATCTGAAAATGAAATCTTGTATATAATGGAATTTATATAAGTGTGATATTTGAAGTTATGATTTTGAAAGGGTACTATATATGGTATGATATATTTTGAAGTAAAAGGTATGGAGAAGTACCCTCCGTGAAGAAGTATAATATGATATGCTTTGACCCAGATGGACTTGGGAAATCCAAGAATGGATTCTACTCAAAAAAACCCTAATATACTTGGGTGAATTCAGAAATGGATTCGAACCGATATGGTTGTCCGGACTTGAACTCATGAGTTCCTTGAAATTTTTCAGGGTGAATGGTTCTTTAGTTTACCCAATAGAGGCGCTTTCAATCCTAGGATCTGTTGTTTATGGATCTTACGGGAAGGAAGTGCATCTATTGCGTAAATCATTGAATCAGTAGCGTACCACTGCAGCAGGGGTTGATGGTCCCTTATTTATGAAATGGCTACGATATTTTCTGGAATCCGGAAGGTGGAAGGATCTTCTGGAAGGTTTTGTGTCCATTGCGTAAACAATGGATCAGCAGCGGGCCAATGCTATCGTAACATCATCATTTGACATCAGATTTTGAGCGGTACTTTTCATATCTATTTTTAAGTATTTTCATTGGATGTTGAAACAGGTCTATTAAGTACTTGGAGAATTCTAGCCTTGCGAATGATCAACGCATGGCCAGAGTCTGTAAGAATGAGGATAAACTTGTTAAGACATCGAGTTATAAAAGTATTTAAATAAAGTATTATATAAAGGATATTTTGGTCATTTTTTTCTTTTCTAAATACTTTATAAAGGTTTAAAAGGTTGTTTATTTATGTACAACTTGGTTTAATAGTTAATTATCAATTTTGTAAATATTGTGAGAAATTATTAATTAAATAAAACATACTTAAAGTTAATGATTATTGATTTATAAATAATGTTTGAAAAGTATTTTGAGATTAAAACTAATGAATTTATAAATAATGGATTTAAGGTTTTCAATAACTCCTTTCTAAATATAAGTAATGATGTAAATAATTATTTTCAAATAGTTTGCATATATTTATAAAGATGTTATTTAAAATATTTAAAGGGTATTTATAAATGAAGCAAGAAATTTTACAAATGAATTTTTGCAAAGTATTTAAGTATTAAAAATGATTGATTTACAGATGAAGTTTTCAAATGAATGTACAAAATTTATATAAGTTTCTTTGAATATATAATTTAAAAATATTATATAAATGGACTATAAAAAATATCTATTTTAAAATTTTATAAAAAAAATGATTTGGGTAGTTTTATTTATAGTAATATGCTTGACTAATAAATTTGAATCTCTATTTTGGAAGTATGGTTTGAAATATTTACTTGGCTTTCGAAGTAGTAATATGAAATTTATAGGTTTATTTACTATTTGAATTTTTGAATTAAACCAGAATAAATGTTTTTCCATGATTTGAATATTCATTTTCAAACAAGTGTGTAAAATTAATTATGAAGATATGAAATTTTATACTTTGATTTGGAAATTTAATGTAAGATTTGAGTATACTATTAGTTTTAGTTTAATAATCTTGAGTTTATACTTATTTTAAAATAATGAGTCTAATAAATTATCAGATTTAAGGAACTTTATTTTTAAAGCTTGTTATAATGTTTTGATATAAATTTATAACATTGTTTTAAACTTTTTGGAAAATCCTTGCATAATGCTATGAGGATGCTTTAAATATATCTTATATTATTACTAAGTGAATGAGGTTAAATGTTTTAATTGAATTTTTAGATATATTGAAATATTTCTTTTCTCTTCAAGGGCGAATACCAAAAACTTAAATTTTTATTCTATAACTGAATTATGAGGATGTTTTCCCCTTAAATGATTTCCCCTTAAACTTTTTGGAAAATCCTTGCATAATCTGACTTGAAGTTTATGTTTTCCCCTTATGTTCTCGGTGCTCTAATTTTAGTTTCAGTAGATTGAGATTTAAGGTATTTCAGGTTTTAGTAGGTGACAAATAAAGCTTCCAAAGACGTGCAGGAGGCAAGGATTAGCTATTTAGGAGTCTATCCATTATTGTTCCATTATGATGTATTTACTGACTGATGTGTCTATTTAGTACCCTAATCATCCAAGAGGGCATCTTTATATGTTGCTCTTGGCGTATTTTGTAATAATTATATTTATCAAAACCTAGGAATCATTTTGGGATTATGTGATTGAATATGAAATATTGATTTGAAATGTAATCAGAAAAGCTGTTTTGAAATCTGTGTTGGTTTTATTTCATAGTCATGTACTCCTGATATTATGGAAACTATTAACATTACTGTATTTTGTCACTGGAAGTTAATACTATAGAAGACTGTAGCATCTGTAGCGGTTAGCTTCGAGCCTTAAAATAGGGGATGTTACACCGGCCGAGATAAGGAGCAAGTTGATGCCCCTAGCCTGATAATCTCCCCTGACTTAGCACACTACTAACCGGGAATCATAAAAGATTTGTAAAATTTTCATTTCCATTTCTCTGGAAAATTTGAGACCAATGATTAGGGCTTCATATTCAATTTCATTATTTGTTGCAGGGAAGTAAAATTTCTAGGAATAACAGATCGATCGTTCCTTAGGAGTCACTAACATGACTTCGGCGCTAGAACTGCGAGAGTTAAGCAGGAAACCCAGGAACTTCCCTGATTCAACACCGAAAGAGCATTTCAAGGGATTGAGTTTCATTCCACATCTTCGGAGAATAGTGAATATCTCTACCAAGTTGTTGATGTGGTTGTTGGATTTCCATGACTTCGCGAGCATATCATCCACATATACTTCCACTGATCGCCTGACCTAGTCTTTGAACATTCGATTGATCAGCCTCCGGTAAGTAGTACTAGCGTTCTTAAGTTCAAATGGCATCATAAAATAATAATATAGCCTTAGATTGGTAATGAAGTTGGTGTGCTCCTGGTCGGGGATGTGCATTGAGATCTAGTTGTATCTGGAGTACGCATCCATAATGAAAGCAGTTCATATCCAACGGTTGAGTCTACCAGCTCGTCGATCCTTGAAAGTGGAAAGTTGTTTTTCGTGCGTGCTTTGTTCAGGTCAGAGTAGTCGATGTATGTCCGCAACTTTCCATTATCTTTCACAAAAGAACTAGATTAGATACCCATTTTGGGTAGAGGGCATCATGGATAAACCCATTGGTTTTGAGTTTATCCGCCTCCTCTTTATGTCCAGCAGATCCCTCTGGATCCATGCTGCATCGCTTTTATTTCACCGGAACATGACTTGGGTCAATATTCAATGCATGGCTCATGATAGTCTGTAAGGTCACACACATGTCAGAATGGGTCCAAGTGAACACATCAAGACTCATTCGGAAAAGCTAGTTAATTCCTTCATCATCGTTGCATTGAGCTGTGATCCGATCTTCAATACCCATGATGGGTCACCGTAGCTGACCATAATATCGATCGTTAGCTCAGTGGGTGCAAACTTGGATTCCTTGGGCTCCTCTTCTTCACCTCTCGGGTCTATATGTTTGTAGAACCGATTGTGCTATTATTGCTTGATATTGGCCTTATGTTGTGAGCTGAAAAATGCTTAAGTGGATTTGCCCAAGCAATGGGATCGGTTTTGATCCCTTGTATTAGTGGGACATAAGCAGTTTTTGGTTTGACATGAACATATTGGACCGTATGAACTCCAAATCAAACAATGGTGTGAGAAATGCGGATTAAGGATCTTAAGGCTAGAATTAACACTAGAGGGGGGTGAATAGTGTTTTAAGAAATTTGTTAATCTTTTTGAGTTTATCTAACTTTATTAACAATGTATACACTAATTAGACACAGATATGAACACAGAATAAAACACAGATGCAAATATAAAGTAAAAGCAGTAAAGGAAAGAACACACCGGATTTTATACTGGTTCGGAGTTACCCTACATCCAGTCCCGCACAACTAAGTACGAATTTCCTTTCAAAAGCAATTCAACAATTACAACCCTCGATTTCAAGGCTACGAGGTATACCCTCCAGAATACCAATCCTCTGGGTAGGGATACTTGATTTACCGGGCAACAAGTTCACCCAATTGATTTCCAGGGCTACAATCACACCTTTTCTCGCTTGACTGATTTACAAAGCTACAATCACACCTTTTCTCGCTAATATATTACAAAGAAACCTATAACTCTGAATAGCACTGAGAACCTTGTAGAGATAGTGATGGAGAATCAAACTAGAAGTAATCGAGTATGATTCGATGTTGATTTCGGCAGAGTAATGGTATGATTTTGTAATAAGAAATGTGGAAGATGAAGAGGAGTGAAAACCAGGAAAAAAAATGATTGAAAATTCGTTGAAACTGACCCCTATTTATAGAAAACCAACAGCCATGACCATTCATGAAGAGTTATGGCGAATAAACACTTCTTTTGAAATTTGAATTTGAACTTCAACTGTCACTATGTCGACATACTACCTAGGGGCATGTCGACATCCCTCAGCCAAAAATGATATTTTGAATTTTTATAAAAACAATATTTATCTTATATAAAAACTATTTAAAACTTTATAAATATACTTGAATATAGTTGAAATTCATAAGTAAATATAAAGAACAATATATACATAATTTAACTATAATTTTATATATAAATCTAAGTATAAATATTAAAAGTTAAATATATTATTTGAAAAGATATTTAAAAACAAGAGTATTTTGACTTTGAAATTAAAGATGTTTTGAGGCTAAAATTATTTAAAATCAGGATAGAGAGTTTTGAATCTTTTAAAAGGAAAGTTTTGAAATCATTTTGAAAACAAGATAATTTTGTAAAATCTTTTGATTTAAAATTAGTGGATACAAAACAATGTCCCACTAGATTTTCGTAGGTTCCATCCTACTTAGGGTTCCATCCCTTTAACGGGCTCGAAGTGGATTCCATTCCACGAATAAATTGGATATTAAGATGCCAGTGCTTTTCTACGAGTTTTAACAAATATTCCTAATAAAACAGACTTAACCTTGAACTCTTGATAATATTGATACTCATGAGTCTTCTATCTCTGTATCTTGAATCTTTATACTGTACAGTCTTCATTCTTGATACCTGCATGGTTAGATCCTGCAAATACATATATATCTAAACTTGTAATGTTAGTATTTATATTTTGTAATCTATTCTAAGGTTGTTGTCATCAAAACCATCATCTCAAGGACTAACAATCTCCCCCTTTTTTATGATGACAACCTTTGTTTATAAAATATTCCTTCTATCCTAATAACTCCCTTTAAAACTAACAACTCCCCCTTAATCTATGTCTAACTACCCTATTTTATACTTCTCCCCCTTTGTCATCAACAAAAATTTACTCCCCCTTACTCTTGTACTTTAGTACCTGCATTGATAAACTATTCAACGGAATATATAATATATAGATTTAAGAAATAATGATACTTATGAGCATAATAACTTAACTAAAGACTATATTCATTTTAATGTATATATACACATGTTTCACACAACAAACTTCAAATCAAATGAAATCAATCCACACAAATTATCAATCCAAACCAAATCAAATCAAACAAATTAATTCAAACAAATCAATCAAAGAAAGAAAATTAAACGTTACGAGGAACATCAACCCATCCTTCTTCTCTAAAGATAGGGTCTTGTTTGATAGCATCCTAATTTTCATTACCAACAGATAGAGAAACATGAGGATGTGCTTCATTATCATCCTTGTGCAGGGAGGAGATCATCCATCGATTGCATCGAAGTGTCTCTCTTGTTCCTTGATCATCTGCATTTGACTTAATTCTAAGTAACGCTGATTATGGAGGATGATAGAGAGAATATACTTGAATGAATTGAGTGTTTCTTCAAGATTTTCAGATAGATTATGAATAGGATTGGCCATAATTGAATTAGAGAAAGAAATGAAGGATATAGATAATAAGAAATAAATTTCAGTGAAGATTTCTGGAAGACAAAGGTATATATAGGTGTATAAATTAGTTTGAAATGAATAGACATTTGGTAGTTATTCAAATTTCAAATTCAAAATCAATAGTCACTTCTGACCAGTACATGTCGACATGGTCTAGGGGAGTATGTCGACATACTTCAGTGAAAATTGATGATAATTTTGTTTTGTGAATAATGATGTTTATATATTTCTATAATATACTAACATTTATTCTAGATATAAAATAAGCTAGATGATAGGAAGGAAATTCAATTTCATTGCATAATAGGATAATACAATGATTAAACATAAGGAACTACACGAACATTCGAAATGAAACAAACTAAGACAAATACAATAAGATACTAAAAGATAAAACTAGTTAGAAGATGAAGATGATGAAGATAGTCCAAGTTTCTTGCTAACTTTTGAAAAGAACTTGTTCATCTTCGAAGATATGTTATCCAACTTCTTACTAACGGATCGTTTTAAAATTTGTTGATTCTCCACTATTATATTTTGGTTTTTAAGAAGGGTTTTGTTGGATGGATTGGAAGGATATTCAATACTTTCTAAGGATGATTCACCTTCTTCTTCTTCTTCTATTTCCATTTCATCCCTTTCTTCTTCTTCTTCCTCTTCCATTTCTTCATGATCCAAACGCTCTTCCTTTTCGGTAAGAGTCTCATAAGGTTGAAAAACATATGGGATTTTTATGAGAGAAATGTTCGAGATATTAAAAACTTTTCTAGGGACAAATTCTTCAACTTTGAAATCCACTCCAAAATAGATAAAATCCGAGTAAGTTAAATTCCATGATATAAAGTGTTTTCTCCCATTTCAAAATTTTTAGGACGAAGTTCATCCAAAATAACTTGCGCCCAATTGATGTCATAATTTCCAAAAATACCAAAAAGTGGTTTGCACACTTTTGAGGTAGGATTGTTAAAATTACCCGATCTTGGGGTCAAAGTATGTTGCAAAAGAATATTAACAATCCTTGCTTTAGGACGAAAGTTTCGGTTTTTAAATTCAAAGTTTTCATCTCCTTCAAAAATATGATGAAATGTCTCACGATCATGTTCATCGATTTTAAAACTAGAAAGATCCATTCCCGTATTTTTGCAATTATGAATGGTACCCAAGAGATCACAATTCAAAACAATTTGAGTCCCTTTGACACTACTCCAAATCTCATTCTCATTTCCATTATAAAAAGCACGGTTTAGATTAGCATAAAAGATTTTGACAAGATTAGGATAGCAAACAAAATCGTTTTGAGAAGAGTCAGTAAGACTTAAAACACCATTGTTTGCAAAAAGAGAATCAATTTCATAAGAAGAAAAATCTGGAAAAATAGCAAATTTTCCGGCATGGACTTTGGCATAATTAGCATAATTGATGTATGCTTTAATTGCCTCCGGATCATTGAATAATTACTCTTTGATTTTTCTGGAAATTCTCATGGTTGAGGGGTTGCTTGAAGAAGCCATTAGAGTAGATAATAGAGTGCTTGAAGATATGAAGAGAGAGTTTGAATTTGAAAATGAAAGTGAAAAGATATGATAAAAGATAGTGGATAAATAGACTTTCAAGGACATATTCTCTGGTCAAGAGGTATCTTTTCAGAGAAATAAATGAAGTGAAAAGGTGGAGGGAAATTCAAACATTTGAATTCAAAATTTGAAATTCAAATTCAAGTAGGCATGTCGACATCGTGGTAGGGGCCATGTCGACATGTGCTTGTGAATTTTCATGATATGATTTTCCTAAGATATCTAATATACATATATATAAATATTATTATTAATGTCTATATTTCTGAAATATTATTTTACTTATAATATATTTCAGAATGTGTCAAAAATAATAAAAATAATAATAAAATAATAAAATAATAGTAAAAATAGAAAATAAATTTTAAAATTCAAACAGCATATCAATTTAAAATCAATCAATCAAACAATCAAGCAACTAATTCTATGCAAGCAATTTCAACCAATTATATTGTAAACGTGTACCTTTTTCTGAGTCCGTTTCTTTGAACTCGTCGGAGTCGTGAACTGCAGTGAAACACAAATTCGAGTTATCCGTCTTCTGATCATCATCACTTGAGGACGAGTCTGAGTCATCTAGAGTAGCAGTAAATGCATGCTTCCGTTTCTTTGTTGGTTCATTGTTCATGGGAGGATTCTGCCTTTCTGGATACGGACAGTTCTTTTTGATATGACCTTGTTCGTCACAATTGAAGCATTTAATAAAGTTTGGTACTGTAGTCTGATTGCCGGAATTCTTAAAGTTGTTTCTCTTGGAACTATTCAATTTTCTGTACTTCAGAAATTTCCTAAAATTTCTGGTCATAAATGCTATCTCTTCATCATTGTCACTGTTTGCGTCTGATCCATCGGTCAATGCATTGAATGCCATTGATTTCTTTGCAGATGCTTTGCTTTCTCTTCTCCCGAACATTTGAACTTCAAACGACATTAGATTTCCAATCAATTCTTCTATCTTTAAAGTACTGATGTCATTTGCCTCTTCAATTGCAAGTGTCTTTTGATCCCATTCTGGAGTGAGAGAATTCAAAAAATTTCTGACTTGATCTTCTTCCGAAAATTCTTTTCCCAAAGATATTAAAGAATGCACAATATCTTGAAATCGACTATACATATCTGAAATAGACTCATTAGTATTCATTTTAAATAACTGAAACTGATTTGTGAGCATGGAAATTTTGGTCTGTTTAACTTTGCTTGTTCCTTCGTGAGTTACTTGCAAAGTTTTCCAGATTTCATATGCAGACTTACAAACTGACACTCTATTAAATTCATTTCTTTCAAGTGAACAAAACAGAATATTCATTGCCTTAGAGTTATTTTGTGGAACAGTCTTTTTCTCATTGGTCCATTGTGCAAAATTAGTTGTCGGTTCAGAATATTCAGTTTGTGTGATATTCCAAGTATCTAATCCTACAGATTATAAATATATTCTCATCCTACATGCCCGATATGCATAGTTACTACTATTATAAAGTGGTGGTCTGGCAGTAGACTGATCTACAAATGAACTAGTGTTGGTGATAATAGCAGTACTAGTGTTAGTAGCCATTTTGAAATTTTTCAAAATTCAGATAATGAAACTTTTGAAAACAAAGCTCTGATACCAAATGTGAGAAATGCGGATTAAGGATCTTAAGGCTAGAATTAACACTAGAGGGGGGTGAATAGTGTTTTAAGAAATTTGTTAATCTTTTTGAGTTTATCTAACTTTATTAACAATGTATACACTAATTAGACACAGATATGAACACAGAATCAAACACAGATGCAAATATAAAGTAAAAACAGTAAAGGAATGAACACACCGGATTTTATACTGGTTCGGAGTTACCCTACATCCAGTCCCGCACAACTAAGTACGGATTTCCTTTCAAAAGCAATTCAACAATTACAACCCTCGATTTCAAGGCTACGAGGTATACCCTCCAGAATACCAATCCTCTGGGTAGGGAAACTTGATTTACCGGGCAATAAGTTCACCCAATTGATTTCCAGGGCTACAATCACACCTTTTCTCGCTTGATTGATTTACAAGGCTACAATCACACCTTTTCTTGCTAATATATTACAAAGAAACCTATAACTCTGAATAGCACTGAGAACCTTGTAGAGATAGTGATGGAGAATCAAACTAGAAGTAATCGAGTATGATTTGATGTTGATTTCGGCAGAGTAATGGTATGATTTTGTAATAAGAAATGTGGAAGATGAAGAGGAGTGAAAACAAGAAAAAAAATGATTGAAAATTCGTTGAAACTGACCCCTATTTATAGAAAACCAACAGTCATGACCATTCATGAAGAGTTATGGCGAATAGACACTTCTTTTGAAATTTTAATTTGAACTTCAACTGTCACTATGTCGACATACTACCTAGGGGCATGTCGACATCCCTCAGCCAAAAATGATACTTTGAATTTTGATAAAAACAATATTTATCTTATATAAAAACTATTTAAAACTTTATAAATATACTTGAATATAGTTGAAATTCATAAGTAAATATAAAGAACAATATATACATAATTTAACTATAATTTTATATATAAATCAAAGTATAAATATTAAAAGTTAAATATATTATTTGAAAAGATATTTAAAAACAGGAGTATTTTGACTTTGAAATTAAAGATGTTTTGAGGCTAAAATTATTTAAAATTAGGATAGAGAGTTTTGAATCTTTTAAAAGGAAAGTTTTGAAATCATTTTGAAAACAAGATAATTTTGTAAAATCGTTTGATTTAAAATTAGTGGATACAAAACAATGTCCCACTAGATTTTCGTAGGTTCCATCCTACTTAGGGTTCCATCCCTTTAACGGGCTCGAAGTGGATTCCATTCCACGAATAAATTGGATATTAAGATGCCAGTGCTTTTCTACGAGTTTTAACAAATATTCCTAATAAAACAGACTTAACCTTGAACTCTTGAATTCTTGATAATCTTGATACTCATGAGTCTTCTATCTCTGTATCTTGAATCTTTATACTGTACAGTCTTCATTCTTGATACCTGCATGGTTAGATCCTGCAAATACATATATATCTAAACTTGTAATGTTTGTATTTATATTTTATAATCTATTCTAAGGTTGTTGTCATCAAAACCATCATCTCAAGGACTAACAAATGGGATATTCCATATATGACTTGCATACATGAACTAGCATATCGCTTGAATCCGATGTTTACCACTTCAATTTGAATAGATTAGCATATTTGTACTTATACAGATTGTAACACATTCCCTGAATGAACTTGAATATGAATATCACATTCTTACACGCGATAGTTGATCCCCGAATTTGAACGTAACCATTCCGCGTAACCATCGACATGAAATCCGGTTGGAACGAACAGCGATGATGGTCATTCTGGTCAAACTCCTGAGTTTCGCCATAACTACCATATAGTACTGAACTATATTACACTGCACAACATCGCACTAAACTGTACTTAGCATGTGGGGACGTCTGAATTGGGTTTGCAAAGAGATCAGTGCCAGTCCCTTGCCTAGGCAATTCTTGTAACTTTAACACTTTGGTGGTGTATGTAGGCACAAAGAACAGCTGTTGGATTTGATGTCGATCCCCGTGTTTGAGCATTTCTCTAATGCATAGTCAATGGCATGGAAGCTGGTTAGGGACGGTATGTGATGACGGTCACTCCGGTCGAATTTTCGGATCTTTTCATGAGCTGATGAGTCTGATAGTGAAGGGTTCTAAATGCTTTGAGCGATTATCTACAAGCAGCCGAAGATCAGGCTTAGAAGCACGTCGAATCAAATGTCGAGTAAGGTTTAGCCTCATGTTGCGCACAGCTGCATAGTTGGCTCTTGTTTTGAGTTTGAATCTGCTTGTGTATTCAAGTAACACGCTTTCCATTCAATGTACTCGCGATCTGTTGCTCGTTGTTTAGGTTGGAATGATTGTTAGTCGCCCATGATCTTGGGCATCGATCCGATGATTCTATCTCTAAGCATCCTTTCGGTCGTAGCCTCGAGTCATTGTAAACACTAGGTATGGGTTACAATATTGAGCTACCGCAGTCAGTTTTTTAGGTGATCACATTTCTACCCCCGATCTCGGGTTGATAAATGTACTACATGGACGGTTGAGTCTCGTCCTATTTATCTTTATACTCCCACTTAAGCTCCGAAGACTTAGAGTTGATCGGTGAATGATCGGTTCACATTCATCTTGATTCTCGCTCATGCTCCCTAAGTCAGGGGTAAATGTCGATAAGTGATGGGCATGACATATCTGTTTTGCTTTTTACAGTCTTTCCCGTCAAATTGTGGGTCGAATTAGTTGATGGAAGGATGAGTAACAACTATTCTGAATTGTATTTTGGCTTTTCCTTCACGGGGGTAGACTTCAATGCCCCATCGGATTTTGGGCATGAGTTGAGTAATGGACAGTCAATCACATCCACTTTTGATGCAGGTGTCGCCATACTCTAGGGAAGGACCAAAGAATGGATAATTAAGTCAGATCTAATCTACGGCTGATGCTTCCTCTGTCAAACCAAGGGCAAGGTTCAGTGTGCGAATGGTCAAGTCACGTCTATTTTGATTTATGTTATCATGTTGGACTAAGGGGTAGAATTAGCTCAGGGGTGGTCGACTCAAGCTCATCTAGTTTCATGCTCCTTCTGACGGATCAAATGAGGGTGATGAAGAATGAACGGTCAAATCACACTCATTCGTGGTTTATTCTCCTATCTTTGCTCTAGTGACTGGAGTTATTCGATAGATGTTCAGGTCACATCCATTTATGGTTAGTGCAGGTCGATATTAACCATCGATCCAGCGGCACGATATAGAAAGTTTGGATCGATATTGCGGGTCGACCAAATGGCACGATAAAGTCGGTTACCCGTAACTTCAGATTTCATTCTGATTGGTTTTGTATTAAGGCCTTCTCGTGGTTATTGCCTTGAGTCGTAAAGAACACCAAGCCAAAGCTATGATGAGCTATCATATTCAGCTTTTAGTAGTTTGTACTCCTGCTCGAGTCTTGGGTTAGTGGAGTTAGTTCGATGGATGGTCAAATTCTATCCATAGTGAGTTTATACTCCTCCTGTCGAATTCAGGTTGGAGTTTATGAAACAGTGAGTCATCGAACCACACTCGTCTATTTGTTAATACTCATATCCGCACTTTGGGGATAAGAGTTTGTTGGCGGATGGTCGAATCACACCCAATTTTGTGTTCATACTCCAATTCACACTCTAAGGACCAAAGTTATTTACTGTACGGTTGAACAGCGCCCATGTCATGGTTTGGATTTTAGGCTTGCCGATGTTCGAACAAGGCTTAAATAGTTCGATGTACTTCAGGCACGAGCAAGGTCATGGATGGACGTATCATATCCTCCTTGGATTGGATGGTCGAACCACGTCCAATTAAAGCTTCGTCTCTCAAACTGCCCCTACATCTAGGGTAGGAGTCGATGCATCGATGGTCGTACCACGTCTACTTCCATTTTGATCATATTTCAGCCAAGCCTTGGGAGTAAGATGAGTGATCTGGAAAACTTCGAGCTTGAGCAGGGGACCGGATGCTCGGACTGCAACCACTTTGAGTCATGACTTTGCCTTTAAGTCAGGGGAATGAGTTGGAGAGCGGACGGTCGAACTATGTCCACTTTTTTTATGTTTGTACTCCGGTCTATGTTAAGGGACTAGAGTTAATTTGGTGGGTGGTCAGTCACACCTTTTTGATGTTTATACTCTAGTCCATGCTATGCGGACTAGAGTTGGTCGATGGATGGTCGAACCACGTCCATCTTTTATGTTTACACTTTGATCCATGCTTCGAGAACCAAAGTTTTATGATGGGTGGTGAGTCACACCTGTTTTTGATTTATGCTCTACTGTTAGGTCAAGATAAGAGTTGTCAAGTGAACAATCGAGTCATGTATATTCATAGGAAGGAATTATGCACCCAATGTTGAGGACAAAAGTTAGCGAGTGGACGGTTGATTCACGTCCACTTTGTGATTAAGCGATGGATGGTCGGACCACATCCATGGTTCATACTTTGGTTGGACAGTCAGGTCTCGTCCAATTTTCTTCGTACTCCTCTCGAAAAGTCAAGGGAGAGAGTTGTTGGGTGGACGGTGAGTCATATCCAACTTATGTTGCAGTCGTATCCTCATGTTGAGGGCGGCGGTTGATGAGTAGACTGTCAATCACGCCTACTTTAAGTCAAACTTCCAGACTGCCTTTTGTGTCTAGGGCAGAAGTTAATGTGTGGATGGTCAAATCACGTCCACTTTAGTTGGACCTCGGTCTTTCTGAGCTTCGGGAGAGGAATAAGTATTTTGGTGAACTTCAACTATAAGCTGGGGAGTGGATGGTCGAGTTGCATCCACTCCAAGTGTTTCTCCAATCTTTAAGTTAAGCATGCAGGTTGATGAGTGAACGGTCAGTCATGTCCACTTTATATTAGATTCTGACATTGTCGGGCTCCAAGTAAGGCATAGATGTTCTATCAGAATTGAAGCACAGAATAGGAAGTGGATTGTCGAGTCACACAAACTTTCCATTTCGAGTCCTTGCCCCTAAGTCAGGGCATAAGGTAGCTGATGAGCGGTTGAATCATGCTCGTCTTGCTGATCCTCCATAGGTCCGATCATGGTCCATGGAGGTTGGTTGGCGCCCAACTCCAAGTACTTGGTCACTATTCCACTTCGCCCCAGCCCTTCTCAGCTGGAAGTCGACTGTAGGTGGTTCAATTGATAATCGAAGTTCTTTATTGATAGGGGTCGGATGTTCCCTATCCACTGTGACGCCCCACCTCTATGCTCATAATAACAAAGAGTATTAAAAGAAATACTGTCTATTATTACGAAGAATAAGGCTGGATAGGAGCGACCATCCGTAATTTGCCTTACACTAATATTGGTTATCTCGATAGGAGTGGTATATACTTTTTGTTTTTCATCTATCATTTATTTACTCCCATCGACACACCCAATTATCAGTATAAAACAAACTACGATAGTTCATAATAGTTTAGGACATTAGATATAACAATAACACAGATAATATAAATGCGGAACACAGATAAAAACAAAAGTCTCATATATATATAACTGATGTCAGTTGATACATAATTGACACAATACATATGATACAACTACAACTGTCGACTCTAGAAGTTATATATACAAGTACATTATCAACTAATATACATGAATACATATCGTTCTATATAATGACACGACTACTACAAAATGACACGGACAACTTCAGAAGATGTGAAAAGTCTTCATATCCTGAACAGCAACTCAAAGAAGAGAATCTACAACCTGAAATAACTCGGGTCTGACCCGAGTATTACATTCAAAAGAAAATAATACCCAGGTCAGTCTAATTCAAACCAGTTTATTAGTGCATATAGGCAGTAATAATCAAATATCACATAGACGACCGTCACAGAAATCACATATATCCAACTCTCGATACGAGAATTGGATAATGGCGTATATAACACTAAACAGCGTAAGTCGTCAATTCAAAAATCTCAAAATGATCAAACACATCAAATTTCTGTGTGGCTGCAGCACACGCACGCGTGCGCTGCCTCGCCACACAGGACGTGAAATCATCACGACGGTGAAAGCTAACCGCGATCAAAATGGTAGAAGTCAACATAAATAAACTTACAGGGTCAAACCCGGGTCCTTGAGACCGGATTCAACTCGCTGTACAAATCTCAAAATCAATCTGAAACAATCACGAACCAACAAAGGCAATAACACAAGCAAAACCAGAACCAACCGAAGGCCAGAAGTACAAAATGGCCAAGCAAGCGCACCACAAAACCAACAACCCAGATCAAGACAGATCAGTGAAAAGTAATAACAAGAGACGAGTGCGGCATTGATAACAAGACGAATGAAGTGCAACCACAAATGCATATGGTCATATGACAGTTCAGATATGAAACATGGCCAAAGTCAAGCATGCTACAGGTATGCAAGATCACAAGACGAAGTCCACACGTTCGAAGCCAGAACAAAAATCGAAGTGAGACAATATGCAACTGTCTCAAAGAATGATACTAGATTCAATGCAAACTACAAGTGCAACTGTACAATACAAAGACCATCATCATGTAATACAAGGTAATACAGATGTGAGTGCAGACATACAATGAAGACTACACATTCAAACTTAACAGAATGATCAAGAAGTGACTGGTCAGGGGATTAAGTACAGTGAACCCACATGTGTAGGGTCAACACATATACATGCACACATACAATGGTATGTATGCACGCATGTGAAACCATAAATTAATCAAGCAGCAAGAAGAAAACCAAAGTGTCATAGAATGGTTTACACACTGAAACCAAGACCAAAGCTAATTATTCAAGGAATCAACCAAACCACAGTTCAAATTTCCTACATACGAACTGGGACAGAAGCCTCAAACATGAATGTACCAATTGCAACATATAATCAAACACTCAGTGATGTCCAAATGACAAAACTCAAGCCAGGTCAAGAAAGCAAGATTATCACTGTAGGCAAGAAGTATATACAAATGATCAAGCACTGGAAATGACTAGTGCAACCCAGACTGGCAACAAGGAAGTAAAGATCAAGAAATGCAACTGAAATGCCAAAAGGTCAGAGACAGTGTAAGTGCAGACTCAAATTAGTACACATGATCTGGTGACCAAATATATACAGGCCCAATTGAAAAGACAAAGCAACATGGACATGTCAAAAAGGGATGGGTATACAGGCGTGTATAGTAGTAGTGGCAATAGTGGAAGTAGTGTAAAATCATCAAATAGTTCAAGTGTCAACCCGATGTCGTGATGAACCAAACACCCAACTACAAGATGCCAAACCAGAGGTCAACGCGTGTGTAGCCTCGAAACAATGCATCAAAGACCAAAAGACAAGTTCGAAGTCAAGGCAGAAGTGAACAAGAATTTCAAGTTTACCAATAGCCAATGTCAAAGGTCGAATGGTAACCAAATCGAAGCCCAAAATCATCTCATAAGAACATCAAAACCCAAATGCCAACAATCATCATCAACGAACAAAACTGATCAATGCCGAGATGAACAAAGTAGTGTTGAATTCGTAAATGAACAAGTTAATTAAAATATATTTATAGGTGTCGAATTCAAATATACATGTACGAACGAAGATCCAAGCATAGCTAAAATCACAGAGACACAATCACTATCATCAAACTCAACTCGAAACAGTGATTATCCAGGGAACGAACAAAATCACAGAATTAAAAACCCAACCATCTCAACATATACACGAATAAAGACCAGGGGATTCAAACCCAAAACACGCAGTGAGGAATTGAATTAGATGTGAGTATCAGTTTACTCACCTTAGATCGAAGAGGTCGCGCGCGAGATAATCGAAGACGAAGCCCTAGCAAGCATCGAAAGAACGAACGAAAGCCCCAATTCGCCAGATCGTCGAGAGGAGAACGAGAACGAGGCCAAGCCCTAAAATTTTGAGACGCCACCATTTTTTCTTTCTTTGATTTATTCTCGGGCACGAGTGAATGAGAGGGGATGGGGATGGGGATGTCGTTTTAAAAACGTGGTATAGGTATGGGCTGGTATAAAGAAGGTATGGGTTAAGTATGTTGTTAGTTTATTTAAAAAGCCCGCAAAATTCTTTTAACGAATTACAAAAGAATTTTCAACTCGATTAAAACTTCAGCTGAATTAAACAAACAATTTGAGCGTCACATTGACGATAGTTAATTGTTATAAAATCTCAGGTCGTTACAGACTCCCCTCCTTAAAGGAATTGCGTCCTCGCAATTATAAGGAATAAATGGACAGAAGGTAACAATCAAAAGAGCAAGGCAATGACGAGTGCATAAGCAAAGCAAATGTCAGCAGGGGAAGTATTAGATAAGAAATCGAAAGGTTCGACTGATTCAAATCAAAAGAGTCAACATCGTGGGAATCAGGGATCAAAATCAGACGACTAACAAAAGCAAGAACAATCGAGTTCCAGCAACTAAAAGAGAAGGAAAACAGAGCAGAAATCCCCTACAGAGCACGAATTGAATGTGAGTAAATCAAATTACTCACTTGAATCTCCAGAGAAAAAGACGAAACTCAAATCTCAAAAATCGCAAATATTCAATCATCAAAACGATAATTGAATTTCTCAAATCAACAAACATTCAACTATCAAAATGATAATCAAATTTTAAATCAGCAATTATTTAATTATCAAAAGCGATAATTAAATCTCAAATCAGCAAATATTTAATTATCAAAAGCGATAATTAAATCTCAAAGCAACAATTATTTAATTATCTAAAGCGATAATTAAATCTCAAAGCAACAAATATTTAACTATCTAAAGCGATAATTAAATCTCAAAGCAACAAATATTTAACTATCTAAAGCGATAATTAAATCTCAAAGCAGTAATTATTTAATTATCAAA
Organism: Allium fistulosum; assembly: GCA_030737815.1. NCBI lineage: Eukaryota > Viridiplantae > Streptophyta > Magnoliopsida > Asparagales > Amaryllidaceae > Allium > Allium fistulosum. The sequence continues at coordinate 460,056,976 of CM060905.1, forward strand.
AGCGATAATTAAATCTCAAAGCAGCAAATATTTAATTATCAAAAGCGATAATTAAATCTCAAAGCAACAAATATTTAATTATCTAAAGCGATAATTAAATCTCAAATCAACAAATATTTAATTATCTAAAGCGATAATTAAATCTCAAATCAGCAAATATTTAATTATCAAAAGCGATAATTAAATCTCAAATCAACAAATATTTAATTATCTAAAGCGATAATTAAATCTCAAATCAGCAAATATTTAATTATCAAAAGCGATAATTAAATCTCAAATCAACAAATATTTAATTATCTAAAGCGATAATTAAATTCGAAATCAGCAAATATTTAATTATCAAAAGCGATAATTAAATCTCAAAGCAACAAATATTTAATTATCTAAAGCGATAATTAAATTCGAAATCAGCAAATATTTAATTATCAAAGGCGATAATTAAATCTCATATCAACAAATATTTAATTATCTAAAGCGATAATTAAATTCGAAATCAGCAAATATTTAATTATCAAAAGCGATAATTAAATCTCATATCAACAAATATTTAATTATCTAAAGCGATAATTAAATCTCAAATCAGCAAATATTTAATTATCAAAAGCGATAATTAAATCTCATATCAACAAATATTTAATTATCTAAAGCGATAATTAAATCTCAAATCAGCAAATATTTAATTATCAAAAGCGATAATTAAATCTCATATCAACAAATATTTAATTATCTAAAGCGATAATTAAATCTCAAATCAGCAAATATTTAATTATCAAAAGCGATAATTAAATCTCAAATCAACAAATATTTAATTATCTAAAGCGATAATTAAATCTCAAATCAGCAAATATTTAATTATCAAAAGCGATAATTAAATCTCAAATCAACAAATATTTAATTATCTAAAGCGATAATTAAATTCGAAATCAGCAAATATTTAATTATCAAAAGCGATAATTAAATCTCATATCAACAAATATTTAATTATCTAAAGCGATAATTAAATCTCAAATCAGCAAATATTTAATTATCAAAAGCGATAATTAAAGGCAACAAATATCCGATTATCAAAAACGATAATAAGAACTCATATCACAAATATCTAATTATCACAAGCGATAATTAGAAACACAAATATCTGATTATCAAAAACGATAATCAGAACTCATATCAACAAATATCTAATTATCACAAGCGATAATTAGAAACAACAATTATCTGATTATCAAAAACGATAATCAGAACTCATATCAACAAATATCCAATTACCTGCAGATAATTGGAAGCAACAAATATCTAGAAATCAATTAAGAAGACTAGAAAATCAACATAAAAGCTTGGATCGATCCCATCAGATGGCGAGTTTTTAATTCGCCGCACGTGCATCTCAGAGTGGCCGAAGCCTACCAAGTACTCAACATAATTTTGGCGCCCATCAGATTGACCCGGAGGTCCGCAGAGTGACCCGAAGGTCTAGTACTGGTATTTGACCCGAAGGTCCGCAGAGTGGCCCGAAAGCCCAACAAATGACCCGAAGGTCCGCAGAGTGGCCCGAAAGCCCAACAAATGGCCCGAAGGTCCTCATAGTGGCTCGAAAGCACACGAAATCATCAAATATTTCAATTAACGAGTCTGGAATTAACCGAAATAGCAAACGCACATGTCCCATACCACGTGTTTTACTAAATCGTTTGATTCTCTTCATCGTTTCCTTGAAAGTGCAAAATTGTGTATTTTGTAAAAATACATTTCACATTCTCAAACGGACAAGTCCGGAATTAAGCGAATCAGTAAAAGAAAGGGGTCATAGTCCTCGATTTTGCTGAAACGTTTAAATCGCTTCCTCATTCCTTTGAAATCGCAAACTGTAAAATTTTTGAAAACAATTTTATTTATTTTGTAAAATAACAATTCACATTCTCAACTAGACAAGTCCGGAGTTAAGCGAAACAGTAAAAGAAAGGGGTCATAATCCTCGATTTTGCTGAATCGTTTAAGTCGCTTTCTCATTCTTTTGAAAACGAAAACTGTTAAAATTTTTGAAAACAATTTTCATTTTAAAACGATTTTCCCATCACGTGATTAAAACAACAATATTAGTAACAATTTCGATAAGGAAATTGTGCTTCTAAAAATACCGTAAAACGGTTACACATCAGTATTGCGGAATAACCGCTTGAAAATCCACTTTTAAAAATTGGGCTGTTACTGAAGTCAAGGCGACAGTAATTTTAAAACATCAAATATCTCATCAAAAGAATTCACATCAAAATGTGACATCAGTGAATTTTCATTCATTAAAATTGTCAACAAAACACCGTGCCTCAAAAATTCAGCATTGGTGTAAAAATCCCGTTATAAAAATAACGGCAACAAAATACGTTTCATAACCAAGCATCGGCTCAACGTAAAAATAAATGCAGTAACGCGCAATTCAAATTTTTGCGCATACTACAGAATGAACAAAGAAACCATTCGAAGGTATCTTCAATGAAGACAATTCAAAACAGCAAAATCTAATCAATAGATGATTAGTACAAAAGAAAGCCAGCGGAAATTTCAACAAAAATCACATATTTGCAATTTCTTCGAATCCTCAATTTGGATTCGAAATTCTCAAAGAAACAAATAATTACAGCTATGTAAACAACAATTGGAATTCATATCAATTTCGTATTTTGATTCTTAAATCAAAAAGATTATCAGTTGTACTCAGCGAAGACAGTTTCACTGTTTCCGCTGCGCACTCTGATAAACAGAACACAAATCAATCAAATCATCAGAACACAATTTCACTATTATTTTTAAATAAAGTTATTTAAAAATTTCATCAAAATTTCAAAACATTAGTTTTGACTCAAATCACAGATAAAACATCGACCAATAGTTGTAACATATGTTCTATCCAAGTTATGTTTTATATTATGTCCATAAACCCCAAGCTCTGATACCAACTGTGACGCCCCACCTCTATGCTCATAATAACAAAGAGTATTAAAAGAAATACTGTCTATTATTACGAAGAATAAGGCTGGATAGGAGCGACCATCCGTAATTTGCCTTACACTAATATTGGTTATCTCGATAGGAGTGGTATATACTTTTTGTTTTTCATCTATCATTTATTTACTCCCATCGACACACCCAATTATCAGTATAAAACAAACTACGATAGTTCATAATAGTTTAGGACATTAGATATAACAATAACACAGATAATATAAATGCGGAACACAGATAAAAACAAAAGTCTCATATATATATAACTGATGTCAGTTGATACATAATTGACACAATACATATGATACAACTACAACTGTCGACTCTAGAAGTTATATATACAAGTACATTATCAACTAATATACATGAATACATATCGTTCTATATAATGACACGACTACTACAAAATGACACGGACAACTTCAGAAGATGTGAAAAGTCTTCATATCCTGAACAGCAACTCAAAGAAGAGAATCTACAACCTGAAATAACTCGGGTCTGACCCGAGTATTACATTCAAAAGAAAATAATACCCAGGTCAGTCTAATTCAAACCAGTTTATTAGTGCATATAGGCAGTAATAATCAAATATCACATAGACGACCGTCACAGAAATCACATATATCCAACTCTCGATACGAGAATTGGATAATGGCGTATATAACACTAAACAGCGTAAGTCGTCAATTCAAAAATCTCAAAATGATCAAACACATCAAATTTCTGTGTGGCTGCAGCACACGCACGCGTGCGCTGCCTCGCCACACAGGACGTGAAATCATCACGACGGTGAAAGCTAACCGCGATCAAAATGGTAGAAGTCAACATAAATAAACTTACAGGGTCAAACCCGGGTCCTTGAGACCGGATTCAACTCGCTGTACAAATCTCAAAATCAATCTGAAACAATCACGAACCAACAAAGGCAATAACACAAGCAAAACCAGAACCAACCGAAGGCCAGAAGTACAAAATGGCCAAGCAAGCGCACCACAAAACCAACAACCCAGATCAAGACAGATCAGTGAAAAGTAATAACAAGAGACGAGTGCGACATTGATAACAAGACGAATGAAGTGCAACCACAAATGCATATGGTCATATGACAGTTCAGATATGAAACATGGCCAAAGTCAAGCATGCTACAGGTATGCAAGATCACAAGACGAAGTCCACACGTTCGAAGCCAGAACAAAAATCGAAGCGAGACAATATGCAACTGTCTCAAAGAATGATACTAGATTCAATGCAAACTACAAGTGCAACTGTACAATACAAAGACCATCATCATGTAATACAAGGTAATACAGATGTGAGTGCAGACATACAATGAAGACTACACATTCAAACTTAACAGAATGATCAAGAAGTGACTGGTCAGGGGATTAAGTACAGTGAACCCACATGTGTAGGGTCAACACATATACATGCACACATACAATGGTATGTATGCACGCATGTGAAACCACAAATTAATCAAGCAGCAAGAAGAAAACCAAAGTGTCATAGAATGGTTTACACACTGAAACCAAGACCAAAGCTAATTATTCAAGGAATCAACCAAACCACGGTTCAAATTTCCTACATACGAACTGGGACAGAAGCCTCAAACATGAATGTACCAATTGCAACATATAATCAAACACTCAGTGATGTCCAAATGACAAAACTCAAGCCAGGTCAAGAAAGCAAGATTATCACTGTAGGCAAGAAGTATATACAAATGATCAAGCACTGGAAATGACTAGTGCAACCCAGACTGGCAACAGGGAAGTAAAGATCAAGAAATGCAACTGAAATGCCAAAAGGTCAGAGACAGTGTAAGTGCAGACTCAAATTAGTACACATGATCTGGTGACCAAATATATACAGGCCCAATTGAAAAGACAAAGCAACATGGACATGTCAAAAAGGGATGGGTATACAGGCGTGTATAGTAGTAGTGGCAATAGTGGAAGTAGTGTAAAATCATCAAATAGTTCAAGTGTCAACCCGATGTCGTGATGAACCAAACACCCAACTACAAGATGCCAAACCAGAGGTCAACGCGTGTGTAGCCTCGAAACAATGCATCAAAGACCAAAAGACAAGTTCGAAGTCAAGGCAGAAGTGAACAAGAATTTCAAGTTTACCAATAGCCAATGTCAAAGGTCGAATGGTAACCAAATCGAAGCCCAAAATCATCTCATAAGAACATCAAAACCCAAATGCCAACAATCATCATCAACGAACAAAACTGATCAATGCCGAGATGAACAAAGTAGTGTTGAATTCGTAAATGAACAAGTTAATTAAAATATATTTATAGGTGTCGAATTCAAATATACATGTACGAACGAAGATCCAAGCATAGCTAAAATCACAGAGACACAATCACTATCATCAAACTCAACTCGAAACAGTGATTATCCAGGGAACGAACAAAATCACAGAATTAAAAACCCAACCATCTCAACATATACACGAATAAAGACCAGGGGATTCAAACCCAAAACACGCAGTGAGGAATTGAATTAGATGTGAGTATCAGTTTACTCACCTTAGATCGAAGAGGTCGCGCGCGAGATAATCGAAGACGAAGCCCTAGCAAGCATCGAAAGAACGAACGAAAGCCCCAATTCGCCAGATCGTCGAGAGGAGAACGAGAACGAGGCCAAGCCCTAAAATTTTGAGACGCCACCATTTTTTCTTTCTTTGATTTATTCTCGGGCACGAGTGAATGAGAGGGGATGGGGATGGGGATGTCGTTTTAAAAACGTGGTATAGGTATGGGCTGGTATAAAGAAGGTATGGGTTAAGTATGTTGTTAGTTTATTTAAAAAGCCCGCAAAATTCTTTTAACGAATTACAAAAGAATTTTCAACTCGATTAAAACTTCAGCTGAATTAAACAAACAATTTGAGCGTCACATTGACGATAGTTAATTGTTATAAAATCTCGGGTCGTTACAGAATCCACATTCAGCGAGGCTTTCACATATTGTTGAAACTTTCCTTTTCAGATCAGCTTTCCGATCACATCTCGAAGATTTCTGTAATCGCCGGTGCTATGACCATGTGTATCTTGAAATATACAACATTTCCCATATTTCTTTTGGGTTTTGTGGACTCTCTCGAAGCTAAATTCCAATACTATTCCCAGTCCATAGTCTCCAAGTAGATGTTTTCGATGGAATCATTCAAAGGAGTATATAAGTCAAATTGCGTGATACTGGGTCATCTCCTAGAATCTGAGTCATCATCTAAGGCCTCAATGCTGCACTTTCTTGGAACTCCTTTAGCCAATGGCCCTGCATTGTTCTTTCTTCTAGTCTGCTCTACCTCCTTCTTGCTTAGGTTCTGATTCACTTTGTAACAGAAACGATCCAAGGTCGTAGGAGGCTCTCCAGCTTACTAGTCGCCAATGTCTGCCTTGGGGTCGATTCCCCTTATCACATCATCAGAATGATATTCTCGCTAGGATTTCTCACTTTAGTGATGACGATGTTGAATCTCTATAGGAAGTCTTTGAGTGGCTTGCCTGGCGCTTGGAATAAATAGGATAATTACATCACATCCTTGGTGTGAGTCGCATGCATCCTGAATTGCTTGACAAATTTTTGATTCGGTTGATCGAATGATGTGATGGACCAGGGTGGTAACTGCGTAAACCGCATGATCACTATTCCTTCGAGGAATATGGGAAAACATTTGCATTCTATGGCATCCAATGCTCTACCGAGATCCATGTGCCACTCATATTTCACAAGATGTTGTCGGGGGTCTATATTCAGCACATTGAATCTCCTTGGATATTTTGCATGCTGAATGGCTTTTATGAATAGATTTTGACTGGGAAAGATGCTCCAATCGTCGTCAGTCCGGTCCGTTTTCAAGTTACGGTTGCTTGTAATGCTTGTGAATGTTATATGCATGATTGTCCAATGTTTGATGGTTAAGAATGTCGATCGAATGTCGAATCGATTAGGATGGGGTCATTGATCGATGATTCGCTGATCGATGATGGTCCCCAAACATTCACCGAAATGGGGTGCAATCAATATAAGGCAATAAGTAAGGCCTTTGGAGGTTGCACACAAAGTTTTAAGTCATTTGGAGTCTGTATGCCCGATTTATGACCAAAACAAGATGGACCGGTATTGACGGATTAGTGATAATTTACTTGGAGTCCATCCTGAGAAAATTTACTATTTACTTGGATTCTGCCTCTGGTTCGCTTGGAGTCGCTGAATTTGAAGTGCTGGGTTGGTGATGAATGGTGCTTGGAGTCATATTGGTGTTTGCTTGGACAAAATCTTGTTTTTACCCGAGTTTGACCTTGGGCCAGAATTCCTTGGGTTTGCTTTGGGTTGAATGGGTGATTACCCGAGTTCGACTTCTGGTCGGAACATATAGAGCCTACTTTGAGTCATATAAGTGATTACCTCAGGTCTGATTTTGGGTCAGCCTTGAAGGAAGTTTTTTGACAAAAGTTTCGACGATTTTTAATGATTTTTGATGACTACCACTCGTGACTCGATGATGGAGGTTCCATAATGGTAAGTGATGGCTTTGATGAAGGATAGCTATACTTCATGATGGCATATTAAGCGGTGTAGGGCGGTCGTCACACAAGCCGTCATACCATAGCTGCCAAGTCAGGTGTTTGGAAGCTGGTCAGTTTAGAGCAGTCACAATCTACTCTGGGAGCTTGACCTGGTAACCGATCCCACTTCGTGTCATATCGTCTTGGTTCACCGGCCTTTGGGAGTACCGTTTGAGTAGTAGTTCCTTGTCCATTCCTTGGCTGCAATTCAGGAGCTGCTGCTTGATCTCCTATGCTCCAGACAGTCACATGACGCAAGGGAAGTAGATAGAATGCACTGTCTTTAAGTTGAGTGCTGAATCCAGAATGCGAAGGCACTGCGCTATGGCATGAGTTCGGGTGCTTGGCACCCAAGAAAAAAATTTAGATCTCTTTTTGTTTATGTGCGGCAAGAAGGAAGGATCGGATATGATCCCTTTTTGTCCTCAAGAAGGAGGGATCAAATACGATCCCTTTTTGAATGCAAACATGACCGATCGGTTAGATAGCGATCGGTTTTGATATCTTTAGGTTGAGGGATCGGTTAGCGATAAATGGAGTGGATCGATTGGTTGGAGTGTGAAGCGATCGATAGTGAATGTAGGGAATGGCTACAAGCGATCTTTAGGTTAAGGGATCGGTTCTAGATCCCAAAAATAAAGGACCTGATATGATCCCCTTTTGAGTGCGAAAGGGATCGGCTAGAGCATATGGGAGTGAGGGATCGAAAAGCAAAGGTTTGGTTGTGGAACGAGGCAAAGGGATCGGTTGAATGATGCTGGTGGAGGGATCGGTCAATTTGGAGTATGGAGGGATCGGTTATGAGGGAGTATGGAGGGATTGGTCATTTTGGAGTGTGGAGGATCGATTCTAGATCGGAAGGATGAGGATCGGATATGATCCCTTTTGAATGTGAGAGGGACCGGTCGTTGCATTTGGGGTCTGAAACTTGACAAGGCTTGACTATATAGGGGAAGGATCGGGTACGATCGTTATGGAGGACTTAACTATTTTTTGGCTCTGCCAACTTGAGTGCGAATTTCAGCATCTGATCCTAAGAACTTGCATACATGAGTGAATCCATTCCATTCCAAATGGACATGAACAGCTCCAAACAAGAACACTAGCATCATTATTTCCATCAACTCCGTAGGAAGTTGATTTAATTCCTCTAACCATGGTTATCATCTTCCTTTAGATTTCCTTTAAATCTAAGTAGAATAGGAAGCTTTTTAGAGATAAATCTGGATCTCTCCGTCAGACTTATGCAATCCAACAATAGAATAGGGATCCAAGTAAGCTGAGAATCAATTTTCTCAGTGAAAGCACCAAAATGTTTGCACCAAAAATTAGCACAACACCCAATAGAGATTTTGTAGTGGAATAAATAAAGAATATTAGATGTAAACAGAGAGAATATAGCAATAATGCAATAAGAAATAAGCAAATAGTAGAGACATGACAATTTATAGTGGTTTCATCGTTGTTTTCCACGCCCACTTTGAAGAGATAGATTTATCAATTACTTTGTAAACTGAGTACAATAGGGATCAGATCAGAACCTTTAGTTACAAAAGAATACAAAGCAACAAGCAGCTTCTAGCTCTCGAAAATGAATAATCAAGTTTGTATTTTTACAAGGGAAGACGGTGAAATATCTCCCTGAAAATTCGGCAGAAGACTCTTCAGGTACATAGGGGCCCACGGAGGGATTGCATGGCCCAAATCCCAAGGAAAAGGGATTGGGGTCAATCCCTATTTTGGTGGATTTATGGGCTGCAATCCCTATAAGGGGTTCTTTATGCTAAAATACACTTGTCCTCATGCCAATTGGATCTGTGATGTTGAGTTATTGATTGATCTTTATTGCAATGTGTTGTGTCGTTTGATTTAGGCCGATCCCTCTTACTTCTTTATCTTTGTGTGTGATCCCTAGGGTGGACTCCCTAGGGTCCCCTCTTCTTGTTCCCAAAGTTTCAAGTGTATTGGACTTAGGGATTTTTAGATATCGATCATATTCCACTGAGTTGCATTGTTGGGCTGGATACGATACGATCCCTTTGGTACAATCCCTTTTGTATGATCCTTTTTATACGATCCCTTTCTTGGTTGAAGTAACTTGCCCATAACTTGAGCATACAAACTCCAAACTACTTGAGATTTGAAATGTAGCCTCGCGGGGCCACTCTCTATCGATCTCACCCAGTTTGGGACAAAAATTAAGGATATGTACCGATTCCCTACGAGAAGGGATAGGCATCGATCCCCTACCTAGGGGAGGTACTAATCCATACTTAGAATATTCTGGAGAGTCTATCTCTTAGTCTTGGTTTATCGTCGTTTCATATTGCCTACGCTTGATCTCTAAACCTAATAATCATCTCTCTAGACTGCCTTCCTCGATGATCGTCCAATCGGTCTTAATATAGCAGGGCCAAAAGGCTGGATAACATAATCATATCATTAAAGAATTATTTCTCAAAGATACTGTCTAGTCCATAATTCTAAAATAATTATAAACTTTTAGATATTTCTGTATTTTCTATAACCAATGCATCACTATTTTTATGTAAACAAATTACCATTATTATAATAGTTTTATCTTATAACAAATATTCATAACATTCATATTGAAATAAAACTACATATACTTCCGTCAATACTGAAAGTAGTTATTATATCATAAATAATACTTGTATATATACGAAGACAATCTTTCGTATCTTGATGCATCGACTAATAGGTGTTATATGGCATGCTCCTATTATTTCCGCTGATACTATAACAATGTATGAAATACATAGCTCTATTCATCCACTTGATATGGGCTATTTATTTCATTTAATGTAACTAGTTTGCAATCGAGAGTTTAGGACCAAATATCTTAAACTCAAAAAAATAGCTCTCATAGGAAAAAATTAGATAAGAAAATTACATTTGGAAGAGAAATCACATTTCTCATTCCATATTAAGTACTGGTATTTTATACAATTCTCGTTTCCAGTGTCTCTTCATGAAGCTGTTGGATCATAAGGTTTTGAATGCTGACAAGAGACGAAAGTTCTTCATGAATCTACGACTACGGCAAATCAGAACTCATCAACTCAAATATGGTTCGTATTGATATTAATGTAACTAGAGTCTTTAAGTAAATAGTCTAGTATAGAATTTTGTTAAAATCTATCCTCAAAGCTCATCACTCACAAATTCATTTTACGAAACTTTCATATATATACTCAAAGTTTTTATGTGCACTGAAAAACAGTATTCAGTCGACTGAATACTATATGTCAGTCGATTGATGCCGTTTGAAATTTTTTTAAATACAGCATTCAGTCGATTGAACTCCTTAAGTCAGTTGACTGACACTGTGCAAATTTTTTGTGCATGTCTAAATTCAGTCGACTGACTAAGCAACTTCAGTCGACTGAATATTGCAACTGCCATTTTTTCAAAAGACACTTCTTTTCACCAAAAGGTTTCTTCTTCATGGAAAGTTGCATCTCTTAGATTTAGATAGATATCTATTTCCAGTAGTCATATCTCCTCACACACTATATATACACTCAAGATTTACATAATCAAATCACCTAATTCTCTATTCTCTTTTGATCTATAGCACTTAGCATTCTTGAGTTCAATATATACAAGCTTTCATACAATCATTGCTTACATATTCATTTCCATACTCTTTAAGCAATATTATACTTCCTATTCTTCATACACACACAAATATACACATCTACTTTGAGGATAATATTATAGGAAGGGTGTACTACAAGTGAAAAATCCGTGTTATTCAGAACACACAAAGTCAAGTTAAATCTAGTTTTGTAAGAAAGTCATGTTCTGTTGCTCAGGCGTTCAAAGTCCTGTTCTGTTGCTCAGGCGGTCAAATTCTTGTTCGGTTGCTCAGGCGGTGTAATACCTGTTCCTCCGGGTTAAGTGAGGGTTGCTAGCTATAATTCCAGAAGGAGTCTGGGATAGGACGTAGAATGGGAGTTCGAACCAGTATAAAAATCTCTGGTGTCATTTTCTTTACTGCTTTAATTATTTACTTACTTATTTATTATTCCGCATAAGTAATATATCCATATTACACGATCCTTTAGCACAGTAACCTTCATTTGGTATCAGAGCAAGGCCATCATATAACCGTAACTTAGTTATCTGATATTTTTTTAATATGGAAAACAACACCAGCACTGTAACTAACAATACTTTTCTTCAAGGTCAATCTACTGTACGACCATCTCTATTTAATGGAATGAACTATAACTATTGGGCTACTAGAATGAGAATTTATATACAAGCAAGTAGTTATGAAACCTAGAACATTATGCAATCTGAATATACTATGCCTACTACTGAATATTCACAATGGTCTAACACATAAAAATTAGACGCTACTGCAAATGCTAAAGCTATGAATATGTTATATTGTGTATTAGACAAAAATGAGTTTAATAGAATAAGCATGTGTAAAAATGCTTATGAAATTTGGCATACACTTAAAGTTACACATGAAGGTACTAACAAAGTCAAACAAAGTAAAATTTCTATGCTCAAAAATCAGTTCCAGAATTTTAAAATGAAGCAAGATGAGACTATAAATGAAATGTACTCTAAATTTCAAGATTTATATCATTCTTTGATAGCATTAGGAGAAACTTATACAGATTTTGATATTGCTTCAAAAATCCTCAACTTACTAACGGATGAGTGGGAACGAAAAGTCTTAGCAATCGAAGAAGCTAACAACATTTCGACTATAAAACCAGAGGAGTTGATAGGAAACCTAATGTCTTATGAAGTAATCTCCAGGAAAAACGAGTACAGGTTCAAGATAAGAAGAATATAGCATTCTAGGTAGAAAAAGATGAATCAGATTCAGATGTAGAAGATATGACGTTCATTGCTAAAAAATTTAAAAAGTTTTTGAAATTTAGAAAGAACAACAAATTTAGAAATAACAAGAATAGCTCCAGCAACAATAACAACACCAACAAACCATCTTCATCTGCTCCAGAATATTATCAGTGTCACATGAAAGGTCACATCAAGAAAGATTGTCCTGAAAAGAAAGATAAATATAAGCACAAAAAGACAGATTCAAGAAGAAAGCTTTCTCTGTCACTTGGGACGATTCAGAATCATCTTCATCATTAGATAGTGGCTCAGACAGTGATGCAGAACAAGGAAACGTATGTTTTATGGCCACAAAAGATGAGATACCATCTAAAAAGAGAGGAAAATGGATACTTGATAGTGGTTGCTCAAAACACATGACAGGAAACAAAGGGATGCTAACAAACATTAATTACTCGGATGGAGGTTCTGTCACATTTGGAGATAATTCCAAAGGATATGTCATCGGCAAAGGCGATGTGAGCAATAACGGTATATCTAATTTACCTCTTATTATAGATGTCTTATTAGTTAAAAATTTGAAACATAATTTACTTAGTATCAGCCAATTGTGTGACAATTTCCTTTTCTGAAAATAAGTGTAGCATGTTTGATCAAAATAAAAATCTTATTTTTGAAGGTCTTAGTGATAAAAATATTTATGTTTTAAATATGAATGTGAATTATAATACAAATATGTGTTTAGTAGCCAAAGAAAATGATCCTTGGTTATGGCACAAAAGATTTTGTCATATTAATTTCAAAGCTATAAATAAATTATCTAAAAATAATTTAGTAAAAGGTTTACCAAAAATGAACTTTAAAGTAAACAATATTTTTGATGTTTGTTAATTAGGAAAATTATTAAAATCATCCTTTAAATCAAAGAAAAATATTTCTACTGTGCAACCACTAGAACTATTACATTTAGATCTCTTTCGTCCAACTCAAATTCAATCTATGAATCATAGTAAATATGTGTTTGTTATAGTAGATGATTTCCCAAGATATACTTGGACTATTTTCTTAAAAAATAAATGTAATACTTTTGAAAATTTCAAGATTTTTGCAAAGAGAATTCAAAATCTCAAAATTTTAAAAATTAAAAATATTAGAAGAGATCATGGAGGTGAATTTGAAAATGAAACTTTTGAACATTTTTGTGGTATTGTGTAATTGTCTACAACTCTATGTTTACTATGTATATGTCATGTTGTATTATTATTCTCGGAGGGTGTGACTGTTCTGTTTCTATGTTATGTGCTAAGTTTCAGTTTCATATATATGTGTGTTCCTATACCATATTACCCGTACTTTAACTACCATATACCTTGAGTACTCTCCTTTTTGTCGATGACAAAGAGGGAGGAAAACATAAATTGTTTATAGGAAATATAGCATAGATTCAGGGGGAGAATACAATATAAAAGTTGCAAGCATTTTACTCAGAGGGAGAGATATTTTAACAAAATCATGTCAAAGATTCACTCGTAGCAAATGGAGTTGTCATCATCAAAAAGGGGGAGAATATTGGATCGTAAGGTTTTGAATGCTGATAAGAGACGAAAGTTCTTCACGAATCTACGACTACAGAAAATCCGAACTCACCAACTCAAATATGGTTCGTATTAATATTAATGTAACTAGAGTCTTTAAGTAAACAGTCTAGTATAGAATTTTGTTAAAATCTATCCTCAAAGCTCATCACTCACAAATTCATTTTACGAAACTTTCATATATATACTCAAAGTCTTTATGTGCACTGAAAAACAGTATTCAGTCGACTGAATACTATATGTCAGTTGACTGATGCTGTTTGAATTTTTTTTTAAATACAGCATTCAGTCGACTGAACTGCTTAAGTCAGTCTACTGACACTATGCAAATTTTTTGTGCACGTCTAAATTCAGTCGACTGACTAAGCAACTTCAGTCGACTGAATACTCCAACTGTCATTTTTTCAAAAGAAACTTCTTTTCACCAAAAGGTTTTTTCTTCATGGTAAGTTGCATCTCTTAGATTTAGATAGATATCTATTTCCAGCAGTCATATCTCCTCACACATTATATATACACTCAAGATTTATAGAATCAAATCACCTAATTCTCTATTCTCTTTTGATCTATAGCACTTAGCATTCTTGAGTTCAATATATACAAGCTTTCATACAATCATTGCTTACGTATTCATTTCCATACTCTTCAAGCAATATTATACTTCCTATTCTTCATACACACACAAATATACACATCTACTTTGAAGATAAGATTATAGGAAGGGTGTACTTCAAGTGACAAATCCGTGTTATTCAGAACACACAAAGTCAAGTTAAATCTAGTTTCGTAAGAAAGTTCTGTTCTGTTGCTCAGGCGTTCAAAGTCCTGTTCTGTTGCTCAAGCGGTCAAAGTCATGTTCTGTTGCTCAGGCGGTCAAAGTCATGTTTGGTTGCTCAGGAGGTGTAATACTTGTTCCTCCGGGTTAAGTGAGGGTTGCTAGCTATAATTCCATATGGAGTTTGGGACTGGACGTAGAATGGGAGTTTGAACCAATATAAAAATCTCTAGTGTCATTTTCTTTACTGCTATAATTATTTACATATTTATTATTCCGCACAAGTAATTTATCCATATTACATGATCTTTTAGCACAGTAACCTTCAGAAGCTATGTTTCCATTCACTCTCTTCATCCTAACACTTTCATACCTTCACTTTTTTTCTAAATTAAAAAGCCATTCAAAGGAATTCATCACTACAATATCACATCGAAATATTTACATAACGCATTTGGTCATTCTTAACATTTAAAGATATCAAATTAGTTTCACTTTACGTAAACCGATCAAACTGACATCTATGTGATCGAATTCCTAGGTCCATGTTGCAGCTCTTTATCTAATGCTACATCTAATACCACAAGATCCTTACCACAATCAATCATATTGAATACATGATCTCACATTATGGTTTACTTACTCATTTCGAATGAATTAGTTGCACTGACATTACGTACATTACAAATCACGACTGTTCATCATATAACATTTATATGTGACTGAATATGGATCAAACATCCATATCCTTGTATTGCTTAAAAGTTCAACTCATAAAAGAAAATACATAATCTCGGATAAATAAACATTTAAGCGATCGAGGCATAAATGTTTTAGTAGTTGTATAATTTGGCTTTTACATGGGTCTTGAATTAACGACATGCCAAAAGATTTACTAACGAGTATATTTTATATTTCTTAACCAGGTTCAATTGTGTATTTTAACTGATAAACATTATATCAGTTGCATAAATTTTATTTAAGTAGAATATTTCAACTTGTATAGCATATGTTTTTACAATATTAGAAAGGTTAAATCTGTTCATTTCATTCTTCTAATAAAGCTCCTACTAGATTTTTATATTCCTCAAAATCCTAAGAGAAATATAGTAATCTTTCGATTCCTCTTATGATTGATATGACTCACTTGCTTTTGGAATCTAACTTTGAGTTTGCTTGACAAATCATAGGCCCACAGGCGATGGGTAAATATTTATCTATTGTATCATATACAACTCATAACTATGGTCTTTGGCCTAATCTCAACCTCAGGCATGAGTTTACTTAACAAATCAAGAGAAATTATTCACTCTTACTTACTGTTTCACGATGGCCAAAGTATAATGCATGTAACTTGAGTTTTATTAACAAGTACAAGCATGTATCTTTCCTCGTCTAGGAAATTTATTAATCATACAACCAAGGTTTTAAATCTCCTATATCTCGCCCGAGATCTCGCCCGAGATCTCATTTTCACACTTAAACGAGACGAGACATCAAATCTCCTCCATATCTCCCTCGACACTCATCTCGTCCGAGATATTCAAATCCCACCCGATATATGGATCAAAATCTCAATCCGAGATCTCACCCGAAGTTATACATTTTTCTTATTTTCCATAATAATTTTTATTTTCATATTGATTCAAAAGAAACTACTCAATCCAATTATAATTTACCAACTTCTTGAACATATTCTTTACTTTTTATCTTAATGAGTCATAGCGAAAGGTTTCACTTCTTTATTACGTTCAAATAAAAGGATATTATTCAATCATTAGATTCATTACCAAATCAATTAAGCCAATCAAGCTACTACTCTTCTAAAAATATTTCTTTGTTCATGTAAATCAAGTATGTTACCATTTTTATTTTTAATAAGAAAGTTATAATCGTTAAATAAAATTTTGACACATCAATTTTAAACACATAAGTACATCCGAGATATTCCCGAGATGCATTATAAGATCCGAGATGTCAATCCGAGATGTACACCCGATACGTACTCATCTCGTCCGAGATCTCTCCCGATACGAGATAACTTGTGTAAAAATCTCGAGACGAAACGTGACCGAAATCCGATATTTAAAACCTTGCATACAACCCATAATAGCCCTAGCTTAAGTTTACTCAACAACTAGTGCATATGCAAGTAATTCGTAAATATATAAATGGTAGAGAGTAACTCAATATATTAAAGATTCACAATCTTTAATATATATATTGAATGATATCGAATTAAGGAATAATGTGTTTCTCTTATGAAACACCCTTGTCATTCAAGTGTCAGACATCTGAAATAACGGTATATGTACCATACATATATGCTTATCCTAAAAATCTATTTTGGGTTTATTTCAGTTCAAATTACATTATTTTATACATATATAGTTATATAAATCTAATTTGTTTATAACTATTATAATATAATTAACATATATAATGTATATATGTATCTTATTAATTAAATCATTAATTAATTTTAATTTTTTTTATTAATTAAATCATATCTTATTAATTTATCTATATAAAGTTTTTGAAATTTTATACCATTTAACTTAACTATTTATGATAAATAATCAACTATAAAGTTATAGTTTTTATATATATATATATATATATATTACTTAATTAACTTTTAATTAAATTTATTTATTTAATTATATAATTTTTTTAATTAACTGCTCGCTTAAAATTATTTTAAAAGTCTTATCTAATAGGTTAAGCACCAAAATGAATAATTTAATTGATATAACGTAATCCATTTTTAGTAAGGGCAAAAATATCACAGTTGGGGTAGCTGTTTTCCAAGAATTTAAAAATTATTGCTGTAAAAATAATATCTCATGCACCATCTTAAAAACTTGATTTTGCTAATTTTTTTTATTCTATTGACTGGATGTTTCTCCAAAATTTATTAATGGCTAAAGGATTTAGCTAAGATGGGTAGGTTGGATTATGTTCTTGCTTAAAATGAGGAACTCTAGTATAATGGTCAATGGTGTTCTAGGAAATAATATACAATCTAAACGTGCTCTCAAATTGGGAGATCCTTTGTCACCTTTATTATTCAACTTAGCAGTGGATATACTTACTAGAATCATAAAACCATCTATTACTAACGGGGCTCTTATTAGCATCGGCAATGATGTCGCTAATGATGGACTTTCAATTCTACAATTTATTAACTATACCATTCTCTTTACCTCTCCCTTACCGTATCACAACACCTTAATTTATTTTATATAGTTTTGAAATGCTTTCGGGCCTTAAGATATATTTTGTCAAGAGTTCGGTTTTAGTCTTAAACGATATTGACAATGTTGAAAATATTGATGATAATGCTATTAATTATAAAATCATGAAGTGCCCTATAAATTACCTAGGCATTTTGATCAGACCTACCAAATTAAAAAATGAAGATTAGCAAATAATAATCCATAAAATCAATATAAAATTATCTATTTGGAACAATAGATTTTTATCAAGAGCATGTAGAATCATTCTTATCAACTCTGCTTTATCGGCTCTACCGATTTATCGGATGTCCTTTTACCTTTTTCGGAAATGGGTCATTGACAAAATAGATAAAATTAGAAGAAATTTCCTTTGGAGGGGAATAATTCCTATAGTGGTATTAACTATTCGGTTATTTGAGAAATAGTTTGCAAATCCATAAAGGAAGGAGGGTTAGGACTTATAAATTTACACAATCATAATATTTCTTTGCTAGGAAAGTGCCTTGGGAAGTTTAATAATGATGATGAAAAACTTATTGGAAATAAATTATTTCAAATCAATTTTATGACAGAACCTATAACCTAAACCACATCACTTCTAACCCAAATAAGTCTCATTTTTAGAAATCGATCCCAAAAAACTTTGATATTTTTAACCTTGGGTTCAATAACATAGTCCACTCAGGAAACAACACATCCTTTTGGCACAATAGGCGATTTTTCGCTATTACCCTTAGAGTTGGTTACAAGGAGCTTTTTGAAATTTATAACTTCAAATATGCTTTAATTTTAGAAGCTTTTAGACCTTATAAAGAAGTTCTCTAGGATTTTACTTTCAACCAAACTCTTAAAAGCCTTACCTTAACCCAATTTGTTTGTCTCTATAACAAGCTGGAGTTTTATAACTCGGACAATGAGACCAACACAAAGTTTTGTGTTGGGATATAAATAAAACATACTTCTCAAACTCGATGTATAAAACTTTAAATTTCTTAGGATCTAAACCAAACATTTTCAAATTTTTTGGAAAGATAATGCTTATCCCAAATCAATGCTAATATGTGGTTAATCCTACACAAAAAATTAAACACAATTGAAATCTTAATGAAAAAGAATATATAGATAGACAAAAATGTTTTTTTGCAACCGTGATCTAAAAACATAACACACCTTTATTACAACTGTCCCTTAACTAATTGATGCTTATAAACATTGTTTAACAATTTTGACTTTAACATGAACATTAGTGACCTTAACTATGAATACAACTGGAACAATTTTAGATTTTGTTAGGCTAAAGAGTATAGAATCTTATGTGACACTATCTTTACTATAACTTGCTGGTATATATGGTTCAAAAGGAACCAAAAAATGTTTAATGATGTTAACACTACTTTTGATAACCTGATTTATGCTACCTCGCTGTTTATTTACAATTGGGTCGCAAAACCAAGTTACAAATTGGCTAATTTCGTTTCTTCAAAGAATTTATTGGATAAGTAAAAGATCATATTGACATTTTGATGGAAAAAATTATTTATAGCAGTGTGAGTCATAATATAGCCTTAAGCAATGATCTAGTATATACTTTCAATGAAGATAGCTCTTCGACGTTTTTTTCTTGCTTTATAACCAATTATGTTTAACTCTACATTCACATTTTGCTTTTCCTACATATATATGTACATAGTCTTGGAACTATATGTGTGTGTACTAAACTAAAGATTTTGTTGAGTTCTTTCAGCAATAGCGGTCGAGGTAGATTCGACTGCCGATGTTGAGGAATCATGGACACTTGATTGCTGGAAGTGGTTTCCTCTACTTGGGTCCTGATCCTTGGTCCCACATATGGCTCTGAATTTCAAGAGCGCTTAGCTACTACTTATTTGCTACTTTCAATTTTCTTTGACGATTTCAATTGCATATATGTGGCTCTTTTTTCGTACTTTTTACGGCTGTAGGTTTCTAATTTTTTATTTTTTTCTATTACTTCTAGGCTATTATATAGTTATGTTATGCTTCTTGGTCTAGTCATAGATGAGAATACTCTTAGGATAAGGGAAGGATTTTTCTTTTCACAGAGGATTTTGTTACCTATCGGGCTTGTTGGCAGCTTTGTTCTTGAGTGTGAAATAAAATTATATGAATGCTCTCCTCCAATGGAGGATCACTAATTTTGCTTAAAAATAATCAAACATTTAATTAATTCGAATATTTAATATTATTCATCTTAAATAAATTTAAGATAAATACACAACTTTAAAAATTATAGTTACATACATATATCAACACACACATGTATGTATGTACGTATATATATTTAATTAACCCATTAATCAATTATTTTATTTTATTTAATCAAATTAATTAAATATAATTATTATAATTCAAATTTTTTTTCTAAACATGTTTGAAATTTTTTTAATTTATTTCATAACCTTTATAAAATTTGATTTTATGTTTCAAATTTTACATTTAAATTAAAAATGTATTTTTAAATTTTCAAATCTAGTTTGAAAATTAGCTAAAGGACCAAATAACTATAGGCCTTGCATCTTGGTTAACCTCTTGGACATACTCCACTGATTAGGCTTGGTCGGTAGCCAGGAAGAGAAGAATACTTGATTATTCAATTCCAAGCCTAGACACTACCTTTCTAGACATCCATTGGATAAGTGGGTTTAGCGACATAGACCTAAATATTGACTAATTATACTGCATAGACAATTTGTGCTTTAATACCACTGTTATAATTAGGCCTGTCAATAGTGATTGAAATGGGTAGATTCCAAAAAAAATTCTATTAAATCATAGTGGTCCTATGAAATGCAATGGGTTGCACTAGATTCA
This sequence comes from Allium fistulosum, assembly GCA_030737815.1. NCBI lineage: Eukaryota > Viridiplantae > Streptophyta > Magnoliopsida > Asparagales > Amaryllidaceae > Allium > Allium fistulosum. The sequence continues at coordinate 460,077,864 of CM060905.1, forward strand.
ATCTAGTTAATTCAAATAAAATATTTATATGTGCGGATCCTACATATGCAAAATAATAATGTATACATATATAGACGTTGGGATTTGCATCTATAACATATACATCGGTCATTTATATATGTATTGGTTGTTTTAAAATTTTATTTAAAAATAACATATAATTTTTGAAATAAATTTTATATTAAATAAAATAACCATTTCTTTTAAATATCTAAATGTATTTTGAATTAGGCAGTAAGATTTGAATTCAAATTAATATCTAAAATATCCAATATTTTGACTTATTAAAATAATTTGACTTCCAAATTTAGGTCTCTAAAATACAAAATAAAATATCCTATAATTATTTAAAATAAATATATACATATTTTATAAAATAGTTTTATTACTGAAATATTTTTGAAAAAATATTTAAAATTTCATAATAAAATAAGTATACATTTACAATAATAAAATAATTATAAAATATTCATTTTGTATCTTTAATACTTTTTAGCCAAAAAAATTTCTAAATCCAAAGTCATTTTAATTTTGTTACACACACACATATATTATATATACATACACATATACATGAACCAATACAAGTAATAAACTAAAATATTAATTATAAATATATTAATATATATATATATATATATATATTTAAATATGTGTTTGGTAAAAAATAATTTCTTAAATCCGTACACTATTTTAAATATATAACTAATTTTAAAATAATTTAAAACATATTACATTTGTGTAAATGAATTAAAATTAATAAATAACAATTTTAAGTAACTAAAAATTAATGAATGTTTTAAAATTATGTAAATATATAATAAAATAAATCATGGCTAAAAACTAAAATTATACAAAAATAATTCAAATTTAAATAATGTTATTGATTATTATAACACAGTCGGTGATATTAAATTATAGATGACTCGGGGGATAACTAATGTGTGTATAAAATCTTTGTGTATGTTATCTACTGCTTGATAAGTATAAAATAAAATGTAAATCGAACTTTATACCTTATTGTCGCTACTTTGAACATATGTTGTTTGATGTGATCTCCTAGATTCACCTTGAATCGATCTTCGAACGCTGCAATGGCCTAAAGTACCAGGATTTGCATTTGTTTTGATGTGTTTTGCTTTAAGTATTTTTGCCCAAATGGGGGGAAATGAAACATCATAGTCGAGAAGGGGCAAGATTAGAAAACGAGATATTTTAAAATGAATGAGGGGTAGATTTGTTTAAATAGGGAACAGGTAGAGACAAGTTCTCCTCCTTATACTATTTCTATGTTTACCAATTCCAGATCATATCTAAAATTCAAAACCATTCTCTCCCCTTTATCCCTTAGGTCGGCCATCACATAAGCCATAATGGGCTAATAAGACATCAAATCCATTTAGCAAATAACGTCATTTAAATCGTATTTAAATGCATCGATATAGTATATCAATACGTATATATATATATATATATATATATCTGTGTGTGTATGTATGTATGTATGTATGTATATAACATTTATATATGCATCCAACTATTTAGTAATGTCACCCAATACATCTAATAAATAACTAATTAATGTTTCATAAAAATTAATTAACTAATAATAATTTAAATCAACTAAATCATGTGATATTTCGGAGAAATCAACAATATACTTATGCAAATCATGGGTGTAAATTCAGTTAGTGATAATATTGAACTATCAAATATTAATGTTTTCTTGTCACCATAGTTAGTGGAGTGACAGTTTGACCACATTTATCGCATATACATCTTTATCGGTAAAGTCCAATTTTATTATTTAAGCGGTACCTTTTAGTAATGATTATTTACGCAAATGCTCTTTATCAACACTATATCACTTTAGATTTATAGAATTTGGTTTTGGTCAAAATTGAAATATCATCCACATTCGACCCGGTTAGTTGACAAACAAAGTCCTTGGTTCAATAATAACATTTTACTGTTAACTGTATTACTCTGGGCAAAGATTTTGATGTTGAGTTGACTACAATTAACCATGATACTAACCTTATACAACCGAGAAGAGTAATTCTCTATTGAATAGTGTTTCACTTCCAATGCTTCAACTCAAACCCAACTATAGCCGCTCGTTGGTCGCAATGCCATGGTTTAACTACAATCAAGGTGGAGTATACACATTGAAGCTCAATGGTATTCTCAAGTCAAGCGAAGCGTGTAATATCGTAATTCCAAGGTTTCCAATTTGACCTTGTTGTCATAAACAACTGGAAACTCTCGGGTGATTCATTTAATAGTTCATATAACGACCTACAAATTTATCACTTTGATAAATTATATTTATTTTTAAAATATTCAAATATAAGCTTTTTAACATAGATTACGTTGTCTTGAATAATAAATAATGATGGTAATCTTATTTTGAATAAGTATTTACAAAAATATATACTTTGAAAAAATATCGATAAAATGACCAAAAACCATTTTATCAATAAACAGCTCTATAATTATCAGAAGTCGTGCATGGAGCTGGATACATACACTTATTTATCAATAGAAACAATAATATGAAATAAAAAAATTAGTTTATTTTTTGGAATAAAATGTATTTATGACATCATCAATAATGGCATTATACTTAATAATTGATTTAATGAATTTAAATTAAGATTTAGATTTAATAATTATTATAATTATTCAAATAATTGTTTTAAATGATAATAACTCATTTTAATTAGTTATATAGTGATAGTAAATCATTTATAATAGTTTTGTAAGGATATATACTTGATTTGAAAATATAAGAAAATTCGTATCACTTTATCGATATAACAACACTTTTTGTAAACAATTTAATATTAATTTATATAATTTTATAATTCGAATGAGATCGTTTTAATTAATTAATAATGATGGGAAATTAGTTTTCAAACTTTGTCTACATTTATATATAAATTAATTTACAAATGAAAATGTGACCGGAAATCGGCTTCTCCATTTTCAACGGTTTAACGAACAGAAGTTGTTCAAAGTTATTGCAACCTTGTTTATATGCCTTGTGCATATATATAATAGACACATGCACACCCTAACATATACATGAACACATATATACATATACACTTATATATATATATATATATATATATATATATATATATATATATATATATATGTTTGTATGTATGATGTATGTATTACAAAAGATCTAAGGTATTTTTACACTTAAAAAGAAAACTTCACTTCACTCCTACACACATCAACTCACACACATGGGGGGTGTTTGGCCATGCATAGTGAAGGAGGAGGAGGGTGTGGGTGGTGATGAAATGGTGATGTATATGCACATAAATATCATGATATTTTAGTTTACAAATTTTCCAATAAATACTACCCTCCATCTTCACTTAATTTTTTCATAAATCCCTATGCTTTTTCATCTTCTTATAATCCTCTTTAATGGCTTCCTACCTTATGAAAATTATGAAGAAAAATTAGCAAAAAAGAAAATAAATTTATAAAAGTATTTATACATTTGCAATCCACTTAAAAACAAGCTCAAATCCACTCCTTTCCTCTCTCATAACCTACGGCCATCACCTCCTACCACCAAGGCCGAACCCACTTCCATTTGCAAGCATAGGATGAGCTTATTCAAAGCTCCACGGCTCGATTCTGTATGCTTTGATTCGATTGTAGCAAAGCTATAGTGAATTTTCATGAAGTTAGAAACCAATGAAGGTGAGAAACTCTATATATATACATAAAATGATGATGTGATATGATTGCTATGGCCGTTTACTATGCTTTGATTATCAAGTGTTGGTTGTTTTAATATAGTGTTTAATTGTGTAAACAAGTCACGTTAAATACACGTCAATATTACACAAGGAAATCACTTTTCGAATCAAGTTGTAAAAGTGATATGGAATCATTAAACCCCTTTGAAATGATTTAAAACGGTTTATAAATATTTTATAAAAACTAAATCCCAATTTGGTGAATTTTGGACAAGTTATGAAAGTTGAGTCAAAAATAGGCGCGTCGCGTTATGGCAGTTCACGATTTCGTTCCGTAAAAGTTTAAATCCATTTATACAATGGAATCGGAGGCTGAATTCTTTGTAATAATAATTTTTCAAAATCTTATAATCATAGTTTTCAAACAAAAGAAAAGGATCGAAATTTCGTTTAGTAGATTTTGAAATATGAGCAAAACAAGTTTTCAATATAGTCGTGATTTGCCCGTTCGGAAATCAAAGCGATAAATTCTTAAAATTGATCTTTTTAACACTTTAAAATTATGGAATGAATTTTATAAATAAGTTAAAATGTTTTAAAAGAGATTTGAGTTATAAAAATGGATTTCTAAATGATCGAAAAGTTGTTTTGATCAAATAAGCCTTAAAACAATATTCGCAGCACTATTTGCAGCACTTTTAATAACTTTTGAAATATGGCTTTAACCTTAAGTATGCTTTCCCAAATCTTTCATAAATGTTTTCAATAAATAATTAAGTATTTTAAAGATAATGTGGAAGTTTTATAATTTATTTTAAAGAGTTTGAATAAATGATCCAAAGAAAAGTTGTTAAAATCAAGTGATTTAATCTTGGCTCTAAAAGTCGATGAGTAGACTGGATTTTTCTACTCGTGAGATCCAAATGTGAGATGCTTAAACTAAAGGAGATATTCAGGAGCAACCAATGCCCTAGATTACTTGGCCTCTTTCCTGGGCGAGGAATAGATAAGGTCGAAATGTCGAAAATGAGGCAAGTATAAAAGATTTAAGTTTCCAAATTTAATACAACTTGGATTGTATAGAAATAATCTTCTTATGCTTGGTATTAAATTCTACGGAGGGAACCCGTACTATCCATGTGAATTTAAAAGGTAATTTCACCGTTGTTCGACGGATAGTAAAGGTTAAATACGGAAATTGATGTTGAGTAGAATGAGTATAATTTCTATCGACCCATTTTACTCAAAAAGGTTTTGTAATATAATTTATGAGAAATGATTTTGATTTGGCATTTCCAAAGTTAAAGAGAGGTTAAATAATTTTATATATACTGAAAAGAAATGGTTTTAAAAGATATATATTTCTAAGAAGATTTTCAGATAAAAGGATACAAATTATTGGAATATTAATCACCCACTTAACATCTTTTTATCGATAATTGGTTTGGAGAAACCGGGGTTGGATTTGGGCGATTTCTATCCGAAAACCACATCGAACCAATTTACGAGTTCGAAAGTGAAGACATGTTAAAGACTGTAACAACCCACTATTTTAGACCATTCAAATCGACAATAAATCCCCACATGCCGGACTTGAATAATTCAAAACAATGGATTGTTAATTTAAATTTGGCAAAACTCAGCATATACAGTAAATAAATAATCACATAATCATAGACACAGAGTAATACAACAATATGCAACGGAAACAAATGAATAGTAGTTCATGAAGCTACTATATATATAACAGAGTTAAATAAGTTACAACAGATCTCGAATACAATAGTCAAGTACAAGAATCAGAATACATCATTAGAATCAACTGAATATCTGAAAGCTGGATAGATAGCTGGATCTCCAAGCGAAGCTCCAACTCCAAATGTGAGTCTCGAATAATGGTACACTCAGTCTGACCCGAGCGTAAAGAAAAAACAAAACACTCGAGGCAGGATTAACATTCTTATATCAATAAATCCAACTCAAGTGAAATAACGACTGAAATACAAGTAAATCAAAGGATGTTTGGGATAACCATCCTTTAAGGATTCGTTAAACTATCTACTATGTAGTAGTGTACGCTAAGTAGTTAATGCCTATCAGTAATATAAAGTATCAAAATAGCGTTAAGGCGTTACCATTATCCCCCTTAACACATTTTATATAAGCGTCATAGTCTATACAGCACTGTAAACTCCACCGTAAACTAGTGGGCTATCAGGGAGTACTACATAGGTATAACACAAACAAATTGTAGTGGTCGCGCATAGGGATACGAGTATGACAAGGTACATGAGGCAATACCCAAGGTAGTGAAACTACCGTTTTCCTGATCTGGACTGGTGAGAACGCATCGCCGCAACGATTGCAACACCGCGAAACAACACTCCCAAATCAAGGGTGAGCACCAATCAAAAACAAGTAATGAGTAGTTTACGAAGAAGTGTGTCCGCTAGAGGTAGCTAACCTCACTGGCCCGGCACGGCTCCTATTTAAGTCATTTCCAATTTGACACAAGTGTCAAGGCTATCCATTATCGTTCTCTTTCTTCAAATCCAGCAACGTCATCATTCCAACCACTTCATTCTGGATCACACTCCGTGTATAATAGTTATTAAAGTGGTTTTCAGTTTGGACAGAGAGTATGTGCCTAACCGATCCCGGACTCTTCAATACTACGTAATTATTACACCGATTGGTCATTTAATAAACTTTCAAAGTAGTTTATATTTCAAAATCAAAATATAATGTCCATTTCAAAACCATATCAATATGATATCACTTCCTTTGATAAATCTTAGTACTTCAAAGTTATAACACTTTCAAAATCAAACACTTTGGAAATCATAATTCTTCGGAAATCAAAATTTAGAAATCATAATGCTTTGGAATCATATCCCTTTCCTTCAAACAGTTTAGATATTAATAATAGTATATAAAGTAAAATAGTTTACAAAATAAAATAATTTATATAAAATAGTTATAAGTTAAAACAAATTATATTAAAATAATTAGTATATTTAAAATAGTTTATATTAATAATAGTTATATTAAAATAGTTTATATTAAAAATAGTTTATAAGATAATATAAAATAGTTCAAATATAATTTAAAATACTTTATATAATAAAATAGTTTCCTCAAATTTCACAAATCGATTCAACTCAACTCGGATTCCAAAATTCAAATTTAATCAAATCTCAAATCATCAATTTCAATTCGATTCAGTTTCTAAATAGACCATTTTAAATTATCATTTTCAAATACATATTTGAACCACAAAATAAGCCATTTCAATTTCAATATATTTCAAAGCTTTAAATATTCAACATTTGAAAACTAAATTCGATAATTTCATATATATATCAAATTCACTTTACTATTATTTAGATTTGAAATATTTACTTGATCATTTCAATAACATCTAAATCCAACTTCAATTTACAAATTTAAGTAAACAAAAGATCCCATTTAAATTTATATAAATTTGAAATATTCATTTAAGTCGCTTTAACCAAATTCAAGTTAAAAATCATATCTATAAAATTTCAATTTCAATAAATTTCAAATCAAACTTATTTAAGTATAATTCTTAAATAAATATAATTTCAAAACAATTTCAAATTTATCTTTCAAACCTGAATCAATATAAATTCTATATTTGAGAATATATATTTTAAATAAATACTTAAACATATTATATATCAACTTTATTAAATCAAATTTAATAAATCTTTAAAATCGATATTTATTAAAAACCGTATATTCCTTTCCAAAACCATAGAAATCATTCTTTTTTTAAAAATATTTATATATAGACCAACGGTGTCTGTATATAATTTTCTATCCTATGGTCAAGTGATACGGATATTTATCATTTCAATCCGTAATTTAAATATATATACGGGTATATATCTTTTCAACCTGCAATCCTAAATTCAATGTCAATGAAAATCGCTTGGGTTTATCATTTCAACCCATAACGATTTTCTCCTATTCTACAGATCGTTCGGGTATGTATCATTTCAACCCATAGTGAATTCTATATTAACAGGGAACTTGCAGAGTGATAACAGATATGATAATAATATAACAACAGTAACAGGCATATATCATCGGGGATAAATAACAGATAATGGTGTCAGATGTCACAAGTGAACAGATACAGATAATGGCATATATATATCAATGTAAATAACTAGCAGCAGCATATTTCAATTTTCGTTTCAATTGAAATCAAATTTAATAAATATAAGAACGTTAATCGTGAGTGATTGCTCACCTTTCAAGGCTAGAGATGAATGAGAGCGAGATGAGTTAAGAATCCAAGCACGAATCTCAAAACGAAGCACGATTGAACGTGAATTTGACGACAAAGCTGATAAAAGGGATCAGCGAAATAAGTCAGACTGAATTGATGAAGATAATTAATATAAGTGAACCTATATATAATTATATATATATATATATATATATATATATTTACATCATATTCTAAATCCAAACACATTTTAGATTAAATAATTACTTATATACTACTTATTAAAAATGCAAAAATATTTACATGTAATATCCCGGAAATTTTGACAATATCAATTTAATAATCTGTTGAATAATTAAATTGATATGGATGATCTTTGATAATAAGATTTGAATTTAATTTAATAATCTGATTAAATTAGTATTTAATTGATGATTTTATCTTTTAAAAGTTAATAAGATATTTTCTATTTGAATATATATAAGTTGATTGATTTTCTTTGATTTAAATTTGAATAAGTATATAGTTATTAGAAATTTGTTAATTAAAGCTTTATCCATTTATAAAATTCATTTTTGCATGTAAAATTATATGTGTAAATTAGTAAAACCATCTAAGCACATGTGTCAACATGTTAATATAGGAAGATGACAAATGTCATTTTGTATTTTATTTTTCTTTGATTTTTGATAATTCATAAATTAAGTTATATAAGCACACATCTTCATTTTTCTTTTTCTTTCTCTCATTTAATTTCTAAACAAAGAAATTCAGTTGAAAACTTATTTCTCAAAATCAAATCTGAAATCAATACTTCTCAAACAAAAACCAAATTCAATAACCTGAAAACATTTTCAAATTCAAGAAAAATCCAAAGTCTGTTTCTGTTTCAAGCTTGTAATCATTTTCCCAAGTTTTCAAATGAAATCTGGAAGTCATGCCTGCATGCAAATCTAAGAACTAAAGTTTCCACTTCCTGTTTCAAAACAAAATCAGTTTCTCCTCAAACAAAAACCAAATTCAATAGCCTGTAAACTCATTTTCCAAAATCAAACCAAAAGCCTACATATTTTCTTCAAATCTGGAATCTGTTTGAAGCAAGCCAAACCTGGAATCTAAAGCAATATATCAACAAGATAATAGCATGCATGCAAGATCCAGTAACATCAAGCAACATGCAAGTTTTAAATCGAAGAAGCATTTCCAGTTTTAAAGTTCAACTGTTATCAAAAGCTTTTCAAATGGAGGCTCTGTTCTCTGCTTTATTAAAGTGAGTAAACATCTAAATTAAAAACAATTTTAAAAATCTGTGATGTGGTTTAAATGTTTGTGACAAAATCTCTATAGATGATGGTTGTTGTATGTGTTTATGTATGTAGATGCATATATATGATGTCTGTGATCTACCTATGAATGCCTGTAAACATATATATACATATATGAGCTCTGTTTATATTCCAGGCTCATCTTCCCTAGGAAAAATTTAATTTGCTCGACACCAATGGATTTTAGGCTTAGATCTTTATTTAAATAATGAATGTAGGATTCACATCAATGTTAAAACAATTGCAAGCAGAAATAACCAGTGGATGTTTCAAGACTAATACATTACAGTAGGAAATGAATAATGGTTAGAAATAAATCATCATAATTTCTAAATTTGATTATATATTCAGATTAGCATTGTAAAATGTTGAATTTAGGAAGAAGAATCTCGATTTTTAGTTAAGTATTGATGGAGCAATTCAAAGATGAACAGAAATCGAGTTTAGTTAAATTCCTGGCGATCGAAATGATTTTGGGTCTCGAGGTTCAGGTGATAGCTTGGTGGAGAATCATAGTTCATCTGAAAAATACTCGCTGGGGTTTCAAACGACTGTGATGACCGGATGACAACAATTTAGGGTTAAAATGCCCAGTTTTGTTGAGATGGTAGTCGAGGTTACTGGGACGTCGGTGATGTTTCGTGTTCGATCGCAAGGGTAGGAATGGAAGCGTGGTGACGTAGTGATGCTCTGGTCATGGTGGTAGGATTTCTGGTGGTGGGGTTCATCGTCGGCGAGATGTTTAGTCGATCGAGTTTTGGGTTCCTGTATGTCGAAATGTTCGATTTCGAATCGGAGGCGAGATCGTCATGGCTAGGAGTTCGAGTGGGACGGCGAGGTCATCAGCGACTTGTCGAAGGCGGCAAAGTTGATCGGAGGAGCGGCGAGCTTGCGTGCACGTGCACGTGTGCACGATGGTATCTGGTTCATTCGCTGGTTGGAGAAGAAGGGTTGTATTCGGGTTTGGCTCGAGTGAGTTGCGATGTTTTCTCGAAGCAAGTGAGACTTGAGGATTTGGGGGGTTTAGCTCGGGAAGATTGTAGTTTTGCTCGGGGTTTAGTGGTGAGCAGGTTTTAGAATTTAACAGCAAATGTCTAAGTTTTAAAAACAAGGGAAATTTATTTTTAGAAATGTCTCTAAGTTCCAAACAAAAGTAAAACAAGTTTTTACCTATCAAAGTAAATGTTTTTAAGGATATAAGTTAACAAGTTTTATATATAAGTCGATAAGTGTTAAAAAGGTAGAATAAGTGGGTGTTCAAAGTAATGTTTGTTTTGAAAATTTATTAAACAACTTTGGGAAGTTTTTAGAAGATTTTAAAGTTAATTAAATTGTTTAATTATAATTGATTTCCAAAAATGTTATATTTTAAATAAAGTTTATAATAAGGATTTAATAATCAATTATAATAAAGAATTTATCTTTAAAGTAATTAAAAGGTTTTGATTCATTAAAGATTTTAATATGTGAAATTAACAAGGTAATTTAACTATTGTTAATGATTTAAGAGTAATTAATCAAGTGTAATTAATAAAAATAATAATGGAGAGATAAGTTAATTACTTAATGTAATTAATTGAGAATTAATTAATGATGAGATTTATTAAAGGATAATTACTTAGTGTAAGTAATTATTGTGTAATTTCTTAATATAATTAATTAAAAAAGATAATTACTTTATGGAAGTAATTAATTACTTAGATAATTAATAAAGGTAAATTAATGTGATAAGTTAAGGTTATTTAATTAATAAATGTGATTAATTAAAGTTAAATTAATTAATGTGATTAATTAATAGAGGTGATTAATAAAAGGATAATTACTTAATTTAAAAGTAATTAGTGGATAATTAATGAAAGTAATTTGTGAAAAATTACTTAATGGAAATGATTTGAGGATAATTAATGGAAGTAATTAAAGAATAATTACTTAGTATATTAATTAATTAAGGTTTAATTAATTAAAGGAAAGTGATTAATAGTTAATTGATTTCTATAATTAATTAAAGAATAATTACTTAATGTAATTAATTTAAATGAAGTAATTTATTAAAAGAAGTAATTAAGGATCATTAATTAATATAATGATATAATTATGGGTTGATTAATTAAAATTTATTAATCAATAATAAGTAATTAAATAGTAATTAATTAATGTGATTAATTAAAGATTAATGTAATTAATTATAGTTAATTAATTAATGAAGTAATTAAAGGTTAATTACTATATTTGATCAAGGATAATTAATTTGTGAAATTAATTTAAAGACTAATTACTTTAATGTAATTAAAAGATAATTAATCAAGGATGATTAATTGAAATGAAAAATTAAAGGATAATTAATTAATTGATTTATAATTAATTAATGGTTAAGTAAGCAGGATTTATAGAATGAAGTAATTAATTTAATTCACTTTAAATTGATTAGAGATGATATAAATCATTACTTATGAATGGATAAATAGTATTGAATGTTATGCATGGTTGATATCTCTGATGAGATATATGCTGATCTATGATATGGATGTTTGGTTGAATTGTAATGATAAAGTGAATTATCTGTTTGTAATGATAATGTAGATTATCTATTTAGTTATCTATCTGTGTATATAGATAAGAATTGAATTGTTTTAACCTTAAAACAACTTGGCCTTAAAAGATACGCTTTGGATTTCGATGAGACCGGGATCGGGTTTCCGTATACCGGATTTCTAGGTCTGGAGACCCGAATACCACATCGATCCAAATTAACGATAGGTCGTGAATCAAGTGAAGATGAAGATTCAGAGTGCAAGGGTTATTGTCGTTAACTCTGAGGGTGATTCCAAAACGAGTGTAACGAGATAATGCCTTCGGTTTCGTTCGAACCCGGAACGAACTTGTATGGACTGAATGCTTTCAGAACATCGTCAGGTGGACGATGAGCATTCTAAGTGATGTGTTCTTTTCTAAGGTAATCATGACCTCAAGCCTCACAAACCGGGAATGGCTAAAACAGGGGAGGTGCAGCAAGGTTAGTGGGTAGCACCCAAGTAGGACAAGATTACCTCTGTCTAGATGTCCCTTTCTATTTTCGACTTAGTGGTGCGGTTGCTGATCCCAACCGTGAGGTATCTTGTGCGGGAATTATCCAGTAAGGGATGTTCCGGCCTTGTGTTGCAGGGGATTGGGAGTGATCCTCGGTACGGTGATCTAGGCCACGTACTGTGACGGGCGGTACCCCGGTAGCCCTGCCATTGTATGGAATCCAATTTCCAATAAGTGATAACGGACTTGATTGTATAACCCACTTTGTTGGCTAGTATGCTGGAATTTAATAATGTAACAATTTCAGCTATTTCATATTTATTTGAAAACCCTAGACCCTATTATAATACAATCGAATTTCCTATCAAATGTTTTGGTTAGCGTAAGGTAAAAACTTACCCATGTTTATTTGTGGGAAGTCTTACGTGATACCTTTTCTTTCAAAAGGTTTTGAAGTTAAACAAGTTTAACCTGTTACTCACACCAGACCCATGTCTGACCCAAGTTGTTTATTTCTGTTTTATAAACTCTTGGGTACTCAAATTTTTACGAGTAGCCAAGGGATTCAGGTTAGCCTTGACGAATTGTGGAGGAGCAATGGAGCAGGAGGCTTCAGCGTTGTAGATATAGATAGTAGTTTCCGCTGTGTTGATCTTGTTTAGATCTTTGTTTTGTATTGAGATGTAATAACTAGACAGATGTTTATAACTGTCTAGTATATGATGTGTAATCTGTGTAACTCTGATAAGTGTTGTATATGATACTATGTAATATTTATGTGATATAATATATTTTGTTCGTTTCCGCTGTGAGTATTTGTGTTTGTTTCTTTTCTCTTCTTCTCTTTTCTACTTCTCACCCCTTTCTTTCTTACTGTCGATGCGATTTTCCGGGAGTGGAAAGTCGGGTCGTCACACGTGGTATCAGAGCAGTAGGTTGAGTGAATACCTAGGATCTGAAGTGGTGTCTATCTTGAGAGCGCGTAATTGTTAGTTATATAAAAATGATTTTATATTGTGTTAATTGATCGGTTGAGTGGTATATGGATTCTGGTCAATACGAGTAGCTAACGTTATTGATAGGGATCTCTAAACACTTGAACCAGGCCAATGGACACAATATTGTTTTAAAGAGGTAAATGAAATAATTTTACCCAGAAATAATTTCTATATAAAAAGTATCATTTTAAATATATATATATATTTCTACCTATTTGTTGGGTTACCTGTTCGGGTTTTCCAATATAAGTTATAAAGGTAGATAAGGTGGTAGTGTGAGTAACACGACTACCAATAGTTAGAATTTGAGTGTTGAGGTTGGAAGTATATCTGACGAGACTGTAGACCCAATACCGTCTCGAGTAAGCTTTGCTATGGTAAAGGATTTCATCGATCTCTGAAGAAAACCTGTTAAGGTTCGGAGTCTATCTTTGAAGTTTGGATGAGTAGAGTTGGATCTGTCGATGAGGCAGAAGTGAGTGATGGTATCTTGATACCTCAGGTAATAGTAGCTGTATAATGAGATACAGTGACGATGGATGTTCCTGAAGATGTTTTCTTTGGAACAAGATTAAGGAAGTGTGTATGCTTTGGTATTGTGGCTGAGTTCAGCATGGTGTTTCTGTTTGGTTTGGAGTTCGAGTTTCTCGAAGATCTTTGGAGTAGGAAGTCCTTGGCATCAGTGTCAGCAGTGCAGCCGGAGTATTCTGTGATGGCAGGAAGTTTTCTGGATGAGCAGTTTTTCTGGAAGTGAAGTTCAGAAGCAGCAGAGTGGATCCATTTCTTCGATAAATTGGATAAATAAGTGTAAGCTGTTCTGATTGGTAAAGAGAGAACAGTCTGTTTGGAATTAGGATGGGTTGATCGCAAAAGTGACTTGCAATTGTCTGAGTGTTCTCTTGGGTTGTCAGAATTTTTTTCTGGATGTCTTCAGAGAAGTCAGGAGTTGTCCGCATCTGAAGGTTGAGTTTTCTTATCGACTGGATTCCAGGAGTGATACCAGTGGTTCAGTCTAGTTGAAGGATGTTTCCTAGAGATGGAGTTTGGTGAAGCAGCTCAAGTTTTGCTGGAGTATCTGAGTTTTCTTTATGGATCAGTGAACCTTATTTCTAGAAATGAGTTGTCCAGCTGTGCTTGTGTTCTACCTCAGATCAGAGTTGAGCAGCGAAAGCAGTTTGGAGTGTATCTCTGGATGGGAGAAGTAAGTTTGGAATCTACTGATGTTGTGAAGTAGAGTTATGTTTGGATCTCGTCTGTGTTCTGATTTGGATAAGTATTTGGTCTACTTGGTTGAATTGTCAGTTTGGATAACTGGAATTCATTGAGTTTTACGTATCTCTAAGAGAATACGTATTTGATCTATCTTTGGATTTAGAATCTGCAGTTTTGGGAAGTTTGGTTATTGAGTCAGACTCGTCTGTAGTCTGATATTCTGTTTAGTTCTGTAGATCTAGATGAGTAGGAGATCTATAGCTTAGTTGTTTAGATTGTTTGTAGGGCGAGTATCCAGGTATATATATATACTTGGGGAAACTCGAGGTATTTTATCTAGAATTTGGTCTAGATAGTTAGAATTGTTTGATTGGATGAATTGGTTGCTATGGTTGTTAGCATATGGATGATAGTATATGCTTGTGTTTTGAATTTAAAATCTTTAATAAGATTATTAAATTACCTTTGTTTAAATTTCGGGGACGAAATTATTTTAAGGGGGGAGGAATGTAATATCCCGGAAATTTTGACAATATCAATTTAATAATCTGTTGAATAATTAAATTGATATGGATGATCTTTGATAATAAGATTTGAATTTAATTTAATAATCTGATTAAATTAGTATTTAATTGATGATTTTATCTTTTAAAAGTTAATAAGATATTTTCTATTTGAATATATATAAGTTGATTGATTTTCTTTGATTTAAATTTGAATAAGTATATAGTTATTAGAAATTTGTTAATTAAAGCTTTATCCATTTATAAAATTCATTTTTGCATGTAAAATTATATGTGTAAATTAGTAAAACCATCTAAGCACATGTGTCAACATGTTAATATAGGAAGATGACAAATGTCATTTTGTATTTTATTTTTCTTTGATTTTTGATAATTCATAAATTAAGTTATATAAGCACACATCTTCATTTTTCTTTTTCTTTCTCTCATTTAATTTCTAAACAAAGAAATTCAGTTGAAAACTTATTTCTCAAAATCAAATCTGAAATCAATACTTCTCAAACAAAAACCAAATTCAATAACCTGAAAACATTTTCAAATTCAAGAAAAATCCAAAGTCTGTTTCTGTTTCAAGCTTGTAATCATTTTCCCAAGTTTTCAAATGAAATCTGGAAGTCATGCCTGCATGCAAATCTAAGAACTAAAGTTTCCACTTCCTGTTTCAAAACAAAATCAGTTTCTCCTCAAACAAAAACCAAATTCAATAGCCTGTAAACTCATTTTCCAAAATCAAACCAAAAGCCTACATATTTTCTTCAAATCTGGAATCTGTTTGAAGCAAGCCAAACCTGGAATCTAAAGCAATATATCAACAAGATAATAGCATGCATGCAAGATCCAGTAACATCAAGCAACATGCAAGTTTTAAATCGAAGAAGCATTTCCAGTTTTAAAGTTCAACTGTTATCAAAAGCTTTTCAAATGGAGGCTCTGTTCTCTGCTTTATTAAAGTGAGTAAACATCTAAATTAAAAACAGTTTTAAAAATCTGTGATGTGGTTTAAATGTTTGTGACAAAATCTCTATAGATGATGGTTGTTGTATGTGTTTATGTATGTAGATGCATATATATGATGTCTGTGATCTACCTATGAATGCCTGTGAACATATATATACATATATGAGCTCTGTTTATATTCCAGGCTCATCTTCCCTAGGAAAAATTTAATTTGCTCGACACCAATGGATTTTAGGCTTAGATCTTTATTTAAATAATGAATGTAGGATTCACATCATTGTTAAAACAATTGCAAGCAGAAATAACCAGTGGATGTTTCAAGACTAATACATTACAGTAGGAAATGTATAATGGTTAGAAATAAATCATCATAATTTCTAAATTTGATTATATATTCAGATTAGCATTGTAAAATGTTGAATTTAGGAAGAAGAATCTCGATTTTTAGTTAAGTATTGATGGAGCAATTCAAAGATGAACAGAAATCGAGTTTAGTTAAATTCCTGGCGATCGAAATGATTTTGGGTCTCGAGCTTCAGGTGATAGCTTGGTGGAGAATCATAGTTCATCTGAAAAATACTCGCTGGGGTTTCAAACGACTGTGATGACCGGACGACAACAATTTAGGGTTAAAATGCCCAGTTTTGTTGAGATGGTAGTCGAGGTTACTGGGACGTCGGTGATGTTTCGTGTTCGATCGCAAGGGTAGGAATGGAAGCGTGGTGACGTAGTGATGCTCTGGTCATGGTGGTAGGATTTCTGGTGGTGGGGTTCATCGTCGGTGAGATGTTTAGTCGATCGAGTTTTGGGTTCCTGTATGTCGAAATGTTCGATTTCGAATCGGAGGCGAGATCGTCAGGGCTAGGAGTTCGAGTGGGACGACGAGGTCATCAGCGACTTGTCGAAGGCGGCAAAGTTGATCGGAGGAGCGGCGAGCTTGCGTGCACGTGCACGTGTGCACGATGGTATCTGGTTCATTCGCTGGTTGGAGAAGAAGGGTTGTATTCGGGTTTGGCTCGAGTGAGTTGCGATGTTTTCTCGAAGCAAGTGAGACTCGGGGATTTGGGGGGTTTAGCTCGGGAAGATTGTAGTTTTGCTCGGGGTTTAGTGGTGAGCAGGTTTTAGAATTTAACAGCAAATGTCTAAGTTTTAAAAACAAGGGAAATTTATTTTTAGAAATGTCTCTAAGTTCCAAACAAAAGTAAAACAAGTTTTTACCTATCAAAGTAAATGTTTTTAAGGATATAAGTTAACAAGTTTTATATATAAGTCGATAAGTGTTAAAAAGGTAGAATAAGTGGGTGTTCAAAGTAATGTTTGTTTTGAAAATTTATTAAACAACTTTGGGAAGTTTTTAGAAGATTTTAAAGTTAATTAAATTGTTTAATTATAATTGATTTCCAAAAATGTTATATTTTAAATAAAGTTTATAATAAGGATTTAATAATCAATTATAATAAAGAATTTATCTTTAAAGTAATTAAAAGGTTTTGATTCATTAAAGATTTTAATATGTGAAATTAACAAGGTAATTTAACTATTGTTAATGATTTAAGAGTAATTAATCAAGTGTAATTAATAAAAATAATAATGGAGAGATAAGTTAATTACTTAATGTAATTAATTGAGAATTAATTAATGATGAGATTTATTAAAGGATAATTACTTAGTGTAAGTAATTATTGTGTAATTTCTTAATATAATTAATTAAAAAAGATAATTACTTTATGGAAGTAATTAATTACTTAGATAATTAATAAAGGTAAATTAATGTGATAAGTTAAGGTTATTTAATTAATAAATGTGATTAATTAAAGTTAAATTAATTAATGTGATTAATTAATAGAGGTGATTAATAAAAGGATAATTACTTAATTTAAAAGTAATTAGTGGATAATTAATGAAAGTAATTTGTGAAAAATTACTTAATGGAAATGATTTGAGGATAATTAATGGAAGTAATTAAAGAATAATTACTTAGTATATTAATTAATTAAGGTTTAATTAATTAAGGTTTAATTAATTAAAGGAAAGTGATTAATAGTTAATTGATTTCTATAATTAATTAAAGAATAATTACTTAATGTAATTAATTTAAATGAAGTAATTTATTAAAAGAAGTAATTAAGGATCATTAATTAATATAATGATATAATTATGGGTTGATTAATTAAAATTTATTAATCAATAATAAGTAATTAAATAGTAATTAATTAATGTGATTAATTAAAGATTAATGTAATTAATTATAGTTAATTAATTAATGAAGTAATTAAAGGTTAATTACTATATTTGATCAAGGATAATTAATTTGTGAAATTAATTTAAAGACTAATTACTTTAATGTAATTAAAAGATAATTAATCAAGGATGATTAATTGAAATGAAAATTTAAAGGATAATTAATTAATTGATTTATAATTAATTAATGGTTAAGTAAGCAGGATTTATAGAATGAAGTAATTAATTTAATTCACTTTAAATTGATTAGAGATGATATAAATCATTACTTATGAATAGATAAATAGTATTGAATGTTATGCATGGTTGATATCTCTGATGAGATATATGCTGATCTATGATATGGATGTTTGGTTGAATTGTAATGATAATGTGAATTATCTGTTTGTAATGATAATGTAGATTATCTATTGAGTTATCTATCTGTGTATATAGATAAGAATTGAATTGTTTTAACCTTAAAACAACTTGGCCTTAAAAGATACGCTTTGGATTTCGATGAGACCGGGATCGGGTTTCCGTATACCGGATTTCCAGGTCTGGAGACCCGAATACCACATCGATCCAAATTAACGATAGGTCGTGAATCAAGTGAAGATGAAGATTCAGAGTGCAAGGGTTATTGTCGTTAACTCTGAGGGTGATTCCAAAACGAGTGTAACGAGATAATGCCTTCGGTTTCGTTCGAACCCGGAACGAACTTGTATGGACTGAATGCTTTCAGAACATCGTCAGGTGGACGATGAGCATTCTAAGTGATGTGTTCTTTTCTAAGGTAATCGTGACCTCAAGCCTCACAAACCGGGAATGGCTAAAACAGGGGAGGTGCAGCAAGGTTAGTGGGTAGCACCCAAGTAGGACAAGATTACCTCTGTCTAGATGTCCCTTTCTATTTTCGACTTAGTGGTGCGGTTGCTGATCCCAACCGTGAGGTATCTTGTGCGGGAATTATCCAGTAAGGGATGTTCCGGCCTTGTGTTGCAGGGGATTGGGAGTGATCCTCGGTACGGTGATCTAGGCCACGTACTGTGACGGGCGGTACCCCGGTAGCCCTGCCATTGTATGGAATCCAATTTCCAATAAGTGATAACGGACTTGATTGTATAACCCACTTTGTTGGCTAGTATGCTGGAATTTAATAATGTAACAATTTCAGCTATTTCATATTTATTTGAAAACCCTAGACCCTATTATAATACAATCGAATTTCCTATCAAATGTTTTGGTTAGCGTAAGGTAAAAACTTACCCATGTTTATTTGTGGGAAGTCTTACGTGATACCTTTTCTTTCAAAAGGTTTTGAAGTTAAACAAGTTTAACCTGTTACTCACACCAGACCCATGTCTGACCCAAGTTGTTTATTTCTGTTTTATAAACTCTTGGGTACTCAAATTTTTACGAGTAGCCAAGGGATTCAGGTTAGCCTTGACGAATTGTGGAGGAGCAATGGAGCAGGAGGCTTCAGCGTTGTAGATATAGATAGTAGTTTCCGCTGTGTTGATCTTGTTTAGATCTTTGTTTTGTATTGAGATGTAATAACTAGACAGATGTTTATAACTGTCTAGTATATGATGTGTAATCTGTGTAACTCTGATAAGTGTTGTATATGATACTATGTAATATTTATGTGATATAATATATTTTGTTCGTTTCCGCTGTGAGTATTTGTGTTTGTTTCTTTTCTCTTCTTCTCTTTTCTACTTCTCACCCCTTTCTTTCTTACTGTCGATGCGATTTTCCGGGAGTGGAAAGTCGGGTCGTCACATTACACATTTAAAATCTATATATACATATGATCAAAATCCATATCCAAATATAATAAAATCAATAATAAAATATATAACATAAAATCCATATATATACACAATTGATTATATACGGCAGTGTTGTACTCAAGTTTTACAGAAAAATACATACACTATTATTATAACAGACATCAGTATATGCTAACTATAAAAGAAAACTACAAACAAAGCTTTATAATTCATATATACTCGTATATATATCAAGCTGAACCCAACATATACAGGCTGTATAAATATTTAACTAACATGATATACTTTTATATATATACTGTAAATAAAGTAGGGACTAATATAAGTTATATACACTGTAATCTATATGTCGTAACTAATATATCAGCAGTCTAAAATAGTGTGTGTATACTTTATAACAAGTTGCATATGTAAAACATTTTATATAACACACGTAACATCACAGACACAAAACAAGCAAGATATATATATATTATATTAATTAAACCAACTTATATTGACAGGTCATATAACATACATTATATAGGTGCATATATACTTTAATAAAACTGAAATATAACACTATATATTATAACTAACTATACTTAAAATATAACAAAACTATTATACATAGTTATTTAAACATGTTAACTAATATATTATAAAACTTGAAATAAATGATAAATATATATTCAACAGTTACAGTACTAACATATAATACAAACAGATTTATATATTCATTAACAAACAATATAAATTACCTTATTATAGAAGAGAGGAGAGATGCATGAGAGTTGAAGGCTGGAAAAATGCAAGGTCTGGGAAGAGGGCGGTCAAGGTGGCTAGTGTAGGCGCGGTGCTCGGCGGAGGGAAGGTGACCAGAGGTTGAAAATAATGGGGCCAGGGCTGTGCGCGGCTATGGGCATAAGGTGATGGGCAGTGGCCTGTTGATGGCTTGGTGGCGGTTCAAACTGTGGTGGGGCAGAGCAGCTCGCAAGGGAAGGAGGCGAAGGTGGTTGTCGGCTGGGAAGTGAAGAGAGGGGAGGCTGTCGTTGGGTGCTCGGCGAAAGAAAAGGTGAGGAGAAAAACATGTGAGGTGAAGCTATGGTGGCTACTGTGCTAGGTCGGCTGCTAGAAGACGAGGTGGGGTTCGGTGATTTGTCGGGGTTGGTCAGAGTTTGCGTGGCTGCCATCGTGATGGAGTGGAGGGCTGAGGCTGATGAGAAGAAAAGGGAAGAGGGTGTTGTCAGGTGGAGTAGGTGAGCAACGGTGGACGTGCAAGGCTGACGTGGGGCGGTGGAAAATTGAGGGAGGCGGAGATGAATTGGGTGGTGCTATCGATGGTGGTCAAGGGACGGTGAGAAGCTTGAAGGGAGGATGCGGATGGATGCATAAAATAAATCTTAGATTCATTTTTTCCAAAATGAAGGAACAAAGCAGAAGAGAGAAGGTATGAAGAGGAACCAACCAAAGATAATTTTGAACTAGGGAAAAGCAAAAGTCACAAATAAATTCCTAGGAATTGTAAAAAGGGTACGCACGCGAATTCAGAAAGTAATCAATGCAAATCACTGTTCAATTTTCCACCGTTGGTAAATTTGAATGGACACGGAAAATCAAAGTTTAAAACAAGTGGGTATCGATTCGGCTAACCGTTATGCAGATTCCGATGTGCATCAGACTTCAAAACACAGTAGTGAATATACCGCAGAGATCAGCACGGCAAGACGATCAAAACGGTATAAAGATATCAGTGGTATGATTGAATTATAAAAATTCGAATTTTCTACTGGCGGAAAATGCAGCAAAAACGCAGAAAAATAAGATCGACGGAGCTAAAGAAGTCCGAATTTGAAAAAACGAAAAATGACGTCTTAGTCAGAAGATGAATTAGAATTTTTCTATGTAAAAATATTCAGGTTTGGAAAACATTTTATTATCATCAATTTTAACTGATATAAATTGGAATAAAATTACACTAGAAAATAAACTTCCAAATTATCTGATGAAATTTACCAGTTGCTATGATTAATTAGACGCATTCCAAATATCAAATTTTTATTTCAAAATTTTATCGTTTAAAATTTCACAAAATTTCAACTAATTACGTTATTAGAACAGTTAAAATTTACGGGTCGTTACACTCTCCCCCACTCAAAACTTTTCGTCCCCGAAAAGGAAGGAGGTTGGAGAATAGAAACAACCAGAAAGAAAATAGAATGGAATACAAGTAAAAAAATTAATTTAAACCATATAAATTTAAATTTAAATTAATTAATATTTAACAATTTGGTTACATCCCTTTGAGTTCACTTAAGTTAAATCAATCTATCTATTTCTAAATTCATTTTCTTATTATCTAGTCATCCTCAATTAACAATTTCTAAATCATCAATTTGTATAATCATTTATTGTACTCATATTTTATTCAACAAATTTAATTCTTTTATTCCAAATTATTATTAAGTTTATTCCACTTAATATTTCTTATTACATATATTTAAACCATATAAATTAATTTAAACCATATAAATTTCAATTTAAATTAATTTATATTCAATAATTGGTTTAAATTTAAGGTATTTCCATAAGTTGATCTAATTTCAATTTGTTAATTCTTTCAGAACAAAATTTATTATATTCCTCTCATTCAATTAACTTATTATTCTATCATCTTTATTAGCATTTTTTTATATAATTAAAATCTAAGTGTATAACATTTATTATAAACACTCAAATTTTATTTATAAAATCATTCTATATTGTATATTATCCAATTACATTTTAACTTCTGAATAATTTAGGTAAGTTATATTGGAATGCAATTTAGTACTATACAAATAAAATTTTCAAATTCAATTATTTCAAGTTTAAACATTTATCTAAAATTTTTGACTTCAGTTTATAATTGAAATCATCTTTAAATCATAAACCTAAGAATTTAAATCTCCGATTTACTTCAAACAATTTTGAGATAAATATATATAGTATATATCAGATCAAAATTAAATCTTTATATATATAATAAATCAGGTCATACCACAGAAATTCAAATCAAATTAAATTTCCAAACAAAGTGTAGCAAAGCTACTTAATGGTCTCTTCACTTCGAAACTCGAAAATGAATGTCGATGATGCGGCCGCCATCCCCGATATAATTTTCCAGCGACAAAAGAGAAGAGTTGTAACAACCCATAAATTTTAAACGGTTTGAATAACGTATTTAATTGAATTTGTAAGAAATTTTAAATAATAATATTTTGAAATAAAAATTTAATGTTTGGATTTCGTATAATTAAATATAAGTAGTTGAATTAGATTTTTATTTGATTTTAAGACGAAATTAATATTTGTATTTGTTGAAATTTTTCCATTAAGGAAAGAGAATGTATTAAAATGAACATTTAATTTGGTAGTTAACATAATGATATTTTATTTATACGTTTTAAAAGAGAAATTTTTTTTTTCAAAATGTTTTCCAAATATAATAATTATTATAAGAAAGATATTTTGAAATAAGTAAAGTATAAATTAATAGGTAGAGAATAAATAGGTAACGTATAAATTAATAGGTAGAGAATAAATAGGTAACGTATAAATTAATAGGTAGAGAATAAATAGGTAAAGTATAAATTAATAGGTAGAGAATAAATAAGTAACATATAAATTAATAGGCATAGAATAAATAAGTAACGTATAAATTTAGATACGTTACTTTTTGTATAAATTTAGCGTATATTGTACTAACTATATGAAAAATATATATGAACAACGCATTCAATATTGTTTAAAAATCTTATTTTAAAATCTAATCTTTATACATATTTATTTTAATTTATTTCCTCTATTCACCAGCATTCAAACTTTATACATATTTTAATTTATTTCCTCTATCCATCCATGCCATTTCAAAAGTTGAAACGTATAAAATACTATACGTTATTTCACATTCATTGATTTCTTTTATTTATATAAACTTTATATTCGTTGCACATTACATTCATTTATTTGACCGGTCCTTTCCTTTGTTATTTCTGAATTTCGTGCGTTACTAACCAATGCTCCATATTTATTTTCCTTAATAATTCAGCTAAATTTAAGGATCACCGTTGCTTTTACATTTTGTTTATATCACCTTTCCCCTATTTTAGCCGGTTGCATTTGATTTTTCCTTGATTTAAGCTTTCTAACTTTTAAATTTCCACTACTCTATATTTATTTCTGTACGTTTATCTTTGCTTGAATTTCTCTGTCTATTCCTTTTTCCATTTTAATATCCTTCATTTCCAAACTCATTACGTGCTCTCCAAACAAATAAAAATTTATTTCTTTAAACGTATAGCTGTTACTTTTCCATCATTTCAGTTTATTTTCAAATTGATACGTTACCTCTGGTCTATCTGTCTATTCCTTTTAGCATTCCTCAATTTTAAGCAAATAATTTTCCCAATTCACGTTTGAAACGCTCCTATTCTTGGCTATTAATATAATTGAAATCAGTGTCTTTTGCTTAAATTATGGCATACGTTCAAAGCATAAATTATTCTCAGCTAAATTTTAGCCATTACTATCTTTATTTCTTGCCACTTTAAACAAAATTTCTTTCCACTTTATCAATGTGGAGCTTCTCTTATAAATACAAATCACTCGTACATACCCTACTCCATATCAATAGACCTTCATCTCCTCTCTTGCGTGTGAAGCTTCTTCTGTAGGTAAATGGCTGCACTAATTTTTTTTCTTACTTCTTTTCTTTTTCTTCTTCTTTTTCATCCTTTTCTTTTGTTTTCTTATTGTTTATATTGCTTTACCTTTATTTTAAGCACAACATGTTTTTCTCTATATTTTTTTTTACATGTTTTGATTTTCAATGTAACATAAAAGTTTATAATTTACACGTGTATATATATATTTAAAAAGGATCTCTTTATATTAAGGTCACATGGTATTTGGAGAAGTATGTTTAAACTATTTTGTCACTTTTCTTTATATTTTACAGTCCCGGTCCTAGGAGCATTTGATTGTTGGCTATACATTTTGGGTCTAAGTATTTACATTTAAAAGATAATGTTTAAATTTATGTAAAGGAAGGCAAAATTTTGATGTATAAACTGGGATAGTTTAACATAAATAGGCAAGGCCATCATTAATTCATACTTTCTATTTTCATCAGTTTTGGTTTATGCATTTAGTAATGCTAACTAAGCTATATATATATTGAATAACAAGTGTTTATAGCTTTCTTTGTCGCAGTTAATATAAGTTATGTTGAAAATGGGTCTCAACATTGTTTTTCTTTAAACTTGCATGTGTTTATGTACATTTCAATATGAAAGTTACAATATTTATTTCAAATTTTATTACATTTGATTTTTAATACAAAACAATGATTTTTCTTACATACGCATTTTGTTTTGATATTGGTCTTAAAAAGAAATATTAATTTAATAAGAAAATAATATATTTATTTTGATTTATATATGTATATGTGCTTTAAATGGATATTGTTTTCAAAATCTCTTATACCAATTTTCTTCATCAAACCCGGTTCTAATTTGATTCCGTCGATTCTTGTTATCAGCTTTGTCCGTTGTGCCCGTTTTCTCCATCGAATCGTATCCATCTAGCGTCGCTTGGAATTCGTAGCTCGTTTCCTTGTCAAATATGTTTAGCCTCGAAAGGTGAGCAATCACTCACGATTAACGTTCTTATATTTATTAAATTTGATTTCAATTGAAACGACAATTGAAATATGCTGCTGTAGTTATTTAAATTGTTATATATGCTATTATCTATAACTGTTCACTTATGGGATATGACACCATATCCTATTCTTTATATTTATTTTTAATGATATATGCTTGTTGTTATTATTTTCATATCTGTTATCACTCTGCAAGTTCCTTGTTAGTATAGAAATTACTATGGGTTGAAATGATACATACCCGAACGGACTTTAGAATAGGAGAATTTCGTTATGGGTTGAAATGATAGACCCAAGCGATTTTCATTTAATTAAGTTTGGGATTACGGGTTGAAATGATATCCACCCGTATATATTTAGTGTACGGATTGAAATGATAAATATCCGTAGCACTTGACTATATGATAGGAAAAATACATACAGATATCGATGGTCCATATATAAATATTTTGGAAATAATTTCTATGATTTTGGAAAGAAATATATGGGTTAATAAATTTTGATTCTTAAGATGTATAAAAATGGAAATTTTATATATAGATTTAGTAGTAATATTTGATAAATTAGATTGATTTAATACATATAATGTGGTTAAGTATACGAGTAAATCTATGTTTCAAATAGATTTTCTTGTAATATATTGAAAAATTAAGATTGGGAGATAAATTTGGGTTTATTAAAAATGGTATTTAAATAAGGACCTATTTAATTAAATCAATTTGAAATTATTGAATGGGAAATTTAAAGGTATGATTGTATAACTGGATTTTTGATTTAAGTGATTTAATGAATATTTCACGTTTAAATAAATTAAAGTAATATTGAGTAAAATGTAATTTAAGGTTACTTAAATGATATTGAATCTAATGAGGGAGTATTTCAAGACTAAATAATAATGAGGTTAAATCGAGATCTATATGAAATATATTGAACATTTAAATATTTAAGCCTTGAACTATATTAGAATTTAAATGGTTTATTTTGAGATTCAGATCTGTATTTGAAATTAATATAGTTGAATTTGTTATTTAGAAACTAAATTGAATTAAAGTGAAAATTTAGGTTGAATTAAACTTGAAATTGTTGTTTAGAAAACTAAATTGAATAAATTTTAGTTTGAAACGTTGAATACTTAAAGTTTTGAAATATATTGAAATATAAATGGGTATTTTGTGATTTCAAATTCGAATTTGAGATCGATAAAATTTAAGTGGTTAATTTAGGGATTGTGTTGAATTTAAATTGATAAATTGAGATTAAATAGGAAGGTCGGGTTGAAACGATTTGTTAAGTTGAGGAAATTGAAAATACTTTACTTTATAAATTATTTAATGTATATAAATACTATTTTGGGAAATATAGAGATATTTGAAATGAAAATGATATTGGTTTTGAAGTATAAATGACCACGGTGTTATAGTGTATATTTCTACCTTGTAGATAGTTCTATGGACCCTTAGAGGATGGTTATCCCAACATCCTTTAAGTTATTTGTATTTCAGTTGATATTTCACTTGGGTTGGATTTATTTATATAAGAATGTTAATCCTGACTCGAGTGTTTTGTGTTTTGCTTTACGCTCGGGTCAGACTGAGTAATACAGCCTTTTGAGACTCACCTTTGGAGTTTGGAGCTTCGTTTGGAGATCCAACTATCGATTCAGCTTTCAGCTTTTCCAGCCGATTGGTTTAGAGAAGTCATCTGCTTGTACTGAAGACTTCACTGTATTTGAGATATTCTTATGTATTTTATTTTCTAACTCTGATGTATATAGTTGCTTCATGAACTACTATCCTTTTATCTATTCCGCTGCATTATTCTACTCTGTGTATGTGATCTGTGATTGATTTATTTACTGTATATGCTATGTTTTGCCAAATTTTAAATTAACAATTCGGTATTTTGAATTATTCAAGTCAGATATGTATGGTTTTATTATCGATTTGAATGGTCCAAAATAGCGGGTCGTTATAGTTGGTATCAGAGCTTTGGCTCTAGGCGAAACTTAGCATATATTGTAAATTTATTTACAGAATCACTTTCATTTGAGTTTAATCTCTTCCTTTTGACTCGATTTCCTTTGAACTTTGGAACGTTCCCTACGGTTCCAAAATTCATTCTTGTCTCTCTCTATTGGTATTCTTTTGATTCTTGAGTATCCCATAACTCCACTTCGAATGATCTCTATAAGAATAGGATCCCACCAATCTTTGAATGATTTGTGAAGGGGTGAAACTCCTTCACAATTGGCATTGATTCACTGGAGATTTATATAGCCCTCGGTTTAGATGCTGCTATCTCTTGTTATGCCGAATTCTATCTCTGGCGATCGAATGTCGATTTGCCTCAGAATTCTGAACCAATCTTATTTTGATGTCACGGTTGACCCTAGGGTCATCCGCAATTTATAAAAATATTTCTATCTTGTATTTTGTAATTTAGTTATCTCATCTTCGTTCGAGCTTATCTTCGAATTAGAATTTTATTTGATTCGAGCCCCTCTAATTTGAATCTCTATCTTTGTTTTGAAATCCGTCCGTGAATCATCCTTTGAAAATTAGGTTTGTTTATATTTTAGAAATTATTTTCTAAACCGAAATTATTATTTTGATAAGTATGATTATATTCTATATATAAAAGTGAAATGTTTTCGATAAAGATTTAATACCCTTTTTAAAATGAGAATTTGAGGTTTCGAAAGGATTTGTAATTTTGAAAAATTATATAAGAAATTTGAACTATCTAAAAAATGATTTATGACTAAAGGATTTGAAATTTGAAATTCGAGAATTGAACTCCGGTATTTTGAAATTGGTTTTAAGATTTTGAAATATATAATAATAATATGATTTAAAAGTATTTTCCGAATAAGAAATGTTTCAAATGATTTTAATAAGTTTCGAATGATTTCAAAGAAATTTCAAAAGAAGTTTGCGAAAATAGAAGTCCAGAACTCACTTATGTCGCTGGAAAATAATTTCGGTGATGAGTGCACGCATCATCGACATTGATTTTCGAGTTTCAGAGTGGGGGAGAGGCCACTTTAGTAGCATTGCTACGCGAGTGATTTTGCGAAACCAATTTTGATTTCAAATTCCAAAGTAAGATTTGATATTCAAAGGATATATGTATATATATTTGAAGTAAGCCAGTGTTCAGCCCTTGAGTTTCGGATTTGATATAACCCCATCTATTAAAATTGATTTACTGATTTGTTGCTGATTTCCAACTCTTGAATTTGAAAATGATTTCTTCAACTATTTTGAAGGTTCGAGCACTTCCAAATCAAGGTTAACTTTTCAAAGCTAAGAAATTTTGAAAAGTATAAAGTATATAAGTTTGGTATGTATGTTAAAGTATGTAGTAATATGATTTAAATAAGTTGAAACTGTTTTGTTAAGTAAATGAATAAGGCAATTTTAAATTTTTCTAATATGAAATTTAGATTTGAAATGTTTTGAAAAGAATTTGGTCTTCAAAATATTTTGAATAAAGTTTAATTAAATGTTTTAACTTAGTAACATCTTTATGAAACTATATATTTAACAAGTTGGAATAAATATATAAGTTGTACGTATGCTGTTTTATTCGCATAATTAATTTGATCCAGGTTTGAGTACACAAGTTCGAGGTGAATTACACCATTTCGTGTTAGGATTTTTCATTCGATTCTTGATGGCGAATATTTGATATGGATTTTGGGCTTGATTCTAGAATTCTCTATCATAGTATATGGCTATGCAAGGAGACTGATGGCTTCTAGTCGAGAAACCACATCGAAATCCGCATTAGGGAAGTCGAATGAACAATACTAGTTCGAAAGCGAACTTGTGTGATCGAGCGAGCGATCAAATGTGATTTTGCGAAATGATGACGTATGTACATCTTATATTCTAATATCGGTGATATATTTTAACGCTGAAATTGAAATCTGTCGGGTTAGAATATCTTTGCTTACTAAAAGAAAATTTCCAATCTAAATTACAAAGATATGTAACCCATAAAAGCAAAGATATTCAATCCCATATGGCTCTCCATACAGCGAAATTTATTTTGTAAAATTTGATCCTTATATAAGATGGACCTTATGTAGGTATAAAATTAATTTTGAAAACCATTGATTTTGGAAATGAATTGGTTGACTTAAATGATATTTATTAAGAAACTTGGATTATTTTCTAAATTTATTATGTTGGAAACTTTGAAACTAAAGATATTTAAATTGAGAAGAAATAATTTAGTGAGATTGTATATGATTTTGAAACTAAACTAATATTGAAACAAATTAAAATTTGAGAACCTTATTTTTTTCTAAATACCTGATTTGGGAGTTATCGAACTTATAAAAAAAAATTTGGTCTGTATAAGTATGAGGTTGATTCGAAAACTATAGATTTGAAAAGGTACTCAATTTGAAAAGTGAAATCTTATATAATTGAAGTCTATATAAGTGTGATTTGATATACTTTTGATTTTGGAAAGGTATTTGATTTGAAAATTTAATCTTATATATAATGGACTTTATATAAGTATGATACTTGAAATTAATTTGAAAGGTACTATATGATACATATTTCGAAGTAAAGATATGGAAAGTGCCTTCTGCTTGATATCCGCTTTGTGGCCACATTGTGGATTCATTCTATCGATATTCTCTAATTTTTGGTTTTTCGGATATGATACTCGAGTGTCCATCGAATTCCATGGCGTTACCCATGGTCTTACGAGCGCGATTGCATAGCGTAACTGCCTGGCTGAGTCTTGCCTAGGGGTACGGATTGTTTCCTGGGGGATCCAGGCGTAACCATTGTGTATCCTGCAATCTGTGTAGGTCGCGAATAGTAGCGCAATTGCTTGGATGAGTCTTGCCTAGGGGTACGGATTGTTTCCTGGGGGATCCAGGCGTAACCATTGTGTATCCTGCACTCTACTAGTCATCATGGCGTAACTCGCAGGGCTGAGAAAGCTTACGGATATGGATTGTTTCCTGGGGGATCCAGGCGTAACCATTGTGTATCTGCGAACCATGGTTAGACAAAGGTTTTGTTTGTTTTTTGTTTGGATTGTACTTTCCATATCTGTTTTAAAAAAAAATTCTAGTATTTTCACTAGGTGTTAAAACAAGTCTACTAAGTACCTAGAGAATTCTAGTTTTGCGCCTGATCAACGCACTACCAGAGTCTACAGGAACAAGGATAAACTTGTTGAAACATCGAGTTATAAAAATATTTTATTATAAAAGTACTTTCAACAAAGGAATTCTGTATTAATATTTGAAATTGAAATTCTTATGGTTCTAAATTAATTATTCGTGCTCGATACTATTCTTTTGAATCTACCTTATATGCCCTTCTTTATTTATTCACCAATATTCTCTTTTCCGAATCTATCTTCTTTCCTTCTTTCCTTCTTTTGAATATATCCTTTAAAATATTATTTATTTATATACTACATGGTATAATAGAAAAAATTTAGTGTTTCAGAAGTTATTAATTAATTATAACATATTTAAAGAGAATGATTATTAATTTATTATAATGTTGGAAGTATCTTGAGATAAATAAAAAAAGATTTTTTTTTATTTTGGATTAAAAAATTTCAATAGCTTCTTTGTAAATATAAGTAATAATGTAAATAATTGGTTTCAAAGGAGTTTTGAAAGGTATTAAAGTATTAAAGAAAATTAAATTTCAAATGAAGTTTTAAATGAATATTTCAAGTAAAATTTGTATAGTTTTAAATTAATTGTTTATCTTGTACTTCAATCTATTTTTTCTTTCTGTTTGTTGCTATTCTCCTACCTCCTTCCTTTTCGGGGACGAAAAGTTTTGAGTGAGGGAGAGTGTAACAACCCATAAATTTTAAACGGTTTGAATATCGTATTTAATTGAATTTGTAAGAAATTTTAAATAATAATATTTTGAAATAAAAATTTAATGTTTGGATTTTGTATAATTAAATATAAGTAGTTGAATTAGATTTTTATTTGATTTTAAGACGAAATTAATATTTGTATTTGTTGAATTTTTTCCATTAAGGAAAGAGAATGTATTAAAATGAACATTTAATTTGGTAGTTAACATAATGATATTTATTTATAAGTTTTAAAAGAGAAATTTTTTTTTTCAAAATGTTTTCCAAATATAATAATTATTATAAGAAAGATATTTTGAAATAAATAAAGTATAAATTAATAGGTAGAGAATAAATAGGTAACGTATAAATTAATAGGTAGAGAATAAATAGGTAACGTATAAATTAATAGGTAGAGAATAAATAGGTAAAGTATAAATTAATAGGTAGAGAATAAATAAGTAACATATAAATTAATAGGCATAGAATAAATAAGTAACGTATAAATTTAGATACGTTACTTTTTGTATAAATTTAGCGTATATTGTACTAACTATATGAAAAATATATATGAACAACGCATTCAATATTGTTTAAAAATCTTATTTTAAAATCTAATCTTTATACATATTTATTTTAATTTATTTCCTCTATTCACCAGCATTCAAACTTTATACATATTTTAATTTATTTCCTCTATCCATCCATGCCATTTCAAAAGTTGAAACGTATAAAATACTATACGTTATTTCGCATTCATTGATTTCTTTTATTTATATAAACTTTATATTCATTGCACGTTACATTCATTTATTTGACCGGTCCTTTCCTTTGTTATTTCCGAATTTCGTGCGTTACTAACCAATGCTCCATATTTATTTACCTTAATAATTCAGCTAAATTTAAGGATCACCGTTGCTTTTACATTTTGTTTATATCACCTTTCCCCTATTTTAGCCGGTTGCATTTGATTTTTCCTTGATTTAAGCTTTCTAACTTTTAAATTTCCACTACTCTATATTTATTTCGGTACGTTTATCTTTGCTTGAATTTCTCTGTCCATTCCTTTTTCCATTTTAATATCCTTCATTTCCAAACTCATTACGTGCTCTCCAAACAAACAAAAATTTATTTCTTTAAACGTATAGCTGTTACTTTTCCATCATCTCAGTTTATTTTCAAATTGATACGTTACCTCTGGCCTATCTGTCTATTCCTTTTAGCATTCCTCAATTTTAAGCAAATAATTTTCCCAATTCACGTTTGAAACGTTCCTATTCCTGGCTATTAATATAATTGAAATCAGTGTCTTTTGCTTAAATTATGGCATACGTTCAAAGCATAAATTATTCTCAGCTAAATTTTAGCCATTACTATCTTTATTTCTTGCCACTTTAAACAAAATTTCTTTCCACTTTATCAATGTGGGGTTTCTCTTATAAATACAAATCACTCGTACATACCCTACTCCATATCAATAGACCTTCATCTCCTCTCTTGCGTGTGAAGCTTCTTCTGTAGGTAAATGGCTGCACTAATTTTTTTTCTTACTTCTTTTCTTTTTCTTCCTCTTTTTCATCCTTTTCTTTTGTTTTCTTATTGTTTATATTGCTTTTCCTTTATTTTAAGCACAACATGTTTTTCTCTATATTTTTTTTACATGTTTTGATTTTCAATGTAACATAAAAATTTATAATTTACACGTGTATATATATATATATTTAAAAAGGATCTCTTTATATTAAGGTCACATGGTATTTGGAGAAGTATGTTTAAACTATTTTGTCACTTTTCTTTATATTTTACAGTACCGGTCCTAGGAGCATTTGATTGTTGGCTATACATTTTGGGTCTAAGTATTTACATTTAAAAGATAATGTTTAAATTTATGTAAAGGAAGGCAAAATTTTGATGTATAAACTGGGATAGTTTAACATAAATAGGCAAGGCCATCATTAATTCATACTTTCTATTTTCATCAGTTTTGGTTTATGCATTTAGTAATGCTAACTAAGCTATATATATATATTGAATAACAAGTGTTTATAGCTTTCTTTGTCGCAGTTAATATAAGTTATGTTGAAAATGGGTCTCAACATTGTTTTTCTTTAAACTTGCATGTGTTTATGTACATTTCAATATGAAAGTTACAATATTTATTTCAAATTTTATTACATTTGATTTTTAATACAAAACAATGATTTTTCTTACATATGTATTTTGTTTTGATATTGGTCTTAAAAAGAAATATTAATTTAATAAGAAAATAATATAGTTATTTTGATTTATATATGTATATGTGCTTTAATTGGATATTGTTTTCAAAATCTCTTATATCAATTTTCTTCATCAAACCCGGTTCTAATTTGATTCCGTCGATTCCTGTTATCAGCTTTGTCCATCGTGCCCGTTTTCTCCATCGAATCGTATCCATCTAGCGTCGCTTGGAATTCGTAGCTCGTTTCCTTGTAAAATATGTTTAGCCTCGAAAGGTGAGCAATCACTCACGATTAACGTTCTTATATTTATTAAATTTGATTTCAATTGAAACGACAATTGAAATATGCTGCTGTAGTTATTTAAATTGTTATATATGCTATTATCTATAACTATTCACTTATGGGATATGACACCATATCCTATTCTTTATATTTATTTTTAATGATATATGCATGTTGTTATTATTTTCATATCTGTTATCACTCTGCAAGTTCCCTGTTAGTATAGAATTCACTATGGGTTGAAATGATACATACCCGAACGGACTTTAGAATAGGAGAATTTCGTTATGGGTTGAAATGATAGACCCAAGCAATTTTCATTTAATTAAGTTTGGGATTACGGGTTGAAATGATATCCACCTGTATATATTTAGTGTACAGATTGAAATGATAAATATCCGTAGCACTTGACTATATGATAGGAAAAATACATACAGACACCTATGGTCCATATATAAATATTTTGGAAATAATTTCTATGATTTTGGAAAGAAATATATGGGTTAATAAATTTTGATTCTTAAGATGTATAAAAATGGAAATTTTATATATAGATTTAATAGTAATATTTGATAAATTAGATTGATTTAATACATATAATGTGGTTAAGTATACGAGTAAATCTATGTTTCAAATAGATTTTCTTGTAATATATTGAAAAATTAAGATTGGGAGATAAATTTGGGTTTATTAAAAATGGTATTTAAATAAGGACCTATTTAATTAAATCAATTTGAAATTATTGAATGGGAAATTTAAAGGTATGATTGTATAACTGGATTTTTGATTTAAGTGATTTAATGAATATTTCACGTTTAAATAAATTAAAGTAATATTGAGTAAAATGTAATTTAAGGTTACTTAAATGATATTGAATCTAATGAGGGAGTATTTCAAGACTAAATAATAATGAAGTTAAATCGAGATCTATATGAAATATATTGAACATTTAAATATTTAAGCCTTGAACTATATTATAATTTAAATGGTTTATTTTGAGATTCAGATCTGTATTTGAAATTAATATAGTTGAATTTGTTATTTAGAAACTAAATTGAATTAAAGTGAAAATTTAGGTTGAATTAAACTTGAAATTATTGTTTAGAAAACTAAATTGAATAAAATTTAGTTTGAAACGTTGAATACTTAAAGTTTTGAAATATATTGAAATATAAATGGGTATTTTGTGATTTCAAATTCGAATTTGAGATCGATAAAATTTAAGTGGTTAATTTAGGGATTGAGTTGAATTTAAATTGATAAATTGAGATTAAATGGGAAGGTCGGGTTGAAACGATTTGTTAAGTTGAGGAAATTGAAAATACTTTACTTTATAAATTATTTAATGTATATAAATACTATTTTGGGAAATATAGAGATATTTGAAATGAAAATGATATTGGTTTTGAAGTATAAATGACCACGGTGTTATAGTGTATATTTCTACCTTGTAGATAGTTCTATGGACCCTTAGAGGATGGTTATCCCAACATCCTTTAAGTTATTTGTATTTCAGTTGATATTTCACTTGGGTTGGATTTATTTATATAAGAATGTTAATCCTGACTCGAGTGTTTTGTGTTTTGCTTTACGCTCGGGTCAGACTGAGTAATACAGCCTTTTGAGACTCACCTTTGGAGTTTGGAGCTTCGTTTGTAGATCCAACTATCGATTCAGCTTTCAGCTTTTCCAGCCGATTGGTTTAGAGAAGTCATCTGCTTGTACTGAAGACTTCACTGTATTTGAGATATTCTTATGTATTTTATTTTCTAACTCTGATGTATATAGTAGCTTCATGAACTACTATCCTTTTATCTATTCCGCTGCATTATTCTACTCTGTGTCTGTGATCTGTGATTGATTTATTTACTGTATATGCTACGTTTTTCCAAATTTTAAATTAACAATTCGGTATTTTGAATTATTCAAGTCAGATATGTATGGTTTTATTATCGATTTGAATGGTCCAAAATAGCGGGTCGTTACAAGAGTACTGATTTAAACATTAAAATTCTTTGAAAATCATTTATACTCGAAAATACTTTATATAATATACATTTAAAATTTTAAACCAGAGTTTGGAATCATCGGAAATTAAATTCTCAAATTCCTGATTTAAATTTATTTAAATTCCAAATCAATTTATAAACCATGTTTATAAATTCATTTATAGAACAATAAATGATAATCAAATATTACCATTTCCAACAACCAATTTAATTAACTTTTTAAATTCCGGAAAATTTTACTTTTATATTTATAATATAATCATACAAATTTATTTCATTTATCAAATTTGAAAACAATATTGTGTCAGTTTGCTCTGTTCAAGTGTTTTGGAATTCCTATCGATACCGCTGATCAGATGAATCGATCGAAAACCCAAATCAACATCAACAACTCAAACAACACAATATATAAAACATTTTTATATTATTATAAATACACTCCCTCACTCGATGATCCCAGAATGGATTTCAAATTAAAGATAGGGGTAGAGATTCAAATTTAGAGGAATCCTAACCAAAAGAGTTCAACTAGAAGATAGACTCGATAGGGAGATAAATAGATTCCAAAGAGAGAAAAAGAATGGATAGATTTATATAAATCATGGGCAATCTTAACCGAATCAACCGTGACTTCAAAATAAGATTGAGGTAGAATTCTGGAGCAAATCGACATTCGATCTCCAGAGATAGAATTCGGGTATAGCAAAAGATAGCAGCATCGTATACCGAGGATACAGAAATCTCCGGTGAATCAATGTTGTTGTAAAGGAGTTTCACCTGTTTACAATCATTCAGAGATTGGCGAGACCGCCGATTTATTATAGAGATCATTCGAAGTGGAGTTATGGGATACTCCATAATCAAAAGACACGAATAGGGGAGACACGAATGGACTTTGGAACCGAAGAGAATGCAAAATTCAAAGAAACCAAGTCAAAGAAGGAGGAATTCAAGCTCAAACGAAAGTGATTCTGTAATCAAATTTACTACATATGCTGAGTTTTGCCTAAAACCAGAGCTCTGATACCAACTGTAACAACCCGCTATTTTGGACCATTCAAATCGACAATAAATCCCCAAATGCCGGACTTGAATAATTCAAAACAATGGATTGTTAATTTAAATTTGGCAAAACTCAGCATATACGGTAAATAAATAATCACAGAATCACAGACACAGAGTAATACAATAATATGCAGTGGAAACAAATGAATAGTAGTTCATGAAGATACTATATATATAACAGAGTTAAATAAGTTACAACAGATCTCGAATACAATAGTCAAATACAAGAATCAGAATACATCATTAGAATCAACTGAATATCTGAAAGCTGGATAGATAGCTGGATCTCCAAGCGAAGCTCCAACTCCAAAGGTGAGTCTCGAATACTGGTACACTCAGTCTGACCCGAGCATAAAGAAAACACAAAACACTCGAGTCAGGATTAACATTCTTATATCAATAAATCCAACTCAAGTGAAATAACGACTGAAATACAAGTAACTCAAAGGATGTTTGGGATAACCATCCTCTAAGGATCCGTTAAACTATCTACTATGTAGTAGTGTACGCTAAGTAGATAATGCCTATCAGTAATATAAAGTATCAAAATAGCGTTAAGGCGTTACCATTATCCCCCTTAACACATTTTATATAAGCGTCATAGTCTATACAGACTGTAAACTCCACCGTAAACTAGTGGGCTATCAGGGAGTACTCCATAGGTATAACACAAAACAAATTGTAGTGGTCGCGCATAGGGATACGAGTATGACAAGGTACATGAGGCAATACCCAAGGTAGTGAAACTACCGTTTTCCTGATCTGGACTGGTGAGAACGCATCGCCGCAACGATCGCAACACCGCGAAACAACACTCCCAAATCAAGGGTGAGCACCAATCAAAAACAAGTAATGAGTAGTTTACGAAGAAGTGTGTCCGCTAGAGGTAGCTAACCTCATTGGCCCGGCACGGCTCCTGTTTAAGTCATTTCCAATTTGACACAAGTGTCAAGGCTATCCATTATCGTTCTCTTTCTTCAAATCCAGCAACGTCATCATTCCCACCACTTCATTTTGGATCACACTCTGCGTATAATAGTTATTAAAGTGGTTTTCGGTTTGGACAGAGAGTATGTCCCTAACCGATCCCGGACTCTTCAATAACTACGTAATTATTACACCGAATGGTGATTTAATAAACTTTCAAAGTAGTTTATATTTCAAAATCAAAATATCATTGCCATTTCAAAACCATATCAATACGATATCACTTCCTTTAACAAATCTTAGTACTTCAAAGTTATAACACTTTCTAAATCAAACACTTTAGAAATCATAATTCTTTGGAAATCAAAATTTAGAAATCATAATGCTTTGGAATCATAACCCTTTCCTTCAAACAGTTTAGATATTAATAATAGTATATAAAGTAAAATAGTTTACAAAATAAAATAATTTATATAAAATAGTTATAAGTTAATACAAATTATATTAAAATAATTAGTATATTTAAAATAGTTTACATTAAAAATAGTTATATTAAAAATAGTTATATTAAAATAGTTTATATTAAAAATAGTTTATAAGATAATATAAAATAGTTCAAATATAATTTAAAATACTTTATGTAATAAAATAGTTTCCTCAAATTTCACAAATCGATTCAACTCAACTCGGATTCCAAAATTCAAATTTAATTAAATCTCAAATCATCAATTTCAATTCGATTCAGTTTCTAAATAGACCATTTTAAATTATCATTTTCAAATACATATTTGAACCACAAAATAAGCCATTTCAATTTCAATATATTTCAAAGCTTTAAATATTCAACATTTGAAAACTAAATTCGATAATTTCATATATATATCAAATTCACTTTACTATTATTTAGATTTGAAATATTTACTTGATCATTTCAATAACATCTAAATCCAACTTCAATTTACAAATTTAAGTAAACAAAAGATCCCATTTAAATTTATATAAATTTGAAAATTTCATTTAAGTCGCTTTAACCAAATCCAAGTTAAAAAATCATATCTTTAAAATTTCAATTTCAATAAATTTCAAATCAAACTTATTTAAGTATAATTCTTAAATAAATATAATTTCAAAACAATTTCAAATTTATCTTTTAAACCTGAATCAATATAAATTCTATATTTGAGAATATATATTTTAAATAAATACTTAAACATATTATATATCAACTTTATTAAATTAACTTTAATAAATCTTTAAAATCGATATTTATTAAAAACCGTATATTCCTTTCCAAAACCATAGAAATCATTCTTTTTATTTAAATATTTATATATAGACCAACGGTGTCTGTATATAATTTTCTATCCTATGGTCAAGTGATACGGATATTTATCATTTCAATCCGTAATTTAAATATATATATACGGGTATATATCTTTTCAACCCGCAATCCCAAATTCAATGTCAATGAAAATCGCTTGGGTTTATCATTTCAACCCATAACGATTTTCTCCTATTCTACAGATCGTTCGGGTATGTGTCATTTCAACCCATAGTGAATTTTATATTAACAGGGAACTTGCAGAGTGATAATAGATATGATAATAATATAACAACAGTAACAGGCATATAGCATCAGGGATAAATAACAGATAATGGTGTCAGATGTCACAGGTGAACAAATACAGATAATGGCATATATATATCAATGTAAATAACTAGCAGCAGCATATTTCAATTTTCGTTTCAATTGAAATTAAATTTAACAAATATAAGAACGTTAATCGAGAGTGATAGCTCACCTTTCGAGGCTAGAGATGAACGAGACCGAGATGAGTAACGAATCCAAGCACGAATCCCAAAACGAAGCACGATTGAACGCGAATTTGACGACAAAGCTGATAAAAGGGATTGGCGAAATAAATCAGACTGAATTGATGAAGTCAATTAATATAAGTGAACCTATATATAATTATATATATATATATATATCTATTTACATCATATTCTAAATCCAAACACATTTTATATTAAATAATTACTTATTAAAAATGCAAAATATTTACACATTTAAAATCTATATATACATATGATCAAAATCCATATCCAAATATAATAAAATCAATAATAAAATATATAACATAAAATCCATATATATACACAATTGATTATATACGGCAGTGCTGTACTCAAGTTTTACAGAAAAATACATACACTATTATTATAACAGACATCAGTATATGCTAACTATAAAAGAAAACTACAAACAAAGCTTTATAATTCATATATACTCGTATATATATCAAGCTGAACCCAACATATACAGGCTGTATAAATATTTAACTAACATGGATATACTTTTATATATATACTGTAAATAAAGTATGGATTAATATAACTTATATACACTGTAATCTATATGCCGTAACTAATATATGAGCAGTCTAGAATAGTGTGTGTATGCTTTATAACAAGTTGCATATGTAAAACATTTTATATAACACACGTAACTTCACAGACACAAAACAAGCAAGATATATATATATATATATATATATATATATTAAACCAACTTATATTGACAGTTCATATAACACACATTATATAGGTGCATATATACTTTAATAAAACTGAAATATAACACTATATATTATAACTAACTATACTTAAAATATAACAAAACTTTTATACATAGTTATTTAAACATGTTAACTAATATATTATAAAACTTGAAATAAATGATAAATATATATATTCAATAGTTACAGTACTAACATATAATACAAACAGATTTATATATTCATTAACAAACAATATAAATTACCTTATTATAGAAGAGAGGAGAGATGCATGAGATTTGAAGGCTGGCAAAATGTAAGGTCTGGGAAGAGGGCAGTCAAGGTGGCTAGTGTAGGCGCGGTGCTCGGCGGAGGGAAGGTGACCAGAGGTTGAAAATAATGGCGCCAGGGCTGTGCGCGGCTATGGGCATAAGGTGATGGGCAGCGGCCTGTTGATGGCTTGGTGGCGGTTCGAACTGTGGTAGGGCAGAGCAGCTCGCAAGGGAAGGTGGCGAAGGTGGTTGTCGGCTAGGAAGTGAAGAGAGGGGAGGCTGTCGTTGGGTGCTCGGCGAAAGAAAAGGTGAGGAGAAAAACATGTGAGGTGAAGCTATGGTGGCTGCTGTGCTAGGTCGGCTGCTAGAAGACGAGGTGGGGTTCGGTGATTTGTCGGGGTTGGTCAGAGTTTGCGTGGCTGTCGTCGTGATGGAGTGGAGGGCTGAGGCCGATGAGATGAAAAGGGAAGAGGGTGTTGTAAGGTGGAG
This sequence comes from Allium fistulosum, assembly GCA_030737815.1. Classification (NCBI taxonomy): domain Eukaryota; kingdom Viridiplantae; phylum Streptophyta; class Magnoliopsida; order Asparagales; family Amaryllidaceae; genus Allium; species Allium fistulosum. Next base: position 460,119,266 of record CM060905.1, read on the forward strand.
TGGGTGAGCAACGGTGGACGTGCAAGGCTGACGTGGGGCGGTGGAAAATTGAGGGAGGCGGAGATGAATTGGGTGGTGCTATCGATGGTGGTCAAGGCACGGTGGGAAGCTTGAAGGGAGGATGCGTGTAACGCCCCACCTCTATACCCACGCTAGCCAAGAACACTACGGTGTAGTGCTGTCAACTAGCACGGAGAATAAGGCTGTTGAGGAGCGACCATCTATGTAATTGCCTTGTGCGAGCACCGATATGTCAGATAATAAAACATTGCATTTCATTTTTAGAGGAAAACCCGACATACCGATACAAACTCAAAGCTACTACACAGCGGCTATAATAGTTTAGGACAATAGATATAAAAATAACACAGATAACATAAATGTGGAATAAAGATGGAATGAAAAGTCTCATATATATATATAATAACTGATATCAGTTACAATACATTTGACACAGTACAAATGATACAACTACAACTGTCGACTCAAGAAGTTATATATACAAGTACATTATCGACTAATATACATGAATACATTATCATCTTAAAACAGACACACTGACTACTACAACAAGACGAAGACCACTTCAAATGATATAAAAAGTCTTCATAGCTCTAGCAGCAACCCAAAGCTAAAAATCTACAACCTGTAAATACTCGGTCTGACCCGAGTATTACATTCAAAAGAAAATAATACCCGGATCAGTCTAATTCAAACTCAGTTATTAGTGCATAGAAGCAATAATAATCAATCTCAATATAGATGACAGTCACAGAAATCTCGTATATCCAACTCTCGATACGAGAATTGGATAACGGCAGATATAACACTAAACAGTGTTAATCCACAAAACAGAAATCCAAAGCAGTTTAAGCAATTGAAATGTCAATTTAAAACAACAGTGATGATTGGCTGCAGTACACGCTAACTTATACTGCCTCGCCAATATAGTGTATCAAATACTCAGAAGATCAATGAATCCGAAAGTCAATAAATCCAACACAAATCAAAAACGAACCATTTCAAAATACGCTTAATAAAACAGAAACAGATGACATCAGATCAAATTAAATCTCGGTGTGGCTGCAGTACACGCACGCGTGCACTGCCTCGCCACTACCGTACGTCGAAATTGCAAAGGTCAAGTCACACTAGCGTGACTCAACACAGTTGCAAACAATTTGAATGCAACAGATCAAACAGTGGATTACAAGACAGTTTGCAAGCAGTTCGAGGTGGAAGTGCCATCAGAGATCAACTAAAAACAAAGTAAGCCCAAGTGATCAATGATAGGAATGCAACTGTCTGTTCAATATCCAAGCAGGTCAAAACACTGGATCAAGCAAGTTATAAACCAAAGACTACACAAGCAAGAACAATGAATTAGCAAACTGAAGGTGAGAGCACCAAGGATATGGCACTACAACACTCAACAGAAAAAGACGCAGATCAGCCTCCATAGAAATTAAGGTCATCGGTGAAGCACAATGACCAAATGCAAATAGATACAGAGCATCAATGCAATGTATCGGATTCGAGAACAAAGGCAGTGCAGCAGCATAAAACTTTATCTAAGAGAATACGAAATATGTACACAAGTGATGGTACATTACAAACTGCACATGGCAATTGAATCAGGGGTACAACGGTGGATTAGATCAAATAACACCAAGTAAAGAACTCAATCAGAGAACAATACTGCAACTCAACTACAAGTGTTCGACCACTCCAGAGAGTAGTTCAAATGCAAATGAACTCGAACAGTAACCCAGGCTACAAAGTGTGCAAAGTACAGACTGCAACCAAGACCAGCAACGCCAACGTGACTCAAATTGTAAATGAAGGTCTAAAGTCACTGACTCAAAAGTCCTAGTAAACATCAAGCAATCACAGTTTGAATACAACAGTTCAACAAGACAAGTGCAGACAGACAAGGCACAAAGTGCACAGGAGATAAAAGTGCAGGTACAACAGTGCACATGTACAACTGCAACTACAACATCAAGTACAACAGTGGAAACCTGATATCAGTGAACAAGGAATGGGCAGAAAACCAGTCAAAGATCACCAGTAACCAAAATGTCAGGCAGTGGCCAAAAGTCAGATGATCAGAGAAGAGACTCCCATCAAAGACAACAGTAGACAATTCGAACAGGATGGAGATCAAAATAAGGTAAAGACACAAAGCATATCAAAGTGAAGGTAGAAGGTAACTCGAAGTTCAAGTGAACCAGCGCATTAAACAAATGTCAAAGCCTATGATCATCAGTAAACAGAACGAACCAGTGAGGAGGTTAAAGCCAGAAATTCAAAAGTTTCACAAATCCAAACAGTACACTTTAGTTAAGAAACAAGTCAAAATATCCTCACAAATTATCAACTTGCCAAAGTCAGGTAACAGTTTCCAACTAATAGAATCAGCAAGTTCGAACAAATACAGATCATAGCCATAATTGTCAAAGGATTCGAATCAAGCCAAAATACACACATATTCAAATGTCATGGAACGACAATCGAACAAATCAGAAATCACTAGAATTCAAAGCAATAGTAGCCCAGAATCAAACAACGGAATTCACGAATAAAAGAGAATAAATTAGATGTGAGCGAAGAATATCACTCACCTTGCTTCGAAGAATCAACCAAATCCCGCAATTGAAATCGACAGGAGCCCAAAATTCGAAGAGGGCGAACGAGACGAACATGCCCTAATCCGCTGAGAGGACAATCGAGTTGCAATTTCTTCGAAGCCCTACTTTGGAGACGAAGACGAATGAGAGGGATGAACGAGCAGCCGCTAATTTTTGAAGCCCTAGTTTCGTGAAAAGGAACGAAGACGAGCCACCATTTTTATTTTCTTTCGTTTGTTTTAGGTTTCGAACGAATGGATGGATTCCAAAGGGGGGACCGAGTTTGGTTTGATAATCACGGCAACAAAAGAAATGGGCCAAGACAAATTTTAAAGCCCGTACAACAACGATGAATATACGAAAGAATTTCAATCGATTAAAATCTCAATAACAATCAGCTATTGATATTATCATTAAATGACGATAATTAACTGCTACGAATTTGCGGGTTGTTACAGACTCCCCTCCTTAAAGAAATTGCGTCCACGCAATCATAGGGAATAAATGGATAAAAGGTAACAACCATAAGAGCATAACAATGTCGAATGCATAAGCAAAGCAAATGCCAGCAGGGAAAGTATTAGATATGAAATCAAAAGGTTCGACTGATTCAAATCAAAAGAATCAACATCATGGGGATTAAGAAATCAAAATCAGACGACTATCAAAAGCAAGAATCAATCGAGTTCCAGCATTTAAAAGAAAAGGAAAACAAAGCTGAAATCACATACAGAGCACGAATTGAATGTGAGTAAATCAGATTACTCACTTGAATTGCCAGAGAAAAAGACGAAGCTCAAATCTCAAAATCGCAAATATTCAATCATCAAAAACGATAATCGAATTTTACAAATATCTGATTATCAAAAACGATAATCAGAAATCATAAACATTCGATTAATCAAATCGAAAAATATTTAATTATCTCAAACGATAATCAAATTTCACAAATATCTGATTATCAAAAACGATAATCAGAAACACAAATATTCGATTGATCAAATCGAAAAATATTTAATTATCTCAGACGATAATTAAATTGGAAAATATTTAATTATCACAAATGATAATCAAATTTCACAAATATCTGATTATCAAAAACGATAATCAGAAACACAAATATTCGATTAATCAAATCGAAAAATATTTAATTATCTCAGACGATAATTAAATTGGAAAATATTTAATTATCACAAATGATAATCAAATTTCACAAATATCTGATTATCAAAAACGATAATCAGAAACACAAATATTCGATTAATCAAATCGAAAAATATTTAATTATCTCAGACGATAATTAAATTGGAAAATATTTAATTATCACAAATGATAATCAAATTTCACAAATATCTGATTATCAAAAACGATAATCAGAAACACAAACCTCCGATTATCAAAAACGATAATCAGAAGTCGTAAATATTCAATTAACGAGTCCGGAATTAACCGAAGTAGTAAAAGTATGGTTCCATACTCCTTACTTTTGCTAAATCGTTTAAATCTCTTTATCGTTTCCTTGAAAGTGAAGAATTGTGTGTTTAAAAATAACATTTCACATTCTCAAACGGACAAGTCCGGAATTAAGCGAATCAGTAAAAGAAAGGGGTCATAGTCCTCGATTTTTCTGAAACGTTTAAATCGCTTCCTCGTTCCTTTGAAAATGTAAACCGTAAAAAAAAATTTGAAAACAATTTTAATTTATATTTTTGAAACAACTTTTAAAAATAAAGAATTTTGAAAACACGTGATTAAATTAGCAATATCAGTGTTGCGGGAGAACCGCTTGTAAATCCATTTCAAAATTGACGGTTACCGAAGTTAACACGTCAAAGTCTCATCAAAATAACTGGCATCAAAATATAATACCAAATGAATTTTCATTCATCAAAAATGTCACAAGAATCTTCTCAAAGATAAAAAGGGATGTCATACCCTAAACTTGTATTCATAACAAGTCAATAACACATGAATTCACCAATGCACAAAAATTGATAAACATATCAATAGAAATCACGAAAATTGGTGAAGCACAAAATTCCAGAAATCATCACAAGAAATCCAGAAAACACATAAATAAGGGGAAAAAAGCCTATCAGAAAACGGGAGTATGAAAACTCCAAAACACCGGTATCACAAGACGAGACGCTATCTCAAGGTAGCCATCCATTAAATTTTTGAGCCGAAGCTCCACATGAACGGCCCGAAGACCATGGGTCGCTACCCCATTTCTATGTGATGGTGAAACATCACACAAGCGGGGTTTAGTCTCCCTCGTAGACAAAGAAATATGCGATGGCGAAACATCACATAATCGGGGTATAGTCTCCCCGTAGACGAATGTGATGGCGAAACATCACATGATCGGGGTATAGTCTCCCACGTAGACGAATGTGATGGCGAAACATCACATGATCGGGGTATAGTCTCCCACGTAGACGAATGTGATTGCGAAACATCACATGATCGGGGTATAGTCTCCCACGTAGACGAATGTGATGGCGAAACATCACATGATCGGGGTATAGTCTCCCACGTAGACGAATGTGATGGCGAAACATCACATGATCGGGGTATAGTCTCCCACGTAGACGAATGTGATTGCGAAACATCACATGATCGGGGTATAGTCTCCCACGTAGACGAATGTGATGGCGAAACATCACATGGTCGGGGTATAGTCTCCCACGTAGACGAATGTGATGGCGAAACATCACATGATCGGGGTATAGTCTCCCATATAGTCTCCCACGTAGACGAATGTGATGGCGAAACATCACATGATCGGGGTATAGTCTCCCACGTAGACGAATGTGATGGCGAAACATCACATGATCGGGGTATAGTCTCCCACGTAGACAAATGTGATGGCGAAACATCACATGATCGGGGTATAGTCTCCCACGTAGACGAATGTGATGGCGAAACATCACATGATCGGGGTATAGTCTCCCACGTAGACGAAGAGACATCGCTCAATCGCTAGTCTAAATCACAAAAATGATCGTCATGATCATAAGGAAGTGTCAATTACACTAAGCTAGTAAATATAAGAGTTTAGCTTCATGTCCCATAACCACTTGCTTAACCCAAATATTTACGAACAGATTGTAAATCTCCACTAGGAAATTGTCACAAAAAGGGTTCAATCGAACAAGTCCAAGAGCTAACCGACGAAGTGAACGCAAGCGTTTCATACCACTCGTTTTACTAAGTCGTTTAAGTCGATTTCTCATTCAAGTGAAGTAAAGGCTTGTATATACTAATAGATTGGAAACCCGTTTAAGAAAAAGAGTTTTATAGTAAAATAGTTTTGAAACTGTTTGGAGAAAAGGATTTTAATATTTACTATTAGTATAGAAAACCTTTATATTTTTAAAGTGACAAATCACAAAAATGATTGTAAAAACAATCAATCACAAGAATTCACATACGAAGATGTGAATAGAATCCAAAGAATTCGATTCCAAATTCATCAAAGTAGGAATACCAAAAATTCCAGAAATAGAAGTTATCAAAATCGACAAGGGGGATAATAACTAATTAGAAAAGAAGAATCGATTATCAACTGGAAAAACAAAGCAAAACGAGCAGAAATGCATAAATGACTTCAACAAAAGTAAGAATCAAGTCAATGTCGAAGTCAACAATTAATAGCCGCAGTCGAGTACAAAATGATTCAATCATCATTCTCCAAGAAAACAACGGCAAACAAAATCAAAGTCTTGAAAATCAAGAAATTAGCAATTCCTCAAAAACAAAGTGACCGAAGTCGAATGGAATTCAAGATGAGGAAAACACAAAATATCAAGTTCAAAATCGCTGAGACTCAAACTAGATGTGAATGAGAAATCAAAATCACTCAATTTGCAACTGGTCCAGCTATTTTTCATCACAGTGTAACAGGTACACAATGACACTCATAGCATAGAACAAAAATGGAACAAAGTCCAAAAGTCAAAATGGCTTTAATTTGCCAAATTAAAACAAAATCAACATCGGCTAAATCAATTCAAAGCCGAAAACACAAGAATAAGCGTTAGGAATTCATACCTAACAGTCAGAAATAGTCATATGTAAAGATGAGAGATAAAGGATCGACAAATAGTTGTAACACATGTTCCATCTAAGTTATGTTTTATAATTGTCCTAAACCCCTGGCTCTGATACCAAGCTGTAACGCCTCACCTCTATACCCACGCTAGCCAAGAACACTACGGTGTAGTGCTATCAACTAGCACGGAGAATAAGGCTGTTGAGGAGCGACCATCTATGTAATTGCCTTGTGCGAGCACCGATATGTCAGATAATAAAACATTGCATTTCATTTTTAGAGGAAAACCCGACATACCGATACAAACTCAAAGCTACTACACAGCGGCTATAATAGTTTAGGACAATAGATATAAAAATAACACAGATAACATAAATGCGGAATAAAGATGGAACGAAAAGTCTCATATATATAATAACTGATATCAGTTACAATACATTTGACACAGTACAAATGATACAACTACAACTGTCGACTCAAGAAGTTATATATACAAGTACATTATCGACTAATATACATGAATACATTATCATCTTAAAACAGACACACTGACTACTACAACAAGACGAAGACCACTTCAAATGATATAAAAAGTCTTCATAGCTCTAGCAGCAACCCAAAGCTAAAAATCTACAACCTGTAAATACTCGGTCTGACCCGAGTATTACATTCAAAAGAAAATAATACCCGGATCAGTCTAATTCAAACTCAGTTATTAGTGCATAGAAGCAATAATAATCAATCTCAATATAGATGACAGTCACAGAAATCTCGTATATCCAACTCTCGATACGAGAATTGGATAACGGCAGATATAACACTAAACAGTGTTAATCCACAAAACAGAAATCCAAAGCAGTTTAAGCAATTGAAATGTCAATTTAAAACAACAGTGATGATTGGCTGCAGTACACGCTAACTTATACTGCCTCGCCAATATAGTGTATCAAATACTCAGAAGATCAATGAATCCGAAAGTCAATAAATCCAACACAAATCAAAAACGAACCATTTCAAAATATGCTTAATAAAACAGAAACAGATGACATCAGATCAAATTAAATCTCGGTGTGGCTGCAGTACACGCACGCGTGCACTGCCTCGCCACTACCGTACGTCGAAATTGCAAAGGTCAAGTCACACTAGCGTGACTCAACCCAGTTGCAAACAATTTGAATGCAACAGATCAAACAGTGGATTACAAGACAGTTTGCAAGCAGTTCGAGGTGGAAGTGCCATCAGAGATCAACTAAAAACAAAGTAAGCCCAAGTGATCAATGACAGGAATGCAACTGTCTGTTCAATATCCAAGCAGGTCAAAACACTGGATCAAGCAAGTTATAAACCAAAGACTACACAAGCAAGAACAATGAATTAGCAAACTGAAGGTGAGAGCACCAAGGATATGGCACTACAACACTCAACAGAAAAAGACGCAGATCAGCCTCCATAGAAATTAAGGTCATCGGTGAAGCACAATGACCAAATGCAAATAGATACAGAGCATCAATGCAATGTATCGGATTCGAGAACAAAGGCAGTGCAGCAGCATAAAACTTTATCTAAGAGAATACGAAATATGTACACAAGTGATGGTACATTACAAACTGCACATGGCAATTGAATCAGGGGTACAACGGTGGATTAGATCAAATAACACCAAGTAAAGAACTCAATCAGAGAACAATACTGCAACTCAACTACAAGTGTTCGACCACTCCAGAGAGTAGTTCAAATGCAAATGAACTCGAACAGTAACCCAGGCTACAAAGTGTGCAAAGTACAGACTGCAACCAAGACCAGCAACGCCAACGTGACTCAAATTGTAAATGAAGGTCTAAAGTCACTGACTCAAAAGTCCTAGTAAACATCAAGCAATCACAGTTTGAATACAACAGTTCAACAAGACAAGTGTAGACAGACAAGGCACAAAGTGCACAGGAGATACAAGTGCAGGTACAACAGTGCACATGTACAACTGCAACTACAACATCAAGTACAACAGTGGAAACCTGATATCAGTGAACAAGGAATGGGCAGAAAACCAGTCAAAGATCACCAGTAACCAAAATGTCAGGCAGTGGCCAAAAGTCAGATGATCAGAGAAGAGAATCCCATCAAAGACAACAGTAGACAATTCGAACAGGATGGAGATCAAAATAAGGTAAAGACACAAAGAATATCAAAGTGAAGGTAGAAGGTAACTCGAAGTTCAAGTGAACCAGCGCATTAAACAAATGTCAAAGCCTATGATCATCAGTAAACAGAACGAACCAGTGAGGAGGTTAAAGCCAGAAATTCAAAAGTTTCACAAATCCAAACAGTACACTTTAGTTAAGAAACAAGTCAAAATATCCTCACAAATTATCAACTTGCCAAAGTCAGGTAACAGTTTCCAACTAATAGAATCAGCAAGTTCGAACAAATACAGATCATAGCCATAATTGTCAAAGGATTCGAATCAAGCCAAAATACACACATATTCAAATGTCATGGAACGGCAATCGAACAAATCAGAAATTACTAGAATTCAAAGCAATAGTAGCCCAGAATCAAACAACGGAATTCACGAATAAAAGAGAATAAATTAGATGTGAGCGAAGAATATCACTCACCTTGCTTCGAAGAATCAACCAAATCCCGCAATTGAAATCGACAGGAGCCCAAAATTCGAAGAGGGCGAACGAGACGAACATGCCCTAATCCGCTGAGAGGACAATCGAGTTGCAATTTCTTCGAAGCCCTACTTTGGAGACGAAGACGAACGAGAGGGATGAACGAGCAGCCGCTAATTTTTGAAGCCCTAGTTTCGTGAAAAGGAACGAAGACGAGCCACCATTTTTATTTTCTTTCGTTTGTTTTAGGTTTCGAACGAATGGATGGATTCCAAAGGGGGGACCGAGTTTGGTTTGATAATCACGGCAACAAAAGAAATGGGCCAAGACAAATTTTAAAGCCCGTACAACAACGATGAATATACGAAAGAATTTCAATCGATTAAAATCTCAATAACAATCAGCTATTGATATTATCATTAAATGACGATAATTAACTGCTACGAATTTGCGGGTTGTTACAATGCGGATGGATGCATAAAATAAATCTTAGATTCATTTTTTCCAAAATGAAGGAACAAAGCAGAAGAGAGAAGGTATGAAGAGGAACCAACCAGAGATAATTTTGAACTAGGGAAAAGCAAAAGTCACAAATAAATTCCTGGGAATTGTAAAAAGGGTACGCACGTGAATTCAGAAAGTAATCAATGCAAATCACTGTTCGATTTTCCACCGTTGGTAAATTTGAATGGACACGGAAAATCAAAGTTTAAAACAAGTGGGTACCGATTCGGCTAACCATTACGCAGATTCCGATGTGCATCAGACTTCAAAACACAGAAGTGAATATACCGCAGAGACCAGCACGACGAGACGATCAAAACGGTATACAGATATCAGTGGTATGATTGAATTATAAAAATTCGAATTTTCTACTGGCGGAAAATGCAGCAAAAATGCAGAAAAATAAGATCGACGGAGCTAAAGAAGTCCAAATTTGGAAAAACGAAAAATGACGACTTAGTCAGAAGATGAATTAGAATTTTTCTATGTAAAAATATTCAGGTTTGGAAAACATTTTATTATCATCAATTTTAACTGATATAAATTGGTTACACTAGAAAATAAACTTCCAAATTATCTGATGAAAATTTACTAACTGCTATGATTAATTAGACGCATTCCAAATATCAAATTTTTATTTCAAAATTTTATCGTTTAAAATTTGACAAAATTTCAACTAATTACGTTATTAGAACAGTTAAAATTTACGGGTCGTTACAAAGACAATGAAGTTGAAGGCGGGGATCTTCATAATGGAAGGACTGCTTGTTGATAATTTCGGAGTAGCTCCCGAGATAAATAAGTAGCAGTGGTCCCTTTATTCTAGGATCTTCGTATGCAAGGACTACTCGCAACTAATCCTAAGGGTAATGCCCAACAGCGTATGGTAGGAGAGTGCCTTTAGTTTGTCTGCTCCAAGACAACTTGTATGGATGGATGTCTGACTTTGCAGATCACGGTGCATTAATCTCTACAAATGTACATTTGTTGGTGGTGTAGGAGGTAACCTCTCTTATACTTAACACCATTCTTTGAGACATACGAGCTCATAGGCGGTATTTTTTTTTGAAATCAATAGTATGTTGTTTGAAATGGAAATGCTGCATTTTAAGTGAAAATGTTCTAAGAAAGGTAAACGTTACCTCTAGCCTCACACCTGGGGAATTGTGAAATAGGGGTTGCTTTAAGGCTATGTGGTTTGCAACCATAAGGGTATGATATCACCTTTCTAGGTTTATTTTATACCCGGTATGACATCGGGTAAAAAAAATATGGTGTATGGTGTGAGAGCTCTCAGATAGGTCAGGAACGACCATGGTGATACCATATTCGGTGCTATTTGTACCATCTGTTGGTCTTGGGTAGGCTGGTCTTAATTCGTAAAGGACCATATGTGGGTGGCCTCGATGCATTCCTCTAGATATACACTATGCAGGAGGTAGTCCCTTAGCTCGCTATTCGTTGGAAATCCAAATCTCCAATAAGTGCCTTCGATTTTAGTTGTAAACCTATTATGTTGTCAAATTTAACCAGTGTAACAATTTCGACTATTTGAATATGTTTATTTGTAAAGTTCTTTCAAAAGAATGTCATTAAAAATAATATCATTGGATTTTGCATAGAAATTTTTGGTTATCATATGGTAAATACATGTTCCATGTTTATATGTGGTGTGGTCTTATGAGGTACTCTTGTTTTCAAAAACTCATATTTTGAGTTTCTCACACCAGTCCCATGACTGATCCGGAGTTTATTTTCATTTTCCCTTAAACTCTGGATGCTCTATTTTTTTTGGTAACCTAGTAGTCAAGTTTTGTTTGGAGCATTTTGGAAGAGTATGGAGTTAGAAGATTCTTCAAAAGATTGTTATCTATTTACACCACACTCATGTACTATTGTATTCCACATTTGTAAGAACAGATATTTATAACTGTCTATGTTAAAGTTAAGTTAAACTTTGATATATGTATTTAAAATTTCCGCTATAAAGATTATATGTTGAAATAATATATGTTATTCCATTCGTGTAAGATTATGGTCTTTTCCTCTTTCTACCCTTGACCATCCGCCTCTCCGATGCTTGGATCTGCCGCACGTGAATACCGAGGATATATTAGTGTCGATTTCCAAGGGTCGAAAAGGCGGGTCATCACATTTGGTATCGGAGCTTAAGTTAAGTGAACTCCTGAGCTTGATAGGGGTAAAGTCTCATCAGAGATAGGGTTAGTAACACTCAAGGTTGAGTAACTCATTAAAGATAAGGGTAGTAACACCCTAGAATGGGTTGAGAGTATATTATATAAGAGCATGTATTTGTTAATGATATGCAAATGATTTTTGGTTTAGAAAAATATGGTAAATGAAATAATTTTATCTAGGATTATATTCTGAATATAAAGAATATATTTTGAGAATATATAGTTAGGTTTGTTATAACTTGAATGATAGTTGGAAATCAAGATTAGTAAAATCTAAGTATAAACATCTTGTGATTAGAATTTCACGGTTTGACTATAAGATGTTTAATAATAACACCGAGAAGATTAAGAGTAATGCTTTGGAAAAGGATTTAGATAATGAGAACTTTTATCTAAAAGGGGTTTTTAGGAATAGAATTTTCAAAGGATTTTATTCTAAGTATTGGTTAGGAGAAACAATATCATGTGCTTAGCAAACTATCACCCTTAACATTGTACAGTTAAAAAAGATTTATGTTGGGATAAACTTAGATTTATAACCTAACATTAGATTTAGTTAAGACAATTAAAATGCTTAGTATCTAAGTGTTTGTTGTTAATAATTGTAGAAACCCTCAAGCTACAGGAGAAAGTATTCAAAGGGGAGACCTCAAGAGCAAACTGGGGTGAGAAGAATGGTCTAATTATTCTTTCAAGTGATGAGGAAGAACCCAGGAAATGGGCACTTAGCAATATTATGCCCATTATTAAAGGAGAATTATATCCATAAACCTAACTAGATAAAGACGGTTACCCTATGGTTGAAATGCCTATATCTCCCCTGACTCCAGAACTTATTATAGTGTCTAGTGATGAAGAGACCCCTCAGGCCTTAGAAGGAATGTGGATCACTGACCTAGTAAGTTCAGAACTCGAACCGAAAGAAGAAATTCTGAGGAGGAGCCGATGGAAGAAGAATCTAAGCATAAAGAGGACCCGAACACTATGATATCCCATGAATCAGACAATAGCAGTAGAGACAGTAACGTCATATAGGAGATGGATGGTGACCATATTATTTGGTGTGAGGAGTCGTCAGATTCCCCCATTCATTGGGACAATATGGAAGATGAAGAGAAAGAATTTAAGGATCCTGAGGAAGAAGTACAAGGTTTAAAAGAACTAGAAGAAGGAGAAGTTATACAAGAAGTGCCAGCGGACTTAGGCATGTGCCATGGAACCAGTCCTGGCTTCCATATAAAGTGGATGTGATATTACAAATTGAGGAAAAGAAGCTAATAATGAACAAGATGATAGTGATGACGATAGAGAAGTCTTGTTTGATTTTGGATACAGAAATGGACCGTTAGCGTCGGACTCAGAGGGGTGATTATGATGTAAGATTGTAAGATTTGGATACGCCTATCTAGAATTAATATTATGTAGTAGCATATGTATGTATGGCTTATAAGGTAGTTATTTTTGTATCATTATATGAAAACCCAAGTAGAAGGACTTAAGAATGGTTTAAATATGTAAAGGGGAAATGATGTGTGTAACAAGGATGAATGTAAAATACTAAGCATGCATAATATAATTATGTCCTTTGTTTATGACTTTGTTCAAAGGTAAATACACAAACCACTTGAGAAAATTTCATAAGAATAAAACTATATCTTTATGAAATGTTTAAAAACTTAAATAAAAAATTTCTAAATATTATGTAGAAGATAAAAAGTATATGCATTTTACATGAATTATTTCATAACACAAATTTGGTCTAAAGATTTGAATACAGGATTTTGATATCCGAAAAGGATTTATCACTCGATGCTTTAGAGCAAACATTGATGAGGATTTATAGTCGGATCCTTACATTTTCTATCATAGTGGAGAGTGTGCAAGGAAAATATAAGATTCTGAGCCTGATCAAAAGCCGCACTAGAGAATCGAAGGATCAATACTAGTTCAGAAGTAAAGTTGTATATTCGAATAGTAGATCGAATCAGATATTGCGTACGTATAAGCTGTATACATTATACAGGTGTGAGTTTAAAAAATAAATATTTGGGCAAACACCTTTGGCTTTTGCGTTGTAATTTCAAGGACGAAATTCTTTTAAGGAGTGGAGTATATAACGACCCGCAAATTTATCACTTTGATAAATTATGCTTATTTTTAAAATATTCAAATATAAGCCTTTTAACATAGGTTATGTTGTCTTGAACAATAAATAATGATGGTAATCTTATTTTGAATATGCATTTACAAGAATATATACTTTGGAAAAATATTGATAAAATGGCCGAAAACCGTTTTATCAATAAAAACCTCTATAATTATCAAAATTCGCGCATGGAGCTAGATACATCACTTATTTATCAATATAAACAAGAATATGAAATAAAAACATTTATTTTATTTTAGAGAATAAAATGTATTTATGACATCATCAATAATGGCGCCATAGTTAATAATTGATTTAATGAACTTAAATTAAGATTTAATTATTTAATCATTATTATAATTATTCAAATAATTGTTTTAAAATGATAATAATTTATTTTAATTAGTTACATAGTGATAGTAAATCATTTATACTAGTTTTATAAAGATATATACTTGATTTGAAAATATAAGAAAATTTGTATCACTTTATCGATATAACATCAATTTTTGTAAACAATTGTTTAATATTAATTTATATGGTTTTTGTAATTCAAATGAGATCGTTTTAATTAATTAATAATAATGGGAAAAAAATTCAATTTTTTTTACATTTATATGTAAATTAATTTATAAGTGAAAATGTGACCGGGAATCGGCTTCCTGATTTGCAACTGTTTAACGAACGGAAGTTGTTCAAAGGTTTTGCAACCTTCTTTATATGTCTTATGCATATATATAACATACACATGAAGAGAAGGGAGGTGTTGAAGTAGGAAAAGTGAGAGAGTGGTCTAGTTCGGGCGGCCTCTACTCCCTCAGTGGTTACCGACCCTTCCTTGGCAAATGAATGGAAAATGAAAGTGGAACTTCACTTTCAAGGTAAAATCAGATAGATGGAAGCTCACTACAAGCGGCAAATGGCACAGATGGGGTCGAAGGTACTTCCTCACTCGCAAAGGAAAGGGTGGATGGAAGACGCCCTCAAATATTTTGGTGGTTTCTCTAGAAATACCAAGAAAACTAAGGCTAAACTGATAGATGCTTTATAAATATAAGAAAGGAAGCTATACACAAGATCTACGAGCTTAAGGATTCTTCGCGTGAAGCCCAGGCTCCCCTCAGGGTGGTAGCGACACCCGTAAATGCACCTAGGAAGGATGGGATTGCCACCCTCACAGAGAAACTTAGACAGGAGAAGGTTAAAAGCAAGATGGGGTGGATTGCCCTACAGCCAACCATGGATGCTTTTTGTTATCTCTTTCCCTCGCTTGATCTGAGATTCCTTATTAATACAGTATATTTTGAAGTAACTACCGAGGATCAGACGGATCGTTTGGCAGGCACCAATTACGACCGAAGAATGAAAATCTGCATTGGAATTGTTCCGCCCTTGGCCAGCATACCTTAGTCATTTTGTAGTTAACACGGTCTCGTGGTTTTATAGCTTAGGATACTTTTGTAAATTTATGTTGTAGGGTACCCCTTTTCTTGTTTGTTTAAGCTCTATAAACGTGCCATGTGGATTAGTAATTTTTTTGTGAAATAGCATAGGTCCCTTGTGAGTATCTTGCTTGACCATGCTTTCCTTTAATTTTGTCTATTTGGGCTAGCTTAATTTTTGGTCCTCCCCTTCCGATCAAGGCCTATAGATTCTTGACTTGGAAGGTATTAAATGACAATGCTAAAGAATTATCTCTTCAAATCGGAAAGCAAACCGGTGTAGAAGATTATCCTAAAGCGTCCTTAGCTCTTGACGTCGTGTCGAAGCTTGTTGGTGCTTCTGCGCTACCACCGAGGGCAGATCCTCGTGTAGTCTCCTAATGGAAAAAGGCGGAACAAGACTTAAATGATTTCTTAAGGGCAAATTATATGAACTAAAGGATTACTACAAAGAAGCACGATTCATGCTTCTTAAGTAACAAGTGGGTGGTTCCGGTCAACATTCTTCATCGGGTGACCACTGACCTTGCTGACGATTCCTTTGAGGGCAGATTTTGGGTCGCAACATAGTCTGTTTCTATAAGTGTCAAAGTTTTTAGGTCAACTTTTGATGTAATTATTCGTGATAACAACTATATGATGTGTATGTAGATGTAAAAAATCATGTAGTCATGAGTTGACTTTAGTGAATATTAATAAATCTTTGGTTTTTGCGTTTATCAAGCAAGCTTTATGTTGTTTCTGTAATTGTACCTGATTTGTAAGTTGTTTTACATTTCTTCTTGCCATTTATGCTTAGCTCCTTGCATAATTTGTGATCTTTTTAATTCATGTGTATAGTATTTTTGTACTGGTTCAGCCGTCTAATATCCTTACATCCATTGTAAGTGTTAACTCTGTTATAGAAATTAACACAGACAGATTGTTATCCTGGTTCGGGCAGTCCAATATCCCTATGTCCAGTTCATTATATTAACTATGTTAGAGAAAATAACGTAAACATATTTTTTCCCTATGTCTAGTTCATTGTATTACTATTTTTTGTAATAGTTACATTGTTCGTTACACAAGTAACATAGATCATACAAAGTAAGGCTTGATGTGCTCTAAGTTCCATGTTCTTAGAACTAGATTTCCATCAAGTTTTAATAGTCGGTATGCCCCATTTGATTAAAACTTCTTCTATAACCAGTGGTCCTTCCCAATTTGGCCCCAGAGCCTCATCCATTAGGTCTTTTGTGTTAGAATTACTCTCTGTAGCATGAAATCTCCCTTGCAGAAGTTTCTTTCCTTGAGCCAGCACTGTAACTTTTCGCCATCCTTTGTTGGTATGCGGTTGACATGATTGTTGCCTCATCTCTTTTTTCTTGAATGAGATCATGGGCAGCTTCCTTTAGCTTTCTGTTCTTCTTGGTCATGTATGATATTCTTCTATGTGATGAGACCTCTACTTTGACGGGAAGAATGGCTTCGTATCCATAGGTTAAGGAAAATGGAGTATGACCGATTGGAGATCTAGTTAAGGTCCTATATGCCTATAATACAAAGACAATTTCTCCACCCACTTCCCCTTTGCCTTCTGCGGAATTTTCTTGAGTAACTTCTTGATAGTTTTTTTTGTTGCTTCGCCTTACTCATTTTCATGTGAGTGTGCAAGAAAGGAGAAACATTTAATTATGTCATTCCTTTCGCAGAGCTTTGTAAATTCTTTGCTTTAAAACTGGGTCTCATCATCAGAAATTATTTTGTGGGGGACTCCAAACCTAGTGACTATGCTTCTTACCACGATAGTGACCACCTTCTTCGAGGTGATCGTGGCTAGGGGTTCTGCCTCTACCCATTTGGTGAAGTAGTTTATTGCTACTACAACATACTACGCTCCCCCTTTTGTCATAGAAAGTGGTCATACGTCAAATGACCATGGACTAGCTAAGTGGATGACCTCGTGGGATGGCTCTCCAAAGATATTTGCAAACCTTTGACACTTATCGCATCTTCTAACAAATTCTCTCACATCCAGAAGTGTTGTGGGCCAATAGTAACCATGCCTCGGTACCTTCTTTGATAACTTGGCTCCCCTTGAATGATCTCTGCACTGCCCTTCATGCACTTCTCTCATGACTCGTATTCCTTCTTTGGAAATGCAACTAAGATAAGGGTAGAATACCCTCTCTTGTATAATATGCCATCACAGAAGGAGTAGTATGGAGCCTGATATCTTTATTTTCAAGCTATATTTCTATTTTGGGGTAGGGTTCCATTTGACAGAAACTGCTTAATGGGGGTCATCCAAGTGTTTCCTACAATTTGTTGAAGCGTGAGCTCGACTGAGGGCTACTCTCGATTTTCCTCTATTTCCTGGTCTTGATTCTCTGGAATCACTACTCGTTTGACTCGGGTTAGGACCTATACTTGGTTTACTTCTGTAATGCTTGGATCTGCCTAATGTCCTATAAGAATGGCTTTTATTTCATTTGCCACTTTTGTGCTTGCAATTTTAGCTAATGAATCGGCCAAAGAGTCATTCTCACATGGAATTTGCTCTATACCAAACTATTCGAACTGCTCTATAACTTTTTATAAAGTTCCACGTATTTGGCTAAAGTTGGCTCCTTCGCTTGGTAATTGCCCTGAAGTTTATTTACGACTAATTGGGAATCGCTGTGAATTTTAATATGGGTTACCATCATTACTTGAGCCATTCATAAGCCTACAAGGAGAACCTCATATTCTGCCACATTATTGGTTGCTTTGAACCCAAGCTGTACTGCCCCGGTTTCTGCTTATCTGGATAACCAATACACATCCAATTCCCGCCCCCTGTTCATTTGAGCTCCATCCATAAATAGTTACCAGAACTACGGAATAGCATCCTCTTCCTCTAATTGGGGTTTGGTTAGCAGTGTGCATTCCGTGATGAAGTCCGCTAGTTTCCAACCTTTGATTCCTTTTTTCGGATAGTAGGTGATATCGTATTAGATAAGCTCCATCGCCCATTTCACCAAGCGGCCCGATGTCTCTATCTTCTGTAGTATTTTCCTTAGTGGTTTGTCTATAAGGACTTTGGTGAGATGTTCTTGGAAATAGGGCCGTGGCTTTCTTGCCGTAAGGATCAGATTGTAGGCTAGCATTATAATGACTGTGTAATTTAATTTTACTCTTGACAAATGCTTGCTTGTGAAGTAAATGGGCATCTTGGTTCTTTTATCCTCTTGAACCATTGTAGCACTAATAGCTTTATTAATTACAACTAAATATGCATAGAAGTCCTCGGTCTACTTGAAATCATATTCCTTCATTACCTAATCGAAGAATGGTATGCATTTGTCATTTTCTTTGGAGATGAACCTACTTAGTGCACCTACCCTGCCGTTTAGGCTCATGAGATCTTTCGGCTTCATTGGGATCCCCATTCCCTTATGGCTTTAACCTTTTCTGAATTTGCTTCTATGTCACGTTCGCTGACTATGTACCCCTAAAATTTTCCTGATTGGATGGTAAAGTTGCACTTCAGGGGATTCAGCTTCATACTATACTGCCTTAAGACCATGAATGTCTCCTTCAGATCTTGTACATGGCTTAATGCTTCTTTTGATTTAACTAACATGTCGTATACATACACTTCAACAATTTTACTAATTTGCTTTGAGAACATTATATTAACTAATCTTTGGTGGGTTGCTCTAGAATTTTTGATTCTGAATGGCATGTGTAACGACCCCGAATTTAATTGCTTTGATTTGCGAATATTTAATTAATTTTAAATATTCAAGTAATAGGTTTTAATATGAAAATAAAACTCTTTTAAATAATAACTATGATGGTGAAATCATTTTCAATGTTTGTTTACAAAACTATATAGTTCGATGAAAAACAGAAAATGTGACTGAAAACCGTTTTATGAATTTTTGACGTTTCATCATATAAAAGTTGTTTAAAATGTTGTGTATAGATTTATGTGTGTGTATGTATTCACATGTATGCAAAGTTATGGACATGGATCAGTAATTTAGTTAGAGTTAAGTATAGTTCAATCAAGTTAAGTAAGTTAAAAAAATGTCACATCAGTGGAGACATTAAGTACAAAAGTACTTAAAACATGTTTAAACATGTTTTATCATGAAAAGGTGAAAGGGAGGCAAGGGAATTTCGTTGAAAACATAAAGGGGCATGGGTGATGAGGTGGCAGGTGGATGTGGAGGGGTAAAGTACAAGGGCATTTCGGTAATTTGGTATTTTTTCTTTATATAAAACAAATCTCTTAATATTCTTTTCCATTTTTCATTTCAACTTCCTTATTTCTAAAACTCAATCTTGTCTTCATGAGGACTTTAATGGACTCCACAAAAAATTTCTAATGTTTAAAATCGAAGATTCCATCATTTTAAATCCTTAGAAAACTTGTTTAAAAATTCACACCATTTTCTCCATATACTTGGAAAACTTGGATATGTGATATATATGCTAAGGAAGTTGACACATTGGTATGAAATTGGTGATTGAATTCTTGTCTGAAACTAGTGTTAGTTTTAAAGGATTCAAAAACATTTCAAAGGTTTCAACTTTGTTTCCATATACAAACTCTTACTGTATGTTTTGAGATAATTTAGCAAGTATTTAATGGTTTAGTTTTCAAAAAGGAAAACCATAAACATTTCAAGTTATGGCATCCATAGCGATAGCCGTTGTGGCTGCAGTTTCGATTAAAAATCCCATTTTCGCGAAATTTGGTTTTATAATTAAAAGAGTTTTAAAAATGTTTTATAAACTTAGTAATGATGTTTTAGAAGTTAATTAAAAATTTAATAATTATTTTTTTAATTAATTAAGTTTAGTATTTGTTAACCCACCTTTTGCCAAGGTAGTATACAAGTGGATTTAACCCAACAGACTTCACAATTATCAAGGCTAGTAGCCCAGAGTGATGATTGTGAGGTCCAAATATCAAGCGCAGGCAATTATATGAAGCGACGATCAACCAAGACCAATAGATAGACTCTTCAAAATATTCTAAGTACAGGATTAGTACCTCCCCAAGGCAAGGGATCGATGCATATCCCTTTCCCAAGGGGATTAGTACATATCCTCAATTTTTGTCCCGAACTAGGTGAGACCGGTATAAAGTGACAAGGAAGGCCTCATGAGGCTTCATTTCAAATTTCAAGTCGTTTGGAGTTTGTATGCTCAAGTATGGGCAAATTACTTCACCTAAGCAAGGGATCGGTATAAAAGGGATCGTATAAAAATGGATCGGTATAAAAGGGATCGTATAAAAAGGGATCGGTATAAAAGGGATCGGCATATTTCAGCCAACCAAGTACAACACAATGGAAAACAATCAATATCTCAAAATCCATAAGTCCAATGCATATGAAATTTTGTGAGAAAGGATGAAGAAAGAGGGATATCCTAGGGATCGCACCTTAAAAGGATGAAGAAAGAGGGATCGGCCTTCTTCCCTCTTAGGGATCGGCTAAACCCAACTTTATAGCAAAGATCGGTTAATATCTTAACATCTACAGATCTAATTGATATGAAACTTGGAGCACAAGCTAATTACAACATGTGGAACACTCCATAAGGATCGCACATCATCAAGAGTAAGTTGGAGGGATCGGCTATAATCAGCCTTCGTAGCATATTTTCACAAAGATCAATCTTTAACTCGAAATCTACTGATCCAATTGGCATGAAACTTGGAGGCTATAAATAATACAACATGAAGAAGCTCCCTTAGGGATCGTATGCCGTCTGGAGGAGTTTGGAGGGATCGGCCCCTATCCATCCAAAGGGATCGGCTGAAATCAAAATGTATGCAACACCACTTCACGGAAAATGCGATATCTCACAAACTGTAAGTCAGAATGACATGAAATTTGGAGGACAAGTAGCTAACATTGTAGGGAACCCCCAAAAGGGATGGCGTTGGAAAAAAAGGATCATTTTTCTGCTTCTCTTTATCTTCAACCTAGGCTACGCTCTACTAATTTTATTCTTGGATTTCAGATTGTAACTGTAAACAAACTACAGTATAATAAAAAGGATTATTCTGGAATGGACGTAGGCTGGAGTTACTCAAACCACTATAAATCTTGTCTCTTTTTACTTGCTTTCATTTTTAATTCGTTAGTTCTTCATATTATATTCCCTGCATTAGTTACTATTTGAGATCTATGATTGGATATTGGTGCTTTCGTATAACTGGGTGTTGGTAGCCAATTTTGACGCAAATAGTAATTAATAATTAATTTAGACTAAATAAGGTTTAAATTTTTTAATTAAGTGGAGATTAGTTTTAATTAATTATCTTTTAAAAACAAGACTAAAATCTAATTAATTATTGATTAAGCAAGATTAATGTTAATTAATTATGAGTAAAGTAAATTAATTGATTATGAGTAAAGTATATAATTTATTTTTAATTAACTATTATTTAAATATAGGGTTAATTATTATTTACTTAATTAATCAAGTGTTTAATTATTTTTAATTATAAATTAATTAAGGTTTTAACTTATGATAAATTATTTATTAAAGGTTTAGTTTATTATTTAAGTTTTAGTTAAAGATTATATCATGAAATATTTGAGATTAATTAATACTTAATTATTAATAATCGGCACATGAATATCGTGGATGTATTAAGTGTCGTCTTTAGGTGTAAGAAAGGCAGATCGTTACAGCATGACCTTGTAATAGCATAGGCCTTTGTCCATCATAAAACTAGTATGATCCTGATCTAATTCAAATATAGCTATCTGATTATATCCATAATATGCATCCATGAATGAAAGCAGTTCATGTCCACTGGCTGCATTCACCAACTAATCAATTCTAGGTAAGTAGAAGTTGTACTTTGGGCAGGCTTTGTTAAGGATGGTGTAGTCTATGCAGGTCCTCCATTTTCCATTGGGTTTATTTACGAGTACTGGATTGACGATCCATTTTGGGTAGTATACTTCCCTAATGAATCTTTTTTGCTTTCAACTTCTCAACTTCTTCATGTAGAGAGTTACACCTTTCTTGGTCCAGGGTTATGCACTTTTTTCTAACCAGATGTGCATCAGGATCGATGTTGAGTGCATGGAAAATGATGGCTGGATCTATTTCCACCATGTCTGAATTCATCCAAGCAAATACATCAGTTGATCATTTTAAGAACTCTATTGGTTTAATTCAAGCTTCTACATTGAGGTTTTTCCAATCTTGAGAACTTCTGTGGGGTCTTTTGGGTCAATTTGTATATCCTCAAGGTCATCTGCTGGCTGTGACTCTCTCTTTGTTTCCCTTTATCTTGGGTCTATTTCACTTTCTCCTTCCTCTTTAGGCTGAGAGGTGGCTGAGAATGATTGTGTCTGAGCCTTTTTGGAGAAGTATCATAGACTGAGTTATATTTGTCGATCATGTAAATATATTTCCTTTTCGGTTTTCTTACTGATGTTGTGGTCACTAAACGACTTGTTTTGTCATTAGTCACGGCACTTTGTGTCGGTTCAGTTTTTAAAACTAGCTTAGCCTTTTTCTATTATTGTTATTCTAATCGTAGATATTAAAAGAAACAACAGAGTAGATTTGAAAATTTTTATTGCTAGAGTTAATGTTTATATTGTATAATTCCCTAGCTAGCGATTTCTCTCCTCTAGCCGATCCTACTCCAACGGTGGTGTTAAATTTCATGAGCAGATCCTTGTGAGAGATAGCTGCCTCCATGTCAATCAGTGCAAGTCTTCCCAAGAATGCATTATGCAGTGATGGCTAGTCGATTACTAGAAAACTCGCATAGAAAGATTTGTGAAGGGGTGCAGTTTCGAAAGCGACTAGTAAGCAGGTTAACCCGATAGGAGTGGTTTAAGCGTTGTTGAAGCCAAATATAGGCTCGGGGCTAGGTTCCAACACTTCTACTGGAAGCTTCATCTGGTCATATGCGGACTTAAAAATCACATTTACGGAACACCCAAAATCTACAAAGATCGTTTTCATGGTGCATTTCGAGATCAGCATCATAATGACAAGTTGATCGTGATGTGGGAAAACAACTCCAGTAGCATCAGTTGCAATGAAAATTATATTATGTGCAAGTTATTGTCTTATATTTAATAGGGTTATTTGTTCCATTCTTTCTTCCTCCACATACCACTCTTGCGCCTTCTTCTCTTCCCAACGAAGCGTGGCCCCCTATGGATTTGAGGCTATGACTTAGACGGGTTTCCTGCTTGGTTTTCATTTGGATTCGGGGTGTGGTTCTTGAACCTTTCTTTGTTATTCTCTTTTTGGAAGCTGCCTATGTACCCTTTTTGAATCAACTTTTCTATCTTATTTTTCAAGTGTCAGCAATTGTATATGTGGCGGACATTTCCTCCATGGAAGTGGTCGTATACTCCACCTCGATTCTACTCAGCATTTTCCCCTTGCAAGCTCAGTCCTAATCATTTCATATATCTTCCTAGGGGTATGATTGAGGGGAGTTTTGTCTAAAGTTAAGCTCCTTCTATCTTTTTGTGGCAGATGTTATCCTTTTGCCCCTCTTTTCTTGTCATAGCTAGGAACAGAAGTTCTTTGAGATTGCACTACAAATCTAGCCTCTTCTATCCTAATATAGCCACTTGTCCTTTCATAGAAAGTCTTCATGCTATGACATGGTTTTCTGTTATTTTTGTCCCTTATAGTAATACTTCTTCAGATCCCGACATAAGCCACCATTAGCAGGACTTCTTCACTAGACACCTCAATCCGAAGTGCCTCAAGTTTAAAGCGTTTAATGAAGTTATGCAGGCTTTCACTCTTACCTTGCTTTATGCATGATGTGGTATTTACATCCGGGAAGCTTCTCTCCCCGAGTTGAGTTGCCTTAGAAAATATGTGGATAGTTGTTGCCAAGAGCGGACCACTCCTAGTCCATACCACCTAAACCATCTTGATGCTGCACCGGCTAAATTAACTAGAAATATTTTACATCAAGCCATCCTTCCTAATTTCAAAATGTCTATATAATACTCGAAGGTGCAGATGTGGTCGTTGGGGTTGGTAGTTCCATCGAATTTGTCAATCAATGGGGATTTAAAGTTGTTAGGGAAATCTTCTTATATTATCGTTTCACTATGTGGAAGAACTTTTTTCCCTTACTTTTCCCTGGTGCTTTTCTAGCACAGCTTTGCTAGCTGCTCTATACGAGCATTCAACTGATAAATCTCATCTTCCGTAGGATCTGTTTGGGATGAATCGCCATTATAAAGCAAAGTAATGTCATCATCTTTCATAGCAACTAAGCCTGCTTCTTTAGTAGTAGCCGATTAGTGTTAGCAGTTTTGATTTGATCTAGGGGTTAGCCTGGATCTTGCCTTTGAATTTGGCACTGATTTTTAGGCAGCATCACCATTCTTATTTCTAAGAGTGCGATTATCACCCATGCACTACATAGTCGGTGCAGTTAGTGAATGAAGGCGGTAAGCTGTGGATGGTTAAAGAGAGGTTGCTTAAGGTTAGTATGTTGGGCCATAGTCTTTTCTAATCCCTCCATATGTTGGTTCATTTGTTTAGTGAAGGGCTGGAGTGCAGTAAAAATTGGATCTGCGGGGACTTTCATTGAAGCTCCCGCCTCACCTAGGGCATTTGAGGATTTGAGTAGCTTCTTCGAGATTTTTGAAGCCAAGTGTAATTGTTCTTATGTAAGAGGGGGTGGAATCTATGGTATTGTATTTGAAGAAAATGCAGGTAAAATTTGCCGGAGGTTCAGGCCCTCCTTCTAATGCCAAAAATGTTAGTGAGTTTTTTCATCTCACAAACACCCAAGTATTTTTTATGAAGTAATCCTGACGCTGAATGCTTTTGCGATTATGAATCAACAAAATTAAGTGATATTAACTTTGCCTTAAAGTGGAGTAATTATATTACCTTTATGCGTACAATATTATAAAGTATGCATGCTAAAAATATGCATAATCAATTCGTTATCTCGGTATTCAAGCTGATGGGACAAAAAATAATAAAGTTGCAAAGTAAAGTATTGGATATAGTAAATAGACATAGACAATTTACGTTGTTCAGATGTTAAGGAATCATACGTCTATAGGTAAAATATCACTTTCCTCTCTTTATATTCTTAGTACAAACAAAAAATGGCAGAGAGTACAAAGTATTTTGTTTTTTGTACCCCAAAAAAGGTAAAGTGAAAATCCTCCTCTTTTTTGCTACATTGCCTTTTCTACTTATAGCACAGAGATCGTGGATCATCAACATCCTTCTTACACACTTTTAATATCCACCTTTGGACCACGTCATGTGTTATCCATCCATCTTATTTGTTTGATGTGAGTGGATTGCTGACGTATCTTTGGTGGGAAACTGTATTTTGAGCGGTTCAATTTCCGACTTTAGGCGGGTTCGAAATTGTAGCGGGAGTGTTTAAAATTGAGGGGGGAAAACCCAATGCTTTGAGTAGCCTGTATATCTCAGATTCAACGTAGCGCCATGCTTATATTTCTGCCTCCATGGGTAGATGGTATTGTCATGGGGTGCTGCCCTTTTTTTCCAGAGAGAGCTCACACCTTCATTGCTAGTTTAGAACTTCGCCTTTCTTCGTTGAATGTTGTGATGCCACATTGGATTAGTATTGCACTAACATTTATGAAGTGTATTGCGCCATCTATTCTGTAGTATTAACATATCACAATGTGAGATTAGCTAGGGTCTGGCTTCATTATTTGGTAGGAGAGATCGAGTTGCCACTTCAGAGGTGGTTACCATATGAGGATCTTTTTAATCTATTCTCGGTCATTGGAGGACTGCGCCGTCGCTCTTGTCTTTGAGTCAGGTCTCATGATCTTGGGGATGAGGTTGGGTCTTCTTGGTTTGCCTTTATGGTGTGAGGTTTGGTCCCTAGTAGTGGAACAGTCTTTTTCCCCATTCCATTCTTTGAGCTTTTGGTTTGTGGTCAAAGTTTGCAGGATTACAGCACAGTCTTTATTAATATGATATCGATATAAGTTTATGGCGTCGTCCTATCATATCAAGGTGGCGGCACCTCCTTATTATATTTTTCTCTGATACCAAATTGCGGTGAAGGCCTTATGGGTGCTTCAACTCTTCTGTGCAGTATTATAATGTCAAATCTGTATTCAGTAAGGAGCGTAGCTGTGCCTCCATCTTTTAGGGCCTCAGTGCAATATTATTTGAGTTCTTTCATCGCATCCCTTTCATTGCTTTACTCACATTATGGGTGCAGTCCCTTTATCTTGCTGCAACTTCGTGTTATCTTAGTGCGGCACCATCCGGGCTTATTTTTGTTTCTTTTCTTCATTTTGACTATTGTTGTGAGAGCAGTTCTTCCAGCTTGATAGTTACATCAAGCTTTCTTTGATAAGTTTGGGAAATATGGGTGTAACAGTAAGATATGTTAATTTGTAGGTTTAAAATGAATGTATTTAATTGAAATCTCATCTACATATTCTGTAAGTTAGGTAACTGGAATGGAATGGTATATACACCCTAATCTGGAAATTTGGGAATCATCTCAAAATTTGTTAAAAGTAAAATGTTGATAAAATTGTATATTTTATTCCAGATTAAACATAATTGGGTTGTAAATTGTTAATATTAGTTTGGATTACCCTAATTCGATTTGGAATATGAATTTTTATGTTTTAATTTATTGGGAATGTTGTGGGTACAATTTAGTTATATCCATTTTCATGTAAATTTCCATAAATAATCTAATTCCACAATTATGTATAAAAAGTGCATCGTTTGGAATAATAAGGAATATAGCAAAATGAAAGAGATGTGTAAAGTACTGATGTTCTTCTCTGTAGTTTGCGCTACCTATTTCAATAAAAGAAAAGAGATAATTTCTTGTAATTTCGAATGGAGCAAAAAGTCTCACTTTAGATAATTTATGAAAAGTTATAATAGTGATCCTCTTTTGAAAGGATAGCTCTAATATATTAAAATGTAGAAATGAATGTTCTTTACATAATGTATATATAAGTGTATATTCTAAAATTTCTAAGCGTAGAAATTAATGAGTTAGAAATAGGAATACACACACATGTATAACCGTGCATATCGATTAAAATACAAACATACATAGGGTAACAAATAAAGCGTAATAAATAATAAATAAATATATGAAGGTACTTGTATTAGTCATAATTAGGATGACAAGATATCAATGGCGAAGCAAACCATAGGATTAGGAGGTTGTGATTGGAAAAGAGTAGTAATTCCAAAAATTATTAATAATGGTTGCAAAATTAGTAGGGCAATAAATGTGTAGTTAATAGAAAGTTATAGAAATTTAATTGAGACATAAATGCATTGAATGTGATTGATTGTAGAATTTAATATAATATTTATGGGAAAATGGAATAGGCATAATAAGTTGAATTTGAAATGGATAATTAAATGTCATTAATGATTGTTCAATTTGAATAATAATGAACATTTATTATAGGTAATGACATTTATGGGACATCGGAGGGAAATATAGAATATACGTAATAAGCGCATAAGATAAAAATATGTTCGTAGTGAAAAATTATCTGATGACCCGCCTTTTCGACCCTCAAAAGTCGGCACTAATACATCCACAGTATTCACATATCGAGCATCCAAGTGCCGGAAAGCAAGATTGTTGGGGTGAAAAGAAAGAAAAGGCTGAACAGTATCTCACATTATGATGGGTAATATATAATATACAACAGATCTTTACAAAAGAAAACTTTAATATTCAACAACATCAGAGTCTAACCTATCATCAGCCTGGATAGTTATCACAGCATGTTCTTACAAATGCTTATAAATATAAACAAGTGAAACAGCGGAAATAAAAATACGAAAATACATTTTGAAGGCATCCAGCTTGTCTTCTGAAGCTCCAAAGATAACTCTGGAAAAATACTCGATATGACCCGAGTATTATAAGAAAATAAAACCTTGATTAGTCTGGTAAACCAGCGTGAGAAACTCAAATCAAATGGGTTGTTATATCTTATAAAACCTTTCAAAAATAAAGTTACTTCGTAAGACAACGCCGCACATAAACGCAGACGGGTTTTACCTTACGATAACTAAAACATTTTGAATAGAAAAATCCAGTGATATTATAATAGTGGCTAGGGATTAAAATAAATACTGAACATAGCTGGAATGCTTGCATCTCACAGTCCAGCATAGTAGGGCACCACTAAGTCCGTACGGCGCTTATTGGAGAA
This sequence comes from Allium fistulosum, assembly GCA_030737815.1. Classification (NCBI taxonomy): domain Eukaryota; kingdom Viridiplantae; phylum Streptophyta; class Magnoliopsida; order Asparagales; family Amaryllidaceae; genus Allium; species Allium fistulosum. The sequence continues at coordinate 460,148,063 of CM060905.1, forward strand.
TGGATTCTATACAATTACACGACTATTGGGGCACCGCCTTCCACAGTATACCTCTAAACAAAATGTACCGAGGGCCTCACATGAACCCCCTACAAATCAGGATCGGCCTACCCCTTACTGGATAGTACCAAATATTTCATAACCTCGGTTGCTTTACAACCTTTCCTCATGAGCTCACATGCATATACCAAATCCATAAATATCAATCTAGAAGGCTGATGACAATACTCTAATGGGTGCAACCCACATAGTCCTGAAGCATATCCCCTATTTTGGTCAATCTCGGTTGTGAGGCTTAAGGCTACGTTTTACCTTTTTAGCAAAACCCACTTGGAACGTTGCACTGCCTTCTAGGTAATAATGCAATGTCGGCATCCATCCATACAAGTTGTTCAGGATATGAACAAACCGAAGGCACTTCTTCTACAACATCCTTAGGATTAGTAGCAAGCAGCCATTGCACTTTAATGAACTCCATTTTCGATTCCATTATCTTTAGGATGTCTTCAATTCGAATGCTTAAGTTGGTTCGAAGTGGTTTTTGGATAAGTCATGTTTATCCGATCCTGGTCCCTCCGAACCGACAACCGATAGTTTTCCGTAAACTCAATTCCAGTTCTTTTGGAAATAAACAAACAATACATAAGAGCGGGGATCACCCCCTATCCGTTTAAGTGGACTGATCTTCTTATCATTTGTCCTAAAAGAACACAGCAAGTTTATACGTACAGTATAACATCATCGAAGATAACTAAACCACATAATTCTCATGTTTCTTCTAGATATTAAAGATAAAAATTGGTCAAGATTTGATAGTCGGTTATATAACTATCAAACAAACAAACAATTAAACATAGATTTAATTTCATATATAATCCACTAAGCCTCATTTAATTAATCTTCCATTAATTAAATCTCCTTCAATTATTTACAAAAAAATATTCATATACTTATCTCACCGATATAAGTATATTCTCAAACCATTTAAGAAAGATTTCCTATTTCAAATTCATATTTAATGGATCAAAAACATTGTCATTCAAAACATTTTTTTTATAAACCCAAACCATTTATCCTTCGATGTTAAGTATGGAAAAAGGCTTCCATTCCACCATAATTAAGAAGGATTATCTATTAATTTCATAAACTTGATTTTTATAATTGATCCAATTCGTATATGTAGATAATACTTTATACACCAAACATCAATCTTCGATTTCAACGTTAAACCATCCTTCGGACAACAACAAAGTCTTTCAAGTTGGGATACCACCTTGACCTAACAACATTCTTACCTTTTAGGATAGGTAGAAGTTTCCCTACCTCGAAGTTTAATGTCAAGTATATGGTTTCAAAAATCTCTATATACTATTCATTTAAAATCTAATTTTTGCAAACCAAACTACTTTCCAAATTTCCAAGATCTCTTTCCAATTTTATAAATTTCTATTAAATCCTTAATTTAAAAATAATTCTCTTTTATAAAACAATTTATTAAATTTAAACACCTTTTATAAAACCATATTATTATTTAAAACACATCGTTAAGTTAATTAAATTAACTTAAACACCATCATTAAATTAATTAATTAATTAACTTATAACACTAAACATCATTACTAAATAATTAATTAACTAAAACATCATTAATAAAATAATTAATTGACTTCAAAATATCATTATTCAAATAATTAATTAACTTTAAAAATATCGTTATCCAAATAATTAATTAACTTAAAAATATCATTATCCAAAAATTAATTAACTTTTAAAATATCATTGTTAAAGTATTAATAAACTCAACCATTTAAATATAGAAAACACTTTACTCAAAACATTAATAAGTTAAAGTAAATTTTAATCCATTTCTTTTCAAATTTAGGAAGAGGCATAGCGACCATAATGGCACTTAAACAACCTACAACTTATTTTCAATTCAACATTTCAAGCCATATCACTGATATTTACATAAGCGACATGTACGTAAATAAAATCCTAATTATCAAATCGATAGATAACACATCATTTATCCAAGTCAACTGACATATAAATAAATGTCCAAATTAATAAAATAGAAGAATGGGGATTTATTCTGCTAAATAGATGTCCAATATAATCAACACAATTTAGATACAGCAGAACGGTGTTTTAACGCCAACCCGAGCTTTACTGTTAGGCTCTCTTCTCCTAACAGAATGCCAGTGCTGAAATGTAATTATTTAACTATGTAATCATTTTTCTACCGCTGTTAGTTTGTCATAAAATTATACTTCACCAGAATCATCAACCATTTATATTAAGGCGTTGTATTCTTCAATACGAGTCTAGTGCAAGAAACCACGATTTAAACTGATCCAAAATGAGTAAGTTATTCATTTTTCAAATTTAACTCCTTTAAATTAAATATTTTAATTTACTACACTACACAAACTTCCCCAAGCCCAAAACCCAGCCCAACTTCCACTCCACTCAAACTCAATACCCAAACACTCATCCAAATCTTCTTCTCCCATCATTTAAATCCCCAAATCAAAATTTCCAATTTTCAAAATGCCTGGATCCAAAATCAAGTGAACGAACGTGCATGCATGCACGTGCACACCACCCTCGCTCCGCCAACTGTCGATCCAAGTCCACCACCAAACTCCCCATCACTGTATCGACTCGTCAACACCTACGCCCCTGCATCCAACCATCCTCATCAAAATTCGACCCTCCATCACATATCCAATTCGCGTTCTAGGTAAACAAATGCTGCTCGTACAACTTCCCATCGTCGATGCCGCGTCCACCTTCAGCCAATGCCGACACCACATCTGAACCGCCAACCTATGCCACACCACGTCATGCCACCTAGACACTCTGTGAGCATTCGATTGGTCCCAGTCGTTGCCATCACCCCAAATGCCGAACCGAAAAAAAACAGCACTCCAAACCCTAGATTGAGCTCTCCCTATCAACTCCGACAAACGTACTATATGCGACCATAGCTAGCGTCTCCGCCATCACCCAAGGTCGCCTCCAGCACAACCGCTCCTCCCCAAACCCCCTAGATCACTAGAATTCTATTTTGAACAAAATCAGTTCATCTCACCGCTATGACCATTCCCGACCACCTAAAATCATGGGATCTTCCTTAAAAATCATGATTCGCCAGGACGAATACGACTATGTACTTCATTCGTTGATTTGTGCTTGTTGAAAAACTGACATTGTTCAAGCACTTACTGTAATCGACCAATATCTAACATACCAATCGATGGAACAACCCTTGACTATTTTTTATAAAACTAGATACTAATCCTAATAACTCCAAAGTTGAGCACATTGGCTAAATTTCGACAGTTTAAAAGTTGTTGATTTTTAAAAGTAAGAAGGAGGTGCTAATTTCTTTTTCCAAAGAACAGTAAATGAAGGAAGAAGAAGTGTTAGTTCCTATGTCTACATACCTCTGTATATGTTTCATTAAAAGTAAACATATTTTTTTCATTTCAAAGCAAAGAACACACAAAAAGATGATTTTAAACAATATCATAAACATGTTTTCCATATCAAATCAAAATTTCTAACAAATTTACAACATTAATTATTTCATCACAATACTGAACAAAGATTGGGTATGTCACCTTCCAAATTATTGGAAATGCAAAAATCAAGTCTTTTTCCTTGAAATCAGCCTTAACACCACTACACAACTAAATTTTAAAATTTTAACAAGAAATATAAGACTTTTTTCCAAACTAAGAAAGAAAGAGAGGGTGAAAAGGATGAAGTTGAGAATATAAAGATGAAAATGAAATATGAAAAATATAAAAAGTGTATATATGAAAGGCTAAATAAATAAATGAAAATAAAAGTAAAATAGAGATAACTAAGGTCCAAAATGCCCTTAAATCCAAATTTCTACTCTTTCGTCTTTTCTCAAGCCACCAAAGTACCAACCGTTAGAAAATTTCTTGGGTTTTAGAGTGATTCATTCATGTACTTCAGTTAATTTACACACTTAAGGAATCTTTACATTTCAAATCCATCATTTAATATTCAAATTTTAAATATATTTTATCATTATTAATTCTTATTATTATTTTATTTTTTCTTTTTACATTCTTATATTTCAAAATAAAATGTTCAAACATTTAAATGTTGTTTTTTATAAAGTATATGCAAAGATATTACAACATTCTATGACTTCTCGTTCGATAAAAAGCTGAAAATCCGAAAAGCACATTTTGGCCACATTTTCAGTTTTCCATCTAACTACCTATTTATGCAAATAGAATTTTCTATCATTGGTTATAAATTAAATGAGGTTTATTTAATTATTAATAATCATTAATTGAGTATTTAAAATAAATTAAATATTCACAAATTAGAGAGATAAAATTATGGGTTGTTAAAAATCAGGTGGACACTAGTAACTAAACTTAGGAGGTAATATAATTTTCATAGCAGGAAATTATATAACCTCAATAATATGTTTAGGATGAGCGTGAATTATTGGGCCTAGCCCATATTTAGGTCTAGGATAATTAGTTTGGTTTAGTATCGGTTGGGATGTGAGGTCAGTAGAGTTACACAGTGGAAGTCTGCCCTTCATCTAGATGCTATCAACGGAGTTGTATACGTACTACTAATATAGGACATCTCCAACTATAGGACCCATGGTGAAGGTATATATGTTCGCGTATAGGTGTAGGAAAATATACCAAGGGTTCGCCTCAGATTTGAAGTATTAAATGGCTCAGTGCCTTTAGGTAAGTGATAGGTTTACTTTGAGGTAGAAGGTATTAAATGATCGTTGGGTCTACCTCCTCCCTATATAAGAAGTCTTAAAGAACCTATGACAACACATAATAGGGAAATGAAGTCTGCTTCATATCTAATAAGAGGTATTAAGTAATCAGGATGGGTATTTTCCTTGACTTACACTGGGTAAGTCTAAACGGGATTTCGGTTGTGGGATGTCGGCGGGCTATGTTAGTGTTATTGGTAATCCGGTATCTAATAGTAGGGATGGCATATAGGCTTTGACTCCAACGGTCCCAAACGATTGTTAGCAAAGAATTGGGTTATGCCCTAACGGATTTGCTTCCTACTAGTGCAGAATCTATATGGGATACACTAATACCACAAAGTTTAATTGATTATTTGTTTGTCGGAGGTGGGCTAGTCAACCCTAAGATAAGTCTTTGAGATGCATTAGTAATACGGCAAATTAAATTATACAGTCGTATCTATGGGTCATCGATCTTTGTAACTAAGGATCGGTTGACTATCAATTATGTTATGGAGGGCCCGCTTTGGGATTGAGGTATTAAATGGTTTTTGGGTCTGCCTCCTCCCTATTTAATAAGTATTAAGTGGCTAGGGTTTTCTTTTGGGTAATACAACATTTGTGTGTGTATACATGTATATATATAGTTATACCTCGGGAAAGGTTGGACATATTGTACACGCAGATAGAATTAAACGGATAAGCCATGAATAATAGACATAACACTTAAATAGAAATCAATCAGCATAAATTAGTGTTATGGATAAAGTATATAATTTACCAGTCACCAGGATGTTGTTCTAACCCAATCCTCATTACAACCCCCAAGATAGATTTAGAGGGACAAGCTACTGGTACAAGATAGGAATGATAGATGAAGAAGTCTTCTCATTCATGCTCGGCACTAGCAAGGCGACTAGATGTCCAAAGAATAAAATTGATTACAAAGTAGTAGCCTTAGTCAGTATATATATTTTATTATATTTTTCTATCCTACCATGAGTTTATTCAGATAGCTCTTCGATATACTTATGTTTATTACAGGTTACCAACACCAACTATCCACTCCCTAATGGACATGGAACTCGATTTAGTTGAAATTCGGGCTATTAAGGTGTGGGTTGTTATATTTTTATCACATAACATATCATATAAGGATTTTATATTTAATATACTTAAATTAATTACTTAATTAATATATCACAATATAACAAACATATTGTAGAAAATAAACACCTTTACTGCGAACAAAATTGCTTATAGAGTTAGATATATGTAACAAATTACATAATTGTCCATATGGCATACTCCTATCTCTCTCACCCTTAAATTCACCTCTTCTCATTTTCTTCCACTAAGTCATGGGAAGCTAGTAATAGCTTCATGTTCATCTTGGGATCATAATGCATGCGTTGGTGAGAAGGGACTTCTGCTTCGATGGGTATCACTGGTTCAGTTCTATTTACCAATACGAATGGCTTATGTCCATTTGCAGACCCTTAGGTCATCCAATAATTCTAGTGGTAACTAATTAACCCAATTTCTCTTTGCTCCTTTCAAATGCTTCTTGATGATGGATCTAATGATCTCATTCACCGCCTTATTTTGTCCATTCTTCTATGGATGTACTACATCTGAGAAGTTCTATTTAATTCGATATTGAGCACAGAATTCATAAATCTTTATACTTTCGAATTGAGTTACTTTATCCATGATGATCTTCAGTGGCACACCGAACTTACAGAAAATGTTCTTGACTACAATGTAGACCACTTTCATCGAAGTGATTGTGGTTAGGGGTTCGTCTCAACCCGTTTTGTACAGTAATCCACTGCTGCAATGGTGTACTTAGCTCCTCCTCGGTCCATTGGTAACACTAATTATAATGATTCCCTAAATTGCAAATAGCCACTGGCTAACCATTTGCGTTGTTCATTGGATGAGGCACTAGGTTTGTTCGAAAATCTCTCATTTGTCACATTTCCTAGAATATTCAAGAAAATCTGGTTAACAGTTGGCTTTGTAGTGAAGTATCTTCTTTGCCATATTTTTCCTCCCACTATAATCACCTTAACTTCCTTCATGACCATCCTTAAGGATATTCTCCGCTTTATCCTTGTCAACACACCTTAACCAGGGGCTGAGAATCCTCTCCTGAATAAGACTCCATCTTGTATAATGTAATGTGGTACATTACATAAGAGTTTTCGCTTTTCATTCCAACTATTTGGAAGAGTTACCTTTGTTAAATAATATTTAAATAGAGTCATCCATAACTCCTTCTCCTTGATCCTACGCATTTAAAGCCCATCTTTAGCCTTTCTTGTAGGAATTGGGCTAGTCTACAATGGGTGAAATAGGTATATTTCAAAAAATTCCCTGTTTAGATCGTAGTGGGCCTATGGTTTCTTATGTGTTATATTATATCCAATCTAGTTTTAAATAAAATCATTTTTTATATTATTTTTTATATTTTTTAATTAATCTTGTTAACATTTCAACTAAATGTATAATTTGAGAAAGCATCATTTATGCATTCAAACACATACAAGAACATGAACAATCTAACATAAACATGTGTATAACTATAACTCTACATTGTATATGCATGCATATTATACTTACATATACATGTAACAAACTCACACACACATCGAGAATATAAATGCCTAAGTATATACATATGTTTGAATATACTACAATATATGTATATGGTATGTATACACATTGATAGTACCACATATATATATATATAGTTTATACATATATATACATATGCTACTTATATGTTATGTGTGCGTGTATATATTTATAAGTATGAAAACAATTCACATAAAATTGATATTGCAAAATAAGAGTAAATTTGAAGGGTAAAGATGGAGAGGAAAATTATGTTACAATTAAATCTAATCAAATTTGAATTAAAAAGGAAATAACATTTAGTGAAATCCCACTTTACTTTTCTACTACAATCACCAATTTAACAATTAATTTAATACTATATATATACCAAACTTAATTATAACAAAACACCCAAACCCATAAAATTGTAAATTTGAAAGTGCGCCCAATCAACATAAAGAAGAAAAATAATAATTTAACTTATTATCCCTAATGACATAATTGGATCGAAAACATAACATTTATATTTATATACATAAATAAATGTAATAAATTTTGATGTAATTTTAAAACATGAAATTGAATAATTTGAAACAAATCAATCAAACAAAGATTTAATTTAGATGTTGGTTTACAACTACAAAACATGAAGATGAATCTATAATACACACACACACACACCCTCACTCATTTTCATAATTATGTCTACTAAAAATAGATCCATGTTTAAAGGGAATAAACTTTAACAACAACACTAATTCATTGAAATATAACAGACCTATAACAAAACATAATATTATATCCAACAAGCAAAAGGATTTGTTTTAGTTCTCAAATGAAAATAAATAAATTGTTTGGTCAGAAAAATAAATTGTTTGGTTAGAAAATTAACTAATTAATTATAATGATAAAAAATTACTAACAAATCAATTTGATAATAATTAATCATTTCAGATTTAATTAAAAATACCAACATTCGAATAAAACTATATGCAAATAAAATACACAGCAGAATTTTAAAATAGATCCCAATAAGTGGCTACAATATACATATATATGAACAACTAAACATCATGAATAAATTATATATAAGAAGAAAATACCAAAAAAATCTTACCCTTTCTCATTCCTTAATTTATGGCTTCTCCCTAAATTTCCAAGTGAATCAGCATCCCACCTTGCAGGAGAAGGATGAACCACCTTTGTTTTAATTTAATTTCATGTTTATTTGAATTTGCTTTGAGTTATATTTTTGAAGGGAAAAATTCGACCATGCCATTGGAGAGAAGGAAGAAAAGTTTCTGTAGAGGAAGAATGAATGAAGAGGTTTATTTTAATGGGATAAAAGGAACCTTTCTTATTCTCTTCTTTCAATTTCTTATGTAATTCCCTTTTAAATTGCAATTGATTAGTCACTTTATTCTCTCAACCTATAGTTGGGCCCTAGTATTCTCAAATGATGGGAAAAGTTACCAAAAAAACCCTCTATGTAATTATTTCATTATTTAAACCTTGTTTAAAAGTATACTGATATCGCATATTGATATGTTCAAATATAACTTTTATATATGCATTTAAATAATTACCAACAAAATTAAAAACTTAAAATAAATTAATAATAATTAATATTTCATATATATTTTTAGTATAATCAATTTATAATGTTTTACAATCAATTAAATCATGTGGTTATTGGAGAAATCACAAAAGTAGTTGTTGACTTTGGGTGCGAATTCAGTTAGTGATTAATATTGAACGGTTCAAATGTCAACGTTCACACGTCACTTTAGCTTGTATGTTAATTTCTCATGACTTAGGGGTGTGAATGCAGTCTCAACGAATGCATCGATATTCTTTCTCGAAACATCTTGATCGGGAATATTTAACATAGTATGTTATTTTATATTATGATAATTTTCCATTGATTACAACTTCTAGTAATTATTATCACATAACTTATCATTTAAGGAGTTTATATTCAATATACTTTAACTTAATTAGTGTTGGCATCAAAATTGGCCACCAATACCCAGTTGCATGAAAGCACCAATATCCAGTCACAGATCTCAGATAGTATCTTATGTAGAGAATATATATGAAGAACAAACAAATTAAAAATGAAAGCAAGTAAAAAGAAACAAGATTTATAGTGGTTCGGCTAACCCCGTCCTACGTTCACTCCATAATAATCCTTTTTATTATACTTTAGTTTGTTTACAGTTACAATCCGAAATTCAAGAATAAAATTGGTAGAGTATAACCTAGGTTGAAGATAAAAATAGGCAGAAAGAAGATCCTTTTTCTAACGCCATGCTGTTGTATTTATAAGGGAAGACATGCATGGATCAGGTTGAAATTTTGATAGAAGGTTCGGGAGATGAAGATGAGGCCACCCAAAAATTTACAGGCCCATCGTGGCCCAAAGTAGGGATCGGTACCGATCCCTATTAGTATGTCCAAATGGGTTGTAACGACCCATAATTTAATCGCTATTTAAATGAATATTTAATTATATTTTAAATAATTAATAAATGGATGTTTATTAACAAATAAACCTATTTTAAATAATAATTAATAATAATAAAATCATTTTCAAAATTTTTTTACTAAAATATATAGTTTATAGAGAAATATAACATATGACCGGAGATTATTTTCCGAAATATCGATTTTTCATCAGTTAAAAGTTATTCAAAAGGTTATAACACTATATTAAACACACATGCACACATTAAAAACTACTTTAACATGTTGTGTACATGTACATATGCATGTACACATTTGCACACTTAAACATATTAACATATAAGATATATTTTAATTGAAGTAAGTGTGTGTGTGTGTGTGTGTTTATTATACATATAAAAATACACTTTTTCAACACAAGTACACTAGGAACATGGCATGAATAGTTGAAAGCAAGGGAGGGTAGTATGAACGGTTTTGAAGGGGAGGAGGAGGTATGGCATGCATGCATACTTATATTTAAATATAAATCACTTATTATTACTTTAATCAAATCCTAAGCCTGTATATACCCCTTTATCATCATGTATTTCATTTTTCAAACCTCCTTCTTCATTTCAAAATCCTAAGAGCTTAAGAAAAGTAGCCATGGCCTCCTCTTCATAAATTCTAAAACACGAAAAATCACTTCTTTTGGCTAAAATCTCCTCTTTTATTCACAAAATCACTTCTACATCTGGAAGGCAATGTTAGCATTATAAGTGGCAATGTTATATTAAAGGTAAACGTAGCCTCGGGCCTCATCAACCGAAAATGGCCAAATAGGGTATGCAGTAGGGCTATGTGGGTCGCTCCCATGAGGGTATGTCATCACCGTATCTAGAATCGATTATTTGACCCAATTTTGTTATGCTCTGGTACGGTTGCCGATCCCAACCGTGGTGGTGATGTATTCGGTACTACTAGTCAAGTGGTAGGCTAGTTCTGTGTAGCAGGGGTACAAGATGTTCTTGTCAGACCCCAGGTGTATTTTATCTAGAGGTGCATCTTCGGTAGGTAGTTCATTGCCTTGTCATGTATGGAATCCATTCTCCAATAAGTGTCGTATGGAATTAGTTGTGCCCAAATACGTTGAAATATGAGATGCAAGCATTTCAGCTATGTTCTATTTTACTTGAAAACCCTAGACATTATTATAATATCATTAGATTTCTATATAAAGTGTTTGGGTTATTGTAAGGTAAAAACCCGTCCGTGTTTATGTGTGGTGTAATCTTACGAGATACCTTTGATTTTCAAATTGTTTTATAAAAGTAAGAATTAAGTTATTTGAGTTTAATCACACCAGACCCATGTCTGACTCGGAGTTTTTTTCCTAAAACTCTTAGGTACTCAAATATGTATGAGTAGCCAAGTGATCCAGGTTTCTTACGGAAGCATATTGAATGAGCTGGAGCAGGTGGCTTCACCGTAGCTAATTATATTTTATTTCCGATGTGTTTATGTATGATCTATGTATTTTGTGATAAATGTGTAGTTATAACTTGCCAGTTGAGATTGTAATTTAATGACTCTGATGTATTATTGTTATGGGGATGACTTTGTAATATCTTATGTTACCTATTATATGTTATTTTGATTTGTGGTGAGATTCTGTAATTGTATAGTTTCTTTTTATCTTTCTTTTTCTTCTTCCCTTAATGGCTCGTCTTTCGATGTAAGATAGGCGGTGGTTGCATTATGGTATTGGAGCCTGGTTGAGCGAACACTTAGGCTTTGGGTTAGGGTCCACTTCAAGGGTGCGTATTTGTAATTTTTATTCGCATATATATATATATATATATATGATAGATAGATCATCTTGATACATTTGATTAGTACCCTTCTGTCAAGATTTATCTCGTCCAAGTATTCTAATAATTATCTTACTATATCCAGGTAGTAAGACATGAGTAATAGAGGAAGATGAGGTAGGGGAGCAGGTAGCACTACAACTACAAATGGTCGAACCCCAAATCCTGGAGGAGTTCGGATTACCGAAGAAGAAGCACCAGAGCAGTTGAGTGTGAATTTCACAACTTTATGCAAGGATTACACTAACCTCAAAGGCAAACCATTTAAGGGGACTGATCTATCATGGAAGTGCAAGCTTTGTTGCGATCTTGCGAGAAGATTTTTGAAGGTTTTGGTTTATTCGATGAACCAAAAAGATTCTTAGGAGCATGGCAACTGCTAGAGGGAGCAGCAGCTTAGTGGGACTCCCTTACTGCAAATTTTCCTGAAGAAGAATTCACATGGCCCCAAATTAAAGAGGTTTTTGAGGATCAATTCTTGCCAACAACAGGAAGGACAAGGATGTACCGAAACATTATGGATTTGAAGCAAGGGGATCTATCTGTAGCAGAGTGTGAGACAAAGTTCAATGAGTTATCTTGTTTTGGGCCGGAATTGATCAACACCCCGTTAAAGAAGAATGAGATGTTTGTTTTGGATATGTTGGAAGAGTACCATGAGAAAATGATTGCTCACATTAAGGGCACTTTTGTGGATTTAGTTGATATGGCTCTAAGGTACGAGGCCTTGGAAAAGAGGAAGCCTACTCCAACAGCACCTAGTGGAAATATCAATGGAGATGGTTCTAACAAGAGAAAGTTTAATCCTAATTGGAAGAATTAAGGAAAGGGAAAGCCTGGCAGTGGAGCTCAAGGAAGTCGTTTTAAGGATTTTGTTTGCCACAAGTGTCAACAGAAGGGCCACATCGAAAAGTTTTGCAAGAATTCTATAATTCAGTAGCAGCAGCAGCAAAATGGACCTATCTCTCTGATGGTCCAGAAGACTTTTTTTTTAATTGCCATCAGCCCGGGCATATGGTAAAGGATTGCCCACTCATGAAGAAGGTGCAGCAGCCCAAGGTGTACGCCAATAAGAATGAACCATCGATTTCAACGGATGTGAAGGGGAAAGGCATCCTTGAAGGTACCTTACTGATTAATGGTATTTTTGTTCGAGCATTATTTGATACTTGCGACACCCATAGTTTTATCTCTTGTGAATCAGTAGGTAAATTTCATCTTATTCCTAGTATTGTAGAAAACCATATGTGTGTGTCTAACCCTATAGGAAGGGTAACCTATTTGAGTATGATTTGTAAGAATGTGCCAATTTCCTACCTTTCCCATCACTTTTCTTACAACCCATATGTCCTAGAATTTAAAGGATTTGACATTATTCTTGGTATGGACTGGTTATGAAGGTATGGAGCCATCTTAAAGTGTAATAAGAGAATTGTTGTATCTTTAGTGACTAATATAGAAAGGAAAGCTAAGGTATCATGTATTCATATGTGTAGTTTCCTATATGCCCTTAAAGCAGCCCAGGAGAGTTTAAGGTATATTGAAGTTGTTAGGGATTTTTCGAATTTATTCGAAGAGGTTAAAAGTTTACCCCCGCACCGTGAGATAGAGTTTCGCATTGATTTGGTCCCTAGTGCAAGGCCTGTGGTTTAACCTAAGCGAAGGATGGCTCCAAGGGAGAGAGAGGAGTTGGTAAGTCAAACCCAAGACCTATTAAGGAGAGGATTGATTAGACTCATTCATTCGAGTTGGGGGTCTGCTGTAGTGTTTGCGGCTACTGATGGATCTTTAAGGTTGTGCGTGGGCTATAGGGAGTTGAATAAGTTGACCATTAGGAACAAGTATCCCTTACCCTACATCAATGATCTTTTTGATCAACTTCATGGAGCTATGGTATTTTCACAAATGGATTAGCTATTGGATTCCATCAATTGAGGGTTGCTGAAGATAGTATACCCTTAACTGCTTTTAGAGGCCCTGGCTGCTTCTTTGAGTGGTTGGTTATGCCTTTCAGGCGGACTAATGCACCTGCATATTTTGTAGATCTTATGAATCGTGTTTACTTAGATGTTCTTAATAAGTTTGTGTTAGTTTTCATTAATGACATCGTTATCTACTCCAAATCTGAAAAGGAACATAAACATCATTTGGAAGTGGTGTTGGAGACATTGAGGAGACATGTCCTAAAGGCAAAATTTTCTAAGTGACATTTTTGGAAATCGAAGATAAAATTATTAGGACATATCTTAATAGGAGAAGGTATTTCGGTGGATCCAGTGAAGGTGGAAGCTGTTCACGAATGGAAACAACCGCGGACTCCAACAGAGGTTCGTAGTTTCTTAGGTTTGGCTGGCTACTATAGGAGGTTTATTCAAGATTATTCCAACATTTCCTCCCATTTGACTAAGCTAACTAAGAAGGAGGAGAAGTTTGTAGGGACCCTAAGTGTGAAGAGGCATTTCTAGAATTGAAGAAGAGATTGACCTGTGCACTAGTTTTGGCCATTCCAAGTGGGAATAGTGGGTTCACGGTGTACACTGATGCATGTGGAGTGGGACTTGGTGTTGTTCTGATGCAGCATGGTAGGGTGATTGCATATGTAAGCAGGCAGTTGAAGCCTCACAAGAAGAACTATGCTACGCATGACTTGGAGTTACTAGTTGTTGTCTTTGCATTGAAAATGTGAAGACACTACTTGCTGGGTAAGGATTCTTTAATTCCTCTTAGTTTCTTTCTAATCTTTAGAGATTTTAAGAGTAAGTTTTCTTTCTTTAATTAGGTGAAAATTAGAGCTCTTTACGGATCATAAATCCCTGAAGTACCTCTTTACTCAGAAGGATATGAACCTGAGGCAACAGAGGTGGTTAGAGTTTCTGGCGGCGTATGACTTGGATATTCTTTATACGCCAGGAAAGGCTAATGTGGTGGCGGATGCCTTAAGCAAGAATGCCATTTTGACTCTTTTGGAAGTTACCCCGACATTTCAGGAAAGGATTATGAGAAATCAGAGGAAGGATGAGATATTGGAAGGGTCAATTCAAGGTATTGAGGAGGGTAGGTGTTTAGATTTTGAGATGGATGGTCAAGATGCTTTAAGGATGAACGGACGATTGTGTGTCCCAGATGTGGATGGCTTGAGGCGGAAAGTTCTGTCAGAATGCCACAAGTCTAAGTTAAGTATTCATCCAGGGGTTCATAATGTATAAAGACGTAAAGAGAGTATTTTGGTGGCTGGGAATGAAGAAGGACAATTCCATCTTTGTTAGCAGGTGTTCGTGCTATCAGCAAATCAAAGGTGATCATCAGAAAATAGCCGGATTATTACAACCCTTGGAAATACCCAATTGGAAATGGGAAATGATATCAATGGATTTTATCGATGGTTTTCCCAGAGCTAGAAAAGGAAATGAAGGGGTATGGGTTATCGTGGATCGGCTAACGAAGAGCACACATTTTATTCCAGTAAAACCAACAAGGACCGTTGCTTCTTTAGCTGAAATTTTTACAAGGGAGATAGTCAGGTTGCATGTAGTTATTGTGAGTATTGTAAGTGATCGAGACCTCATATTTACTAGTCAATTTTGCAAAGCATTGAAACAATCCTTGGAACAAAGTTGAGCTTAAGCACAACATATCACCCCCAAACAAACGGATAGACGGAGCAGGTAAACTAGATTTTAGAGGATCTCTTGAGAGCGTGTATTTTGGATTTTGGTGGATCATGGGAGGATCATTTACATTTGGTTGAGTTCTTCTACAATAATAGTTTCCAAGCAAGCTTCGGTATGGCAACTTATGATGCCCTATATGGAAGACCGTGCAAGTCACCAGCATGTTGGATTGAGATAGGAGATAGATTAATTCTTGGGTTGGACATGATCCGAGAGGCTACATAGAAAGTTGTAATGATTAGGAAAAGAATGAAGAAAGTCGAGGATTGCCAAAATAGTTATGCGGGTAGGAGGCAAAGAGATTTGGAATTCATGATTGGAGACTTGGTGTTCGTAAAAATTTCATCAATAAGAGGGGCTGTTAAATTTGGAAAGGCTGGGAAGTTAACACCAAGATATGTTGGACCCTTCTATATTCTTGAGAGGATCGGATTGCATGCTTATAGGGTCGAGTTGACAAAGAGATTGGTCGCATTCGTTAATATGTTCCACGTGTCTCATTTGAGATAATATATTCATGACCCATCTTTGATTGTGGAGCCATCGGTTCAAGAGGAATTAGAAATAGAACCGAACCTGACAGTGGTTAGACATCTGATGTACATTGTGGATTAGGATCAAAAGAGGTTGCATAAAAAGGTGGTGCAACTAGTTAAGATTCAGTGGAGCGAGGATCCTAGAGACTACACTTGGAAGATGGTGGATCGTATGAGAGAAGCCTATCTCGAGTTGATGTTAGGATTGTTAGTTGATTGTCTGTTGTACGTATAGTGTATGTTTGTTTGCTATGGATGCGTAGTACATGTCTTTGTATGTGCTTATGATATGAATATATATTTTTTGCATGGTTTAGATTATCTCCTTGATTGCTAATTTCGGGACGAAATTCTTTTAAGATGGGAGAGTGTAACGACCCAGAATTTAATCGCTATTTAAATGAATATTTAATTATATTTTAAATAATTACTAAATGGGTTTTTATTAACAAATAAAATTATTTTAATAATAATTAATGATAATAAAATCGTTTTCAAAAATTGTTTACCAAAATATATAGTTTATAGAGAAATATAACATATGACCAGAGATTATTTTCCGAAATATTGATTCTTCATCGGTTAAAAGTTATTAAAAAGGTTATAGCACTATGTTAAACACACATGCACACATTCCAAACTACTTTAAAATGTTGTGTACATGTACATATGCATGTACACATTTGCACACTTAAACATATTAACATATAAGATCTTATTTAATAAAAGTAAGTGTATGTATATATATACACATATAAAAAATACACTTTTTCAACACAAGTACACTAGAGACATGGCATGAATAGTTGAAAGCAAGGGGGCAATATAAACGGTTTTAACGGGGAGGAGGAGGTATGGTTATGCATGCATACTTATATTTAAATATAAATCACTTACTATTATTTTAATCATATCCTAAGCCTATATATACCCCTTTATCTTCATGTTTTTCATTTTACAAACCTCCATCTTCATTTCAAAATCCTAAGTGCTTAAGAAAATTAGCCATGGCCTCCTCTTCATAAATTCGAAAATAAGAAAAATCACTTCTATTGGCTAAAATCTCCTTTTTTATTCACAAAATCACTTCTACATCTCCTACAACATCTCCTCTTCCAAAATACAACACTCCATCAACCAAAACACACCATGGCCAAGCTAATTCTCCACATGGTCGTACCCAACAAGGCCTAGGCTGAGCCCAAACCCACTTGGTCGAGCCCAATTCAAGTGTCCAAGCATTCAAAGTTTCATATTTGCAAAGTTTCTAAAGAGTTTTCAAGTTCCAGCAAAAAGTTCGCTTTGATTTAGAAATTTTCGATGAGTAAAACTAATATTTTGGAAAAGAGAACAACTTGTTTTAATGATCTATATGTTGTGAAATTATAGTGTTTATCATGTTGGAATATCATGTTGTTTGGATGATATATGATTGCAAGTTGGTTGTTTGGTATAGATTTGTGATTTGGATAATATGTTGATATGTTTGGATATGTATATGGATATGGATATGTGAGATTGGTTTATGATAGGATGGTGGTATGGTTTGTGAAACAAAACCAAGTATGTTGTGAAATGGTTGTGAAAACTAGTGCCTTAAAAAGCCGCAAAGGACTTGAGATTCGATTTAAAAACGAAAGCTCTTTTTCTAGCTTTGGATTTTTGAAAATGTTTTCCAAGTTTCTAACTTTTGTTTAAGTTTTAAAAACCCTTACAATTGCGTTTCCATGTATGTTATAGCTAGAGTTAAAGTGAAGTTTTCACCTAGAAATCAATTCTAGCGAAATGCGGTTACAACGATAGTCGCTATGGATGCAGTTCGAGAAATTTCGTGATTTCAGGTTTTAAGGTGATTTCTTTTGGATTGTTTTTGAAAACTCATTTCAAATAAATTAAGTCAAAGGTCTAAGTTTTAATTATTTAATAATTTATTTATTTAATTTATTTAATTTTTTAATAGGGTAATTATTAATTAGTTATTAGGTTAAGTAATTAGAGTTTAAGAAATTATTAACTAAGTAAATTATTTTTAATTAAGTAAGCTTTAAAAATGATTAATTAAGATAAAAGAAAATTATAAGTTTATTTTCTTTAATTAATTATTTAATTAGAGTTAATTATTTAATTAATTATTGTTTAATAAAAGGTTAATTACCCATTTAACTATGGTTTAATTTCTTAAACAAATTTTATTTAATAAAAGTATAATTAAGGTTTAATTATAAATAAAATTTGGATTATTAATGATTTAATTTTTATTAAAATAAATATTTATTAAGATTTAATTGATTTTTAAACTTATGATTTAATTAAAGTTTATTTATTTTAAGGTTTCTTTTAAAACCCTATCAGTTATTTATTTTTAACCAGTTTTCTTTATTTAAGTGAATTTTTTGGAACCAAGGATATCTTGTCCATGCTATTAAGTAGCCAAATGAATTAAAATAGTTATAACAAAACATTGACTTGTTTTATTGAAAGTAAGTTGGTTTGTACCTATCACAAATACGGCACTTCGGGAACATGATGAATACAATGGGGTTAATTTCGATAAGCGGGTCATGATAATCTAAGCATATGGAACGTATGTTCATAGTTAAATCTTTACACCTTGATAGTGGGATAGTCTACTATAAACAACTTGGCTCTTTAAAATTATCGAACATTGGTTCGGAGAGACCGGGATTGGATATTAGTTGTTATCCAAAAACCACTTTGAACTAACATAAATGTTCGAATTGGAAACAGTAAAGGAAAAGTCCAAGGTGAAAACTTTGAAGTGCAAGGGCTAGTTGCTACTAACCCTGAGGGTGATTCCAAAATGGATGTAGTGGAAATAGCATCTCGTGAACGACTTGTATGGATGAATGCTGACATTGTGTCAACATCTGGAAGGCAATGTTAGCATTCTAAGTGGCAATGCTATATTATAAGTAAACGTAGCCTCAGGCCCCATCAATCGAAAATGACCAAAACAGGGTATGTAGTAGGGCTATGTGGGTCACTCCTATGAGGGTATGTCATCACCGTATCTAGAATCGATTATTTGACCCATTTTTTATGCTCCGGTACGGTTGCTGATACTAACCGTGGTGGTGATGTATTCGGTACTACTAGTCAAGTGATAGGTCGGTTTTGTGTAGCAGGGGTACAAGATGTTGTTGTCAGACCCTAGGTGTATTTTATCTACAGGTGCATCTTTGTAAGGTAGTTCCTTACCTGTCATGTATGGAATCCATTCTCCAATAAGTGCCATACGGAATTAGTTGTGCCCAAATTTGTTAAAATGTGAGATGCAAGCATTTCATCTATGTTCTATTTTACTTGAAAACCCTAGACATTATTATAAAACATGGATTTCTATATAAAGTGTTTGTGTTATCGTAAGGTAAAACCCCGTCCGTGTTTATGTGCGGTGTGGTCTTACGAGATACCTTTTATTTTCAAATTGTTTTATAAAAGTAAGAATTAAGTTGTTTGAGTTTACTCACACTAGATCCATGTCTGACCCGAAGTTTATTTTTCCTAAAACTCTTGGGTACTCAAATTTGTATGAGTAGCCAAGTGATCCAGGTTTCTTGCGGAAGCATTTTGAATGAGCTAGAGCAGGTGCTTCACCGTAGCTAATTATATTTTATTTCCGCTATGTTTATGTATAATCTATGTATTTTGTGATGGACAGGTAGTTATAACTTTCCAGTTGAGATAGTAATGTAATGACACTGATGTATTATTGTTATGGGGATGATTATGTAATATCTTATGTTACCTATTATATGTTATTCTGATTTGTGGTGAGATTCTGTGGTTGTGTAGTTTCTTCTTGTCTTTATTTTTCTTCTACCCTTAATGGCTCGTCTTTCGATGTAAGATAGGCAATTGTTACATGGGATGCGATCCCTATGAGAGGCGCCCTATGATGTTAACTACTTGCTCCTCGAATTTTGTGCAATTCTGACGTTCGATTTGTAAGATATCGCATTTTCCGTGAAGTAATGTTGCTTGAATTCTGATTTTTTTCCGATCTCTCCAAAGGGAGTTATGCCGATTCCTCCAACTTCCTCCGATTGGAATGAGATCCCTAGGTGGTGTTCCACGTGTTGTAGTAAGCTTGTACTCTAAGTTTCATATTGATAGCATGTGTAGATTTTGAGTTATTGACCGATCATCGCTTCAAATTTGAGTTTAGCTAATCCCTTTTATACCGATCCCTCCTATACCGATCCCTCATATACCGCTCTCTTTTATACCGATCCCTTTTTATAGGTGAAGTAATTTTCCAATAACTTGAGCATACAGACTCTTAATGACTTGAAATTTGAAATGTAGCCTCATGGGGCCTTCCTTGTCATTCCATATCGATCTCAACCAGTTCGAGACAAAAACCAGGGATAGGTACCGATCCCCTAAGGGAGTGTTAGTTCCATACTTAGCCATTTTTTGAGTGCCATCCATCTGAATCCATCCGACTATCATGCATAGCTTTAAATATAACCGACCTCATATCCAAATAATCACCTTTTCGGGCATCCTATCTTGATGATTAAAAAATCCTTTTGGGTTAAATATGGTCTTGCCAAAAGGCAGGTTAACACTTAGTTATATCACAATATAATAAAGTATATAATAGATATTAAACACCTCTGTTATGAACAAGATTGGTCGCAAAGTTAGATATATGTAACAAATTAAATAATTGCCCTTAACTCTACTAATCTCCCACTTCCACATAGGGTTAGTTATGGAATCTTATTCTTATTCCTTCAGTCAGTATTCTCCTAACCAATTGGGCTAATCCCTTAGTGAATAGATATGCTATATTGTTTAATTATCTACTATATCAATCAACGCTCTCCGACGAAGACAAACTCCCTTTATCATGTGAAACTTTTAATAGTATATTTAAGGACTTCTAGTGAGCTATAGTTTCTTTTGTGTTTGAACAGCCAAATTTCTATCGGATTAGAGAATACCCGATCAAATTTTAATTAAAAATAACCGCAAGCGCATGGCGTACAATTCTAGTACGTGGCGAGTACGGGTCGATCCGTAGTGAATTGTTAGACTTTAAAATTCCTATTCAATCAAATTAAACCAAGATTTGAGAGTGTTAAGCTAAAAAATTGTAAAAACTAACAAAAGCTAAAATGGATAAAAATATGAGAGTAGAAGGCTATTTAGAGATAAATCCACTCTCTTGATCACATAAATCAACACAACATGAAATTATGATCTCTATTTTGGTCATTAGTGAATTTAATTTATGTGTTTATCATAAGTGTGGAATATTTGTGCTATTAATTAGCCCAATATAAACCATCAATCTATAAAACACCCATTAAACCACATCTTAACTCTCATGAAAATGACAATGAAATTAAAAATAAAATCTATTTTAAGCATGACCTATTAACTATTGATTAGAAATATAGACCATCAAATTTTGATTCTAAATCCACATTCATTACCAAAATAAATTAATTAGATGATGATGTAAATTGTGTTTATTTGAGTAAGAATAGCCTGTATGTGATTAACATCATAGACTATAAAATTTATTAATAAACTTACATCAACATGCAACTTCCATTAAGCATAAAAAGAGAATATAAGTTATCAAAATATTGAACCTACATAATAAGAGAGCTTCATTACCCCTAAATTGAAGGGGTTTAGCCTCTCGTTTTTGTTATCACTTCAACAAATGTAGATTGCAACATAAAACAAAAACAATAAGAAAATGCAAGCTAATGAAAATGAGAGCTAATTAAATGAAATAAAAGCTATTCTACTTGCATAAATAAAAAGATCTACACTACTAACATGAAAGGAAAAATTATGTAAATAAAGAAAGAGCAAGAATTAAAATTGCATTAAGAAGAAAATTACATAAGAAGAAGAAAATGGCTTAGTAGCTATGAAATAGAAATAGAGCTTATATTTAATTTTTGAGCATCAAACTAAACTAACTACAAGAGGAGGCTTAATGGAGACTAAGAGATTAGTTACATGAACATATGGCGTATTTTTACAAGCCTATAACCCTAATCCAATTTATGGGAACTACCCAAACTACACCTTAGGAAGTGTGTCCACCAAGTTATCATTAGCATGTCTTAATCCTCCACTTAAATGTGCATGTAACTTTAATCTTCATTAGCATATGCATTAGCTCCTAAGTGTACATCATGGTAAGTGGGTAGGTGGGGTCCTCTATGATACATGAGTTTGAATTATTTCCATCTTCGTTCCTTTATTTCCTCTTGTGCATGCATATTTTCCATGAAGCCTCTTGTAATTTCCATCCAATTTTCCTAAAAATAAAAATAAAATGTGGAAATAAATATTCTCAAATTAATATATGCACAAAAATGACCATTTTGCCCCTATATGAAGATGAATAAATGATGATTTGAAAATAATTTGAATTTTGGTTTAAACGTGTTAAAATACCCTATATGCTCATTGATTTAAGTAAATTCGATTAAATATGGAAGTAAAAATATGCACATTTACGTGCACATCAAATACCCCCACACTTATCTTTTTATTCGCCCTCGAATAAAGGAAAACTAAGATATATCTGTTTTCGTAGGGAGCACGATTGCATTGAGCGTATGCAACAAGCCGTTAAACCTCTGGGTGTCCCCAGTAGGACGAGTGTTGTCTCGAGAGGGTTTTCAGCGGGTACTACCCACAAAATCCAAATGCGAAATGAAAAAAAATTCCTAGATGCAAGATTTATTTACAAAGATATGGATGCAAGTTTTTGAAAATATTTAAAAATGAAAATTTTACATTCAAATTGACACGAATAAGTTAAATATAAGTTCTGCTCATTATCAAGAAATTGAAGTCCTTTTACTTGTCAAAATTTCCAATAAAAAATAAGTTATCATAACAAATAGACTCTAGTTTGGCTAGTTGTTTCGGTTGATAACATAGTGCAGCTATGAAATGGATCCTTAGTTGATTATCACAGTTTTTCAAAATTGTATTTTTATTTCTTTTCTATAACAATTCAAATCAAACAAGTCAAAATAGTGCTTGGATTTCAATTGCTTACTCTCTCTTTATTTGAAAATTTTATTTATATTAACAATATTTACATATGCCTAACTCAGAAAACTGAGAGCAGATATATTACCCATGCACTGCCTTTTGGGCTTATGTGAGGGGAATACAGAACGTGACGAGTGAACACCTATCGACTGTAGGCATTAATAATGAAAGAATTTTTATATACATACACCTAACTCAGATATACCGATCGTGCACTATCTTGCGGGCTTACGTGAGAAGGGTATAGAGCATGGAGATTGTACACACTTGCGTGTGAACACATGACTCTAGGTGTTTATAAAATATATACATATATACAATTTTTTGTTTTTTTTTGAAAAGAGAGTTTTGCAACACCATCTTGGCACCATTTAACTTAGTAGATAAAAAATGTTATATCTTTTCTTAAATCCACCATTTTTTAAACAAAGATTTCAATTAGGATATACTTCAAAATTATCACCTATGAACCTTCCTATATACTAGTTAAACCGTCATTATTTGTAATCAAACTTTATTTTTATTTTTGTTGAGATAAATAAATTTTCAGAAATTTCAATTTAATAACCAAAAACATATATTTATCCTATAGTGTTTTTTTTCAAAAGTAAATCAAATAGCTAAAAAAATTTGCTTTTGAGATTTTTTTTTAAATTTTGGAGTTTTGGAATGTAAAATGCAAAAAATAAAAAATGAAGATGAGACTCCTCCCACACTTGATCTTGACTTTGTCCCCATAGTCAACCCAAGTGAAAGGAGAAAAATAAAATAAAAATGAAAATATGACCTATATTTACATGAAAATGAAAAGATTATTATTTACATGGCATCGGAAAATATATAGTCAAAGAGTAAATGAAATGGTCTTCCAAGAACAATTCATTTGTCTCGTCAAGTAGAGAGACAAAGCTTAAGCACAGAAAACCAAATCATAAAAGATTTCAAAGTTAAATGTTAATTTGGGAAAACGAATGTCGTTTTATTAAAAATCGTGTGACTTGTTTTATTTTCGATGATTATCGGGGTTGATAAAACAATTGGTTAAAGTTCAAGTTTATTTTCACCAAATTGAAATTTAGGCTCATCATTGAAAACTTCTTCAGAATTATTGATTTCAAAATCAAAATGGTGATTTAACTCTACCCCTTTAGAATTCAACAACTCATCATCGAAAAGTCCAAAAAATTCGTGTTCATTAAATTCGTCTTCCTTTGTTGGATTATCAACAACTTCATTGCATGTATCAATTTCAAAATCCAAAGTTGTTGTATTCAATATTTCAAAATCGAAAAAAGGAAGATCGAATTTTAAATTTGGTTCCACATTTTCAAACGAATTGAAATCCAAATCAATTACCGTATTTTCAACAACTTCATTAGGATTGTCGTTTTCAATTTCAAAAGTTGTTATTTGAAAATCATCAATTTTGGTAAAAGATGGATTATTATTTGACTCATCACATGTTGGGATTTGATTTTGTTTCCCACGTTGTTTCATTTATGTTTCAAACAATAAACCCGTGTGGTCTTTGTAAATTTCGTTCATTTGCTCAACATAACCCAATTTATAGTTATTAACTTGAGAATTTTCAATTTGAACTTGTTGAGAACAAGAATTATCAATCGCATCGTAGTCGAGATTATTCACTGCCAAAATCATTTAAAAAGTTGTTTCCATTTTCATTTTGACTTTGAAACTCATTTTGAAGTTCAAAATTGAATTGGCATGGGTTATACTCGAAATCATTTGAATTTTGAAGTGAATCCAAATCTTGATTATTTTGAAAACTTTGACTTGAATCATTGCACAAATATGAATTACACAAATCATTTATCCTTTGATTTTGTTGGGTAGAGAGTTCAAGTAAAGACGAAATCATTTCAATGCTATTTTCAAGAGTTCAGGGTTGGTCATCATTTTGAAAATTTTGTTCAAAATTTGAATTGTTTGTACAATAGTTATCATTAAAATATCCATGAGAATTTTGTGTGAAATTATATGGATTATATTGATTTTCACAACTATTGTAAAATTCTAGCGAATAGGGAAATTCAGACATTTTCAAAAGTTTTTTTCTTTTTTTGGAATTTTTTTTACAAAGGAAAACTATTTACCAAAAAGAATTTATTTTTCAAAAGGGAAATTTGATTTGTTTTTTTTTATTTTCAATTTTTTTTCTCTTTTTTTTTGAAAAGGTTTTATATTTTTTTTGGAATTTTTCTTTTCTAAATAAAAAACTAACTAAAATTTTATTTTTTTGATTTTGATTTAAAAATTTCAAAAGAAAGAATTTAAAAAATAAGTTAAGGAATATTTACAATTTTTTTTTAATTTTGAATTTTTTTTAAATATGCATGAACTAATGTAACTAAATGAATGCAAGGGTTTAATTACAAATTTTCTATCTTAAATAACTCTTAACCCAAAATTATATAATCACACTTTGTTTTAATTCAACAAAATAGTTCTCAACCAGGTAACAGACAGGATTTATCGGTGCGCCATGAATCACCGTAGCAATGCAGCCGACGGTTTAAGTACCTTCAGTGAAACAACCACTATAATATTTATGAATCACCGTAATATTTATAAATTGTTATTGCTCTGCCGTAGCCTAGACGCCAAGAAATTAAATTGTCGAAAGAGGACAACTTGTCAATATACAATTAAGCCCTAGGTGAGCTCGTGACACCCTTAAATCGAATGTCTAACCGTTATTATTAACAAATTCTAAGATGAAATGCAAAACTGAAATTAAATGTGTATTAACAATGCAACTATGAATGAAATTTGTTTTTGTTTTTATTTTCGAAATTTTTTTTCTAAAATGCAAGCAACCAACAATGCAAAGCAAAAAAACAAGAGATAGGGGCACAATACCGGAGCGTGCAGAATTATTAGCAATTTATTTTTATTTTAGCAGCGATTTTTCTTTTTAAGCAAGCAAAGCAATTTATTTAGCAAGCACTTCTATTCCTTGCGATTCTCTTTGGCAACCTGAAATTTCGAACAAGATATATACAATTTTTTTTAAAATATATAAGGATGGAAATTAAAACAAATTAAAACCAAACAAATTAAATCAAAACAAAACAAATTTAATTTTTTTTTAAGTGATAAAAGGAAATTAAAAGAAATTATTTACAACTCAAAGTATGTATTTTTTTTTTAAAAAAGAAGAAGATATTTAAACAAAAGAAAACAAAAAAGGTTTAAAATAAAACAAAACAAAATAATAAACTTAGCCCAATAGGCCCACTACCCACTATTCAAAACTGGTTTTCAAAACGATTACAGTTAAAACAAAACAAAAACAACTATCAAATACTTCCTTCTCTTCTGTAAAACCGCTTATCAAAAGAAAACAAAACCAAATCCAATTAGCCTTTCTCTAAACGAAATCCAATTCTAATTCACGAACCCAATCAAAAAAAAAATGAAATGCGAAATCAAAATCAGCGGTTAGGGTCGTGATGGTCTAGACATCGGTTTGCAGAAGTTGGGATTTGGGGAATTTCTGTTCACCGATTGTAGAGTTCGCGTGGTGGTTTGAATTGGAATAAGAGATTGATTTGGGTTGCTGATTTAGGGTTGGAGATGGATCGCGGTTGTGGGGTTGTTCTGGTTGTGGTCGCGGTGAGGTTGCGACTTGGGTTTCGAAGTGTTTGGTAAGTTGGTCGAGTGATGATGAAGAGTTGTTGAAGCAAGGGGATTGCATGGCGGATGCGACGATTGTGGGATTGGTTTAAATGGTTGTTGTGATGGTTGTTTTAGGAGGTTGCAGCAGTGGGTAGCAACTTTTTTTATTGGTGGTGGTTGGTTATGTATGGCTGGAGTAATTAGGAGATCGAGGATGGACTCGGTAATAGTGGGTTGTATTGAATGTGGTTTGAAAAATGTATGTATGATATGCAGTGGTTTGAAAAATGGAAATAGAAGGGTACAGAGGTGGTTTGTTTGGATGTGGAGGATGGAACAATAGCAGTTATGGTGGGGTTATAGGCAGCAGTATGAAGGCAATTGACTGGTGATGGCTTGTGGCTGAGTTGTGATGATGGTCAGTGCAGAGTTGAATGTGATGTTGTGATGTTGCAGGGTGTCTGCTGCAAAATGATATGTGGATGGTGATTGGTTTATTGAGATTATGGTGGTTGAATTGTGGGTTATGTGCAATTGTTGGTCAGTGCACTGATATGTGCAGGTAGAACAGTAGAGCGGTAGTTTGTGATGTTGATGGAGTTGATGAGGTAGGTCAGGGATGATGGTGATGGAAGTTGGCAGTTTGATTTATGGGGTGAAGTGGTTTTTGTGGTGGTGTGTTAATGCAAGAGGTTGATTTGCAGTATGTTGTAATGTATGTTGTTGTGGTTGTGTTGATAGGCTAGTGGTGATGTAGTTGAGGTATATGAATGTAGGGGAAGGTTCGGGTGATTGAAGTGGTTATGAAGTGGATGTTGTGTGATTGAGGATGGTGATAGTGGCAGAGGGATGGTCAGAAGTGGTAAGGCTGTTTCAATGTAGTGATTGATATGGCGAATGTACAAACTTTTGTGATGTGGTGACGAGGATTGAATGTTGTATGGTTGGAGGAGTTGCTGATAACTATGGTAGTGTTTTTTGGAAGCAGGCAATTTGTTTGTATGTAGTGATATTTGGTTTTGTTGTGGAATTGATGGTAGAAATTGTAGAAGTTGAAGTTGATAGAACAGTGAAAGACGTGGAAGAGACAGTGGGTGGTTGCACTGGTGTGCACTAGTGAAGGTAAATAGAAATGAATGTGCTGTGGTCAGTGGTGAATGTTATATCAGGTTGTGGGGTTCGGATTTGCAACTTGCTGATGGTGATTGAAGGTTGCAGGCACTGTTTGGTGAGTGGGTTGATGTTTGTAGACGAATGGTGTGAAGCAATTTGTACAAGGATGTGGCAGTTGGTCGGTTTGTGGATGGATATGTGTATGAAGACACAGTGTGCAAGGGAGTGTGGGTAGTTGATGATGCTCGCTGTTGTTAAGGGTGTAGGGTGGTCGACTGTGGTAGTTTTGACTCGGGGATGATGTTGGTCAGTGGGGTAAATTGTTGACAGTGTTGTTGTATATAAGACAGTGAAGTGGGGAAGTTGTGGCAGAGGAGAGTATGACAGAGGTGTACTGGGGTGGATGATCAGTTGTATTGCAGTTTGATGAGGTTGGACTGAGTGATGGTTCGTGGCAAGAATGTGTTGAGTTGTTTGTGTTGTAGGCTGTAGTATGGAGTGGTAGCTGCTTATATGTGGCAGAGGAGTGCTTGAATGTTGTAGTAGTGTGAAGTTAGCAGAATCTCTGTAAAAATGAAGTACCAAAAAAATGTAAAAACAACAGCAAAATCAATGTAGTTGCTGGGTCTGTGCACAGATATGTGCACACTTGCACAATGTAATGTTTTTTTTTATAGAAATTGAGAATATCCAGATATGCAAATTTAGTGAAAGTGTATATGAAATTAAAAAAAGAAAATTCTTTTTCAAATGAAATTGTGTATGCAAATGCAATGCAAATAGAAAACAACAAGCACTAAATCAAATGAAAACAAAAATCACACAAACACATAACAAGAAATTTATTTTTTATATGCAAATTAACACACAAAACAAACACACAATAAAATCAAACAACAAATAATTCGAAGAATAGAAATTAAAATCAAGACTATTCCCCAGCAACGGTTCCAAAAACTTGTTTGAACGGCTAAATTTCAATCGGATTAGAGAATAGCCGATCAAATTTTAATTAAAAATAACCGCAAGCGCACGACATACAATTCTACTACGTGGCGAGTACTGGTCGATCCGCAGTGAATTGTTTAGATTTTAAATTTCCTATTCAATCAAATTAAACCAAGATTTGAGAGTGTTAAGCTAAAAAAATTGTAAAAACTAACAAAAGCTAGAATAGACAAAATATGAGAGTAGAAGGCAATTTAGAAATAAATCCACTCTTTTGATCACATAAATCAACACAACATGAAATTATGATCTCTTTTTTTGGTCATTACTGAATTTAATTGATGTGTTTATCATAAGTATGGAATATTTGTGCTATTAATTAGCCCAATATAAACCATCAAACTATAACACACCCATTAAACCACTTCTTAACTCTCATGAAAATAACAATGAAATTAAAAACAAAATCTATTTTAAGCATGGCCTATTAACTATTAATTAGAAATATAGACCGTCAAATTTTGATTCTAAATCCACTTTAATTACCAAAATCAATTAATCAGATGATGATGTAAATTGTGTTTATTTGAGTAAGAATAGCCTATATGTGATTAATATCATAGACTATCAAATTCATTAATAAACTTACATCAACATGTAACTTCCATTAAGCACAAAAAGAGAACATAAGTTATCAAAATGTTGAATCTACATGATAAGGGACCTTCATTACCCTTAAATTGAAAGGGTTTAGCCTCTCATTTTTGTTATCACTTCAACAAATGTAGATTGCAACATGAAACAAAAACAATAAGAAAATGCAAGCTAATGAAAAAGATAGCTAATTAAAATGAAATAAAAGCTATTCTACTTGCATAAACAAAAAGACCTACACTACTAACATGAAAGGAAAAAGCATGTAAATAAAGAAAGAGCAAGAATTAAAATTGCATTAAGAAGAAAATTACATGAGAAGAAGAAAATGGCTAAGTAGCCATGAAATAGAAAGAAAGCTTATATTTTATTTTTGAGCCTCAAACTAAACTAACTATAAGAGAAGGCTCGATGGATGTTAAGAGATTAATTACATGAACATATGAGGTATTTATACAAACCTGAAATCCTAATTCAATTTTTGGGAACTACCCAAACTACCCCTTAGGAAGTGTGACCACCAAGTTATCATTAGCATGTGTTAACCCATCACTTAAATGTGCATGTAACTTTAATCTTCATTAGCATGTGCATTAGCTCCTAAGTGTACATCATGGTAAGTGGGTAGGTGGGGTCCTCCATGATACATGAGTTTGAATTATTTCCATCTTCATTTCTTTGTTTCCTCTTGTGCATGCATATTTTCCATGAACCAATTTTCCTACAATTAAAAATAAAATGTGGAAATAAATATTCTTAAATTAGTATATGCACAAAAATAACCATTTTGCCCCTATATGAAGATGAATAGATGATGATTTGAAAATAATTTGAATTTTGGTTTAAGTATGTTAAAATACCCTATATGCTCATTTATTTAATTAAATTCTATTAAATATGGAAGTAAAAATATACACATTTACGCGCACATCATTTTGCAATGTGTCGTAGCATTGTTATCATATAACAATATCATGGGACTACAACATTTGGAATCATCCCTAGCTCAGCTATAAATTTATGCATGCACACATGCTCTTCTTTTATTGTTGCACTTATCCAAGGTAATACATAGCCTATTTATTGAATTAGTCATAACCTCTTGTTTGGAACATTTCCAACTTAAAGTTTCTTTACTAGATTGATCATGAATTTTTGATTGACATACTATACTCGAAATCACTTATGAAGTTTGAATGTGAATACTCCTCCACAAAGAGTTTGTAGGTTCCATAAACAACGCTCTAGTATTTCTCAAATACTCGAGAATACTCTTAACTACCATTTAGCAATCTTGATTTGGATTTGATATTTGGTCAATGTACCAATTACATAAGCAAACTGTGATATAGTATACAACATAATGTATAGATATTTCGTATTGCTTATGCATAAAGATCCATCTTATATGCTCCACATTAAACAATTTAATATGATGTCTATGTGTATCGTTCGGGACAATCCTAACATCCTTACTAGTGATTTTAGAATATTTTAGTACATCTTTTATATTCTTTCTTACATCACATGCTTCCTCTCTATTTTAACCAAAAATAAAATTATTTGATTCTTTGTTAAGATATTTGCTTAACTCTAATGCTTGTCGAATGATACTATCGTATTAGTTCTTGGATCATATCCGAAAACTCACACCCGATCTCACTGACATCAAGACAGTTTGGTTGTTATGTGCAAACATTCTATTCTAAATCATTATAGAATTTTGGTTCAACATAAAAATCCCAAAACTCAAAATCACACTGGGTGATAATTTTACTAGTTAAATCCCAATTAACTTAATCACATTAAAAGTTGAATCTGTTACATTAACTTCAACAATTGAAATTTATAATGTCATTCTAATCAATGTTGCTTCTATATTCCAACTACGTTGATCTTCCTTCTGAAGATACACCAGCGGCCGATGGTTCATATTCCTTCGAGTATAACTATCAAAATCATATTTTGATAATGTGCTTGGAATCGTTTTCAAATTAAAGCATCATGTCATATGATAGAGTCTATGCTCTTCATGGCTTATTGACAATCGAGAGATCGTGCTCAATAAGAATCTTTTTTCTTGACATTAATAAGAAACTCATAGTTCTATATAGTGTGAAAGAATCTTTATTAGACATTCTAATGAGTCGTATTTGTTTTAGCCTTGGCCAACTTTATTTCATCTTACGTAATCATTTTCTATGTTAGAGTCTTTGGACGTATATAAGTCCATTATAATACCACTAACTTCTGATAGAAATTCCTTCACCGTGAAGGTGTTTATTCTTGAAACAATAATTGTTTCTCATTACAGTGAAATATGCTTCCATAAACATTTTATGAATTGTCTTTTATTTGTATGTAAAAACTGGTATAGTTTTAAGTTTATTAAACTTATGTTCATAACATAAATCAGATAACCACACATCTTAAACTATTTAAGATTGGGGTACCTTCTCAATTTGTATCTCATATGAATGTGATCTTATAAACTTTGCTTTAGATGAAATTATATTTAACATGTGTACTTACTCTTAAGTACACATCCTAATAGGAAGAAATTAACTCAATTTCATTTATTATCGATTATTCTTTGTTCAACAAAGTCCGGTTACTTCTTATCGATACATCATTATGTATCATGAAGGAGTGACTTTTGACATTGAATCTTATTCAATTTTAGATACTTTTCAAACCCGTTTCAATACACTCACATATTTGATCAAATCGAAATTTTATTTTCTTTCCAAATTATTTTTTTCTACTTCCATTTTACATTCAATAAACTTATTACTTGTGTATCAAATACACATCTTCATTTCAATTATAATTCGTCCATGAATTTAACAAAGTATGTTGGTCCATTTTGATACATTAGACTTTGAACTGCATACATCTACATGTATCAATCCAAAGAGTTCATTAACTTTTTTGTCTCTCCCACTGAATATGTGCTTCACCTTAATCTTCTAAGATACAATTCATCGGTACCATATGATTCATAACCATATGATTATTGAATTATTTCTCAAAACTTTGGCTTAGCGCATTATTCAAAAATAATTGTAAAAATTTCTAATACTTCTGTATTTTGTAATACATCACTTTTGCTATGAATACCATTATTACAGACTTATTTTATAATCAATATTAATAGTATTCATATCAAAATAAAAGTATATCTATTTTTAGTCAATAGTGAAAACATCTATTATTTCATAAATAATATTTTGTATATTTACGAAAATCATTTTTGTAACTTGATGCGTCCATTAAGAAGTAATATATGGTATGCTTCCACTATTTTCGTCATTACTATATTAGCGTACAAAATGTGAAGCTCCATTCAATCACTTATTGCAGAATTTTATTGCATACACTGTAACCAGGTTACAGTAGAGAGCCCAGATCAAATATCTTGAATTTGAAGAAATAACTTTCACATCAAATAATTTTCTATATGAAATACATTTGGAATAGAAATCACATTTCTCGATATATTATCTTTTAGTATTTTATCCCATTCTCATTTTCAATGTCTCTTCATGAAGCAAAGGTGACCATTCACTATTTGCATCCCAACTATGCCTAAATTACATTCACTTTCGTACATTCTCTTTCTTTTTCAAATGGTCGAACCATTCAAAATAAACCCTTGCTAAAAGATTTTAATGAACTCTTTAAAATATGAATTCGGTCACCTTTAACATTTAACGATATCGAAAAAGTTGCACTTTATGTAAACTGATCAAAATGACATTTCAATAATCAAATTCCTACATCTTGTAGCCCTTGGTTTAGTGCTACATCTAAAACTAAAAGATTCTTATTGTAATCAATCGTATAGAATACACGATCTCACACTATGGTTTATTTGTTTTTTTTTCAAATTAATTAATTTCATCGAAGTTTCGTACTTTTCCGAATAGTGACTATTCACTATATAACGTTTACACACGATCGAACCTATGCAGTTAGAGCCTCGCTAAAGCCCCACAAAATCTCCGCTATAGCGCATAACACTCTTCGATCACTACACTATTTCAATTTAGCACCATCAAATAGTAGATCCGTTTTAAGCCCCTCTATTTTCCGCTAAATCAAGACTTTTTAGCACTCGTTTTAGCAACATTAATATACAAATGCTGAATTTACTAGTTCTCTTTCAAACCAAATCAATAAAGTTAAGGTATAGACCTAATTTTAAGGCATAAATGCTCAATATAAGCTCGAATCTATTATAGTCACCAAATCTACTCTGCATAAATTGATATTCTTTGGTTTTGTTACATAAGATTAAACAATATTTCTTTTTCCTACACAAATAATGTGAAGATAAGAATAAATTAAATTTAAATATTTGGTTTTATATATGATGAAGCTTTTTGCACTTTCGCTATTTTCCACTATATCCCCGCTTTATCCTCGCTATAACTTTTTGCTTCTCTACCATTATAGAATTGCTAAGCGCTTTAACTACACAGGATTGAACATAGATCAAATATATATATTCTTATATTGCTTTGGAGCTAAAATCTCATAGAAAACTATACATAGTCTCGTGTAAGTAAACACTTAAGCGATTAAGGAACGAATGTTTTAGTGGTTGTATAAGTTGGCTCTTGCATGGGCTTGAAGGGACAGCATGCTAAAAGATCTATTGGTAAATATATTTTATATTTCTAGGTCAAGCTTCATTCAATTTATTTGTATATTTTTAACTGATAAACATTTTACCAATTATAATGGTTGCATAAATTTATCTAACAGATTATTTTAAATTTACATAACATATATTCTTATAACATTAGAAAGGTTACATGTATTCATTTTATTTTTCTAATAAGGCTCCAGCTAGATTTTTATGTTCCTCAAAATCCTAAGAAAAACATAGAAATCTTTCGATTTCCCTAGTGAGTGTTAGGACTTGCATGTCTTGGGATTATGACCTTGAGTTTGCTCAACAAATCATAAACCCGCTTGCAATTGATAACCCTTTATTGGTTGTATCATATACAACTCCTAACCGTGGTCTTTGTCCTAATCTCAATCTTGACTTTGAGTTTTCTTGACAAATCGAAATAGATTATACACTCGCACTTACCATTTTGCGATAGCCTAAGTATAATAAACATACCTTGAGTTGCTCAAAAAACACATGCATGTATCTTAACTCGTCTAGCAATACATTAATAATATTATACATATGTACAGTTAAAGCGCTTAGCGGTTCTATTGCGGTGGAAGTGCAAAAATTTATAGCGGAGATATGTGGAAAATAGCGAAGATGAAAAAAGCTTTATTAGATAAGAAAAACCCAAATTTTAAAATTAATTTATCATTTGTGTTGGAAAAGGAAATACTGTTTAATCTTATATAACAAAACCGAAGAATATACTAATTTATGCATACTAGATTTGGTGACTACAATAGATTTCAAACTTATATTGAGCACTTATGCCTTAAAATTGGGTCCTTAGACTAACTTTGTGTTTGAACCAAAATTGGTACAAACACCTAGAAAAGTAAGTAGTAGATATTAAATGAAGAAAGTAAATAAAAAATAGAGGAAATCCGATAGAAAATAAGCACCCACAAATTTATAGTGGTTCGGCAATCTTGGCTTACATCCACTTGAATTATTACTTTTGCATTTGTTTTCGTGATTACAAGAAAGTGAGATCGGAATAGATCCTTGAATACAAGAGAGTAAGAGTGTAATGGCCATGTCAAGATCCTTAGAATAAATCATACCTTCTGTATTTATAGGGGTAGACGACCAAATATCTCTTTGATATTTCTCCCATATAATCTCCTCATGAATATGAAGTCCTCCAAAAAATCTCGGCTTCGAATCCCCTACAGCTGGGGATCAGTGTTGATCCCTATAAAAGGGATCGGTACCGATCTCTATAAATAATAGTATGGGATCCGTGACTTCTTGTGTTGGCTTCTCTTGATGTTGGTTTCGAGTTTTCACTGTTGTTTTGCATAATCGTTTAGGTGTTTTTATCCAAATGATGGATCTACAGAAGGCTGAATTGTTGCTCTAGACTATATATGGAGATTTCCAATACGACGCACAGGAATTCTGAAACAACACTTGAATCGAGCTCTATGTAGATAGAGAAGAGTGTTGTAGGAGTGGGGGCCACTTTTGGTGTACCCCTAAGGATCAGTACTAATCCCTTATGTAGGGTGGAACACCGATCCATACTTAGCGTATTCTAGGTTATTGCACTTCTAAGCTTGTTCGACCGTCGTCTTGTGGTCTTGTCTGTACTTGGTTCTTGGACCCTAAGATCATCTTTCTAGACTGCTTGCCTTGATAATCGTCGAGTCTGACTTATCCAGTCAATCTGAATATAGTCGGGCTAAAAGACTGGATAACACTTTGTTGATTTTCTTTACAAGAGAACTAGTCAAATCAACCTTTTTATATTAATGTTGCTAAAGTAGGTGCTAAAAAGCCTTGATTTATCAGGTGTAGCGGAAAATAGCAGGGCTAAAGCAGCTCTACTATTTAATAGCGCTAAACTGAAATAGCATAGCTGTCGAAGAGTGCTTTGCGCTATAGTAGGGATTTTACGGGGCTTTAACTGCACAGCTATACATAACATCCCAAGCTTGAGTTTTCTCAACAATTAAAGAATATGCAAGTAATTGGTCAATATATAAATGGTAGAGGAAAACCCTATATTAGAGATTCATAATCCTTAATATATTTTCAATGATATCGACTTAAGGAATAATGTATTTTTTTATGAAATACTCTCGCGATTCAAGTGTCGAACACATTTAATCACGGTATGCATACCATACACATATATATGTGTTTTAATCAATTAAATTTTAGTTAATTATTTTATTTTATTTAATTATATTCATTAAATTTAAAATTACAAAATTAATTATTTAATTAATCAAAACAATTTTGAAGATTCTATATGCACTTATGATTTTTATAAAATTTTAACTTAACATTTAAATTTAAAATACCTTTTAAGTTGTCAAATCTTAATTTAGGCTTTTACTATTGGACCAACCTTTTAGACTTGCTCCACCCACTAGGCCAACCAGATACCTAGAGAGGGGAGAATACTTAATTATTCAACCTCAAACCTAGATACTACTTTTCTAGACAACCCATTAGATCGGGAGGCTTAATAAGTTAGCCCTAAAGTTGTTATTTTGACCACATAGACCATTTGGGCTCTGATGCTATTGGTAGGAACCGGGTCAGTATGCAGTGGGTGAAATGAGTAGATTTCAAATAAAAACACTATTTGGATCGTAGTGAACCTATAAAGTCTAATGGGTTATATTAGATCCAATCCAGTTTTAAATAAAATCATAGTTTATTTTATTTCATTTTATATATTTATTAATTAATCATGTTAACAATTCAACTAAATATATAATTTGGGATTGCATCATGTATACATACAAGAACAAGAACATGAACTAAATATATAATTTAGGGAATCACAGATGTGGTTGTGCGACTCGGAGGTATGAATTCAATCAGTAATTAATATTAAAAAATTCGAATCAACGCTCACATGTCACTTTAGCTAGTGGTATGAAAGTTTGGTCGAATTTATCTCTTACAGGTTTTTTGACAAAATCCAATTTCATAATCATTTAAGTGGTGTCTTTAGTAACTATAATTTAACCACATTCTTTTCGTCAACATTATATCACTCTAAGGTTTATGGAACTTGGTTTTGGTCAAAATTATAGTATCATCCTTATTCAACTTGCTTAGTTCATAAACAAAGTCATAGATTCAATAATAATATTTATTATTAACCATACTACTCTGGCCAGATATTATGACCTTAAGTTGACTACAGTTGATCGTGATACTAACCTCATGCAACCGAGGAGACGAGTTCTCTATTGAATAGTGTTTCACTTTCTATGCTTCAACTCAGACCCAACTATAGTTGCTTGGTAGATCGCCATGCCATGATTTAACTATAATCAAAGTGAAGTATTCACACTGAAGTTCCACTATATTGTCAAGTCGAGGGAATTGTATAACATCGTCACATTGAAATTTCCCGTTTGACCTAATTGTTAACCAACAAGAAACTCTCGGGCAAGGTTATCCAATAACCACGACTATGTAACCTCTTGGTACCCCTAGCAGCTATGAATAATACATTGCCCAGCATTTGGATTTTGGAGAGAATTACACACTCTGGTCTCAATGGATATATCAATATCCTTTCTCTAAACATCTTGACAAGTAATATTTAAATTAGTATGTTATTTTATATTCTGATAGTTTTCTCATGATTACAACTCCTTGTAATTATTATCATATAACATATCATTTAAGGATTTTCTATTTAATATACTTTAAATTAATTACTTAATTAATTATATCGTAATATAGCAAAGTATATAATAGAAATTAAACACCTCTATTATAACAAGAGTGGTCCCAAGTTAGATATATTTAACAAATTCTATAATTATTACTTCTACGGCATACCCCTATCTCTATCATCCTGATGCCTCGTTAAAGCATTTGGCACACTTCGACCATTAAATAGTAGATCCACTTAAAACCCCGCTATATTCTACAACATCCGCTAAATCGAGGGATCTCGGTACTTGTTTTAGAAGCTTAAATATAAAAAAGGTTAATTTGACTAGTTATTTTATAAACCAAATCAACAAATTTATGGTATAAGTTTAAGTTCAAGTCCTAAGCGTTCAACATAAATCAAAACTCTATTCTATTCACCATATTTAGATTGTATGGATCAGGATATTCTTTAGTTTTGTTATATAGAAGCGAACATCATTTCATTTTTCTATACAAATGATGTGGGATTAAGAATAAATCAACTTTGAAGATTTAATTTTATCCCCAATAAATATTTCTACATCTCGGCTAATATATCCCCTCTGTAGCTTTTGGCACTTCTACCGCTAGGCGCTTTAACTACATAGCCTTGGCCTCTAAGACATAGCCAATGTCCATTACATTAATACTTATGATTTCAACACCTCTACCAGAACAATTCTTAATAGCTACACATCCCTAGAGCTTGCCGATATGGATAATGAATCTGCACTTGTATTCTCCTCTCTTGGGATGTGCGTTATTGTGTAGTGCTTAATTATCCAATAGTTCAAAACACCTTTGACAAGTAAGGGAAAAACCATGCACCCTTAGCCTGAAATTCCTTCTTTGCTTAGAAAACCACCAATTGGGAGTCACTAAATATGTGTAACGCCCTCCCTCCTAACTGCTTTGTTATCTTGAGTCTCACGAATCGCTTTTCTAGGATGATATGTAATCTCATACTGACTCATATAAATATTCCACTTCAATAATTTTCTCGAAGTTTCAGTGTAATGTAAAACTTGCCTAAGAGGTTGATCCATCAATACTCATATTGGATGCGCCTAAAAATATGGTCTTGACTTTCTCGATGCTATCATTAAATAGCAAGCCAGCTTCTCCAATTTAGCATAACGGTTTTTCATGCATATGGACTATTTACTTATATAATATATCGATCTTTGAATCTTTCCTTCATCACATACCAATATTGCACTCGATGCATGAGTTGACTACTAAGTAGATGTATAAAGCTTCTCTTTCCAAAGGCTTTAATAGGATTGGTGATTTCTGAAGATGCTCCAATAAGGTTTGTAAGGCAACATCACAATCATCTAGATCCATCCATCGAAACTTACACCTTTTTCTTCTTGACAGCATCAAAGAATGGTATGCACTTGTCAATTGCTTTCAGGATAAATCTACTCAAATCGGCAACTGTGTCACTCACGCTCTGCATTTCCTACCTATTCCATGGAGCTATAACTTGTCTCAATGATTCAATTTGTTCTATGTTAGCTTTAATGCCCCTATAGTTCACAATGAACCCTAAAAATTCCCCTATGCGACTCCAAAAGAACAATTTAGTGGATTTAGTCTCATTCCATAATTTTGAAGTAAATCAAACATCTTTGATAGGAGCCTATGTGGTTTGTAGATCTACATGACTTTACTATCTTATCATCCACATAGACTTCCAATTTTCATTTTATTTTCTCCATAAACATCTTGTTGACCAAACGCTGGTAAGTAGCTCCAGCATTCTTCAAATCAAACACGAACATCTTGACTTTATAGTAATACAGTCCCAAGTCTGTGATATAACTCGTATGCTCTTGATTGGAGACGTGCATCATAATTTGGTTGTAGCCAGAATATGCATCCATGAATAATAGTAGTTCATATCCGACGGCTCCATCCATTGGTTGGTCAATCCACAAAAGCTAAAAGCAGTCCTGAAACACCCACACCTCTATACCTACACTATCCAAGAGTATTACAGAGTAATACTATCATATAATATGGTGAATGAGGCTATATGGGGTAACACGTGAATATTCCCTTAGGTTAACACTGGTACATATTTAAACATAAAATAAATAACTCGCTTAAAAGTACACAATATTGGCACAAACCAATAAACATGTGTGCCTCTAGGATAGAACAACACACAATATGCAGTAAATATCAAAGAACACAGAGTCAGAATCACAGCAATAATATATAATACAAAAAAATGTCACAAAGTTGTATATACAATGAGACTATACAAAATAAAATAATATACTACACCACAGAATAACTAGTCTCTTTTATGCTCACAAACTCAAGCTGGTCTCATCATGCATGTACCTGGAATGCCTTTGACTAACCCAAGTATTGCGTAAATAACACACGGATCAGACTATATCTAAATCAACGGGTTTTGTGTGTATGTGTATATATATGAAAAGTATATGCATGAATGATAACAACAA
Organism: Allium fistulosum; assembly: GCA_030737815.1. Lineage (NCBI taxonomy): Eukaryota > Viridiplantae > Streptophyta > Magnoliopsida > Asparagales > Amaryllidaceae > Allium > Allium fistulosum. The sequence continues at coordinate 460,188,240 of CM060905.1, forward strand.
CAACACTATATCAAAACATCTCTAATATGGAAGACATCAATCAAAGCATGCACAAAGATGTCATCACATGTATAAAATCACACCAAATATTATCCTATCAAAACAATGTCAAATAGGTGAATCATCCATATTTAGAATCATTATCAATGTACAGAAACCATCAAATATGTGATGTCATCAAGTATAATTAGGCTAGCAAATAGTATTTCCCGAGTGTATCTCTAAATCTCGAGTGATAGTATACCAACATCAATATAGAATATATAACACCTATCAAAGAAATCATATACAATAAAAGATATGAGAATCCACTATACTCTGGACATCTATCCAGATTTAATCTCATCTCCTCATGTATGAACAAATAAAAATAAATCGTGATGAGCAATAACTATACGATAGGCACGAAGTCCCAAGTAGAGTCATATATACATCAATATATGGGTCGCCTAACCCTCGGTTGCCTAACCCATACCTATACTTAAGTGAGGTGTATTGATGGTATATGCCAGCCTACCATTCTGTTAGAATCAAAAGGGAGACTAATGGCCATATTCCCACTCTAGGAGCCCAGGTTCATCTAACTGGATCTGCTCCTATAGTCTTTAGTTACCTCAATGGACATTATGATTCATATCCACCAATAGCTTGTCAATGCAAAGCCTTGGTCACAACCTTGCTTTGCACCATATAGGTAACAGACTGCCGGGCTACGCAACATAAAGGGCTATAGGGCACCTACCATATAGTTCACTTAACCCAAACCTCGTGATGGACATCAAATATAATATAAAATAAAAGTATCATGGAACTAGGATGTGGCTCAAGATCAGGCCGCAAGGGTGGATTCTAGATTCTAGCCATTTGGTTCACTCCAACGCCAATAATAGGAGTTCATCATGATAGTGGCACACAATATCAATAAACATAAGAATACCTACCTACTCACACCTATGAGCATCACCTCATATAAGTACATCTCATAATACTATTCTCATCATGTAAGTATTATCTATTTACAATGAATAACCGAATAAATACTACAACAACATCCCATACCACTACGTGATACTTAAATGTTTATTCATTGCTTATAAACTACACTCAGTCTCTATAATATTCTATATAATGAGTTCAAAGAATAACTGGAGAAATATTACTGAAAGTTCTATACCAGACAGTATTATAACTCTGTATATTCAAATTCCTCATCATACAGAATTAAAATCATCATAAACAAAAATATTCCAAATATAGAAATATCACAAACCTATATAGAAGGATGTCATCACTGTATCACATCGAAATCACCATTAAAATTTATACAATGGTGAATCATTCATAATATAGAAATCGGTATATGAAAATGAGAAATCAAAAGATATAGAAATCATATATAAAAATCCTAATTTAATTCAAAAATGAAATAATAATAAAGTTCAACAAAATATTTCTTTAAACATTTAAACCAAATATTCATATATATATATATATGTATGTATGTATGTATGTATGTATGTATGTATGTATATGTTTATGTATATATATAGCACACTTTAATCATTCATAAGTAATCATATCATTAGTGAAATACACTTGAAAATTTCTGAAATATTAATTAGAAAATATTTCATAATTTTATAACAAATAATTAATTAAAACCAAATATAAAATTTTCTTTTCAATAAATTACCAATTTTAAGTAAAGATTTTCTTTAATCAATTTATATTCTAAAACTGATAAAATATGTATATATTAAATAATTTCACCTCATTCGTATAATACCAAAAATAAAGATTTAATACTATAATTTACTTCCAAATCCTTGTTTATATACATATAAAACATTCATAATCACTTTACCAACTAAATGTAACTTAAAGAGATTACCATAATGAAATTCTATTTTAAAAATAAGTTTAAAAATTTCCAAAATAAATATAAAATATAATTCAAAATCCTCACTTTATATTAAACTAACTAGAATTAAAACATTTTCCTTTAAATTATACCATATTTGAAAATTCTCATATTATAAAAGCGATTTTTATTTATTCAAAACATATCCAAAATCTTTTAATTATTTTATAAAAAGAGTTCTATATTTTTTAAAGTTTTGAAACTCTTTTAGTAAATTTTAAATAACCTTTATATTAAAAATATCTTTAAAATAATATAATCGTTTTCATAATATATTTTATAAAATAGCATGATATTCTATTTTATGTTTAAAACAATTCCGAATTTATAATATTTTAAAATATTTATTTTAAAATGGTTTTACAACCAAAAGAAAACAATATTTATATTTATAATTAAAAATATATTTTAAATATGAAAATAGCTAAATCGAATGAAATTTTAGTAAACTATTTATAAGATACTTCTACTAAAATTTTAGAACTCTTGAATAATTTTTCGAAGCTTTTCAAATATCCTTTAAATAAGAAAATAAATAAATATCTAAACTTGAAATTTATGGAATAAAATTACTCTACGAACGTATCAACCAAATATCACTATAAATATATATATCATGTGACAAAAGTTGAGTTCCGTCAAACTCTGGTCTTCCATATCACACGAACATCGACATACAAAGATATATATATATGTATGTATGTATAGTTCAATTCACAATCGGACAGAGTTCCATTTGCAAATTGACACTTTCAACCAACACAAAAAATCACTAACATCATCCAATTCCAAATCAATATACCAACAAACAATTCAACCATGCAATTCAATCAATAATCACAACAATTCAACCAAGTTATGCAATTAATTATTAGGATAAATATATATAACTTGCAAAGAAATTTAGATATAGATATGCGTATAAAACTCACATCGACCAAAAGGTACCCTAACCTTCATCATTTTGGTTTAGCCTATCCCCTCAACTGCCATAATCATGAACAACAACACCAGACTGAAGCGCTCACTTCCACCTTCAACCGTCATCGCAGCTACCACATCAAACTTCGTAGTTGCTCCCTCAACTTCGTTGCCAAACCCTAAATTGATGCACCGGTATTTCCCTACGGGGTCTATCTCCTAGCTGCACTAGCAACTTGGTGCACACAAAAGTAGACGTTGCCTCTCCGATAAATCCCTGAAGTTGGGAGTTATAAGGAAACATATCCTTTTTTGTTGAGTTGCATCTCATCGAACGCCCTCTTAAAAGAATGCTTACCGAACTTACATTCTCAACGAGCACTCAGCGAACTGTAGCCAGCCCAATCACGGTCGTAATAACCACCGAGTCAAAGTTTTGAGCTTCGACCCCATCAGCATCTTGATTCCTAAAGACAATATCATCGTCTATCATCTTCTATTACTTAGCAGGAGCACCATCTTCAATTGTGTCATACATTTCCCATGACGTGTGTTTTAAAGAGCTTTAGCGATGCTTCACTTCATTCCTGCTTTTCTCCATGGGATGCGTACCTCCAGTAATTGTATTAATCACTAATCGTGCCTTGGTGATCTTGGACCACTCAACTGGTCTGTTCCATATTATCTCGAGGTGGCTGCCTCGGGGTTGATTATTTGCTTATCTGCCCTTCTGTAGATTCCTCACATACTGCTATAGTTACTTCTTCCTAGACACATAGGTATTGTACCCATAAGTCTCATAGAATCTACAATACTTCCCCGAGCATTTTTCTTCATCCATAGCCTCTCTTGGAGAAGGCTTCTTATATCTGGCAGTATCTTGGATTGCAAGATAAATGTTCTCCATTGAATCATTCATCACAATTAAAACAGAAACGTTTCCTTTGGTCTTGCTTCTTACCCTCGTTATTTGTATTGTTCTTCCATTTATTATTACTGCCATTATTCCTGCTGTTTCCAACTTGTTTAACAACTTCTGTAATTTACCACGCTGCTCGGTCCAGTTTGACCGCGAGCGTTCAACACCTTCTCCATCTCTACCTTTTCCAAGCATAGATATTGATTTGCTTTTCTATAGTAGTTCTTTAACATAGCTGGCTTTTTCATCATCAACCACCTTCCAAAATCAGTTTCCTTGTCCACTCCACCTACTGTCGCCATCAACACCACATCATCTTGTAGATTTTTTACTTCCGTCACTGTCACCGTCACATTGAATCATTTCAACTAACTCTTCAATGTGTCTTCGTTTCTTTGATAGATGTTTTCCGATGACATTGCATCCTTTGGTTGCACTGGGTGGAGTCTAAACTGGTTCAAAAACTTGTTCACCAATTAATCATATGACGATATAAATCCCTGCTCCAGCCTACAGAACCACATTATCACAAGTCCTTCTAAAAATAATAGAAAGCACCTACACTTTACGTCATTATCTGCTCAGGCATCATCTATGTGTCAGCCACACTTCAGTAAATGTTGCATCGGATCCGTCAATTCGATGTAGCTTAGCATCGTTGGCATAACGAATTTCCTTAGATATTGGGTTGTCCCAATCTCCAATGTGAATGGATTCTGAATGGAGGCAGACTCCCAACTATCATCCTTTTATCCCATTGAAGCAATCTTCAAATTGTTTCAGTAATCAACTTGTCATTATTATTCATTTCATCCTAAATGACAGTTATTGTATGCATCACCGTGTGTGCAGTTCCACGAGTAGTTGTGCTGACAACTACCGTAACGTTCACGGGTATCACCATGATACATATGTCTCCCTCTCTCTGGGGAGTCCATTTGTTTAGTTCTCCTTCGGTGCCGGCTCAGATTGCGTCCCTTATGAGTATCTCTTTCGGTATTTCTTCCAGTATTCTATTTGTCGGATCGCAGCTCGACCAGTACCTTCTCCAGCACTTCCTGGGGTTTCAGAATCATCACCTTGCTTCCTTGATGGATCGATATCAATCCTTGACGGGATCAATCCATCATCTCCGGTTCCCTTCTTCTTCTTTCTACTATCTTTTGCACCTCCATCTCGAGCTTTTTCCTTTGCAGGACTGTGCCAATCACCAGAACTCCCTGTATCCGAGCTAGATGGAGAACTTCTTATATATCCATGATCTCTATGGTGAGATCCATCTTCCTGTTGCAATTGTTTTATAGAGGCAAACTAGAGGCAAACTGCTTTTGTATTTCCTCCATAATGGCTCGTTGCATCGTTTTCATCTTCTTATCCACTACAGCCATTATGTTCTCTAACTTTAGTTTCATCACCAAATTCGATGGAGATTGTGCAGATCCATCACTAGCTCCAGTGTTCGCTCCAGCGGGCGCTTCATCAATAACCGTCTGACTTGTATTCCTTTTCAGTCTCATCTTCCTATCGAATCCTTTTTTGGTGAATTTTGCAAATCCTAGTAGCGAATCGAAATCTAGTCCTGATCTTCAATTTCTCAGTAAAAACACCAAAATATGTTAGCTTTACTATAGGATTAACACCCCCAATCAATAGAAAAAAGTCAAAATAAAGTAACAAATGTAAGAAACAGAAGAGACGGGTAAGAAAAAGAACACAGAAATTTTATAATGGTTCAGCTAATCGATGGCTTACGTCAACTTTATTGTTTTTATTGATTAGTTTTTACTGGAACTACCAAAGTTACAAAGAAATTCCGAAAATACAAACTATAGATTCGAAATTAGCAGCCTCTCCACGGGCAAAGTTGATAGAAGATCCAAAAGTCAATCGAAATTGCCAAAGGTCCTTTTCTAGTTGAAGTAGATAACTATTTATAGCTGATTTCGTCTTTTAGATTCGCTAGATCTAGTTTGAAATTGTCAGTCAACAAGATCCAAAATAATAGAAGGAAAACTAATTTGATTTTTTTACCAAATCTCGAGGCACAACGGATCGATACCGATCCATGACCTTGGTCCAAACTTGTATTTTTCTTCAAAATTGTTTTAGTACTTCAGGAGCAAAGTGGTCTTTTTGATGCCTCATGAACAAAACTTGTATTTTTATTCATATTTGCCTAAATATCCATAGTACAAAAGCTTAAGGGTAAATTCCTCTTTTTGATGGATAGGTACCAATCCATGGACTTAGACAAATTTACCTCATTTCTTCCTTGTTGCTATGAACTCTAGACACTGTTATGGTATTGTATTAGGTTGTCCTAATTGGATTTTATACTTTACTTATTGTCAAATTGAGGCAGAATAATCACACTGAAAGAACAAATGATCAATGGTTTCTTCATCGGTTGCATAGCATACAAACCGTTGATGATATGCTGCTCCATTTTTAACTTTGTCCAACGTTTTTACTTTGTTTAATGATGCTAAGTATGGACGCACATACATTTTGGGTGCAAAGATAGAATTCTATACATGATGATACCATGATGCTGCCCCGGACAGACTTTAGGCAGAATTGTCCACTGTTAGGGTTATTCCTGAAAATGATTTGGTTGATCAGAAACATTCATTCATTTTTTTAGTGTATTATTTATGACCAGAGTGATAAATATATTCATCCATACAGATATTTATGATTTCAAGCACGGATACGAATATGACACTATTCGCATACGAAAGTAATGGACATACTCTAAATTCAAAATTAGATCGCAACTATTTTGGTAATAAACGGTTCAAACTCAGAGAGTTAACGTGCATACGCATTTAGCTCAATATAGTTATTGTTCTGCATCCAAGTTTACTTCCTTACATCAGCATGCAAGGACAGATAAATATTCATGATTTCAAGCACGGATACGAATATGACACTATTCGCATACGAAAGTAATGGACATACTCTAAATTCAAAATTAGATCGCAACTATTTTGGTAATAAACGGTTCAAACTCAGAGAGTTAACGTGCATACGCATTTAGCTCAATATAGTTATTGTTCTGCATCCAAGTTTACTTCCTTACATCAGCATGCAAGGACAGATAAATATTCATGATTTCAAGCACAGATACGAATATGACACTATTCGCATACGAAAGTAATGAACATACTCTAAATTCAAAATTAGATCGCAACTATTTTGATAATAAACGGTTCAAACTCAGAGAGTTAACGTGCATACGCATTTAGCTCAATATAGTTATTGTTCTGCATCCAAGTTTACTTCCTTACATCAACATGCAAGGACAGATAAATATTCATGATTTCAAGCACGGATACGAATATGACACCATTCGCATACGAAAGTAATGGACATACTCTAAATTCAAAATTAGATCGCAACTATTTTGGTAATAAACGGTTCAAACTCAGAGAGTTAACGTGCATACGCATTTAGCTCAATATAGCTATTGTTCTGCATCCAAGTTTACTTCCTTACATCAGCATGCAAGGACAGATAAACAAAACTGATAACCTATAGCATGCAACAACAATCTTTCACTGCTGGTGAATTTCAGAATAAATTTTACAACCTTTAATGATAAATAAATAAGAAAATACTGAAATAAAATGCATATTATTCAAACATAAATAACAGAGAAGCCAAATCACCAGAATAGCTTGACCAATATCAACTGTTGTAACCACGCATTATTGAGACGTAAACACTACTAAAGCAAGATAAAGAGTCCAAAACCACAATTGAAAGGCATTTTTTTCTCAATTATTGGAAACATAAGAAATGTTTACAGTTAAACATCCATTTTTCTTGTAAACCATTTTTTCCTAGCATTCTCCAAATCCTCCTCCCGCTTTCGCAACAAATCAGTGAGCAGGCTTTTGTACTGAGCATTTATGGCATCAATTTCAGCTTTCAATCCCTCCTGCTCTTTCTCTATACAAAAATACACAAATATGATGAATAACAAACAAAAAACTCGAGGACATTAAACAAAATAACCTCAGATAAAGCTCTCCTCTTACCATTCAAACACAAGCCATCTTTGAATCCAACATAATCAACAATACAAAAATCGTCAGTTGTATATCCACTAAGACTTTTATAGCCCTCGCTCATCAAAAAGGACATAGTTGAACCCTCCGAATGTTCATCCTCCTCATTATGACTGGAAGTAGACTTATAATCTGTTTGTGATGCACCCGCATCCATAAGTGCATCAAATTTGTTCGTATTGTTTTCTATTGTCTCAAATTCTATAGTCGACCCAACACGATTCATTTTAGAGATGTTATTATTATCAGGACTTATATCATCCCATGAGAGGCCCAATGTACTACTATAATCATTTTCATAGCAAGGGGCATCAGTTTCAGTACAAATGTAATCCATAGAGGGTTTCCATCCAGGCACCAGCTTCATTATAACAGAATCGATGAAATCAGCAACAAATACTACTTCATTATCTGGAAGCTCTAGATGCTCAACCATTTCCTTACTGATGGTAAGTGCTGTATCTGATTCTAGGAAAAAGTCAAAATGAACATTCTGTCTCTGCCCACCTGTCTCTGCAATTAAAACTATATGTTATACATGTTACAGATTGCTATAGTATAATCTTTTATGAATCACTAACTCACCAGAAGTGCAGGCAATTACCATAACAAGTGAAACACGGCTTTCCTCAATTTTCTGCCCTTTTAAAATGAATTTATTGCTCCCGATAACTCTTTCGAATTCTGGCACTTGTAAGTTTTGGTCTACATCGCTATTTTCAGTGCTGGTGCCAAGCGATTTACAGATGGAATCTAACTCCGTTGATAACAAATTCGGAGTATTTTGTGCAATATCACATTGCTCACTTGAACAACCAACAAGTGTGTTACTGCAATGAAGGAAGGGATCGTTTAGAAGTTCCTTTGCAGATAATCTCTCTGAAGCAGGAACTAAACATTTCTCAATAAACTGTTTTACTTGTGGATCTGTGACTCTGTCAAGTGCAGCAGGCTTTTTACCCTATACGTACAAACGACCAAGTATCAAATATAACTTTTAAAGGATAATTGTCAGTGCCCAACTCAACTCAAGTATCTAGGATCACCAGCTTTTGATAAGTTTTTTAGATGTGTTCTACCGATCATCAATATGAGTTGTGCAAAAAAACTATCTTATTCTGATACTTCTACCCCATCAAACTTAATTATGCAGTACATAATAGAGTAAAAATATTTATTATAATCAATGATCCAAAAGGAATAATTTTTAACGAGGAAAAGATATCGAAACAAGGCAATTTTGAGCAGAGATGATAATGATGATATGCAGATTACGCCAACAAATAATCATCAGAATCTAATGATTGTAAATACCTAAAATCAAGTTGAACATAAATCTAGGATATTAAAAAATGGGGATGTGTGAATATAGCGAAGGGTTTCACTACACCCCTATTATTTATATAGCCACACGATTCAAAATCAAATGAAAATTTGTGGATATGTTCTTACATGTCTCAAGATCTTCACAAGTTTTTAGCTAGTTTGGATAATATTAGTATATTCAAAATATTAATTCAAATCGGGTAGAGTATTTTAGCGGTTGATATTGGTTTAACATTTTGAACATACTAAAAAATTCAAAAAGATATCATTTTTTGTGGAAGTTATATTCGTAGTATACAGTAAATACCCCCAAAGTTTCGATTGATTTCAAATTGTGTGGTTCTAAAGACGGTGTAACAGATCTTTACACATGTAATGTACAATAAGTACAGCTAATTAGCCGTATTTGTTGTTTTATGACCAAGATGGCCCTGTTTTTTATCTAATTTATTTGGAACTTTGGGGGGAAGAGGGGGGGGGAGGGTGGTGTTAGAGGTGCTGTGCGGGGGCTAATGGGGTTATTTTGTTGTTGTATACTGCATGGTACAGTTAACTAAGGCTGTTGCACGGTCCTTTTTCTTTCTATGTGTATATGGATGTATGTAGAAAGACTTACAGAAGTGACTTTCTTAAAAATTTGAGCAGCGTTTTTGCATTCGCTGTATGGATACTCAAAAGTGGCCATTTCTAACATGCACATTCCAAAAGAATATACATCAACCAATTCATTGTATTCCTCATCGTATAATTCAGGAGCCATAAATTCTGGAGTACCTAGAAAAGCAATTTTGTATACCTTAAAGTTCCATTGGTAAAAAACATTTCAAATGATAAAAATGTAAGATGATTTACCAATAACGCTGTGAGCGGTAGGTTGTTGCATTATAGTGGCCAATCCTAAATCTCCTATCTTAACTTCTCCATGATTTCCATTAACAAAAATGTTATCACATTTCAAGTCTCTGTGAATGATTGGAGGATCATGGCTATGAAGATATGCTAAGCCTTGAAGAATTTGCCTTGCCCAATTTTTTATAGCTTTCAGATCAACATTTTTATGCTTTACGCGATACCTGTAATCACAATATACAAAATCTTTGGTAATCATACATGTATAAATAATTTAAAGAAGGTAAATAAAAACGAGTAAATCTTACTGTCTTAAACTTCCAGATGTGAAGAGCTCAGTTATGATATTGATAGTCTTATTCTTGTCATCCACCCATGAATTGTAAAATTTGATTATGTTATCGTGTCTGAGAGCTTTCAATAGATGAACCTCCGAGTACAACCTCTCAAAATTTTCTGGGGATTGCAACACCTCGTCAATTTTTACTTGATTCCAAGCAACTTCGATGCCATCAGTTTCATCAAATGCTTTGTAGCTATATTATTAAATAATGTATCACAATAACAATTAGATTTAAAAAAAACCCATATAGTAAAAAGGGGCAATAAATAAATAGGAATCTGATAGCCTGGTTACAGAACATACACAGTCTTGAATGCCCCTCTCCCTAACACATCTTGATACTGTGACCCACAAAGGAAAGACAAAAAAGATTAATTATCAGTAATTGAGGTCACAGACATCAAAACCATTATATGAAAATTGTTTTGAACATCAGATAATTTGCCATTGAGTACTAATTTAACAGCGATTTTTGTTAAGACGTGACACACACAATACAATGATAATATCCGTGCGCAATTTTATCAGAAAACAACAAACCTTGATAGTTAAATTCAAGTGGGTATAGGGAAAATACGTTTAATGGAACTGCACATAACTTAAAACTTTAAAACCGCTCAAAACTCAAAAGAATGCCATGATGAGATGAAGTAACACAATAAAAGGGCAAGCTGATTTGAAATGTAAGACTGTCAGACATGCCAACAAATTTTCTGGATAATCTACGATGTATAAAGGAGAGCGGTAGGTTTGCCATTTTATTCAAAGGTTCAAGATCCATTCCGGGTTCAGTCTTTTGAGATTTTTAGATATTCCAAATATTTTGGTTTTAGCTTCAGTTTTAAAATTCAGTGCTTACTTTCTAAAACAATGCATTCATCCAGACTTATATTGATACAAAATAAATAAAATAAGTTAATAGGATAACACAAAAATTAAAGGTTAATCTTAAAAGTACTATATAAACCTTTCATTTTTGTACTATCAGTAACATAGCTTTATCGTCTCCTTTTCAAATCCAACCCTAAAACTAAAACAAATTAAACTCCTTTTCAAATCCAATCCCAAAACTAAAACAAATTAAACTACGGTTACCGCCACAAATTGTCTCTGTAATTTGGGGTAGTTGATATTTATTTGCATTGGGTTTGAACTCAGTTGTATCACACGCTAATGATGTAAGGAACCCAAATACCAGATTTTGATAAGGAGCTCGTTAATCCAGTAAATTTAGGTTCAAACTCACTCTATGGGCTCGCTTGATTGATGCGATTGAAGGCTAAATCAACGGTTATAGTCCACAAATTGGGCGTTCGGTACGTTTTCTAACTTCATCTCATGTAAATTCGAGTTTATCATTAGTTCCTTGTTCTTTATTCTAGAATTTTTTTAAGTTTTTGAGTTATACTGTAAATATAGTTTTGTAAAAAAAAATTATAGAACAAACAAACAAACAACAACTAAGCCATTATTCTAAAACAAATTGGGGTCGGCTAGAGATGGAACCCAAAACTAAATGAAAAAATTAATTTAAAAGTTATAATAATAACAATAGCAATAACAATAATAAAATAAAGTCAAATAAGTAAATTAATAATAATAGCTAAGTAAAGTAAAATAAAATAAAAATATATATGTATATATATATATAAGGAATGATAATAATAATACTAATAGCGATAATGATACTAATAGTAATATTGGTCAAAGACCAAACCTACGTCTTAGGCTCGTGTTTCCTAGTCCTATAATCTAAAACTTATAAAACTCAACGCTCATGGTTCTGGTACGTGAATCGCTAACTTCCACTCGCTCCGATCCGTCACCAGCTTTTCGGATATACCACAATCCTTCAAATCTCTTTTTACTACTTCCTTCCATGTCAACCTTGGTCGACCTCTATCTCTCTTTGGACATTCAACACGGCCTATAATTCCAACACGCACAGGTGCCTCGGGCGGCCTTCGTTGAAGATGTCCAAACCATCTTAAGCGATGTTGAATTAGTTTCTCCTCAATTGATGCTAGTCCAAGTTTATCACGTATATCATCATTTCTAATTCGGTCTCTTCTTGTATGACCGCAGCTCCATCGTAGCATACGCATCTCTGCTACGCTTATCTTTTGGACGTGTTGGCTTTTAGTAGGCCAACATTCTGCACCATACAACATCGCAGGCCTGATTGCCGTTTTGTAGAACTTTCCTTTAAGCTTTTGTGGGACTTTCCTGTCACAGAGAATCCCAGACGCTTGTCGCCGTTTCACTCATCCCGCTCGAATTCTAAAACTAACATCTTCATCAATCTCACCATTATACTGCAACATTTATAGAAAAAGTGGAATTTAATTATTAATTTACTAATATCAACGAAATTGAAAATAGTCCAAGATTTGTCTCATCGATGGCTGGAGCTAAATTGAGATGATCGAAATTCAAAGATTTTGACCGAAACATCAAACTTTGATTTTAATCTAAAATTCTAATGTAACAAGGTTTTCAAAATGAGATTCAAATCATAATGCTCAAGCATCAGTACTTAAAACTTAAACTTTATGTCTTGTTATACCTTTATTTTGAAGATAACAAAATTTGAATTGTAGATCAAAACAACTACATTTTTTTTAGCATGGAATGCGTTCTCTTCAATTGTGATCCGGGTTGAGTTTGGTCCAAATCTGAAAACTGATTTGTAACTAAAGAAATTGAAGTTGAAATGAGAATCAAACTGTAAGATTTTAATGTAATCGACACTTTGAATTACATAAGAGCATATTTGTTAAGGCACATAAGATGCCAGAACATCTTAGCCCATGATCAAGATAAGGCGTACTTCGTGCTGAATCAAAAACCACTTTATGCACAAAAAAGGATCATAGTTACTTTGTTTCATCATACATGATTAGTTATTCAAACTGAATTAACAATGTAATTATATATGTTTATAAAAAAATCAGCAATTTTAGAAAACTCTGCATAATTATCATCAAAAAAGAATAGAACTCCAAGCGTTATTTACAAAAAAATTCATTCTTATGATTAGAATTTTGTTTTGAAAGACAATATTCTATATTAATTCAATTTTCAGATTTTGGGTCACGAGTCACACATTACAAATTCGCAAGTGAAAAAAAAAGTATTCCATTATTGTGAATAGAAAATATCAAATACTTGTTTGAATATATAATTCAAATTTAATCGTTTTGGTAAAAAAAAATGTATTAAGCTATATGTTTAAAGATGCAGAAAGCCTAAGGGCCCGTTTGGTTTTATTTTGTATTTTGAGTTTTGTGTTTTCAAATTGCACTAAGAAATAGCAAGAAATAAGTTATAATTCTTAGCCATTGCGACGACCAACGGACAACGAAGAAGTTGAATCGTTCTTCGTGCTTTTGTTATCTCTCGAAACACGAAAAACAAAATAAACTTGTTTTCTATTTTACATGTTAATTTCATTTTTCAAAATTGTTTGTTTTTCCACAATACATACAACGAACGCGCTTTTGTATAGACGAAAACACAAAACTAAAAAAGACAAACCAAACGGGGCCTAACGTTCTAATCGTTTTCAAAAATAATATTTTTACCATAGGAAAAAAATTAAAAATTATTTGAAGAACTGCATAGAGCAAAATTTAAGGTGTATATACACATTATAGTACAAGTATATTGAATCAGCGACTCGTGATTCAAATTTAGTTCCAAATTGAAATTTGAAATTTGAACTTTACGATCTACAATTTGAATCCCATTTTAAAAATTCGATCCCAGATAGAAAATATCATGCTAAGAGCCGAAAAAGGTTGATTTTACAATCATAAAGTTAAATTTTTGTATTAAACTCATACTCAGATACTAGTACGCTGGCCAGTGTTTTAGAAAGATGTGTAATGTGCGATCAGGTTGCATCGAGCTTCAGAAGGCCACAAACATTACTTGGTAAAATATTGCTTGCTTATATTACAAAATACGTTTGTGTAACTATTATTGAAGTAGATGATTACTGAAATTCCCAACACACAGATACAGAATTATCACATCAAATCAATTTAACCAATCTTGTAGGCATTTTCATATTAAAAGGAAAAATAACACAAATTCATTCATAACAATAGTAATAGTATATTTTGACACAAAACTATGCTCATGCATTTTTAGTCTTTAGAAGAAAGTTTGGTATATGCAAATAAATTATATCCACTTGACGTGCACAAAATCTTTGGTGTGATAATGGGAATACAGCAGAGGGTTATCTCATGTACTTTAAATCATAAAAAAATCAGGTTCAAATTAATGTTTAAGAAATAACCATAATTACAAAAAGGTGCACCCTATTGCACTATACCGCTGCATATTCACATAACTAAGGCACATGCAATGGTAAAGCGACATTACTTCCACATGGGACAAGCAATCCTCTTCAAATAATCATCTTGTGTTACTATCCTATGTCATACTAGATTGCTAGTTAAATCGTACTTCATTAGTTTATGTATGCATGCATGCATACATGCACATACATGTATGTGTGTGTGTGTAGACACACACACACACGCACACATATACATACATGTATATGAACCCTCTTAACACTTTGATCCCCTCAAAACATTTGTTTGGCTGTCCCAACCTTTTGAAAAGCGCTTTAAGACATGAAACACATTCTGTGCCATCCCTTGCATCTAGGCTGGGTTTGACAACATTGACAAAAATACCATGATTGTTGATTCAGACTTTAGAATTGTAGCCATTGTATATATTAAGTGACTAAGATTTTTACAAAAGACACTGGCTAATTGGCAATCAAGACTGTTGTAAAAACATATAAGCTTCTGCATAGAGATAACATTTTCAGTGTCAACTGTTCATCAAATTCTTCAAGAGATATGAGCATATCTTCTAATACAATTCTGTAAAGAATCAAGAAATTTAGATTGGAGTTTGGTGTCAAACATGGACTGCTTAAACAAGTTATTACAATGACAATTACGTATTTGGGGTTTCAAACATAAGCTTAGGAAATGATCGAGAATATTCCTACTAACAACCATTGGTAACAAAATCAAACACCCGTGAATTATTAAAACCAATAAGCAGACAAAATACGAAGTTATACCCGGACATATCTTCCAGTTGGATCTATCTCTGCATAGTCAGCATCAGACTGATTATAGTCACCAGCACGGCAATTGTTGCTTATTGGATTCATTCAGTTCAACAAATTATTTATTCAAACAAGGTTCTAAAAAAATCGTAAAAAGAACTTAAGAGGAGCAAATCAGAGAATGAGGGGGGGAAGCAATGGATACTCGATTGATCAGTCTCACAACTGGATTCGAACCCGATAGGAACAGCAGATCTCAGAAAACGATTCAGATGCTACGGAAAACGAATCGAGCGCCTTCGATCTCCTGCGGACCCGGCATCCGCTTACTGATTTCATATCCGCCCCCATCATCATCATCTCCGCTCCAAATTGATATTTTCGCACTGATCGAGCTTCACTCTCCCACAAAATTCATTTGTTTAACTAAAGTTTCGTCATTATCAAATCAAATACCTAAAATCAGATAAAATGCTTCAAGTTTCTTAATTTTGAATTTGAGTTTCTATAAGGGAAGTCAGAGCTCGGGAGAATTGATCCCCAGCCCTAAATCGAGAAATATGAGATCATGGAAACAAAATTGGAGATAAAACGCAGGAATTTGGCAAACAGGAGAAATATTGAACTGGTATTCTCCGAGAAACTGAAACCCTAACAAAATCTAAGCGGGATCGAAGGTGAAAATAGACAAGTGTTTGGCCAAATTCTTATCAACATAAAGCACCAGCAAATTAACTATTGATTGTTTTTAGCTGACGTGGTGTTTGCTAAAATTTGGGATTCACGGTTATTTAGAGTGGGTGTGAGTTTGGGTACAAGTTACCGGTGAGTTTGGCTGAGAAGCGAAAGTTAAAGTGGGTAAGAGTGTGTTATAACGAGAGCTCGTGTACGGATGTACTCAGGAATCATGGTACCAAAATTAGGTACATGGGCCTTCTCATTCAATAGACTATAACTACTCCGGTAAACATTTTCGGCAAACTAACAATCGCAAGAATAATGAAAATTCTATGATAAATTTTATCGTATAATTTAAAATAGAAATGAAAAGAAATAAAAGGTAGCCTATTTCATTTTTTTTTACAATGAAATCTGCATTAAGTCGCGACTATATCTAGATAAAAAACTATAGAAAACTCGAAATATATTTTTAAAAAAATTATAATACTTAATGTAAATATTTGTATTTTTCACTAAATATTTAATGTTCAAACCGTAAATGTTTACATAATATTTACAATGTTTTGCAAAACCGTATGTTGAATTTTCGTCCAATTATTTGACTTTTTCGTTTTAGTACGTTAATATAAAGTGGGTTAAAAAAAATCGAATTGAAGAAGTTAGTTGTATTTAATTTTAATTTTCGACGTTTTTTCTTAATTTATGCAAGTTTAAAAAAATATGGGTGCAATATAAAAGGTTTCATTAAGAAAGAGATTTTATTTATTTTGAAACTTTTTAAGGATGTCTTCAAAAGTTTGCTTTTTTATAAGTATAGTTTAGATCTAAGAATTTGTAAAGGCTTATATCAATTTCGATAAGAATCTTATGCAAGTCCATCCTATCGATACTATCACGAATTAGCATAAACAACCAGGTTTGTGATAGAGCCAACTCAGTCAAGGGTGTGCATTAGAGACAATTTTGTAGTTTGATTACGTAACTCAACATTTATAGGATATCTTGTTTGAAATAGAGTATGTTTTAGTTTTAGTTTTTATTTATGTTTAATATATATAATGTTAAGAGTGCATTAAACATGTAATAGTCGATCGTACCCACGAAATAGTTCATAACTACGAGTATTGAATCATATAAACAAACATAAACACTTATCCTCAAATGTTCCTACTCATTTTGTATTTCGAGAATAATATATTGGCGTACCGGCAAGACTGGTGTACTTAACATTATTCTCATACAGAAATGTTGCTAGATAGGGATACTTGGTGATCTCTGACAAAGGAATATATGGATATTGATCATGTCCTAAGCTCACAGGTATAGTAACAGTCCATCCATAACCTCCAAGCAAAATAACAAGTGGTGGAGCTGCATATCTGTGGGTAGGTCATGAAAATTTTGTTGGATTAGGTGTTGTGATACCCTAACCCGGTACCATATTATCAAAGAGAGTTAACTGTCTGATAACATGGAGTAAAGGACATGATAGGAGCGATTAGTATACACTCCCTTGGACCAACACAAATATATTTCAATACAATAATACAGCTCGATAATACATATCTCATCTCGGCACAAAGTAGAGTACAAGAGTATTCCAAGGGTTGAATAATTCAAAATCGGTAACATATATAAAAATATCCCCAAATATAACATCAGCAGAAGTGAATGAAATATAATATATATTACTAATGTCAATGTACCGGGACATCACAAATATGTACGTATGCACGACTGTCTCATGCCATCCCAAAATGATACATATATGCGCACACATACATCATCAACTCTCAAGAATAATACAATACAAGCCTTATACAACATCGAAGAACAAAAGTATAAACCACATCATGGTATGCCACTATTGCAAAATTGGATATAGTATATCACCATCGTCCTCTACTTCATCCACAAAACTTATCTCAAAAGTGTCACACAGCCAAAATACAACTTGAAAACAAAATCAGTCTAACAAGAGGTTGTTAAACAAATAATGCACCCCGGGTCAAGCTGAAAACTAGCTATAAGTCTAACAATGCACAATAATGTAATATGATGTCAGTTTCAAGTGTAAGTGATGTATGTTTATGCCACACACTCGCCATATTACACTTGCTCACATCTCATCGTTCACATATGGTTATAGCACACATTTCACGATTTTATTTAACGTATCTCGCAACTGCAGCTCTAATCAACTGAGAAAGCACTCCTATCCATATTTTAGTTGCATATTTATAATTAATCGCACAACGTAGTATACAACTGATCGATGTGTATGTCACTAGTATAACCTTATTCATTTTCACTCTACTAGATGTTGAATCAACATCAAGGATCCTGACATCCACTGGATTCAGAGTTGTGGGTTCACCAAACCGATCTATTAGGTGCAAACTAACACTCATTATACCCTGCACCCTGTTTTCCATCGATACATACCATCACATTCTTGCCTCACCCCGTTGTTTTCCCAAGTAGCATAGTTTGGACTATATGTGGCAATGGGCCCAAACCGACATGATTCAAGGTGCGACCCCGAACCAGTCCGACTAGGATGGAATAAATAATCCATCTAACATCTTACCCCATTTCGATCAATATTATTAAATTTATTTTGCACTGTCTTACTAATGACGTTACCCCCTATACATTCCCAGTGTCACTAACAGGTTATTTACACAGTTTTATATCACCATGTAAACATCACATAACATGCATAATCAAATGACACCTCGTATGAATTAGCATTAGCATATAATATCATAATTCATGACTAAGCATAAATATTAGGTCAATAATTAGGTCTTGTCCAAGGTCAAGTATGCAAGTCAAAAGAGATGGGTTCCTTTGTTCAATATATAAATCAAGGAGGCTAGTCTTTTTGTAACAACCCTGTTTTTTCGAGACCGTAATATTATACAAATTTATTTAAAATAAAAATGTCCGTATTCAATATTCGATAACTATAATTTTGAAATCCATTTTTTGCTAAATTGGAGTCTATTTAATAATAGATTTTGTTTTAACAAATTGAATTAATTAATAAATTCTATTCAGAAAATATATTGAAAACTAAGTAAACCGTTTTAATAAATATAGGATGTTTTAAAGTATAAATAATTTTTATATGATTGAGATAATTGGAAATTTTTATTTTTATAATGATCGATATGGACATTTATAAATATATGTTTGGTATTAATATTTAAATTTAAAACAATAGGGAAATAATTAAAGCTAAAATTGAATTTAAATTTTGGCTGATTCAAGTTAAACCAACCCATTTCTTTTCTCTATTCATTCTCCCTAAACCCAAGCCTAATCTTTATCCTTATTTCCAAACCTAGTCCATAACGCTAGCCCTAATTTCAAAATCACAATCGAGATCGGAAAAAAAATGGACGAAGGAATCGTGCTCTGAGGCGCGAGCATATCGACGACTGTTATAAGGGGAGGTGGTTGCACGTCTTTTGGGAGCTCGACGATGGGTGTGTGGGCGGTGGAACATGTGTGGATGAGTCGCGGCCCTATGTTGGCAATGACGACATGGGCTCGGAGCAGAGGATGGCAGCGACAACTGAAGTAGGCCGATGGGACATGGCACCTGGAACTAGCATCGACGATTGCAAGTTATGCTAGATGGCGTAGGGAAGTAGGTCGCAACCTGGGTAGGCGGGTCGACGGCGAACTAGAGGTAGGTGATGGGGTTGACTATGGGCTTGGCTAAGGTGATAGAAAGAGGAGAGGGTGGAGGCGTGATGCTAGAGGTTTGGTCGCGATTTAAAGCAGCAGGGATGCATTTTTGGGTTCGTGGATTGCAAGGCAGAGGCCTGGGTTGTGCTCGCCTAGGATGTGCTCACGTATTAGCGATGCTTCGGGCTATTACGAGGTTGTAGCATAAGGTTTAACAACTGGAATTGTTAACAACTAAACTTGGATGTAGTCGATGGGTTTCAAACAGCGATCGTTGAAGGCCTGATTTGTTTCTGCTCTTCGATAAGGTGAGTTATTCTATTAACTCACATACCTATATCTATAAAATTATATCCTATTTGCGTGTCTTGTTAGGGTTATGAATTACATAAGCTATTGGTAGTGCATTATTGAAATGTTTGAAGAAGAAAAATTTGCTATGGTTTCCATTAGTTTGATGGATGAATTTGTTGAATTATGTGTAAGGGTAGAATTTGATTCGATTATCAATTATTGAATGCTGCAATTAATAACAAATTCATTGATCATATAATGCTTTAATGGAAGGATGATAGTGCATTCATTGTTGTGTGATCGGAGTTATCAAAAAGCAACTCGGATCGCTAAATAATTCCATATTATGGAATTATATTTTTAGAGTGATGTTGGCTCTATATGTTGAATTTTCGATGGATTTATAATTTGAATTGTTTAAATATTTTTAAAATGATTCTCAAAATGAGATTTTGAAGTTTATAAATAATTACAAAAGGTAAAATATATATACAACTATTATTATGTATATAAAAAGTTTTATTTTAAAAAGAATTGAGAATAAAGTTTTAAGATTGATAATATTTTATGAAGTGTATATATATATAATTTAAAGTAATTATACATATTTATATATATTTTTAAATAAAGAAATTCTATTTTTAAGTAAAAACCTTTTTACTCTTTTGCTGTTAAATATGAGTTTATGGATTAACAAAGATGAGAAGTTTGAAAGTGAATTATAGATAAAATATTTTAGAAATCATTTTATATATGATAAAATTATATTAATTGCTTTCAAACTATAAACTATTATTGTCCTTTATTGTACTTAGCTTTTGGCTGTTTTTATGCAAGCCTGAATCAGATTTCTATTGAATTTCGTGATTTTCTATGAAACAAAAAAATTAATAAAAAATTGAATTGTCGGGTGGTATGGGACACTTTGAACAATTCTGTTGCTTATTACTATAATTTGTTAAATAGAGTTCGAGGAAAATTACTAGCTTTTAGTAATTACTTGAATTTACTTTCTGGTATGGGACAGTTAGCTAAATTCTTGTAATTATTGGAGTGATGCTAATTAACACTTAGAGTTGTATTATCTTAGGGTGTTCGGATTTCAGTCGATAGATCCTCGAGAGACGATGACTTATTTTTCATCGACCTGAGAGTCATTACCATTTTAGATTTGGGTAGGCAGACCTATTTATTTTAGTTAGGTTTGTTATGGTATGACGCAGCTGCCCTTTCTTTCTTGGATAGGTATTATATGCAGGCCTATCAGTTTATTTCACATCTGGGTAATGTTTACCTATTTGTATTCGTTGCGTAAATCCATATAGTTTTGTCATAAACACGATTACCTATTTCTTATCGTTATGAGTCGGGATTTTTACCTGATAGTCTATTTCTTTTCGTTAGACTATTGCGCTATTTGGCGGGGTTTATTTATTTTAGTTAGGCCCCATGTTGCACTGTATCGTACTGATAATGGACTACCATTATTATTTTATTGGTGATGATAATTTCTTCAGAGATTTTGAAATTGATAATTTGGTATCTTTTGGTTCTGAAGAATTTTGAATTGTTATCACCATATTTTTAATGATAGTCTATTTGAGACTTGAAATGGATTTGTGAAATGGTGATTTTGGATTGATATGCCTTTTTATGTTTATTTGATTTTAGGCATATTTGGAGATGACTTATTTTAATGCTTAAGTCGTAAATGGATTTACGAAATAGTGATTTTAATGGATATGCCTTATTCTGATCATTTGTTCTAGCATGTTTGATTATGACTTAGTTATTGTGAGTCATATGTTTATGATATTAATATCTCACCTTTCTATTAGATATAGTCTGACCCGTTTATTTCTATAATACTCGGGTCAGGCTGAGACTCTACAAGTACATGGACTTGTTGACTTTTGGATTTTGTGATAGCAATGGAGTAGACTATTTTGATTGTTTCGGTTTACTTCATTATTGTGTATATTGACAATTAGGATGATATGTCATGTATATTATTTAATAGTCATTTTGTACCTGTTATAGTATTCAGGATATGATGCATATATTTATGTGGGTCTAGTATTGACATTTTGTAAACTCGCGTTCTATTATGTATATGATGTATATTATTCCGCCGTGATCTATGACTTTGATTCTGATTTATTTATATTATATACTCTTCTGAATATTTTAAATCAGTGTGTTTATTACCTGTATTAATACTATACACGTCAAAATTTTCAGTTCAGATCCTCAAAAAGGTAATAAAAACGTGTCGGTATTAGTATAAAGATATATTCACATAAGATCGCCCTTAACCAGCCATATTCTCCGTATTATTAGACGACATTACTTGTAATGTTATTTAATAATATGGGTATAGCGGTGGGGTTGTCACACTTTTGTTCAATATGCTAGTCACAAGTTAATTAAGCATGCCAAGAGTCCATAGGAAAGTAAATATGCAAATCGGAATTCATTCAAGTCCTTGATTAAAAAACCTTGATTTCAATTTGACCTAATGGCCATTAAATCCTAATCTTAAGCTTTTCATTATATACTCAAGAAATATAAAAAAAGGAAGAAGTGCCACTTGGAATTCATCGCTTTCTAGTAAGGGGGTACGTGCCTATTTATAGTGAGCTTCATCCCTTAGATTCATGACAGTGCCATTTGAGATTTTTTGCTTTCAATCCCCTCCATCTCTAGCATTCTTGCTACCTATCTTTCAACACCATCATCACCAACATCTTGTTTTTTTTCAAGATCATGTCTATTTAGGTTAATCTGAATTCCTATAGTTAAATCATTCTCTATTCGTGCTATTCAAAGAACTAAAGTTAGAAGATTTGACTCCTTCTATTATTTGTTTCTTTGCCACCCTTCAAAAAGTTAAGTATCAAACTAAAGGCACCGTATATTATTTATGGCTTGTTGACGGCGGGTGGATTTTTGACCCAATTAACAAAAAAAGGGACTGAAGTCATCGGTTCTTCTATATAAGATTCTTCTCTCTAGAGATTTCTAGGAAATTGCAGCGACACGAAAATTCGAACACTTCATCTTTGAATATCGAAACGTTTTGAAATATAATTAAGTGTTAGAAATATAATTTTATAACCTTGTTAAACATCATTTAATTAATGAATAATGATAAGAATCTTATTTTTGAAAATTGTTTATAAAAATGTGTTCTTCTAAGAAAAATGGATAATGTAACCGAAAATCGATCATCGATAAACAACTTTTCGATCGATATACGTTGTTTGAACTCTTGTGATCTTGACCAATGATCAAATGAACACATTAACAACTAATTAACATACACATCTTCATAAATCTTGGAAAGTTCTAGAATGTTTTAATGGATAAGGGATATTATCATAAGCGGGATATAATGGTAATTAGCATAAAGGAGAAGTGATGGGAGGTCGGTCTTCCATGGCATGAAGGGGGGTGAAGGAAAGGTTAAAGAGAACCATTTTTAGCCTATAAAAGGAGGGGCACACCCTTAGTTATCATTCACAAACCTTTAAGTTATAAAATCCATGTTTTCTTCTTCTTCCTCTTTATAATTTTCTAAAATAAAATATTTGCAAATCAAACCCAAATCACCTTAAACTTGGAGTGAAGCTTTACTACCACATTACAAAAAATCCTACTTATTTAGAAGTTGAAGAATCAAAGTCAATCTCACCCTAGGAGGGAAGGTCGTGAGCATTATAAGGGTTTGGAGGCAAGGCAAGGCGAAGGCAAGGAAACAGAAGGAGGGAAAGGTGTTTCTAAGTTGAGGCTGGATTTAGACACTTGGATCTTGATTGGTTGTTAGGTTAAAGGTGAGCTAACTCACCATTTTGATGGGAAAATATCACATATATATGTTGATGTTTGATTGTATTAATATTGTTGAATTAATATGGACATATGTGAAAACAATGGTTTTACTTTTTGCCTTGAAAACAAGTGACATATGAATGGACTTGAACATACTTGAACGAACTTGAATGGACTTGTATGACATATATCAAGGTCTTGGAACAAAGCACATAAATTGTAGTTGAACATAGGTTTGAATATGACTCGGATTCAGAAGTGCACATAGCGATAGTCGATAAAGATGCACTTGTGAATTGTGTTGTTTTTGGCGATTTCTATGAAATTTTGCAAAGAAATCCTTAAGAATTTCTCATCGTATTTATAATATTTTTAATGTATTTTTATTATTGTTAAAAGCTTGGATAGTAAAAAGTTAAGTAACATCTCAAAAATGACCAAAACTTCACTTGTGCAAAACTGCTCGGTTTAGACTTGATTTTTGGACTTAAAAGGTTTGAAAAGATATTTAAATATAATTATTTTGTTTAATTATTTTTACTAGTGTTTACTAACTATTATTAAAGTACTTTAAAAGTATTTTGAGGTCTTTATGAATTTTTAAGAATTAGTTGTAAATTTTTAAACAAGAGTTTTTTATAATAAGACACGTTCTTTTCCAAGTTTTAAGTATTTTACAAACTTGTTATTTTAAAGTAAAATTTTGGATAAATGTTTTAAAACCTATTATAAGTATTTTCAAGTATTTTAAACTATATATAAATGTTTTTTAAAAGGGGTTAAGAATTTCTTAGTGGCTAAATAGTTAATTGTTTGGTTACTTGTTTGAAAAGTAATTAACTATGCTTAACACTAAAAGCCGATGAAGTAAGGTTTATCTATTTATGAGAGTTAAGTTTGATGTTCGAGTAGGGATGGAGCAATATAGCTCTTACATATCAGCTTCCCTCTTAACCGAGGAATAGTAAGTCGGAAAATGTCAAAAACATGTTTAATCGTGTTGATTTCTATTTTGTTTATGGAAATCATTTATACTATATTTAACACTAAAAGCCAATGAGGCAGACTTATCTATTTGTGAGATTCATGAATGAAGTGTCTAGGCAAGGCTTTGATTCAACCTATACTCTAACTTACATGGCTTCACTCTTGAACGAGGAACAGTGTAACATCCTCCTACTTGGAGGCCAAAAACTAACAACTACGGATGTTGTAGTCATCCATAGTTATTAATCCTCGACGACTAAATACGACGATGTTAGATACATTGATACACAGAAACACATGAATATGGAAAAAAATTAAAACATCAAACAAGATCGCATTCCATTTCAAAACATTTCCAATTCATTACATAATCCCACAATCGTTAGCCACATTCAGAGAAAATATATTTATCCCAACATACACCAAGAGCGACATATGAAGATGCCCCCTTGGATGATCAGAGTATATACAGGCAATTTGACAACTTTGCCATTACAAACAACACAGCGGAATCAAAATAAAAGAGAACTCTGGATAGCGATCATGTTTGTACCAAAATTGGGCACAACACTCTTCGAATGTGTTTGAAGAGATAAAATGAAGAAAGTAAATGTAAAATGAGGCAGATCTAACAAACACACCAATCAACAGATAAGAAAAAGTATAGAAACACATAATTTTAGAGTGGTTCGGCGTATGGCCTACATCCACTATGAAATGATTGATGTTTATTGATTATAACTCACTGGTTACAAGTGGATTACAACAGTAAATCAAAGTACGATAGCAATTTTGGCAAAGTATCGATGTAGAGAAGCAAAAAGTCCCTTTTCTGTAGGTCTAGGGTCACTATTTATAGGCGTAGGCAGCAAATATCTTGCCCAGATCTCGAAGGACTTCTTCTCTCACATGGGTGGGCCCACAGGATCGAGTTCAGGTGATTTCGAGTCGATCTAGGAGCGATACGAATTGAGTTCGTATCGATCAATAATTGGTACTTTTGGGCGGAAATTGATCAGGTACATTCTTGAGGTTGTAGGCAAGCTCCTATGAAAATTTGGTGGCATTTGGACTTGTAGATCTCGAGTTATGATCGATGCAAGTTTGGATTTTCAATGTGCTATCGAACTCGTATCGATATGATTCGTATCGTTCTGATTCGTATCCATGCATCACGTGTCGATCAGATGACATGGCGTTATAATTTAGGATCGATCCACTTTTCATGCCGAATGACCGAGTCTTCCACTTGCATGTGCCTTGTTCGTATCGACCCATAGTAACTATCATCGTATCGTTCCCTGTATGTTGTTTCGTATTGGTCCTTTACAACGGTTTCGTATCGATACGAATATGTGTCCTTCGTGTCGATAACTCAAGGATCATCTCGTATCGCTCATTGGTTGGTTCCTTCCATCGTATCAATTGAGTGAATGATCGATACAAGCTTGGGTACTTTCATCTGATGGATTCAAATGAGGTGGTTACAAAGTGGATGGTTGATAACCCGATAGATACGAACTCAATGCCTTCTCTATGGATACGAATGAGAGCATTGTTTGGCCATGGTCACGAGTTAGATGGATACGAATGTACTGCTTCTTACCATGGACTTGAGCCATTACTTGCTTTGATGGATATGAAGCGATGTATATGTGATGGATACAAGATGGAGGAGCGAGGTGGATACGAATGGGCTTTCCTCCATGGATACGAGTGTGGTGTTTCACTTGGATTTTGATGGATCAATAACTTGAGCATACGGACTCCGATTGACCTGAAATTTGGAATGATGGCTTTCGTAGCTTTTCTTGTCGTGCCACGTTAATTGTAGCTCGATCCGAACTCGATCCGGACTCGAACCAAATTTTCCAGTATCTATAGTGGACCTGTGTACAACCGATCTTCGGGACGAATTGTCCTTGGTCTCTAGTCAAGTTCTTAGTATCACGGCCTTGCCAAAAGGCGGGATAACATTTGCCCCCCAAAGTACGTCTTGTATGGACACGACGTGCTTTCAATAGTTGTAACCTTCCGTCTGAAAAGTTCTATCTGATTCGATGCATAGTTGTTGTCATTTCATTAAAAGATGTAACCTTTGATTGTTTCTGGGTAGTATATATTGAATTGTTGACTGCCAATGATTGTACTATGCATTGTTGTAACTGAGTGTTGAGCGTCAAAAATCTATTGGTCATTGTTGTGATTGTAACCAGGTGAGCATCCAGTTCCTGTGAACTTTAAAAATTGAATGTTAATCCATCGCACACATAAATGCATGTTAACCTGACTCCCATTAACGTTTTCACGTTCATGAGTCGTTATCAGTTTTCTTATATCGAATTCCATGTCAATCCTCTCCTGAATCGATGTGAAATTCGAGTTGAAACAACGCTTGATGATTGTTTTCAGAGTATCTCTTTATATCGATCCTCTCCTGGATCAATGTGAAAAGTTGAAAATTTTGCTTTCGTATCGATGGCGATCGATACAAATTTGGTTGGTGTTTCAATGTCGTTTGTATCGATGGATACGAGCCTTAGTGGGCTTCACGTTAGTGGATACAAACATGGTGGCTCATATCAATGTGCTTCGAATCGATCTGAATAGTCCAGATAACCCTCTACCTTTCATTGCATATCAATATGCTATCGGGTACGAAAGAAACCTGATTCACATTTGCCTTGTCTCGGTCGCTCGAGGGTTATGAGCAGTCGCTTTGAATCGATGGTGTTGGAATTGCCTTGGTCAAACATTGGATATGAAATGACCCCTGTATCAATCGCGCCATCGACCGCTTCAACCGGTTAAGCCCACTAGGAGAGGAATGGTCGTTTCTATAGTATATAAGGCTTGGTACTTAGTAGATTTTTCAACTTTCTCATTCTCTTGCATTCGTATCGCTCCCAGTTGAAATAAATTCAAGCCGCCTTTGCCTTCGAATTGAATTAAGCCTCGAATCCTTCTAATCATCTGTTGAACTTAGGCAATTAGATAATGAACGTGTTAAAATAATGAGACTTAGAATCTCTGGCCATTTCTGCCGATTCCACGATCGACTCTGGTGGTGTGGTGGCCGTGGATGGCTGGAGCGAGGTCGAGGGTAGAAGGGACGAGGCTTGGATGGAGTTGGAGAAGAAAAGGAATTGAGGGACACGAAGGAGCTCGTGGAAGGGTTGTCTGGCCTCTGTTTCGTATCGGTGAAGGAGGGAGGATGAGTCGTATCGATCTGGATTAGGAGCGTTCGAATCGATCTGGGTTGTTGGGTTTCATATCGATCAGGTGGAGTATCTTCGTATCGATCGATGGTAAGGTTTCGTATTGATTCGAAATGATCGACACGAAGGCTCGAACCTGTTGATCGATACGAAGGTGGTGCATATGATCGATACAAAATCGTGCATACCTGATCGATACGAATTGCTTGTTAGAGGATCGATACGAACACACTTTTTTCGATCGACGCGAACTCGCACATTAATGGATACGAACTGCCTTTTTCGACCGATACAAATTGGAGTTTTGGTGATTGATCCGAGTTGAATTTTGACGAACTCAATGCCCCATTGTACATTTGAACATATGACTCCGACGAGCTTCTGCCTTGCATAATTTGACTTAACCACTCCACTGCATGTTTGACTGCCTTTCAAAGCTCGTCAATGGAACTGTAACTTGACAACATTTAATGAGTCCCAACGCGGATCGATCTCCAAAGTTTGGATGGCACGGTTGTGATGGTCAGCGATGATGGTCATTTCGGTTGAATTTTGAAGTCTCGTCTTGCAAACACTTTGCTAATCTTCGCAGAATTTTCTTAAGTAACATATAGCATTGCATTGCACAACACATTCATGCATTTCACACTGTGGAAAACACGGGATTATTGCCATCTAACGATGATTTTTACTGAGTTAATTAGCTATGGAACCCGAGAGTTCGCAACAGCAAGAGGCTCAAAGTTCGCCCCTTCCCACAATAGAGATGCCGGATATCGCAGCCGAAGTTATAAGTCCAGCTTCGAGCGAGCTACCAGGAGCAGCCTTCATTGGGATTCCTCAAGATTTCGTTCCATCCAGTATCTCCGAAGATATGCTGGGAAGAATATGTTTGAGACATGGGATATCGATGAATTATGTCTTGCGGCCGGGGCTGGATGATAGACCACATGCTCCTCCTGCAGGTTACACTGCTTTTAATAGATTCTCATGCACAGCTGGGACACTCCCTCCATTCAATCAATACATCCGAGAAGTGCTATCTTACCTGAGGATTGCTCTATCATAGATGCACCCGAAAGGGTATGCTTCACTGAACAGCTTATATATAGTCTTCATGGAGCATCTCTTTTCACCTCCAACTCTGGAAGAAGTTCGGTACTTGTTCAACATCAAGAGTCGAGAGAATAATCCATCCTATACCTTCTTGGAGGCAGTTAGGCACTGCCAGGTCATGGTCGGGGCATGGACCAAACTGAGCTATTTCAAAACTGAATGGTTCTACGTTCGATGTTCACCGGGTTATGCTAGACGGTGGCTAGTTAGGCGTAAGTGCTTCAACTTCTGCATCAATTAAACGGATAATCTTATTTAATGTCCAATCTAACATTTACTTTCTTCCACAACTTCGATCTTGCGGCCAGAAAGTGAACGATTCAAGGAGATCGTAAGGGTTCTCCAAATGGTGCCTGCGGCGGATAGAGAAATTGGAGAGGTGCTGACTGATGAGAATCTGAGGATCGTTGGCCTGATTGACGAGGATCAAAGTATCAGACTTGAGGGATCTCTTAGGGCGGTTTTGGCAAGACAAGCTAGGAGGAGAGGTCCTGAAATTGTAATCACCGAGCAAGGTGATTGTTATCCCGCCTTTTGGCAAGGCCAAGATACCAAGGAATTGATCAGAAACCTAGAGTCGCTCGTTATGGACATCTAGTGCACATAGGTCTACCCTGGATATCGATGAATTTTGTCCAAGACCAGATTGAGCTATAATTGGTAAGACATGACTAGAAAAGCAAAGAGATCCAATGTTCCAAGTTTCAAGTCAATCCGAGTTCATATGCTCAAGTTATGATGGATGCAAGTTGAAGGGAAAGGCCATGCTTCGTATCCATCATGGAAACCTTGCTTCGAATCCATCAGTATGCCTTGCTTCGAATCCATCCTTATGCCTTGCTTCGAATCCATCCTTATGCCTTGCTTCGAATCCATCAATATGCCTTCCTTCGAATCCATCCTTATGCCTTGCTTCGAATCCATCCTTATGCCTTGCTTCGAATCCATCGAGTTAAGGTGGCAGAGTCTCCAGGACGACTCGATCAAATAGGAGAAGAAAGCGGATAAAATCATCAAACTGTAATCTTCGAGTGTCGAGCAATAAAATCATCAAACTTCATAGTGGACGTAGGCTAAAACGCCGAACCACTCTAAATCGCTTGTCTTTGCACTTTACATTTCTGTTATCTGGAGTTTTTGTTAGATAATCCACAGTTTTAATTTTCATTCTTCACGTTTATCTCTTCAAAGACTTCCGAAGAGTGTTGTGCCCATTTTTGGTACAAACACTTTGGTGCTTTCACTGAGAAAAAAACTGCGTTTTTTCTCCTGCTCTATGGATCTACTACCGTCGTTGGATTGAAAAAATCTAAGGAGAAGATCCAGATCTGTCCATAAGTGGTTCCTTCTATTCTATTCAGATTGCTTCAGATCTAAGAGGAACTACATTCGAATCGATCAAGATTTCGTACCCTCTTCGAACCCATCTGGACCGAGTGTTCGTATCCATAAGCATAGCCTCACTTCGAATCCATTGTCTTCGTATCGATCAGAGACACAAGTCCCTCGCATCCATCTACTTCGTATCCATCAGGATGCGCTACTTCGTATCCATCCATCTGCCTCCAATTCGTATCAATACTCGCATGAAGTTCGTATCCATCAATCTGCCTCTAATTCGTATCCATCCATTTGCACCCAATTTGTATCGATACTCAACTGCAGTTCGAATCGATCCAACTACACCAAATTCGTATCGATACTCAACTACAATTCGAATCGATCCAACTGCGCCCTATTTGTGTCGATCAATAGATACCACTTTCGTATCGATCTATCCATGTGCATTTCGTATCGATGCTAGTGGAGCTAATTCTCTAGATGGATACGAACAGGATGGATTCGAACAAGAGCGATACGAAGGACTTTTTCAGGTTGCTTGATGGATACGAACAAGGGTGGAACGATACGAAATTTTAAAAAAAAAATATATATATTTTTGGGTACGACCCAAATTTCGTAAAAAGAGGCTAAAAAAAATTCGGGGGAAACCCCCCGAACCCTAGCCGCAGTGCAGGGCACCCGCATAGTGAATTCAATCACCAATTTAGTGAAGGAACATTCCATCCGTGCTTCTAATTGTTCCATGACTGAACAAGACATAAGAGATCACAACAGCAAATGTTGAGTTGCTATCAAGGAATGGGTGGAATGCTACTTCCTTCAATGGACCAGCTTTTAAACTCCAGAATTGACAACTATGGTACGATGGCTAATATGACGACTGCCCTACAATGTCAACTCTGCCAACTCAAAACATAGCTGGTCACTTCTGAACCATCTTCAAATGCCCGCATCTTAATCATTCCACGTCCACATGACTAAAAGCATGACATACAACCTCAAGAGGACTTCCTTAATACCCTATATAGTTCTCCTATCTGGATGAAAGTTTGGGATAAACACCAATCTATTAGCCCATTTTAACCAACTCGCCATCCAATCGGCATTACCAACCACTCAAACGTTGGGCAATCATGCATATATCATTCACCAGTGTTACAAGACCCCTTGGCAATAAAATGGGCTTGATCATAATGTCGATTGGAGAATTTTTCCCAGTCAAGACCTATCTGTTGAAACCATCCTACGTGCAGAACTTCCAATGAAAATTCAACATGCTGACTGCATCAGTGCACTTTGGAAATATATAACCCCCGGCACTACCTCATGAAGTGAGAATTGTGCATGGCTTACACCAAGAGTGATGACTGCCATCGAATGTAGCTGTCTTCCCCCATTCCTCAAAGAACATTGTCAATCGTGGTTAGACATACCAGATCTACTTCTTATATTGTTGAAGTGAATGAAGAAGCTGGCAGTCAACGAATTTATCCAAAGCCCGCAGCCAGTTGCTGCCGATACCCATAAATGAATTCATCACCAGCGCTTATTTCCAGACTTTGACAAGAGAACTAGTGGACCGCCGCCGACAACTACACCCACATGTCTAGGCAAATTTTGAGTTGATGAATCAGATGAAGGATCAACATAGCAAGATAAGGAGGGGACCTGCTCCATACTCTAAATCGGAAAACTCCTCTTCTCTAAATAGCTACCGTGAACGCCAACGCCATAAGGCTTCTCCGGGAAGGATAGCTCCGACAATATGTGCAAGCCCCATAAAACGAAGGACCGTGAACATCCGACCCCCATCAATCGAGGACTTTGATCAAATTGAACCATTTGCATTAGACTTCCAACTGAGAAGGGCTGGAATGAAGTGCAATAGCGAGCATACGACGCTGCCTTACTTATCAATGAGATTTGATCTGATCTCTTTTGAATTATTTCTAATTCAATTTCATTTACGTTGCAAAATATGACCTACTTGAATTAAACTACTTGCAAATGATGCAGGTAACCGAGTACTTAAGATTGGGTGCAAAACAACCTCCGCGGACCATGATCAAATCATTGAGGTATCATCATGATGAGCATGATTCGACCACTCATCGGCTACTATATGCCCCTGACTGGGGGCAAGGCATCAAAGCGGAAGAGACCGACAAGGTCAGGACTTTAGTACAATAGCAAGATAAGTGGATGCCACCAACCATCCACTCATCCGCCTATGCAATTTAATTAGGAGATGTAAGAAAGACTTGGAGTTATATGTCCCAACAATGCCTTCTCCATCTCGTACTTGAAGCTTGCCAAAATACTCATGCTTCTTCCGATGCCCGATGAAATCGGAATCACATCAAGGGTGGACGTGATGTCACCATCCATGCATCCAATCCTACATTAGACATTTGGGATTATTTGAGGGAACACATGTTTAAAGGTCCAACCCTCAATTTAAAGTCATCAACGACTGACTGTCTACTCACTAACCATCATGGGCTGTCATTTCAACTCTCTTCCTTAGCTCGATTGAAAGAATTCAAAGTATAAATTGGATGTGACTCGACTGTCTGCTCTCCATTTCTTGCACCCGACTTAAGGGAAAATATACAACTCAAAGTGGATGTAGTTCGACCATCCTTTCCTATGCTCGAGCACAAAGCTTGCCAGAACACTAATCTTACTCCTTAGGCTTAGAAAAAGTGGAATTCAAACGAACATGGACGTGATCCAACCGTCTGTACTCTAAATCTCATCCTTCGTTGAGGGGCCTATAAGTGGAAGTCAATCGGGATCCCACCGATCACTCACTAAGTGAAACGCCGAGCTCAGGGACAAGCCATCACATCAGGCTAGAAATGGGTTGATACACGACAATCCCTCAATTAACTTCGTACTCCCAGAGTGCGAGATGGAGTATAAACATTCCTTAACTCCGTACTCCCAAAGTGCGAGGCGGAGTATAAACATTCCTTAACTCCGTACTCCCAGAGTGCGAGACGGAGTATAAACATTCCTTAACTCCGTACTCCCAGAGTGCGAGACGGAGTATAAACATTCCTTAACTTCGTACTCCCAGAGTGCGAGGCGGAGTATAAACATTCCTTAACTCCGTACTCCCAGAGTGCGAGGCGGAGTATAAACATTCCTTGACTCCGTACTCCCAGAGTGCGAGGCAGAGTATAAACATTCCTTAAACTCCGTACTCCCAGAGTGCGAGACGAAGTATAAACATTCCTTAACTCCGTACTCCCAGAGTGCGAGACGGAGTATAAACATTCCTTAACTCCGTACTCCCAGAGTGCGAGACGGAGTATAAACATTCCTTAACTCCGTACTTCCAGAGTGCGTGGCGGAGTATAAATATTAATCAACTCCGTACTCCCAGAGTGCGAGACGGAGTATAAACATTCCTTAACTCCGTACTCCCAGAGTGCGAGACGGAGTCTAAACATACATCAACTCCGAACTACCAGAGTGCGAGTCGGAGTATAAACACTAACTCCAGATTCCCAAAGTACGAACTGGAGTATAAACATTAACTAACTCCGAGATCCCAGAGTGCGAACCGGAGTATAAACATCAACAAACTCCAGACTCCGAGAGCGCGAGCTAGAGTATAAACAACTCCGAGATCCCAGAGTGTGAACCGGAATATAAACAACTGACTCCAAACTCCCAGAGCGTGAGCTGGAGTATAAGCATCAAACAAATGCGGCTTCGAGGAGGGTAGATCCGTCCGCCTAACGACTTCAACCGTATCTCAACCAAGTTACATCACTTGTTCCCGGAGTGCGAACACACAAAAAAGGAAACTCATAATAGACGTAACAGACCGTCTAGTCAACAAACTCCAGATTCCCAAAGTGCAAACTGGAGTATAAACATCAACCAACTCCAGTCCTTAAAGCATGGTTTGGAATATAAATACAAGAAGGGATGCGATTCGACTCCCCTTCTATCAACTCTGATTCCTCGGCAAGTCCTGTAGTACAAAAAGCGGACATGGTTCGACTATCTGCTTTCCAATTCTTCCCCTGGCCTGGGGGAACACTTATCATAAAAAATCAGATGTGATCCGACCATCTAGCACTAAGCAGGCAGGACATGACCATTCATGCATCAACTCTTATCCCCGACACGGGACCTCTAGAATAATCTTATAGGGATGCACTCCAACCCAACGAGACAAAATTTATTCCTTGATTCGACAGGGAGATGCAGATTCGCAAAACGGACCTAACTGAACCTATTATTCTAAATGGATATGATTACCCATCCTACCGCAAATGAACCTGACATGATCGTTCATCCCCTAACTCTAGCCAATGATTTGGCGGGTTGTGCATGCAAACATGGACGGATGTGACCCAACCATCCGCCAATCAACTCCTTCCTGCAATTCAGTAGAGGAAACATCAAATTAAAGTTGTTGCAATGTGGCCGACTACACTTCGACTTATGCCATTGACTAGTGCCAGAGGAATTAGTTGAGGAAAATGCGGTTTGACCATTTTCTGCTAAAATTCTTAGTCCCCGGAGTGTGGACAAGGATATAAACATCAAATAGGTGTGACTAACGGCCCATCAACTGACTCTGATCCCTAGAGTACGACTACGAGTGTAGACAAATGAATGAATGTGATCCGACCATTCATTTACCAACTCCGACCTAAAGTCGACGGGAGGAGTATAAACTCGCAACGGATGCAATTAGACCATCCGCGTAATGCATCCACCAACCCGAGACTGGGGGCAAAAGAGTAATTATCCGAAAGTTGACTATGACAATTTGAGCCTATGACCCATGCCTGATATTCATAACAACTCTAGGTTATGACTGAAAGAATGCCTAGAGATAGAATCATTAGATCAATACCCGAACTCATGGGCGATTGATCATCATTCTACCCAAAATGAGTATCCAATCCTTTACTTATAAGAAAAACGAACAGAGAGTGGAGGACATACGTCAACTACTCAGATTTGCATAGGGTATGACAAAGCACAGCTTTCCACTTCCAATGATCAACCAACTGATGGACCTGACCATCAGACATGAATTACTCACATCCATGGATGCAAACTCCAGATACAATCAAATACTGAAGCATGTCCTAAACCAGGAATACAACTGTTTCATTATTGACCTGGGCCTATAGTGCTATGCTGAAATCCATGGATTCAAACTTGAGAACGCTTATGTTACTTACCAAAGAACGATTAACAGATCATTCAAAAATCATATATGTCGATCGATGAAAGTAATATGCTCGTGAGATCACAACTATCAAACGACCATATCGATGACTTGACAAAGGTATTCGGTGCTCTCTAAAAAATGCAGGTTGAAGCACGATCCTTTGAAATGCTCTTTCACCATTACATCAGAAAGATTCTTTGTTTTCATCATCAATTCTCATGGAATCAAGACTAATTTCTAGAAACTTCTGACGGTTAGAGACACCCATGTACCGAGGACAACCAATCAGCATTGATGGATCGCTTAAAGAGACCTTCCGTTTTACCCAAACCTTTAGATCGTGAAGATTTATACATCAATTAGGCTGTGTCAACACACGTCATAAGCATCGCAATGCTATGTGAAGATAAACGAATCCAAAGACTAGTATATGGCGAAGGCTGGCTATTGGAAAGCTCACCCCGTTAACGTCTGCATCGACCAACCATTTCGATAGTTCCAATAGAAACCTTAGATGTCTGAAAAGTTACTCAAATGGAGTATCAAGCTAAGCCAATTTGATATCACTTATCTCCCTCGGAGAGCTCTCCATGGTCAAACATTAGCATACTTCATATCTGAATCCACCACATCAGACGACTATCCGAAGAACAGTGGAGAACCGTCCAACCGATGGTGAACGTACACCGACGAAACTTCCAATAATCAGTTTTCTAACATTGAAGTTGCGTCACTGACTCCTGAAGAATGAACGATCTACTACACCCTAAAACTCAACTTCCCTGCAACAAATAACGGAGCTAAGTATGAAACCTTAGCGCTCAAACTTGTAAGAAAACTACGAGTGGAAGCTTTACATGTCTTATGTGATTACTAGTTAGTAGTACGCCAAGTCAGGGAAGATTATCTGACTAGGGGGCAACGTCTTGCTCCTTATCTCAACCGGGTCCAAAAGCTACTAGCCGGCTTCGACTATTACACCATTACACACATCCTCGGAGGACAAAATGAAAAAACTAAGTCACTGGCCAAGCTAGCCAGTTCCGGGGATGCGCGGCAAAAAGACTTTATCCCATTTGAAATGCTTATTATTCCAAGCATTGACATAAGAAGATCAACTAGATCTTAGAGATGGATCTAGGAGAAGAGTCATGGATGACTCCTATCAAAGACTATCCACAATCGGGGATTCTTATTGAATAAACGAATAAGGAATGGCATATCCTCCGTGAAGCATCACTGCATGATTATGTCTGGATCGTTTGACTCTATTGATACAAAGCATTACTTTTGTATCCATCGATCCGAGATCCAATATTACGTATCCACCGATACGAAGCATACATTCCAACCCTTCACATCGATTCAGGAGAGGATCGTTACGAAGGAGCATTCAAAAACAACCATCGAACGTTGTTACAACTTGAATTTCATTTCAATCCAGGAGAGGATCGATACGAAACTCAATCCAAACAAAAACTAAAGAACTTGACAATGACTCGTGAACGTGCAAACGTTAACGGGAGCCAGGTTAACATATGTACATTGAACAACAAATCACTAGCACTCGATACTCAGTTACAACAATGCACTACATAATCATTGGCAGTCAACAGATCAACATTTATATTACTGGAAATCGATCGAAGGTTACATCTTTTGACGAAAAGATAGCAACTACTCAACGAATCAGATAGAACCTTTTCAGAATGAAGGATGCAACATTTCAAAGCACGTCATGTTCACACAAGACATACTTTGGGGGGCAAATGTTATCCCGCCTTTTGGCAAGGCCGAGATACCAAGGAATTGATCAGAAACCTAGAGTCGCTCGTTATGGACATCTAGTGCACATAGGTCTACCCTGGATATCGATGAATTTTGTCCAAGACCAGATTGAGCTATAATTGGTAAGACATGACTAGAAAAGAAAAGAGAGCCAATGTTCCAAGTTTCAAATCAATCCGAGTTCATATGCTCAAGTTATGATGGATGCAAGTTGAAGGGAAAGGCCATGCTTCGTATCCATCATGGAAACCTTGCTTCGAATCCATCAGTATGCCTTGCTTCGAATCCATCCTTATGCCTTGCTTCGAATCCATCCTTATGCCTTGCTTCGAATCCATCAATATGCCTTCCTTCGAATCCATCCTTATGCCTTGCTTCGAATCCATCCTTATGCCTTGCTTCGAATCCATCGAGTTAAGGTGGCAGAGTCTCCAGGACGACTCGATCAAATAGGACAAGAAAGCGGATCAAAGCTAAAGTTCCGCTCCACGTCATCACAAAGTCAGCTGCCATGATCGATTCGAAGTGATCGATTCGAATGAACCAGCCTACCAAGAAACACCAATTTGAATCGATCATAACTCGAGATCTATAAGTCCAAATGCTATGAAATTTTCACAGAAGCTTGAGCACATGTTGAAGAATGTCCACACCAAATTTCAGCTTGATTGGATGATTTCTTGATCGATTCAAATGGGCTTCGAATCGATCCCAAAGTGGGCCCGGATTTCCTGAAAGCGGGCATATGGGCCCCCTCACGTACCGGAACTGGTCTCCCCGAATTTTAGGTGAAATATCAGCCTCCTACACATATAAATAGAGCCCCTGGTCATTCAGAAGAGAGGTCGGAGAATTCCAAGAGCTAAAGAGCGCCCAGACTCTACCAGATTTACTCAGAATCACCACGGTTGTCTTAGATTCAGACTTAGCTCACAAAACCAGTTGTATTGCGTTATAAAGAATTGTAATTTTCGAGTGTCGAGCAATAAAATCATCAAACTTCATAGTGGACGTAGGCTAAAACGCCGAACCACTCTAAATTGCTTGTCTTTGCACTTTACATTTTTGTTATCTGGAGTTTTTGTTAGATAATCCACAGTTTTAATTTTCATTCTTCACGTTTATCTCTTCAAAGACTTCCGAAGAGTGTTGTGCCCATTTTTGGTACAAACAGTGATGATGAGGATACGCTCGCCGAAGACATACCGGTACCCAGTCCTTCACAAAGTCCCTATCATTCGGAGAGGATAAGGAAGGGCAAGGCCACTGCCCATAAGGCTCCAAAACGCAAGTCTGTTGTCGTGTCTCTTCCGGCCATGGGCGTGATTATCTCAGAAGCTCCCTCCTCACACACGGAGAGCCCCTTTGAAGGACTCGCAGATATTCCAATTCCAGACTACATATCCCTTCAACAAGACATTGGATTGGAGGGGCTTCAAAGTGCTTTAGATATAGATGAACCAACTCCTTTGAGTGCAGCCGACACAACCGGTTGGTTGGGGGGTTAACACATGCATGCATACACTTTACGGCATCATACATCTAATGCTTATGAACTATTTAATCTCTGGAGACAACTAACTCTGTTATTCTTTTCACTTTACAAATTCGATGTCGAAGAAACCGCCAATGCTTGACAGCCTCCGTGCCATGCATCAATCCTTCGGCTCATACAGAGGATCCCGCAGGCACGAATCTGATTACGA
Organism: Allium fistulosum; assembly: GCA_030737815.1. Classification (NCBI taxonomy): domain Eukaryota; kingdom Viridiplantae; phylum Streptophyta; class Magnoliopsida; order Asparagales; family Amaryllidaceae; genus Allium; species Allium fistulosum. The sequence continues at coordinate 460,227,563 of CM060905.1, forward strand.
CCATCGCCATTCCAGCCAAGAGAGGGATTATTACGATAGAGAGAGAGCCAAGGAACGGGAGAGGGAACGAGAAAGAAAAAAGAGAGGCGAGATAGACGCCACTCCCGATCACACTCTCCTCCACCCAGGGTTTCATTGCCACCTCCCAGATCAGGGACACAAACTATTGTGACTTTGCGCCAACCGGTGCCCCCGGTCGTTGCAAGACCTAGCGAACAACACCGTATGACTGGGGCAGACACCTCTATTGCAACTACCTCGGCGGTTACAGAATTGATAGGTGAGGGAGCCGCTCGGATAGCCCAACTAAAAAGAGAGTTTCCGAATATATGCTTCGACGGCTTCCATTTCACTCCAAATTTGATGGTGCTGCCAGATGGAGTAGAAAAAATTGTTCATGATCATGTCTATCATGCTTTTGGCCAATACCGAGAGTGGAAGAAAACCGTTGAGAAGGCTTCGGCTGTGGCATTCAAGCGGGCCAAGAAAATTGAAGAGCTTCAAGAAACCATCACCTAGAAGGATCGGATCGGCACGGTGCTTACTAGAGAGAATGATACTTTAAGGAATTCCGAAACGGAGGCCCTGAAAAAGGTTGACGAGGCCAATAAGGAGTTGGAGCAGATGAGGCAGGAAAATTTAAAGTTAGTAGATGATATGGGCCACAGGAACACCATAGTCACTGCCGAAAAGATAAAGCACTCCAAGAGCTGGCAGAGCTTAAAGCCAAATATGACAAAGTCATTAAGGAAAGAGATGAAGCTAACAAGATTACTCACGAGGCCTGCGACCAAACTGTCGAGGCTTGGAATGAGCGGGATGCGGCAAAGTCAAAAGCTCAAGAGGTCGAGGCTAGGGTTGAGGTTGAGGCCAGGGTAGCGGAGGCCAAACTTGAAAGCGATATTGAAGATCTTTTAATCACCTATAACGTCAACGTCCTGAAATATCATAATCTGAGCTAGCTCAACGATTATCCAACTCACCTACATAGTGCCCGGTGTCGGTTTTTGGCCGATGAGAAGGCAGAGCATCATACTGAATCCCTCGATGAATCCGAACTGGAAAACCAAGTGTTGAATGAGGAAGAGAGGAGAGTTCTTCATGACGCCATCGTCATATTTGAAAAGGAGAAGCTCGCCACTTAACACTTGGAGGTTGGAGAGGGCTCTGGTGTTGAGCATCATGATACAAGCTCTGAGATCCCTGTGCCAACCCAGCCTGAATCCACTCCTGCAGTTGATCCTCTACCTGTGCCGACCTATGATCCGGATCAGCAACAACTATCTCTGGCCCGCGAGCACGTGTCCGGAGGAACCCCAGCTCCCGCTGTGAGCCAACCTGAGGAAGGTATTCTAAACACTTCTCGAACTCATTCAAAGTCTGGAGTACTATCAAAGGAAATTTCTTATATTTTCTCTTATCTCCATTCAGTTATAGAAGCAGCACTGACCATGCCCCTGCAACCCAAGAACAAAGCCAAGAGTAGGGGGCTATCATAACAGAGGCGACGACGACCACTACTACTGCTATGGCCGAGGAAGTTGATATGAGTGCTTTCACCTTTAATGAGCAATGATGGATGAGCTCTTAGGCACCCACAACGATCCACTTTCTGACTTGCCATTTGTTATGAGTGGAAGTGCGTTTGCGTCTAGCACTTCGGCTCCGACCGCCAGCGTCCCGCCTGATACTCAAACAGCTCATGATGACACAATAATGGTGGAAATTAGTGCAGAGATGGCAAGTGCAATAATGGGTAGCATTATAGGAGGTGGAATGGTAGGGCCTGGCCTGGCCCCTTTACTCATGATCTCTCCGGGTGGCACGATTATCGCTACTGGGGTCCCCCCCGTATCTTCTCACATGGAAAGTTCCCACATCCCTCCGACCATGCACTCTGAAAGCATCCTGATTCTAGTGAGTTCAGAGGAGGAGACCACGATACTTCCCCCGGCCGGGGACAAGCCTAGTAAAGGCAAAAGCTCGAAGCGGCATCATAGTGGCAGCTCTAGTGGGTCGACGTCGAAGGAGAAAAAGCATAAGAAGAAGCCCAAGGAGTAGGCGTGTATCTTGGCATCCCTTTTTCGACAGATAGTTAGGAGCTTTCTTTTCGTTTTTGTAGGCCATGTATAGATGCAGGTTCGGCCTCTGCTAGTAGGATTTTTTGGCATGGACTCCTTGTATTTATTTTTCTTTTAAAGGATAAATGAAATAGAATTTCCTTTTGTTCTTTGCACAACTCCAAGTTTATTTGTTTAAGTGTTGCATCACTCGAGTTTTCTTTCGACACACTTGTGAAGCATCAGTCTTTGGATCAGACTTGTGTTCGGTTGTTAAGTCCTGGAGTCATGGCTTCGGGTCGTAACCAAACGTCAAGTCGATCCTCGACATTGTGCCGTCTCGATTAGTAGTTGGTGCTGGGGTCATGCCCCCAATCCTGGGGATGTGTCGAAGTGGTCAGGCGGTGGTTGTTTTTCACCTTCGACATTTTTAGCTTCACTCAGTCAGAACTAAGTGGTAGAGAGATGAGTTCGAGTGGTCGGGTTACACTCGCTCACTTATTGGCAATAACATCCACACTCTGGGGACTGAGCTCGGGTGTTAATGGTCGGTCACGCTCGCCTGATGTCTTAAATCACATCCACACTTCAGGGACTTAAGCTGTCTCACCGTCGATCAGTCACGCCCGTTTTAATGATCAGGTCCATGTCCACACTCTAGGGACTTAGGTTGATTTGTGGGCGGTCAGTCACACCCAGTTGAAGTTTATATTCTAGTCCGCGCTCTAGGGACTTAGAGTTAGTTGTGGGTGGTCAGTCACACCCAGTTGAAGTTTATACTCCAGTCCGTGCTCTGGGGACTTAGAGTTAGTTGTGGGTGGTCAGCCACACCCAGTTGTTGTTTATACTCCAGTCTGCGCTTTAGGGACTTAGAGTTAGCTAACAGATGGTCGATCATACCTGTTTTGAGTTTTAGGATTTCGTTCGCACTTTGGGAACGATAGATTTGTCAGGATCATGGATGGTCGGGTCACATCCACCCTGAGTTAACAAGCGAGGTCGTTAGGTGGATGGATTCGCCCTCCTCGAGGTTGTATTGAATACGGGCGAAGTCGTTAGGTGGACGGATCCACCCTCTTCGAGCCCACATTTGTAAGTTTATACTCCAGCTCGCACTTTGGGAGCCGGAGTTAGTTAGAGGATTGTCGTATATCAATCCTTTTTGGCTTCAGTGTGATAGCTTGCCCCCGAGCTTGGGTTTCACTTAGCGAGTGACTGGTTGTATCACAGTCACTCCCCATTTGAATAAGTCCCACCGTAGGGTGGAACTTAGCTCTTCGTGCATTGTGATGGTCGCATGACGCATTTTAAGAATCACTGCTCTGGCTCGAAGAGATTGCATTTTATTGCTGAAATAAGAAAGTATGGCAAAGTCAGTTGTCTTATTACAAGTTCAAATTTCGAAATGCATAAACAAATTGCAAATGAAAAGCAGACTAAATGAATAAACAAAGCCTATTATGTGTAGTAGCGACGAAGACTTTCGCTGTTCCAAGCTCTCGGTAAAGTGAGACCATCGACGGTTGATAATTTGAATGTCCCGTATTCGAGTCTTCATTCAATAACATATGGTCCTTCCCACGTTGGCTTCATATGCGAAGGGACCAGGTAAATTCTCTTGAGCATGAGATCACCAAGTTCAAAGGTTCGTGGTCGGACCTTAGCATTGTATAACCGGGCGACTCGACTTCGGTGTGTGGCTGCCCTTGAATCAACCTCTTCACGCTTCTCATCTAATAAGTCCAGAGATTCGGCAAGCAATATAGCATTTGTCTTTGGATCATAGTATGTCACACAATGAGAAGGCACTTCCAACTCGACTGGAATAATGGCTTCTGAGCCGTAGGAAAGTGAAAATGGAGTGTGGCCGGTCGTAGACTTGTGGGTGCTTGCCCTTCGGAGTATCGGAGTATTTTCTTAGCGAGTGCTTGCCCTCCGGTGTGATCACCACATTCTCCTTCATGCACATTATGTAACACTCGTTTGATTTCTTCATGGGCGATACACCGGAGTAAAGGAACAAAGTATCCTCTTCTATACATGACTCCATTCTGAATAGTGAATCAGGAGGCTTTTCGGAGGACTTGTCTTTTCTCGCTCCTGCGCTCCGGCAGGGTTCCATGCTCGAGATAGTTCCTGAACGGAGTCATCCATGATTCCTTATCGGGTATGATTTCATGTACCCAGTTGGTCTCCATTTGATCCATACTCGAGGAAGATAGTGTCTCAACGGGAACGAGTCTCATTTGCTGTGCCTCATCGGTGCTGGCAAATTTTGCCAAAGAATCGGCCTTTTGGTTGTGTTCTCAGGATATGCAATAGATGGCATAATAATCGAAATGATTCAATATTTCCTAGACCTAAGAAAGATAAGCAGCCAGTCTTCGGTCTCTAGATTGTTATTCTCCTCGGACTTGGCATACGACCAGTTGTGAATCATAGTAAATCTCTACAGCAATAATCCTCAAATCTTTGGCAAGTCCGAGTCCCGCGATTAGAGCTTCATACTCGGCCTCATTAGTGGTTGCACGGAAATCAAATTTCATAGCATAGCATATAGATCGACCTTCTGGGGTTTCGAGCACAACTCCAGGGCCTGAGCAACGGTCATTCTACACACCGTCGGTGTTCCAAACATATTTGGGAGATTCATTGGTTTCGGGCAAGTCCTCTAGGACAGTAAATTCATGAATAAAATCCACCAGGACTTGTCCTTGAATAGCTCGCCTTAGTGTGTAAGTGATGTCGAACTGACTCAACTCGATATTCCACTTGAGTAACCTACCAGACGTCTCAGACCGCGTAAAGACCTGTCGTAACGGATGGTCGATGTAGATAGTGATAAGATGAGCTGGAAATAAGGGCGAAGCTTCCTCGAGGCAATGACAAGATAGTAAGCTAACTTCTCCAACTTCGGATAATTTCTCTCTGCTCCGGTCAGTCGTTTGCTGATGTAATAGACTGGTCGTTGTATCCGATCCTCCTCCCAAATCAAAGCATCACTGATTGCGTTTTCTGACATCGCCAAGTAGATGTACAATCTCTCATGATCAATAGGTTTCGACAAAATATGTGGCATGGATAGGTGTTGAACCAGTGCTCGGAATGTGCCTTCACATTCTTGGGTCCATTCAAAGTTCCGCTTTCCTTTCCTGATAAGATCGAAGAAGGGAATACATTTGTCGGTGGATTTTGAGATGAACCTCCTCAGTGCTGCTACCTTCCCGTTGAGGCTCTGCACTTTATTTATGGTTCTTGGAGTCTCGAGATTTTGAATCGCCCAGATCTTTTCAGGATTGGCTTCAATTCCTCGAGCATTGACAATGAATCCAAGGAACTTTTCGGACGCGACCCCAAAGTGACACTTCAACGGGTTGAGCTTCATTTTGTACTCTCGAAGGATGTTGAACATCGTTTCTAGGTCTTTGATATGATTGGTGGAGAATCGTAACATAACAAGTATGTCGTCCACATATACCTCCATAGTTTTTCCGATCTGGTTGGCAAAAATTCGATTGACTAGCCGTTGGTAAGTTGCTCCAGCATTCTTGAGTCCAAACGGCATAACTTTGTAGTAGTAGAGTCCCAGGTCGGCGACAAAGCTGGTGTGTTACTGATCAGGCAGGTGCATGGAAATCTGATTGTAGTTGGAATATGCGTCCATGAAAGATAAGAACTCATGTCCGGCTGTTGAGTCTACAAGTTGATCAATCCGGGGAAGTGGAAAACTGTCTTTGGGGCAAGCCTTGTTCAAATCTGAGTAGTCAACACAAGTCCTCCATTTCCCGTTAGGTTTCCCGACAAGTACAGGGTTGGACACCCATTCTGGATATAGTGCATCTCGGATAAACTCGTTCGACTTGAGTTTATCCACCTCTTCCTTTACGGCGTCAGATCTCTCTGGATCCATACCATGCCTATTTTGCTTGACTGGACATACCGCGGATCAATATTCAATGTATGGCTCACGATGTCCGGTGAGATCCCACACATGTCAGAGTGCATCCAGGCAAACACGTCGAGGTTTGCCCGGAGAAATTCAACCAAGTACTCCTTCATCTGTTGGCTTAGCTGAGACCCAACCTTTATCATTTTGGAATCGTCATCAGCATCGATCGGGACATCGATCGTCAGCTCTATCGGGGAAGCTTGACTATCTTTGACTTCCTCCTCGCTTTCATTATCTCTTGGATCAAGATCTCTTAGGAATTGGCTGTTGTGCCCAGGCCTAGGCCCAGGCGTTAACTGTCAATTTTCTGCAAAATAGACGCAGAGAGATTCCTCCACGTCCTTACCTTTCTCCTTCCGTTGTGCCTCTCGCAGCTCAGCAACATAGCAGGCTCATCTAGCAGCCTGGTCTCCCTGAACAACTCCGACCCCATTGTTGGTAGGGAATTTCAACGTCAAACACCAACGGGCGATGGCAGCCCTGAATCAGCTAAGTTCGGTCGTCCCAAGAAAGCATTGTATGGTGAATTGATATCCAACACAATAAACAGTAACATCCGGACTCTTCGGCGTTCTCCAACCCCCAACTCCACTGGTAGCTCCACCATCCCAGTGGGTATAGTTGCACTTCCGTTGAGGCCATGAACGCGAGACTGACAGGGATTCAAATCCTTTGATTCCATCTTCATTTGGTCATACGCTCGCTTGAAAAGTATGTTCACTGAACTTCCACTGTCCACTAAGATCCTCTCCATCCAAGCAGGACCTATTTGAGCTGAAATGACCAGTGGATCAATGGTAGGGGCTTTGACTCTGTCAACGTCTCTATCCCGAAAAACGATGTCATCGGTCATCGTTTTCTGTTGTTTGGCCGGAGACCCGTCTTCCAAGTTACTACAACATTCGAAGCTCGCATGCCTAATAGAGCTAGCATATAACTCCATTTCCTTCCAGCTTCGATCCGCTGGATGAGGACCACCACTAACTGTGTTAATCACTAACCTCCCGCCAGTATGCACGGGTTCCTCCGGTCTAACCTGATTCGGTACTTGATTTTGATTTGATGGACCCGCACCTCCGGCCTGCAGTACCCGAACAAACTATTCCAACTTTCTCTCTCTGATCAACTTCTCGATAATATCCTGTAAATGGCGACATTCGTTCGTGTTGTGGCCATAACTATCATGAAATCTATAAAACTTCCCAATTTGAATCTGTCTCTCTGACGATTGCTTCGGAGTAGGATTCTTATACTAGATGGTATTATAAATCTATAGGTACACATTCTCTAAAGAGGTATTCAGAGGGGTATAACGGTCAAACATAGGAGCTCGGTTCCTCGATCAATAGTTCTGATCCCGTTTCTTGCCCTAACCTCCATTACCTTTCTACTGATTTTGCTTGTTCTAAATATTCAACTGAACTTTACCGGAGCTCTCACCGGTTTTCTTTACAGCAACGTTGCTCTGAATCCCTTCCGCACTGGGCCCTACGTCATCCTTTTTCTTAGACTGTTTCGCATCTTCCCTTCTCAAGAACTGGGCTGCCTTAGAATAGAAACGGTCCAATGACGCAGGGGGTTTTCCAGCCAACCAGTTGCCAAATTCGGAATCAGGATCGATTCCCTTAGTCAGTACCATCAGAATGGAATTGTCATTAGGGTTACTAATCTCAGCATATGCAGCGTGGAACCTTTCCAGGTAACGTTTGAGTGTCTCTCCGGGAGCTTGAGTGACACTGGACAAGGTATTAACATCTTTTGGCCTTGTGACATGCATGCGAAACTACTTGACAAACTTCATAGCCAACTGGTCGAAACATGAAATAGATCGGGGTGGCAGGCGAGTAAACCACATAGTCGCGATGCCCCCTAGGGAAATTGGGAAACTTCGGCACTTGACCACATCATCAGCCCTCGCGACATTCATCAACCATTCGTACTTCAAAATGTGCTAGTTAGGGTCAGAGCTCCCTTCATAAACAGGCAGAGTTGGCATTCTAAATCGCCGAGGCGGTTCAGTGTAGAGGATGTCATCAGTGAAAGGGGTATGACTCCGGGAGATTCCCCAGTCGTCGTTGGTGAGGCCCTGGCTCTCGCGGACCATCTGGTGGATCATAGTCAGGATATCTAGCATTTGTACATTCTGGGCATGCTGGGCCAAGGTGCGTTGGGTTCCACAATGCGAGGACAGTCCGGGCGTGGTCGACGGTCCATACCTTGCCTCCTTGGCTCCAAGTCTTCAGGTATATAGGGTTCAGGAGTGTGGTCGCGTTGACGAAGGGTTAGATCCGTTCGATTTCGAGTGTCATCTTCCAAGTCGATGCAGCGGCAACAACGTGGTTGTCAATAGCATGATAGGGAACCGTCCCTCCTTGGGAGGAGGGTCCGGTCTGGCGGCTGGTTGACGAACCAACTCTCGCTTGTCCAAGATTCAAAGTGAGCTGATGCTCGGTTGCCTGCGCATAACTTCCATCCAGCCGTGAGTGCGTGGATCTGTGATTGTAATCAAAGGAAGTTGAACTTTCAGTAGATGAGTGGGAAGCCTCGTCTAGATCTCCTTCGTCTTTCTCGGTTCAGCCGATTAGTTAACTCCGTGTTGGCACGGAGCTGTTGGGTAAGTTGTTGGCGGCTTTGGGTCAGCTCTTGCATCAATAGCTGGAACTCCTCCCTGGTGATAGGGCCTTGTGGATCCGAAGGTCCAACGGCGTTTTGGTTTGCAGAGAGAAGTTGTGCAGGGTTCTGCCTATCCCGTCCTTCTGGATCTACAGCGGTTGAGGTAGTCCTAGTAGTGACCATGGTAAATAGCGAAGTTCTCTCCTAGACTTGGTGCAAATCTGAATAGGATGGAAGAACTTCTAGGCTTGAGATCAGGATCTTCTCCTTGGATTCTTGCAATCCGATATCGGCAGTAGATCCAACAAGCAGGAGAAAAGCTGGGTTTTCTCAGTGAAAACACCAAAGTGTTTGTACCAAAATTGGGCACAGCACTCTTCGGATGTGTTTGAAGAGATAAAATGAAGAAAGTAAATGTAAAATGAGGCAGATCTAACAAACACACCAATCAACAGATAAAAAAAATTACATAAACACACAATTTTAGAGTGGTTCGGCATATGGCCTACGTCCACTATGAAATGATTGTTGTTTATTGATTATAACTCACTAGTTACAAGTGGATTACAACAGTACAATCAAATTACGATAGCAATTTCGGCAGAGTATCGACGTAGAGAAGCAAAAAGTCACTTTTCTGTAGGTCCAGGGTCACTATTTATAGGCGTAGGTACTCGCCCAGATCTCGGCGGACTTCTTCTCTCACGTGGGTGGGCCCACGGGATCGAGTTCAGGTGATTTCGACTCGACCTAGGAGCAATACGAATTGAGTTTGTATCGATCAATAATTGGTCCTTTTGGGCTGAAATTGATCAGGTACATTCTTGAGGTTGTAGGCAAGCTCCTATGAAAATTTGGTGGCATTTGGACTTGTAGATCTCGAGTTAGGATTGATGCAAGTTTGGATTTTCAATGTGCTGTCGAACTCGTATCGATAGGATTCATATCGTTCTGATTCGTATCGAAGCATCACGTGTCGATCAGATGACGTGGCACTATAATTTAGGATCGATCCACTCTTCATGACGAGTGACCAAGTCTTCCACTTGCATGTGCCATGTTTGTATCGACCAGTAGTAACTATCTTCGTATCGTTCCCTGCATGTTGTTTCGTATCGGTCCTTTACAATGGTTTCGTATCGATACGAATATGTGTCCTTCGTGTCGATAACTCAAGGATCATCTCGTATCACTCATTGGTTGGTTCTTTCCATCGTATCGATTAAGTGACTGGTCGATACGAGCTTGGGTACTTTCATCTGATGGATTCGAATGAGGTGGTTACGAAGTGGATAGTTGATAACTCAATGGATACGAACTCAATGCCTTCTCCATGGATACGAATGAGAGCATTGTTTGGCCATGGTCACGAGTTAGATGGATACGAAAGTACTGCTTCTTACCATGGAAACGAGCCACCGCTTGCTTTGATGGATACTTAAGCGACATATATGTGACGGATACGAGATAGAGGAGCGAGGTGGATACGAATGGGCTTTCCTCCATGAATACGAGTGTGGTGTTTCACTTGGATTTTGATGGATCAATATCTTGAGCATACGGACTCCGATTGACTTTAAATTTGGAATGATGGCTTTCGTAGCTTTGCTCGTCGTGTCACGTTAATTGTAGCTGGATCCGGACTCGGACCAAATTTTCCAGTATCCATAGTGAACCTGTGTACAATCTATCTTCGGTTGGATTGTCCTTGGTCTCTAGTCAAGTTCTTAGTATCACGGCGTTGCAAAAAGGCGGGATAATAGATCTTGCCTCATGCATGTCTTCGGAAGCTTTATTCATCCAATGAGGTATCTGAAAACCTCAACTCTCAAACTACTCAAAATCAATTGGGTACCCGAGAGTTTTAAGGGGAAAACATAAACTTCGAGTCGGACATAAAGCCTGGTATGAATAATAATCTACCATCTCAAACCAAACCATTTAGATATCTAGTGAGACCATGCCACTTAACGAAATGGGTTTTCCCCTCACTTGTATCTTAAAACCTTTATAAAACCATATACTGTGCTCCCGCATCCACAATGCTTAAAACAATTCAAAATAACATGATATGATGATATGTATAACAAATGAATCAATTCTGGATTACACATCCCCATTCATTTGGACTATCTGTCACAATTATAGTTTCTAGGGTTACTATTAACCTAATAGTTTTCATGTGCTGACTTATAACTGGTAAAATGTTTAAAGACCCCCTTTCCAATTACATAGTTTTCATGGGATCACTATGAACCTATTGGTAACTCCAATATCTTTACACTTTCCTAGTTTTCATGGGCTGACTAGGAACCTATTAACATCTGTCAATATCTTAATCCAGATATAGTTTTCATAGGTTCATTATAAACCTGTTGGTCCCTACCAATATCAAACCATAGTTTTCATGGGCTAACTATGAACCTGCCTTTCTGACATCTTCAATTATACATAGTTTTCATGGGCTTACTATGAACCTATTGGCCCCTGCCAATATCTTTTCCTTTATACAGTTTTCATGGGCTTACAGAGAACCTATTGGCCCTTGCCAATATCTTCCTTTAATATTTTAACATCCTATATTCTGGTCTTCCTGACCCCCTGGATGCAATTCTACTCATTCAGGAGTTTACTTAATTTATATTCACTACTGGGTTAACCTAGCTGGTTATTCTGCCCTTCCCCAAAATACAGTTACGAGTCCATTACAATATGAATATATACTTATATGAAGAAGCAAACACAATAACTTGGTTAATCCTTTTAACCATTTTAAATCAAAGAAAACTTCTTCAAAAACTCCTTTTCAAAACACTTTATTTATTTATGCCATGGTTTTTCTTTAAAATGAGATTGGGTTATTTGTTTTGAAAACTAAGGCTTTCGAAACCTTCAAAACCTTGCTTTCGACCTCACTGGATAACCTCCTTCGAAAGCATATAAATATCTTTTCAAACATTAGGCCTCTGCCTTTCGAAACACTTTAAACTTCTCTTTCGAAACCTTTCGAATGTAATAAAGTACTACTTGTTAACTCTTAGAAGCATAGCTTCGAAACCTTTGAAAGTACCCCTTTCGAAACCTTTGAAAGTACCCTTTTCGAACCTTTGGAAGTATCCCTTCCGAAACCATTGAAGTCCCTCTTTAGAAACCATTGGGTTTATGTTTCAAAATACCATTTGGGTCAAAGTGAATATAAACGAAAGTATCTCTTTTGAAACCATTCTTTATCATATAAAAGTATTGGGGAAAACTAGATGGCGTCGGCACCATCCCTTTCGAAAGCTTCAAATCATTTGAACAAAACACTAAAGGATAACATCGAAACCCCTTTTCAAAGCCATTGCCTTCGAAACCCTTAGACCCTTTCGAAAGCATTTAGGAAATGGCTTAAAAAATCTTTAAAACAAAACAACCCTTCGAAGGCATTGATGACTTCAATATACTTAAAAGGAAAAAAGAACGGCAGCAGGGCTTCGACTAGGTTGGAACTCCTTCTTTCGAAAGCATTATTTTTTAAGTAAAGAAACCCATTCGAAAGCTTATTATTTAAAACAAAAATTGGCAATACCTTCGAAAGCATTTAGAAAACCTCTTTCGAAAACATAAGCTTCGACTCCTTCGAAAGCTTTAATAAAACAAAGGCAGGCGCTTCACTTTTTAAAAAAAAAACAAAAAGGTATCGACCCCATCGGAAGCAATGCTTTCGACATCATGCCTTCCGCCTTTCTCCAATCTACTACGTACCATCTAAGTGATACCTTGTGTATTGGTTTTGGCTTAGTGGGTTTCGACTTGATTGAAGGCGGAAGCTCTGAGTCGAAAGGTACTTCTATTAGAGGCGGAACCTGCTTTTTTGAGTAAAAGCTTATTAATGCCAATTAAAGCAAATTTTATCTAATTAACCTACCACGTGTAAACGTGTGATTGGTTACCTTAACTTTTCAAATTCTTTACTAAAATAACTGAAGCTTAATTTCAGATCTCAACTAAGGTCAATTTAGCAATTAAGCCCTTCCATTAAGCAAAACCAATATTGCAAATAAGACCTTCTTCTAAAATAATTTAATTTGCATAGCAAATCACTTATGAAAAAATCTCCAAAAATTACAGAAACTCACTTTCATCATGTTATCTAACATATCAAAATTTCAGACTCAAATTCTTAATATAATTTCTAAAATAAATTTATAAACCCAATTAACCATATTTTCCTTTGAAAATTCGTAGTAACATTTCCATAGCTTGGAAAATTATCAAAATTAAAACCCAACTCCAAAATCATGTTTTACATAACATAAAAATTTTCAATGGCATTCAAGAATCAATTTCAATCGGTTTTACCCTAAAACCGCCTAAAACCTCATTTAAACAATCTTGTTTAAATTAAACAAATTATAATTCAAGCATATCATCATCCAAATCATCATAAAAACGAATTTAATCTTAAATCCGAAAACATATGATTATAAAACAAAATATAGATGGTATAAATTATTATTCACCTTGATTAAGATAAGGAGATTGGATTGAGATTAAGATTTATTCCCCTTCTTTAATTCCTTAGCTAGATTTGAATTCTCTTCTCTTATCTTCCTAACAATGGCCGGCTCTTCTTATATTTTTATTTTTTTTGCCAAATGACGTGAATGGGAAAATGAAACTAGGGGAAACGAGAGTATATATAAGGGTAAGGGTTATGTGCGGCTGAATCCATCCACTTGGCTTCTGATGTTCGGCTTTCACTTGTTGAAAGTTTGCACACTGCCTAATCCACAAGCTAACATCCCACTTCATACCTTCTCAATAGAAGCTCCTCTTCATATCTTGATACATCTTGGTCCCTCCAAGATGAATCGTAAATTTGGATCGATGACATTCTCCTAGAACTCCTTTCCTTAAGTTCTCGACATTTGGAACACAAAATCGTCCCTTCTTTCTCAACCATCCTCTTTGGTCAAGACAAAAATCTTTCAGATCATCGACCTCAGTTCCAACCTCAAGCCTTCTAATCTTCTCAGCTAATAATGGATCCTCCTTCTGCATAGAAGCTATCCTTTCGATCAATACTGGTCGAACTTCTAAACATGACAACATGGCAGTACTTTGACTAGAACTAGCAGTCGATCTTAACTGCACACTAAAGGTAGTCAAAGCTTCTAAATCCTTCCAATCTGCCAACATAGCTAACACCACATTTTGACGTCTTCTGCTAAGAGCTTCCGCTACTTTATACCTTTCCCTGGTGTATACTCTATACCAAAATCATAAGCAGCCAAAAACTCTATCCACCTCTGCTATCTCATATTCAACTCCTTCTGAGAGAATAAGTACCTTAAAGACTTATGATCTGTGTTAACAAGATTTCTAGTCAACACCCAAAAGTTATTCCAAGTAATGTGGTAAGTTCAGAGCGTGTGATTCCATTAAGGATTACTTTTGTATCCTCATTCGTAAGTATCTTGCGAATCAGACCTTCCGTTGACGCTGAAAAGCTGAGAGCTTGGGCTAAGTGACCTTCCGGCTTAGTTAGCTTGCTTGAAGTCTTCCACAAAGGCTGTTCTTTTGATTAAATTAGGTTTTCCTGAATTGAGTCCTCAAAAGGTAGGATTCAATCTTATCGAAAGGTTAGGGAGACATCCTTCCTTGAATTAGGGTAGGAAATCAATCACTTTGGTGAGAAGGTAGTAGCTTCTGACCTGGACGAAAGGTTTGATCACTTATATTGAGTAGATTCAAACCTTGCCGAGAGGTTAAAACAGTTGAGTCAGCAGTTTCGAAAGGTTTCAGTGAAAGTTAATCCAAATAGGCTGTCGACCTTGTCAAAAGGTTTAGGTTGAAGGGTTTAAGACTTCGAAAGGCTGCAATTATTGATTGTTCAAGAGTGTTGTCGACCTTGTCGACATGAACCTTCCAATGAGGTTGAATCTCCTTGCGCATGGTTGAATTTCCTTGGATTACTTTGTATAGAAAGTCAACCTAGATCTTTGCCGGAAGGTTAGAGCATCAACTGTCTAGGGTTCGGAAGGTTGTTAAGGTTAGATATGCTCCTTTTGAGTCCGAAGGGTTTAAGTTGTAGATCTTAAACCTCCATAGGGTTGCAAAGATTGCCTAAGAAAGAACATCTTCATTTCTTTTGATATAAACCTTTCGGAGGACAGCACCTAAAAATTACGATCAAGCCAGGAAAGATTGAAGAAATATGTAAATAAAATGCACAAAGCTTAAGACTTCCCTTTGATCCTCGAATAGAATTTTCTTTTCTATTAAATTTCCCTAAACCACTACCCAATTAGGGTTGCAGAGCTATGATTTTAGAAGTTACAAGTATAGAATGAAGGGAAATCCGCCCCCGAAACAGGACCCCTTTGGTCTTATTTATAGATGCCGACGGCCATGCTTCCATCCCCGTGCTTTCGGCTGGATCGAAGGGTTCCCTTATTATATACAATTGCTAACCTTTCAGTTTCAACGAAAGGTTTTACTTTCACATGTCATCGTGGATCCTTGAACGCTGCCGAAGTGTCTTTTCTTTCATTTGCTTTTAGGAACCTTTTGCCCTTGTCGGAAGGTTTGCCATCTATACAGTATATGAACCCATCGGAGGTGACGGAAGGTTCCTGGCTATTGTGAACACTTCGACTTGGCCGGAAGGTCGCTTTTTACTTGAATGTTGCCGAGAGATGAGATTTCATTGAATATTGTCGGAAGGTTGCTTTACGTTCTCTCCTGACTTAAAAATGTTGCTTTCATCGTAGACCCTCCAACATCGTCGAAAAGTATTTTCCAACCGGCCCGA
This sequence comes from Allium fistulosum, assembly GCA_030737815.1. Lineage (NCBI taxonomy): Eukaryota > Viridiplantae > Streptophyta > Magnoliopsida > Asparagales > Amaryllidaceae > Allium > Allium fistulosum. The sequence continues at coordinate 460,242,984 of CM060905.1, forward strand.
AAGGCTTATTATGCTTTCAGAAAGGTTGTTATAGGGTCGCATGCCCTTGTCTTGACTTCTTTGCCTTATTCGGAGGGTAAGAGCTTCTTGGATATTATGGAACAATACCATCCTCTGAAAGGTCTTGAGCCGCTTTATATTGTTGACTGCATCCCTTCGACCTCTTTGGAAGGCCTGATCCGGATTCCTTTTCTTCTATTCTTTGTTTGAGATCTTCTGACTTAAGCGGAAGGTAAATTTTTCGAGTAACAGTTATCTACCATTCTTTACTGACTTTTGAGCATTGATTTCTTCATAAAAACCTTTCGACCTAGTTGAAAGGTATTCTGGATGTGCTCCAACTGATCCGAAAGGCTTGCTATGCTTTCGAAAAGGTCATCATGGAGTTGCACCAGCTTGCTTTGATTTATTCATCTTCTTCGAAAGGTAAGAACTCCTTGAACAGAACCTTTCAAATACTACGAAAGGTTTGAAGCTATTAAATCTTGATTATTGCATCCTCTCGACTCCTTCGAAAGGTTTGGTTTGAGCTCCTTCCCCTTTGTCTTTATTGAAAGACCTCTCGTTCTAGTCGAAAGGTGGATTCTTAGAGCATCATCCTGCCTATGGAATTTGAAAGATAGCCTTGGACTTCGCCAGAAGCTCCTGTCGGAAGGTATGATTATCCAAAACATCTCGGTGCTTTCTAATCTTTCCTCATGCTCTTGTGACCCTTCGTTCATACCTTCGTCCTTCTGAATATTTTTTGGTTAATATTGTGAAGACCCAAATTATTGAGATAAAAATAATTTTGAAAAAAAAGAATGGAAATTAGTTAATATAAAAATATTTAAAGGATAAACAGTTTGAAAATAAATATCAAGGATGAGTGAAAATAAATAAGTAAGTGGATAATTGTTTTCCAATAAATAAACATGAAAAGGAGATAACTAAGTATGAATGAATTTTAAAATTCACATATCTTATATATACTGTATATAAGTAGTCACGGGTTTAAAATGACAAAATAAATTCTATGATAATTAAAAATATAAGAAACCAGTTTAGTATTGATTGTGCATAAATACATTTTTATAAATCAAGAGAAAATAAATGGGCCGAAATATTAGCAAAGAATCAATATATGTGTGAACACTATAGGTTTAAGAAAATATATATGGAAGAGAAGCCACATGAAAATAGTGTGAGACATGCAACTAGCATGTACACAGAAAAGCAGTGAAGCAACTGCTTTTACCTGAAATGGGAATCAAAAGAAAATGGCATAATTAGCCATAAACATGCATACAAAATTCTCTTATTTTTGTAAGGATAAAATGGGCTTTTCCTCCATTAGAATCCTAGCTAAATGATTTAAATCAAGGGGGAAGCAGTAGTTTTCTCTAAGGGAAAAAAGAGACATATTTTCAAAAAAAATAGAAGGGAAGAACTCACACTGTCTTCAAGCTTAAGCATCCTCGGGGAAGAGAAGAGGAAGGTGAGTGATTAATCACCTATGAGATTTAAGGCATTAAGACCCATGTTAAGGGCAGCCACAACATTTTTATAAAATCTTAATATGTTTTTATTTAATTTTTATTCTTTGAATAAATGAATGTTGAATATGGTTGATACTTTGGTTGAGTATTTGATTGCTGTTTTGGTTTGTTAAGATTGATTCAATTTTTGCTTTGAAATATTAATAATTAAACAAATACTCTGATCACAGAAATGGATTTTATAATCCTGCTTTATATGAAGATGAACTAAATATTTTACTGAGAAATAGGGTATCAATGAAAAAGGAAAATGAAGTAGGCAGTATGAATAATGAGATTCATGCTTATGTCTAATTCATTCTAAAAGTGATATGAACAATGCAATATCATAAACATGTGCTGATTTGTTCTGATCACAAGCCAGTATGTTTTTATGGGTTTTCTCAAAAACCATGCCCTATGTTCACAGTAAAACTAAGTGTAATATTTTGCATGATTTCACCAGATTTATGTAAGGCATGAGAATATTTTTGGAAATAAATATTTATGCAAGATTTAGAAAATATGATTGAATAAAAATGACCTTAAAATGGGATGTGATGCTTTGCAAAAAATACTTTGTATGTCTGGCTGAAACCACTAAGTATATTTTCTTTGATTTATGGAAGGAAGAAAAGAAAATAAAGCTTTTCTTTAATTAATAACATTTTCCAGAAAGAAAAATTAAGCATGGTCTCTAAATTACAAGCGAATTTAGGAGTAGTGCCTTGATCTATTTATCATCAGGTGGATGATGAATATGTGCATGACTTGCTTAAGTCCTGTAGGCCTCTGTGTAAAGGGTTAACAGAACTGAGCCACTTTGCAATGCAAACTTTGTGTTCAATGGCAAGAATTCAGACCAAATAAAAATAAAAAGATGAGATTGAGAAATTATGTTATGGAACTTAGGGAGTTAATCCATAGGAGCTTGTACATGTACAAGTGAATGAAGTGAATGGATGAATGCTTGGGTGTATGTTTGTTAGATAAACTTAAATATACATATTCTCAGGTTTTAATATGAATTTGAATAGCATCTAACATATAAGTTCTCTACACAGCCTTAGGAATTTACAAGTTATTTTTAATCCTTGATTTCACTCACACCAGAATTTATTTCTGACCCTATTTGTTGCCTTTGCAATATTTGGGGTGTCTTATTTTATTGAGACAGTTCAAAGTATTGCTGCAGGGAAAGATGCATGAGTAGCTTGCTTGCATGGATATTTGGAGATCTTGATGAATTTAAAGTGTTTAAGAAAAGTAGCAGTGTTATTGTAATAAATAAGTTAGACAAACTCTATTATGTTTTAAGTATTTCCCGAATTGTCTGTTGCTTTGTTATCTTGAAAAGAACATGTAAGAAGAAAAAGAAACTTAAGTGTTATATGTGTTTGTGAGCTGTGGATTTAAGTAACAGCTTCTGAAATGATTTTAGTAGCTCATGGTGAAGGAGAAGATGCCATATAATCTGATATGTGGACATATTTTCCTTGGCATGCTTGATGCACCTCAGTTATGAAGTTAGAACTGTTTTGAATGAATATGTGCTAAAATAATAAGTATCTGGGTTGAATATAATCTTGGCTAACTAGTAAGGCTTATGCATGTCCTATAAGTTGATATATGTACATGTGAAGGCTTAAAGTTTTAGTCACCAGATTTTTGAAAAGAAAAACCATAGGGTAAGCTAAGTTGAATCGCAATAAAAATCTTGTGATATAGCTAGAACAAAAATAGAATTAAGATACCATGAAACCTGAAAATTATAAGCGTGTAAGACTTGAAAGATTGGAATTGGAAAAATCTGATACCATGACTTCAAAACTGATACTAAGTGGCAAGACAAGATTAAGGATAGACAATATGTATTCAAACAAGTATGCAGAGTAATGGTGTTAAGTGTTTAAAGGTTCAGAACATCGTTTTTACATGTTTTAGCCCAGAAGAAGGCAAAGATCTTTCTAAAATCAGATTCAACACTTTTTCCAGTTCCAAATATCAGAAGTTGTATGACTTATAGATTAGATCACAACACTATCACTCATATGAACATTATTTGCTCTATTAATCTGGATCTGTGCATTTTGTTGGTCATGATTAGGTTGTGCATGTTTGTGTTTGAATTCAGAACCTAGGCTAGACTAACTAGTGAACCATAGGTCAGGCCAAGGTTTGATATGTTTTATCATTTTAAGAATAACATGGATAAATTTCTGAATCCCAAAGATCAAATACATGGGATTATAAATCCACCTAAAATTAATTAGTCAGGTTTATAAAACAATCTGAAAAAAAAAATAGAAATAACTATGGGACACAAAACCTTTCAATTATGAAAAATATTGTGTGATTGAATTTCTTTGCTAATTTAATTACTCTGATAGGCAAAGAAACATTTAAATATCTTCATATATATAAATGGCATGACCCGATTTAAATACTGATATTTTTATATTGATAAATTCTGGATCTTGGGAAATTGATTGAAAGAAGTGATCTATTTTTTTTTTAAACTCAACTAAATATCACTACATATGGTGGTAAAGAGAAGTGGGTCACTTCAGTTGGTATCAGAGCTATGTTAACAAGATCATAACATAAAAAAAAAATATTAAATATTCTCAACAGGAATGAATTGCTGAAATAATTAAATTAGAAACAAGACTAACTAGCTATGCAATTTGAATAGTGAATCATGGTAGGAAGACCACCAAGCACTGGAGCAGGACCCTCTAATGCAACACCATTGGTCAATTTGCAAGATTTAGTGAGGGCATTTAGGGAAGGAGCAGTGCAGAGGGAAGAAAATCCTCATGAGGAGTTAGCTAAGCTACTAAAAACATTCTCTAATTTAGGAGGCAAGTATTTTGAAGGCACTGAAGGAGTCATGGGTGTACAAACATGGCTGAGGACCTTAGAAAGAATATTTGCAGATATGCAAATTAATGACCAAAGGAAGAGGCAGATAGCTTCTAGAAGGCTCAAGGGAGCAGCATTAGACTGGTGGGAGGTGATCACCATAGGAAGACCAGAAAATGAGATAACATGGGATCAATTCAAGGAGATGCTTGAGGCAAGATTTGTCCCAGCAATAGCTAAGGAAACACTGCTTGAGGAATTCATAAGTCTGAGACAAGGACCAATGAGTGTGACTGAATACACTCAAAAATTTGAAAGTTTGTCTAAGTATGGAACCATGCTCATAGGGAATGAGGAATCAAAGAATTCAAGGTTTATACAAGGATTAAATGCTGGTTTAAGTAGATCAATGCTACCATACAAATACAAAACATTTGATCAAGTCATAGATCTCACTCTTTCTTTTGAAAAACATGATAATGCAAGAGAGAAATTCAGGAATACGTGGGCTAATAACCAAAAGAAGGGGAAAAATAGAGCACATCCCTATGACAAAAAGAATGCAGATAAGAAGGTTGAAGGAGCAACAAGTGGGGAAGCTAAGAAGAAAATTGTTTGCTACAATTGTGGCAAGGAGGGACACATGAGTAATAGGTGTCAAGCAGCTAAGAAGACACCATTCAGTTGCTATAATTGTGGGAAAGAAGGTCATATAAAAAAGAATTGCCCAGAATTCAAGAAGGGAGCAAAGGTAGGAGCATTAGAAGCCAAAGCAAAGGCAAGTGCAATGGGAAGTTCTGGACAATTGGAAGGTATACTTCTAATTAAAAATTATCCAATTTCAGTTATATATGACACTGGGGCTACACATTCTTTAATATCACAAGACATAGTGGATAAATTGGCTCTCACATGCAATTTAGTTGAAAAACCCTTGTTTATTCAGAGTCCCCTAGGTAGCTCTTGCCTACTAGAATTAAGATGTTTGGGTGTAGAATTAAACATAGGTGGAAATATGTTTAAATCTGACTTATTTGTGTTGAAATGTCCTGGAATAGGAATTATTCTAGGGGTAGATTGGTTGAGTAAATTCAAAGCAATTTTGAATTTAGAAAATTTTACTATTTCTTTGAAAACAGAAAATGGTAAAAATATTATAGTCATGAGTGAAACAACCAAGATAAATTGCCTTAATCAAATATGGAGCATGATTGAAAAAGAATTGACTCTAGAAGATATAGAAGTGATAAAGGAATACCCAGATGTTTTTGGAGAGGTTATAGGAGTTCCAGAAAATAGGAAAGTTGAATTTCAAATAAGGTTAATCCCAGGATCAAGTCCTATCATCAAGAAGCCTACCGGAATGGGTCCAAAGGAATTAGTGGAATTAAAACAACAGCTGGAGGAATTGGAACAGAAAGGTTTCATAAGGCCTAGTAGTTCAAACTGGGGCTCTCCAATGGTATTTGTGAAGAAGCATGATGGTACAATGAGAATGTGTATTGATTACAGGGAATTAAATAAAGTCACCATCAAGAACAAATACCCACTCCCCAGAATTGATGATTTATTTGACCAATTAAATGGAGAAAAAATCTTTTCAAGGCTAGACTTAGCCTCTGGATTCCATCAGATGAAGGTTGAGGAGGAGAGTATTAAATAAACTGCATTCAATACAAGGTATGGGCTATATGAATTTTTAGTAATGCCTTTTGGATTGACAAATGCACCATCCTATTTTGTAGATCTAATGAATAGGACATTTAGAGATTTTCTAGATAAATTTGTAGTTGTCTTTATTGATGATATACTAGTATATTCAAAATCAGAAGAGGAACATGCAAAGCACTTGCATCTAGTTTTGTCAAGACTAAGAGCACATAATTTAAAGGAAAAATTTACTAAGTGCACATTTTGGCAAAATGAAGTTAAATTTTTAGGACACATTATATCTCAACAGGGGGTTAGTGTATACCCAAATAAGGTCATTGCAGTGCAATCATGGAGCAGACCCAAATCAGTGACCGAGGTGAGGTCATTTTTAGGAATGGCAGGTTACTATAGAAGGTTCATAAAAGATTTTGCAAGGATAGCCATTCCACTGACCAAGCTAACCAAAAAGGAGCAACCATATATGTGGACAGAAAAGTGTGAACAAACTTTTGAATCATTGAAGAAAGCATTGGTGGAAGCTCCAGTCTTGCAAGTCCCAGAGGGAAATGAAGGATTAGTGGTTTACACAGATGCTAGTGGGTCTGGGTTAGGGGCAGTACTCATGCAACATGGTAGAGTCATAGCATATGCATTAAGGCAACTCAAGCCAAATGAAACTAGATATGCTACACATGACTTAGAGCTTGCTGCTGTTGTTTATGCATTGAAGCTATGGAGACACTACTTGTTAGGTACTAAATTTGAATTGTTTACAGACCATAAATCACTTAAGTATTTGTTTTCCCAAAAAGACTTGAACATGAGGCAACATAGGTGGGTAGAATTTCTAGCTGCCTATGATCTTGATATATTATATACTCCTGGAAAAGCTAACAAAGTGGCAGATGCATTGAGTAGGCATCAAGCAAGATTGGCAAGTTTAATGATGACTGAATTCAAGGATTTAACAATCCTCAGTGAAGTAGAAATAAAGAAAAGAAATTGAGAAATAAAATAATTAAGTTAGTTAAAATCTAGTGAAGCTTAGATGAGAATGACTGTACATGGGAGGCTGAAGATAGGATGAGGGATAAATATCCTAATCTATTTTCTGCTTAAAGGTATGCCTAAAATTATGATAAACTAAAACATTACTTAAGTGTGTTTGATTGGTTTTGAGTGCCTAAGTTTCTGAAATTTCTGAAATGAAATAATGCTTTGTATATAGTTGGATGGAAATGTATGAAAAAAAAAAATTGTGGGACACAATTCCTTTTAGGAGGAGAGTATGTGAAGACCCAAATTATTGAGATAAAAATAATTTTGAAAAAAAAAGAATGGAAATCAGTTAATAGAAAAATATTTAAAGGATAAACAGTTTGAAAATAAATATCAAGGATGAGTGAAAATAAATAAGTAAGTGGATAATTGTTTTCCAATAAATAAACATGAAAAGGAGATAACTAAGTATGAATGAATTTTAAAATTCACATATCTTATATATACTGTATATAAGTAGTCAGGGGTTTAAAGTGACAAAATAAATTCTATGATAATTAAAAATATAAGAAACCAGTTTAGTATTGATTGTGCATAAATACATTTTTATAAATCAAGAGAAGATAAATGGGCTGAAATATTAGCAAGGAATCAATATATTTGTGAACACTATAGGTTTAAGAAAATATATATGGAAGAGAAGCCACATGAAAATAGTGTGAGACATGCAAATAGCATGTACACAGAAAAGCAGTGAAGTAACTGCTTTTACCTGAAATGGGAATCAAAAGAAAATAGCATAATTAGCCATAAACATGCATACAAAATTATCTTATTTTTGTAAGGATAAAATGGGCTTTTCCTCCATTAGAACCCTAGCTAAATGATTTAAATCAAGGGGGAAGCAGTAGTTTTCTCTGAGGGCAAAACAGAGACATATTTTCAAAAAAAATAGAAGGGAAGAACTCACACTGTCTTCAAGCTTAAGCATCCTCGGGGAAGAGAAGAGGAAGGTGAGTGATTAATCACCTATGAGATTTAAGGCATTAAGACCCATGTTAAGGGCAGCCACAACATTTTTATAAAATCTTAATATGCTTTTGTTTAATTTTTATTCTCTGAATAAATGAATGTTGAATATGGTTGATACTTTGGTTGAGTATTTGATTGCTGTTTCGGTTTGTTAAGATTGATTCAATTTTTTCTTTGAAATATAAATAATTAAACAAATACTCTGATCACAGAAATGGATTTTATAATCCTGCTTTATATGAAGATGAACTAAATATTTTACTGAGAAATAGGGTATCAATGAAAAAAGAAAATGAAGTAGGCAGTATGAATAATGAGATTCATTCTTATGTCTAATTCATTCTAAAAGTGATATGAACAATGCAATATCATAAATATGTGCTGATTTGTTCAGATCACAAGCCAATATGTTTTTATGGGTTTTCTCAAAAACCATGCCCTATGTTCATAGTAAAACTAAGTGTAATATTTTGTATGATTTCAGCAGATTTATGTAAGGCATGAGAATATTTCTGGAAATAAATATTAATGCAAGATTTAGAAAATATGATTGAATAAAAATGACCTTAAAATGGGATGTGATGCTTTGCAAAAATACTTTGTATGTCTGGCTGAAACCATTGAGTATATTTTCTTTGATTTATGGAAGGAAGAAAATAAAATAAAGCATTTCTTTAATTAATAACATTTTTCCAAAAAGAAAAATTAAGCATGGTCTCTAAATTACAAGCTAATTTAGGAGTAGTGCCTTGATCTATTTATCATCAGGTGGATGATGAATATGTGCATGACTTGCTTAAGTCCTGTAGGCCTCTGTGTAAAGGGTTAACAGAACTGAGCCCCTTTGCAATGCACACTTTGTGTTCAATGGCAAGAGTTCAGACCAAATAAAAATAAAAAGATGAGATTGAGAAATTATGCTATGGAACTTTGGGAGTTAATCCATAGGAGCTTGTACATGTACAACTGAATGAAGTGAATGGATGAATGCTTGGGTGTATGTTTGTTAGATAAACTTAAATATACATATTCTCAGGTTTTAATACGAATTTGAATAGCATCTAACATATAAGTTCTCTGCACAGCCTTAGGAATTTACAAGTTATTTTTAATCCTTGATTTCACTCACACTAGAATTTATTTCTGACCCTATTTGTTGCCTTTGCAATATTTGGGGTGTCTCATTTTATTAAGACAGTTCAAAGTATTGCTGCAGGGAAAGATGCATGAGTAGCTTGCTTGCATGGATATTTGGAGATCTTGATGAATTTAAAGTGTTTAAGAAAAGTAGCAGTGTTATTGTAATAAATAAGTTAGACAAACTCTATTATGTTTTAAGTATTTCCCGGATTGTCTTTTGCTTTGTTATCTTGAAAAGAACATGTAAGAAGAAAAAGAAACTTAAGTGTTATATGTGTTTGTGAGCTGTGGATTTAAGTAACAGGTTCTGAAATGATTTTAGTAGCTCATGGTGAAGGAGAAGATGCTATATAATCTGATATGTGGACATATTTTCCTTGGCAAGCTTGATGCACCTCAGTTATGAAGTTAGAACTGTTTTGAATGAATATGTGCTAAAATAATAAGTATCTGGGTTGAATATAATCTTGGCTAACTAGTAAGGCTTATGCATGTCCTATAAGTTGATATATGTACATGTGAAGGCTTAAAGTTTTAGTCACCAGATTTTTGAAAAGAAAAACCATAGGGTAAGCTAAGTTGAATTGCAACAAAAATCTTGTGATATAGCTAGAACAAAAATAGAATTAAGATACCATGAAACCTGAAAATTATAAGTGTGTAAGACTTGAAAGATTGGAATTGGAAAAATCTGATACCATGACTTCAAAACTGATACTAAGTGGCAAGACAAGATTAAGGATAGACAATATGTATTCAAACAAGTATGCAGAGTAATGGTGTTAAGTGTTTAAAGGTTCAGAACATCGTTTTTACATGTTTTAGCCCAGAAGAAGGCAAAGATCTTTCTAAAATCAGATTCAACACTTTTTCCAGTTCCAAATATCAGAAGTTGTATGACTTATAGATTAGATCACAACACTATCACTCATATGAACATTATTTGCTCTATTAATCTGGATCTGTGCATTTTGTTGGTCATGATTAGGTTGTGCATGTTTGTGTTTGAATTCAGAACCTAGGCTAGACTAACTAGTGAACCATAGGTCATGCCAAGGTTTGATATGTTTTATCATTTTAAGAATAACATGGATAAATTTCTGAATCCCAAAGATCAAATACATGGGATTATAAATCCACCTAAAATTAATTAGTCAGGTTTAAAAAACAATCTGAAAAAAAAATAGAAATAGCTATGGGACACAAAACCTTTCAATTATGAAAAATATTGTGTGATTGAATTTCTTTGCTAATTTAATTACTCTGATAGGCAAAGAAACATTTATATATCTTCATATATATAAATGGCATGACCTGATTTAAATACTAATATTTTTATATTGATAAATTCTGGATCTTGGGAAATTGATTGAAAGAAGTGATCTATTTTTTTTTTTAAAAAACTCAACTAAATATCACTACATATTGTGGTAAAGAGAAGTGGGTCACTTAAAATATTTAGCCCCCCTGTATGAAAACAACTTTTGTTCTTTAGGAAAAAACTCCAATGAACTTCCTTCTTTACTTTCTGCAAAATAGATTATAACTTCTATTAAGGTTGTGACTTTATTATGAAATCTTAACAAGCAATCTCAAAATTATGCATCTAATATTCAAGATGTCATTAGAGTAATATTTCCAGATAAGTTGCTTTGTAATGACCATAATTAAACTTCCCTAAGAATGTGGAGTAATATCACCTGATTTGCAAATATCGGTTTAAATAAATGAACCTTTGGAGAATTTCTATTACAGACCCTTGATATTTCTTTCTCGAGTTAAACCTTTTCAACCTATGGAAATCAATTTCATGCTATCGGGGACCTTTCCTTGTCCCTCTAAGTTTCCTTCATTTTCAACCTTAAACCATTGATTAGTAATTCTCATTTAGTGAAAAAGTAGTTTAGTAATGTTTCCATTTGGTGTCATGAAGGTCTTGTATTTTGAATTCAATTGAAAATTCATAAATCATCATAAAATTCAATAAAGTGAACCAAGAAATCATGAACTCATGAAACAAGTGATCAACAGGAAATCGTCATGAAAATTCAATGGGAAATTATAACACGTAAAATTCATGAATCATTAGAGAAATTAGTAGGGAAATTCATTAAATCAATAATTCAACAAGAAATCACCACAGTGATTTTATAAAGAAATCATGAATACAAGATTAGCAAATCATCACTAAAATCCATAGGAAGAGTAGAGTTCACTAAACCCGAAAACGAACAAGATCACTAAAAATTCAATAAGGAAACCAGAAATACTAAATTCCTAAATCATTATGAGAATCGACAAAGGAATCCAGAATTCACGAAACTGGAAATGAGAAATTCAATAAGGAGACTAGAAATGGGAAATCTTCGAATCATCATAAAAACTCATCAGGAAATCAAGAACTCATTAAAACAAGAAACTAATAAGAAATCATCACGAAAATTCAATGGGAAGAAACTCAATATCTAGGATTCACAAACCATCATAAGAGACCAATAGGGAAATTCATAATTCATGAAATCAGTAATTCAATTAAAAGTTATCATGAAAATTTGACAAGGTAAACATGAGTATGAAATCTATAAATCATCATAAAAGCCATATGGAAATTCAAAATTCATGAAATCCAAACTGAAATTCACATCAATAGAAATGGTGAAACTCAAAATTCACGAAATCATGAACTTATCAAAAGCCTCGTTAGGATCTCATCTGACGAATTAAATATTCAAAGCTCCATCCAATATAAGTACGAAGCCATATATATATCTAATAATAGCATATTTGGTAGCAATAGATATATCTAATAATAGCAAATTTAGTAGATTTCAAATAAAAGATAGTTAAGTTTATCTAACCTTAATTCTAAGGTTATTCACAAGAAAGTTTCTTGTAAATGTGTTGCTCCTAAAGTGCCTATAAGTTAGTAGTATATGTATATATGTATATACATGTATAATAGACTCTTCTATCCAATCGTTCACTTTATCTCAAAGGATTCAAGAGTGGCTTTCTTGACCTGATCTTGGAGTGAAGTACTTTATCTTTGTGACTAAAAATTTATTATCTATTCCATTCCTTTAGATTTCGTATTAGTCTTTGTTTTTCTTTCCATGTTATGGATTCCTTCTTCCATTTTCTGGTCTCATGCTTTTTTGTGGTATGAAAGTTTCTTAATCCTTTGATGTAGGAGTCACTTTCCTACAATTGGAAGTTCTGTAACTCATTAGCATATCCTTTGCCTCTGTGTGTATCCTCTTCTAGGATTCCAACTTTGTCTCAGATGACAGATAGTTTTTTTCTTTAACCCTTAATTCTCTTGGGTTCTGACTTTATTTTTGAGTTGTAAACATCTTTGTCTTTATTCTTTTATTTGGACCCCTTGCTGGGCTTGGACGTCTCAGTCTACTCTTTGATGAGCCACTCTCTGGGCTCAGACATCTTAATCTATCAAAAGCCTCTCTTTGGACTAGACATCTTAGTCCATTATTTGATGAGCCTCTCTTTGGCCTTCCCTTGTCTCAAAGGGATATATACTTAGTTGACCTTTCTCTACAAGGCCGTTGATGAGCGCTTTACCGGATCCTTCCCTAAGAGGTAATTTGGATGTTGGGGACTTTTGGTTTTGCGGGTGCTTATCCCGACCCTCCCCTAAGAGGTGATATGGACGTTACGGGCTTTTGAATTTTGCGGGTGCTTACCCTAACCCTTCCCTAAGAGGTGATATGGACGTTAGGGGTTTTATTCCTCCCCCTAGGAGGTGCCTTTAGTAAGGGCTTGAGAGGATTTTGTCCTTTCCCCCCGAAGGTGCCTTTGGTAAGAGCTTGAGAGGATTTTGTCCTTTCCCCTCGAAGGTGCCTTTGGTAAGGGCTTAAAATAGTTTTTTCTCATAGTGGAAATACGAAACTCAAATAAAAGACTAGGAGGTCATGATTCATGAACCTACAGTTTTTTAAGCGAGTGTAAGATTTCCTAATCTGAGTTTTTGTCAATAAGCTTTTGATAGCTCTTTAAAACATTTTCTTGAAAAAGTGTGGATAGGCTTCTCATTGCTGATAGTTTGTAGAAAACTTTAAAATATTGAGATTGCTTGGTTGGAAATCCTTTGTGTGCATTTACTAATGCTATATAGTATCTTTGGAAAGGTTGCTTAAGTCAATCCTTGGAAGAGATAAGTACTTATTTTCCCAAGTTGCAGGATAATTGAAAATAGTTTTTCTTTGAAGACATGTTTGGGAAATTTCTTTTGGTAAAATAATTTGTCAACAAAAAATGTAATTGGAGTATACTGCTTTCTCCTTCAGATAGATTACCATACCTTGGTAAGTATTGCTCTGCAGTAGAATGGTCTATTAAGTTTTTCCTCTGAATTTGGTGAAGGACTGATAGTAGTCTGAAGTTTCACGAGAGCAAATCTTTGTATTACGTTGGCTCCATATTGGTAATCACTTTGTATCAGGCATTTGAGCGTCTTTCTAAGTAGCTGAAAGTTTTTCATGCTCTAAGAGTGCGTTGGGTACTTTGAACTGATTTTGTTTTATCTATAATTGCACTTGAATTTCAGTTAGCACATGGTCAACGCATAACACAAATCTAATCATGAATGAAAGTACAGATTGAGTTAAAAAAATGAAAAGAGAGAAAGAGTTCATTGTTGAACTAAAGCTGTGAGACTTTATGACATGATAGGAATCTATATTGATCTCTTCAAGGGGTCTTTTAAGTCTTTTTGATGAACTCTTTTAAAGCTCTGGACATGATCATGTTCTGAATCATTCCAGCCAACTCGCGACACTTATCGGTCTTATGCCCATTTGCTCTGTGATAATCGCAATAAACTTCCTCTATCTTAGGCTCTGGTCGTATTTGTTTTCTTTGTGTAGTTGAAAAGCTTTCATCATCCTTTACTATTGTGAATATGTGAGAAAGTGGTTAATTTAAGGTTACATAGCTATATTCTGGAATTTTCTTCCAAATCCTTTCACCGCCTTTTGATTTATGTCTAGAGTGATCGGAGTTAGATCTTTCTTCATTTTGAACGAAGCACTCTATTAACCTTTGGTAAAAGTGATTAGGAGTCGGAGGTTCGAGCCCTCCTTCTAGTGCAAAAATTGTTAACAAGATTTCTTGTCAACACCCCAAAGTTATTCCAAGTAATGTGGTAAGTTCGGAGCGTGTGATTCCCTTAAGGATTAATTTTGTATCCTCATTGGTAAGTATCTTGCAAATCGGACCTTCCATTGACGCCGAAAAGCTTAGAGCTTGGGCTAAGTGACCTTTCGGCTTCGTTGAGCTTGCTTGAAGTCTTCCATAAAGGTTGTTCTTTTGATTAAATTAGGTTTTCCTGAATTAAGTCCTCAAAAGGTAGGATTCAATCTTATCGAAAGGTTAGGGAGACATCCTTCCTTGAATTAGTGCAGGAAATCAATCACTTTGGTGAGAAGGTAGTAGCTTTCGACCTGGACAAAAGGTTTGATCACTTATATTGAGTAGATTCAAACCTTGCCGAGAGGTTAAAACTGTTGAGTCAGCAGTTTCGGAAGGTTTTAGAGAAAGTTAATCCAAATAGGCTGTCGACCTTGTCGAAAGGTTTAGGTTGAAGGGTTTAAGACTTTGAAAGGTTGCAATTATTGATTGTTCAAGAGTGTTGTCGACCTTGTCAATAAGAACCTTCCGATGAGGTTGAATCTCCTTGCGCAGGGTTGAAATTCCTTAGATTACTTTGTATAAAAAGTCAACCTAGATCTTTGCCGAAAGGTTAGGGCATTAGCTGTCTAGGGTTCGGAAGGTTGTTAAGGTCAGATAAGCTCCTTTTGAGTCCGAAGGGTTTAGGTTGTAGATCTTAGACCTCCAGAGGGCTGCGAAGATTGCCTAAGAAAGAACATCTACATTTCTGTTGATATAAACCTTTCGGAGGAACAACACCTGAAAATTACGATCAAGCCAGGAAAGATTGAAGAAAAATGTAAATAAAATGCACAAAGCTTAAGACTTCCCTTTGATCCTCGAATAGACTTTTCTATTCTATTACATTTCCCCAAATCGCTACCCAATTAGGATTACAGAGCTATGATCTTAGAAGTTACAAGTATAGAATGAAGGAAAATCCACCCCAAAATAGGACCCCTTGGGTCTTATTTATAGATGCCGACGGCCATGCTTCCGTCCCTGTGCTTTTGGCTGGACCAAAGGGTTACCTTCTTATTTACAATTTCTAACCTTTTGGTTTCAACGAAAGGTTTTCCTATCACATGTCATCGTGGATCCTTGAACGCTGCCGAAGAGTCTTTTCTTTCATTTGTTTTTAGGAACCTTTTTCCCTTGTCGAAAGGGTTGTCATCTATATAGTATGTGAACCCTTCGGAGGTGCCAGAAGGTTCCTGGCTATTGTGACCCTTCGACTTGGACGAAAGGTCGCTTTTTTACTTGGATGTTGTCGAGAGCCGAGCTTTCCTTGAATGTTGTCGGAAGGTTGCTTTACGTTCTCTACTGACTTACGAATGTTGCTTTCATCATAGACCATCCGAAACCGTCGAAAGCTATTCAGTAGGCGTTCCAACCGGCCCAAAAGGCTTATTATGCTTTTGGTAAGGTTGTTATAGGGTCGCATGCCCTTGTCTTGACTTCTTTGCCTTCTTCGAAGGGTAAGAGCTTCTTGGATATTGTGGAACAATACCCTCCCTCTTCTCTGGAAGGTCTTGAGCCGCTTAATATTGTTGACTGCATCCCTTCGACCTCTTCGTAAGGCCTGATCTAGATTCCTTTTCTTCTATTCTTTGTTTGAGATCTTCTGACTTAAGCGGAAGGTGAATTTTTTGAGTAACAGTTATCTACCATTCTTTGCTGACTTTTGAGCATTACTTTCTTCATAAAAACCTTTCGACCTAGTTGAAAGGTATTCTGGATGTGCTCCAACTGATCCGAAAGGCTTGCTATACTTTCGGAAAGGTAGTCATGGAGTTGCACCTGCTTTCTTTGATTTATTCATCTTCTTTGAAAGGTAAGAACTCCCTGAATGGAACCTTTCGATTACCTCGGAAGGTTTGAAGCTATTAAATCTTGATTACTGCATCCTCTCGACTCCTTTGAAAGGTTTGGTTTGAGCTCCTTCCCCTTTGCCTTTATTGAAAGACCTCTCGTTCTAGTCGAAAGGTGGATTCTTGGAGCATCATCCTGCCTATGGACTTTGAAAAATAGCCTTGGACTTTGCCGGAAGCTCCTGTCGGAAGGTATGATTATCCAGAACATCTCGGTGCTTTCTGATCTTTCCTCATGCTCTCGTGACCCTTCTTTCATACCTTCGTTCTTTTGAATATTTTATGGTTAACAATCTGTGTATAGTTTAAATCTCTCCCCTAAGAGATAATGCCTCCAAATCTTCAATGCAAAGATCACCACAGCCAACTCCAAATCATGAGTAGGATATCTTACTTCATGCGGTCTAAGATGTCGTGAAGCGTAGGCAATCACTTTACCATCCTGCATCAACACAGTTCCCAATCCAGTTCCACATGCATTAGTATACACCACCAACCCTTGGTTTCCATTCGGAACTACTAACACTGGTGCATTCGTTAACAAATGTTTTAACTTAAGGAATACTTCCTCACATTTGTCGAACCAAACAAACTTCACCTCCTTCCTGGTTAGCTTAGTCAAAGGCTCTATTATCCACCAGAAATCATTGATGAATCTCCGGTAATAGCTAGCAAGTCCAAGAAAACTTCTAATCTCAATCATCATCTCTGGTATCTTCCAATTATTAACAACTTCAACCTTATCTGGATCGACTGACAGCCCCTTCTCCGAAACCACGTGACCAAGAAACTTAACCTCTTTTTTCAAAAAATGACACTTGGAAAACTTCGCCTTTAGCTGATGATGCCTCAGCGTCACAAGCACGACTCTAAGATGATCTTCATGCTATTTCTCATCCTTAGAGTATACCAAAATTTCATTTATAAACACCAACACGAATCTGTCCAAATACTCTCGAAAGACTCGGTTCATCAAATCCACAAAGAAAGCATGTGCATTCATTAACCCGAATGGCATTACTAACCACTCGTACAAACCATATCTAGTCCAGAATGCTGTCAAAGGCATACTATCCTCTGCCAACTGGGAAAACACTCTGGCTCCACACAACTGATCAAATAGATCATTAAATCTCGGCAAAGGATACTTATTCTAGATCGTCCTCTCGTTCAGCTTACGATAGTCGATACACATCCTTAACGACCCATCTGGTTTTTTTCACAAATACCGCGACCACTCCCCAAGGAAAACTGCTTGGTCTAATAAAATTCGTTCCTTCTAGATCTACTAGCTGCACCTTCAATTCCTTCATCTTAGTAGGTGTCATCCTACTAGGTGGTCTACTCACAGGTTCAACTCCTGGCATAAGATCTATTCGAAAGTCAACAGCTCGTTTCGGTGGTAGTCCTATGACTGGCTCAAAGACATCTGCAAAATCTTTTGCACTCGAACCTGACTTAGCTCTTCTCCCACTTCCATTGCACTTAACAAAGCACAACTACTCCAGTCAGAATTATCTACCGAGAATATGATTCGATTATGACTATCTGGGTGTCTCGGTGATATCTCCCCATCCTGGAAAAATATCCTAGCCTCATACCTTCTCAACCAATCCATACTCAAAATGATTCCGAAATCTACGAAATTGAAAACATACAGACTACATGAAAACTTATGACCTAACAAATCAAGTTCTAACTGGTCACATCTCATCCCTAGAGTTGCATACCCTCCTATTGGATTCGCAACCCTTAAGGAAGTAACAAGGTACGTGGATACTAAGCATAACCTATCAACCAAGCACTGGGATATAAATGAATGTGATGCACTGGTATCAAATAGTATCCTAACTGGTATACTCTGAATCAAAAACGTACCTTCCATCACAGTCTTCCCTTTTTCAGCTGCAGTCGGCTTAGCAGATGATGGTCCAACAGCAAAAACCTTTCCTTTGTTCGCCCTGACTGGCTCTGGACATTGATTCTTATAATGCCCAACTTGGTCATAGTTGAAGCACTTCACATTCTTCTTATCTGCAGCCTTATTTCCCTTTCCTAAATGGAACTCATTTTCATAATGACCCTTCTTGTCACACCTGTAGAAAACTAAATCATCCTTTGCCTTCTTGGCAGCATCTCCCTTCTGGGCTCCCTTCTTCTTAAAGAACTTTCTTTTCTTCCCCTGAGAACCCTGGGTTTCAACAGGCTTCTCCCTAGCACAGACGGCAAGCATTTCCTCATAGCGAATTGCCATCTCCACAACTGCATTACAAGGATCATGGATATGTGTTAGGGTCGCCCTAGCAAGCTCAGGTCTCAATCCTCGAATGAACCTCTCATTCCTTCCGATGTCGGTGTCTATAGTAGCATACCCATAGTAAGATGGCTCATTAAACTTAGTGGCATACTCGATAACCGACATCTCTTCCTGAACTAGATCCATAAACTTTCTCATCAACGCTGACTTAGCAACCTTAGATAAAAACCTTTATTCAAATCTGCTTATGAATTTAGCCCATGTCAATTCTTCCTCCGGAACTCCGGCAGTAACATTGTTCCACCAATGAAGTGCTGACCCTTGCAATTTCCTAGAGGCCAACCTTCTCTTCTGCTCATCATCCAAACCTGGATCTGCAAAAATTCTCTCACAGTGCAACAACGAATTCTCAACTTCAATAGAATCCTTCGTTCCCATAAACGGCTTTCCACTCAGACTGGTGTAATCTCTGCTCAGCTTAGCATAATTATTCCCAACTGGAGCCACATGATTAGCTCCTCCAACATTACCAGCAACTCCTGCTTTCATCGCATTGACAAAGAACTGATACATTGCCCCTATATCTACTAGTGGATTTCCAGCACCCACATTGGCATTAGCATTTTGGTTAGCATTAGTCTGTCGACCTTGGTTCCTCCTGTTATTAGGTCGAGCATTTTCGTTGGTTGTGGTGCTTCCTCCACCGAGATTTCCTCTACCGTTTCCTGCTTCCATATCTTCTTTCTCGTAAATCAGCATATGAGCCTTAGTAAGATACAGAAGAATGGTCTAAGAGAGAGGGAAATGTGTACTTATATACATATATATATATCTATATATCAAATACAAGTATGTTACTATAGCGTTATCCCAAACCCCGATCATATTTCTGATTTATTGGATTATGTTTCAAAAAGCATTTAGGTTTAAATTTTCTTTTAAGCTTCACAAACCTATGCTCTGATACCAACTTGTAACATCCCCTACTTGGAGGCCCAAAACTAACGGCTACAGATGCTTAAGTCATCCATAGTTATTAATCTTCGGCGACCAAATACAGCGATGTTAGATACATTGATATACAGAAACACATGAATATGGAAAAAATTTAAAACATCAAACAAGATCACATTCCATTTCAAAACATTTCAAATTCATTACATAATCCCATAATCATTAGCCACGTTAAGAGAAAATATATTTATTACAACATACGCCAAGAGTGACATATGAAGATGCCCCCTTGGATGATCAGAGTATATACAGGCAATTTAACAACTTTGCCATTACAAACAACACATCAGAATCAAAATAAAAGAGAACTCTATATAGCTATCATGCCTCTTACACATCTCTGGAAGCTTTATTCGTCTAATGAGATACCTGAAAACCTCAACTCTCAAACTACTCAAAATCACTTGAGTACCCGAGAGTTTAAGGGGAAAACATAAACTTCGAGTCAGACGTAAAGCCTGGTATGAATAATAATCTACCATCTCAAACCATATAGATATCTAGTGAGACCATGCCGCTTAGCAGAACGGATATTCCACTCACTAGTATCTTAAAACCTTTATAAAACCATATACTGTGCTCCTACATCCACAATGGTTAAAACAATTCAAAATAAAATGATAAGATATGATGATATGTAAAACAAATGAATCAATTCTAGATTACCCATCCCCATTCATTTGGACTATCTGTCACGGTTATAGTTTCTAGGGTTACTATTAACCTAATAGTTTTCATGGGCTGACTAATAACCGGTAAAATGTTTAAGGACTCCCTGTCCAATTGCATAGTTTTCATGGGATCACTGTGAATCTATTGGTAACTCTAATATCTTTACACTTATCTTAGTTTTCATGGGCTGATTAGGAACCTATTGACATCTATCTATATCTTAACTCGGATATAGTTTTCATGGGTTCACTATAAACATATTGGTCCCCGCCAATATCAAATCATAGTTTTCATGGGCTAACTATGAACCTGTCTTTCTGACATCCTTAATTATACATAGTTTTCATGGGCTTACTATGAACCTATTGGCCACTGCCAATATCTTTTCCTATACACTGTTTTCATGGGCTTACTGAGAACCTATTAGCCCCTGCCAATATCTTCCTTTAATATTTTAACATCCTATATTCTAGTCTTCCTGACCTCCTTGATGGAATTCTACTCATTCAGGAGTTTACTTAATTTATATTCACTACTGGGTCAACCTAGCTGGTTATTCAGCCTTTCCCCAAAATACAGTTATGGGCCCATTACAATGTGAATATATACATATATGAAGAAGCAAACACAATAACTTGGTTAATCCCTTTAACTATTTTAAATCAAAGAAAACTTCAAAAACTCCTTTTCAAAACACTTAATTTATTTATGCCATGGTTTTCCTTTAAAATGAGATTGGGTCATTTGTATTGAAAACTAAGGCTTTCAAAACCTTTAAAACCTTACTTTCGACCTCACAAGATAACCTCCTTTGAAAGCATATAAATCTCTTTTCAAAACATTAGGCCTCTGCCTTTCAAAACACTTTAAAACTTCTCTTTCGAAACATTTTGAATGTAATAAAGTATTACTTATTTACTCTTAGAAGCATAGCTTCGAAACCTTTGAAAGTACCCTTTTCGAAACCTTTAAAATTACCCCTTTCGAAATCTTTGGAAGTATCCCTTCCGAAACCATTGAAAGTCCTTCTTTCGAAACCATTGGGTTTATATTTATAAATATCATTTGGGTCAAAGTTAATATAAAAGAAAGTATCTCTTTCGAAACCATTCTTTATCATATAAAATTAGTGGGGAAAACTAGATGGCATCGGCACCATCCCTTTTGGAAGCTTCAAATCATTTGAACAAAACACTGAAGGATAGCATCGAAACCCTCTTTCGAAGCCATTGCCCTCGAAACCCTTGGACCCTTTCGAAAGCAGTTAGGAAGTGGCTTAAAACATCTTTAAAACAAAACTAACCTTCGAAGGCATTGATGACTTCAATATACTCTAAAGGCAAAAGAACGACAGCAGGGATTCGACTAGGTCAGAACTCCTTCTTTCGAAGGAATTATTTTATAAGTAAAGAAACCCATTCAAAAGCTTGTTATTTGAAACAAAAATGGAAACACCTTCGAAAGCCTTTAGAAAACCTCTTTCGAAAACATATGCTTCGACTTCTTCGAAGGCTTTAATAAAACAAAGGCAGGCGCTTCACTTTTTGAAACAAATAAAATGGTATCGACCCCATCGGAAACAATGCTTTCGACATCATGCCTTCCGCCTTTCTCTAATCCACTACGTACCATCTAAGTAATACCTTGTGTATTGGTTTCGGCTTAGTGGGTTTCGACTTGATTGAAGGCAGAAGCTCTGAGTCGAAAGGTACTTCTATTAGAAACGAAACCTTCTTTTCTGAGTAAAAGCTGATTAATGCCAATTAAAGCAAATTTTATCTAACTAACCTTCCACATGTAAACATGTGATTGGTTGCCTCAACTTTTCAAATTCTTTACTGAAATAACCGCCGCTTAATTTCAAATCTAAACTAAGGTCAATTTAGCAATTAAGCCCTTCCATTAAGCAAAACCAATATTGTAAATAAGTCCTTCTAAAATAATTTAATTTGCATAGCAAATCACTTATGAAAAATCCCAAAAAATTACAGAAATTCACTTTCATTATGTTATCTAACATATCAAAATTTCAGACCCAAATTCTCAATATAATTTCTAAAATTTATAAACCCGATTAACCATATTTTCCTTTGAAAATTCATAGTAGTCTTTCTATAGCTTGGAAAATTATCAAAATTAAAATCCAACTCCAAAATCATGTTTTACATAACATAAATTTTTTCCATGGCATTCAAGAATCAATTTCAATCGGTTTTGCCCTAAAACCGCCTAAAACCTCATTTAAACGATCTTGTTTAAATTAAACAAATTATAATTCAAGCATATCACCATCCAAATCATCATAAAAATGAATTTAATCTTAAATCCGAAAACATATGATCATAAAAAAATAGAGATAGTATAAATTATTATTCACCTTGATTAAGATAAGGAGATTGGATTGAGATTGAGATTTATTCCCCTTCTTTAATTCCTTAGCTAGATTTGAATTCTCTTCTCTTCCTAGCAATGGTCGGCTCTTCTTACGTTTTTATTTTTTTTGCCACATAACGTGAATGGGAAAATGAAACTAGGGGAAACGAGAGTATATATAAGGGTAAGGGTTATGTACGGCTAATTCCCATTATGCCCTTATGTTAATTAATTAACTTATAACCCATTCTTCAGCCCATTTAATTATTTAATTGAGCACGACCATAATTATATTTATATCTCAATCCTCTTATCACTTAACATTTACATTATTCTATTTAATTTATCTAATTAAATCTCCTGAATAATGTTATCAAAAATTAGGGGTGTTACAAATATTTAAGTTGGAACGTTAAAATTAGGTTAAGTATACAAATATTAATTTGTATAAGTTATCGTTTTGACTAGATAATCGATTAGTCGATTATCGAATTTGACCTAATATTAACTTAAGAAGTAATCGAAAGGCTTTATGTTTTCATACCAATGAAAACTCATAGGGAGGAGTATTGGTACGTAACGCCTCTAGCTTTCTCTTACTTTTGAAAGAACCAGAACTGAGTTAGCTAAAAATTCATCGATTGATTTTGAATATTCCATGATTTGTAATTGTTTTACTTATCGAATACAACTTGGAAACTGGTATACGGATTCTATGTTTTGGAAGTAGTTAAGAAAGGGAACCTATATGGAGATCCGAGATCTGTTTGAGATGCTCCAATCCATGTTGTTACTCGTGATCCATTCAAGATGTGGAAATCCATTTGGGGATACATGTTCTGTTCAAGTAAGGAGGACTCGTGTGAGAGATGCCAAACGTAGCATCAAAATAGAAAATGATTGAAAACAGAGTAGAGACATAGTCTGGAGTTTTGCGAACCCACGACAGGATATATCAACTCCATATTTAGAGTATGCTTTTCGATGTTGCTAGCGGGAGTTGATGATATTTGGGATCAGGTATTAGTGCATGGACCAGCTATGTTTTTCTTCAAGCTAGATTTTATCTACAGATATATGACACTCGAAGGTAGTTTCTAACTCTTGTGCAGGAGATTGGATTCAGTGTTGATTGAATAAATCTCCATGGAAAAACCCAATATGTGAACGAACCTTAGAAGTTTTGATTGTACCCTAAATATGTTATAATGTGATGAATGTAAGCACCACAACTATTTGATATGATTTATATTCTACACTCTAGACAATATCTATCATATCCCTACATTAAACTAAATGAATTGTTGGTTTCTTTTGAGTGGAAAACTGTTATGGGAATCCATATAGTCTCAATAGTCACTGTTACATATTGCTTGTATCTTGAGTTTTCTTATACCAGACTTATGTCTGACGCTTGGTTTCTTTTCAATAAATTCCTCGTGTACTCTTTCAAGTAGGCTAAGTATGCAGGTTTTAACTTGGACGTTTCGGAGTTCAGAAGACGAGCTGAAGGCTTCCATTATCTATCTATTTCTATATCTTTTGTTCCATATTAGCTATGTATAAATCAGCGTTGTAAGGACAGCCAGTTATAACTGTCTAGGCTGATAACAATACTTAGGTTTTGTAACTTTGAAATTCTTGTATTCAGAGTAACCCTTTGTACTGTTCTTTTGATATTATATATTATCATTCCGTTGTGAGATTTTGATGTTGTTTCTTCCTTTTTTGTTCTATTCTTTTTCTTTGGTTTTTTATCTTAACTTCTGTCTTTTTGGCACTTGGGTGTTCGGCACGTGAATACCATGGATGTATTTAGTGTCGATATTTGAGGGTCGAAAAGTTAGGTCATTACATTTGGTATTAGAGAACAAGGTTGAGCGGACACGTTGGCTTTTGTTGGGTAATGCTCAATAGAGATAGGGTAAGCGACACCTGTAATGACCCTAATTTTTAGTAACATTATTTAGAACATTTAATTAGGTAAATAAAATGAAATAATGAAATTGGTTAAGGGAGTGAGATTTGTGATAATAAGGGTAGCCGTGCCTATTATACAAATGAACTAAAGGAACTAAAATGAATTAAGTTAGGGTCAGTAGACAAGGGAAAAATAGGAAGAAGTAATACCCTTATACCCTAAACCTTCATACCAATAATTCCACATGTTCATTTCAACATTCACAAAACTTAAACCAACTTAGAGGTCGGCCACCATTAAAGAAGAAAAGAGGGGAAGATAAGCTAAATCAAGAGGAAGAAGCTAATCAAATTAAATCCAAGATCAAATCTCAACTCCTTAACATCAAAGCAAAGGTTAATAATATGTTACATCTCTTGTTTTTGTTTTTCAATTACTAGAATGAGATCCAAAATTAATTTGCAAATGTTTTGCCATGTTTTGATTGTTAAAAATGGATATATATATATATATATATATATACTTGTTGATGATTTAGGCTATTTTGTATGAATTTTATGATAAGTTTTGACTTAGAAACCCTATTAGATGACATCCAAATAACTTGCAAATTTAATATGAGGTCAGAAATATTGTTTTGGAGATGGATTTCAAGTTTCATAATTTTCTGAATTATTGCGGATTTATTATGAATTTTCTAGTGAAGAAAATGCTATTTTGGGTTTAAAATTATTTACGGCCAATATATGAATGCTTTGGGTTTGAAATTTAAATATGTTAGAAAACATATTAAAAGTGATTTATTGGAATTTTTGAATAATTTTCCTAAGTGTTTTGTTAAGTATATAAAATTATTTAAGGTATGGGACTTAAATGTTTTATATGTTTAAAATAAGAGAAGGGACATTTTGTAAATGTTTTAAATAAACAAAATTTGAATTCGGCAACACTTTTAGAAAAGATTTGGAAAAGAAATTGGCAACTAATTATATTTTGGCAAATAAGCAAGTTGGTTGGAAAGAAATTACTTTAAAAGGAAAGAAAGCAGTTTTGTAGGTATATGTTGTTTCACTTCACTTTGCAACTACCTTTCAACCATGTTCCTCCTCCTCCATCTAGTTTGAAACCAATACACCTGGTATCAAAGATTTGGTACGTAGTGGATTGGAAATAGGCGGAAGGCATAGGGTCGAAACAGGGGTTCCGAAGGGGTTGAAACAATGTTTTGGCTTTGGAAAGAAAATGCGCTTAATTTCGAATAAGATAGCTTTCGACTTGTTTAATTGGTTTAAATGAGTGCTTTCGACCAAAGTTACCGCCTTTGTTTTTTAAATGGCTTTCGACAGTGTCGAAACCAATGTTGCCGCTATTCAACCTTTCGACCCATTTGGGGCCGTTGCCTTTAAACATGGTTTCAAAAGGATGCTTTCGACTTTATTAAAGAAGCCACTTCTCCAATGCTTCGAAAGGGATGGTGTCGAAACCATCTACTTTCTTTACTTAGGAAAAATGTTTTCGAAAGAGAGCTTTCGACTTGGTTGTTTTAGGACCCTTACTTATGTTGAAAGATAAACCCACTGGTTTCGAATTAAATGGTTTCGAAACTATGTTCCACAAGCTTTTACTTGAACCCAATGCTTTCCAAAGGTTTGTTTTAAGTAGTATACTTTAATGCTTTCGAAAGGTAACTAATATAGGTTTCGAAGGGGAGGTTCCCCAGTATTTTCGAAGGGTATAAACTATGGTTTCGAAAGGGGAGGTTCCCTAATGGGTTCGAAAGGTACGTGAAGTATTTTGAATGGAAGGTTTCCAATTGCTTTCGAAAGGCAAGTTTTGTTTTGAAAAGAGGATGTCTAAGGTTTTAAAGCTTTCAAAAGAGAAGTTTCTAATGGTTTCGAAAGGTATGTTTTGGCCTTTCGGTATAAGGTTATAAAGTAAAGTAGTTTACTTATATCGAAAGGGGTACCTTCAATGGTTTCAAAAGGGGTACTTTCAATGGTTACGAAAGGGGTACTTTCAATGGTTTCGAAAGGGTTGGTTAAAGGTTTTAAATAAAGGTTTTGAATGGATTACCTTGGCAATATAACCTAAGTGTTTTTAAGTTTAAAAGGGTTTTAGCTTATTTTAGAGGGATAGGAAGTCCTTAATATATTTCGTTAACATTACTTTGGTTAAAGTATATATAACATGGCAATTAGCTTTGAGTAAAGCAAAGAGTATATTTTTCTTTTATATGTATGATTTAAAGGTTTAAATCATTTTGAAAAGGTTTTCACGGAAAATTTAAAGGGTAGTTAAAACTACCATAAGAAAAACGACTCAGGCATTAGAAGACCAGATGGGACTTGTGTAGGGTCGTGCCCTATACATTAGCTTTAGCCCCAACCTAATTTTAGTCCAGAATTCCAGTGTGTAGGGCTTAAGCACGGGTAGACTTAAATGATGGTTACACACAAAAAGGAATATATTTACAGAAAAGAAGACAGGTTATTGGTGAGCCCGCAAAATAATTAGGATCAGGAGACCCTTGGAGAAGTAAGTTAGGGACAAACCATCCAGAAGACTTATCTAACAGTTGTTAGATCATATTTATTATTTTTTCTGGTAGGCCCGAGTTAGCCAAGGATTAGTAGTTAGCCAAACAAAACTACATTTGTTTTGGACAGTCGGTCTAGTAAATACCTTTTTTTGGCATATATGATATTGATATTATTATTATAATCAGCTTGATTAACCAGTTTGGTTGCAGGATTATGTTTTGCAAAAGATATGTTTTAAAGGGATATTAGTGAGGGGAAACCCGTTCCGCTAAGCGCATGGTCTCACTTAATATCAAATAATCGAGATGTATAATATTATTCACACCAGGCTTTATGTTTGACTCAAAGTTTATGTTTCCCCTTAAACTCTCGAGTGCTCAAAATCGATTTGAGTAGACTAAGGGTTGAAGTTCTTCAAATTTTAGTAGGTGGACGAATAAAGCTTCCGAGGACGTGCAAGAGGCAATCCTAGCTATATAAAGACAGTTTGTTTAAAAATTCCGCTATGTTGTATAAAGATAGTTAGTCTAGTATTTCTTTGATCTTCTAAGGGGACATCTTCATATGTCGCTCTTGGCATATTTGTAATAATTATATTTGATCAATGCCTGGTAAACGTTATGGGATTATGTAACTTGGATATGAAATTGTGTTTTGAAATGTAATGAGAAAAGCTGTTTTTGAAATCTATGATTTTATTTCATATTCAAGTGGTTCTGATATTATGAATATCATTAACATTACCGTATTTGGTCATTGGAAGTTAATACTGTGGATGACTGCAGCATCTGTAGCACTTAGCTTCGGGCTTCCAAATAGGGGATGTTACAACTTGGTATCATAGCATAGGCTTATGAAAAACTTTAAACTAAAATGATTTTTGAAAACATAATCCTAAGGAATTAGAGAAAAGATCGGGGAATGGGATAATGTTATAATAATGTACTTGTATTTGGTATATATGAGTATACGTTGTCTCTAGTCTCCTATCTGTATTAGGCTATTCTTTTGTATCTCACGAAGGCCCGAATGCAGATATGGATGCTAGAAGAGTTAACATTGGTGGAGGAAGCACCACAACAAATGGAAATGCCAGACCAAGTTCTAGGAGAAACCCAGGTCAGGCACAAGCTGAGAATGTGGGTGCTGGAGTCCCACAAGTTGATATAGGAGCAATGTATCAGTTCTTCGCAAACATGATGCAAGTAGGAATTGATGCTGGATTAGTTGATGGAAATGCAGTAGGAAGGAACCAAGAAGCTCAAGTGGTGACTAACTATGCTATTCTGAGCAGAGATTATACCTGGTTGGGAGGAAAGCCATTCATTGGTACGGAGGACGCAATTGAAGTAGAGAACTGGCTGCTTCATTGCGAAAGGATTTTCGCTGATCTATGGCTCAATGTAGAGCAGAAGAGAAGACTTGCTTTGAGATAGTTGCAAGGAGCAGCGTTGTACTGGTGGAACAACGTTACAGTTGGAGTTAATGAAGAAGCTATGACATAGGATGAATTCAACAGGAGATTTGAGGAGAGGTTCATGTCTGAGATTGCTAAGTCTACCTTGCTCGGGAAGTTTGCTGTGTTAAAGTAGGGAGAAATGATCATTCTCGAGTATGCTAGGAGGTTTGAGAAGCTAGCAAGATATGGCTATGCTACTATGGATACTATTATTAAGAGGAACGAGAAGTTCATTCGTGGACTGAAGCCTGAGCTTGCTAAGGCTATGTTACCGTACATTAGGGATCCATGTGATGTTGTGGTGGAGATGGCTTTGAGGAATGAGGAGATGCATGCTTTTGTGGAAAAGAATAAAGCCAAGGAAGCTCAAGGAGGGCAAAGTCGGAAAAGATAGTTCTTCCATAAGAAAGGAGCTTAGAAAGGTGGAGATGCTAAGAGAGGAAAGACTGAGGTGGTCTGTTATAAGTGTGATAAGAAAGACCACTATGCTCATGAGTGTCAGATAGGCAAGGGAAAGAAGGCTGCTGAGAAGAAAGGAGTTAGATGTTTCAACTGTGATCAAGTTGGGCATTATAAGAGCCAGTGAAAAGAGCCAGCTAAGGAGGGGAGAGACCAAATGTTTGCATTGGAACCAGCTACCTCGTGACCAACAACACGGGAGAAAGGAAAAGCTGTGTTGGGAGGTACGCTTTTGATTCATGGTATGTCTGTTAGCGTACTATTTGATACTGGTGCATCGCATTCTTTTATATCTCGTTGTTTGGTAGATAAGCTTAACCTAGAACTCTCATACTTAGTTACTTCCTTAAGGTTGCAAATCCGATAGGAGGGTAAGCAACACTTGGGATGAAGTGTGACCACTTAGAGTTTGACTTGCTAGGTCATACCTTTGTTTGTAGTTTGAATGTATTCAATTTCGTGGGGTTCGGAATTATTTTGGGTATGGAATGGTTAAGTAAATACGATGCTAGGATATTTTTCCACGATAGGAAAATATCACTTAGACACCTTGACTGTAGTGATCAGATAGTATACTCCGTATAAAACCCTAGTTGTGAGGTTAATGCTTTGTTGGGTGTTGTGGAGATAGAACATGAGTTGAGCCGAGTTTTCGTTGTTAGAGAATTTGCAGATGTTTTTGAGTCTGTAGTAGGACTACCACTGAAACATGCCATTGAGTTTCGGATAGATTTAGTACCCAAAGTAGATTCGTTGAGTAGACCGCCAAGCAGAATGACACTACTGAGATGAGGGAGCTAAAGGTGCAGTTAGTGGATTTGGAAGGCAAGAATTTTATTAGACCAAGCAGTTCGCCTTGGGGTGCAGCCGTAGTGTTTGTGAAGAAGCCGGACGGATCGTTAAGGTTATGTATCGATTATCGTAAGTTGAATGAGAGGACCATAAAGAATCGATATCCATTGCTTAGAATTGACGATTTGTTCGGCCAGTTGAGCGGAGCCAAAGTATTTTCTCAGTTGGATTTGGTGACATGATTCCATCAGCTTAGGGTAGCTGAAGAGAGTATTCCTTTGATGGCGTTTAGGACCAGATATGGATCGTACGAATGGTTAGTGATGTCGTTCAGACTAACTAATGCACCGACATTCTTCATGGATCTGATGAACCAAATTTTCAGAGAATACTTGGATAGATTCATGTTGGTGTTCATAGATGATATTTTGATATACTCTAAAGATAAAAGGAATCGGAGCATGAAGTTCATCTTAGAGTGGTACTAGAGACTTTGAGAGAACATCAGTTGAAGGCGAAGTTTTTGAAGTGTCATTTCTGGAAGAAGGAAGTGAAGTTTCTTGGTCATGTAGTTTCAAAGAAAGGGTTGTTAGTGGATCTAGCTAAAATCGAGGCAGTGAATAGATGGAAAAGACCCGAAACGATGACCGAGATAAGAAGTTTTCAGGGATTAGCTGGTTACTATCGGAGGTTAATTAAGGATTTTTCGAGGATAGCAACACCGATGACTAAGCTAACTCGGAAGGATATACAATTCGTCTAGACAGATAAGTGTGAGGATGCATATGAGAAGCTGAAACACTTATTGACGAATGCACCTCTATTAGTTGTTCCATAAGGGAATAAGGATTTAGTGGTTTATACAGATGCGTGTGGAGTATGAATAGGAGCTGTGTTGATGCAAAGAGGTAAAGTGATTGCCTACACTTCTCGACAGCTTAGACCTCATGAGGTTAGATATCTGACTCATGACTTGGAATTAGCTGTAGTGTTTTTTGCATTGAAGGTGTAGAGACATTACCTTTTGGGAGAGAGATTCGATTTATTTATGGATCATAAGTCGTTGAAGTATTTATTCTCTCAGAAGGAGTTAAATATGAGACAGCAGAGGTGGTTAGAGTTTTTAGCCACTTATGACTTCGGTATTGAGTACACACCAGGAAAGGGCAACAAGGTTGCAGATGCACTTAGCAGAAGACATCAGAATGTAGTGTTGGCGATGATAGTTGAGTGGAAAGATTTGGAAGCATTGACTACCTATAGAGTACATTGGAGATCTAAGATTTGTTCAAGTACAGAAATTGCTATGTTGTCATGTTTAGAAGTTCGACCAGTTATGATCGAAAAGATTGCTTCTAAACAAGGAGAAGATCTAGTATTGGTTGAACGGATCAAGAAGTTAAGGGATGGAACAGAGAGCGATGACTTGAAGAATTTCTGTCTTGACCAGAATGAGTGGTTGAGAAAGAAAGGAAGATTGTGTGTTTCGAATGTGGGAAGCATTAGGAAAGATTTTCTTGAGGAATGCCATCGTTCGAAGTTCACTATTCATCCGGGAGGAACTAAGATGTATCAGGACATGAAGAGAAGTTTCTTCTGGGAAGGTATGAAGAGGGATGTAGGCTTATGGGTGAAACAATGTTTGAACTGTCAGCAGGTGAAAGCCGAACATCAAAAACCAAGTGGGTTACTTCAGCCTTTAGATGTTCCAGTTTGGAAATGGGATTCCATTTTGATGGATTTTATAGACGAGTTACCAAGATCTAATAGAGAAAATGAAAGCATATGGGTCATAGTAGACAGATTGACCAAGAGTGCCCATTTCATTCTAGTTAAGTCAACCAGGACGCCACCTGTTTTAGCTAAGTTATTTATGAGGGATATAGTTAGACTTCATGGAATTCCTAGTAGTATAGTAAGCGATAGAGATTCCTTATTCACTAGTGAGTTCTGGAGAAATCTACAAGAGATTTTAGGAACCAAGCTCAAGATGAGTACCGCTTACCATCTGCAGACAGATGAACAGACGAAAAGAGTTAACAAAGTCTTGGAAGACTTGCTACGAGCTTGTGTGTTGGACTTTGGGGGATCATGGGAAGACCATCTACACTTAGTCAAGTTTTCGTATAACAACAGTTATCAGACTAGTATAGGGATGGCACCGTTTGAAGCTTTGTATGGAAGGCCATGCAAATCTCCCGTTTGTTGGTTAGACACCTGGGATAGGTTGGTTCTTGGTCCGGATTTGGTTAGAGAAGCTATAGAGAAGATTGAGTTAATTCGAGCTAGAATAAAGGAAGCTCAATCTAGGCAGAAAAGTTATGCTGTTAAGAGACGGAAAGACTTGAAGTTCTTAGTTGGAGATCATGTTTTCGTCAAAGTGTCACCGATGAAGGGTGTTATCAGGTTTGGGAAATCAAGGAAGTTAGCACCGAGATTTGTTGGACAATTTTCTATTATAGAGAGGGTCGGGAAACTCGCATGTAGAGTAGAGTTACCAAATAGTTTGGCAGGAGTCCACGATGTTTTTCATGTTTCTCATCTAAGGAAGTATATTCGTGACCTAGAGACTACTATTACACCGACAGTGTTGGATGACTTAGTAGTGGAGCCGGATATGATTATAATTAGAAAGCCTATTCGTATAGTCGTGAGAGGTGAGAAGAGGCTAAGGAGAAAGACAATCAGATTAGTCAGAGTCTAGTGGAGTGACGACAAGAGAGACTGTACTTGGGAAACTGAGAGCAGGGTTCGAGATAATTATCCTGACTTATTTCATGGTATATTTTACCTTTTTGATTGATTTGATGTGTGCCTTATCGTAATTTTAAGGATGAAATTTTTTAAGGAGGGGAGTCCGTAATGACCTTAATTTTTAGTAACATTATTTTGAACATTTAATTAGGTAAGTAAAATGAAATAATGAAATTGGTTAAAGGGGTGAGATTTGTGATAATAAGGGAAACCGTGCCTATTTATACAAATGAACTAAAGGAACTAAAAAAATTAAGTTAGGGTGAGTAGACAAGAGCAAAATAGGAAGAAGTAATACTCTTATACCCTAAACCTTCATACCATTAATTCCACACGTTCATTTCAACATTCACAAAACTAAAACTAACTTAGAGGCCGGCCACCATTAAAGAAGAAAAGAGGGGAAGATAAGCTAAATCAAGAGGAAGAAGCTAATCAACTAAAATCTAAGATCAAATCTCAACTCCTTAACATCAAAGCAAAGGTGAATAATAGGTTACATCTCTTGTTTTTGTTTTTCGGTTACTAGAATGAGTTTCGAAATTAATTTGCAAATTTTTTGCCATGTTTTGATTGTTAAAAATGGATATATATATATATATATACACACACACTTGTTGATGATTTAAGCTATTTTATATGAATTTTATGATAAGTTTTGACTTAAAAAACCTATTAGATGACATCCAAATAACTTTTGAATTTAATCTAAGGTCAGAAATATTATTTTGGAGAAGGGTTCTGAATTATAATGGACTTAATATGAATTTTCTAGTGAAGAAAATGCTGTTTTTGGTTTAAATTATTTACGGCCAATATATGATGGCTTTGGGTCTGAAATTTAAATATGTTAGAAAACATATTAAAAGTGATTTATTGGAATTTTTGAGAATTTTCCTAAGTGGTTTTTTCAGTATATAAAATTATTTAAGGTATGAGACTCAAAAGTTTTATATGTTTAAAATAGGAGAAGGGGCATTTTGTAAATGTTTTAAATAAACAAATTCTGAATTCGGCAGCAATTTTAGAAAGGATTTGGAAAAGAAATTGGCATCCAATTATATTTTGAAAAATAAGCAAGTTGGTTGGAAAGAAATTACTTTAAAAGGAAAAAAGCGGTTTTGTAAGTATATGTTGTTTCGCTTCACTTGGCAGCTACCTTTCGACCATGTTCCTCCGCCTCCATCTAGTTCGAAACCAATACAGCTAGTATCAAAGGCTTGGTGCGTAGTGGATTGGAAATATGTGGAATGCATACAGTTGAAACAGGGGTTCCGAAGGGGTCGAAACAATGTTTTGGCTTTGGAAAGAAAATGCGCTTGGTTGTTTTCGAATAAGATAGCTTTCGACTTGGTTAATTATTTTAAATGAGTGGTTTTGACCAAGGTTACCGCCTTTGCTTATAAAATGGCTTTCGAAAATGTCGAAATCAATGTTGTCGCTATTCAACCTTTCGACCCAGTTGGGGCCGTTGCCTTTAAACATGGTTTCGGAAGGATACTTTTGACTTTATTAAAGAAGCCACTTCTCCAATGCTTTCGAAAGGGATGGTGTCGAAACCATCTACTTTCTTTACTTGGGAAAAATGTTTTCGAAAGAGAGCTTTTGACTTGGTTGTTTTGAGATCCTTAGTTCTGTTGAAAGATAAACCCACAGGTTTCGACTTAAATGGTTTTAATGGTTTCAAAACTATGTTCCATAACCTTTTACTTGAACCCAATGTTTTCGAAAGGTTTGTTTTAAGCAGTATACTTTAATGCTTTCGAAAGGTAACTAATATAGGTTCCGAAGGGGAGGTTCCCCAGTATTTTCGAAGGGTATAAACTATGGTTTCGAAAGGGGAGTTTCCCCAATGGTTTCGAAAGGTACGTGAAGTATTTTAAATGGAAGGTTTCCGATTGCTTTCGAAAGGCAAGTTTTTTTTGAAAAGAGGATGTCTAAGGTTTTAAAGCTTTCAAAAGAGAAGTTTCCAATGGTTTCGAATGGATTTTTGTGTAAATGGTTTCGAAAGGTATGTTTTGGCCTTCCGGCATAAGGTTATAAAGTAAAGTAGTTTACCTATATCGAAAGAGGTACTTTCAATGGTTTCGAAAGGGGTACTTTTAATGGTTACGAAAGGGGTACTTTAAATGGCTTCGAAAGGGTTGGTTAAAGGTTTTAAACAAAGGTTTCGAATGGATTGTCTTGGCAATATAGCCTATGTGTTTTTAAGTTAAAAAGGATTTTTTAACTTATTTTGGAGGGATAGGAAGTCCTTAATATATTTCATCAACATTACTTTGGGTAAATTATATATAACATGGCAATTAGCTTTGAGTAAAGCAAAGAGTATATTTTCCTTGTATATGTATGATTTAAAGGTTTAAATCATTTTGAAAAGGTTTTCAAGGAAAATTTAAAAGGTAGTTAACCCTAAGAAAAATGACTCAGACATTAGAAGACCGGATGGGACTGGTGTAGGGTCGCACCCTATACATTAGCTTTTTCCCCAAGCAAATTTTAGTCCAAAATTCCAGTGAGTAGGGCTTAGTCACAGGTAGACTTAAATGATGGTTACAAACAGAAAGGAATATATGTACAGAAAAGAAGACATGCTATTAGTGAGACCGCAAAACCATTAGGATCCGGAGACCCTTGGAGAAGTAAGCTAGGGACAGACCGTCCAGAAGAATTATCTAACAGTTGTTAGATCATATTTATTATTTTGTTTGATAAGCCCGTGTCAGCCAAGGGTTAGTAGTTAGCCAAACAAAACTACATTTGTTTTGGACAGCTGGTCCAGAAAATACCCGTTTTTAGAATATATGATATTGCTATTATTATTATAATCAGTTTGATTAACCAGTTTGGTCGCGGGATTATATTTTGCAAAAATATATGTTTTAAAGGGATATTAGTGAGGGGAAACCCGTTTCTCTAAGCGGCGTGATCTCACTTAATATCAATTAACCGAGATGTATAATATTATTCACACCAGGCTTTATGTCTGACTCAAAGTTTATGTTTTCCCCTTAAACTCTCAAGTGCTCATAATCGATTTGGGTAGACTAAGGGTTGGAAGTTTTCAAGTTTTAGTAGGTGGACGAATAATGCTTTCGAAGACGTGTAGGAGGCAATCCTAGTTATATAAAGGCAGTTTTTTTAAAAATTTCGCTGTGTTGTATTAAGATAGTCAATCTAGTATTTCTCTGATCATCCAAGGGGACATCTTCATATGTCGCTCTTGGCATATTTATAATAATTATATTTGATCAAAGCCTAGGAAACGTTATGGGATTATGTAAGTTGGATATGAAATTGTGTTTTGAATTGTAATGAGAAAAGCTGTTTTTGAAATCTGTGATTTTATTTCATATTCAAGTGGTTCTGATATTATAAATACCATTAACATTACCGTATTTGGTCATCGGAAGTTAATACTATGGATGACTGAAGCATATGTAGCACTTAACTTCGGGCCTCCAGATAGGGGATGTTACAGCACCCTAGAATGAGTTGAGTGTATTATATATACGAGAGAGCATATTTTTATTTCTTATAAACCTATATCCTTTTTTTCAACTTATCCTTAGGAATAATCTTTTTCTTTGAAATAGCTCTAGCCTTTCATATCCTGAATATATTCTGCTATGTTCAGGTATTACAAATCATGAGTACTAGAGCTGCCAATGCTCGAGGAGGTAGAGGTAGTCGAAGTAGTACCGCCACAAATGGTGGAGATCGAGCACCAAGGAATGTTGTTTTAATCAGGGAACCAAGGGTGGATATTGTAGAGGAGGTCATGCAAATCAGGCCTCAGGTGAATTTTACTTCGCTATGCTGCGATTATGAGAGGCTTGGTGGTAAGAGGTTTGGTGGTACAGTGAGGATCATAAAAGTCCAAACTTGGATCAAATTATGTGATCCAATATTTGGATATATGGAGTTAGATGACACGATGAAGCGTCGGTTGGCATCATGACATTTAACGGATGGGGCCATGGATTGGTGGAGTTCTATCACTACCGATGTCCAAGAGAACGACTTCTCTTGGGCCCATTTAAGGAGGATTTTAAGATGAAGTTTGTCCGGAGGCTGGGAAGACTTTGTTATTTAGGAGCTTCCTTGATCTAAAGCAGGAGCTATGTCAATGGCGGAGTATGATAACCGATTCACTGCCTTATCTAGGTTCGGGTCTGGTTTAGTAGATACGCCATTGAAGAGGAATGAGATGTTCATCGTAGGGATGCATTTAGAATTCAAGGGTAATATGACAAATCACATCTTGGGTTCTTATGTGAATTTGGTGAATATGGGGTTTAGCTTTGAGACCTTAGCACTAAAGCCATCTATTACTGCACCAGCTAGGGACAACAAGCAGAAGTTCCAGCTAACTAGGGATATTTTTGGTTTAGCTTATCACAAGTGTGGGAAGAAAGGCCTTTCGCCAGGAACTATACATCGGTTGGGGGAAAACAAGAGGCGAAAGTGCCGTTAGTGAAGCCACTAATTGCTAAGGTACGTAAGCTATAGTCACAGGCGACCAATGCACAGTTTGCACCAAGGACCCACTACAGCTTCCATCAACTGAGCTATTTTGTTAGGGTGTGTCCGATGCTTCAAAAGGGGGAACAAAATCGAGCATTTTCACTCACTTCAGCACCTTCCACTTCTATAGCTGCAAAGGGGAAGCGGGTTTTGGAAGGTACTATATCTATTTTTGGCATTCTTATTCATGTTTTATTTGATACCGGTGCTTCTCTTAGTTATGTTTCTTGTACTCTGGTTAATAGATTGAAACTCGAGCCAGTTATGGCTTTAGATTCTATTTATGTGTCGAACCCTATTGGGGGCTCGACCAATCTTAGTATGATTTGCTTAGAAGTTCTGGTTACTTATTTTGACCAACTCTTCCCTTACGATATGTATGTTCTGGGTTTTATGGGTTTTGATGTTCTTCTAGGGATGGGTTGGTTGTCACGATATCATGCAGTCTTGAATTGTGATAAGCGAACCATCTTATTGAGGAAGGAAGGGGGAACCTTGATTGTATCTTGTGAAGAGCCTAGCTCAATTTTGACTAGTTTTCTTTATTCTTTGAATGTGGAGGAAGAGGAGTTGGGTACGATTATAGT
The DNA here is from genome assembly GCA_030737815.1 of Allium fistulosum. Classification (NCBI taxonomy): domain Eukaryota; kingdom Viridiplantae; phylum Streptophyta; class Magnoliopsida; order Asparagales; family Amaryllidaceae; genus Allium; species Allium fistulosum. The sequence goes on from CM060905.1 coordinate 460,280,582, forward strand.
TTTTTAGGAGTTTGAAGATGTCTTTGAAGAAGTGTCGGGTTTACCACCTCATCGTGAGATAGAATTTCACATTGATTTGGTTAAAGATGCAAAACCTATCGTATTGCATGTTCGTAAACTTGCCCTGAAGCAGAGGTTGGAGCTAACAAACTAGGTTAGTGATTTGTTACAGAAGAGCTTGATCCGACCAAGTCACTTGAGTTGGGGAGCGCTCGTCATCTTTTTTACGAAGGTAGATGGTTCCCTAAGACTATGTGTAGATTATCACGAGCTCAACAAACGAACTGTTAGAAATAAGTATCCTTTGCCTAGGACATATGACTTGTTCGATCAGCTTCATGGTGCTCAAGTGTTTTCTCAACTTGAACTTGCTACGAGGTTCGATCAGTTGAGGGTGGCAGAAGAGAGTGTACCCTTGATCGCTTTTAGATCCGACTAGTTTAATGAGTGGTTAGTTATGTCGTTTGGCATAACTAATGCTCCAGCATATTTCGTAGACTTAATGAATCGAGTTTTCCGAGATGTGTTAGAAAGCTTGTTCTTGTTTATATCGATGATATTCTGATCCACTCCAAGACTGAGGAGGAACATTCGTGCCATCTAAGGATTGTTCTAGGAACACTAAGGGAGCGTGGGTTGAAGGCTAAGTTCTCAAAATGTCATGGCATTCAGAAGTTAGGTTCTTAGGTCATGTTGTTTCGGCTGAGGGTATTTCTGTTAATCTCAGTAAGGTCGTGGCCATTCAGGACTGGAAGAGGCCGAAAAGCGCAACTGATATTAGGAGCTTTCTGGGTCTAACAGGTTATTACAGGAGATTCATACAGGATTACTCGAAGATCACCTCTCTCTTAACGAATTTGACGAAGAAAGATGCCAAATTTGTATGGACGGATAAATGCGAGCGAGCATTTTAGAGCTAAAAGAAAAGTTGACTAGTGCTTCTGTTCTTACTACGCCAGACGAAGGTAAAGGTTTGACTGTTTACACTGATGCATGTGGAATAGGTCTAGGTGCTATGTTAATGCAGCATGGAAGGGTTATCGCTAATGCGAGTCGACAGCTCAAACCGGACGAAGCAAGGTATGCAACTCATGACTTGGAGTTATTAGCAGTGGTATTTGCATTAAAGATGTGGAGGCATCATTTGTTAGGTGAAAGGTTCGAGTTATATACAGACCATAAATCTTTGAAGTATATTTTTATGCAAAAAGACTTAAACATGAGGCAGCAAAGATGTTCGGAATTTCTTGAAGCCTATGATATGGATATATTATACACACCAGGGAAAGTTAATATCGTAGCTGATGTGCTCAGTAGGAGGTATGTAGTTATGGAAAATGCTAAGATTCGTCTGACTATGATTAGTTGTATCGAAAAGAATCAACTTAGAGATCTTCATTTTACTAAGGTATATAAGAATGTAAGCGAGAATAAATCACCAAAGAGATGGCCGGGATTCATGGTGGATAGCCGTGGCATTTTATGAATGAACTGTAGGCTGTGTGTCCCGAATGTTGATGAGATTAGGCAGGAAGCTCTAGTAGAGAGTCACCAATCTAGGTTGACGATACATGATGAGGTCACTAAGATGTATCAAGACATGAAGAGGACGTTCTGGTGGGAGGGCATAAAGAGGGATGTTTCTATCTTTGTGAACAGGTGTGCTAACTACCAACAGGTGAAAGGTAGTCACCAAAAGACGACTAGACTGCTTTAGCCACTCGAGATTCCTAAGTGGAAGTGGGAGTAGATTTCCATGGAAATCATCGACGGATTGCCTAGCTTGAGAATAGGTAACGAGGGTGTGTGGGTTATCGTGGATCGACTGACCCAAGAGCGCGCGCTTCTTACCTGTTAAGACAACGAAAAAATCTTCTAGTTGGGCTAAATGATATGTTAAGGAAATCATCAGATTGCATGGTATCCCTTGTGATAGAGATCAAATATTCACAAGCTAGTTCTGGAAGGATTTGCATGAAGCATTAGGGACCGAGCTTAGTTTGAGTACTGCTTACCATCCGCAGACTGATGGGCAAATAGAAAGGGTGAACCGAGTGTTGGAAGACTTGCTTCGAGCATGCATTTTAGATTTTGGGGGTTCTTGGGAAGAACACTTACCACTTGTTGAGTTTTCATACAACAACGGTTATCAAGCCAATATCGAAATAAAACCATCTGAAGCATTTTATGGAAGGCCTTGCAAATCTCCATCGTGTTGGGTAGAACCTGGGGATCGTCTTATGCTTGGGTCAATTATGATTCGAGAGGCACTAGGTAAGGTCATAAAGGTTCAGAAGATAATCGAGGAAGCGCAAAATCGATAGAAGAGCTATGCAGATGAGAAGCGCGGAGACTTGGAGTTCTCAGTTGGATACTTTGTGTTTATAAAGGTTTCTCCGATGAGAAGTGTAGTCCGGTATGCAAGAGCTGGGAAGTTGACTCCTCGATATATAGGACCATTCCCAAATCTAGAGAGGATTGGTACACTCACGTGTAGAGTTGAGTTACCGATTAGGCTATTAAACATGCACAATGTATTTCATGTGTTACATTTGCGTAAGTTTGTGCATGATCCTTCGATGATAGTGGAAGCATCACAGTATGAGGACTTGGAGATTGAGCCAAATTTGACTGTTTTGAGACAGCATGTTCGTATTATTGGTAGCGATACGAAGTGACTAAGGACTAAGGTTGTGAAGTTAGTCAAGGTACAATGGAGTGAGGATGCTCGGGATTGTACGTGAAAAACATAGGATAGTTTGATGAAGTCCTATCCGAATTTGTTCTTAGACCAGAGATTTCTTATCTTAGTTTCATACATCTTCTGTAGTGTACTCACCGCTTGAGGTGGAGTCACCTAGTGTGCATTAGGATTTTAGGTCGTTCACGACCTAGTGAAGTTGTAGGTCGCTCATGACCTAGTGAAGGTCGCCTCCGAGCTAATGAGATCAGTGTTAAGGAGGGCAAGCAACTAAATGAGCTAAGTGAACAAGCATTAGGTCGCTCCGATCTTTCAAGTATGGACTGGAACGAGATACGACCTAAGTTAGGTCGCGGCAAGAGGTTACGACCTAAGTTAGGTCGCGAGGAGAACGAACGACCTAACGAAGCTCTCATTCCTTTAGGTCGCTCCGATATTTCGAGTGACTGTCTCGAGCTACGACCTAAGTTAGGTCGCGTGAACGAGTTACGACCTAAGTTAGGTCGCGTGAAGAATCCCAGAAGCTGATTTCTTAAGTCGCTGAAGGTTGAGCCGCATCCACCTAAGGTCGCTCGACCTTATGCGCTAAGAAGTTAAGTCGCTGCCTTACATTTTTAGGTCGCTCATATATTAGGTCGTAAGTTGTGATGGTTTGTAATGTGTTGAGATGTAAATATTGTAAGTCGTGTGTTGTTCTTATGTTGTACTTCTGTTAAGTCGCTATTCGTATTTCTGACAAGTGTTAGGTCGTTCACGACCTTAGTGTTGTAATGTTAGGTCGTTACCGACCTATGTATTGCAATATGTTGTATTGTTAGGTCGCGTCCGTTTTAAGTCGTAGGTCGCTGGGTGTGTTAGGTCGGTGCCGACCTAAGTGTTGAACAGTTTTGTGTTGTGAATTGTAAGCCTATAAATAGGCAAGTGGTCTCATTTGTAAAGGTTGGTTGATTTTGAATAAAACTTTTGTTTGTTAGCTTTGTGCTTTCATTAAATCGGTAGTTGAGTGTGATCTCCTATCTCCACCTTCGGTATTCGAGTGCGCTCGAATCAACGATTGCTGAAGCCGATTCGCGGAATCAAGTGCGCTTGATCAACGTCGAAGAATTGCAGATCTTTAAACACGGCATCGTGCGCGATCAACGTGTTTGGGATAGCTAAAATCCGGTATCTTTGGATCAACGGATTTGGGCCTTTCGGTATCTTCTACTCCATCGATCGTTACTTTCACCGATTCATCTTTTTGTTAATCCGCTGCTGCATCACTTTATATATGTATCTTGTTCTTCTATCTTCTCTAATTTTCGTTCTTATTTGAATTTCGAGGATGAAATGTTTTAAGTGGGGGAGAATGCAACGACCTGGAAATTCAAACACTTCATCCTCGAATATCGAAACATTTTAAAATATAATTAAGTGTTATAAATATGATTTTTTAGCCTTGTTAAACATCATTTAATTATTGAATAATGATAAGAAGCTTGGTTTTGAAAATTGTTCACAAAAATATACTCTTCGAAGAAAAATCGATAATGTGACCAAAAATCGGTTTATCGATAAACAACTTTTCAATGGATATAAGTTGTTCGAACTCTTGTGCTCTTGACTAATAATGAAATGAACACATTAGCAACTAATTAACACACACACACACACCTCTTTATAAATCTTGGAAGGTTCTAGAATGTTATAATGGATAAGGGATATTATCATGAGAGGGATATAATGATAATTAGCATAAAGGAGAAGTGACTTAAAGGAGAAGTGATGGAAGGCGAGTCTTCCATGGCATGAAGGGGGGGGGGGTGAAGAAAGCTTAAATAGCACCATTCTTAGCCTATAAAAGGAAGGGCATGCCCTTAGTTATCATTCACAAAGCTTGAAATTATAAAATCTGCATCTTCTTCTTCTTCTTCTTCCTCTTCACAAGTTTCTAATGTAAAATATTTTTAAATCAAATCCAAATCACCTAAAACTTGGAGTGAAGCCTTACTACCACATTACAAAACATTATACATAGTTAGAAGTTGAAGGAGCAAAGCCACTCTCACCCTAGGAGGGAAGGCCGTGAGCATTATAAGGGGTTTGGAGGCAAGGCAAGGCAAAGGCAAGGAAAGAGAAGGAGGGAAAGGTGTTGCTAGGTTGAGGTTGGACTTAGACGCTTGGATCTTGGTTGGTTGTTAGGTTAAAGGTGAGCTAACCCAACATTTTAATTGGAAAATATCACATATATATGTTTATGTTTGATTTTATTAATGTTATTGAATTGGGCATATGTGAAAACAATGGTTTTACTTCTTGCCTTGAAAACAAGTGACATATAGATGGACTTGAACAGACTTGAATGAACTTGTATGACATATAGCAAGGTTTTGGAACAAAGACATAGGTTTTAGTTGAACATATGTTTGATTATGACTCGGATTTAGAAGTGCACTTATAGCGACAGTCGCTATAGATGCACTTGTGAATTGCCCTTTTTTGGCGATTTCTATGGAATTTTTATAGAGAGATCCTTAGCGATTTCTTATCATATTTATAATGTTTTATATGTAGTTTTTTGCTACAAAAAGCTTGGATAGTAAAAAGTTAAGTAACATCTCGAAAACGATCAAAACTTCACTTGTGCAAAACTGCCTGTTTAGGCTTGATTTTTAGACTTAAAAGGTTTGAAAAGATATTTAAATACAATTATTTTGTTTAATTATTTTTATAAGTGTTTACTAACAATTATTAAAGTATTTTAAAATTGGTTTGGAGTCTTTATGAATTTTTAAGAATTAGTTGCAAATTTTTAAAGAAGAGGTTTTTATAATAAAACGTGTTCTTTTCCAAATTTGTTATTTTCATAAAATTTTTGGATAAATGTTTTAAAACCTATTATAAGTATTTTAAAGTATTTTAAAGTACATACAAATATTTTCGAAAACGGGTTAAGAATTGCTTAGTGGCTAAATGGTTAATTGTTTAATTACTTATTTGAAAAGTAATTAACTGTGCTTAACACTAAAAGCCGATGAAGTAAGGCTTATCTATTTGTGAAAGTTAAGATTGATGTTCGAGTAGGGATGGAGAAATAGAGCTGTAACCTACCGGCTTCCTACTTGACCGAGGAATAGTAAGTTGGAAAATGTTGGAAATGTGTTAATCGTGTTGATTTCTAACTTGTTTATGGGAATCATTTATACCATATTTAACACTAAAAGCCAACGAGGTAGACTTATCTATTTGTGAGATTCAAGAATGAAGTATCTAGGCAACGATTTGATTCAACCAGTTCTCTTAACTTACCTGGCTTCACTCTTGGACGAGGAATAGTTAAGTTGGAATGTCGGAAATGGGTTAAGTATACGACTATTGATTTGTATAAGCAATTGTTTTGACTAGATAATTGATTAGTCAATTATCAAACTTGACCTAATGTTAACTTGAGAAGTAATCGAAAGGCTTCATGATTTCATGCTATTGTGAACCCCTAGGGAGGTGTATTGGTATGAAACGCCTCTAGCTTTCACTTACTTCTGAAAGAACCGAAATTTGAGTTAGCTAGAAATTCATTGATTGCTTTTGAAGAGTCCAGGATTGGTAAGTGTTTTACTTACCGAATACCACTTCAAAACTAGTATACATATTCTATGTTTTGGAAGCGGTTGAGACAGTGAATCTATATGGAGATTCGAGATCTATTTGAGATGCTCGAATCCATATTGTGATTTGTAATCTGTTCGACATGTGGGAATCCATTTGGGATTCATGTTTTGTTCGAGTAAGTAAGATTCATGTGAGAGATGCCGAACGTAGCCTCGACATGGGAAATGACAAAAAATAGAGTAGGGGCATAGTCTGGGGTTTTGCAAACCCACGATAGGATATATTAATTCCATATCTAGAGTATACTTATCGATGTCGCTAGCGGGAGTCGATGTTATTTGGGATCACATGTTAGGGTGTGGACCAACTATGTTTTCCTTTGAGGTATATTTTATCTAGAGATATACAACGCTCGAAGGTAGTTTCTGATCCTTGTGTAGAAGATTGGATCCGGCGTCGATCAAAGAGATCTCCATGGGAAAAACCTAATATGCGAACGAACCTTAGCAATTTTACTTGTACCCTAAATATGTTGTGGTGTGATGAATATAAGCACCACAACTATTTGATGTGATTTATATTCTACATTCTAGACATTATCTATCATATCACTACATTAACTAAATGAATGGTTGGTTTTTTTTAGTGGAAAACTATTACGGGAATCTGCACGGTCTCAATAGTTTTTGTTACATTTTGCATGTATCTTGAGTTTTCACATAGCATATATATGTCTGATGCTTGGTTTTTGTCTCCCTAAATTCCTCACGTATGCTTACGAGTAGACTGAGTATGGAACGTTTTAACTTGGACTCTTTAGAGTTTAGAAGACAAGATGGATGCTTCCATTATCTATCTATTTCTATTTCTGTTGTTTCGTACTAGCTATGTATATATCATCATTATGAGGACAAGCAGTTATAACTGTCCAGGCTGATGATAGTACTTAGGTTTTGTAACTCTGAAATTCTCGTATTCAGAGTAACCCTTTGTACTGTTCTTTTGATATTATATATTATCGTCCTGCTGTGAGATTTTGATGTTGTGTTCTTCCTTTCTTATTATATTATATTTCTTTTTTTATTTTAGTATAACTATCTATCTTTCTGGCACTTGGATGTTCTGCACACGAATACCATGGATGTATTTAGTGTCGACATTTGAGGGTCGAAAAGTCGGGTCTTTATAGAAATTCTCTAACCCTAGTATATTACTTGGCCTTATAATCTTTTTTATTTCATGATCATTTTACATCAACTCTTACTGTTTTATTTCTTATTATTATTTTCAGCTTCTGTCTCAAAGGTCATCAATCCTCAGTCCTGGCTAAAATTGATCATCTTGCAGATGTCACCAAGTTCTTAAGGAGTCGATCGAGGCTTCTCATTAAAGAGAAACCGAGGAAGTAATTTAGCCACCCCATCATATTTTGGGTGAATCCCTTGTGATAAGAAGGAATAGATATGGTTCTTCAATTCTTGTCGCCGGTTTTCTCTACAAACTCCCCAGTTCAGCATACATCCACCGGCATTCTCGGAAATTATCCAGGTCTCATTCTTTTCCATTTTATGTTAAGGAAAATAATGTCTGCTTTTTCTCATCTATTTACATTTTCTATGTTGTAGATGCGCACCTAATCGACCCAACTTCCTTACCGTCGGGTAAAGATCCCTCGAACTTGGCCATTTCTCCAAAAGCTATTGGAAAACCACCTCTTCCTCCCACTTCTAAAGTCATCTTATCATCTTTAACTTCTGCAGCAGGGGACATTTTTCTCATTGGCTAAAAACAAGAAACCAAAGGAATCCGGTGACATGCATACTATTTTCGAACCTCCGCTCAAGAATTCCAAAGAAGCCGATTCTACTCCAGTGTTGCCCTTGGTTACTACCTTTGATGTTGTCACTAATTCTTCCACAAGTTCAAAAACTAAGGAATTCCTTAGCTTTCCTTCGCTACGACCTAGGATTGACTCACCGCTTGTGCAAGATGCTCCTCTTCTAGGCCCTGGTACAAGGACTTCTCACCTCTTAAGTTTTGAGGAGTTGTTAATGCCTATCCTCCGATCCCCTACCATCACTTCTTTGGACTCAACTAAGGCTTCACTTCCTCTTTCAAGAAAGGCTCTTGCATCTCTTTTACAATAACTTATTCTAATATGTTCCCCATTATTCTTATGCATCAGATTATATGACCGATTTAGTTCTAACATTTAAGATTCTTTTTAGATTGGAAAGCGTTTATTTCTTCTTCAGCAATTATCTTTGTCATCCTCTTAGGATATGTCATCATTGTAAGAAACAAAATCCTTACTATCTGAGAAGGTGAAGACTCTTGAGAAAGAAGTTCAGAATCTACAGTCTGATAATAGTTCTTTACAGAATCTCCAGTCTAAATAAGAAAGAGCTTTCCTCAAGACATGAAGAAACAAAACAAGCCTAGGTCGAGGCTTCAGCTAAAGTTTTAGCTTTAGAAGAGGATTTAGTGAAGAAGAACTTTCTCTTGATAAGTCAAGAGAATCTTTAAGTGATGTTAAGACCAAGGTGTCTTCCTTTTTAAATGAAACTCTCCCAAGTCGGAAGAATCAGAATTCTGAAGCCATTTTATTTACCACTTATAAAGACAATATTGAACGGTGCCTAGATATGGACTTCCCTTATTTTTGTCTCACCAGAGTGGAGTATAAAAGAAAGTTTGATATCCTTCTTGATCACATTATATGAGACTTTTCTAAATTTAGGGACGATGACCCTACTGACCCCACTAATCATCCGACTTTTGATGATGTTCCGTCAGATAGTGATGAACCAGAGAGTAGAGAAGAAGATAAATTTGATGGGAATAGCAATGATGGTGATGATAATAGGGATGACGACACCGATAATCATACTAAGGATGGTTCACCAAGGAAGGATGGAGATGGTGATTCTGGCCAAAGCAGATCAAATGCTCCTCAAGATTCAAATCGTACTGCTGATTTTTCCTTTCCTTATAATTATTATGACGCTGGTGTTCATCACCCTCAAAGAGTCCTTCCGATAGTCTAACTCTTCATGACTTAAGTAAGCTTGGCCGATCTTCTTTTTGAATCAAAAAGTTTAGCCCTTCAAACCAAATGCTTCAATGATCCCTCCACACGAAATTTGTCCCTTGAATTTTATTTTCTAGTTTATCTTATTTATAGCTGATAATCTTAATATTACTTAACTGCCAGCATAGAAGGAGAAATATGAACTATATTGAGATTTTATTAGATAAAAAGAGAGATGGGATTTTGAGACTCAACGGAGAAGGAGAAAGGTTATGTAAGGACCTGAATTTGTCAAATGATGGATATATGAGACTCTTAAAATGCCTCAAGTACCTTGAGGATTTTAAGAATAAACAGGTTGCCCCTCTTCTTCAAAAATCCCATTTGCATCAATCTAACTTTCGTAAGGAAAGCGAAGAACTTACTACCCTCTTCTAGATCTTGATTAGGGATAGGACCAAATTAATGGAATGCCTTTTTCTAATTTACGTCAGGTTTTCTATGGTTGACTTTTTCTTCTTAGGTGATAATTATAGAGGTGTAACAACCCACACCTTAATGGATCCGAATTTTGACTAAATCAAAACTCAAATTCATTAGGGCACGGATCGTTGGTTTTGGTAACCTGTAATAAACACAAGTATATCGAAGTGCGATCAATATAAACTGACAATGGAATAGAAAAATATAATAGAACAAATATACTGACTAAGGATACTACCTTGAAATCAATGGTATTCCTTGGACATTTAATTGCCTTGTCAGCGCCGAGCAAGAATAAGAAGGCTCCATCATCTGTAGTTCTCGTCTTGCACCAATAACATGTCCCTCTAATCTATCCTATGCGTTGGAATGAAGAGGGGTCAGAACAACGTTCTAATGATTAGAAAATTACACATTTTACCCATAACATTAATTTATGCCGATTGATTTCCATTTAGGTGTCATGTCTATTATTTACGACTAATTTGTTCAATCCTTTATGCACGTACGATATGCCTAACCTCTTCGAGGTACAACTATGTGTGTATATATATTATATGCGCCTCTATACATATATATCTAAACGATGTACTACCCAAAACCCTGGCCACTTAATATTTCTTAAATGAGGAGGAGGCAAACCCAATGACCATTTAATATCTCAATCCCAAAGCGGGCCCTCCAAAACATAAACGCTAATCAGTCAATCCTATTACTACAAAGAATGATGACCCCTATATACGACTTTATAATATAATTATCGTATTATTAACTCAAAGACCAATCTAAGGGTTAACTAGTCCACCTTCGACAAACAACCAACTAATTAACTAAACTTTGAGATCTGTGCGTATCCCATACGGATTCCACTTTAGTAGGAAGCAAAATCTATTAGGGTATAACCCAAGTCTTTGTTATCGACAGCTCGGGACCGCTGATGGTCTTAGCCTATATGCTATCCCTACTACTCAATACTGGGCCGACAACAATACCAACATAGCGCGCCAACCTTCCACAGCTGAAATCCCGTTTATACTAACCTCTTATTAGAAATGAAAAAGACTTCGTTTCCTTAAAAATATTGGGCCATTTAATACTTCAAATGCGACACAAACCCTTGGTATATTTTTCCGTACCTATTCGCAAAGCATATCCCTTCCCCATGGGTCCTATTGTTGGAGATGTCCCACATTAGTATTAAGTATACACATTGTTGGCAGCCTCTAGGTGAAGGACAGACTTCTGTTGTGTAACTCTACTGACCTTGCATCCCAACCCACTAAGCAAATCAATTATCCTAGGCCTAAATATTGGACTAGGCCCACTAATTCATACTTATCCTAAACGTATAATTAAGGCTATATAATTTCCTACTATGAAAATTATACTACATCATATCATTTAATTTTTTATGTGGTACGCCTATTTACTACATTCCATAAATGTCAATTGTCTACAATAAATTTTCATTATTATTCTAATTAAACAATCTCTAATAACCTTTATTTATTCGTCCTAATTCAACCTATTATGCCGATTTCATTTCCCCATAAATGACGTATAAAATCCTTTAACCAGTCCCATTAAACGCATTTATGTCCCCATTTAATTCCTGTAACACCCTAGTAACTGCACATTTTTGCCTTATTAATTTTGGAGTTGCTATTTCCTCTCCATCTACACCTCCTAATCCTATAATTTATTAAGCTATTATAACTAGTCGTCCTAATTATAACTAATACGAGTATCGTCGTATATTATTCTACATACATACATATATATATATACCGATTAAAAATATAAATAGAAATATAAATATATACATAAAAACATACATACATACATATTTAATCGGTAGACACAGTTACACACACACACACACACACACACACACACATATATATATATATATATTCCTAACACATTAACTTCTACGCTTAGGAATTTCAAAATATTAATTTCCACATTTTAATTTATTAGAGTTATCCTTCCCAAAAAAGATTACCGCTATAACTTTCCATAAATTACCCAACATGAGACTAGTTCTCCATTTGAAATTACAGGAAATTATTTCCTTTTCTTTTATTGACATGCAAGCTATAGAGAATAATATCCATACTTTACCCATTTCTTTTCTTTTTGGTATAGTTCTTGTTAATTCAAACGATGCGCTTTTTATACATTTGTGGAATTAGATAATTTATGGAAATTACACGGAAATAGATACAATTAAACTATACCCTGCTCCCAATAAATTAAAACATAGAAATTCACATTCCAAGTCAAATTATGGCAATCTAAACTAATACTAACATTTTACAACCCAACTATAAATCTTAAATAAACTTTACAAGTATATCAACGTTCAACTTTAACAATTTAAGGACTGGTTTCAAAATTTCCAAATTATGATATAAATAACATTCCTATTCCAATTACCGATCTTATAGTATGCAATATTCCTATACGTTAGCTTTAAGCCTACAACTCATCAGAACTTATATAGACATAATAATTAAATAAAATTTAATGATATAAATTTCAATATTATGAATAAATTATATAATATCTCACTCACCTTTCTAGCTTTTCAAATCTCCCAAATTCGAATTCATCCCTATACTTAACTCCTTTTTTATTTTAATCCAAAAGAATATATAACAAGATATACACAGATACTATTAGAATTATAGATCTAAGAAGAGATTTGGGCTTAAGGGGAATATAGGTTTATAATTATGAAATTTACCTTTTTTCGCAGTATTGATTCACTTCTTCTCTTTTCTTTTATTTTCCGTCCTTCTTCGATTTATATATATAATATAATATTTTATAATTAATAGAAATAGCGGAGAAGGGAAAATGGCAAAGCTTCACTGCTTTGATTAGAAAATATGAGAAGAGAAGTGAGGGGTTAGGCCGGTATTTATTGGCTCTCGAATCAATCATATCTGTTAGATTAAAATGATTAAATCCTAGTCGTTCGGCCAAGGTTCAACCCTCCGCCACCTTCACTGCCGATCGACTGACCCCTATTAGCGGTTGGCAAGGCCAAGTAAGAGGGTCGACCAGTGGGATCCATGCTATTAGTATTATTTATTTCCTATTTTCATTGTTAATTACTTTCATTCCAAAAACTTCAAATGCTGATAACTCCGTTGTTTGAACTCCGATTGCAAAACTTCAAGTATGAAAGTTGCTTAGAAAATCACCACAAATGCAATGTTACAGGTTTCATGGACAAATTCCGACGTTTCCTCAAATTTCATTTTTGAGTCTTATTTATTATTTATTAATTACCGTTTATTTTTATGGAGTGTTACATTCTCTCCCTTTTAAAAGAATTTCGTCCTTGAAATTCCTCAAGGGTTGAATCATGTAACATAGCATGCAACCAATCTAAGCTATCCAACCAATTAGTGTACAACTAATTTTGCAGCCAAACATGTACAAGTGCACAGTATATCACAACATATATGAGATGCACGCTGAATAATTCTAAATCACGCCTTCTATATGAATGCATTCTTTTAAAATCATTTTGAAAATACGATGCAAACAACCTTATCTACTAGCATTTAATATGTATGCAAGTTTTCAAAATTCAAAAATCCTTTGTCATACAATAATTTCCACACTCCTACGAGTAAGAGTACGATTTGACCAATTTTGCATGCAATCCATACCATCCAATACCTAACACGTAATTTCTAACATCCAAAAATATTAAAAATTCAGATTTCTAAATCTATACTCCTATGTCGGAAAGGATTTTAGATGGAAAATTTTACATTTCCACCATTCTTTTGGATACCTATTATGTTGTACTTTGGAACCTACTCTTTTGCCCCTAAATTTTATCTAATTTTTTAAAGTACAATTCGCATAAGGAGGTTTAGTTTTGGATGTTAAAATGGAATTATCCTAAACGCAAGTTTTGTTTCACTATTAACAAGGTATGGAAGTAGAAATTCCAAAGCCAATACAACATTTTCTCTTGTTATTATCTACGTTTTGTATACTGCCACTCTTGTTGGACAATAATATTCATATTTATTAACACGTCAACCTTCCCTATGCTAAGCAGGTGGCATTTGAAAATCAGATATTCTCTCATTTTCCATAAAAACATTTTTCCCTTTCCTATCAAACTTGCAAAATAGTTTGAAAAATTATATCTTCAAAAGAATTCAAATAATTTTTCAAAAGCATTTAAAAATAACATTTCAAAAGCATTTGAATAAAATTTTCAAAAGTATTTCAATGCAATTTTTCAAAACATTTGCCTTTCCATCCTTGAAACAAATCAAGCCACATCTTAACGTAATCGGGACTTAGTCGATGAGTTAATGCATATGATTTACCCTAGCATTGTACAGTTAATCCTAGATTTAAGGAACCTTTCCTTTTACTCTAAAACAACAAACTACCTATAAGCTTATTTATAAATTTTAGCTTTTAAGGCATAAGGATAGTGATCCGTGATTTCACAACCCTTTCCCATCCTCCACTTGCTAAAATTTATTTTTCCTGAAATTCTAAAGTTTTGGAATCTAAGCATTCTTTATTTCTAGTTACTAATCTAATCCCTAATTTATTTTATAAACTTCTATTCTTACCTACATTTTATCGATAGTTAAATGTTCTTATGTTATCTCTTTATTTACACTATTTTCCAATATATATATATATAGAGAGGTTAAAGCTCATCCAGAAAATCGATATAGTGATAAAATAGGAACATATCTCATATCATATCATATGCTTTTCTAGTGTTTGAAGGGAGAAAACTAGCAATTGGAACCCAAATAATCTAAAAGAAACAATCACTGGAAGCTGCCTGTAACATCCCGCACCTTTAAACACAACGATCCAAAGCCTGAGGTGACTTTTGGACTCGCCCATGCCTAAAAATACGAGCTGTTGGTTTTATTTGAAACAATATAGAGCATAATAGGTGGACTAAATTTCAACTTGACGGTGTTAAAGGGAAAATCGGTCTAAAATCTAATCCAAAATGTTTCTAAAGCGTGACAATGTGTGTGTGTGTGTGTACAGATAATCCAAATCATTTCCAAAGCGTCCTAAGAAATTAAATTTAGATGAAAACATATCTTGGAGAATATTTGAAAGATATAAGTTAATTTGATATCAAATTTAATTCTAATCCAAGTATTTTCAATTATTTCTAAATCCTGATTAAACAGATTTTAGACAGAAGAAGAATATATTTAAAATAAATTTGCATATAAATCCTTAATCTAATAACGTTTCCACTCACCTTAAAGCTATCCAAGCCCAGAGTCTCTTTTTCCGTCTGTTTGCTCTCTTGTTTGCTTGGATTCCCAAATCCCTTCTTTTATCTTCTTATTTTTTAATATTTTAAAGAAAAAGTGTGGAGGAGAAGAAGAGTGGTGGTATTTTGGTATGATAAGATAACAGTGAATCATGGTTAGGTTGAATTTATAGGGAAACTCCTTCTATATGGTCTGTTGATCAAAATATAAACCTAATCTGATCCATAGAAAAATATACAGTTCCCTCATTTCACCGTACATCACAAAGATACGACCCAATCTATCTAACCACATTGCTATGATGTGTTACCAAAATACCGTATGTCCATTTTTATTTTAAATTAAATCCTGGCCATCCGGCCTTCTCAAATTTTGTCCCAAGCTAACCAACGGTCTACGGAACCTGCACCATTGTGTCTTTGGCAACTTTTTGGACAATTTTCAAAAATTCTATTTTGAATTTAGTATATTAATTCGTTTTATTTAAATTAACTTTTGGTAAATTTTCCAAGGTGTTGCACTGTCATTCATCATCAACTGATGTTAATGATGTTGTGGCCCTATCACCTCTTACTCAATTAAGATGGCATTTCTAGTATGCCATTCTACTATAACCCACATGTATTAATTTACCTCCTTGGCTTTCAATAAATAAGGTACATCCATTACTTCAATCATTATACCTGATTATGAGATAAATTATGCATTCTCATACTACAGTGGTTAAGAAATATGAACTATGCATATTTAGAATAACTCATCGGAAAATTGGCTTGGCAGAATAACTTCCTACCACCTATCTTGCCTTCTATAACCTTCAGTCAACCAACATCCTTATGTGTGCTTGTCATCTTATTACTCTTTTCTCCCATCATACTACTATCTTCTCTCATTTAAAATCTCCTGATAGTATCATCATATTTTGGTATTTACTTTCCTTATCCTTTATTATTCATGCGAGTATATGCTAGGACTCACAAAATTGTATTTTGATACCATTCCCCATTCTTTTGAGGGTTCTTCTTATGGCTTCCACGCATCTCTAATAAAACATTCCTAAGTTCAGTCCAATATTCCTTATATTCAACATGGATTCCTTGTTGCTACCCTAGAGCATCCATAGCTATTTTATTTATAGCCTAAATCTTTATCATGTCATACCTAGGCAGACATCTTTATCTAGCCCATATCAAAAACTGGTTTGGGTTTCACCACTCTTTATAAAACTAACACTTCTCAATCATGAAGTACCTAATCCAAAACCTTTATCTTTGAAAATATAAACTTAGAAATTTTTTTATCAAATTAAAAAATTGCATGATTTCCAAAAAGGAGCCATGAATATTTTTCCTTTTCAAAGACTTTCTACAATGAAGATTTACATCTTCAAAAGTAGGATTTTTAACTTAAAACATTTTTCATGTTTGCATCCAAAAACCCAAATGTCATACCAAACCATTTTTTCAAAAATATCTTCTATAACTTTAAAAAAAATGAAAAATGGAGTAGACAAGGATTGCATCCATCCTATTATTTTTTACTATTCATGCTATTTCTGCTTTCAACCTTAGCGGGGATTCTAATAGCACATGAGGAGAACTTCTAATAGATATGTGTAATTACTGCACATTTCTATGGAAATTATCCATTTCTCTTATCCTATCCCTAATTTTATTCTCCTATGCTATTTCTTACAAGATTGCTAACCCTATTATATATTCCTAACATTGTTTCTATCTAAATTTCCTAATATTGCTACTATCAAAGCTTTTCCTACCTAAATCGCCTTCAGACGGCTTCTCCTTACATAGCTCTTTTCCTTTGTTATTATTCTTCCTTATTGAATCATTATAGTGTGTAAGCCTACTGCTTTAGCCATTAGGTTTTTCTTCATTAACATAAAAAGAGATACATATAAATATATTTCATCTGTTATTCTCCATATTTCCTTATATGTAATTGTTCCTCCTACCTTTACTATAAGGCATTCTTACCCTTCTATTCTTTTTACCACATTTCAATCAAGTACCATTTCCAATTGTCAAACCCTTAGAAGAATTTTAAAAAGGAACTTCCAAATTTACAAAAATAGAAAAAATCATCGAGCCAAACATATGCCATCTTTTCCATTCATTTCAAAAACGAAAAACCCCTTTAGCAAAACCTTTAAATCAAAACTTTTGGACTCAATACATTTTTAAACTAAGAATTTTAAAAATCCCTATTTTTTTCCTCTGAAATGCCCATTCAAAACATTTCAAGTAATTTTCAAAAAAAATTCCTTTTGTCAAATTCTTTCACACGAGGTCGAACTTAAAAATAGACTTTAATCCTATGGAATGAATATCAAACAAACTTGATTGATAAAACAAGACATCGTAAAAAGAAATAGGATAGAATGGTACGAAGACTCGAATTAAATCCTATAGCACGATTCCTAAGAAAGACTTAGGACAATGATCCTTGCTAGATTATTCTACATTGTTCCGAAGTTTGGCTCTGATACCAAGCTGTGACGCCCCACCTCTATACTCACACTAGCCAAGGACACTACTGGGTAATGCCCTCGACTAGAACGAAGAATAAGGCTGTTGAGGAGCGACCATCTGTGTAATTGCTTTGTGCGAGTACCGATATGTCAGATAATATAACTTACATTTCATTTCAAGAGAAAATCCGACATATCAAATACAAACTCAAAGCTACCACACAGTGGCTATGTGGACTTCGGAAACAAATATAGAAATAAACATAACACAAATCAATCACAGATATTCATATCACAAAGGCGGAAACAGATATGAATATAACACATAGAAGTGTACATCAAGTAGTGGTCAAACAAGATCCACTACATCACAAAAGAATAGATACAAGTGCTAGACAAAAGAATAAGTATACATCAAGGAGTCTCTATCTCGAATGTATAATAACAAAAACTACTAAGCTAAAGTAGTTAGCCAAAAGTCAAGTAACGAACCCTGATAAAAAGTCAAGTAGAAGCACCAGAATTACCTCAGTCTGACCCGAGTATTATTTAAAAAGAAAATAATAACGGATCAGTCTAGCTATAAATATCATATAAAATGAGATAGGATAAGAGATATGACCAAAAACATATGATATCAAAAATGCCATACTATGACAAGTATACATAAGGTAACAACAAAAATCATACAATATCTCAAATATTCTCAAACACTAAAAAGAATGTCATATTCTTTAAATTATTCACCAAAACACAAATATTGACAAAACATATCAATGCAAATCGCATAAAAATCGGTGAAACACAAATTCTAGAGATCATCAACTAGAAATCCAGAAATCACAAAAAAGGGAAGGCCTATCACAAACGGGAGCATGAAAACTCACCAACACGTTTGTCACAAACGGAACGCTATTCCATGGTCTCTAACCATCAAGTTTGAGCTAAAACTACATAAACGGACCGAAGACCATAGGTCGCTACCCCACCAATTTGAGTCGAAGCTCCACAAACGGCCCGAAGACCATGGGTCGCTACCCCACCAAACTGAACCGAAGTTCCACAAACGGGGTTTTTAGTCCCCACACAAACAAAGAGACATCGCACATCGCTAGTCTAAATCACAAAATTATCATCATTGATCAACAAGTGTAAATTACACTAAGCTAGTAAATAAGAGTTTAGCTTCATGTCCCATAACCACTAGCTTAACTTAAATATTTACGAACAGATTGTAGACTTCCACTCGAAAGTAAGTGTAAATTAAACTAAGCTAGTAAATAAATGAGTTAGGCTTCATGTCCCATAACCACTAGCTGAACTTAATTATTTACGAACAGATTGTAGATTTCCACTCGAAAATTGTCACGAGAGTTCAATCGAACAAGTCCAAGAATTAACCGACGAAGTAAATGCAAGCGTTTCATACCACTTGTTTTGCTAAGCCGTTTAATTAGATTTCTCATGCGAATGAGGCAAAGGTTTGTATATACTAATAGATTGGAAAACGGTTTTAAAAATGAGCTTTGTATTTAAAAGTAGTGTTGAAATCATTTTTGTGAAAGAGTTTTAGTATTTACTACTAGTATAAAAACCTTTATAATTAAAAGTGACAAATCACAGAAATGGTTGTAGAAATAATCAATCACCAAAATCCACATACGAGAATGTGAATTAAATCCATAAAAATCGATACCAAATCCTTCAAATAGATATTCCCAAAAATCCAAAAAAGAAGTCATCAAAGTCGATAGTAAGTGATAACAACCAACCGGATCAATAAAAATCGATTAATACTGGAAAACCATTCAAACACAGCCAAAATAGGCAAAATTAGCAGTTCCAAACGTCTCGATTTGAGCTCTGGAAATTTTCCAGAAACTACGAGACGTTTGAAACTCAAACCAGACGTCTGAAAACTAACCAGACGTCTGGTAGGTTTGGACCAGACGACTGGTCCAACTCTCTGACTTTTTTTTCATCTCCAGTCCAAACCAGACGTCTGGTAGGTTTGGACCAGACGTCTGGTCCAACTCTCTGACGTTTTTTTTCATCTCCAGTCCAAACCAGACGTCTGGACTTGATATCCAGACGTCTGGTCACCTGGCCTGGGCAACAGTTTGCCTAGGCCAAGATGGCCAAAACGTTTCGGGAGCGATCGGACGAGCAACGACGACTAAGGATTTATGCCAAGCGACAACCCAACCTTATAGGCTCTTCGATACACCCCAAATATCAATGTCCAAACATCCATAGGAGGATTTTCATAAAAATTGGACTTCACAAACTAAAAATTGGAAAATTCACCAAATCAATTCAAATCAAAAGCAAATGAACATGAATATATGTTAGGAATTCATACCTAACAACAATGATAGCTATAGGCGTAGATGTGAGTTCAAAAACTCACCTTTAAAACTCAAAGACAACGAATGAGAAGCTTTAAAACAAAGCAAGACCAATTCCTCTTCAATATACCTCTAGAATCTTCAATCTATTATCAAAGGTAAAGTTTTTCCTAAGTTAGGTTATAGGAAATTCTGTAAATTGAAGAGAGATAGAGATGGAGAAGATGAAGAGGATGCTTACCAAAGCTTCTCCTTGATTTTGGACTTGAATTTGTATTTCCTAATCAAACTAGGGTTTAGGAATTTCCATTTCCCTTTCTTTCCCTCATTTTTACGTTGAGCTTGAGTGTTAGGAAATAGAATGAGCGAATGGATGAAGAGTATAGGAGTTAGGGTATTATGATGGGTTAGTGGGATGAAACCCAAACCCAAAGCCCAAATAGAAAAATAGCAAAATTCTACTCAACTCCAAACATATCGATGTTTATACTCAAAAAAGTTGTAAACGCCATTTTGGACTCAATGGAAGTGGTCTCGAGTCCCAATTCGACTATTTACAAAAAGAAACATTTCGGACCTTAATCTGATTAACGATGCTATATTTAAATAAAACATTTAAATATACAATCGTGAAATATGTGGGTCGTTACATATACCCTAAACCCTTAGGAAATAGAACCCATGTTCATTTTCATTTTAGCAGACTAAAATATCTAAGGCTTGCCACCGTTATTGTTCTTAAGAGAAGATTAAAGCTAGGATTCAAGTAAAGGAAGATAATCAACATAATCAACATCAAATCTCACATCGTTTAATCTCAAAGCTAAGATGAATAATTACTTTATCCCATTTTCTTATGGTTTTCGGTTTTTAGATTAGATCCGAAATGGTTTTGCAAGTTTATGCCATGTTTTTTATGATTAAAGTTATATATATATATATATATATATATGCTTGTTGGTGAATTATGCATGTTCATATTAGTTTTATGATATGTTTGATATGAAAACCCTATTAAATGACATCCGCCTTGAAAATTTAAATATAGGTTAGAAATGATATTTTAGAGATGAGTTTCAATTTTCATAATTTTTTGAATTAAGGTGGATTTTATATTAATTTTAGAGTGAAGAAAATGATTTATTGGGTTATACATTATTTACGGCTAAATAAATAATTATTTGGGTTTGAAATTTTTATATGTTGGAAAACATATTAAACTATATTTTTTGGAATTTTTTCAGATTTTCCCTAAGTGTTTTGATGTATATGTAAAATTATTTAAGGTATGAGACTTAAATGTTTTATATATTTTATTAAGGAGAAGGGGCATTTTATAAAATAAAATGATTATTAAATTCTAAAAATAGTGGCAACACTTTTCTAAAAAGTATTTATTAACCAATGAGAATTTGACATACAAAAGCAGGTTAGTCGAGAAGTTATCCTTTTTAAGTTAAAAACAAAGAAATCATACTTTTAGCATGTTTCAGCCTTTTACGTCATCAAACCTTCCAACCCAGACCTTTCAACAAGGCTGAGAGGTTCATAGCTTTCAACAAGGTTAAACCAATGCATATGGTATCAAGTTACTTGGTACGTAGCCAAAGTGGTTGGGGTATGTTTGTTTTGTCATTCCGCTGTGAGATTCTGTGTTTTATTTTACTTCTTTTCTCTTATTTTCTTATTTATCCCATTGATAATCTACCCTTTTGAATGTTTGAGTTAGACATGTGTGATTTATTGTCGATTTAAACCATCCAAAAAGGTGGATCGTCATAGTTGGTATCAGAGTGGTGCTGCGGAAGCGTAGTGGGCCCATAACCCACAGGTCCCAGGTTTGGAGATACCTTAGCCTATTGGGGTTAGCTCATTAGAGATAGAGTTATTAATACCCTAGAATGGGTTTGAGTGTGTGTGTCTATATATATATATATATATATATATATATGAGAGAGAGAGCATATTTTTTAGTGTTATAAAAATGTTTTATATTGTGTTAATTTGTTTTGTTAAGCATTTATAAATTCCGATGGTACGTAGGACGCTATGGCATCGATAGGGATTTCTAAACACTTGAACAGGGTAAACTGACACAGTATTGTTTTTGAAATTGGTAAATGAAATGATTTTACCTAAAACTATATTTTATATATAGAAAAAGAATTATTTTTCATAAATTGATAGTTATTTTTAGTGTGTTGTTTGTTAAGAAATGATAAGATTTGATTATTTTCATTTATTGTTGGTTAGTCAAGGTTCTTAAAACTATTAACTAGTGTATGTTATAAGAAAATGTAATTGTGTAAGTATGGTTTATAAATTATGATTTACCAATAAAATGAATATAAACTGAAAATTTGAGAACTTAAGTTCCGGTGCTTGAAATTGGTTTTCAAAGATTTGAGAAAAATAATATTAGTATTATTTGGAAGTATTTTTAGAAAGAAATGTTTTAACAGAATTTTAAAAATAGAAATAAGTTCTGTACTCCCCTCTTCTGTCGTTGGAAAAACTTTCGGTAATAACGGCCACATCATCGACATTCATTTTCGAGTTTCAAAGTGGGAAGACCACTATAGTAGCTTTGCTACACGGTTATTTTGGTGAAACAAATTTTGATTTAAATTTTCTAAGTATGATTTGAAATACAAAAGATATAAGTGTATATTATTTCAAGGTGATTTGAAATGAAACCTGGTATTTAGTTCTTAAGTTTTCTGTAAATTAATGATTTTCAATTATTGAAATGAAATGGAATCTTTGGCTATTTTGATAAGTTGGAAACTTCCAAATTGAAATCTGAATTAAGAGATAATTGTTTAATGGAAATATAAAGAAATTAAAGTTTTGTATAACCTGTAAATAAAAAGATAAGGGAGTATCCAACAAGTAAAAACTTGAGTAATAATAATGTTTCAAAAATGAAATTATGTTTAAAGAAACATTTATAAGTAAAGAATTAAGATGTATAAGAAATATTATAAACTAACGTTAATGGTTGAAATGCTTAATAATTAAATTGAATAGTAAGAAGGAGAATACTATTTAAGTAAATGATTATAAACTTAAGAAAATGTTGAAATGATTCATGAATAGATTGAATATTAAATGACACTATATATGAAGGAATAAATGTGAATTAAATTTAGATGAACTTGAATAATGATTCATTAATGACTATTGATCAAGTTATATAAGTAAATAATAAATGTGAATTAAACCGCAAAGAAATAAATGTAATACTTTAAGAATTTATTCATCGAGGATTTTAAATATTGAATGGGAAATAATTTATGTAAATAAATGAATTAAAATTAATAAAAGAGATCTTGAATGAATGAATGGGAATTAAAATTAATTAAAAATAAATGATATGTTAAAGAAACCAGTGGAATAAAATATGCAAGTTGTGCGTAGATCATTTTATTCGTATAACAGTTCTGATCCAGATTCGAATACATAATTGTGGAAATTCACACCAATCCGAATTAGGATTTTTCACTCGATTCTTCATGGCAAACATTGATACGAATTTTGATATGATTTTGAAGTTTTCTATTATGGTTTATGGCTATGCAAGGAAAACGAAGATTTTTAATCAAGTAATCGGATCAAAGTCCGCAGTAGAGTGGTCGTGTTAACAATACTAGTTCGAAAGTGAAATTTGTGTATTTAAGCAAGCAATCAGAATTGATGTTGTGTATAAATGCTATATGTACATTATACAAACTTAAATAATATTTAAATTCTATGTTGTTTGGCTTGTGGGAGGTTTGGGAAATGATACTTCAAATTATTTAAGGTTGTATAAATAATCTACTAAGTAATTTTCGAAGGCTGTTGAACATAAGATACACTTGGTAGTTTATTTATCACCCTTGTACGATGAAAAGTTTCTGAACCTGGACAAACCATTAGTTTTGGATGCTATGGATGTATGATGGATTCTTTTGTTGCATATAATGGTCGTATTGCTTTTGTTTGCATATGATTATTATATATGGTGTGTTGCTTGTGCTATTAATTGGAACAACTAATATATTGCTCTTTTTACATAGTTTTAACTCTTTTTGATTATATAAGTAAGATATAAGTTTATGGAAGCAATAGTAGTTTCTTTTGGTTTCATAAATAGAGTTTTGTTTGCTCGAGAAATAGGTACATTTTCGGATTACGGTTTTTGTAGTGGTACTTTATTGTTTTTACCATGGTTTGGGATGCTTTATTACTAAAATAAAATGTATAGAATGTAATTATCGATATTGTTACCTTTCCGGACCTAACCGAGCAAAGGAGATGCTGTCGAAATTTTTCGAAAATTCATGACTTAGAAAATTTTGTGAAAGTTGAGTTGTTTTCAAATATATATTAGACTTAAACATGTAAGTTAAATTGTTTATTAGTGGACTATCTTGAATAAAATATATCAAATCTCTTGATTCTTTCTTGTACCTTTTCAGGGACGAAATGTTTTGAGTGGGGGAGATTGTAACGACCCATATTTTTTATAGTTAAAAATATCAATTTAATAAGATTTTGGAATTTAATATTGTGAGAAATTAAAGTTTATGATTTATAAATGAAAAAATTATTAGAATATAATTTAATAATATTGATTGGATGTAATTGACAACCGTTTTAATGTAATTTCAATCAATTGCGACAATAAAGGTAAATAAGGATTAAAATCAATGATGAAATTATATGTTATATAATTGAAATTGGTTTCAATATAGAATATGAAACCAATTATTTTGTACGTAAATTCATTAACCTTTGTTTGTAAACAATAAATTTATAAATGCGTTTAAATTACTTAAATGTAAATATTGTTTTATTTCTCATCTCAATTAAATCCGTTTGAAATTAATTTGGAAATCAATGAAATTTAATGTAACTGAAATATTCTAGTAATATAAGAAAAGATGTTAATTGTAGAGTAACGAATGTGATAAATGAAAATTTATGTTTAATGAACACATAAGGTAATGGTTGATTTAATAATAAGAATGTAAATCAAAATAATAGAATTTGTTGAAATTTTAAATATAACAAACGAGGATTTTATTACTATTGTAATTTAATGTTGAAATTAATGTAATGTTTAAATCTTGGATTTAACATGGAAAATTTAATTTTAAAAGGTTATTTATTTCTGTTTAACTAAGAATGATGATAGAAACTTTTAATTTAGAATTTAAAAGTGATTAAACCAGTTTAATAATAGTTTGGTTAATTAACGCATAAAAATAAATATAATTTGATTTTAAAAGCTAACTTCTATATATAGTACAATTCAGATTTGAAATTAGTCCCATTAAATTTAAAAATACCGAAAACCTATATTTCGACATATCGGATGACCTATTTTCGTTTCGGGAACAAAATGGGCTTTTCAGGTCTTTATTATCGCTTCGACCCCATTTGTAACGACCCGCTATTTCGTGCCATTCGCATCCGCACATGTCAGACTTGAATTTCTCAAAATATCATATTGTTAATTTTTATTTGGCAAAACTCAGCATATACAGTAAATAAAATAATCACAGAATCACAGACACAGAGTAACATAATGATAAGCAGCGGAAACAAAAGAATAGTAGTTCATGAAGCTACTATATAAACAATAGAGTTTTGAAATAAAATACAATAGAATATCTCTAATACAATGTAGTCTCGAATACAAACAGATGACAAGTCTGAAAAAACCACTGAATAGCTAAAAGATGAATAGATACAGATGGATCTCTAAGCGAAGCTCCAACTCCAAAGGTGAGTCTCAAATGCTGTGACACTCAGTCAGACCCGAGCATAAAGCAAAACACAAAACACACGAGTCAGGATTAACATTCTTATATCAATAAATTCAACTCAAGTGAAATGTCAACGGAAATACAAGTAACTTAAAGGATGTTTGGGATACCCATCCTCTAAAGATCCGTGGAACTATCTACTATGTAGTAATATACGCTATTATAGTATGTCTATAGTAAAGTAAACTATTAAAATAGCGTTAAGGAGTTACCCATATCCCCCTTAACACATTTTTATAATGTCGTAGTCTATACAGATACTGTAAACTCCACTTGCAAGTGGGCTATCAGGGAGCACTCCATAGGTATGACACAAAACAAACTCGTAGAAGGCGCGATAGGGCATGCGACAAGGCACTCGAGGCAATGCCAGGGTAGATATACCGTTTGCGGATCCGGACTGGTGGTAACACATAGCAGCTACTACCACCCACCTCGTGACACACTCCCAAATCAAAGGGTGCACCCAATCAATCACAAAAGCATTAGAATGGTATTGAAGAAATGTGTCTGATCGGAGGAATGACCTCACTTGTCCCGGCATGGCTCCTGTTTTAGCCACATCAAGCTGACTCACGGGAGTCAGGGCTACGTAAATACCATATGGAATCGTCACCAAACCATCCTACTTCATTCTGGAATCTCCACCACGTACATAGTTGTTAAAGTGGTTTTCGGTATTGGCAGAGAGTATGACAATATCCGATCCCGGTCTCTTTAACAACCAAACATTATTATAACACCATGGTCATTTCTTTTCAAACAGTTCATAATTCGTATCAAAATATCATATCATTTCAAACCATATCAATTTGGTATCAATATACACTTTAAATAATATTCGTTTCCAAAATCATAACACTTTCAAATTCATAACACTTTCGAAATCGTAACATTTTTGAAATCATAACATTTAGAAATCATAACACTTAGGAAATCATAGCACCTTTGGAATCATAACACTTTCCACCTAAACAGTTTAGATGTTGAAAATAGTACATATATTAAAATGCTTTATAAATTAAAATAGTTTATATATATATATATATATATCAAAATACTTTATATAATAAAATTAGTTTCCTCCAATTTCACAAATCGATTTAAATCATTTCAAATTCAAACAATCCAATCTAAATCAATTCCAGTTTAACCATTTCAAATTTAAACTTCAAGGATTCCGGTTTAAAATATTCAAACATTTACAATATAAATGTCAATTATATTTCAACATTTAACTTTAAGTTTATTCAAATTGGAAAAATCCACTTAACCATTTTAGCAATAATTTATTTCAATACCAATTTATATATTTAAATCCATATCAAATATTCAATCTTTAATTTTATTTAAAATTGAGAATATTTGTTTAATCCCTTTTTATCAAATCAAGTTATATACCAAGTTATAATCATGTCTTTTCAAATCTCCAAACCAATAAGTTTAAATCAATTCTTTCTTAAATCCAACTATTACCAATTTAAATTCCAAGTCAACATTAATTTGTCTTTCCAACCTTTATTTTTAAAAGTTATAAATCTATTTTAAAATATTAATATAAATTTTAAATAAATATTTTAAAACATATTATATACTAATTAAATTAAATTTTATTAAATTAAATCTTATTATATATATTTTTAAGAGAATAAAATTATAAGAAAAATCTTAAAATTTATAATTTAAAAACTACCTTATAAATTTAAAATTCTAACACATAATTTTTAAAATCTACAATTTAGACATATATGAAATAACATTTATATATATATTATATTCTAAAAATCAATATTTATTTAAAACCATATATCTCCTTTCAAAACTTTGGAAATCAGTTTCAAAATATTTATATATAGACCAACGGTGTCTGTATATAATTTTCTATCCTATGGTCAAGTGATACAGATATTTATCATTTCAATCCGCAATTTAAATATTTACGGGTATATATCATTTCAACCCGCAATACCAAATTCAAATCCATGAAAATTGCTTGGTTTATCATTTCAACCCATAACGATTTTCTCCTATTCTACAAGATCGTTCGGGTATGTATCATTTCAACCCATAGGGAATTCTATACTAACAGGGAACTTGCAGAGTGAGAACATATATGATAAAATATAACATATAGCAACATGCATATATCATCAGTGATTAAATAAAATATAAACAACATGATATGGTGTCATATCCCACAGGTGAACAGTTACACTTAATAGCATATCATACATAGCAATTATAAAATTAACAGTTCAATTTAGCAGCATATTTCAATTGTCGTTTCAAGTGAAATCAAATTTAATAAATACAAGAACGTTAATCGTGAGTGATTGCTCACCTTTCAAGGCTAGAGCGATATGATAACAGAGCAAGCTACGAATTCCAAAGCAAAGTGAGATGGGCACGAATTTGATGAAGAAAACAGGCACGACGGACAAAAGCTGATAAATGGGAATCGATGAGGACAAATCAAGAATTAACATGACAAAAAATGGAAACAAAAATATACATTATTATTATATTTAAAAATAAAAAATTATAAAACCCAGATTACAACAAGTATAACCATTCAATGAACACACTTATATTATATAAAACAAATTTAAAAATCGGTGTTTTATAATACAAAAATATCACCCTTATATTAAGTTAACAGACTGTATATATGGCTGCTATATTAAATATATATATATATATATATATATATAAACCATTAAAACTTACATACAAGTTATATTTTAAAACATATATATATATATATAACTAAAACAGTAAATGAAATTTTTTTAACATCTATGTATAACTTATTATACAACTTACTCAATCTATGCAAACCAATAGGTAAATATATTTATAAGCTTATACAGTCACTGGAAAAAAAATCACTATTATTAAACCCATATATTTTAAACACATCAAAATTTACTGTACACATATAGTTATTGTAA
This sequence comes from Allium fistulosum, assembly GCA_030737815.1. Classification (NCBI taxonomy): domain Eukaryota; kingdom Viridiplantae; phylum Streptophyta; class Magnoliopsida; order Asparagales; family Amaryllidaceae; genus Allium; species Allium fistulosum. The sequence goes on from CM060905.1 coordinate 460,309,285, forward strand.
ACACATATATATTTAACTAGAATATAACTGACCTGTAACACACACACACACACACATATATATATATATATATATATAACTATCTAACTCATAGCCTAAATATATAGATAACTAACTTTCATGTACAGTTATAAAACTTACCTATTTTCTTTTCTATATATTACATAAACCTGTCACTATATTATATACATATAAAAGCTGTAAATATTGTATGCTTAAAATAGTATTTTATACTTTAATCAATACACAAAGCAAACAACCCTTGTGTGTGTATGTATATATATATATATATATATATATATATATATATATATGCTATATGTGATACAAAAGCAATGCAAAGAAACTGTACTAACATAATAATATACAATAACCCACATAAAACTCACAATATATAAACATACATACTTCAAAACAATACCTTAAACATAGATTGACTACTAAAATTTTATCATACATAATATATATATATATATATGAATGCGAACGGACATATATGAAAATTTTATATAAATCTATATATATAACAACATACAAATACCTTTATGCAAACTAATATATTATAACAACTAAACTTAAACTTGCATATATAAAACATTTTTATGCTATAATAATGTAAACTAGTATGATATATACCTTCTATATAAAAAAGAGATGGCAGAGGGGAGGAAGACAAGAGATGCTGCGAGCTACTGCTGCTATGCGGTGATGGTGGAGGGAAGGAAAAAGCAGGGCTTGCTGGTGGAGGGTGGATGCAATGGGGTGACGAAGGTGGAAGGGGTTTGAGGGTAGCGAAGTTGGCATCGTTTGCAGGTGAGGTGACATGTGAGGGGGATAGGCCGACGATGGCTGGTGATGGGACGGCTTCACGAGAAGCTGGCGATGCAGTGGGTTCTAGGGCATGGGAAGAGAGGAGCTGCCGATCGAGAGTGACAATGGAGAAAAAGGAGGTGCAGATCTGGGCTAGAGGTGGAGAGCAACAGGGAGGCGAAGGGGAGAAGATGAGCGGTTGTCGGCAAGGTGGAGCCAAAGTCAGGTGGAGGGACGGAGATGGTCGGAAGGGTGAATGACTGCTTGCAGCTATGATGTTGATGAGGTGGAACGGGATCTCCAAAATGATAGCAACAGAAGAGGAAGAATGGGCTAGTTTCTTTCTCAGGCAATATAAAGGGAACGAAATGAAAACAGATGAAGTTATAAAGGCTAATAAAAATATGAACTGTTCACAATAATGAATAAAAACGTATACAAATTTATACGTTTTGATTTTCGAAACGGTTATGGGATGGCAACAGCTGAATTTTGTAAATAATGCAATGAATGTCCATTTGTTTCAACCTATGGACTATTTAATGCCCAGAGAAACCAAAAGATTTAAATACGGATCCGGTACGGTTAATTGTTTCGCAATTTGCCGCGTACCGAATACCGAAATGTACAAATAAATGTGCTATGGAGATCAGCATGATGAGACGATCAAAACGGTATACAGATATCAGCGATACGATCATCCTATCAAAAATCGATAATCAGTACCGAAAATGCTGCAAATTTGCAGAAAATAAGATAAACAGAGCAATAGCAATCAAAATTTGGCAAAATGAAATATGACGTCTCACTCAGAAGATGATTTACAAATTTATTGTATAAAAATATACAAGTTTGGAAAACGTTTTGTTATCAACAATTATTAACTGATTTGAATTTAAATTGGAATTACACAATAAAATAAACTTCCATATTATTTGATGAAAATTTACCATTTTCTATGTTTAAATAGACGTATTCCAAATATCAAATTATTATTTCCAAAGTCAAAAATTTTAAATTTAAAAAAAATCAGTTAATTACGTTATTAAAATTATTAAAAATTTACAGGTCGTTACACTCTCCCCCACTCAAAACTTTTCGTCCCCGAAAAGGAACGATGTAGGAGAATAGAAACAACCAGGGAGAAAACAGATCTAAAATATAAAATATTAGATACAACCATTAATTCCAAACCATATAAATTTCATTTATTTTCAAATTGTCTATATTCAATTAATTGATTTCAATTCATTTTATTTAATCAGTCAAATTTATGGTGTTCACATTTGATTGATTTCATTTTCATATGCTTTCATTCAATTGATTTTGTTTCAAATTTATTAACATTTAATAAAAAAAATTCACAACAAAATTTGTTTTATTTTACTCATTTATTAAATTTATTAGATCAACCATAGTTAATTCCACCTCAACATTCAACTTCAACTATTCAAAACCATATAGATTTCAATTTTAAATAAATTAATATTCGATAATTTGGTTTAATCCATTTTATTCAACTAATAAATAGTCATTCAATTTAAAATTGGTTTTCTTCCATTTTACCAACATTTCTTTCAAACAATTTTTTTATATTAACTCATTTATTTTATCAATTTATCATTGGCTAAATTGATTCCACCAAAATTAAAGTTCACTATTCTTAAGTTCATATTTATCTGCTTAACTAGCATTCCCCTTTATTTATTTAATTCATTTCCCTTGATATATATTTTGCAACCTATATTACGTGTATAAACATTTTATAACCCTATATTATTCAACAAATTTATTCTCTTTTTATTATTCAATTTATTATCTAATTTATTATTTATAAAACCACTTAACCCAATATCATTTTTGATGGCTCCTGTTTTAGACACATCAAGCTGACTCACGGGAGTCAGGGCTACGTAAATACCATATGGAATCGTCGCCAAACCATCCTACTTTATTCTGGAATCTCCACTACGTGCATAGTTGTTAAAGTTGTTTTCGGTATTGGCAGAGAGTATGAAAATATCCGATCCCGGTCTCTTTAACAACCAAACGTTATTATAACACCGTGGTCATTTCTTTTCAAACAGTTCATAATTCGTATCAAAATATCATATCATTTCAAACCATATCAATTTGGTATCAATATACACTTTAAATAATATTCGTTTCCAAAATCATAACACTTTCAAATTCTTAACACTTTCGAAATCGTAACACTTTTGAAATCATAACATTTAGAAATCATAGCACTTGGGAAATCATAGCACTTTTGGAATCATAACACTTTCCACCTAAATAGTTTAGATGTTGAAAATAGTACATATATTAAAATGCTTTATAAATTAAAATAGTTTATATATATCAAAATACTTTATATAATAAAATTAGTTTCCTCCAATTTCACAAATCGATTTAAATCATTTCAAATTCAAAAAATCCAATCTAAATCAATTCCAGTTTAACCATTTCAAATTTAAAGTTCAAGGATTCCGGTTTAAAATATTCAAACATTTACAATATAAATTTCAATTATATTTCAACATTTAACTTTAAGTTTATTTAAATTGGAAAAATCCACTTAACCATTTTAGTAATAATTTATTTCAATCCCAATTTATTTATTTAAATCCATATCAAATATTCAATCTCAATTTTATTTAAAATTGAGAATATTCGTTTAATCCCTTTTTATCAAATCAATTATAAACCAAGTTATAATCATGTCTTTTCAAATCTCAAAACCAATAAGTTTAAATCAATTCTTTCTTAAATCCAACTATTACCAATTTAAATTCCAAGTCAACATTAATTTGTCTTTCCAACCTTTATTTTTAAAAGTTATAAATCTGTTTTAAAATATTGATATAAATTTTAAATAAATATTTTAAAACATATTATATACTAATTAAATTCAATTTTATTAAATTAAATCTTATTATATATATTTTTAAGAAAATAAAATTATAAGAAAAATCTTAAAATTTATAATTTCAAAACTAACTTATAAATTTAAAATTCCAACACATATAATTTTTAAAATCTACAATTTAGACATATATGAAATAACATTTATATATATTATATTTTAAAAATCAATATTTATTTATAACCGTATATCTCCTTTCAAAACTTTGGAAATCAGTTTGTATATTGGAAATGAACTAAGAAATAGGTTGAAATGATATATACCTATGTCATTTAATTTTCGGTTGAAATGATATATATCCATCCACGTAATTAAAATTGAATTAACTGATCACTTGACCATATGGTAGAATATTATATACGGACACCGGATTGGTTAAATTAAATGGTTTCAAAATCTTGAATTTAAATTGATTTAAAATGATATTAGTTTAAAGAAAATAAAATTTGGATTTATATGAATTAAATTATTTTCTAAATTCGAGCTTTGAAATGTTGAAATTGAAATTGTTTAAGGATTTAATTTGAAATCTTAAAGTGGAAACTGGAATATGATTTGAATTTATCGAAAGTGAATTATTTGGAAGGTTAAACTTTTAATTTAAACTTTGAATTTACTTTATTTAAAATGGTTTTAAATTGGTATTTTCAAGTTTGGACGTGAAATGGATTTAAACAAAAATTGTTTAAAAACGAGAAATTGAATTGAGACTCTCAGCCATTTGAATACGACTGTTTGAATTGAATTTGATGTAAAGTTTGAAATTGTTTTGAATTGAGGCTAATGTAAATCGGAATTTGAATATGAAGTTGACTTGAAACTGGAAGTTGAAAAGTTGAATTTGTTGTGATTTGAAATGGGAACATGAGTTCAAATCATTTTGAAAAGGAAGAAACAATTTTGATATAAAATATTTTAATATATAAACTATTTATCCAAACTATTTTCAATATTAAAACTATTTTATATTCAAAACTATTTCCAAATATTAAAACTATTTTAATTATCCAAACTATTTTCAATATTCAAAACCATTTTCAATATTCAAACTGTTTTAGAAAGGAATTATTTAGGTTTAAATCATTGATTTAAATATGAATGCTTTGATATGAAGGTATAACCTATTTGAATTCAAAATGATTTTGAACTAAATCTGATATTTTGATATGAAATATGAATTGTTCTTGAAATGTAAAAGAACCTCAATGTGAAAAATGACGTTTGGTTGTTAAACATACCGGGGCTAAATATTGGCATACTCTCTGTCAATACCGGAACCACTTTAACAACTATGTACGTGGTGGATGTTATCCATAATGTAGAGGTTGAATTGGTGATGTTTGCTGGATTGAAGAAAGAGAACGATGATGGATGACCTCGACACTTGTGTCAATTTGAAATGACTAAAACAGGAGCCATACCTGACCAATGAAGCTAGCTACCTCTAGCGACATTTGTTCTTCGTATTACTATATTGATTTTGACTTGATTGGTGCACCTTGATTTGATTATGGGATGGATGTTCGCGGTGGGCCGTTAGGGGTTACCACCAACCAGGAAACGCAAAACGGTAGTATCCTACCATGGGCATCGCCTCACGTGCCTTGTCATACTTTTTATCCTTATTCACACCCACTACGATTTTGTTTTAGTATGGTACCTACAGGGGACTCACTGGCTACTGATGTTACTGGTTGTGTTACATGACCTGCATAGACTACCTACTTAAAAATGTGTTAAGGGGGATCAATGTAAAGCCTTAACGCTAGGAAAAATATTTATTTTATTGATTAGACACTACATATATAGCGTATCTTACTACATATAGATAGTTTAACGGATCCTTAGGAGATGGCAAATCTTGTAACATCTCTTAAGTTATTGCACTCACGTTGTACACTTGATAGGAGATGGAAATCCCGTAAACATCTCTGAAGCTATTACACTCATATTTACTTATTATTGATTTAACTTACATAAGAATTTTTAGTTCTGACTCGAGTGTTTTGTCTTTTCATTACGCTCAGGTCAGCCTTAGCTTTTCAGTGTTTGAAGACATTATTTCTGGAGGATGCAGACAGAGTTTGGTATACTATATTATGAGTATTATTCCGCTGCATCATATTTGTATGTTGTTGATTGTACTATAATTATGTTGTAAAAATTGTGTAATCAAATGTATATTGCAAAACAGCTTCATGAACTGTTTATTTGATTATTATATTTTGTCATTCCGTTGCAAGATTCTGTGTTTTATTTTCCTTCTTTTCTCTTATTTTCTTATTTACCCCATTGATAATCTACCCTTTTAAATGGTTTGAGTTAGACATGTGTGGTTTATTGTCGATTTAAACTGTCCAAAAAGGTGGGTCGTCATAAAAATCCGCTGGTGCTTGACCCTGGATAGCCCTCCAAGGGAGATAAGTAATGTCGAATTGACTTAGCTCGATATTCCACTTGAGTAACCTTCCAAATGTCTCAGGTCGTTGTAGGACCTGTCGTAACGGTTGGTCGATGTAAACATTGATCGGGTTTTCCTGGAAGTATGGACGAAGCTATAGTGATGCAATCAGCAAGCAGTAGTCTAGTTTCTCTATTTTTGGATAGTTCCTTTCAGCTCATGTTAATCGTTTGCTGATGTAATACACCGACCTCTGGATCCAATCCTCCTTGTGAAGCAATGCGACACTTATAGCGGTAGCAGATATGGCCAAATTATGGGGTTCTCTCCAAATTATTCACCAAAGCTTGAAATGCATCTTTACAATCCTGTGTCCATTCGAAGTTTCTTTTCCTTTCCTAACCAAGTCAAAGAAATGAATGCATTTGTCCGTAGCCTTGGTAATAAATTGGCTTAAGGCAGCAACTTTCCCATTCAGACTATGTACTTGTTTATTAGTCCTTGGTGCTTGGATATTGCGGATAGCCTGGATCTTCTTAGGATTAGTTTCTATTCCACGGGCTTTAACATTGAAACCCAAGAATTTCCCTGATGCAACACCAAAAGAACACTTCAAAGGATTGATTTTTATCCTGTAATGTCGAAGGATGTCGAACATTTCTGTCAAGTCTCTAGTGTGGTCGCTTGTAACATCCCCTATCTAGAGGCCCGAAGCTAAGCACTATAGATGCTGCAGTCATCCATAGTATTAACTTTCGATGACCAAATACGGTAATGTTAATGATATCCATAATATCAGAAGCACTTGAATATGAAATAAAATCATTATAGATTAAAACACTTTTCTGATTACATTTCAAAACAACATTTCATATCCAAGTTACATAATCCCAAACGTTTTCCAGGTTCAGATCGAATATAATTATTACATAAATATGCGAAGAGCGACATATGAAGATGCCCCTTGGTTGACCAGAGTACTAAATAGTCTCAATAGACTTAATACAACACAGCGGAAATAAAACAAAACAACTCCTAAATATAGCTAGCATCATCCTCCTGCTCGTCTCCGGAAGCTTTATTCGTCCACCTACTAAAACCTGAGAATCCTCAACCCTCAGCCTACTCAAATCAATTTTGTGCACCCGAGAGTTTAAGGAGGAAAACATAAACTTTGAGTCAGACATAAAGCCTGGTGTCAATAATACTATACATCTCGGTTATTAGATATTAGGTGAGACCATGCCGCTTAGTGGAACGGGTTTCCCCTCACTAATATCCTTTTAAAATATATATTTTGCAAATCTTAATCCTGCAACCAAAACTGGTTAAAACAATAAAGCTATATCATGTAAGCGTATAAATCAGGTAACAAATGGACTATCTGTCTAAGCACTATAGTTTTGTTTGGCTAACTACTAACCTTTGGCTGACTCGGGCCTACCAGACAAAATAAACAAATAATCTAACTTCTGTTAGATACTCCTCTTTTGGACGGTATGTCCCTAACTTAGTTCTCCCAGGGTCAACTGATCCTAATGGTTTTGCGGGCTCTCCAATAACCTATCTCTTCTCTATAGATTCCTTTCTATGCGTAACATCATTTTAGTCTTATCTATGACAATGTCCTACATACAGGAATTTTGGACTTATATTAGCTAGGGGCTACAAGCTAAAGTATAGAGCGCGACCCCATACCAGTCCCGTCTGGTATTCTAATATCTGAGTCATTTTACTTAGGGTCATCTACCCATAAAATTTTCCTTGAAAACATTTTCTCTCAAATTGATTTAAACCTTTAAATCATACTTTAAACAAGGAAAATATACTCTATGCTTTACTCAAATCACATTGCTATATTATATATACTTTACACAAAACTTTGTCGATGAAAACATTTAAACCTTTGAAAGTACCCCTTTCGAATCCATTGAAAGTACCCCTTTCGAAACCAAGTAACTACATTGCTTTATAACTTAGGCTAAAAGGCCAAAACATACCTTTCGAAACCATTCTTAATAAACCTTTCAAAAACATTGAAAAACCTTTCTTTCGAAAGCTTTAAAACTTAGACATCCTCTTATCAAAACACTATAAACATTGCCTTTCGAAAACATTGGAACCTCCCATTTAAACCTTTCGAAACCATTGGGGAACCAGCCCTTCAAAACCTATATCTTAAACCTTTCGAAAGCACTAAATCCTTTTCATAAAATCAAACCTTTCAAAAGCATTTGGGTTCAAATAAAACATGTGAAATAACCTTTCGAAACTATTAGAAAATATTCCTTTCGAACCCTATTGGGTTTGACTTTCAATAGAACAAAAGGTTCATAAAACAAATAAGTCGAAAACACCCTTCCGAAAGCTATTTCCTAAGTAAAGAAGTAATGGTGTTGAAACCAACCCTTCGAAAGCATTGGAGAAGTGGCTAAGTTTTAAAAATAAGGTAACCCTTTCGAAACCATTTGCTTCGAAAGGTGGAAAGCGGCAGCAAGGGGTTTCGACCCCTTCGAAAGCATTTACTTAAATCAAAAAGGCGCAACCTCTTTCGAAATCATTCCTTTAAAATAATTTGACCCAGTCGAAAGCTAACTAAGTCGAAAGCATTCCTTTCGATAGCAAAGCAGGCGCATTTTTATTTAAAAACAAAGTAAGGCTTTGACCCCTTTGGAACCCCTTGTTTTGACCTAGTACTTTTCGCCTATCTCCAATTCACTACGTACCAAGTCTTTGATACCCTATGCTTTGGTTTCGATGGAGATGGAGGCAGAAGTATGGCATCAAAGGCTAGGTGCCGAAAGTGGCGAAACATGAAAAAAGCATGTATAAACTGATTTTTCACTTTTTAAAGCAATTCTTTTCAACTAACCTGCCTTGTGTGTCAAAACATGATTGGTTGCTAATTTCTTTTCTAAAAGTACTGCCGAAATTTCTGAAATAAACAAATTAAATTATTTACAAAATGCCCATTCTCCTTTTATAAATATATAAAACATTTAAGTCTCATACCTTAAATAATTTTATTTACTTATTAAAACACTTAGGAAAAATCTATAAAAATTCCCCTAAATCATTTTTAATATGTTCTCTAACATATATTAATTTCTAACCCAAAACATACATATATTAGCTGTAACTAATTTTAAACCCAAATAACCATTTTCTTTACTAGAAAATTAATATTAAATACACATTAATTTAGAAAATTATGAAAATTGAAAGTCATCTCTAAAATATCATTTCTGACCTTATTCTAAATCGTGAGGCATTTGGATGCCATTTAATAGAGTTTTCACATTAAAATATATCATAAAATTAATATGAATTAGCATAAACCATCAACAAACATATATATCCATTTTAACAATAAAAAACATGGCAAAACCTTGTAAAAATAGTTCGGATTTAATATAAAACCGAAAACAATCAAAAACATGAGATGTAGTCATTATTCACCTTAGCTTTGTGATTAAGGAGTTGAGATTTGAGAATGGTTTTGAATTGATTAAGCTTCCTTCCTTTGATTGCTTTATCTTCTTCTAGTTCTTCCTTAATGGTGGCCGACCTCTTATGTTTTGGTTTGTGAAAATGAATGTGTGAAATGAATGGGCATGATGGTTTTAGGGTATTAGAACATGTTTTATTCCTACTTTGCCCCTTAACTATTTGCCTTACCTATTTTATTTTAGTTCCCCTTTAGTTCTTTTGTCATATAGCACGGCTACCTTTCTATTAACACAAGTCTCAATCCCCTAATCATCACATTATTTTAGTTTATTTAACTAATTATACATCCTGAATAATGTTAATCAAAATTAGGATCGTTACAGTCTCCCCTCCATAAAGAATTTCATCCTCGAAATTACGATAAGGTACTCAACAAATCAATCAAAAAGGTAAAACATACAATCAAACAAATTAGGATAAGCGTCTCTAATCCTGCTCTCAGTCTCCCAAGTATAGTCTCTCTCATCGTCGCTCCACTAGACTTTAACTAATTTGACTGTCTTGTTCCTTAGCCTCTTCTCATCTCTCGCGACTATACGAACAGGCTTTCTAACTATAGTCAAATTCGGCTCTACTACTAAGTCCTTTAACATAGTTGGTGCTATAGTAGTCCCGGGTCTCTAATACACTTTCTTAGATGAGAAATATGAAAGCATCGTGGACTCCTGCTAAACTGTTCGATAACTCTACTCTATATGCGAGTTGGTCGATCCTTTCTATAATAGGAAATGGTCAAACAAATCTCAGTGCCAATTTCCCTGATTTCCCGAATCGAATTACACCTTTCATCGATGATACCTTAATGAAAACATGATCTCCAACAGAGAACTCTAAGTCTTTCCGTCTTCTATCAGCATAACTCTTCTGCCTAGACTGAGCTTCCTTCATCCTAGCTCGAATCAACTCAATCTTCTCTACAGCTTCTCTAACTAAATCAGACCAAGAACCAACCTATCTCTGGTCTCTAACCAACAAATGGAAGATTTGCATGGCCTTCCGTACAAAGCTTCAAATGGTGCCATCTCTATACTAGCCTGATAACTGTTGTTATACGAAAACTCGACTAAGTGTAGATGGTATTCGTGGAAGGCCGATTCCCTTTCCTCTGCAGGCCGGCTTGTCCTTGTCAAATCCATTATGTCAGCCCTCCCCTCCTACCGGATGTCATTCCACAAATTGCCAAAATGGGTTATAAAGAAAATTGATGGCATTAGAAGATCTTTCCTCTGGAACGGCACTCGGACAAAATGTTTGATCAACTGGAAGACTGTCTGCCTACACCAAGATCATGGTGGTCTGGGGATAGTCAACCTGGACACATTCAATATAGCTCTCCTATCTAAATGGCTTTGGCGCATCACCACACCGGGAAACTTTATCTGGAAAGAATGGATACTTCAGCTCCACTATCATTCCAACCCTCACTTGGTTCTAACCTTCACCCCTCGCCTAAAACCTTACCCCTTCTGGGCTGGTGTGTTAATATCCATACCCCGAGTCAAGTCTCTATTTCATGTTTCTGTTGGGAATGGATTTTGCTGTCGGTTCTGGTTCGATATTTGGCATGATCAAACTCCCCTCGCCCGCTTGTTCCCCTCCCTATTTTCCCACACAACCCACCATAACTCATATGCTAATGAAATCTATACCTTTGGCCCCGCCTGCCTATGCCCCTCTGCTCTCTTTGACCTTAGCACCCTGAACGAACTCACTTCTACCACTCACCTGCTCTTATCACTCCAGCTCTCTCCCTCGCCAGACCATTATATCTGGGCCTTACCTCCTGCGAAAAGATTCTCAGTTGCCTCATGCTACTCTTACCTCAGTCACCCAGGAAGATCTTTCAGTTTCGCAAGGGTTTGGAAATGCAAACTCCCTCCCCGCATCCTTTTCTTCCAATGGTGCCTCATCCACGCTCGTATCAATACCAAAGATAGACTTAGATGTAGAAATATGCCACTGGACCCTCTGTGAGCTTTCTGCTTGAGGCAAGATGAAACTATTCAACACCTCTTTTTTACATGTGACTTCTCCTACTATATATGGGATGCAACTTGTGCAAATCTCATAGGATACATCCCTGCTCTACACTCATTCTTTGACCACTGGCAATATAACCCTCCTAATAAAGAACTCGACTCCCTCGTCGCCATTTACAGTTGGTGCATCTGGAAAGAATGAAATGCGTTTGTTTTCAACAAACCTAAATGCGTGGTTGACGGAATCTGTAACAGAATCTCTTACTTATTTTTGCTGTGGACAGGATCGGAACGAAGATGGCCTTTCACTTTGCGCCTCCGCCCCGGTGATAATGACAACGAAGACTGACTGGATTCTATGTGAAAGTCCCTCCCTGCTCTCTGCTTGCCCTGCTCTCTATGGGTCTAGATACTATTTCTTATGCTTATTTGGGTTGTATATTGTTTGTACCTCTCTTTGTGTATGCTGAACATGGTTATCTTTTGGCTATCGATCAGGCTTGTTGATCGACTACTACTTACTTATATTATTATATAATCGGCTGTGTAGTCTCACGCTACACACCCGTGTTTTCCAAAAAAAAGTGTAGATGGTATTCCCATAATCCCCCAAAATCTAACACACGAGCTTGTAACAAATCTTCCAAGACTTTTTGAACTCTTTATGTTTGCCCATCAGTCTATGGATGGTATACGATACTCATCTTGAGCTTGGTTCCTAAAATTTCCTGTAAACTTCTCCAGAAATCACAAGTGAATAATGAATCTCTATCACTTACTATAATACTAAGAATCCCATGCAGTCTAACTACATTCTTCATAATAACTTAGCCAAAATAGGTGTCGTCCTAGTTGACTTAACTGGAATGAAATGGGAACTCTTGGTTAACCTGTCCACTACGACCCATATACTTTAATTTCCTCTATTAGATCTTGGAAACCCGTCTATAAAATCCATAGAAATAAAATCCCACTTCCATACTAGAATATCTAATGGCTGAAGTAACTCACTTGGCTTCTAATGTTCGGCCTTTACCCATAAGCCTACATCCCACTTCATTCCTTCCCAGAAGAAACTCCTCTTCATGTCCTGATACATCTTAGTTCTTCCCGGATGAATAGTGAACTTCAAACAATGGCATTCCTCCAAAACTTCCTTCCTAATGTCTCCCGCATTCGGAACACGCAATCTTCCTTTCTTTCTCAACCACTCATTCTGGTCAAGACTAAAATCCTTCAAGTCGTCGTTCTTGGTTCCATCCTTTAACTTCCTGATCCGTTGAACTAATACTGGATCCTCCATCTGTTTAGAAGCAATCTTTTCGATCATCGTCGGTCGAACTTCTAAACATGATAACACTACAGTTTCTCCACTAGATCCAGCTTCAAATCTCCACTATACTCAACATGTCATCAACGCTTCCAAATCTTTCCACTCGGCTATCACTGCCAACACTGCATTCTGATGTTTTCTGCTAAGTGCATCTGCAACTTTGTTGCCTTTTCCTGTTGTGCACCCAATACCAAAATCATAAGCGGCTATGAACTCCAACCACCTCTGCTGTCTCATATTTAACTCCTTCTGAGAGAATAAATACTTCAGTGACTTATGATCCGTGTATAACTCAAATCTCTCCCCTAAGAGATAATGCCTCCAAATCTTCAATGCGAAGATCACCGCAGCTAACTCCAAATCATGAGTAGGATATCTCACTTCATGCGGTCTAAGCTGTCGTGAAGCGTAAGCAATCACTTTACCTTTCTACATCAATACAGCTCCTAACCCAGTTCCACAAGCATCTGTATAGGCTACTAAGTCCTAGTTCCCTTCCGGAACAACTAACATAGGTGCATTAGTCAATAAGTGTTTCAAGCTCTGGAATGCTTCCTCACACTTATCGGTCCAAACAATCTTCACATCCTTTCATGTTAGCTTGGTCACCGGTGTTGCTATCCGCGAAAAATCCTTAATGAATCTTCGATAATAACCAGTTCATCCAAGAAAACTCTTTATCTCTGTCACCGTCTCGGGTCTCTTCCAATTATTCACTGCCTCGATCTTATTCGGATCTATAGACACCCTTTCTATGAGACTACATGACCAAGAAACTTCACTTCCTTCTTCTAGAAATGACACTTCGAAAACATCGTCTTAAGCTGATGCTACCTCAACGTCTCAAGGACCACTCTAAGATGAACTTCATGCTCTCTTTCATCCTTAGAGTATACCAAAATATCATCTATAAATACCAACATGAACCTATCCAAGTGCTCCTGGAAAACTCGGTTCATCAAATCCACAAAGAATGCTGGCGCATTAGTTAGTCCAACCATTCATATGATCCATATCTAGTTCTAAACGCCGTCAAAGGAATACTATCCTCTGCTACTCTAAGCTGATGGAAACCAGTTGCTAAATCCAATTGAGAAAATACCATGGCTCCACTCAATCGATTGAACAAATCATCAATTCTAGACAATGGATATCAATTCTTTATCGTCTTTTCATTCAACTTACGATAATCGATACATAACCTTAACGATCTGTCCGACTTCTTAGCAAACACTGCGGCTGCTCCTCAAGGTGAACTACTTGGCCTAAAAAAATTCTTGCCTTCCAAATCGACCAACTGCACTTTCAGCTCCCTCATCTCGGTAGGTGTCATTCTTCTTGGCGGTCTACTTACTGGTTCTGCTCCAGGTACTAAATCTATCCAAAACTCAATGGCTCGTTTCGGTGGTAGTTCTACTGTAGCTTCAAAAAAATCCGCGAATTCTCTAACAACAAAAACTCGATTCAACTCGTCTTCTACTTCCATAACACCCAACAAAGCATTACCCTCACAACTAGGGTTTTCTACGGTGTATATAATCCGATCACTACAGTTAGGGTGTCTAAGTTATATTATTCTATCATGGAAAAATATCCTAGCAAAGTACTTAACCAATCCATACCCAAAATAATTCCGAACCCTACGAAATCAAACACATGCAAACTGCAAACAAAGGTATGACCTAACAAATCAAACTCTAGGTGGTCACACTTCATCCCAAGTGTCGCATACCCTCCTATCGCATTTGTAACCCTTAAAGAAGTAACTAAATATGAGGGTTCTAGGTTAACCTTATCCACCAAACAACGAGATACAAAAGAATGCGATGCACCAATATCAAACAGAGCGCTAACTGACATACCATGAATCAGAAGCGTACCTCCCAACACAGCTTTTCCTTTTTCCTTTACCGTTGGCCTTGAGGTAGCTGGCTCCAATGCATATACTTTTCCATTCCCATCCTTAGCAGGCTCCTTGCATTGGTTCTTGTAATGTGCAATTTGATCGCAGTTGAAGCACCTGATATTCTTCTTCCCGATCACTTTCTTTCCATCTCCTGAGTGACATTCATTTCCAAAATGCCCTCTCTTGTCACATTTATAGCAGACAACCTCTGCCTTCCCTTTCTTTGCAGCTCCACCCTTCTGAGCTCCTTTCTTATGGAAGAACTTCCTTTTCTGACTCTGCCTCACCTGGACTTCCTTTGCCTTATTTCTCTCTAGAAAAGAAAGCATCTCTTTATACCTCAAACCCATTTCCACTGCAACATCACATGGATCCCCGATATGCGGTAACATTACCCTAGCAAGCTCAGGCTTCAACCCCCTGATGAACTTCTCATTCCTCTTAATCACAGTATCCACCGTAGCATGGCCATATCTTGCTAACTCCTCGAACCTCATCACATACTCAAGCACAGTCATGTCTCCCTACTCCAATTTAGCAAACTTTCTTAGCAGAGCAGACTTTGCAATCTCTGACATAAACCTCTCTCCAAACCTCCTCTTGAACTCAGCCCATGTCATTGTCTCCTCATTAACTCCAACTGTAACGTTGTTCCACCAGTACAGCACTGCTCCTTATAACTGTATCAAAGCGAGTCTTCTCTTCTGCTCATCATTGAGCCCTAGATCAGTGAAAATCCTCTTGCAATGAAGTAGCCAATTCTCTACTTCGATTGCATCTTCAGTTCCGATGAATGGCTTTCCTCCCAACCGAGTGTAATCCCTACTCAGAATAGCATAGTTATTCACCACCAGAGCTTCTTGGTATCCTCCTCCAACTACTCCAGAAGCAATTCCCGCCTACATCATGTTGACAAAGAACTGATACATTGCTCCCATGTGAACTTGCGGGACTCCAGCACCCACATTTCCAGCTTGTGCCTGACCTTGATTCGTTCTCGTATTTGGTCTGGCATTTCCATTTGTAGTGGTGCTTCCCCCTCTAAGGTTAACTCTTCAACTTCTAGCGTCCATTCTGTATTCAAGCCTCGTAAGATACAAAAGAATAGCCTAAGGGAGATCAAAGAATAGAGATATAGCGTATACTTATATATAGCAAGTACAAGTACGTTACTATAGCGTTATCCCATATCCCGATCTTCTCGCTAATTCCTTAGGATTATGTTTTCAAAAATCATTTTAGTTTAAAGTTTTTCATAAACCTATGCTCTAATACCAAGTTGTAACATCCCCTGTCTGGAGGCCCGAAGCTAAGTGCTATAAATGCTACAGTCATCTATATTATTAAATTCCGGTGACCAAATACGGTAATGTTAATGGTATCCATAATATCAGAAGCACTTGAATATGAAATAAAATCATTACAGATTAAAACACTTTTCTGATTACATTTCAAAACAACATTTCATATCCAAGTTACATAATCCCAAACGTTTTCTAGGTTCAGATCAAATATAATTATTACATAAATACGCGAAGAGCGACATATGAAGATGACCCCTTGGTTGACCAGAGTACTAAATAGTCATAACAGACTTAATACAACACAGCGGAAATAAAACAAAACAACTCCTAAATATAGCTAGCATCAGCCTCCTACTCGTCTCAGGAAGCTTTATTCGTCCACCTACTAAAACCTGAAATTCCTCAACCCTCAGCCTACTCAAATCAATTTTGAGCACCCGAGAGTTTAATGGGGAAAACATAAACTTCAAGTCAGACATAAAAGCCTGGTGTGAATAATACTATCCATCTCGGTTATTAGATATTAGGTGAAACCACGCCGCTTAGCGGAATGGGTTTCCCCCCACTAATATCCTTTTACAACATATCTTTTGCAAATCTTAATCCTACAACCAAACTGGTTAAACAATAAAGCAATATCATGTAAGCATATAAATCAGATAACAAATGGACTATCTATCCGAACACTATAGTTTTGTTTGGCTAACTACTAACCTTTGGTTGACTTAGGCTTACCGGACAAAATAAACAAATAATCTAACTTATGTTAGATACTTTTCTTCTGGACGGTCTGTCCCTAACTTAGTTCTCCCAGGGTCAACTGATCTTAATGGTTATGCGGGCTCACCAATAACCTATCTCTTCTCTATAGATTCCTTTCTGCGTGTAACATTATTTTAGTCTTACCTATGACAAAGCCCTACACACTGGAATTTTAGACGTATATTAGCTAGGGGCTACTATCTAAAGTATAGGGCGCGACCCTATACCAGTCCTCTCTAGTATTCTAATATCTTAGTCATTTTACTTAGGGCCATCTACCCATAAAATTTTCCTTGAAAACATTTTCTCTCAAATTGATTTAAACCTTTAAATCATACTTTAAACAAGGAAAATATACTCTATGCTTTACTCAAATCACCTTGCCATGTTATATATACTTTACACAAAACTTTGTTGATGAAAACATTTAAACTTTTGAAAGTACCCCTTTCGAATACATTGAAAGTACCCCTTTCGAAACCAAGTAACTACTTCGCTTTATAACTTTAGGCCAAAAGGCCAAAAATACCTTTCGAAACCATTCTTAATCAACCTTTCGAAAACATTGAAAAACCTTTTTTTCAAAAGCTTTAAAACTTAGACATCCTCTTATCAAAATACTATAAACATTGCCTTTCGAAAACATTGGAACCTTCCATTAAAACTTTTCAAAACAATTGGGGAACCACCCCCTTCGAACCTTTATCTTAAACCTTTCGAAAGCACTAAATTCTTTTCATAAATTCAAACCTATCGAAAGCATTTGCGTTCAAATAAAACGTGCGGAATAACCTTTCGAAACCATTAGAAACTATTCCTTTCGAAACCTTTTAGGTTTAACTTTCAATAGAACAAAAGAGTCATACCACAACAAAGTCAAAAGCACTCTTCTGAAAGCTATTTCCTAAGTAAAGAAGTGATGGTGTCAAAACCAACCCTTCGAAAGCATTGGAGAAGTGGCTACGTTTTAAAAACAAGGTAATCCTTCCGAAACCATTTGCTTCGAAATGTGGAAAGCGGCAGCAAGGGGTTTTGACCCCTTCAAAAGCATTTACTTAAAACAAAAAGGCGCAACCTCTTTTGAAACCATTCCTTTAAAAAAAATTAACCCAGTCGAAAGCTAACCAAATCGAAAGCATTCCTTTCGAAAGCAAAGAAGGCGCATTTTCATTTAAACAATGTAAGGCTTCGATCCCTTCGAAATCCCTTGTTTCGACCCAGTACTTTTCGCCTATGTCCAATTCACCACGTACCAAGTCTTTGATACCCTGTGCTTTGGTTTCGATGGAGATGGAGGCAGAAGTAAGGTGTCGAAGGCTAGGTGCCGAAAGTGGCGAAACATGAAAAAAGCATGTATAAACTGATTTTTCACTTTTTAAAGCAATTCTTTTCAACTAACCTACCTTGTGTGTCAAAACATGATTGGTTGCTAATTTCTTTTCTAAAAGTACTGCCGAAATTTCTGAAATAAACAAATTAAATTATTTACAAAATGCCCCTTCTCCTTTTATAAATATATAAAACATTTAAGTCTCATACCTTAAATAATTTTATTTACTTATTAAAACACTTAGGAAAAATCTATAAAAATTCCCCTAAATCATTTTTAATATGTTCTCTAACATATATTAATTTCTAACCCAAAACATACATATATTAGCTGTAACTAATTTTAAACCCAAATAACCATTTTCTTTACTAGAAAATTAATATTAAATCCACATTAATTTAGAAAATTATGAAAATTGAAAGTCATCTCTAAAATATCATTTCTGACCTTATTCTAAATCGTGAGGCATTTGGATGCCATTTAATAGAGTTTTCACATTAAAATATATCATAAAATTAATATGAATTAGCATAAACCATCAACAAACATATATATCCATTTTAAAAATAAAAAACATGGCAAAACCTTGTAAAAATAGTTCGGATTTAATATAAAACCGAAAACAATCAAAAACATGAGATGTAGTCATTATTCACCTTAACTTTGTGATTAAGGAGTTGAGATTTGAGAATGGTTTTGAATTGATTAAGCTTGCTTCCTTTGATTGCTTTATCTTCTTCTAGTTCTTCCTTAATGGTGGCCGACCTCTAATGTTTTGGTTTGTGAAAATGAATGTTTGAATTGAATGGGCATGATGGTTTTAGGGTATTAGAACATGTTTTATTCCTACTTTGCCCCTTAACTATTTGCCTTACCTATTTTATTTTAGTTCCCCTTTAGTTCTTTTGTCATATAGCACGGCTACCTTTCTATTAACACAAGTCTCAATCCCCTAATCATCACATTATTTTAGTTTATTTAACTAATTATACATCTTGAATAATGTTAATCAAAATTAGGATCGTTACATCGCTTGATCATCGTGACTTCACGAGCATATCATCCACATACACTTCCATCATTTTTCCAATCTGGTCTTTAAACATCCTGTTGACTAAGTGCTGATAAGTAGCTCCTGAATTCTTTAATCCAAACGGCATTACTACATAGCAGTACAATCCAACATTGGTAATGAAACTAGTGTGCTCCTGATCGGGAATATGCATTGGAATTTGGTTATATCCTAAGTACACATTCATGAAAGATAGCAATTTGTGTCCAGTGGTTGAATCCACCAACTGGTCGATCCTCGTAAGGGGAAACTGTCTTTTGGACACACCTTGTTCAAATCTGAATATTCAATGCATGTTCTCCACTTTCCATTTGTTTTTTTCACAAGTACATGATTAGATACCCATTTGGGGTAGATAGCATCGCGGATAAACCCGTTGTCTTTTAGTCTATTCACATCCTCTTTGAGAGCGGCAGATCTCTCCAGACCCATGCCTTATCTTTTTTGCTTCATCGAGACATGCCTTGGGACAATATTCAATGCATGGCTCACAATGGCAGGCAAGATCCCATACATGTCAGAGTGAGTCCAAGCGAATACGTCAAGATTCACTCGGATAAATCCAGCAAGTTCTTTCTTCATCAGAGGGCTGAGCTGTGATCCGATCTTTAAGACTCGTGATGGGTCATCGTGGCTGACCATGACATCAATTGTCAGCTCAGCCGGTGCAGCCTTGGTCTCTTTAGGCTCCTCTTTATCATCTCTCAGATCCATATCTCTATATGACTGACTATGGCGCCCGATCCATGGCTCAGGCACTAGTTGTCAATCTTCGGTGGTTCGGATACGGACAGTCTTGTCCACACCCTTACCTTTTTCTCTGCACCTCTCAACTCAGCTACATAACAGGCACGTCTGGTCGCCTGATTGCCATGAACAACTCCAACTCCATTATCTGTCAGAAACTTCAAAGTCAAACACCATGGGGCAAGATCTACCCGGCATCGGCTAGGGTCCGTCGACCCAGAAAAACGTTGTAAGGAGACTTAACATCCAAAACAACAAATTGCAAGATCCGCACTCTCCTTCGTTCTCCTTCTCCCAACTCTACAGGTAATTCCACATAACCAACAGCTTCAGTTGTAATATCGTTAAAACCGTGTATATGAGCTTTAGATAGTTTTAAATCTTTGGCTTCCATCCTCATCTGGTCATAAGCTTTTTTGAAAATTATATTTACTGAACTTCCACATTCAATCAATATCCTTCGCACCAAAGCGGGGCCAATGATGGTCGAAATGACCATTGGGTCAATCGTCGGAGCCTCTACCTTATCTGCATCCCTGTTCCTAAACACAAAATAATCCGTCATCGTACGTTGTTGTTTTGCCGGAGCTCCATCTTTCGTATTCGAACAACATTCAAAATCCACATGCCCAATCACTCTAGCATAGCGCTCCATCTCTTGCCAACTCTTATCTGTTGGGTGCGGTCCTCCGACTATTTATTTATCACCAGTCTTCCACCAGTCCGCGCAGGTTCCTCAACCCTACGCGGCGCTTGTCCTCGGTTGGGGTCAGATGTCCCTTGCCCGCCATCCTGCGAGGCTTTCACAAACTGTTGTAATTTCCTTTCTCAAATTAGTTTTTCTATAACATCTTGGAGATTCCTGCATTCATTTTGTATTATGCCCGTAACACTCATGAAATCGACAATATTTCTCGGTATGTTTATGCTTCTCTGTTGATTCTTTTGGAGGCGCCTTCCTATATTGCATGGTCTTGCAAGTAGACAAATAGATATTCTCCAATGACGTATTCAATGGCATGTAAGTATTATACATCGGAATCCTAGGCTTCTCTCTTCTAGAATCCCTTTTACGTTCTCGGTTCCTATCTCCGCTTCTCTTTTGCTGATTTGGTTTATTCGAAACATTCACTTGGACTTTTCCAGAACTATCATCAGACTGTTTTATAGCGATGTTACTCTGCACTCCCTCTCCACTTGGCCCCACATCATTCTTTTTTCTGGAGGACTAGCTTCCTCCTTTCTCAAATACTGTGCCGCCTTTGCGTAAAAGTGCTCAAAGTTGGGGGTGGCTTACCGACCAACCAATCGCCAAAATCAGACCTGGATCAATCCCTCTTGTGATGGCCGTGAGTATCGCATCGTGATTCAGATTACTGACCACCGTAACTGCTGTATGAAGTCTCTCCAAATAATTTTTCAACAACTCTCCTGGAGCTTGAATCACGCTGGAAAGGGACATCACATCTTTGGGACGAGTTGCGTCCATCAGGAACTGCTCCACAAACTTGGTTGTCAAATCATCGAATCTAGAAATTGATCGTAGGGGTAGTCTTGTGGACCACATTGTTGCTATTCCGGAGAGAGTTATGGGAAATCATCTACACTTGGTTGCATCATCTGCTCATGCAGAATCCATCAGCCAGTCGTATCTCATAATATGCTGCCTGGGGTCGATTTTTCCCTCGTAGGCAGGCACTGATGGCATGTTGAACCTCCCCAGATATTCCACATGGAGAACATTATCAGTGAACGGGGTATGGCTTCTTGAGATTCCCCAGTCATCGTTAGTCAAGCCCTAGCTCTCTCTTACCAACTGTCTGACCATTGCCGATAGGTCCGGCGTTTGGATGGTTGGTGCCAAGCGGTGGTCGTGCTCCACCTCATGTGAATGGTCTGGTCGATGTCTGCGGGCCGTTGTACATTCATTTCATCATCATTCTGGGGAAGTACCTGGTCAGCATTTAATCGAACTCCATCATCCAAACCAACCACCGTATCTCTGGTTTGAATCCAAGCATGCATAGGTAAGTTTCCTTCTCAAGCAGAGGGATCAGCACTGATCGTTCCTGGCAGATCACGATGGTCTGCCTGTTGATGCCCTAAAGTTTTTGCATGGTACCCGTTAGTTTTGCGATGCCTATGTCTATGATACCCATCCGATGAACTAGAGCTCTCTGATGCCGAATAATAGGTGGGATCCCTCCTAGCTTCCCCCGCTGCTGCTGATTGATTTAGTTCATCAAGTTAATATTGATCTGAATTTGTTGATTTAGTTGTCGACGACACTCCATCAGCTCTCTTATTAAATTACAAAATTCATCTCTTGTAATAGAATCAGTGGGATTCAGAACTTCAACCGGATCTGCATTCACATTTGTTGGTTGATTACTTAGGTCTCCTTGCTGAATGCTAGTATTCTCATTTCCTTCCACGTTCTGATAAGTAGATCTAGTATGTCTCACCAATATTGGTAGCCTTGCTTAGATTTCAACAAATCTGAGTAGTATTTACAATTTCTTGAAGATAATTGCAGATCTCCATTAGGGGATTTATCCAATCCAGTAGCAACAAAGTGATCCAAGTAAGCTGAGAATCAAGTCTCTCGATGAAAGCACCAAAATGTTTACAACTAAATTGGTCACAAACACCCAAGAATAGTTTTTTGTAGAGAAGTAAGTGAAGAAAAACAAAATTAAACTGAGTGGATAAATCAATAGGTAACAGAGAATAAGCAGTAATCAGGGACACAAAGATTTATAGTGGTTCGGCGTTGTATGCCTACGTCCACTTTTAAGGTTATCCTTTATTAATCACTTTTTAATTTGATTACAGCAGTAGTAAATAACATACACTTGATTACAATGGAGCCTAGAGTAACCAGCAGCGTAAAAGATCCTCCAAATGAACCATAAGGCATGTATTTATAGGGAGAGACGATGAGACATTTCGCTAAGATTTTGGAAGAAGGCACTCTAAGTCCATAGGGGCCCACCATAACGATCGGTGGCCCTAACTTGATATCCTGGAATGATCGGCCAAAGTTTAGCCGATCGTTATTTTTTGTCTCCAATTTACATGCGATCATTTTTGGGGGGAGGGGTCCCAAATGCCTCTTGAACTCATCCCTAAAATATGAAGTCAATCTGAGTTATAGATTACAAGATATGGATCAGTCTTTGATACACTTGGAACGTTTACCGATCGTTATGAAGGTTCGGCCAATAACGATCGGCCTAAAACAATTGGCCATCTTCAAATCTCAAGATCTTGATGCGCGATTGTTTCTGTAGGCTCCACTCTTCAATATTCTGATGCTTTGAAAGTTTCAAGTGATTTGGCTTTATGGATTTTGAGATACTGATCGATCTCGGCCGATTTGAGCTATTTTATATATCGTTCTCGATCGATCCATATAAATCCTTGCTTTGTCCGTAACTCGAGCATACGAACTCCGATCGACTCCAAATTTGAAATATAACTTCACGGGGCTATACTAGTCACTCCATGCTGATTGCACCTTGATTGGGACCTGGTCCGAATCTATTCGACCATTGTCCATAGTATTGTATATAATCGATTCCTAAGGTTGATAACCATCGTTCCTAGCCAAGTCGATGATATCGAGGCCTTGCCAAAAGGCGGGATAACAACTGGATTACAAAGGAACACTTCAAAGGATTCAACTTCATCATTTACTGGCTTAAGGTGTTGAAGGTTTCCTCTAAATCTCATACATGTGTCAAAGTAGTTTTAGACTTGGCTAACATGTCATTGAAGTAAACATCAACATTCTTACCAATTTTGTCATTGAACATCATGTTAACTAACCTTTGATATGTTCCCCCACGTTCTTCAATCCGAATGGCATGACCTAATAATAATACGACACTTTATTAATTACAAAGCTCGTATGTTCTTGATTCATTCAAACATGGCTATTTGATTATATCCGGAGTATGTGTCCATGAATGTTAGCAGCTAATGCCTGTAGGTCGCATCAACTAACTGATCTATTCATGGTAATGGAAAGCCATCTTTTAGATAGGCTTTGTTGAATTTTATGAAGCCTATGCAAGTTTTCCACTTTCCATTGGACATTTTTCACCAGAGCTAGATTTGCTATCCACTTTGGGTAGTGCACTTTTTGAAGAAATCCGCTTTCTTTTAATTTCTTGATTTCTTCATGAAGAGCATTGTATGTCTCCTGGTATAGGGTGCGCTAATTTACCTAAATGGGTGTGCATTGGGATCTATATTTAGAGCGTGATAGATTATTGTGGGGTGATACCTTTCATATTCAAATGGGCCCAAGCAAAGACATCATGGGATTTCTTTAGGAAATTGATTAATTCGGCAAGCAATTCATCACTTAGTTTTTTCGATCTTTATGATTTGGGTTGAGTCGAAAGGATCTACTTGAATGTCCTCCAAATCATCTATTGGCTCTAGATCCTTAGTTTTCATTCCTAAATGAAAGTCAACTTCATCTACAATTCTTTGGGATTTTGGTTAAACTTTTCCTTTTTGGAAAGATGAAGTATCCGATGGAAACTATGTGAAAATAGACCTGTATTCATCCATTCCAAAAATGTGCAAATAATCTCTTTAGCTTTTCTTGCAAACACTATGGTCGGGATATGACCTATTTCAGAATCCGCCTTGGAATTTAGTTCTGATGTAGTTTATTTAACTGGCTTGTTGTCATTTTTATTTGAATCAAAGGACACAGTGGTATTATTTCGAACAATTTTGTTGTTGGGATTCTAGGTTACATTATATAATTCGCTAGCTAATAATTTCCCTCCCCTCGCACTTACAGCTCCTATGGAGGTGTGAAACTTCAAAAGAAAATCTTTTTGGGAGATAACCATCCCATCCCTATCAATGTAGGTCTCCATAGGAAGGCATTATATGGAGACTGCTAATCTATAATGAGGATTCTTGCATAGAAAGATTTATGCAGCAGTGCAGCTCCCACAGTGACGAGAAGTTGGGCCACTCCTACTGGACCATATGTTGTATGGTTGAAGTCAGATATTGGCTTCGACTTAGTTTCAAGATCTTAACTTAAAGACCCATTTTGATATATATTGTTTTGAAGAAAACATTCACATAGCTCCTTGAATCTACAAAAACTTTCTTTATTGCATAGTCGGAGATATGCACGGTTGTCACACATAGTTCGTTGTTCAGTACGGGCTTTCTGCACATACCTCCCCTATAGCTTTTTGCTTTTGGCTTGCTAGGTGGGGTCCCCCATGTATATAATTGGTGAGGGCATTGGGATTTTCCACTAGGTCTTCATAGGGACTAGGATACTGGTTCTATGCATGAGTGATTAGAGTGTAGTTTTGGCAAGTTCCCAGATAACCTTCCTAAATGAGCTTTTCAATTTCATTTTTTATATGATGGTACTTATTCGTATGGTGCTCGTTCACTTGGTGGAACCTATAACATGTGCTTCCTTTGTTCAGTTCGGCTTTCTTCCCTTTATTTAGGATGTTGTATGCTAATTACACCCAGTCAGTTCGTAGATCTAGCCTAGAGAATGAATGATTGGTTTTTTGTTGCAAAATTAAATTCTTTTGGCCTTTTTGCAGGTGGGTTGTTATATGCTTATGCCCCTTGCTTTCTATCATAGTTCATTGGTGCAGTTCTTTCAATAGACATCCCTCAAGCAATTTTTCCTATTCGGTGCATATGTACCCATCGGCCCTTTAGTAGAATGCCTTCATGCTCCTACATGGTTTTTTGCTATTTTTATTTCACATGTTTGTGTGTCCTTTAATCCAGAATGGGCAGCCATCAATAATGGTTCCTCACTGGTAACCCAAATCCTCATTGCTTCTTCTTTGAAGCATTTAATAAAAATGTGCAAGCTTTCATCTTCTCTCTACTTAACCCGAGATAAAGTATATGGATCTGGGGAACTTTCCCTTTCCACATGGAACTGTCTATGGAAGTCTGTAGACAACTGCACCCAGGAATGCATTTCTTCTCACGAATATCTTCAAAACCATCTAGAAGCTGCTCCTGCAAGGTATACAAAGAACAATTTACAGTGATCCACCCTTCCCACCTTCTAGATGTCCATATAATATTCAAATATACACAAGTGGTCATCCGGGTTTGACAACCCGTCATACGTTCTAATGGTTGGTCCCTAAAGCTATCAAGGAGGTTTGCCTCAATAATTGCCTTACTAAATGGGGATAAATACTCCTCCTTCCTTCCTTATCGCTCCATTCATATATCTTAGCTAGCTTTTTTATACGGGCTTTAAGCTCCTGTGTCTCCGCGTTTTTCTCGTTTACACATGATGAGCCATTTTTCTAAGTTGAGCTAGCTTTATTCATGTCTGGTACTGTTTGATTTTTATTCATTTCTAGCAATAATGGATTGATATTTGCTGATTTTCCCTTGATGTGTGGATTTATTGGGACCTTATTCTTTGCCTTTGGTCCCAAGCTAAGTTGTCCAACATCACCATTCTCATTAAAGAGAGTGTTGTGTTTTTCCCCTGCTTGCACTTGTTATGCAGCAGGGAAAAGATGGTGGTGAGCTATGGAACTATGAGAATTGGACGATCTGGTTGGTTTTGGGCTATCAGCTTCTTAATGATGGTCATCCTTTCGTTGATCTGGACCACGAAGGTATTAAGGAAGTCAAGGATAGGTTCAGTGACTATTTTTTGTAGCAGACAGGGAATTTTTGAAGAGGGAGTAAAGGTTTTATTTCCTAGCTTCCAAGCCAAGTGTTTAGGTTCTTATTAAGAAGGGGTTGAGGAGTTTTTAGGTTATGATTTGTTGGGGTTGTCCTCCTTATAGTGCCAAAAATGTTAATAATATTTCTCGTCTCATAACAACCAATTAATTATGAAGCAATTGCAATGCTGAACGCATTCCGTAATTGAGAAATAACATATTTAAGTGGTATTAAATTTTCCTTATGGTGGTAATTATCTCTGTATGCTTACATAATTAGAAAGTTGCACCTTAACTATTTGTTAAAACATAAGTCTAATTTATTTCTAATTGAGGTAAAAACGGAAAAAGATATCTAATACTAGAAAAAGCAAGTAAAATGCAGGAGAAGTAAAGGACATGGAAATTTACATGGTTAAGATTTCAAGGAATCCTACGTCCACATGTCAATCTTTGCCTATGTATTTATTTCTAGTACAAATTTTTTCTAATAGCAGAGAGAGTTCAAGAAAATTTAGTATAGATTTAAGAGAATGTTTAAAAGGTCCCTTTCCTTACTACAGTAACCTTCTATTTATAGTGATGTGATATCACATGGATCGCTAACCCCTCTAATTCTTCATTGCTCCTCCACCATTCGATCCCTCTATATATCTTTAATCGTGGGCTCGATGTTTTGTGCATAGATTGCTAACGTAGATGAAGGTAAGGGAAAATTCTTTAGAATGGAAGAATTAGTTGAAGGCGAAAATTTGGAATTTCAATTTAGGCTGGAACATTGGACTTTGGGGTTCTTGGGAGATTAACCGTTGGGTTCGCCCTTAAGACTGTGCCTAGCTAGCTTATGACACTATGACTTCATGTCTGTTCTTGATTGGTTTGGTTCCCCTTGAACATAGTGGCAACATCCTTATTTATTGTTGTGTAGTTCCCTAATTGATGATATGCAAGCTTTGAGGAGATGATGGCTTGGACCTAAGGATGGCATTAGCCTTGGTCTTAGAAAGATGTTGAAGCAGATATTTATGAGGTGGCGATGTTGATTCTGAGGAGATGGTGAAGTTGGCGTATAAGTGAAAGGTTGTTCAGACATCAAAGAGAGCATAGTTTGGATTTTAGTTGGACGGTGGTGCAATCTTTGAGTGGAGTGTCATTGCAGTCTTGGAGGAGGTAGTGATGGAAGTCATGCGAAAGCATCGGCGTAGACTTTGTCTTCTGCAGATAGATGAATCACTTGTGTTTGCTTTTATTTGTAGGCAATGCCTGCTTGGTCACTTCTTAAAGGGATGACGTTTTTATTTGCTTCCTACTGTATGCGGTTGTAGTGTCAATGCATTTTTCTTATAGAGGTTACGTTACCCTTTTCTGATCCAATTTAGTTCATGTAGCGTTCGTGGTTTTGGCACATTGTTGATTACATATGGATACATATTCGTCTAAGGGTAGTTTGCTAGGTTTTGAAGGTGTCTAGCTTTGTCTAGTTTCCACCTTTTGCTGATCCCATGACTGAATTCTCCTTTTTTCTTTCTCCCTTTGATTGCGCAGTTCTAGCTATGCTTATCTTATTGACTTACACTACATATGTTTAGAAGAGAAAATTGGGTGTAACAGTTTCAAGTCTAAACATATCAAGAACATGATATTGAAATATTTATTGGGATTAGTGTATATAAGGCTGTCCATATGATGGATGGTGAATTACTCGTAACAATTAGAGGCAACCAAAGTTATATATTTTTGGTTGTTTGGTACAATTACAGAACGAATCATTGGTAGTCTTCTATTGCTTAAATTTCAAATGAAAGATTGTATGTGATGATGTGCAGTAGTTTTTTAACTTGAGAATACTATGATTCTTAAGTTTCTAAACTATACTTTGATTATGGCTAATCATATGACAATATGGTTGTATTAAGGTCATAGTTAGGTATAAATTGAGCTACCTAGAGTGATGTATTGTTCAAGAGTGAATCTGTGTCCTTTGAATAGAAGGTTAGTATCACCATAGTTAGTAGTTAAAGTAAAGTCGAAGTCTTTGGCTAGAGCAAACCAATTAATTAATAATTGTTATCAGGTTGAATCATGGACTTTAATGTTGGACTTTGCAATTAACTAGGGATATTAATAAAAATTTATCCATCTATAAAGCTCCAAATATCTAAAAGTGGTACATCAATGACAAAGAGAAAACACATATAATATATCGTTACTTAAGGGTGTTACTTTAAAAGATAAGAAATTGGATTTCACGTAGATAATCTGTAAGCAGCTAAACTCATGTCCACTACTATACATCGACAAAGTTCGTACAAACTTTAATATTTAAATAGTTTAAATATTATTGATGGCTAAGTTCACACTTGGAAGTCACACGACCGTAACTTTCAGTTTGTGACCAAAAATAACTTATGGAAATAATTTGTAAAAGTTATAATTATTACCACAAAAAATTAATGTAATGGTTATATTAATTAACTTATTGTTATTTTTCATTATTACTAATGGGCCTAAAATTAATCAATAAAACATATAATTATATATATAGTTAATTACTTTTTAGGCCAAAATAGTGATTTGAATATAATTATTATATATATAATTTTAGTAGTTGACTTTTTTCAATTTTTTTTAAAAATAGGTGGACCAAAATAAATGTAGGTATGAATTAATTAATTAGGTTTAATTAATTAAGTGGGATAAGATCTCCTTTATAATTGGTCATACCTTAAATAGCGAATCTCGGCAAGATAAATGTCTCATTTGACATAGAAAGAAATTCATTTCCACATCATAGAAATAAATTATAACTCAGTGGTAGACTTTGCAACTCCAACATAAAGTTAGAAAATTATTCTCTCATACATGAAACTGATAGCTTAAGGTGTATTCAACTGTTAGGACATGTTTTAAATAAAATTTCAAATTATGTTTGACCAAAATTGATTTTAGAACTGTTTTAAATAAGTTGTTTTAAATTTTTGTTTAAAAAAAACATGTGTTTGCACTCTATGTGCATGGCTTGTGCATGTTCCTATACATCAACACTAGTCAAGGTTAGGCGCATAAGACACAATTCATCTCGTGACGACAGTGATTATGCTCGACATTAGACAGAGAGCCGAATCTTATCCCATATACAAGCAGCGCTAATGAACGTGATGACATCAAAGCCAATTCGATGCTGATTGGAAAACATAGGGATTTGGTAATGAACATTGAGGTTAACCTTGAGAACACCGTTGAACTTGCCTCAGAAAGGTCGTTGCATTGTTAACGGTCATGACCGCAACCATCGCGTCAAGCAGTGGCGAAAATGGTCGAAACTATTGTCTCAGGTGGCAAATAATTATTACATTAATATTGTTTGCAAAATAACCCTATAACTTGTAAACATCTTAACTCTCGCATATGAACTTTTTTTACACACAACTTGTATTGTTGAGTTTATAATTAAATTTTGAACACATTGACATCATCTGATAGTAAATTATACACTTATTTCTAGTTAGGCAAATTAATTATTATAATATTAATATTATCATTAAATATTTACACATCAACACCATTAATCAAAGTTAATATATTAAGACATTATTTGTTTGATTCAAATATGATATTCTAATCAAGACGAATTTTAAACATTAATTTATAAAATATTAAATTTGAATATGTGATATTCGATCATATATATTAAACTATTTTTATTAGCTACCATCATTTAGATATTACATATTCAAAATTAAAAACTATATACATACATACATACATACATATATATATATATATATATATATATCTATGTGTGCGTGAGCTTTTATATGAAAAATATTTTATTATTAGTTTAAATTAAATATTTAAAGAGATATATTTTATTTGATAATAAACTATTTTGTTAAATATTTTGAATAAATGATGACATAATAAATCAGATTAACACTATTAATATATACAATGATAATAAAAAATATTTTAAAATTTAAATCAAAACCATCCAATATGACATTGAATATGATTTAATATTATCGACATTTTCCATGATAGCATCATAAAAGATCTAATACATAATGAACTAAAAAGGAAGTTCTTTGAAATTTCCCCCTTCCGCCCTACTACTCGATGGATTTTTTCAAAATTTTCCCATTTTACCTTACTTCCAACCCACCTAATCTAATATGGAGAGCATACACTAGTCTCAACGAATGTATCAATAACCCATTCTCTGTACATCTTGATTAGGAATAACTTAAAGATAAGTATTTTATTTTCGAATCGATTAAATAATTTCCCTAAGAATTTTATAACTTTATTTAATGTATTCATATAATTACTTATAACACAATACAATAATACATACAACAGAATACAAAACCGAAATATTCTTTATTTTGAACAAGATTTTCATATGAGAGTTAAGTTATATAACAAATTATACATATAATTGCTCCTAAGACACAGCCTTAAGTTTGTCAAATAGTAGAGTCACTATTATATATGCATGTTATAATATGTGTTGTTTAAATAGTAGAATCACTACAATGTATTACCTGACTTGTTGGTGTAGGGATAGACAAGATGAGATATCATTACTATTACTCATAGACCCTTGGTCACGGTTTTTAGATGTATAAAGATTTCATGTATATACGGTAATTAGAGATAGTCCCCGCATAAGAATTTTGTTTGATCCTTGTTTTCTTTACTGTTTCCTTTTGGATAACTTTTGATTATTCTCACGAGTAGGCCAAGAGTAAAGTATTTGGGGGACATATTAACAGGACAGTTGAATCTTCGGAAGCATGGAGACTGTGATATTCGGTTATTAATTTATTTATTTTTACGCTATAGACGTTATTTGTATATGAGGCCATGTTTTGTATTTGATGTATCATTCGATACTAAGTTTGTATTGAGATGGTGTATTCCGATTAGATTGTTATATCTCATACCATGTCTTATATAAACGTCTCTTATATTTTATGTGCATGTATATCGGTATGATGTGTATTATTGTTCCATTGTGAGATTACATTGATATATCATGCAGGATAGTGTTGTCAAAATTTACAGATGGTTTGTCATTTACGGTATTCAAAATCATGTAGTTGTTTAGCATCGATTCAAGATATCTTAAATGGTGGATTGTTAGATGGTAGCCACTTATGCGCTCTAATGTTGATAATGATCCTATTAAAGATAAATATTATTAAAGTTTTTGCAAAATAATGATATAAAAATATATACCTAGAAGTTGAATATTTTAAAATTTGTACAATCGAACTGAAATTTGTAAAATTTTAGGTTCAAAATTGAAACATAAACAGTTCTACTAATAATTTCAACTTCTAGTTTTAAAAATAAAATAAATTGTTCATAATTTTGAAAATTTTAAATTCTATTTTGAATACAAATGTATAACTAATCAATCAACCATTAAGAGTCTTTAATAAGACAAATATTGTTCATAAATATATAAAGGTACATAAATAAAATACTAAACATATGTTTAAAATGAAACCATGAAGAAATTATATTTAAACGGATATATTTAAACAGAACTGTAGTATCAAAACTAAGACAAAGAGTTGAACAAATAACAGATATATGTTTGCATGTGAAGAATATGTATTAACAAAGTCATATGGTATTAAGATCATGAAATTGAAAATATACGAATAAATGTAGTTTTTGTTACAATCAAGTTGAATTCGTGACTATCTGAAGTTAAAAATGTATTTTTAGCAAGAACATGATTCCCGTTTGCTATTTCCTAAAACAATTTTTAAGTAAGATTCAAACTTGAAACCTTACAGAGTCATTTTTAAAGTTTACGTTCATAAAAAAACATGACACTAAAGATATTAGGAAAATTGGTTCAAAAATTATTGTTGTTATTCTATTGTTGTTACTACTACAATTATGGAACACATATAGTGTAACATAATGGTAAAACATAAGATCTAGGTGAAAGATCGAGACTTCCAATACAATAGGTGTACAAAATTGTTGCACTTGCAAAAGTTGGTAATGTTTAAAAATCGGTGCATAAAGAGAGTGAGTGTGTATATGAAGTGACAAAAGAGAGAAAGTATACTTATTTAAATTGGAACTTGTGATGGAAATCAAGGGACTAGAGGTGTAGCCAAGTTGAGATGTAACTGATCCTTGCTCATATATAGACATACGCGCACGCGTACTTAATATTTTTATAGAAATGATTGCTACGAAATCTAATGCAACTATTAGAAACGGAAAGTAGCTAAATCATTAAAGATGTTTTAACGAAATAGTGTGGATAATGGATATTAAAAAAAGATGGAATTAGTTTAACCGAAAAAACCTAAGATCGACTTTAGACTGAATGACACAAGTTTTAAAGTCAAGTTTGAAGGACAATGAATGATATATTAATATAGCATTAGATAAAACAGAATGCTATATTAAACTAACATCGGATAAACATATATAATGCTAAATTAGACTAGCATCGGATGAACTATCATAGATGAACTAAAATAACTATCATTTATACAGTTAAAGAAATATTAAATTAATATATCATTACACATCTATAATGTAAAGTTCATATAGCTTTGCACATATACAATGCTAAGTACATTTATCATTCATTTTCATAATTCATATATATTTTTTTAATCTGAATGCTATATTAATATAGTATTCAGTGCCATTCGGACTAAATTTTAAAACATCTATTGTTCATCCAAAACTGTGGTTGAAGTTTTTCATTCTTTCTATTTTTCTGATTAAAAAAATTGCTAATCAACCATTACCTTTTGTTTTTGATGAAATATCTCAACCACTCATTTCACTTTTAGTTACCATTCAGTCCAATGAAATGATAATTGAACAAATGACCGTGATCATCATGGTAATTCTAGGTTCAAATAAATAAGATCGCCTATATTGATTTTTGTTCACCATAAGGTTCCAATTCAAATACATCTTTAGTAAAATTCAATTTTCATAGACCGTCCACATTCAATTGATGAATGACTGATTGTGATACAATAGAGATTTCATATCTCATTTGCTGTTCTATTCCATTCTATTGACCACAACTATTTTATATAGGCCCATAAACAAAAATTATCGATTCAACCATATTACGGGCCGGAGTCTTCTCTAATAAAAATTTAACGCCTGAACTTCAGATGAAAATGTAAAGTTCGAGTTAAGAACCAGTTTAGCGTATAATGGGCCTGTTAGTCCAATAGAAAATAATTTCATGCATTGCATTTTATAAGTGAATAGGTGTCAATTTTATATTGTAACACTACAAATTTGGAAACTTTCCGTATATATCTCTACCAATTCAGAGGTTATATATCGAGATTGATTGATACGCAAGATCATTAGTCACAAATTCTCCAGTTACGTTTCTTCTTCCCTGGTCCATATTTACTTCTAACAATGGTACTCTCTCTTTTCTTTTTTGCCATTCTTTTTTTTCCTTAATGAATTAACTAAATAGAAATCGTTTCTACAAAAAAAAGTAGGTTGCAATCTGTTCATGCATCATATCATGTTAGCTCACATCTAATTCCAATATCGTATTTCATTTCGTTGGTTTAGTAGTCCAGACCTTGACTTTGTTAAGAGTTGATCCTGTTTATTACTTTATTTACATTTGAGAATCTGAGAAGTATATTTCTGTTTTTTCACGAAGATAAAAAAAAAATCCTTTTTTTTTGTTTGAAAAAGAACTTAAGCAGGTATGTTCATGTTCATATCTTAACCCGAGAAGTGCTGCATGTTTCAATTTCATATGTAAGGGGATAATATAATGATTTTGTACAAATTCGATTTTTTTTTCCTTCTTTAGTCAGTGCCCTTGACATATATATATAAAATGCAGGTATTCTCAAGGCCATACCGCTGCAACTCAACCACCAAAGTGGAACTGGAACAAGGCAACAAAATTCTGCTCCCTTCATCTGCTCTCATTTCCCTTTTATCTCTTGATAACATGAGGTACCCGATGATGTTCCAACTGGTCAACCCCAGCACCAACAAAATGGCATACTGTGGAGTCCTTGAATTCACCTCAGAAGAAGGCACCATTACCCTGCCTAAATGGATGATGCAGACCTTGGATTTGGAAGATGGAGGAATAGTGCAGGTGATGAACGTGGCTCTGGTGAAGGGCACATACGTGAAGCTGCAGCCCCACAGCAAGGACTTTCTGGACATTGCCAACCCCAAAGCTGTTCTCGAGAGGACCTTGAGGAATTATGCTTGCTTGAATGCAGGTGGTAGTATAGTGATATACTACAATGATAGGAGTTATCATATTGACGTATTGGAGACTAAGCCTCGTGATGCCGTGCATATTGTTGACACAGACTGCGAAGTCGACTTTGCACCTCCTCTTGATTATGAACAGCCCCAGAACGAATATAAATCAGCTTGTTTGAATGAAACTAAGCGCATTACTTCTAAAAGCAATGGGAAGCTTGTCTTTGGTTCTGCAAATGCTGCCAAGAATGGATCGGAGGTTCATGGAGCTGAAACTGTGAAGAAAGAAGATAGTAAAAAATTTCAAGCTTTTACTGGAAAGAAGTACACTCTGCGGGGTTGAATATTGTGATATGGTTTCATTCATGCTTAAACGTATTTTCCAGCCTTGTATTGCTTGAAATTTGAAGTCGAGACTTTAATATATGGTAAGTGATTTAGTTTTTTATTTTTTTATTATCGTTTATATGATCTCTTTCGTTACCTTTTCTATTTTATTTCAAGAAAATGGCATCGTGTATATGTAGATATACTGGAATTATCCGATTTTACTGTATCTTTAACTTACTGAACAAATCATTAGATGTATTAAAATGAAAACTTAGAGAGGTTCAGTATCATAGGTTCTAGAAATGTGTGGAGATTATATGATTTCAGCTATATATTTGATGGCACGCATGTAACTGGAATATAGGACTGACTTCAAGGAGTTTATTTTATTTTTGACAGGGACGAGTTGTAGTATTGATTTGAATGTGAAAAGTGAAAACATTCATGTTTACGGTGAATGAGTTTTCATATTATCTTATCACATAATTTAACACGTATATTATTTTACATCAGAATATTTTCTGAAAGTTGAAGAAATTAAACCGAAAGCTACAAGTTCCAGAATTTGAAGATTGTATTTCACTTTAAAACGGCAGCAAATTCATTTTAAAATGCAGAAAATTGAAGAAAAACGTATTCTATTGAGTTAGTAATTCATTTGAAAAGATCCAATAAGACATCGTAAAAACAACTAAAAAATCTATATTTCGTTAAGTTTTTTCTTTTCCAGTTTTGATTATTCGATTTTGCAAGATTATAACCAAACCATCCTATAGGCGATTTTATTATCATTACTTTTAATGGTGCCTATCTATTAACTGTTTTGCTTAGGTTGTCTGTATTATCATCAGTTTATCCAACTGCTATACGCACACCCCATGGAAAAAGAATTCTCATGCATGCCTTACACAAAATGGTGGAAAACCGAATGATAACACCTAGTACAGCCGTATAATAGTATAGAACCGACCGATCGGTTGCATAATTTTAAAAAAAAATTAATACAATTTTACATTTATAATTGATTTGAATGTTGAAATTTTAGTTTTGAATTTGAAAATTTGACTTTGGAAATTTGAATTTGAAAACTTATAATTGAAATTTTGATTTTTATTCAAAATTCAATTTTTTATAAGAAAATAAAAAATTCAAATGGCAAATTTTCGTAAAAAAATGGAAAAATCGATATTAAATTTGAAATTATGATAATTTTAAACGCTGATTTTGAGGATTTGAATGTTGAAATTTTGGTTTTGAATTTGAAACTTTGATAATTTGAATCTGAAAATTTATAATCAAAATTTTGATTTTTTATTCAAAATTCAAATTTTTATAAGAAAGTAAAAAAGTCAATTGACAAATCTTCGTTAAAAAGGGAAAAATCGATATTAAATTTGAAATTATGAGAATTTTGAATGCCGATTTTTAGAATGTGAATGTTGAAATTTTAGTTCTAAATTTGAAAATTTGAATTTTTGTAAATCCATGCTTTAAAATGTTTGAATTTTAAAATTATGACCTTTTTTTAACTTAAAAGTTTGAATTTTGAATTTAAAACTATAAAATACAAAAGTTTGAAATTTGAATATTATCGCAGAATTTAGTTCTACTTTCTCTTTTTAGTATTTGGAAACAACAATTTAGTGTTTATTACCATTTTGTTTGATGAAATGGTATTTAACTTATATTATATTAATGTTTAATCAATAAAGAACTATTTTCATATAAAAAAGAACGATTAGTAAATTACATGAACGATACATTCATTGAACCATATGAATCACATGTACATTATTCATATCAGCCAAATTTGATGATCACCATAATTGTTATCGTCATCTAAACTGTTTGTTGCCAATTTTAATTCTTCATCCAACATTTTTAAGCAATTTTCAGTTTTTTCTTCTTTCTCACATCTTGTAACAAAATCATTGTTCATTTCCACTTTTGATCTTTTCAAAGTAAATAGAACCAAACAAACAAAAGCACTTGAAGTTGTACCCTTTAAGCCAAAAGGCGCACTACTATTTTCAAATTATACATCATCTTATCCATCTCATTAATAAAGGCTACACTGCTCTTTCTTTATATCTATAACAATCCAATCCATACCTTTGAAAAGAAGTAACAAAGTGGGCATACATACCAGATGGCTTCTTCTTCTATCCACCCAAACTATCCCCAGTAGGTATCAAATGAGAGTCTGTTTCTTGATCACTAACAAACTGAAACACTCCATTTTTTTTCATTTCTTACATCACATAAATCTCTCGGTGTGACTTTAGTATGATAATTAATGGTAGAAACTTCAGTATTACAATTACTAGAGACCGGTACTAATCCAATAACTTCAATCTTAGGCGGGAAAGTTATCAAAATAGCCATTTTTAATGAATGGTATGCAAAAGGAAGCAATATGACTAAATAAGGATGAATGTCAATCAGGAGATGAAAAGAAGGTGATCGGGAAGAAGAATATCAGATGTTTCAACTACGATCAAATTGCAAATTACAAGAACTAATGCAAGGAGCCTGCTAAGGATGGGAATGGAAAAGTATATGCATTGGAGCCAGCTACCTCGAGGCCAACGGTAGAGGAAAAAGGAAAAACTGTGTTGCGAGGTATGCTTCTGATTCATGGTATGTCACCCAATGATGTATTTGCGAGGTATGCTTCTGATGCATATACTCAAGGAAAGTGGTTTACAGAACTTG
Organism: Allium fistulosum; assembly: GCA_030737815.1. Lineage (NCBI taxonomy): Eukaryota > Viridiplantae > Streptophyta > Magnoliopsida > Asparagales > Amaryllidaceae > Allium > Allium fistulosum. The sequence goes on from CM060905.1 coordinate 460,347,373, forward strand.
GGCCGAAACTCATCCGGTTATCATATCTTTTCTTATAAATACAATATGTTCAAGAGCAGTATTGTACTAAAATTCTGTAACAAAGTATAATATAGAAATCAATAAAATTAGATTTTCTTCAATTTCTTTCATGGTATCAGAGCTTTCAACTGCTTAACAGCAAGAACGCATTGCCATAATCCCATCAGATCTAATATCATCACTTGGAGATTAGGCTGTGCCTTGGAATCATCTGAGGATTCAAAATTCTCACCATTTATTTCTGGATTAGTAGTTTTACCTGACTCAAGATCAAGAATAGCAACTGTTGCATTAGTTTTACCCGTATATCTTGTCGTGCCTTGCCAAGAAAGACACTGTTAGAGATAGTTCATCATCCAGAGGGCTTCCGGCTGCACAACAATCATCATCCTCTTTTTGAAATCACTTGATCATCTCATTTCTTGATATCATCACAGTGATAATGGAAAAAGGTGACACAGACAACTCACCCGCTTCCAACACTGGAAATACAACATCAAAATCAAGGCAGAATGTTACCCAAGAACTACTCAATGCTATAATCAAACCCCAAAGCCAACTGATTATGATACAACTCGATGAAACTAATTTATTGCTTTGGAAATTCCAAATGGAAAATGCAACCAGAGGATATGGCTTGGAGGAGTATGTTCTTGGAACATCAATCACACCATCCAAATACACCGCAGACAAAGATAGAAAACTTGTGAGCAATCAAGAATACATAGTACATCAAAGACAAGACAATCTAATCAGTTCTTGGCTACTATCATCCATAAGAGTTAATTTACTGCCTCAATTAATTGGTTGCAGATCAACACATGAAACATGGTCAATAGTGGAGCAGATTTTCAGCACACAATCAGCGGCAAGGATAATGCATTATAAAAGACAGCTACAAAATATAAAGAAAGAAAACTTATCAATGAAGAGTATATGTGCAATGTCAAAACTCTATGTGATCAACTAGCCTCTACAGGACACAAAGTATCTGGTACAGAGCATGTACTGCCAATACTAAGTGGGTTAGATGATGAGGCAGCGGTGGCTATAATAACATCAAAAGAGACCATACCAACAATACAATATGTTCATCCTACACTTCTTGATCATGAAGTTAGAATAGAACAAAAGAAATCACTAATATTAGATTTGTCAGTCAATTATATCAACAACAGTAAAATCAAGAATCAGGAAAAGGGCTATAGCAATAGAAATCAACAAAGCACTAACCAAAGAGGTGGTCAGTCTTCCAGATTCAAAGAAAGAGGTGGAAGAGGGAGCAACAACAATGTAAACAACATACTTAGGTGCCAGATATATGAAAGATTTGGGCATGCAGTAAATAAATGCTATTTCAGATTTGATGCTAACTATACACCATCACAACAAAGCAACAATAATTCAAGAAACTACAATCCCAATGCTAATATGGAAAATGTGCAATAAGAATTCAAAGGTCAATGTGGAAGTACAAATAATGATGTTGCAAAGATAGAAGACATTTTGGATGATAGTTGGTATCCAGACTCAGGGGCTACAAACCATGTAACAAGAAATCTAAATATGGGCAACAAGGAGTATAAAGGTTTGCAATCTATACACATGGGTAATGGTAATTCTATTGCAATCACACACCGGTAATTCATACATAATGGGAAAAGGACAATTTTATTTGAATAATTTACTGAGAGTGCCATTAATTAGAAAAAATCTACTAAGTGTGTCACAATTTGCAAAAGATAATAATGTGTACTTTGAGTTTTACCCAAATTATTGCATAGTCAAAGATATTCTAACTAAGAAAATCCTCTTGCATTGTAGAGAATTTAAGGGATTGTACAAATTCAATGTTGCTAACTCAAGAAAATTTGGACATAAAAGAAAATGGTGTAATAATTCTGAAATCAAACAAGAGGAGAATTTTAAGGTTTTTGATATTTGGCATTGTAAACCTGAGCATCCAAATGCAACTATTTTAAAGCATGTGTTGAATAGAAGTAATCTTTCTTTTAATAATATCTCAATGCCTTATATTTGCACATACAGCCAAATGAGCAAAAGTCATAAACTGTCATTTTTAGATTCTGAAACTCATTATAATAAACCACTAGAATTAGTTGCTGCTGTTTTATGGGGCCCTGCACCAATACATACTGATTCTGGATATAAATATTATATTTCATTTTTGTTGATGCATTTTCTAGATATGTATGGATTTACTTCTTAAAATCAAAATCTGAAACTTATAATGCAGTGTTACATTTTATAGTACAGGCAGAAAAACAAACAAACCATTAGGTCAAGGTAATACAAACTGATGGTGGAATAGATTTCTACCACTCAAAGAATATTTTCAGAAAAAAGAATTATTCAAAGAACAACATATCCATACACTTCAGAGCAAAATGGACTTGTTGAAAGGAGACATAGACAAATTGTTGAGACAGGACTCACTCTTTAACTCAAGCATCATTGCCACTAAAATTCTGGCCAGATGCTTTTGCTACAACGGTATTTTTAATTAATAGACTGCGTACAAAGGTACTATAATTTAAGAGTCCAATGGAGGTATTATATAAAGTCAGACTGGATTATCAGAGTCTAAAGGTGTTTGGATGTCTGTGTTTTTCTTATCTAAGATCATACAATGCTCATAAATTAAAATTTAGATCATCCCCATGTACATTTTTGGGATATGCAGCTAATCAGAAGGGTTATAAGTGCTTAGATAATAAAGGTAGAATATTTACATCAAGACATGTAGTTTTCAATGAACAAGTATTTCTTTTAGTGAATCAGAGATTAAAACATCAAACAAAGTATACAATTGGAAGTACTCCTTACCACCCATACCTGTTCACCTGGGATGATTGCTCAAGATCAGGAAGAAGCAGTCTAGACTATTCGAAATCCACAGGCATACAACTCAGGCCCACAGCTCACATTGCCCAGTTATGGACCAGGTCATGAGCAAGCTGAGTTATCACAACTACTTGATCAAACACCTCAAAAAAGAACAAGTGGGCAGTCAAGTTCTTATCAATCATCAGATAACCACAACCATTCAATGAGCAACAAGAAAGCATGTAGATAGCGCCTGCCAACAACAAACTCCAGCAAGAAATGGACATCATACGATGACAGGAGAAAAAAGTGGTATATTTAAACCAAAATTATACAATGCAACTCTAGAGACCGAGGAACCAAGTACATAGTACCAGGCCATACAGAATGAAAAATGGAAATCAGCTATGAATGAGGAATTTAATGCACTAATGAGAAATAAGACCTAGGATCTTGTTCCTTTATCCAATAATAAAAATATTATAGGATGCAAATGGACATATAGATTGAAAAGAAATGCAGATGGTTCAATTTCTAAATACAAGGCAAGACTGGTAGCTAAAGGTTATTCACAACAAAATGGGTTTGACTTTAATGAAACTTTTTCACCAGTTGTGAAATCTACTACCAATAGAATTATACTTACCATTGCCTTATGTAGAAATTGGAACGTTAAACAATTAGATGTAAATAACGCATTTTTAAATGGTGTTTTGCAGGAAGAAATCTATACGGAGCAGCCACAGGGGTTCAAGCAAAAGGAAAATGAAAATCCAGTGTGCAAATTGAACAAAGCAATTTATGGCCTTACGCAAGCTTCAAGAGTCTGGTTTGAAAGGCTAAAAACAACTCTAATCAAGCTTGGCTATAGCTCAGCAAAATCAAACAATTCTTTGTTTATAAAATTCAGTAAAAACATAATTATTTATGTACTAATATATGTTGATGACTTTATAATTACAGGTAACAGTGAAGTGGAGATCTACAATCTTGTGCATCATTTAAACAGGGAATTTTCAATCAAGGATCTGGGTTGCTTAAGTTACTTTTTGGGAACTGGAGTAAAGAAATTATTAGATACAAGAATTCAGCTAAATCAGAAAAAATACATCTCAAAATTTTTAGTCGGAGCTAGAATGGATCAGGCAAATCCACTCTCTACTCCTATGGCAAGCAATATACAGCTATCCAAAAACAAAGGTGAAGCCATAGCAAATGATAGTCTACATAAGTACAGTAGGTGCTCTACAATATGCTACCATCACTAGACCAGAGATCTCATTTAGTGTAAATAAAGTAAGTCAATTCATGCAAAATCCATTAAACGGGTATTGGAAAGCAGTTAAGAGAATACTAAGATATCTCAAAGGAACACTAAATCATGAACTAACACTTGAATCATGCAAATTTATTAGCATTATTGGTTATGAGGATGCAGATTGGGCCACCGACACAGGTGATAGAAGATCTACAACGGCCTTTTGCATATATCTGAGAAAAAATCCACTCTCATAGTGTTCAAAAGAATAGCCTACTATATCTAGATCCAGTACCGAGGCCGAATATAGAAGTGTTGCTAATGCAACAGCAAAAATAATATGGATTGAGTCACTACTAAGTGTGCTTCAGATCAAACCAGAGAACAAGACTACAATTTGGTGCGATAATCTAAGTATAGTGGCACTTACAGCTAATCCAGTTTTGCATTCAAGAACTAAACACATGGAGCTAGACCTTTACTTCGTACGTGAACAGGTAACAAAAGGAAGATTAAATGTTGATCACTTACCAGCCGCTTACCAAGTCGTAGATATCCCAACGAAGCCACTCTCGAAAGGAAACTTTGTTCGATTCAAGCAGAAATTGAAAGTAGATGATGATAGCAGCTTTGGTCAAGATGAAATTCTACCCAATTCGAGCAAAAATCAAAGAATAACTCAACCAACAGCCAACACCAGGTCGAATCTCACTCAATTAAGCAGAAAGTGAGGAGTATTGATGCCAGCGAACATCTATAACACTTAATTCGAACCAAAAATGAAGATTCTTCTGATGCCGGTGTAGATTTGGGAAAATTGCAAACCCTAAACCTAAGTTAAGTCTGAAGTGGGTAACGAATGATATGCAAAAGGAAGCAATATGACTAAGTATGCATATACTCAAGGAAAGCGAGTTACAGATCTTGGATCGAAACTCATCCCAGTTATCATATCTTTTCTTATAGATACAATATGTACAAGAGCAGTATTATATTGAAATTCTGTAACAAAGTATAATATACAAAATCAATAAAATTGGATTTTCTTTAGTTTCTTTCAATTTTGTCATCTAACATCAAAGTAAAGTTAATACACTTATGTAAACTATATAATCACACTAGCTTAAGAATACCATTTGCATTTGCAAATAAAATTTGTTGTCATGCCATGTTATATTACTGCATAGTAATATTTACAAGAGGATCTATAAACATTCTCAGAAATAGCCATGATAGCTAATGAATTTTATTGGTATTTCATCATAAAGTTGGTAGAATTGATATTTAAGGTTATCACGATTGTTCCTAACTTCCCCGGTCCATTTTGCAAGAGGAAAAATACAAGAGTAATGAATGCACCTTTATCAAGGTTAGATGTAACTTTTGTTGAGTTTCGGCATTCCCGCGTACCGTACGCGTTCGCTTCCCCATGTCTAGCCGGAGTCAACGGTCGAAGTCTCCCATGCCGGCGTCCCAATTGAACATCCCTCCATCGCTTCCATCGGGCATATAATCTGGTCTTGACAACACATTGTAACAAAAGGAATCCCCAATGTTACGTGCCACCAATCTCATATATATACCACGATAAAAATATATATATATATATATATATATATATACCACGATTATTCCAAATATCTTGCGATGTGGGACTTTTAACCTGTTCAATCCACGCACCCACTCCATTTTACAATGCGAGCCACACCTAACAATCTTCACCTTGGCGAGCATTGCACAAGTCACATTGGAGTTATACCGAGTCCTCTTCGCAGTGGAGTCAAGCTGCTATTCCGAGTTCTCATAAGAAGGGGGAGCGGCTGCTTAATCATATCTCTACCTTGACGAGCATCCCATGCTCAAGCCGGCCCCTTCGGAGCCATGCTTCGGTCACACTGCATCGTACTGGTCCCATCGAACCATGGAGCTCTAATACCATGTTGAGTTTCAGCATTCCCGCGTACCGTACGCGTTCGCTTCACCGTGTCTAGCCGGAGTCAACGGTCGAAGTCACCCATACCGGCGTCCCAATTGAACATCCCTCCATCGCCTCCATCGGGCATATAATATGGTATTGGCAACACATTGTCACAAAAGGAATCCTCAATGTTACGTGCCACCAATCTCATATATATACCACGATTATTCCAAATATCCTACGATGTGGAACTTTTAACATGTTCAATCCACGCACTCACTCCATTTTACAATGCGAGCCACACCTAACAACTTCAAATAAATCATATAAGTTGGAGTGAATGTATATACTAAATCGTATCATGTCTTTGGTCCTTTTAAGTATCATACTCAGTGTTGGTTGTATCATACAGTATCTTATTTCTAAAATTATGGCCCTTGTTATCTAAGATGAAAGATGAACCAAAACTTTAGATAGACTATGAATTCATAAGTTCAATGAAATAGTAACCTATGTTTATCTGATAATGCATTAAGAGGGAGACGAATGACATACCAAGAAACCCATAACTTGCCTTATGTGCTTAAGCTCATCCCAAGATTATCCAGAGTACTACAATGTGAAAATGGATTAGATAAACTTAAAGCCATTATGTATGGAATATAATATAATTAAATTCAAAGATAACCTCTACTTTTACATGTCCAAATCAATCAGAACAGATTTTACATATTCCATGTGATAAACGAGCAACATTTCTTTTTTAATAGGAGAGTATGAAAACAATATGGATGAAATAAAGCAACGAGGTTATAGTGAAAATATAATCAACTATTTATTAATGCCTAAGCGCAAATTCATCATAATTTGTCTTACAAATTTTTCTTGCAATCTTATTCAAATTTAGTATAGTGTTTTGCCATGGTTGCTCTGCATTTGCTTTATCCGTTCATGGTGCCTTTATTTCTAAGTGGAACAATAATTAAAGTGGGCTGCACAAATTTCAACAGCTTTCACAATGACCTTAAAACTATAAAATGAATTAAAGCTATTATATCTTCATCCATAACTGGATGCACAGAGATAGTAGAGGAGATGGTTCCTTTTTTACATCTAACTGTTGTTTGAAAAGCAATGCAGAATGCTTAACATGCTCGTATAATGTACAGTACTAATTGCCTCATCATTCCAATCGTTAAAAGTTCATGTCTGTAATGCTGAACATAAATAGTTAAATGAGAAAATGTGATAAAGGTCATGCCTTCAGCTGAATAAAAACCGAAAAGAACTCAAATTTAAGAAACATCAATATGATGAAACACTATACCTCAATTCTAAATCTAAGGTCACATAAAGCGAACCATCAACAAGCTATCCCTTCATGATTTCAAGTGTTCTAACATATTTTCATGTACTGTAAACTATATTAAAACCTATGCTTTGGTCATCACAATCTTGATGCATGTTGTAATTTTAAAACATAATTGAAAAACTTAACTGAAACATAACACTCATGCACTGCCCTTTTTAAAAGACAAGGATTAATCTTATATTCATGTATAAACAATATAATATCAAATCATTACAATTACTAGTCAAAGCCTACTTCTTTCTAATCCTAATCAAACCCAGGAAAAAAGCTGATCCATACCATATGCATATAGTTTGATATAAAGTACGTGCCTACCAAAATAAATAACAACCTAGCAATCATGCTGACTTCAGAATGTATGACAGAGAAGAAAAATGGTCAAAAACAAGTATTTTTCTAAAGTTGTACAAAAAATATATAAAATTTTTGACAGTTTAAAAAAATTATAAACTGTACGAAAATTCTCATACATTTTTTTGTACATATTATTTGTTCTGCAGTTTTACTAAATATGGCCCAGTTATAACTGAATGAATGAATCCGGTGGAACCAACCCTAGCTAAGAAATTTGTATGAGAAAAAAATGTATTAGAAAGGACATTAATTGAGGAAGATACCTGAAGTATATAGGAAATAAATTGCCCTAGAAATAAAAATGAGTATTCTTGGCGTTATATATCTATTGTAAAAGCATAGGAGGAAAATGTCAACTATTAAATAAATATTTAATTGTATGTTCTAATTTCAAAATATATCTTTTAACCTTGGTCCATTTTTACTTTTAGCATAGATATTTTACTCACTTGTGTTAGAATTTTATGTTCACTGTTTCGATTTTTTTTCAATTTGAACATTAATTTTGTGTACGGATGAAATATGCCGAAAAAAATAAGGAGCAACATATTTTACTTCAAATGATCAGATTTTAAAAGCTAAAAATAGAAGAAAATACAAAAGAAACTACAAAAGAAAATGGATAAATCAAACAACTTAGCAAAAAATATCATCTTATTTCGAAATATTGGATCTAATTACAAAGACGTAATAAGCACTCGTAATTTAATTTGGTGAATTATATTTTCTTGATCACCGGTATTTTTCCTATTACAAACATAAATCTTACCGGTGTATTTTAGCATGTGTTCTACGAAATGTGCACAAAGATAGACTAAGTTTATAAATCACACAAAAACATACCCAAGAAACATAAAGGATAATTAATTATTGAGAACATCTAACTTGGTTGAATCTACTATCATCTAAGTTCATGATATCGTATAGCTCCGTGCATTTCTTAATAGATTGCTCTATATTTAGTTTTTGTTTAAACTATGAATAGTTTGATGAATCCATATATATTCATATTTCAATTCACAGAAATGGTTCATCATAGATGAAAGTTGGGATTTATTTCATCGCGACAAAATACATAATTGCTCCTAAGGTCAAAAATACAATCTTCTTTAACTCATCAAACAGAAAATTTTGTTTGAATAAATTCATTTTTTTTCAAGAAACCATTTAGTTTTACAAAATCATATTTAACTTATCGAATTTTACTAGTGAGATTATATATAATTTCAAAACAAAGGTGCGTAAATAAAAAAACAAACTGTGCCCACTCAAACTAGAAAAAATACCCAACTAAAATCAATAAAAATTAAACACTGTTATTTGCTAACCGCCCATTAATAATTCATTTGAGTACAAAACATGTTAATAATTTATTTTTACCTGTCGCGATTATTGGTTCCACTTGATTGCACAGAAGCTCTTAAGTTCATCGGCAGCTGCATCTTGGATGACAGCTGCAATTTTGTTAGCTCCAACAATAGCCTATGGTTTTTTATTTTTGGTGTTGAAATCTGGTGTTTGCCAAGATGAGATTCAGGCTTTGTTGAGTGCAGGTATGAAGGAATGGTTTTTGGAAGTAGGTGGTTAGTTCTTGACATGAAGGAGGTTGTGGTTGCAGGCAAATAAAGAATGAAGAGGTGAGTAAATGAGTAAAACTTGGGAATAAAGGTTCAGAAGTAAGAAAACATGCACATAGAAAGAGAAAATGAAAAAAATCTAGTGTTCTTATTAAATTCATCAAATCTGCTTTCATTACATGGTTTCTGATCATATTTTTAAGTATTCCGGCTAAGGATCATTACTAACTAGCCGTTGCAACTTTAGAATACTCTAAATCAAAGCCCAACAACAAGAGATTTGAATCAAATTCAACCCAAATGCAAAAGAAGGCTTCCAGTTTTGTGCACATGCACAACGTGCACACAGCTCCACACCTCACATCTCCTTCTCTAATGATGATTCGATGATTTCGACTGCTTCTGCATGCTTCTGTATCACTGCTAAACTCTTGGTAATATCCTCGTGTGCTTCAACTGCTCGTGTCGATGATTTGTAAATTGGGTGCTTGACTGTTCAATGAAATTCCCGTTTATGTTGGTTCTCACCATATGGGATGTTTGTTGTAATGCCCAGGTGTAATAAATCCCCCATCCTTAAAAGTGATCTTGTCATGACCTTGTCTCAGGGGCTAGCGTAGGAATTCTTACTATTATATCCTAATAATCTTCCCAGGTAGCTTCATAAATAGGTTTGATTCTTCATCTGATTAAAGCTTGAACCACTGCCTTATTGTCTTTAGGAATCATTCTTCTATCAATGATACTTTTTGGTTCGTCTACAATTTCTTCTCTGAAAGATGGTGTCTTGCTGAATAATAACATCTGAGCCTACTTTCTTTTTTAGTTGTGAAACATGGAAATTGGGTGAATTTGGGCTGAATCTGGAAGTTCAAGTTTGTATGCAACTTCGCCGGTTTTCTTTGGTATTTTGAATGGTCCATAATACTTGGTGCCAGCTTGGTGGTTTTTTTGAGAGCTCACTGAAATTTTCCTTTATAGTTGAAGCTTTAAATATACCCAATATTCACACATGACCCAGCCGTTGTGTTTGTAGCTATGGAGAAATATGAATGATAGCCTCATAATATTTTATCATAGGCTATAAACAAGAAACAAATAAAAGGCTAGCATCTGTTTTACAGCTGTCGGCTACACTTGGTACTTAGCATGTAATTAGGCAATTATAATTTAAGAAATAAGAAACGGCTGGTAGAATTATAATTTAGAAAATAAGCAACGACTAGTAAAATTAGGCTATATATAATCATGTACAGAGAGCTTATAGAATCAGAAATTAGCAATAAAATTAATTATTCATTATATTCAATCTTCTCCACAAAAGTTTAATACTTACACCACTAGAAAATGGCTAAATAGCGACAGGGGACCGGGGGGGGGGGGGGGGTGGCGGCGACGGCTTCCGACTGACCGTCGGCGGCCGTCGGAAAATCGCGAATTACAGGGCTCAGCCGAGCCTTCTTCTTCCTCATTTTCATACGAAAATTTTTAACCAAAATCCCCAAATCTCTTCCTCAAGCTTCCAATCATCAATTTCGAGCTTTCGGATCCTACCCGACTGCTTAATCAACGTCTACTGCTCTCTAGCTCAGGTATAATATCTTATTTTCGCCAAAAATCTAATTTTTACCCTAAATCCAGATTTGCATAAGTTGTTAAATTAGGGCTAATTGGTGATTGAAATTGTTTCCAATAGTGTTATAATAGTTTCTAGCATTCCATGGTATTCCTATTTCATCTTTTATCCTGAAATTGTGAAAAACATGTAATTTGTGGTTGTTCGTGTATATGTAAATCGTTGTGTATGTTTTGATTCTACGATTGTATATGTGTGTAGCGCTGCTATCATTGTATTGTGTTAGTTGGAATAAGATAAAATGAATGCACGAGCTAGGAATATTATATTGTGCACGTATTGACTTATGCAACAAAAAAATGCGTCGAACGAGCCTTAAGTTGATGTAATACGTCGAATAAATATGTTAAATTAAAATATATTTTTGTAAATGTGAACAGTTAGTAAAACTGTATTTTTTTGTAAAATGCGCACATCTAATTGACAAATGTCTCTTAGAGAGTTTTTGGCCCCGTTTGACGAGTGTTGTACATGATCGTTGTATAAATAGTCGTTTTTTTCTTAAAAACGACCATTTATATTCATCTGGTACAATGTTTGTTGGATTTGTCCCTGTATTGGACAAGTTATGAACACAGTAAGTATTTACATTTTGTATACTACTTCGTCTCAAACGGTTCATAAAATTTTAGCCTAACTTTTCTTTTTTGTTTCCTGCGTACACGCATTGTGTACAATGCAGGAAACAAAAGGGAAATGCCGCCGAAATTTTGTTAAATCGTTTGAGACGAAGTAATATACGAAATGTAAATGCTTACTGTGTTTGTAATGGGAAGTAGGATGCCTGACCATGGAAAAAATATATTTTTGTACAATTTTTTGTATCGATACGTTAAAAAATAAAATGTGCCCTATTTGAAAATATTTTTAAATTTGTGAAGTAGTTCTTTAAATTCAAATATTATACGACCATGAAAATAATCTTTTTCGAATTTGTATTCTTGAAAATAAATATTAAATTTGAACTTCTCATTTTCTCAAATAGGAAAAATGATTGATTATTTTGTTAATCGGAGGAGATGGATGTACCAAAGAAAAGGACTGAGGGGCTCAATAAAAGAAGATTTTTATAATGGTATAAACATATTTGTTGAATTCGCTTTAAGTAATAACGAAAACGATCCAGAAATTCGTTGTCCGTGTAGTAGGTGTAGACATTTGAAGTATTTGTTACCAGATATTGTGAAAGTTCATTTGTGCCAAAACGGTTTCGTACCCGAGTATTATGTTTGGGATCGGCATGGAGAAGTTGTAGCAAATACTTCTGTAGAGTCTGAAAGTTTCGTTAACGAAATAGTTACGACGACCCGTATAGAAAATATGGTCGAAGATACAGCACGATCAATGTTTCCTATGGTTGAAGTTGACGACAATGATGGAAATGTTGAAGAACCAAATATTGAAGCAATTTTTTTTTATGATTTACTAGATGTTGCTAAGAAACCTATTTGGGATGGTTGTAAAAGCGGCACTCAGCTGTCAGTAATCGCATAATACATTGCGATGAAGTCAAAATACAACATCACTGAAGCTGGGTTTACGGCTGTTGTTCAAGCTGCAAAAAGACATATGCCGCCCGATAATCTAATGTGTGAAAATCACTATGAAGCTAAAAAAACTTATGTCGGCTTTTGGTTTACCTTATCAGAAAATATATACATGTTTAAAAGGCTGCATGTTGTTTTGGAAAGAAGACGCAAACCTTAGAAATTGTAAAATTTGTAATCAGGAGAGATCCAAACCAAGAAAAAAGAAGGGGAAGAAAGTTCCGTACAAGTGTATGCATTACTTACCCATAACTCCAAGGCTTCAAAGATTATATGCATCTTCTGTAACTGCATCTAATATGAGATGGCATAGTGTGAGAACGGAGGAAGAGGATACATTAACACATCCGGCCGATGGAGAAGCATGGAAGCATTTTGATAAAACGTATCCAAATTTTGCAGCGGAGAGTCGAAATGTTAGATTAGGATTATGTACGGACGGTTTTTCTCCATTTTCTCAATTTGGTTCTAAATATTCATCCCGACCCATTATCGTCACACCGTATAATTTACCTCCATGGATGTGTATGAAAACGCAATATATGTTTCTTACTGTTGTCGTTCCTGGCCCCGACGATCCGACACAAGGAATCGATGTATATTTACAACCGTTGCTTGAGGAGTTAAAAATACTGTGGAACGAAGGAGTAGAAACATACGATGTGTCCAAGAAGAAAAATTTTCGTATGTTTGCTTCTTTGTTGTGGACTATAAGTGATTTTTCTGCCTATGCAATGCTTTCAAAATGGAGTACTACCGATCGTCTAGCATGTCCATATTGCATGGATGAAACATGAGCGTTTTCTTTACCTCATGGTAAGAAAATTTTATGGTTTGACTGTCATCGATATTTTCTCCATGTAAATCATCCCTTCAGAGGAGACAAGAAATTTTTTTTAGCTAATAGAGTAGAAACCAGACAACCACCGACGATATGGTCAAGCGAAGACATATATGAACTTGTTAGAGACTATCCAAAGATATATGAAACTGGAGAGCAAACAGAAATTGAAGGCAAATCAGTTGTTCATAACTGGTGCAAACAAACTATTTTTTGGGAGTTGTCGTATTGGAAACATCTTCTGCTTCGTCATAATATAGATGTGATGCACAATGAGAAAAATGTATTTGATAATGTTTTTAACACAATTTTGAATGTGAAAGGGAAGACGAAGGATGATTTGAAATCAAGACGTGATATAGAAGAATTATGCAAACGTCCTGAGCTTCATATGAAAGCAAATGACAGTAAAAAACCCAAAGCATGTTACGAATTAGATAATAATCAAGTTAAAGCTGTGTTAAAATGGGTGGAAGGGTTAACATTTCCTGATGGGATATCATCAAATCTTGGTAGATGTGTTGACTTTAAAAATAGTAGATTGAGCGGAATGAAAAGTCACGACTGTCATATAATGATGGAAAATTTATTTCCCGTTATGTTCAAAGAACTACTGCCGTTAAAAGTTTGGAAGGTAGTAATGGAGCTTAGTATGTTTTACAAAGAGCTTTGTTCGACTACTTTAAAAGTGCAACGTTTACGTAAACTTGAAGTGGATATTCCTATATTGCTTTGCAAATTAGAGAAAATATTTTCGCCAGGTTTTTTTAATGTAATGGAACATTTACCTGTTCATCTCCCATCTGAAGCACGACTTCGAGGTCATGTCCAATATGGATGGATGTATCCATTTGAGAGGTGTGTAATATGTTATCACGTAATTTAATTGCATTTGAAAGATGAAGTTAATATAAATTAATTTTGCATAGATATTTGAATCATCTGAAGAAAAAAGTGAGGCAAAAAGCATGAGTTGAAGGTTCAATATGTAAATCTTACATCGAAGAAGAAGCTTCGTTCTTTTTCTCTCACTATTTCAGTGACCATGTGAATATTTCATTTGAAAGTGTTCCTCGTAATGATGAAGGCGACGAACAAGAGTCCTCTCAAGCAATGTTATCTATTTTTAGACAACATGGTCGGCCTTTTGGAAAATGTATAGAAATATGGCTAGACGATAGAGATCTTCATGTAGCACACACTTATATTCTTCTAAATTGTGCCGAGGTTGCACCATTTGTTAGGTAATCTGAAATAATAATTTGTGTTTTATTCTTTTCTATAATGCATGCGCGTGTATAACCTAATGTAATAATTTGTTTATATATACAGTGTTTATGAACGTGAACATCCGAATGGAGATCTCAGTAAAGAATTTTCCGGTTGGTTTTCAAATTACGTTTATGAGCCGAGAAATTGTGTTGTTGACGAAGGGTTGAAACATCTTGCGATGGGACCAAAAAGAGTGGTCAAGACATATCCAATATATTTTGTCAATGGATATAAATTTAACACCAAAGAATACGGTGCAGAAAAATTAACAAATAATACTGGTGTATTTGTTAAAGGTAGTGACGATCCAGAAAATCACTTAAATGATTTTTATGGCTTTCTAACACAAATTGAGACAGCCTGCAAACCCGTACCCCTTGAATCGACACTATTCTCCAACATATCGACTCAAAGTGAACGAAAATACGAATCATTAGGGTTAAAAGAAGAAGGAGGTAGAAGAAAGAAAACAACACAACATAATCTTACATCGCAGCGGAATAAAATATAATAGATAATAACTGATCTTTACAGAAAAGAAACTATATCTGTTTATACATACATCATCAGGATACAACATCAGAGTACAATACAATCAACATCAGAATTCAGGACAGTTATAATAACTTGTCCCACATACAGAATACACAACATACACACCACAGCGGAATATACATCATATACGAGGGATACGTCTCGCCATCCAGCTCGTTTCCTGAGCTCCACGGCATCTTATCCTGTATACTATAATACTCGGTCTGACCCGAGCATTATAGTAAAATAACACCCGAGTCAGTCTGGAAAAAACCAGCGTGAGAAAACACACTCAATTGGATTATTAAAGTTTTTCAAACCCTTTGAAATCAAAAGCATCTTGTAAGACCACGCCACAAAAAAACATGTCGGGTTTTTACCTTACGATAGCCAAAACACTTTTTATCAAATCCGTCTGATATTATAATAGTGTTTATAGAAAGTAAAATAGAATCTAGCTGAAATGCTTGCATCTCACGTTTCAACAATAGTTGGGCACAATCAACACCGTATAGGCGCGTAGGTAAAATGGATTTCCAACTAATGACTAGGCACTGGGGTACCACCTGTCACAGTACCTGGTCTAGATCAGCGTACCGAGGATCCACCCTAAATCCCCTGCAACACAAGACCGGACTACCCCTTACAGGATAGCCCGAGTAAGATCACCCCGCGGTTGGGATCAGCAACCGCCCACACAACCAAAATAAAAAGGAACATCTAGACAGAGATGACCTCACCCTAATGGGCGCGATCCACTTAGCCTTGCTGCATTACCCCTGATTTTCAGTCATTCCCGGTTGATGAGGCTTGAGGCTAAGCGTTAACTTTTAGAACACATCTCTTAGAATGCCCACCGTCCACCTGACGATGTTCCGAAAGCATTCATCCATACAAGTCCGTTCCGGGTCCGAACGGAACCGAAGGCACTACTCCTACTACATCCATTTTGGAATCACCCTCAGGATTAGTAGCGACTAGCCCTTGCACTTCACTGCTCCATCTTCGACTCCGAACTCGTTTTTCCATGAAAACGTACAAACCGAATCGAAGTGGTTTTCGAGAAATTAATCTCGATCCCGGTCTCTTCGAAACGATCAGTGCATTGGCCAATATTGAAAGTCGGTTATTTAACTATCAAAAACATTCACAAACATCAACCAAACATAGATAATTTCCCAAATTCATGTTTTCCTCAAAATATCTTCGCAAGATATATTTCTATTTTCAACCCTTTGAAAACAGTTTAAACCCACTTCCTTTTACGGAAATAAATTTCCCAAACATTTTCTATTTCCACTGAAATCACCAAGTACAAACACTTAAGATTTAAAATAATTTAAATCACTTTATCCAAAATATATTTTAAGAATATTTAAGGTA
This sequence comes from Allium fistulosum, assembly GCA_030737815.1. Taxonomy (NCBI): domain Eukaryota; kingdom Viridiplantae; phylum Streptophyta; class Magnoliopsida; order Asparagales; family Amaryllidaceae; genus Allium; species Allium fistulosum. The sequence continues at coordinate 460,363,933 of CM060905.1, forward strand.
AAACTATTTTTATAAAATATAAAAACTAATTTTAAAATAAAAGTTAAGTCGAATTAAATTTTAAAATAAGAGTTACAAACTTCTACATAAGTTTCAAATAAAACTTTAACCTAACTATCTCTAAATAAATCCATTTTATAGATATAAATAAAAATAATATTCTTTTAAAATAAATTTAAAACTTTTAACTTTTACTTTAAAAAAATCTGTTTTAAAACGTACTTGGCTTCTCAGGGAAATACATTTCCATTTCAGAATAAACCAAAGAATTCTCCTTATAAATCCTTCTTGATTTATCACAATTCAAATTTACGTTTGAATCCCGTAAATTTCCTCCAACACTTTAAAAATAAAACTCCCTTTTATTTTTAAGCACACTTCCCATTTCCTGGAAATCACTTCCAAAATATATGCTTCAATTATTTAAAATAAGTTTCCAAATTCTTTATTCAAAATGTACTTTTTTGAAAAAAAAAACTATAAAAGTTTATATTGGGTAACTTAAATCAAAAATTTCCTTTTAATATAAAGTTATTATATCGAATACTTATAATAAAATTTCCTTTAGAAATCAAAATGCTAATTTATCTTTAAATTAATTAAACACCATAATTACTTAATAAATACTTATTTTTTTCCCTTAAAATAATTAAAGATAATAATTTTCTAAAATATTCTAGAAACGCGTTTAAACATTCTGGTTTATACAATGAAAGTTCTCTTTGAAACATACTTCATCTCCGAGGAAGAATATACTTTCCATCCTTTAAAAATAATCTCTCTATCGTTTTAAACAATTTGCACTTCTTATAGAAATTCCCACCGGAAATCTATCCTTCAAAATTTATCCACCGATAAATATCCCATTTCATTTATAAGTCCAGTTTATACATTTTCATTCCTCATTCCCTTTTTAAAACACCATTTCAAAAACACTTCAAATTCCAAACCAATTTCCTGAATTTAATTTCCTTTAATTCATATCTCAAAAATCCTTTTTCATTTCCCTTTTACATCCCCATTTCATTTTATTGATATTTTAAAATACCAAATTATATTATCCAACCATAACACAGCATAACAAAATTCCAAATCAATCTATCACAGGATATCAGTGAATTATATCACAGATTATGAATATAATTTCTATATTGTGAGGAATCCAGTTGGATCCCTCCAACCTGTTTTCCTGCATCCACAGATGTTAGCACAACAGCAAATATCAATCCAGACTGATATTAATATTCATATTCAACCAATCACTCAATTATTTAAATATTAACTATTTAAATTAAATGGCATCCAGATGTGAGTGAGATTAACTCACCTTGAGTTTCGATGAGCGGTTTAAATTTTTAAATTAAATCGAACTGCGTTCGATTTAACCTAAATTTTTATTTGCTCAAAACGATCCCAGACCTACATCACAGCGTGCTGCTCGTCGTTGCGATTTCGGTGCTTCTTGTTTCGTCGAAATCTGACCATGCATGCAAAAGATATGCAAGTTTAAAAGTTTGTATGATTTTTAATATAAATATTTTCACATTTCTATTATTCTAAAAACAGATACTACCATCGGGCCGTTCGATCTGGAAACGAGATCCAAGCCTCAACTTCAGTCTTCTTCTCCCGCTCGTTCAAGAACGCGAACAACCCATCAGCCGCTCCATTTGACCAAAAAATCGACGCCCTCTCGACCATCGATTCACCGATCAGGCACCGCCGCTTCGAAGGACAAGTCGTCGCGCACCCAGGGCCAGAACAGTGCCGAGGTCAGTGCCACGTATGCTTCGAAAACTGTGTACGAACGCGCGACCTATTGGCTTCGATAACTCCTTCGTCGTCGCTCGAAACGCGATCACCACCATTGGATGCCTCGAGCTCGAAGAGCTCTACACTTTTGCTGTTGGAAGTTTTGTGTAAAATTGTTTGGATTGAATGAAGGTTGGAGGAGAAAGGGGTGAAGTCTCGGCCATTGAAAACAATAATGACGGCTGTTAATAATAACTAGGGTTTCGGCCCTGAACGTGTATATATATGCGTTTTATAATTATTATTTTATTAATATTCTCAAATTTTACAAGCTAAACAAACAAACTCCAAATCACACGTGCCGCCTGGCGTTTATATGGTTTTACTCGTATTCCGAACACAATGGAACGTGTTTCGGAGTCCAATTCAATCATATATGGAAGATAGCTTTTTGAAACAAATTTAAATATTAAATTATCGAATTAAATTCCAACGCGTTTCTCACCCGTACGAGCAAACGGTAACTCTAAACGCTATGAAAATTGAAATCTGATAATAACTAACTATTACGGATCCAATGGAACTGGTTTCGTCAAATTCCGAGATTATGCCTCGAAAGGCTATTTTAACTCGTCGATTAATTCGAGCGATTTTCAAAATCGTCGAAATCATTTAAAATTCCACTTTTAAAATTTTACTAACTCAATTATAAATCATATAGAACTTACATTCACATTAGACATCATTCTGATTCATTCCGAATCAAAATCTGATTATTTACATTATTATAATATTAAATTCCATTATTAAATTAATATAAAATTCCAAATTTAGCTTATCGACTTTTGATTCCATCCAAAAGTCAAATACTAAAATTCAAATCAAACTAGACTTAAAACAAATCTTAGAAACCATTTTCATAACCATTTACATCCAGATTCACAAATTATCCCCAATTCCAAATATTAAATTATTATTATTCAAATCCAATTGAACTGCCATATTTGAAATTTAACAAATTTCATTAATTTAACCAAAATCTTCATATTCAAAATCAAATTATAATTCACATTCAACATTTAAAATGAATTAAATTTTCAAAATCTAACGATCAAAATTCCGGGTCGTTACACAAATTTTGCAACTAACATATTTCTCACGACCCGCGGAGGAGGTGTTTCTATTTAGATGCAATTGGTTTAGTAATATTCTAGGTTCTCGAATTAATGTGCACAAGGATTATAATCTTATCGAAATAAAGCATACATCGCACTATCACAAGTATGATCCTTTTGTACTAGCCAAACAAGCATTGCAAGTTTATTACGCTTCTTATCCGTCTCTAAAAAGAGATAAAGCAGATTGGTCTGTAGTTTTTAAAACAAAGGCTAGATTCACATTCGATGGGAAGAATATTCCGGAGGAACAAGCTAATCAGGCAGATCTTGAGCAAAATAATGAAATAATAATTACAGACGATCATACAGATTTAGGTCCTTTGATCGATGAATCAAATGTTTTGGTAGAAGCGTTTGACAGTGCAGAGGAAAATATCATAGAAAACGAGACTGAATCTGAATCAGAAGACGATGATGACCGATATAAATCTGAATCTGATTTTTTTGCAATTGATGTAACTATGTTGAATTCTTGATGTATTATGAAATTGATGTGACTATGAAACCAAATCTGTTTACCATTGTTTACATGTTTTATGTCATTTCCATTTGTCATTTATTTAGCAATTTTTATTAAAAATGCAATGAAATCTGCTTATCGTCGGAACAGTAGACCCATTATGAATCAGGTATAACACACTTCCATTTCTATTTCCATTTCAGTCATTAATTAAGCAATTTATACCGTTGATGTCATTTACATATGAAATATATTTCATTATCATGTTATTATTCTCTTATATAATGATGTGTATATATGTCACCGGTTTATCATAATGTCATATAGAGGTAGGAGCTCTTCTCGATCATCAGGAGGTGATGGCGATGGCCCATCGCAAGATCCACAGCTTCCAGTAGTTTCGTTAGTCCCTAGAGCAGAGGGGTAAGAATTAAATTTTATTCAGCATCTTATTTTTTTATGATATACGTATGTACTTATCTGTATCGTATTTAAAAACAGGGGATTCGACCTACTTCCCTCGAAGGTTGTGTTGGATGTCTCTAGAGCTTCTTATCGCAGTAGGATGAGTGCTTGCTGACCGAAGTGGGATAACATCCCTCCCCACATCATAGAGTGTATATGGCAGGATGTCCTAGTATGTATATTTTTCTGTTTTCCATTTTTAATTCGTTTTTGTCGTTTTTCTACTGTTTATCGTTTACAATGTAATCTTTTTTTTGCTTTTTATCATGAAACACAGGCTGAGATAGACATCCAGACAGACGATATGCTGCTGGCACGAGGATACTAGATGAAGAAGATGCGCAAGAACTATAGGGACTCGAAATCTGAAATTAAGAAATCTGGTAAGAAACCATGGTGGATGGGGGAGAGCGTATGGCAAGCATGGTTGGCATACTGGGAAACTGACAAGGCGAAGGCAAGTATACTAAATTTTTTTGAATTATTAATTTGACGTGATCGAAAAATAATGTATCAAATTTTGAATGTACAGGCAGAGTCGGATAGAAACTCTGCAAACAGAAATAAAAATCCCGTCACTCATCGCGGAGGGTCGAAGTCATTTCAGCAGTATCGGCAGGAGTTGGTAAATTTACTGAATGATAATTGTAAATAGTTTATGCTATATAATTTTAAATGTATAATAATTGTATGTAAAAATCTAATTCAGGAAGCTGAGGCGCATGGTCCCATGGGCTATATGGACGTGTTCACTCGTATGCATGCTGTCGAGCATGTAAATCCGGATGGGACTATTTCGTATACATGGCACGACGATAAATCCAGCAGGAGCCATGTAAGCATATTTCATTTTATGCGGTATTAGTAATTGTTCTGCTTGTTAAACTATAATGAAATAAGATATGATGTTATTAATTTGTTAATGCAGGAAAGGTTTATGGAGCAGCGCCAGAAACTCCTTGCTGATACGGGTCGAGATCAGCTGACGACTGATGAGGAGGATGCTATTTTTGAGTCCGTTATGGATCCATCAAAGCATGGCAAACGATACGGATTTGGCAATCAAGTGGTAAATAATTTATTTTACTGCTAATTTGATATTTAAGTCATAATTAATTAAATCATAGGGATTTATACAAGCATCTTGTACCCAAAACCCTACGCCACTCCCAATAAATGTTTAATTTACTAGTTTTAAGTCATTTGACTTTCATTAGGACAGTTATTCCCGTAATGTCACTATGGCCCATCAATAGGCCATATGATTGTGTGTTTAGAATTAGAGTTAAAATTCGCATACCTGCAAATACACTTACAAAGATCACACAGCTAAATTAAATATTTATTGCAGGCCAGCAGTCAGAGACGGGGTCGACAGACTAGAGCTCAGATTGATCTAGCAGAGATCGAAGATTTGCGGGCTAGAGTGGCCCAACTAGAGGAGCAGAACCGCCGACAGGCCATACATACCACACAGTTGCTAGACCAGCGTATCGCCGAGTACATGCAGCAGTATGGTGGTCGCTTCCCTTCCTCTGCTGGCTCTGGATCTGGAGGAGAGTGATTGATTGCTTGCTTTTTCAGGTATGTTTTTTTTAGTCCTGTATGATTTGGTAGACGGTGGAGGTAGTTGTTGATTTTTGTATGATTATGTTTGATACACTTGGTTATGTGGTTGTATGATGATGTGGATGTTGATGATTTTGTGTTATGTTGTGTATGTATGACATGGTAGAACACTTGTTGTTGAGGTTGTTGTGAATGTTGGAATGGTTATGTATATTATGTATTTTATTTTGATGTATTTGTGTGTTTGATGAATTTCGTGTAGTTTGGGTTTTGATATATGGTTGGAATATTGTATACTGGATTCTGCAGTATTGGTGTAATAGTGTTTGGATGGGAAATGTGGATGGAAGGCTATATTGCAGTAGGAATTAAAAAAAATACAGCAGATTTCCGACGGCTTCCGACGGCTTTCAGGTAATAGTTTTCCGACGGCTTCTGACAGCCTATAGGCCATTTTTTCCAACGGCTTCCGACAGGTGTCGGAATCCGTCGGAAGCCGTCGGAGGCCGTCGGAAAAATGTTCGGCGCCCTGTGTCGGAAGCCGTCGGAAACACTGCGCCCCGACGCCTTATTTTTTGACGGCTTTTTCCGATGGCTTCCGATGGCTTCCGACGGCCGCCGACGGTTTTCAGCCGTCGGAAAATGCTGTTTTTCTTGTAGTGTTAGAAATTCAATATGATATCATAGCGGATCAGATCCTGACTCAATTTTCCGCAACAATATCAAAAGCTGTAGGTAACAAAGAACTGCAGTCAGTTCAACATGTCTCAATCCGACAACACTAAACTTACAAATATCATACTCAATGGCAACAAAAGTTACATTCCCTAGTCCAGATCAGTAACAATTGGTTTTGGTGGCAAAGGAAAATTAAGCTTTGTTACTGGAAAAGGGAAAAACCCAAAGCATCAAAGCCAACTGAGCCAACTCCTGAAGAAAAAACAAAAATAGAAAAATGAGAGACAACCAACTAATTAATCATGTCATGGCTACTCAGCACAATAGAACCTAAGATTTCAAACGTACTCATGTACTTCAGAACACCACAGGAGGTTTGGGACAAAGCCAAGAGAATGTATGGTTAAAACTCATATCTTTAGCCTTAAACAAGAGCTTTCCCAAATTAAACATAGTACCCAATGTAATAACAAACCAGTGACTGAAATCATGTCAAAATGGGAAGAGCTCAATGTCTATCTTCCACCAATAATAGACCCAATTGAAATCTTAAAAAGATTCGAACAAGACTTAATTTTTACCTACCTCGGGGCTCTCGATCCAAGCTATGAATCGATCAGGTCTCAAGTCTTGGCATCAGCCAAGATGCCAAGTTTTGATGATGTAGTGGTAAGAATTGAGAAAGAGCAATCTCGACAAGCACTCTTTGGCAGTCGAAAAATCAAGAGAACAAGGCGTTAAAAGTAAAATACTCAAACCCTAGTTTCAAGGATATGGCTAAAGGGAAGGGAGCTTCGAGCACCAAGTTGTGCGACCACTACAAGAAAGCAAGGCACAATCGCGACGGCTGCTAGTTCCTCCATCCCCACCTCCGACCGGTAAAAAAGAAGGGCGATAGAGGAGGTAAGTAGGGCGGTGTAAAAATGAAGAATAAATTTGGTGGTTTTAGCAAAGGAGCGGAGATAAAAGGGGACAGATCTGAATCGGCTCAGTGGACTCAACCAAATAACAGCTCTGCTTCAACATGATCTTCTATGGCTCAAATGGTACAACTGAATCAGTTGCTAACTCAATTAAACAGTTTGTTAAATTACCAAAATTCAGGTTTTGTACAGTCAAACGCTATTTTTAACTCATCCAAAATCAACAACAATTTTAAAATTGCACGTATGTGTCAAAATACAAATAGATGGTTAATTGAATCAGATGCTACTGATCACATGACATGGAATAAAAATAAATTAACCAATGCTAAACAAAATAAAGATCCTCAACATGTAACTGTTGCTAATAGAGATAAAGTTCAAATTCATGGTTTTGGTACAAGATAGTTTCTTGCAAAAGATTTGAATGATATTTTATATTTTCCAGATTTTGATTCAAATTTATTATCAATTAGTAAATAAACCATAAACTGAATTGCAATGTTCTATTTTCATCGTATAAAGTGACCTTTAAGGATCGAGAATCAGGGAAGAAGATTGTTAAGGGCTATCTGAAAAACGGCCTCTATTATCTTGATTAAAGTACCAACAAATGTCATTTGTCATAATTTTAGTGGATCATGACAAATTGCTGCATTGAAGATTTGGTTATCAATCTGATCAAATTTGGAATACAATTTTTTGTTATAAATTAGATTCCAAAAATTGTGATGTTTGTATGCTTTCAAAATAAACTAAATTGCCATTTTCTTTATCTACTAATAAGTCAGAAAAATATTTTGATGTAATTCATTCTGATATTTAGGGTCTAGTCCCTATTGATTCTTATAATCATTTTAAATATTTTATCACATTTATTGATGATTTTTCTCGCACTGCTTGGGTTTACCTTTTAAAATGAAAAAAATTGAAGTTTTTATGTTTCCAAGAATTTTACAGCTTTGTAGAAAATCAATATAATGCAAAAATTAAAAAAATTCGATCTGATAATGGGACAAAATATGTAAACAAAAATTTCATAGAATTTTTAAACAAAAAGGAATTTTACACCAAACCATCTGTATTAATACACCCGAACAAAATGGAGTTTCGGAAAGAAAAAATCGACATTTACTTGAAGTCATTAGATCTTTTCTTTTTCAAACTAACGTTCCAAAATCTTACTAGTCAGATGCTGTGCTAACTACAACTTACCTCATAAATAGATTGCCACGTGTCATGCTTAAAAATATGAGTCCCTTAGAAATTCTTAAGAATACGAAAATAGGTCTTGATCACATAAGAGTTTTTGAGTGTACATGTTTTGTACACATAAAAAGACATGACAAGCTAGATAAAAACGCTGTTAAAACCATATTTTTAAGATACTCGTCCCAAATAACGGTATAAATGTTATGATCCAAAAAATCATAAACTTTATATCTCATGAGATGTATTTTTTTTTGAAAATGAACCATATTATCAAACAAGTGAACAAGAAAATACACAAGGTAAACCAACCATATTGTCTTCAAACAATTTCATGTTTCCTAAATTAACAAATCAAGAACAGGTTGAGCATACAAATGAAGAACAAGTTGGCGAAACAAGTGCAATTCCTTCAGGGGGAGAAGAAGAGATAAATGAGTCAAGTGAAGAACTAACTCATGAAGAACCAACTCAAAAAGAAAATGTCGTAAGAAGATCTACAAGACAAACTTGACCTCCCATCAAATTAATGGATTATGTATCCCAATAGGTGATGTACCCAATACAAGATGTTATTTCATATAGTATAGTAACCCCTTCATACCGAGCCTACTAGAGTAAAATCACTAACAAAATGGAACCAACCAACTCTAGTGAAGTCAATCAAAGCCAAATTTAACGTAAGGCTATGAACGAAGACTTCAAGCCTTAGAAAAAATGGTACATGGGATATTATTAATTTACCAAAAAAACAAAAAATTCATAAGTTGCAAATTGGTATACAAAATCAAATACAATAGTGATGGTACAATTGAAAGGTACAAAGTTAGGTTAGTGGCCAAGGGATTTACCCAAACTTATGGTAGTGATTACCAAGAGACTTTTACACCAGTAGCAAAATTAAAACAGTTATAATTTTGCTATCGATAGCAACCAACTTGGAATGGGATTTGTTTCAAATGGATGTAAAAAATGCATTCCTTCAAGGAAATTTAGAAGATGAAGTCTATATGACTCTTCCTTTGGGCCACAAAAGTGAGTCAAACTCATCACTGGTGTGTAAATTAAAAAGGGCGATCTATGGTCTAAAGCGATCTCCAAGAGCATGGTATGTCAAGCTAAGCTTTTCTCTTTTAAAGATTATTTTTTTATAAAGTACTACTAATTTCTCGATGTTCATCAAACACTTACAAAACACTACTACTATTATTCTAATTTATGCATATGGCATTATCATCACTGAAAATAATAAAAATAGCCCACTCAAGTAAAGGATTATTTCTATCTCAAAGAAAATATGTCCTTGATCTATTAAAAGAGACTGGTAAATTGGAAACTAAACCAGCTAGTACCCCTATGGAGACGAATATTAAACTAGGAATTAAAGAAGATGGGACATTATCTGACATTGGGCAATATCAAAGGATGGTAGGCAAATTAATTTACCTTAAAGTAACCAGACCTGACATTACCTACGCAGTTAGTGTCAAAAGTCAATTTATGCATGCTCTATGTATCAGACACTTGAGTGTAGTTGTAACAAAGCACCTCGGAACAGACCTAAATTTCGACCCAGAAAAGGCCCATCGAAACTTAGATCCATTCTAAAGCTGGCTGTTGGTCGAAAAAAGATGTAACAGTATAGAGCAATATCTATTCTTTCAGAATGCACAGCGGATGGAATAAAATATAATATCTAATTGTACCCGTTTATCTCAAAACCATTTGAATTGTCATAATACAAAACATCATAAAATTGTCACATAAGATCTATTACATCATATGTCCAAATAAATGGGTACAACATAAAATTATCATAAAAGATAATAATAACTGCCACAAGCTTAAGCCACTCCACCTTCAAGCATCGTCAATGTCATCACTTCGTCTTTAACCTGTGTTGTAATGAGGAGAGAGTCAGAACAACAAATGTTTGGTGAATAAAAACCTCGAGTCTTACCATTTTAGTACTTAGGTAGTATATTTCAAAATAAGAATATGTCTAACGTATATAAAATCATATAATACTTCTTATAAGGATAGGAGGCGGGTCCACAATCAACCACTTAATACCTTCCATTTCCGAAGCAGGGTTCCAAATCTCATAACCCAAATCTCACGTCATAAATATCTAACAATGCGAGAGATAGTACCCAAGCCACTTAATAAATTTTATTCGAAAATAGACAGACTCTGGTCATTTAAGAACATAATTGAGGCAGACCCCATCATTTAATACCTCTTTCCAAGGAAGACCTCTCAAAGGTGACTATGCTGACATCGCATGGAATCTCTTGAGCCACTTAATACTTCTTTATGGAAAGGTGAACCCTCAATCAGTCACTTAATACCATATCTCGAAACGGACCCCTATCGAGATATCACCTATCGTGCCTAATAACTAGCTCCTTGGTCATTTAATACTTCATTTGAGGAAAAGAGGCGAACCCTCAAACAACCACTTAATACCTTAAGACCTCGAAGCAGGCCCTTCATATCATGGTCCATACGCATAATAACGTCTTACATTAGCCCGACTATTCGTAAGAACTGGTAGCCAGATTAATTGGGCAGGTTTACCTTACAGAATTTGGGACTAACCTCGCATCACCACAAATATTTGTCATAGGAGATGTCTCAAATCAATAGGAAGTGTACACAACTGCTGATGGCCTCAAAGTGAAGGGTAGACTTCTGTTGTGCAACTCTACCGACCTCGCATCCCTATGACTTAGCCATTATTTAAATACTCTATATGTATAAAATACTTATCTCACCGTTTTATAATTAAGGCTTTATAAGGAATCTTTCTTATTGCGCCTTAAAATATCAATTACCTTCCTAAAGGGGAAAATTAATGACAATTACTACCGAATTAACTACGCAATTATACGTCATAATTATACGTTTATTATGCCATTAGAAATAAATATATATTCGCGTCTAATCAATTCTAGCGTGCAGTTTATACGCCCTAAACTAGCGTTAAATGTCAATTCTTTTAACCATAATACTAATATAAGTCATTTTCCTTCAAATTTCCAAGATTTCAATATTCATGACAAGGGTTTAAATATTCATATCCAAAACTGAAATACATAGATTTGTAAAAATAAAAATCCAATTTATTACATCAATCCACTGTAATATCCTAAAAAATAGGAATTGCAATCCTAACTTTATATTCTATTCAACTCCTCTTTTACACATAAATAACAAAGGAATTTTGTATGGAATAAGTGGTATAAACTACAAATAGAATTCATACTTCAAACCCTTATATTATTACTGAAAACTCACAATTTGAATCAAAGAAGAAGGAGAAGTGGAATAGACTATGGAATTAACAAAAATTGTAGAACAATATAAATTCCATCAAATTAACATAAATAATTGAGAATCTTCAATTAGAATTGACATCTCGAAATAAAAAGGAATTTTGGGGGATTTTATCTATTTTGTTTTTGAAATCCCAAAATCTCCAAGGCATATTCAAATTCATATATATATAGTAATGAATTACTAAAATAAAAATACTAAGGTTTCTACTCACAGATTATCCTTAGCTTTTCTTGTATGGTTTTACAATGCCAAAGCAACTCTTTTTCAGATCTCCTTCTTTTGATATATACACATAGCGAAGGTTAGGTGTATATATATAGTTTTGTTAGATTCAAAGAGGTTGGAGGGGAGGAAAATAGATTAAAAGAATAATTAGAAAAGGATTATAATCCTTAACTGAATCCCTAGTAGAATTCTGAATCTTACTGAAGAGAGAAAATGGCAAAGGTTGAGGTATTTTTCAAATATTTATGAATAAAAAGTGGAGAAGATAGGGTCTTATTTATTCGAGTCTGCACCAGAATTGTACGATGAAGTTAGGTGAAAAACAGATAAATCTTGAGTGTTTAAACACTGAAAATCCCTAGCCACCAGCCTGAATAGGGGTCGACCACCCCCATAGATCGGTCGACCGCTAGGGGTCGGCCGCTTGGGGTTTAAGGTGTCGACCTCTACTTCTATTTGGGGACGCTGATTTGTTTCCGTTGCTCGATTCCTGTTAGTGCCAAAATTGGTCACTAACCCCCAAATCCAGATGAAAGCACCAAATACCAGTCACAGCTCAAAGATAGAATGTATGTTGAGAGTAATAATGTGAAGAACAGTTAAAACTGAAATGAAAGCAGTAAAGAACAATAGGTTTTATAGTGGTTCAGCTAACTCCGGCCTACGTCCACTCCAGAAGTTTGCTTTTTATTGCTGCAATAATCGATTACAGTTACAAAATGGCAGAGTTGCCTTAGCCTTAGAAAAGAGAAAGTAAGAGAGCAGAAAGAAGATCCCTTTTCACTGTGCCCCTGCCTCTCTATTTATAGACAAAACCAGGTTGTTGGGCCTCCTGAGTAGTTTGGGCCCATCAAGGTCATAGCCGAACCCGACCTCATTATGCCGACCGATCCTGAGCAGTTGGTATGCCGAACGTGGGGAGGTGCGAGGTATCGAGGTACCGAGGTATGGAGGTGTGAGGTATCGAGGTATGGAGGTGCGAGGTACCGAGGTATCGAGGTATGGAGGTGTGAGGTACCGAGGTATCGAGGTATGGAGGTGTGAGGTACCGAGGTATCGAGGTGCGAGGTACCGAGGTATCGAGGTGCGAGGTGCAATGCCAAGCGAGGTGAGGTATGCCGAACGACCCATCCAATGCCGAACGCTCCCTGATGTCGAACGATCCATCCAATGCCGAACGAGATTTGTGCCGAGCGCTCCATCCAATGCCGAACGAGATTTATGCCGAGCGCTCCATCCAATGCCGAATGCTCCTTAATGCCGAACCTCCATCATGCCAAACCATGTCTGATGCCGAACAGTTTCTAATGCCGAGCGCCCATCATGCCGAACGATCTCTAATGCCGAGCGCCTCTAAATGCCGAGCGCTCTTGGATGCCGAGCGTTACTGAATGCCGAGTGCTCCTGGAATGCTGAACCACTCATGTATGTCGAACGCTCTATGTATGTCGGGTACTTTTGAATGCTATTCGAACGTGAATGCCGGATGAATCATTTGTGCCGAACCTCCATCAAGCCGAACCATTGATCAACCTTTATCCAACCATATTTCCATCTTTCAAGCATGTTGCGTCATCCATCCATCCAATCAACTGAATCCATCGTACTCTAGCCTCGACGAATATGCAGTTGATTAGGTTAAACCCGTCTGTCCGCGGCCTTGCCAAAAGGCGGGTTAACACTTGCCCCCCAAAACATGCCTTGCTGTAAAAGGTGTGTTTTGAATAGCCTCAAGTCCGACATCCCAAGTATGTATGTTATCCACATCCATACTTTCCGATTCATAATCCAATCCATTACCAAGCCATCTTATCCGAGTGCCACGGCCATATCCTGATCCATTTCCGCGACTGTTCCGAGTCGATGTCTGATTCTTATCCAGTAACCAAGTCCTTATCCAATTCCACATCCATCTGAACCCGACTACCGAGTTCCAATCCATCCATATCCAATAACCTATAACCATATCCGTGACCTCTCTGGGTCGATATCCAAATCTGGGACCGCTCCGGGTCCTTGTCCGAATCCTTAGCTATTCATAGCCAATATCCAAATCCGTAACCTCTCCGGGTTCTTGCCAAGCGCAATCCACACTTGACGACCTATGTTAAGTAATTCCATGGTGTTCATGGTTCAGTGTCCCTGAACGTCGAATAATGCCGTGGCTTAAGTCCTAAGCCGAATCCTGGTCACTCCGGACCCTTGCCGAGCATAGTCCATACTCGACGACCTTTTAGCCAAAAATCCAGAGAAAATCCAATCAAAATCCAATCCGGAATCCAAATCCAAATAGAAAACCAGAAACCCATATCAAAAATCCATACCAAACACAAACATCCAAACCAGAAAACGAGCAAAACAAGGGGTTCAAACCAAACTCCAAAACCAAACCAGAAAAAGCAAATGTCTAAGTCAAAGGAAAAAAACAGATTTCACAAACCCAGGCGTCTCGGTAAGCCATCATCTCAGAGCATGCCTAAGGGTTATCTCCGACCCCGTACATGAGTAAGTGATTTAACCGTTTGCCCGGAGTTTGTTACTTATTCCAAACCATTAAAATTAGTTGATGACCAATCGGCCACCATTCCTGGGCCTCGTGCCCTCGTCGTTCAAGGTAGGCGGTGGCTGCTCCTGTTCCACCGCCGCATTCCGAGTTCCGACATACTGTCGCAACTGACCATTCCTTATATGCTCCTCGACTATATCCTTTAGATGTCGGCAGCTGTTAGTATCATGCCCGTCCAGGTCATGAAAGAGACAGTGCCTTCCTGATGCCCTTTCACGTTCTGTGGGTTCCCTCCTTGATGGCCTTCGATAGGGAAGGCGATCTCGAGTATCTAAGAAAATCCGCTCCAAAGTTGCGTTCAATCCTGTGTAAGTGGAGAACTTTGGTTCTCCCCAGCGCTTCCTTTTCCCTTTATCCTTGCCCCCACCTGAGCTTTCGCCGAGTAGTCCTCCATCCTTAGTCATGTTTACTTCCTTTGTCCTCATGTCCAAACATGCATCCTCTTGTCGAAGAAATCTTTCCGCTTCATGAAAGAATTCACCAAGATCCAACGGTGGGTCCCGTACCAATGATACTTTGAAATCCGAATTATCTCTGACTCCTGATACCGCAGCCATCAGAACGATTGATGGATCTGGCCGATCCACCGAAGCAACTGCTGCATTAAATCGAGTTAAGAATGTCCTGAGCGATTCATCTGCCCCCTGTTTGACTGACGTTAGCGTCATCACGTTCTTTGGCCTTTTTATGTGAACTCGAAACTGACTTAAGAACTTGTCCACCAGTTCTGTCCATGTTCCAATGGATCCATCCTCCAGCTGTCTGAACCACATAGCAGCAATTTCAGTCAAGTACAGGGGGAAACATCGGGCCATAACCTCCTCCGTTGCCCCCAGCACTTCCATATGCCTAGTGTACCTCATCAAGTGGTCGGTGGGATCCGTCTTCCCGTTGTATACTTCCAGAGTGGGTAGTTTGAAATCGGGCGGATTCCTAGCTATCCTGACGTTCCAGGTAAACGGACTTTTGTTAACTCCCTCTGAATCCCTGTTTTTCAGACCTCCGCGAATAGTCCGCCTGATAATGTCAGCCAATCCAGTGTTTCCAACCAATCCAGACTGCCCCCCAAGTCCCCGAGGAAATTCTGGCACATATTCTTCATCACGTACTCCTGTATTCCTATCGACGCTAGCCGCGTAGCGTCATCCGGTATCCCTCCATGAACTGGTCCAGCATTACCTGGTGGTGTGCCCTCGAGTCTAGGTCCATCTAGATTGTTAGCTGTTTGTTGATTGGGAGCTGCCTCCTGCTGAATCATTCCATCTGTCCGCTGGTTGAGTTCCTCTAGTCCAGTTCCACGAACTTGAGCTCCTGTAGTTCCTGGTTGTCCAAATTGAATAAGAAGAGCCTGCATCATCTCCTCTTGCCGTTTCATCATCTGCTCTTGCATAGAATTCATCATCACTTGCATCTCGTTCCGAGTTATGTAGATGGATGCATGACCCTCTCCAGCTCCAAAAGAGGCCGCTTGACTTCCTTCCTGATTGCTCCTTTCCACTACTTGATTCCTCGTTGGTGCTCTTGCCATTGCTTTCTAAGATCCAAGTTCCTAACTCCAAAATCCTTGAGTTCAGTTCTCAGTGAAAGCACTAAAGTGTTAGTGCCAAAATTGGTCACTAACCCCCAAATCCAGATGAAAGCACCAAATACCAGTCACAGCTCAAAGATAGAATGTATGTTGAGAGTAATAATGTGAAGAACAGTTAAAACTGAAATGAAAGCAGTAAAGAACAACAGGTTTTATAGTGGTTCGGCTAACTCCGGCCTACGTCCACTCCAGAAGTTTGCTTTTTATTGCTGCAATAATCGATTACAGTTACAAAATGGCAGAGTTTCCTTAGCCTTAGAAAAGAGAAAGTAAGAGAGCAGAATGAAGATCCCTTTTCAATGTGCCCCTGCCTCTCTATTTATAGACAAAACCAGGTTGTTGGGCCTCCTGAGTAGTTTGGGCCCATCAAGGTCATAGCCGAACCCGACCTCATTATGCCGACCGATCCTGAGCAGTTGGTATGCCGAACGTGGGGAGGTGCGAGGTATCGAGGTATGGAGGTGTGAGGTACCGAGGTATGGACGTGCGAGGTACCGAGGTATCGAGGTATGGAGGTGTGAGGTACCGAGGTATCGAGGTATGGAGGTGTGAGGTACCGAGGTATCGAGGTGCGAGGTACCGAGGTATGGAGGTGCGAGGTGCAATGCCAAGCGAGGTGAGGTATGCCGAACGACCCATCCAATGTCGAACTCTCCCTGATGCCGAACGATCCATCCAATGCCGAACGAGATTTATGCCGAGCGCTCCATCCAATGCCGAACGAGATTTATGCCGAGCGCTCCATCCAATGCCGAACGCTCCTTAATGCCGAACCTCCATTATGTCGAACCATGTCTGATGCCGAACAGTTTCTAATGCCGAGCGCCCATCATGCCGAACGATCTCTAATGCCGAGCGCCTCTAAATGCCGAGCGCTACTGAATGTCGAGTGCTCCTGGAATGCCGAACCACTCATGTATGTCGAACGCTCTATGTATGCCGGGTAATCTTGAATGCTATTCGAACGTGAATGCCGGATGAATCATTTGTGCCGAACCTCCATCAAGCTGAACCATTGATCAACCTTTATCCAACCATATTTCCATCTTTCAAGCATGTTGCGTCATCCATCCATCCAATCAACTGAATCCATCGTACTCTAGCCTCGACGAATATGCAGTTGATTAGGTTAAACCCGTCTGTCTGCGGCCTTGCCAAAAGGCGGGTTAACAATTCCCTAATCAACTTTTAACATTAATTGTTTAACTTAACGGTTACTTAACCCCGAAGTAAAAATTCAAACCCTGAATTTAAATCCTCATTTGAATTTGAATTCAAACTAAATTAATTTAAATCTGAAAACTTCAAACGCTCATAACTTTTTCGTTTGAGCTCCGTTTTTAGCATATTATATATGAATACAGATTAGAATTTCGTCACGAACGCAACAGAACAACTTTCGTAGTCAAATTTCAACTTTTATAAAATTTCCATTTCCAACCCTACCTTATTTAATTTAATTCATTCAATTCATTTATAGTTGATTTTGCGGGTGTTACATTCTTCCTCCTTTAAAAAGGATTTCGTCCCGAAATCTTCAAAGGGTGAACAGCATAACGCGCAATAACATCCATGTTAAACAACCAAGTTATCTACACAACCATTCACTCAACCAAAGTGTAATGTGATTATGTACTGCAGACATACTAAAATGAGCTCAATCTTAGTGTGAGTGTGTAAATTGTGTCATGCAAACATGTATGCAAATACCTTAAACATGCATAAAAATTTCTACATGATGAATAAAGTGGTCGTGAAAAATTGTGGCAATCATCTCCTACCATCCGATCTAACAACCACGTTGCAACCAAAATCCTAATTTTAAAGAGAAAATTTACCACTGAAAAGCTCTGGATGAGTGATCTTCATCTTCTTCTCGAGGTCACATGTGTTTTCTGTTGGGTTGTCTCCCCGTTGTACTCGGAGCAGCCTAATTATTTTGTTTCGAAGTCTCCTAGTTCCATGCTCCACAATGCGAACAGTGGCATGGGGTATTGTTGGCTCTGTCTCTATTTCTCCCAATTGATCAGGCTCAACTCTAATAGTGATGTCATGAAGGCATTTCCTAAGGTGAGAAATGTGGAAAACATTGTGGACTCCTGCCAATCAGTCAGGAAGCTCTGCTCGATAAGCAAGTTTTCCTATCCTTTCCAAAACTCGAAATGACCCAACGAATCTAGGCACAAATTTTCTAAGAGGGGAGACTTTGACAAATACCATATCTCCAACCACAAATTCTAGCTCTTTACTTCTCATATTTGCATAAGATTTCTGATGGTCTTGCACTGCCTTCATTCGTTGTCTGATCAACTCTACTTTTTCCGTAGTATCACGAATCAAATCGGGTCCGAGCAATATTTTGTCGATGGTTTCCCACTAACAACTTGGAAATTTGCATGGCTTCCCATAAAGTGCTTCAAAAGGGGCCATACCAATCGTCACTTGATAGCTATTATTAGACGCGAACTCGACCAAAGTTAGATGCTACTCCCAATATCCTCCAAAGTCCAAAATACAAGCCCTCAACAAGTCTTCCAAAATCCTATTCACCCTTTCCGTTTGACCATCTGTCTATGGGTGATAAGCAGTGCTAAGATTCAAAGAAGTTTCCAAAGCTGTTTGTAAGCTTCTCCAAAACTCACTAGTGAACAAGGGGTCTCTATCACTAACTATGCTTACTGCAATTCCATGCAATCAAACTATCTCTTTGATGTAAATCTGTGCGAGAGAAGTGGCAGTCTTATTGTTCCTAACAGGAATAAAATGGGCACTCTTAGTGAGTCTATCCACAACAACCCTAATAGCTTCATTACCCCTTTGAGTCCTTGGTAATCGTTCCACGAAATCCATCGAAATATGCTCCCACTTCCAAGTCGGAATCTCTAATGGTAATAACAATCCTCCAGGCTGCCTTTGCTCAACTTTTACTTTCTGGCATGTCAAACACTTAGTAACAAATTCATCTACTCTTCTCTTCATTGCAGGCCAAAAGAAAATTCTCTTCATATCCTTGTATATCTTATCTCCTCTAGGGTGAATGGTCATCTTTGAGTGGTGACATTCCATAAGCTCCTCTTTCAACAAACTACTAATCATTGGGACACAAAGGCGTTCATCCCTTCTTAAGCATCATTTCTCAACAACTGAATACCTACTAGCATAGGGAAAATGCTCTCCCCTCCTTAACTTCTCCAAGATCTTTACAATCCCTTTATCCTTCACTTTCTCAAGCCATATGCGGTCCATCAAGGCTGGCCTAATCTCCATAACTGCTAAAAAGCCTTGGATGGGTTCTGTTGGCGGTTGGAAGTTAAAATTTAAGAGGAACTCCAACTGCCTCCATTCATATATAGAACCTAGGGTAGTGTGCCTCCGACTAAGGGCGTCGGCGACTATGTTCCCTTTTCCAAGGGTGTATTGAATACTAAAATTGAATGATGCTATATATTCCATCCATATCTATTGCCTAAGATTTAAATCTTTTTGGAAAAACAGATATTTGAGTGATTTACGATCAGTGAATAACTCAAACCTTTCTCCCAAGAGATAATGCCTCCATATCTTCAAGGCAAAAACGATAGTTTCCAACTCCAAGTCATGAATTGGATATCTTTTCTCATGATCCTTCAGTTGCCTACTAGTATAAGCAAGTACTTTCCCTTCTTGCATTAGAACTGCTCCTAACCCTATGCCATAAGCATCTGTGAAAACCATAAATGGTTTAGTCCCATCAGGAATAGTGAGCACAGGTGCACTAGTAAATAACTCCTTAAGCTTCTCAAACGCCTTAATGCACCTATCGTCCCAAGAAAAGACTAGATTCTTCTTAGTCAAATGGGTTAAGGGGGCTGCTATTCTTGCAAAGTTCTTGATGAACTTCCTATATTAGCCTGCCAACCCGAGAAAACTTCTAACATCTGATGCATTCCTAGGAGTTTTCCATCCTTGAACAGCCTCCACTTTGGCGGGGTCAACTGCCAGTCCTTGCTCAGAAACAATATGCCCAAGGAGTTTAACTTCTATTCTCCAAAAGTGGCATTTAGCAAATTTGGCCTTAAGCTGGTGCCTGCTTAAGGTTCCTAGTTCCTCTTTTAGGTGGTTCTCATGCTCCTCTTCGCCCTTGGAGAAAACCAAGATATCACCTACGAACACAATGACAAATTTATTGAGTTGCTCCCTATATACCGTACTCATCAAATCTACAAGTATGTGGGGCATTCGTCGATCCAAAAGGCATCACTTCCCACTCATAGAGTCCATCTAGTGTGCGAAATGCGGTCTTCGACTTACTTTCTTCTGCAATCCTCAACTGATAGAATCCAGTTGCTAAATCTAGTTAGGAAAAGACTTTGACTCCCACAAGTTGATCGAAAAAGTCATCTATCCTAGGTAAATGGTACTTATTCTTCCTTGTCAACTTGTTCAATTACCTATAGTCGGTGCAAAGTCTCAACGAATCGTCTGCCTTAAAGGCAAAAACAACAGGGGCACCCTACTCCAAAGTACTCCGTCGAATGAATCATTTCTTCAATAGCTCAGAGATTTTCTTATCCAACTCTCTTCCCTCTTTGTGGGTCATGTGTCTTAAAGGCAGGGCAATTAGCCTTGCGTCTTTCTCTAAATCTATTCGGAACTCGATTTCCCTTTGGGGTGGGAGACCTGAGACCTCCTCAAATACATCAGGAAATTCGCAAACTACGGGTATGAATGATAGCTCTCCAAAAGATAGACTTGGTGAGTGTTGGTGAAAATTTTTGTCTTCACCACACTCGACTGAATCGTGAGATAATCTTGTGATTTATCGTACTCGCAATTAAGGATCAATGAATTTAAGCTTAGTTAAATGCACCTTCAGCAGGCGACTATGTTGCTGAATGCTTACACAGTCGAGTAGTCGCACTTCAACTGTTCGTTGAAATGTCGAAATGGATTAATGAACAAGAAAGCGATTAGAAATAAACTGCAGAAATGTAAAAGGACATAGAGATTTTTACATGCTTTGGATTGTTGATAATCCTACATCCACGGGGTAATCCATTATCTTTTATTATTTTTTGTACAAGAGATTTCAATAGCCTTAAGGCGTACAATATTTTTCCTTTTTTCTATTTAAGAAGAAGAAGTTGAAAAGAAGATCCCCTTCTTTGTCCTTATGCCTTTCCTTTTATAGTGTGAAAAGTGCATTGTTGATGGTTCACTACACCAAATAAGTGATTTTGCAACATTTTATATTTGTCAATTGCTAACACTTATAAGTGTTACAAACTACTAATAGTAAAAAAGTGTTAGGATATCTAAAAAGTGTTAGTAAAAATAAATAATCTTCCCTATGAACTTTGCTAACACATATAAGTGTACCAACAATCGGTAAAAATGTAAATAATTTAACAACAAGAGGAGCCTTTTGTAATTTGTAAATATATCTTTTTTCCCACGCTTATCCATTCCTACACACATTTTTGGCCGCATAACATTTAATTTAGGGTTTTCTCTTCCTTACCAAAATCAACGTCCCAATCACTTCCCAAAATCAACGGCGTCTTCAACCACTTCCCAATCAACGCCGACTTCAACCAGTTCAACATCCATGCCGACTTCAACCACTTCAACATCGACTTCAACTACTTCATTGGTAGCTTAAGCGATTAGATTGACATCTCACGGCTATTGTTCTTGCGGTAGTTCTCTCGGCGACTTGATCAATGGTTTAAGCTCGATGTTAACGGCGTAAATTGCTCAAAACTATGGATGGTTTAGCTGACTAGATCGCGACATATCATTCTCAAGCTCTACATCGACAGTAAGTTTCCTTTTCTTTTTCTATGCTATTTTATTTTCTAATTTCAGATTTGTGGGTACAATTTTGCTCGTTACTTCAAGAGTGTGTTTTTTGTGATTTCCATTTTTTTAATGCTTGGTTACTGTAAATGTGATTAAGATATAAATGGTTTGATGTTTATGTAGAGATGTGTTGGATAGTGGATTGTAGCCAAGAAAAAGTAACTATACGGGTTTGTACCCATAGCCAAAATTAACTCGCATACTCTATCTTGTCCTTTACATCCTGCGTTACTTATTTGTGTTCAATTAAATAACAACATCACTACAAAATGATTATAAATTCGATGCTTTATGGAATACCTACCGATGTAGTCAAAAAGGATAAGACTTTGGAAGAAAGAAGAGCGGATATGGTAAGTTTGTCATTCTGGTATAAATTCCTGCACCTGTTTTATTTTTATTTTTTTGAGCTTCCACAATTAGTTGAATAGGCAAGGCCTGAAATCACACATTTGTGTGCCAGAATCATACACCTTTGCAAAATGTTTTTTATTTGCACACTATGTTGTCTTATCCTCTATTTGTTCGTATGAATTTTTAAGCACTTGTGAACTCTCCGCTGCCATTAGATGTGGTACTTGACTATATGGTTTGGTTGGTTATAGGAGCCATTAGATGTGGTACTTGACTATATGGTTGTTTGGTTGTAGGAGCCATTAGATGTGGTACTTGACTTTTTTTTGAGAAAGACGGTTGTGTAGTGATAGACTACACAGCCGGTTAATAATAATATTAGAATAATATGAAGCAAAGACCGGTTGACAAGCCCAACCGGTGGCCAAAAAAATAGGCTACGTTAGCTAACATAGAAATGTACATAAGAGCTAATGGAATACAGAATGGGACAAAATCACCGACATCGATGATTCAGCAAACAAAATGGGGGCAGACAGAATCGCGCCGGAGCTGCTACCGCGGGGAGGCACTGGTACTGGCCATAGATTCTACCGAGTCAGCAGGAGCGGACCTCAGCCTAAATCTGAAGGGAGCCGAGCTGGTACCTGTCCAGTAGTAGAAAAGTTGTGAGATTCTACTACAGATGGCCGTGGATGAAGATCTAGGTTTGTTGAAGACAAAAGCATTTCGTTCTTTCCAGATGCACCAGCAGTAAATGGTGATAAAGATGTCGAGATTGTGATTTCCAAGGTCTTGCTGCCAGTATTCAAAAAATGAAATGCAATCCGGAATGTAACCCAAAAGATGTGCGCTGGTTGGGGCCCAAATTGCAAAAGAGAAATCGCAGTCTAAGAAAAGGTGGGTAATTGTTTCATCTTGAGAGGAGCAAAGAACGCAGAGGGGGTCAGTGGGGATGTTTAAGCGAATAAGTCTGTCTTTGGTGTTGATACGGTTACGAATGAGGCACCATTGGAAGAAGAGAAATCGAGGGTGTGAATGGCAGTTCCAGATCCTGCTGTAGGGGAAAAGGCGGCCAGGGTGGATGAGGAAAGAGTAGCAAGATGATACAGAGAAGCCTTTGGATGGGTTAAGTGCCCAGGTGAAGCGGTCTGGTGAGTGGGACAGGCGAAGGGATTGTAGGATTTTTGAGGCTACGAGAAGTTCATTGAAAGTTTCGATGGAAAAAAGGGAGGGGGGATGTAGGCTACTGGGGCCCAGGTGACACAGGGTAGAAGTGGTGGCCAGTTGTAGATTTGTGGAGGAGAAGAGGTTAGGTAGTGTTTTGGCTAGGGGGAAAGAGGCTACCCACGTGTCATGCCAAAAAAGGCAGTTGTTGCCATTGCCTATTGAAACATGAAAGAGGGATTTGACTCGGGGGATGGTGTGGAGGACATTGGACCAGAATGGAGAAGGTCTGCAACTGGGGGGGAGGTGTAGAGCTAGGTGTGGATTAGAGTAGTGATATGAGTGCAGGATCCAATCCTTCCAGAGGAAATTTTCGGGAGAGAGAAAACGCCAGAGCCATTTTGTTAATAGGGTAGTGTTGAGCGAGGAGAGATCTGGGACACCAAGGCCACCATGGCATTTTGGAAGGCAGACTGAGCGCCAGTTGATAAGGCATTTTGCTTTGGAGCCATTCCATAAGAAGGTCCTGCGGGATTTGTCAATTTTATTGGAGACCCAAGAGGGGAGTTTGTGGAAGGAGATCCAGTAGGAGGGGATGGCAGAGAGGACCGATTTAACTAGGATTAATCTACCAGCTGTCGAGAGGGAAGCGGCTTTCCAGGATGCGAGGCGGGATTCAATTTTGTTGATGAGGGGTAACCAGTCAGGACGCGTGAGTCTGGTGGGCCGAATAGGAAGGCCCAGGTAGGAAATTGGAAACTGGGAAAGTTTGCAGTTGAGAATGGCAGCGGTTGCTGGACCAAGGTGGTTGGAATTGCCAAGCATGATAAGGGAGCTTTTGTGGAAGTTGATGGAAAGGCCTGAGATTAATTCAAAAACGTAGAGGAGAACTTTGAGGCAGTGTAGGTGATTAGGATTGGGTGAGGCAAAGAGGATGGTATCGTCTGCAAATTGTAGGTTGGAAATTTGAAGGTTGGCTGTAGGGATGCTGATTCCGGCTAAGTGACTGTTGGAGATGGACAGTTTAATCATGCGGTTGAAGACATCTGCAATAAGAACAAAAATTAGGGGAGAGAGGGGGTCTCCTTGACGTAGGCCTCTCATAGATTTGATCAGACCGCCAAGTTCTCCATTGACTGATACAGAAGACATGCTGGAGTTCAGGATAGAGGATATCCAGGAGCACCATCTCGGTGGGAAGCCTCTATGTCGTAGTAGAGCGAGAATGAAGTTCCAGTTGACAGAGTCAAAGGCTTTGGAGAAGTCAAGCTTAAGTAGGATTCCTGGGGTGTTGGTTCTGTGGCAGAAAGACACCACTTCTTGAGTGGCGGCCACACAGTCTAGGATATTGCGCCCGAGTATGAAGGCCGATTGCTCCAGGCCAACTAGAGGGGATATTACCGCTTGAAGTCGGTTTGCCAGGATTTTTGTAATGATTTTGAAGGTGGTGTTGAGGAGGCTGATAGGTCGAAAGGAATCAATGGAGGAGGGGTCATCAGATTTTGGGATGAGGGAAATGATGGCGTAGTTGATTCGTGTAACCGAGCTGGGATCATTTTGAAATTCGAGGCACATGTCCATAATGTCAGATTTCACAGTATTCCAGAAGTGTTTAAAGAAAAGGGGGCCAAAGCCATCAGGTCCAGGAGCTTTATTGTCTGACATATCTTTAACTACATTCCAGATTTCTTGTTCCGAGAAGGGGTGATCTACTTGCAGACTATGGGGGTCAGGGTAAAGGAGACTCCAGTCTATGTCTGGTAGAGGGGGGGAAGGTTTGCCAAGGATGTTGTGGTGATGGTTGGTGAAGAGGCGGAGGAGATCAGATTGGTCAGAGTAGGTGATGTTGTTATGTTGAATGTTAGAGATGGTCGAGGATCTGCGTCGTCCATTCGCTAACCTGTGGAAGTAGGCCGTGTTTCTATCTCCTTCTTCCAACCACTTTGCTCTGGAGCGTTGTTTCCAACCGATTTCTTCCTGTTTAAGGAGCCTGTCCAATTCCATTTCGAGGAGGTTCAACTGATGTGTTTCTGGTTCAGTTAGGGATTGGGATTCAGCTAGGATATTAAGGATGAGGATTTCGTCTTGGACATGTGAGATCCGATATTTAAGGGAGCCCCAGATGTATTTGGCCCAAGGTCTTAGCAATTTTCTGAGCGAACGAAGCTTGGCCACAATACGAGCGGTAGGAGTATCTAGATTGGTGGGTTGAGACCAGGCCAACTTGACAAAGTCATCAAAAGATGGTTCTAGAAGCCAGAGTTGTTCGAATCTAAATGGTTTGTGGGTGGTGTTCAGAGAGCCAGAGTCAAACAGGAGGGGGCAATGGTCTGAGATCGTGGTTGCCAGGCCCGAGACAGTTGAGAGGGGATGTTGGTCTTCCCAGGTTGTGTTGAAAAGAAATCTAACTAATTTGGCCAGGGATGGGTTGTCTCTACGGTTAGACCAGGTAAAGAGGCGGTTACTGATGGGAGGATCAATTAGCACACAAGAATTGATGAAGTTGTTGAAGGCGGTTGAGTCATGTGGTACTTGACTTTATGGTTTGGTTGGTTGTAGGAGACAAATATCATATTCTATCTTTCTGATTACTTGTATTAATATTATTTTTGATGTTACTGTATGTATGGCGATTGCAGATCCATTCTGCTGCTAGCATCTTGGATAAGAACAATTTGATCAAGTATGATAGGAAGAGTGGCTATTTCCAAGTTACCGACCTTGGTAGAATTGCAAGTAATTACAATATAACTCATGGAACAATAGCTACATACAATGAGTACTTGAAGCCCACAACAGATGATATTGAGCTGTTGCGTATTGTCTCCCTCGGTGAAGAATTTAAGCATGTGTCGGTTAGGCAAGATGAAAAGATGGAATTGGCAAAGCTTATTGACACTGTGCATATTCCTGTGAATGAAAGCTTGGAAGAACCAAGTGTGAAAGTAAAAAAAGAGCGAGTTTTCATTAATTTCAATTTTTTCTAGTGCATTAAACAAGGGCTAATAATCCAGACGATTTGGTCAAATGAACTAGGTAAAACGAATTCCCACTACTACCTTTTCTTCTTCTTCCTTTTTCTTCTTGTCTGGGTAAAATGAAGTTGATTTTGGGTGCATTGAGCACCCCTCAAAATGTAATTGTTAGTTAATTTATGATTTCTTTTATGACTTATCAATCTGAAGCCGTAAATTTTTAAAGTTACCACAGAACTATTTCATCAGTGCTTTTAATTCTTTTTACAGTATTTGGATGGTTTTTGATTGCAGGTTCCTTTTCAAGTTCCTTTAGAGGTTAACGTTGTACTAGTAGGTTTCAATGGCGATGGTGGCTACAGATATACACTAGATGCACATAAGCTGGAAGAGTTCTTAAAAAGTAGTTTTCCTACTCATTGACCTTCATATCTTGAAATAGGGGAGCCAATTGACATTGAGCATCATATCATCCATAATACTATACCGGTAAACCATCTTTCAAAAATCCGCTGCAAAATTTTGATGACTTTAGTTTTCTATTTTTTGATCTCTTATTTTCTCAAATAGTGCATCAGTTTAATTTCTAATTGCTGTCGTGTTAAAAGTTATATAAAGAAAATAAAAGGTTCCTTCTATATCTAGCTGCCAGCATGGGTGTTTCTATATTTCATCTAGAAATAACCAACTTTCTACTTCTCTGTTTCCCCAAAATACCATAAACCGTACATTAAAACCTTTTGTGACAAGAGAGATAAGTTATTATGCTTTAGGTATGGAAGTAGGAGGAAATGACTACTTTTTCCTCTAATAATCTTCAACGTCAAACTCCATTAGTAATTGCTACTGAAACCAGTCATCTTTATTCATATCGTGTTAAGTGGTATTTTCGAATAAAATTTTCCTCCAATAATCAAGAATCCTATATGTATTTCTTGAATATATCTTTTCCAATAACATGAACAGTAACTTCTCAAAATATATAGAAGTTGTTCGTTCAAACGACATTGTCATATAGAGTTACCATAGCGTGCACTATAGCGCAAAATTATCCATAGTGTAGGATGTGCGCTATTTAACCTATAATAGTGCATATGTCATCTATAGCACAACATAACGTGCTATTTTGTCAAAGCGCAAAATAACGAATAGTCCAAAATAGCGTGCTAATTTGTTTATTTATTTACCTTCGAATAAAATTGAATGTAGGTGTTTGGTGGGTGTATCATGTTCAAAATGTCTACATGGAAAAAGGTACTTTTCTTTTTCTCTAACTATATATTAATAGGTGGAAACCTTTTAACCTTAAGAATTCATTTTAAATTTAGTAGCGATGTTGTTTACCCATTTAATGTTTCCTCTTTAATTTTTTTAATACTTTGATGAACTTGATTGTTTGGAATATTGGATTTTGTTATCTACATCAATTTTAATACTGAAAAAACAAAAATACAAATGTTGAACATTCTTTTCTTTTAAATTCTTTTGAGCAAACTACTGAAAGCGAAGTCCTTTCATTTGATAAAACATTATAAAATTCCACCATTCATACATCAAAAGTGCTACCTGACAAATACTTTTAAAATAGCTTTATGGACTACTAGTTTATTTTGGGTGTACAAGAAAGCAAATTATTGGTACAAATACTAAATTTTGATGCATAATCAATAATGCTATTTTTAGTTTGTTTCTCATAAAAAATTAGTTATTCAACTTAATAACAAATGTTTTAATTTATGAGCTACTGCTACCAAAAATTATGATGTTGTTGTATAGATTCGTATATGATTCAACTCCCTTTTTCATACCAACTCAACTAGACAAAAGACTTAACAATCACTTTCATTTCTTTTAGTTTATAAGCATCTAAAATGTACATATGTTTTGATATTATATGACATTTTTTTCCCTTTAGTAAACAACTAAGAAGTTTGTTTTGCTAAGTATAGCTTTTTATAACGCCAAAATCTTTGAACAAATGAAATAAAAATTTACATTGAAAATTGAAAAAAAAGGATTTCGAAATCAGCATCGAAAAAATATATTAGATGTAATCTAAAGATATATTAAATGTAACAAAATTACGATTCAATGTAGAGATTTATGAAAAATAACAATTTAAATAATCAATCTTAATTAGGAAAAAAAATAAAGATGATGAGGATGGTAAATCCTTAGAAACAACAAATAAATTGTTAGACGGATTTACTTTAGGATACCGCGTAAAGAATTTTTAAGCGTGGTTCTTTAGTTTTGAATTTGAATATGAGGCATCAACTAACAATTTATAGTGTAAATTGAAATGTAAATTGCAACCCATAATTAAATTAGTATAAATTTAATAAAATAATTATGATAATCACGAGTGATTTGATATTTATGTAAAACATGGACCATGACTACTTTAGCCCAATATGGTATTTATAAAAAAAGCAATATTTACAAAAGTAAACAAAATAGCGTGCACTACAATGCATAGTGTAAGCTTTTTGCGCTATTTGCTATAGACTACCTTGTTGACATGTAAATTTTGCTTAAAAATGAGTGCGGAACAATAAATTTCTAAATAGGATTGATGCCAACCGAACTTTATATGCTTAATCAATCTTTTTATTATATGCGTCGCTTGCGTCCGTTTTTCTTTTTACCTAAATATGCTTCATGATAGGAAATGGGATATTTCGTGATACTTTATAGGATTCACTGGATCGTGGTAGATATTTTGGCAAACATAGTCCTTATGTTATTTGTTTAAAATTTATGTTCTAGTGTTAATGTTCTTGTTACTGATTGACCATCTGCTCTTTGTAAAAGATCTTACCATAATTTTATGAATACCATATTCCTTATTTGTTTACTAAGCTAGTCTGCTACATGAGCCAAATAACCTGAGAGGATTAAAAATTGGTTTGAGATATAATAGAAATCGAAAGTCATAATCAGTGCAATTCAAGGTATGTAGGTGGGAAAAATACTCCCTTACAATATGCTGCTTCTGAATCTGTATATTAATCTCGTTGAATAACCAATGATGCACTGATAGCCTTGTACCTTAAAACCATCATTATGCTCTACAACAGAAGACCGTTTCCCAATAGAAAACTCAATATTTCATCATCCAATTTTTTTGAAATTGTCGTATCTTAATTTAAAATTATGTGGAATTTTTTGTATATTTAAAATTGGGTTAAGACTATCGCTTATTATTTTACTAGTGAATCTGGTCGCAGACGAGTTAGTGACTTAGTGGTTCTAATACCTGTTCTTATAAGTTTTGCATCAGACAACTTATTTTTCTTATATCTCTAAAAAATGGTTGGTGACAATTAATATCCCATAACACATGATATTTTATTTAAAAGATGTAAAATATCTGTAAAATATCACAAGGTCATATCTGTGTTTCTTTACCATGTGCAGGTTTGCTGTCATTGACCTTTCAACTGGGCCTTGTACTTATGGGAAAATAGAATACGAAGAAGGCAGTGTCAGCTTCAGAACAGTGCCACGTCTATCGAGTATATTTTTTCCTAGGGGTATTTTTTTCCCTAGTGTCATTCCCACAAACGAATTTTTCATGGGACAACTTGGTGCTCTAATTTCAACTACCATCGAGCATGTTATAGCTCCAAATATAAGGTGTTACACTATTTTTAATTCTTGATTGTAATATGTAGGTTTACGCTTCCACATGTTTTCCTTTTGTTTTTTCTTTCTTTCAGAAATTGGGTACATGGGTAGTAGTACGTAGTAGTACTACAAGTCTTAGGTGGTTTATAAGATACTGTGTGTCAATATATGTCCAGCGGTTCAAATCTAGAGGTGCTGGACTTTATTTCTTATTCCATATAATTCCGCTACACTATGGAATTATTATGGTTTTTGCGATCACAATGAAACCATTGGCAATATCATCATCATTTATGATCAACCTAATAAATAAAAATTGAGGATGCACTTCTTAAGAAAAATTAATGAACTCAACCTTGCTGCTGGTGTTGAAGAGAGCACCACATTAACCCGTCTTGAGATGTTTATAGAAAGTATTGTCTCATAACTTACTAGGCAGAATTGGAAATATAAAATCATTATTACAGAGCTGTTGGTTTAACTCACTTGACAATAACATCCCCTCAAATTTCTAAAATACACACAGAGAAGAAAGGTGAGAAATAAGATATTGGTTTTTGCAGTTCTCATGCCATTTTAGCCCTGATCAAACATCCAACTGCATAATAAACTCTTCTCTAAATATTCTCTAGTACTTGAATAGTATTTGTTATCAAAATCAATGAATTTTTCCTCATGTTTTGAACCTAGATATGAACATTAGCTTTCAAAAGAAGATAGAAATAGTAATAATTTTTTTTTGAATACCGCAACAGTTATCACAACATGATTTTTCATACACTTATTTTCAATTGTTAATAGTGGTGAAACATGAAACTACATGACAAATTTCTTACATTATGCTATATTGTTTTGTCAACTACAATTGTGAACCTTAGTGATTTATACTGCAGTATGATATATGCTAGATTTATTTGCTAAGAACTGCCATGAAGGAAAATACTCGTGGAACTCATGCCATGTCATTTATTTGCATGTACAACATACAACTACTTGTTATTTCTGTTCTAAAGTAGACTCTTCATTTATTCATGATTCTTGTTGGCTGTTTAGTTTGGAATTATTAGACATTAAAGTAGTTCATTGAGTTGGAGTTTAAACTTGTTTTCATAGGTTGAATGTGCCAACTTTATGGCTTAATACACAGCCATAAATCTAATGGTTTTCAAAAAAGAAACCCAAAGAAAAATGCATTTTGAATTATACGTATCACATTCATTACAGTACTTCAGTGTGTGTCACCTTTCACATTCTATATTCATATTATGTAGAAATTGTTTCTCTCATATTTCTTTTATATTCCAGATTTGAAGCTGTTGACATGACATCGAGGTTGTTGGTACCAATAATCGTCCTACAAAATCACAATAGATACAACATCCTTAATCCAGGTCATAACTATACCGTAGATATCAAGGACATCGAAAAAGAGGTATGTTATTGTTCTTAATCATCATTTGTTATTATGTCAGCCATAGTTATTTACGGCACACAACAATGCAAAATCTTCATGGCACCTTGGTGCATGGTGCGTCAAACTGCTCGCGTCTTTTGGAACTACTGCACATGTATTTAAAAAGTATATTTTTATTACACATACTTTATTAAACAAGACTAATATACTCTACATATTTTAACTAAAAAATATCCAACAATGATTTTCCTTATTTAAAATGTCATAATAAATATCATAAAACAGAATGTTATAAGCATAGAATTTCAAGTACAAAAATCATTTTAAAAGCCATAATCCAAAAAATAGAAGATATTACTAGTGAAAGAAAGCTTGGAAGAACCAAGTGTGAAAGACTGAACTTTCTTCTGCAGGCGTATATATTTCGGTTGAAGCTTGAAGGGCATTATTCACTCACATCTGACATGTTGTATATCAGACATGTATGTTTTATATCTTGCCATTACATATGTGGCTTCTTAATGCATTTCAGTTATCAAACACAGGGAAACTTATTTATCTTTGCAAAATGAACCAATAATATCTAAACTGATAGAGACTAATATGATCATGTAGATTATGTAATTATTGTCTCTTTTTTGGACTATAAGCCGTGTTATATATTCTTTCGCCTGTTATCGGCTCTCATCACCATTCTTGAGTAATTAATTGGATGCTTACATTTGTTTGGATATGTTCTAAAGTTCTAAATGCTTCAGTGAGTAGATTACAATTTTAAATGTATTTGAACATGTGTTTCTTTTAGCACAAGTTTCTAGTTACAGTTTAAAATAGATTATCAATTCTTTACAGTTTAAAAAATTGTTACCATGTTATTTGCAAATTTGAAAGCACAAAAGATACATAATACTAAAATAGACTTCTAACATTTAACTAACTATGAATTTTATTTTCAAAAATACTTTATTTAGATATGTTGGTGGTTGTAAAAAAAATAAACATTTGGAAGTATATATTTTACATATTAAACAAATGTATAACTCGTCCGTTGCACACAATAACTTGGAACATTTTAAAAAATAAAAAAAGATTAATTCTTATCATGTGCTTTTTTATATATTTTTTGTTAATATTAATAGAAATACAAAAATGTATTTTTCTCAAAAGCTCTAATGTCGGTTCAAAGAATAAATAAACATTGACTGAATATATTTATTAATTGGTTAATTCATCGATACAAACTTCAAATTTTATCTTTATGTAAGATAAATCAATTGGGAGAACTGACGGATGGATCCGAATATAAAAAATTGTATAAGTGGACTGCTTTTTCAATAATGTGAATTACATAAGTGAGAAAATTATATTGGAATAGATAATACTGTGAGGCTATGACAGACTTGTGAAAATGTTCTTGATTCCAGAAAAGAGAGAGGAAGAAGAAGAAGATTGGAGCTTAAATAAAATATTGATGAGAAGTAAACGAGAATTTCTAAGATGGGAAAGACTTAAACTGAAATAAAATGACAGTATTAGAAAATGATTTGAGAATATTTTTACTGTTCTATTATATTATGTATAACATATTGAGTTTTCTTAAGCCATTTACTGGCATTATAACCATATATGCACACAAAACATCATACAAAAGACTGAAATACAATGATGGAAACTAAATGCTAATGAACAAAGTGTGCATAATTGGTAGGACTACAACTTTTAGTGGCAATAAATAAAGATAGATAAGAAGGGATTTATATAAAGAAGGAAGTGTTATTTCCAATTTATTTAGATATGATTGCAACAACTTAAATTAAGATATTTTGGATATTAATACTAGAGAAAATCATAGTTTTTGTTAGTTATTCAAATTCAATTATATCTTACTTTCATTATCTTTCACATACCTCGCTTTCTGCTTATATATAGTTTTCTAAACTTAGAACAACTTTTTTACATTTTTTTTTACTTCCAAGAATTAGGTTAAAGGACAATTGAAGTTGATTATGTAAGAGTAACCTACTAGAATTCATCTGATATAACTGAAATAATAGTAGAGTTAAGGTCTTTTTTTTAACTAATGTTGTTAACTAAAGTGACTTACAGATACACTGAGCTTATTATCATGACAACTACACGTTGGCTCAATCATTATTTGCAAAAATCGAAAAAACTTTTGATTTAACTCTGCTTCAAATAAATATTTCCCGATTTCAATTCAATCCTCAAATGTCAATTCAAAACTCAATCCAAAAATCAGTTGAAAACATTCAATTTAATGTTGAAAATAAAAGCTTCCTCGAGATATTTATTACAATCTATAATTCATGGTTACTGTTTTTCAGGAAAATGGAACAATAGGGAAAATTAGGCTTTATGTTTAGAGATGGAATAACTTAGAAATCAACTTAGAAAATGGAACAAAATGAAATGTGTTTGATTTCATGATCGTTTTTAGTTACTGAACATTTAGTGCTGTTTTGAGTGTGTATGGTGTGGGTTTGATTATATAGATGAGTGGAGTATGTATGGCTATCCATGTGTGTGGGTACTATGTATATTTGATCAAGTTAGTTTTTCTTTTTGACTTGGCCAAGACAGCTGCAATTTTGGTAGAGGCAGCAGCTGTCATTAGAGTTCATCCCACCCTCAACATGGTTTGCTCTTGCAGCATGAAAATCCAAGACATATGCAGCATACTCTATACCTCATCAGTCATTATTTTGTATGATTAATTATGGACCGGTATATATGCTTTTGGTCCATGGTCAGTAGCCAGTCATGGACAATAATTGGATCTAATAATGCACTGATACCTTAGATTATATTTTAGACCCGATTATAATTGGGTAAACCAATCTATACTTAACCTGCACATACATGAATAGTTGAGTTGGAAGTGGACCGCTGTTCTATATTTTTATACAATGAAAGCTAAGTCTCAATTAATAGTAATTTTGATGTTTGAATTCTCATTTGACATATTGAATGTAGGCACTTGTGGAGGAAGAGGAATAAGAAACGAAGTTGGAATGTAGCGGTAACGAGGAAGCAAACACATATGACCTTGACAATGATCCCATCTCTAAAGTTTTTGGCTCCGATAGAAAGAAAAACTATTGTCGTGCAACGATATGAAGAAAAATATTATATTGGATATTTAAAATTGGATATGAAATTTCTTTTTGTAACTTGGATATGATATTGTGGTATTTTGAAATTGGAAAGTTTGTAGCTCATATTATAGTATCATCTAAATATGATAATGTTGCATTTGAGATATGGAAGCATTTTAGACTTCATATTGAATTGATATGATGAATTATATATGTGATATGGACACGATCATTTATGAGATATTATATTCATTTGTTTTAAGAATTTAATATTAATTGTGCATAAAATAGGGTAAAAACATAATTTCAATTAGTAACGCATATAAGTGTTACCAATATTTTGGATAACAACGCTTATCTACGTTACAACCTAAATGATAAGCTAAGCAATTTATGTGTAACAACACATATATGTGTTACTAAATAATCATTTTCCAACACTTATAAGCGTTATTGTATATTTCTGTACCAACACTTATAACTGTTACCGTATATTTATATACCGACACTTATAAGCGTTACCGTATATTTAAGTGCCAACACTTATAAGTGTTAGTAATATGTATGTTTGTAACACTTATAAATGTTACAAATTTGACCGCTCCATTCCTCACAGTCCATTAGTAACACTTAAAAAGTGTTATTGAAATTATTTGTAACACTTATAAATGTTAGGATTTGCCTGTTTTGGTGTAGTGGTTGTAATCATCTTCTGCATTTTCCTTCGATCTCCGCCCTTGGATTTTTCCACTTGTCGCCTATTCATGAAGCTCGTTCTTCGTGCCTGGATTGATGACATGTCTTCGGCGGGATATCCTGTGTTTGGCTGGATATTGAAATTTTGAAGAGGGATGCTCGAAAAAGTGGGTGGGAAGCTTTGGTCTGCATAGGTCTGCCTCTTCTCTCTCGAAATAGCATGCCGCTCTAAGAGGAATGATAAGAGACTTTCCCGTGACTTTGTCATGTTGTTGATTTTTAGGAACAAGGGCGGTGTGAACGTCGTATGACGTTCAGACCTCACTGCCCCGTTGCTATCCCTACTCTTTTACTTAATTTGCCTCTATGTCGGGTCAGAATGAAGTATGACTTCCTATTCTATGCTGAAAACTGCCTAGATGTGCTTGGGGCTTATTTACTATTTGAATTGTTTTCTTGGTTGTTGCTGATGAGAGATTGAGAGAGGGAGAATTTCACATTTGTCGTTTGCCTGTAGGGTTGAGTCTGCGTTGAAGCGTATCTTGGGTGACCCTATATACAGCCCCAATGTAGTGCTCTTGGCTCTATACGACGCTGTATAGGTTGTCCCCAGTGTGTGCTTGTGCAGACCTGATCCTGTAGACGTTTGACATCATATGAGTACAAATAACTCAAATCCTCACTTGCTAACCTGTATGCTTTGGCCTTGTATTATGGTTTGAGCTCTGCTTTCGAATGCAGTCAATGCATTCTGCTCTGTCTTTTTTATGTACATAGCATCTGTTTTATATAGCTTTGATCTTTTTGAAGAAGGTTTGGATCTGGTTAGAAGCTGTGACCTAAAGCCTACTCCGTGCTCAGTTTTGCTGTTGTGGGGATGGTTTCTCTGTCTTC
The DNA here is from genome assembly GCA_030737815.1 of Allium fistulosum. Lineage (NCBI taxonomy): Eukaryota > Viridiplantae > Streptophyta > Magnoliopsida > Asparagales > Amaryllidaceae > Allium > Allium fistulosum. The sequence continues at coordinate 460,399,975 of CM060905.1, forward strand.
AAGTATTTATCTTATTTCTTTTCTCTGTCGTTCATGATAAGAACGGGTGTAACACTTTCCCCCAAGTCTGCGGCGACTGTAGGTCGAGGAAGACTTGTCGCCTTACGCACCAGTCTGTATCCCCACTTGGTCATGTCTAATCTATTTTTTCGGCACTGGGAATAAGTCATTTCAGCTGCAAGTGCATTTAATGCTCTAGTATGCGTGTCAGTGTCTTGTTGGACCATCTTGTAACAGCTGTTCAATTTTCCTTTTTGTCTGTATATGCGGATTTTCACTAGTCATTTATACTTATTATTTTCTGCAGCAAATCTACGTTTCACCTAATATTTGATCATTTTAATCGTGCGGCTGCAATTCAAACTCAGGTGCGTATTCTTCTTTCTTCATCTTCTCCAAATTTTTCTTCATCTTCTCACTTGCAAAGAGTTGGATTAATTTTAAAATTTAGGGGTAATTTCGTAGGTTAAGAGTAGGATAAGCCACATTAAATCTCGCTCGATCTTTCTTTGAAATAGTATCTATGGTTTTAGCATGGATCCCTCTACTTCTTCTTTGTTTCCTCCTTCAGAAATCACTCATTCAGAGGATGCTATTAGGATCCTTAAGCAATTCAGATTCCATGGGTATGCTCCTAGGGTTCTGGAATCTTATGAGCGGATGGATACTCCGTCAGAGGGTTACATCGCCATTACTCCTGAGCATATTCGATGCGGGTTGTTTCTTCTTATGCATCAGGTAATCCGTGAATGGCTTACTACTTTACGCATTGCTCCAGTTCAACTTACCCCTAATTCTTATACCTTCGCTTTGATAACTTTTATCCTTTATGCCGACAATGGTATTAAACTGACCATTGAACAGGTCTAAATTTCGATCCAAAAAAGGCATATCGAAACTTAGATCCATTCAAAGGCTAGTTGTTGGTTGGAAAAAGAAGTAACGATACAGAGCAATAACTATTCTTTCAAAACTCACAGCGGATGGAATAAAATATAATATCAAATTGTACCCATTTGTTTCGAAACTATTTGAATTGTCATAATACAAAACATCATAAAACCGTCACATAAGATTCGTTACATCATATGTCCAAATACATGGGTACAACATAAAAATATCATAAAAGATAATAATAACTGCCACAAGCTTAAGCCACTCCACCTTCAAGCATCGTTACCATCACCACTCCATTATTAACCTGTGTTGTAATGAGGAGGGAGCCAAGACAACAAATGTCTAGTGAATAAAAACCTCGAGTATTACCATTTCAGTACTTAGGCAGTATATTTCAAAATAAGAATATGTCTAACATACATAAAACCATTTAATACTTCTTATAAGGAAAGGAAGAGGGTCCACAATCATCCACTAAATACCATTCATTTCCGAAGCCGGTTTTTAAATCCCATGACCCAAATCCCACATCATAAATATCTAACAATACGAGAGATGGTACCCAAGCCACTTAATACCTTTTATTGGAAAATAAACAAACTCTGGTCATTTAAGACCTCAATTAAGGCAGACCCCATCATTTAATACATATTCCTAAGATGGACTCCTCAAAGGTGACTATCTAGCTGACATCGCATGAAATCTCTTGAGTCGCTTAATAATTCTTTATGGAAAGACGGGCCCACAATCAGTCACTTAGTACCTTATCCCAAAGCAGACCCCTGTCAAGATACCACCTATCGTGCCTAATAACTAGCCCCTTGGTCATTTAATACTTCATTTGGAGAAAAGAGGCGGGCCCTCAAACAACCACTTAATACCTCAAGACCACGAAGCAGGCCCTTCATATCATAGCCTATACTTATGATGACGTCTCACATTAGTCCAACCATCCATAGGAGCTGGTAGCTAGATTAACTGGGTAGGTTTACCTAACATAATTTGGGATTAACCTCGTGTCATCACAAATATTTATCATAAGAGATATCTCACATTCATAGGAAGTGTACACAATTGCTGATAGCCTCAAAGTGAAGGGCAAACTTCTGTTGTGCAACTCTACCAACCTCGCATCCCTATGACTTGGCCATTATTTAAATACTATATATATATATAATACTCATCTCACTGTTTCATAATTAAGGCCTTATAAGGAATCTTTCTTATTACGCCTTAGAATATCAATTACCTTCCTAAAGGGAGAAATTAATGACAATTACTACCTAGTTAGCTATGCAATTATACGTCATAATTATATGTTTATTATGCTAATAGAAATAAATATATATTCGCATCTAATCAATTCTAGTGTGCGGTTTATACGCCGTAAACTAGCATTAAATGTCAATTCTTTTAACCATAATATTAATTCAAGTCATTTTACTTCAAATTTCCAAGATTTCAATATCCATGACAAAGGGTTAAATATTCATATCCAAAATTGAAATACATAGATTTGTAAAAATAGAAATCCAATTTATTACATCAATCCAATGGAATATCCTAAACATAGGAATTGCAATCCTAACTTCATATTCTATTCAACTCCTCTTTTACACAGAAATAACAAAGGAATTCTGTGTGGAATAAGTGGTGTAAACTACGAATAGAATTCATACTTTAAACCCTTATTTTATTACCGAAAACTTGCAATTTGAATCAAAGAAGGAGGAGAAGTGGAATAGACTATGAAATTATCAAAAATAGCAGAACTATATAAATTTCATCAAATTAACATAAATAATTAAGAATCTTCATCTAGAATTGACATCCTAAAATAAAAAAGAATTCTGGGGGATTTTATCTAGTTTGTTTCTGCAATCCCAAACTTCCTAAGGCATATTCAAATTCATAGATATATACTAATCAATTACTGAAATAAAAAATACTAAGGTTTCCACTCACAGATTATCATTAGCTTCTCTTGTATTGATTTACAACGGTAAAGCAACTCTTTTCCATATCTCCTTCTTTTGATATATATACACAGCGAAGCATAGGTATATATAGTTTTGTTAAATTCAGAGAGGTTGGAGAGGAGGAAAATAGATTAAAAGAATAATTAGAAAAGGATTAGAATCCTTACCTAAATCCCTAATAGAAATTCTAAATCTAACTGAAAAGAGAAAATAGCAGAAGTTTGAGGTATTTTCCAAATATTTATGAATCAAAAGTGAAGAGGATAGGGTCATATTTATAGGAGTTGAAATGCACCAGAACCGTATGATGGAGTTAGGTGAAAAACGGGTAAATCTGAAGCATTTAAATGTTGAAAACCCCTAGCCGCCGCCCTGAATAGGGGTCGACGGCCCCCTATAGACCGGTCGACCGCTAGGGGACAACCGTTTGAGGTCGGAGATGTCGACCTCTACTCCTATTTGGGGTGCACTGATTTGATTCTGATGCTCGTTTATTTTATTCCCTAATTAATTTTTAACATTAATTGTTTAACTTAACGTTACTTAACCCCCAAGTAAACCGATAGTTAATTTTTGAAATTTAAACTCTAAATTTAAATGCTTATTTGAATTTGAATTCAAACTATATTAATTTAAATACGAAAACTTCAAACGCTCATAACTTCTTCGTTTGAGCTCCGTTTTCAGCATATTATATATGAAAACATATCCAAATTTCACCATAAATGCAATGGAATAACTTTCGTGGTCAAATCCAACTCTTTTAAAATTTCCATTTTCAACCCTACCTTATTTAATTTAATTCATCAACTCATTTATGGTTGATTTTATGGGGTATTATAGCAGTTGATAGGATATTGAGATACCTTAAAGGCATTCCAGGTCATGGAATTTGGATGAAGAAAAATAATTCTAACAATGCAGTTGGTTTTTCTAATGTAGATTGGTCTGGAAGTTGCTACAGAAAATCAACCACAGGGTTTTGTACCTTTGTCGGTGGTAACTTGGTCACTTAGAAAAACAAGAAGCAGAATGTTGTGGCTAGATCAAGTGTAGAACCAGAATATAGAGTCATGGCATCCACAGCAAGTGAGTTTATCTGGATTAAGAAATTACTCAGTGATATGAAGATAGAGCACACAAGAACAATGTTAATGTACTGTGATAATCAAGCTGTATGACATATTGCATCCAATCTAGTCTTCCACGAGATGACAAAACATACAGAGGTAGATTATCGCTTTGTTAGAGAAAAAGAGAAACGGACAGATAGTTTCACAAAAGCATTCGACAAGCCCAACCATTTGAACATACTCGACAAGTTGAGTTCTATAAATTTATTCAAACCCCACTTGAGGGGAGTGTAGAGAAATACAATGACAGCCTTAGAATATTTTATCATAGGCTGTAAATAGAAAACAAATTAAAGGTTAGCATCTGTTATACAACTGTCAGCTATACTTGGTATATAGCTTGTAATTAGGCAATTATAATCTAGAAAATAAGCAATGACTAGTAGAATCATAATTTAGAAAATAAGCAACGGCTAGTAGAATTAGACTATATATAATTCTGACTGGGTACCGGGTCTGATACCAGATGTGACGACTATAGGATTCGAACCCTACCACCCAGAAAAACAACAACATGCACTAACCATTGTGCTAAAAGATGTTTTTTCATTAACTTTTCGAAAGGGATGTTACAGATTCATTTGCATGGTCTAGTAGTATTTTCCCTTTGTAAAAAAGTAAACAACAATTTTATACTTTTCAGAACTTAGTTCTCCTTGAGTAATTTTTTCCTTTTTGATTTCATAGAATGGTCTTGCTTGTATTTCCTTTCTAAGTCCAATTACCCAATTTGCTAGCACCACTGAGGTAGCTTGTATTTGTGCTTCTGTGTTGCCATGATCATACAACTATCAGCCATAATGTTTTCTCTGGCCGTTTTGTATCAACTTGATAATTAAAACCATGTAATTTTGGTAACCATTTGCCTTTAATTCATTTAGTTAATTTCTAAGATAATAAATGCTGCAAACTCTGATGGTCGGTTCTAATAATAAATTTTCTGCTTAGAAGATATTGAGACCATTTTTTGTAGTACGTAGCAGAGCAAGAAAATATTTTTCATAAGTTAATAGATGTAGATTTCTTCCTTGAAGTGCTTGGCTGACGTAGGCTATTGGCTTATTTTCTTCAAGGAGTACTGCACCTATTCTCACATCATTTGCATCACATTCAAGTATGAACTCTTTATTGAAGTTTGTTATAGCTAAGATCGGTGGTTAATCAAGTAATTTTTCAACTTAAAGAAAGCTTTTGTTACCTTTGTTGTCTATCCTTCTTCAGCGTTGAGGTGAGTAGTTTAGCTACAATGCCATATCCTTTTATAAATCTCCTATAATAACTAGTTAATCCTAGAAATCCTCTTAGTGCTTTGATATTTTGTCGCTGAGGTTATTCTAGAACTGCTTTTGTTTTTTCTTTGTCCACAGAAATCCCATTCTCTGAAATTATATGGCCTAAGCATTCCAATTTATTGTCAGCAAACTTGCATTTAGATAACTTGATTATTAATTTATTTTCCTACAGGACTTGAAATGCTAATTTTAAATGCTTAAGGCGATCTTCCCAACATCATCTGTAAATAAGAATATCGTCAAAAAAAACGAAAATAAATTGCCTTAGAAATTTTTTGAAGATGGAATTCATAAGTGCCTAAAAAGTTGATGGTGCATTTATTAGTCCAAATGGCAGCACTAAGAACTTATAGTGTCCTTCATGAGTTTTAAAAGATGTTTTGTGGGCATCTTCCTCATTGCATTCTTATTTGATGGTAGTCCAATTTCAAATCTAGCTTTGTGAAGTATTTTGACCCATAGGGTTCATCCAGAAGATCATCAATCAATGGTATTGGAAACTTGTCCTTGATAGTTTGTTTATTTAATCCCATATAATCTACACAGAGCCTCCATGAACCATTCTTTTTTCTAACCATTATTACCGGTGCAGAAAATGCACTATTGATATTTCTTATGATGCCTGAATCTAACATTTCACTAATTAGTTTCTCCAATTCATTATTTATGTGATGTGAATGCCTATATGGTTTCAAGCATACTGGCTTTGATCATTATAAAAGTATTTTTTGGTCACATTCTCCCCTTGGTGGTAGGGAATTTATTGTAGAAGTAACAATGGGGAATTGATCAATTATTTGTTGAATATCCGAGTGAATGTTTTGATTTTTCTTTACAGTTGTTGTAGCTGAAAGTAGCATGAACTTGAGTTGAGAAAAATTAAATTCCTTTGAAATATATTTTTCACTTCAATGCTTGATGTTAGTGGTTGTTAACCCTTGCCATTTATATTCTTTTCCTTTGTATTGGAATCTCACTTGTAATTTCTTGAAGTTGAAGCAAATTTCTTCAAGCTCTCTCATCCATTGTGTGCCTAAAACAATCTGACATCCTTCCATTGGCAAGACTAGAAGATCTATATGCATTTTACAGCCTTTACATTTTAATAAAACTTGAGAACAAATTTCATTGCCCTTTATTTTCTGGCCATTGGAAACCTCTACCTGGTAGTTTCTTGCTTGATTTCTTTTAATCCTAATTTTTTGCTAAAGAGCTGTCAATAAAATTGTGAATGGAACTAGAATCAATTAATAATATCACAGATTGATTATTTATACTCCCCTTTATTTTGATTGTATGTAAAGTAGGTATGCAAAACATAACATTAACTGATATTGAAAGTAGTGTATTTTCTGGTTCTTGATCATTTCTGGGTCGTAAATATCTAAATTTTCTTTGATACTTCCATTGGAATTTAATTAATTTTCTAAGTCCATAATACCTTCTACGATGTATGCTTGTTTGATTTTGCGTTTATAGCCGGAATGGTATTTTTGAAAAATTTCCTTAGGTGTAAGACCTCTTGCTTTTGACAGAAATTCAAAGGTATTATATTTGTCAAACGATTATTGAAAAATTATTGTATTTGTTGATTGAAAATTTTCTTGAACTATTTGAAGAATTTGTTTTGAAATAATATTGTTTGCTATTTTATTAGCACTTAACCATTTAGATTCTAAAGTTTTTGCTAAGGTTAAGGCTTCATTAAAAGTATCAAGGTTAGCAATAGTCACGTCTTACTTAATTTCTTCCCTTAATCCTCCAAATTCTTTTGTAATAGATGAATATGATCAACCATACCTTGCAGCTATTCAAATTTGTTGACATATGCCATGGTAGTGGTAGTTTATTGAGAGAGGAGAATGCATCATAGGGCATGTCTAGTTCAGTAGGGTTAAGTCTCACCTTAATTTCATTTGATAATATTTGTCGCTGATCATATTCTGTGACGTTATTGGAAAACCAATAGAACTATTATAAGTCTTATATCTTTAGATGAAAAGAAGAACCGTGTACCCATTCTTGCATATCTGTGTTATGGTGCTTAAAGAATTGCTCAACTTGCCTTAACTAGTCAATGGCTCTCACTTCACCAGTGAAAGTTGGCAAATATGATTTAATGTTTAATCTGGTCATGTCTCTTTGATGAGATGTGTTTGGATCATTGAATCTTGTCTGGTTGTTTTGATCAAATGAGGTAACATTAGGTCTTTGTAATATTGGTGCTCTATTGTTTGGTGGGACATAAACATTTGGTCTTAAAGGTAATGCAGAGAAATGTAGGGAAGAAAAAAGTCTCCGATTGAATGTCATTTGCTGATGTGTTTTCATGACATGCTTTCTGATTCTTTATTTCTTTTAACTTTGGAAAAAAATTTACCGTTATTTCTTTTATCCTGTCTATTTTTTCACTGAGATCTTGAGTTGTTCTTGATAGGCCAGGAGTTGTAACAGGGAGTTCTTGGATTTGATTTGATAGTTCTTGAGTGGTTCATTCAACCCTTTTCATTGAAATGGCATTTCTATTGTTGATAAGGTCCTGCCTTTGCCAGAGATATGGCATATTATCCGGTCCTGCTGTGTCTAAAGAAGTGGGTGCTCCTTCTCATATTAGGATCTGACATACAAGGGGGATGGAAGAGAAACATAACGAGGCTTCAGACTATTTTATTTTGGTTCGTTTGGGTTGATAATGGACGCGATAACCAAACTGACTGAAGCATCAAGGAAGGAAAATAGCCCAAATGAAAGAAGCTTCAAGAAAATAATGTAGGCAGAAACTATTAACACCCCGTTAGTTTCCTTACACACCCCATTTCTTCGCAGAAAATATCCAACCCCATATATTTCTATACCCACCCCAATTTATTCCAGATTTAGCCCTCTTGCTAATTACCAAATCAGCTACTGCTTCACAGTTGTCTTTTAATTTTTACCATGAAAATTCAATTTAAAAGAAGAAAAATCATTAACTAATTGAATCTTGGATCTATGTATCATCACATAACAACTTCAGTACTACAGTTTTTAATTAAAGCTATCTTGGATTAATTAACAAAACAAAAACATTAACACAAGAATCTATAATCGTGATTTAATTGACCTTGTTATTGTGGTGTTAGAGCTAAACTATTTGCATTCGATAGTTAAGGTTCATTATCCCAATTTGTCTTCTTTTCTTGTATTGATTTTCTCTTCAGCTTAAATTTGGTATTTAATGGGTTTTATGGAGCTTTAACTGGAATTCGATTATTGATACTTGGTGATCCAATGTACGTGTACGTGCTTAACTATAGGCCCCTGATCAATCTTGGATAAAGGGACCTGAGAATACGTGATTATCCTTTTTTTAGTTTCAGTTAAGTTTACATATCATGGATCTTTTAAAGCCATCTTCCTTCTTCCATATATTTTGAACAACAAACTGGCTATTCGTATTATGTTTAGTTCAGTATTAATGCTACTTCGACCAGAGAGAGGGAGGGTAAATCTGTCTTAACAACTGTAGCTTTTCTCAGTGGGGGGTGAAGGGTGAAATGGGATGGTAATAGACATGGCCAATAATGTATACCTAATAACTTTCAGTATATCCACATCTGACCAAAAAGCATTTAGCAATATGAATCTATTTGTTATTTGGTAACGGTTACAATTTTACAAACTGTATATATCTTTACCAACTCAAAGGTTATAAACAGAGACCCAAATTCTCCAGTTATGTTTCTTATTCAACAAGTTAACAATGGTACTTCGTCTTTTTTTGTCATTCTCATTTTTTCCTCAATGCATTAACTAAACAGAAATCATCTCTACGGCAAATAGTTTGCAATCTGTTATCCGTGATTTTCCACAAGCTAGGATCTGATGATAGACTTTGAAATGCTAAGAAAATAGATGCTAGGTTCAAAGATATCCGTAGCATGTTCTAACCAACCGCGATATCCGTTTGGGCATATTTTATTTATTTCTAAAAAAAAATTAATCTTTTTTTGCGTATTCATGAATTCATCCGTTGCTTCCTGTCAAGTACTAAACTACCAGCGGATATGTGATTGAAGATCGAAGGATTAAAAACATGAAATTTATGTTAAATTATTGATAAAAATGCTGAGGGTAACAGATCTCCAAATTCGCGAGGTTTGTTCGAAGGAGTACAGGAATTTGTAATTTGACAGCTCCAAAACAGTCATATAAATAGGCAATTCCAGTTCTTATATATTCTTTTTTTGTTTCTCATATCCAGTATACAATAAAAAATAAAAAAATCTTCTCTCTTCATTATTAATATTCTTTCATAGGCTGAGTTATATGAACGAATAAGGAGTTGAATTACGATTTATATGGTTAATCAAAACGTTTGTAACATCTGTATAAAATAAAATATTTATATTTATGTAGCTGTCCAAGGCTATGGTTTATTAGAATTTGTATATTTCGACCTCCTGGAAGAGCAATTCTTTATACATCCTAAAATTATTTAAGTCAAAAATTTTGATTAAAATTTTTAGATTTATCCGTGGATAGAATAAATATTCAATATCCATCCGCATCCAGATATCCAAAAATAATTTTAGTTGCACATACGACTACAGCACTAGCTATCATCTGAAAGTATCGGTTCAGCAGCAAAGAATATATAGTCATTCATACCCAGAAATTTCAATGAGACAACAAAGAAAACAACAAGCTTCGTTTCTCCTGTGATCACCTGTGTTGAAAACTTGAAAAGTGCAACCTCGCTTTTAATGCATTACGGATCGTACACATTACCGTCTCATGGAGGGCCACAGCACCTACATGTTATGATGAAAAAATGTTAAGCCATATACTAAGAAATATTGTTATATGTATTCAACTGCCCGCATTGGAGTGTAAATGAAGTAAAAGCATCCAGAAAAAGAACATTAAAGTTATCAAACTACATGCTTTATGTCACAGTAAAGACATTACCTTTTGTATTTCTTTCCTGACCCACATGGACAAGGGGCATTCCTACCTAATTTCCCGCTGTTTGCCAAATTAGATCTGGCACCATCTAAGGGTGTAGTGCCCATCAGCTTTTGTACCTGAACAAACATTACATATTAGAGTCTAAATCATAAAATCAAGAGATTTTCATGTAATTTCACACAAATACAGAAACAATCTTCCATTCAAGAAAAAAAAAACAATGCAAATTGTTCAACAAGCAAAAACAGAACAAAAAAAAAGTCAAATTCTTCTGATGAGAAGCATAAACTTATAATTATGCGAATTCAACTGTCCACTTGGCATCATTAAACGGCAATTCTATACCATCAGTAGTGTTCAACATTAACAAAGAATGCTAAATTCGTGTCAAATACCACAACGAAACATTCCAAATCCAGCTGAACGTTAAAAATCTGATCTTAGACAATCCAACGTCAATGATGTTAGCTTCTCTAAACATTAACTCCACAAAAACAACTACAACTACTATAAAAAATTAAAAAAAAAAGAAAAAATAATAACTTTTTGCACCTCCTTACTTCTGATCAGAACATGCACTGGTAAAAAAATTCCAAATGAATAAAATTATTTCATAATTTATCGCTTAAGGTTTGATGACTATTTGGTATACAAATATTTGATTCAGGAAAATAGACGGGAGGAAATAGTTTTAAGGTTTTTCCTAAACGAATGACACAAGCCAAAAATTTAAGCAGAATGACAAACTTCAAAACTCAAACGCGGCTTTTTTTTTCAACGACGACAACAACGGCTGCATGATAGGCGATGGCAGTGGAACAGTTGGCGATGGCGGCTCGTGGTGGATGACGACATTTGTGGGCTTCGAGAACCCGAGCTTGAGATTGAGCACGAGATTCGATTTTGATGAAGACTGGACAATGGCGATGGTGAAGGAAGCAAGTCGATGATGATAGTGGAGAAGGCGGCGCTGTTTGTCGATCGTTTTTTATTGAAATATAAACCAGTAATGCTATTTGTATATAGCATTTGCTGTAAATATAGTATTTTTGTTCTATATGGTTGCAATTTTAATTTAGGATTTTATAAACTGCAGGATTGAATAGCATTTTATTCAGATAATGCTAATTTAGTTTAACATTTTTCATGTTTGTTTTTTTTTAAAATGTGACCCAGTAATGCTATATAAATTAGCATTTTCAATGAATATATCATTAAATGTGCAAATGCTATGTGTAATTATCGATTTTATTTTTATATATGAATATATCATTACGTTGGCATAATGCAATTTTAGTTTAGCATTTATACGTTATATAAATGAATAACACATATAATGATAATCTAATATAGCATTTTGTTTTGTTTTTTCAAAATGTGTAAATGTTATTTGTAATTATCATTTTTATTTTGTATGTGTGTATGTGTGTGTATGAGTATAGCATTATCTTTGATATGCTAATTTAATTTAGCATTTACACACTATATAAATGAATTACACAGATAATGCTATATTAATGTAGCATTTTGTTTATTTGCTTCTTCTTTTTTGTGCTGACGACATATATCGATTAGGATTGTGGTCATGTTTGGTCGTTAGGGTTTCGGATGCAATAACAAGTGGTTAGGGTTTTGGAAGATGTAGAGTTTTGATTTGAGGTGGATCAATGGCGATGAGATGAAGCTTTGAGCGGCAACGACATGTAGAGGTTTGACAGGATCTGAGGTGAAACTATGGCGGCGATGGTGAGGAAGTGTAGGAGGCGCACAATAAAGTCGAGACAGGCGGCATATACAATGAAATCGAAGCATGCGGGGCAAAAAAATTGTTTTTCCTTCAGGCTAAAGCGGTGTGTTAAATTTTGGTGATACAAAATCACAAATAGAGGGAAAGAAATATGCAAAAGAAAGAAAGAGAAGATTTTTTCCCCTAATTAATAGGCATATTGACTATGTTTATTTCTTTCTCTAATTGGCTAATTTAATGTTAACTTGGGCATTAAGTAATTGATTATATAACTAGGGACTAGAAGAGAGGGTAAAAGTATGGTGGAAAATCTATTTGCTAATTTTCTCTTCTTCATTTTTGTTCTTCTTCTCCAACAATTTTAGCCATATAGATATTTGCTCCCTTTCTCAATTTGGTTATTGATTTAATGGTATTTTGTTTATTTTAGCTTTGTTCTATTAATTGTAAACAAATAATTTGATGAATCAATAAAGTGGGTGGTTGGGTGGAATATCCTGTGTTATTGTGTTTTGATTTCAATTCCGTCTTGTTTTCAATTCAAGTTATCTCTTTGTGATTTGGATGACAAAGATCCGTTGATAAAAGCTTCCGCAAAGCGCTACCATTTTTGCACAACAGTTTGGTATCAGAGCGCAGATCATCGCAAAGCTTAGAGTAATTTCGGATTGAAAAATTATTGATGTCGGATATGATTTCATTTTCGAAGATGGCTATTTTGGATGGGGAAAAATTGGGGTATTTGGAAGCCTAAGATGGAGGATGTTATGTACCTCAATGATCTTCATGATCCGATTGATGGAGATGGAAAGAAGCCCGCTAATGTAGATGAGGGAAAATGGAAGAAGATGGATAAGAAGGCAATTGCTTTGATTCGCCAGTATCTTGATGATTCAGTTTTCCATCATGTGGCTAGTTGTGAATCCGCAAAGGCTTTGTGGGACAAGTCGGTATATTTGTATGAGTCAATGAGTGCTACTAGTAAGACTTTTCTGGTTCGAAAGTTGGTACAACTGAGATTAGATGAAGAGAAGTCTGTTGCAGAGCATTTGAATGAATTTCAAGATGTAATAAATCAATTGGCAAATATGAAGATCAATTTTGATGATGAGTTACAAGCTCTTTTATTGATGAGTTCGCTTTTAGAAAGTTGGGAAACTTTGGTTGTTTCATTGAGTAATTCCAATGCTAATGGAACTATCTCTTTGGAAACTGTTCGAAGCAGTCTTTTGAATGAGGAGCTTAGAAGAAAAGGGTCAGGTATGAAATCAATTCAAAGTAAGGCTATGGTAGCAAGGAACTCGAAGAAAGATACAATTTGGAAGAAGAAGGATGCTAATGGTAAAGGTGTTATCACTTGTCATTATTGTAATAAGAAAGGTCACATACGTAGCAAGTGTTATGCTTATAAAAGAGATCAGAAAAAGGCTGCGCATGGTGATACTAGTAGTGATGCACATGCAGGTTTTGCTGAAGGTACCGATAGTGATGTTTCTTATGATGTCCTCTTTAGTGAAAATAAGCCTTGAAAGATGGATTCGGGAGCCAGTTTTCACATATGTAGAGATGTGAATTATTTTTCTTCTTATGAGAAGAGTGTCGGCATGATTAGGATAGCCAATGGAGAAGAGCTACCGATTTGTGGTATTGGATCTATCCGGTTTCGTATGCATGATGGTGTGGTTAGAGAAGTCTCTGGAGTGAGACATGTACCCACTTGTTCGCATAATCTTATTTCTCTCGGTCAGTTGGATCGTCATGGTTGCACTTATGAGACTCAAGGTGGAGTTTTGAGAGTGAAGAAAGGTGGTCGTGTAAGGATGAGAGGAGTATTGGAAGAAGGAAACCTTTATAGCTTGGTTGGTTCTGTAGTCGAAAATGGAAAGCGTGACGGTTGAAGGACCTAGTCCACAGCAAGTGGAGAGGTTAATGTGGTCACTGCTTATGATTCTAGCATTGAGGATCATATTTTAGACAGGTGTCTTCATGTTGATGATGCTTGAGGGATCGATAGTGATCAAGTAATGAGCTCAGATCGAGTGATAGACGGGTGTCGAGTTGTAAAATCCACAAAGACAAGACGGAGATCTTCGTGGTATTACAAACATTTTTGAGACCGGATTTGTGTGGTGCACCTCATGTGGGAGATGCATCACTTGCAGACGGTGGTTGAGGTTTGTAATTTAGTGTGGTTGAGATATGGGGATTTGTGATAGATCTAGATATGGTATGCTCGATATGTTGGAGATATGTGATTTTGCATCAAGGTGGAGTGTTAAATTTTGGTGATACAAAATCACAAATAGAGGGAAAGAAATATACAAAAGAAAGAAAAAGAAGATTTTGTTTCCCCTAATTAATAGGCATATTGACTATGTTTATTTCTTTCTCTAATTGGCTAATCAAATTATTTTTTGCTATCTAATGTTAACTTGGGCATTAAGTAATTGATTATATAAATAGGGACTAGAAGAGAGGGTAAAAGTATGGTGAAAAATCTATTTGCTAATTTTCTTTTCTTCATTTTTGTTCTTCTTCTCCAACAATTTTAGCCATATAGATATTTGCTCACTTTCTCAATTTGGTTATTGATTTAATGGTATTTTGTTTATTTTAGCTTTGTTCTATTAATTGTAAACAAAATTTTTGGTGAATCAATAAAGTGGGTGGTTGGGTGGAATATCTTGTGTTATTGTGTTTTGATTTCAATTCTGTCTTGTTTTCAATCCAAGTTATCTCTTTGTGATTTGGGTGACAAAGATCCGTTGATAAAAGCTTCCGCAAAGCGCTACTATTTTCATAACACGGTGTGTCCTTAATTCAAAAGGTTTACCCAACTTTGTCATTTTTAACTAATTCACTCTATTTGATTATGGTTAGGGTATAAATTTATTATGATTACTAGTATAATTCGCACGTATGTACTGATGTACATCTAATGCTGAATGTGTTTATTTTTCATTTAATAAAATTTAATGGAGGATGTGCGCTATAAGTGTAAAAGTTTGGTGGTCATTGCACATTTATTTTAAGCAGCCATGTTGGTGGTGTCAGATACAAATCGATAATGGAATACTATCTATGGTATTTTTGAAATTTCAAAAGGAAACGATGGAAATCCTGTTGATTGAATTTTCATTATTAATAGTAGAAATGTACTCAAATATATGTTGTTTAAAAAACATAGATATCCAGGTCACAGCACGACAATAGTAGGAATTATTATATACCAAAATATACAACACTAGTGAAATTCAAGAGACCCATATATAATGAGATGCCATTTCTCCCAAGCAAAATAATTATCTTATAATCCGTATTCAGCCCACGCAATTATTATTCAACAAAATATTTTCAACTGTATATTGTTAAATATAGAATTATAAATTATTTGAATCTAGACATACAACTGAGCTCTTATTAAGTTAGCTCATTCCTATTAGGGATTAAATTCAACATAACTTCTAAACCTTTAATATTTCAAGGACTACATATGATAGTTACATAATCAAATTTTATGGTAGTTAATATTTTAGCTTCTACATCCATATCCTAACGACCTTAGCATTTTGATAGTGGAAGATGATTATATAATTCTACCCTTTCTCAGATTTGATGAGAAGAAAACAAATCGATATTTTCTCTTCTGTTATAACCAAGGTCTTCGTGTTATATGCAATTAGAGCGAAGTGAAGAAATGTATATACCAAACTTTTTCATCTCTTGCTTCCCATATTTTATGCTATATACCACAAATATTCTCATTTCCAACCACCTTATTGTGTGGTTCTCCTCTTTTCATTGTGCTTTCTTGGTCACATATTTTCTGCTTACACTTTCAAATATGTATAACTACAACTAAAATCTTTATCCCATGTCAAAATGATCATAGCAATTTGCTAGTCATCCTATAAAGCTCCGAAAAAAGGAAAGGTAAAAAAACGGTTTATAGTAATACGTTAACTATGTATGATAATAGTGGCATCATTTTGATATTAATATGCTAGTGTGTATCGTAATCATATGCTTAAGTCATTGCTGTTTAAAAAACATGGTTAACATTACCGTTTAAAAAATACTGATGTTAAATCCATGTATCCAAGTAGTTACTGTATTAATTTTATTATGTATTACTAGTATAAAATGCATTTACGTGCATCTAATAGTTAGAGATAATTAATTTTAATTTAATAAAAAAATTAGTGGACGGATGTGTGCTACAAGTGAAAAATCTTTGATAGTCAAAACATTTTTATTTCAAGCAATTCTGTTGATGTCGTCGGTGGCAAATTGATAACAAAACTCCGTTGATGGATGGTCGGGAAAGGGATGGTGGTGGAGGTTGCAAACCGATGGTGAGATTCCTTTGATGGATTAAGGTACTTTTGGAATTTCAAAAAGACACCATGAAAATCCTATCCATTGAATTCTCTTTATTAATAGTAGAGAAAATCATAAATTTGTATATCAAATTGTTGTTTAACGATTATTGCTATTTAACAAACATGAGTATCCAAATAACAATGGTATACATTTTACTCCGTATTATAGTCAAATATTTGTGTGCTAAATAGTTAAAAAAACATTTGTGTTTAAAACATGGATATCACATCCAAATAGTTAGGTTTAATACTTTATTATGTATTATAATCAAATATATTGGTCATTCCTCATATAAAGCTTTTCCAAAAAGGAAAAACATTTCATAGTAATATTTGACAACTACATATGAGTTTTATAGCAATATTTTATTATGTAAACAAATATTTAAGTCTTTTCAAACATGGATATCCAAACATTCGAGTTTTTTATTATGTACTATAAAAAACTGCTGTCTAAAAAACAACGCTGTTTAAAAACATGGACATTCAAAAATACATAACCAAGTAGTCATAGTACAATTTTATTATGTACTATTATCATGGATACCCTAACATGATGAATGTCTATATCCAAACATGTTGATATATGACAATCTATCACACGATGAAACAATAAAACATATAGATTTGTTTTCAGAGTAGCACATAAAAATAATTTAATGTTTCCAGATCAACTACCATATGCATTTATCTTCAAGTACAGTAAATTCAGAAATAATTTTCTTTATACTAAAAAACTTGCAAAGAAGAATGGAAATCAATCAAGAAGTAAATATTAAATTTTAGGCCTGTCTGTACCTTGAAAGAAGAATATATTACCAGGATCCATTTGGTTTTATTTTGTGTTTTGCGTTCCCAACATGCATTACAAAATATGAGAAGAGCAGAGGAGAAGATTTAAAAATTTAAGTCGTTGCGACGATGAAGGGACAGTGTTTCAAATCTCGGATATCTTGGCTGATATCGCGGTGAGATCCCGGTTGAAGGCTTCCACGAAACGAAACATAAGATATCAGTTGATTTCTCGTTTCCAATATATCGACTGATATTTACATATACCGGCCGATATTTAGACCGGGATGATATTCCGAGATATCAGCCGATTTATTGTTTTTTTCAAACAAAAAAATTGAACCCATCTTGCAAGTACATTTTGCCTGTGCATTTTGCAAGTGAATGGCCTACGCATTTTACAAGTGAATGGCATGAGCATTATTTGTGAGTGAACGGCATGAGCATTATTTGTGAGTGAACGCATGTGCATTCACATTTTTTTAGAATGCCTGCACACATTTTTTTATGCATGCACTTTTTGTTAGTAAATTAGAATGCATGCACACATTTTTACACACTAGTATTAAAATGCTTGAGCATTATATGCTGTCTTTGTGAGTGAATGCATGTCCACTTGTACCATTTTCTATTCACATGAATATTTGTCATTTACATTCACATTACAACTTGCAAATAAAATAGAACATTTTTATACACATTACAATGCCTGCACATTCACATTGCATGTGCATTTTATACACATCGCTTGTACATTTTATACACATTGCTTTCTTTTTATACACATTGCTTGCTCATTCACATTACAACGTGAGTAGTTATTCACTCGCCTGTACTATTTTATACACATTACAATAATCAATATTTATATACACATTACTCACTCTATTAATTTACTTTTTATCCAAGATAGAAATGGCATAGATTTTCTTTCGAGCTATCAATGACAATGGTATATGGTGTGATTTTACAAATCCAGTAAGCTTAATTTTTTATTTATTTTTGTATATGTAAATATTATTGTGTAATCAAATTAATTTTAAACATGAAATATACTCCGAGATTGTCCTGAGATGAACTTTAAGCTCCGAGATGTAAATTCGATATTGGCGCCGAGATGCACGTCTGAGATCTCACCCGATACGATACCGAGTCACTAAAATCTACGAGACGAAACGTGATCGATATCCGAGATTTAAAACCTTGTGGAGGGACAGCGGAGAAGATACATTGTTTTTCATGCTTTTGTTATTTCTCATAACACGGGAAAAAAATGTAAATGTGTTTTTTATTTTGTATGTTCTTCATTCTTCCAAAAATACATGCCCATTTTCGTTTGGACGAAAACTCCAAAATTATAACTTCATTTTTCAAATTGGTTGTCT
Source organism: Allium fistulosum (assembly GCA_030737815.1). NCBI lineage: Eukaryota > Viridiplantae > Streptophyta > Magnoliopsida > Asparagales > Amaryllidaceae > Allium > Allium fistulosum. The sequence continues at coordinate 460,418,532 of CM060905.1, forward strand.
TCCAAAAATACATGTGCATTTTCGTTTGGACAAAAACCCAATTTAAAAAGGGCAAACCAAAAGGACCTAAGAATTTGGAGGAAAAAAAGTTGAAATAAACAAAGGCACGCATTTTTACATCAGTGTTGTATGTGTCCTGATGTGTCTTGCATGCCATATGTGTCATTTGACGAGCCTTCTCATGTGTGTCACATCATTTGCAGCGGTGTGCCTCACCATGCACTATGACACTCCTTTAACAACCATGACGTGAATTATAAAAACCCTCATCAAACACATACCCATTGAACACCTAGAATAGAAATGCAAATTCATCTCGTGTAATTCGAAGTCGTGCCGCGAATGAAATATATAGGTAATCCACGTTTGCACTAATTTACTTTTGAGCATATACTCACACTAGCAAGTAGCAACCCACAGCTTACAACGCACAAACATTAACATTCCATTAATTTAATTTTTCGTACTATTCCAAGTTAAAATAATGATCAACCACATTCATATTTATCTATGACACACAACAAGATAACGTTTGTCGCAAAACAAGCAAGGCATGTTGCATAAATATACAAAAGCACCTTTGAACTGACGTTGTCTATTTGAAGTACTACACATTTGTTCAAACAAGCATTCGATAATTATATTTTCGCCATACATCACCATCGCAAACAAATGAACCAAAACCAATATAAAATTTGAATTTCTTTTAATAAAGAACGTTGGACACAGATTCTAGATAATTTTGTAGATATATCATCATATATAACATTAGAAAATATATTTCAGTTTAAAAATTCAAAATGCTCAGTAAACCATGACTCAAAATTCCATTTGGCATGCCAGAATTTTGATGAGATCATTCACAGTTTTGCAAATGGCAGGAATTTCAAGGAAATTCCAGTACACTAATAACCATTAAAAGAAAGATAAAAATCATGTTTTTATCAAAAAAAATCAGTAAAACATTAGTAACTTTGAATCTTAATCAATAAACTAATATTTTATCATTTATAAATTATAATCACACATACAGAAACTAAGTGCAAAAACAAATATTTTTCATTTTAATCAACTCAAATGCAATTCTGTTCAAAAATCTCAAGAAGTTTAATAAATAATTAAACTCACTTTGCAATGCCTGTAAAATAAGAAGAGAGATTTACAGAAAAATACAAGCACAAAAAAAAAACATGACTTGAACTATGTTATTGTCGAAACATAACTTATTATCAAAAATATACCATAAGACATACTCGATGAACATACCTTTCAATTATATATTTAAAAAATCGTTGCAAAAACATAACTCAAAATAAAACACACAATTTATTATCTAACTATTTCATTTATGATTAAGAAAATTGTAAGGGGAATTCAAAAATGGTTAGGAGGGGTAAATTCTCAGTTAACTCCATTCAAAATGTATTTTATATAACGGGTTTATTGCTGTCCTAACTATATTAATCAAATTACAATATTACACCTTTTTATTTATGATAACTCCTAATAACCTTATTCATTTTCTATCGTCTTCAACTAAGGAAATAGCGACCATTTAAATAAAGAATAACCACGCTATTATGTGTGTGTATTCAGCACATTTTTTAACAATATGTTTGGACAAAAGTTGTTTGCTATCTGTTAGCTATTTGTAGAAAAAAAATGAAGTTGTATATCACTAATTATTGTATAGGACAAAATAAATGATTGATAATGCACTTTGTATGAGCATAATACATGATTTGCTATGGAATGAGTAGTAAAACTGAATGATTTTGAATGTACCAAAGGTACTTGATATAATGTCGAAAATTATTGAAGTAATTTAAAGTTCAATGATTTATTAATTGTGGAAAAAATGGAATTAGTATTTAAATTATAAGGTGAAACCAAATATCTAGTGATCCTCGTAGCAATAATTAAATTAACAAAAAAAAAGTAGTACTCTTTAACAGTTTTTGAACTACCTTTAACAGTCCTCTATGGTATTTGTTATCGGGGATTTTTCACAAGCGATAATTCGATAATGTTGGACCTTGAAATGATGAAGGAATGGATGCTAAGCTCAAAGCCGATCGAGTATGAAGCACAACTAGAAGAAAAATGAGAAAGTTGACCAAGTCCATTGATCGATACTGATCCATGGATGGATTGATACTCCATCCATCATTTTTCTTCATTTTGGCACCATTTCTTAGTGGACATGTAGAACATCAGGCTAAAAAGATCAAGAAATGAACAAGGTGTAAAAGATGGAAAATACCTTGAAGATAGAAAGGGAAAAGCAACTTTCCCATGGATTGATGGAGATCCACAAATTTGATGGTTTTTGCTCTGTTGTTCCCCTATCTTCTTGCATCATGATCTATGACTGAGTTCTAAACTTCTAATGGACCAGCAATGCAAACTGAAGACTCAAATGCCCAATAACAACCAGTTACAACTATAAATACGGATTTACATGCAGCAGAAAAGGAAACTTGGACTTTTGGACATTGCTGGTACACATCTTAAGGGAGGTGCTGCCATTACAATTGCTAACTGAATTTCGAGATTGTAATTGATATTTCTTTTGAAAATAGTGTGTAACCGGCAATAAAGAAATCTTAAAATGGACGTAGGCATAGCCGAACCGCTCTCGTGTCTTACTTTTCTTATTTTCTTTTTTATATTTTTACATTTTTTTAATTGATTTGTATGATCTGATTTAACGATTTGCAATCATCATATTCACGAGTCAATCAATCGGGGGTGTTGGACTAATTTTTTGGCTAACAATTTTTATATAAATATATATAGTACATAAACAAAATATTTACTAATGTAATTATACATTAAAAATTTTGAGAAGTGCAGAAGTTAAAAATCAGAAATAGAGCATAATTTTCGAAAATACCAATATTAAAGCAAAATATCAGGAAAAAGAAGAAGAGAGAATGATCGGAAAGGGACTGCAAACCAGACTTTCAAAACTTGCCAAAGACTACATATTTGCATACGGTTTTGTGCACAGTTTGTCTTTTGGTGACTGAAATAAAACACTTGTAGGTATGAAATAATTATCGGTGCATTTTAGATTTTAGATGCTAATATAAGACACTTGCAAGTATATATCAAGTTATCAATATATCTCACAGTTATACAATAAGTACAGTCTTTTGGCTTTCCAGACCCGGAAAAAAGAATGAAAAAAACATAATGATGACAAATCAAAAAATAAAAACACATTTTCTTGCATGTGCATCATTTGCAACATGTGCTCGTTGCTTTGTTGTCCCTTCATGATATGTTGTGCCATAAGAGAACTGTCGTCGGATCATGCTACGCATTATGACATGTTTTACAACACTTACTGTGATTAGTTATCATAATGTTAACATTATATTTTCAGATTAACATGTTTGTTCACAGCCACAAATTATCATGATATCAATGTATATACTGGGAAAACTTTGATTTGAAGTTTTTGTAATTAGCTAATTACCCCCACATAACTAAAAAGTTTAAAATGCTATAATCAATTGGATTTTATTCACTCCACTTACGTTTTTGTTGGTTCTCCTTCGCACTCCTTTACATTTTACCTTACTCATACTGTGACATTTCACGATATCACTTCTCCACGAAATCAAGTTCTAGTTTTCTTTTCAATGTTCAGTGAATCATAACTATTAACTGAAAGAAGAATAACATATTGATTTTCCGCTTAAAGGCTCTTTAAAATAAATAAAAACAAAAATCATATCCAATGCTGATAGCCGTGAAATCTACAATGAGATTCTTAGTAGATGAAATTTATTTTAAAGGTGGATTTTTAGAATGATAGATTTTCCTAAAAATATTGGTCTAGAACCACTGTTTCACCCTCTAGGTCGAGATCTCGAACTGATGCCCCCAATGAAATGAAACACAAAATCTCGGTGACAATCTCATTTTTGCATCTATCGGCATCAAGAAATTCCGATATCTCGATCGATTTAATAATATACTGTATGAACCTGAATTTTACTGAAAAATTAAATTACGTGATAAACAGTAAAACAAACATTATATAGGCATGTAGCAAGCAAAATCAAAGTTTCAAAAGGCAAAAGTGTGCACAAGAACTTTCTCTTTCTTTTTCTTTTTTTTTTCTCATGAAGCGAAACATAAATTTTTCGAGTAAAAGTTGAAGTGTAAGTTATCTTAAATTTTAGCGATTCAAATATTTGCCAAAGAAACAAGAAATTAATAGTTGATTCTCAATCAATCAATTAGGCTATATGTGAAGAGAAAATGAGAAAAGTTACAGGACGACATTTTTATTGAAAGGAAACTGATTAATTAGTCAATGGATTTGCTATATGAAGAAAGAAAAGTTTATACATTAAGATTCAATCAATTAAGGAAAATTATAGAAACCAAGACCATTGTTATCCATTTGCATTTACATCAAATTATGGATATTTGAAAGGTTCCAAAATAATTGGATAGTTAATTTACTTAGTCTTCAAGTAATGCAATCATTCTTAAGTCTATATACATGAAGACGGTTCATCTTCATATTTGTGTGAGCGCGTCTACCATTATCTTCTTCTTTAATAAACTCTAATTTTTGCAATCAAATCAAATTAGGGGTTTTGAGGAGTCAAGTCTTTAAAAAAATTGATTATTCAATTTGTAATTATATATTAGTCTATTGTAACGACCAGTATTTTACGTATCGGATGATCGTAAAATATTATTTTAAAAATCAAATTGGGTCATACAAGACTATGACTTTGGTAACGTTTAGTGGTGGCATTTTATACCCTTAGAATTTTGACTGGACAGTTTTGATCCTGGAAATCTAGTAAGACCTATAACTGTTGATAGAACCTGAATTGGGTCTTGAAACCATTCCAAATAAAAGCTTCGATGGTTTCTAGTTCCGTAGAGTGGTCATAATAGATTTTTGAACATACGGTTTAGAAGATATGGTCATTTGAAGTTTAAACCATTTTTAGGATGATTAACAGGTAATTATGAGTGGATTAGCAAGCCCCATAGTCATCTAGGGATTAATGACTAATACAACCAGTTCTAACTCCCTTAATTATTATTCTCACTCTTTAAAACATTCACAAACCTCCATCAATCCTCCTCAGGTCAAATTATCATCAAACTCTTGCCATATTTAGCCAAATTGAGTGATTAAGGTGATATTAGCGAAGAGAATCTCTTGGGATATGAGATTACTGTATTGGGAAGTGTGTATTTGTTGTTTGGATCTAATTCACCTCGTTGGATAAATTCTACGATTTGGTGAGTGATTCATATCCCTCACTTTACTATATTTGTTGATTTATCACATTTTGGTTGATTTAGTGATAAATGATGTTTTTAACATGTTTTTATTTAATTAAACTCGTATATGCTTTTAAAACGAGAATATAATATTTAATATGGATTTTGATTCATTTTTGGCCACTTGAATCATTCGTCGGTATTTTTCTACCGTTTGTCATTTTGAATATTGCTTGATTTTTTACATTGGTTTTCTTTAATTCCAAATCATATATGTGTAATGATGCATGTTTGACTGTTGTAAAGGTGAAAATACATGTTTGTACGTAAAAATTGATTGTTTGTTTGAATGAGTGAAAATGCGGTTTGTTTGAACCAAAATGCCGTTTGTTTGAACCAAAATGGCACAAACACCCAGAAGTTTATGTAGAGAATAAAATATGAAGAAATATAAATGAAAATGAGGAATAAACAAGACACAGTCGTTTATAGTGGTTCGGCAAAGCTTGACCTACGTCCACTTTAAGGTTTTATTGCTTGTATTCGGCAGAAGTTCTTAGGAGTCGGTACAACTCTGATACTTAGATTTTCAGAATTAAAAGAATATAGAGCATGGAAGAACAAGAGCCAAAAGATCCTGAAAAATGGACATACCCTCCCATTTGTAGAGGTAGGTAGCTTAATATCTCGCACAAAATATCTCCAAGCCGTTATCATGATTTACACCAATTCTTCCAAAAAGTAGGTGCCAACTCATCAGTTTGTACGGGTCGGTACAACTCCAAGGTTAGGGGTCGATACCGACCCATAGGATGACCAATATGGTTGTCTTCAACTCTTCGTCTTAACTCGTCTCGTGATTAGCTTTGTGATTCCATAGTTGTTTGCACCAATATTAGCTTTGCTTCTGGGTCCAAATGATGAGGTTGTGGAAGAACATAGCTGCAACTTCAAGTGTTCGTGAAGATTGATGGAGAATTGCATTGGATCAATAAAACGACATTGGAAACAGGCTATTAGCATCAAGTAGGACTAGTAGGTAAAAGTTGGATTCCAATGAAGGAGAAAACATGGATCAGTACTGACCCATAGGGTGGGGTCGATACCGACCCCGAACTTGGGCAACTTTGGTTGTGTCTTGGCTAGAGTTGTTTCTGCTTTGGCCCCGCAACTCTGTTTGTGTTTGATTTATGAACTCTTGGGCTGTCTCTCTGGGCTTCCTGCCTTGATAACTTCAAGTTCAATCTGTCCAATCTGTCCGAATATGATGGATAACTCTTGCCCCTCAAAGTGCATCTCGTTTCAAACGTGATGTGCTTTGAATCGAGACAAGTTTGAATTTCTACGAAGGACTCCATATACTATTTCGAATAGTTGTCATCCTTCCCGCGAATCGTTTCTGTTAAAAGTTGTGTCCATAGCTATTCGTTGTGACGCTCTACCAGCATCCGGAATTATAAATTTGGAACGTAATCTCGTAATCTGTCATTCTAAGCTTGACTATTTCAAACGGATTCCTTTCATGGATTGTCCAGGTTTGAACCTGATTCCCGTTGACTCAGTCGTTGAGTTGGATATATACACGCGCACACATTTACATGCACGTTCTCGAGAAAGTCTTGGGCATACACTTATACATACATATATTTACATATATATATATATATTCTATTTTTTCTTTCTTTTTTAAATTAGGAATCGGTACCGACCCCATAGATAGGAGTTGGTACCGACTCGAGACTTAGATATTTCCCAAGTTTTGGTGCTAAAACTTCGGGTCCAGGGTATATAACCCATTCTTTTTTCATTTGTCTCATTGCTTATCCTTTGCTAATCGACTTAACCTCAAGCTGCCATTAACGATCCTTCGGCCTCCGATCTGAAGCATCCCACGCCCCTGATCATCGACAGCCGCCACCTCCTCCATTAATACCTCCGACGACCCCATCCAAGCCTCACCGGATCCGCCTCCTTGCCTCGATTCGACACTTACCGACCCAAGCCCGAAATCCTTGAACTTCATATCGTATTGAATTGGGTAAGTGAATGATGGACTCGGCCATGATGATGAACGTGGATGAGTGGACGTTGGCAGTCGTGGATTGGGCTTGGATGTGGTTGGCTGTGGTTTGGGATCGGTGAAAATGGAAGGAGAGGGATGAAAATTTCTTTAAATGATGGAGTTGTACAATTCAAACACTTAGACTAATTTTCTAAACATTTGGTCCAAATGAGAATCCTGCTTTGTGAACCAATATGTTCTTCTTGATCTCGCGCCTTTTCCAAAGCATGACCAATGATGTAAAACTTATCGGGATGGTCAGCGATGACGGCCACGTCGAGTGGTATTCCAAATTTAAAAACGGACTGTTAAATAATATTGAAACCCGAACAGCACAACACTGCACGACACCACACTAGAATCCACTTTTGCACGGGGGGTACAACTTGTACTTAATTTTCTAATGTTGATTATCTATCAAGTTTTTTATAGAAATGGATCAGAGCCGTTCCAAACATCTAGTTGCTCAAGCCATAGGTACATCCACTTCGAGATATGTCGAATCTGACACCGAGTCAAGTGCAACTACGTCTCCACATGCCCAACAAAGTCTGGTAGAGCATGCACAACAAATTCCAATTCGGTAGGAACATCAAGAGGCTCAACAGGTTAAGCAGCAAAATCTAGAAAATCCTCAAGTTGAACAACAAGTTCCGAAGAATCCGGTAGAGCCGGTAGGTGGGTCAGAAATAAATCCAGCACCTGACACCCTTGAGGATGTCGTAATATTAGATGATCCCGCTGAATCTGTTGCTTCCAAAATCGTCAAAAGATCTCTGTGCAAAATATGTAATAAGCACGAGATTCCATTTGAAGACATTCTAGCTCCTTCCCGTCATCAAAGACCACACAACCCTCCGAAAGGGTACACCGTCTGCAATAGATATATGTGTTTGGTGGGTTGCGTCCCACCATTCAACCAGTTTGTCCGCCGAGTTCTGAATTTCATGCACTTGGCTCCGACACAACTGCACCCGAACAGCTATGTTTTCATCCTCGGTATATACATGGTCTTCTCCGAGCACTTGAACCGAGTACCCAGCGATGAGGAGATCCGATGCATTTATAACTTCAAGGTAGAAAAGAGAGTATGTCTCTGATTTACTTGGAACCGATCAAAGGTTGTAGAGTAATTACTGGGGCATGGAACAAGTTGAGCTACTTCAAGAGTGGGTGGTTCTACATTCGCTGCCTACTCGGGTTTGCTCGGAGATGGATATCTGAACATAAGTTCCATCTCACTTATATTGTACGAATTTGCCTTATAGTAAGCAGACTTAACTCATATCCTTTCTTTACTATCCAAATGTTCCGGCGAGACCCGGTAGTTCGGAGCTTTCAGATGTCGTTAACACTTTTATGGTTGTTCCGGGAGAAAATAGAGATATCGGAATTCTCCTGTCAAATGAAAATCTTCTTGCCCACGACTTGTTAGAAGAGGGCCGCAGTAAGGGCATCGTTCAAATAGCTTCCAGTAATAACAACGACAACGATGATAACAACCCACCCGAAGGAATCGAGGTCGATCCAGATTCGCCCCCAGTCCCAAGTCCTGGGGCTGAAGTTAAAGAAAATATTGAACAAGTACCAAAAGACGCTAAGGAAGACGAAATTATTAGTGAAAGTGATGAAGCTGGCCAAGGTAACATCGATGCAGGTCATGATTCTCAGCCCGAACAATCTAAGGACGATCAACCGCCTGCTCCGAAGAAGAAGTTAATCGTGAAAACCTTCAAGGCGCAAACTTCTACCCAGCCTCTGTTAGTCACAGATGCGAAGAAAACTCCATCTCTACCTTCAACGGGTACATTTGCTGGCTTAGGGCCAGTCCTTGACGAGTCTGGCTCTTTTGATGTTGGTCATATCAGCATTGAGGGCATCGACTCCCTCATTCGCGTTGATAAGGACTTCATCCCTATCAGTATGGGAGAGATCACTCCCATGGGCAAAGCTCCGGCTCACAGTCCATCGGAAGGACACTAGGACGCTCATGCACTTGTGCACTTCACAACATTCTTAACTTGTGTCCTTGCTTGTTGAATCCAACTTGTTCATGTTTTCCTTGCAGGATCCATGGAGAAAAGGAAATATATATATATATATATATATATATATATATATCGATCTTTGGAAGAGAAAGCATCCCAAACACAAAGGTCTCGGTCGAGTTCGTACCATTAAGAAAGTGATCGAGATTCTGGGTCAGGTTATCGGTCTAGTCGTGATAGGGACAATCAAGATAGGAGCAATTATGATAGAGACCGCTCCTCACATGACTCCACTTCTAAGCGTCGCTTCAAGTCTAGCTCACCTCCTCCAGTCTAGACAGGCCTTCTGATCATCATGATGACATTCTGTCAGGTGGTACTTCTCGTGTTCCACCTCCAGCTTCTATCTCTGTACAACCTCTGGTGCCATCTCACTCCATTTGATCCTCCGACCGCAGGCATCACAAGAGTGGCTTTGAAACTTCCCAGCACAGGCCTGGCAAAGAAATTGCTATAGTCCCACCTATCTCTACAGAGGAACAGCTTGCGGCCAATGCCCGAATTGCCAAACTAAAGGAAGAATTTCCAAACATTTGCTTCGATGGTCTTATGTTTGTGCCTAACTTGAAAAGAATCTCTGTTGACGTCCAAAAGTTAATCACCGATTGCGTGGTCGATGTCCACAATCAGTATAATGAATGGACGAAGGTAGCTGAGAAAATTTCCAAAGTCTCCAGGGAAAAACAGCTAGATATCGACAATCAAAAACTCATCGAAGCTAACAATAAGAGAATCATTGTTAATCTCGATGCGAAGGTCGAGAAACTGAGAACATCCCAAGCCGAAGCCGAGAAGAAAGCCGAGGAGGCCATCAAGGCACTCGAAGAGGAGCGGATTAAGCATCGAGATGAAATGGAGAGGGCTTTCCACTGAAACCATGCTATGGTAATGGAGAGGGATACCGCAAACAGAAACGCGGTTGAGCTGAAAACCAAGCTAGAGCATGAAATAAAAGAAAAGGATGATGCGCTCCAGCAAGTTCAGACTTATTGTAATGAGTTGCTCGATGCCAAGGAAGAGGGGGACAAAGCGCTCGAACGTGTTAGAGACGTTGATGCACTTGTCAAAAGAGAAGTTGAGGCTGGCGGGCAGAAGAGCATGTGATAGAGAAGTTTGAACCACTACTGAACCAGTACAACGTCAATGTGCTCAAATTTCGAAACTTGGTATGGTTCAAAGATTATTATCTCATAATCCTCGCCCTCGTTTGGGAGCAGATTTTTAAAGAAGAGAAAGCTTTCCTCGAAGGTGGCGAGGTGGATTTGGAGCAGCTGGAGAAGGAAGTCTTGGTAGGCGATGAGCCCAAGATTTTGAAGAATGGCCAGCTTATCCTTCATCTGGAGCTTGCCTCGACGGCGCATAAAGATTTGGGCGAAGGCTTCGAATCGACGTCACATGATGTTACTGCAAGCCAAACGCTTGGGTCCCAAGCTGCTCTGGATTCATCCTCTGATCCTGGGTATGATCCTAAGACGCCTAATATCCACATGCCTACCATTCTCTCTCTAATCCTTAAGGGGAACTCTGGCGGCACTCCGACCGCACAGAACTTCAAACGAAGAAGGTATCTCATTGACTTCTCATGTGTTCCAGGAAGTTGACGTGTCGCCAACTAACATAGCTAATCTCTCTCCTTTTGGTTTCTCAAGCCTCGGGTCATCCCCACATCGCTCCGCTTCCCGACAAGGGCTCTCAGTCGGGACTACAAGCGTCTGCAACAAAACAGTTACTGTTACAAATTCAACAACGATTCCTAGTGTCCCGACTGAAGAGACTCCCGACATTGACGAGCAGATGATTGATGCTTTGTTGGATGAAGGAGCTGGTGGGACTCAAGAAACTCATATTGATGAAGATGATGTTATTACTGGGGTCTCCAAGCCCCTGTCAGGTTCCACCATGCACGAGCTTGAGCAGGAGCTTAGGAAAGACATTCTCCTTGCCACAGAGATCAAACAGGAGAAGATGGAAGTCATCCCTCCTCCTCTGTCCATTGCTTTGACCGGGCAAACTATCTTCGCTCCGGTCCATATTCCTCCATCTGGTAGCGCTCAAAGCATACCTGTGGGATCTTCACAAAGCACTCCAGCCTTCATTCCTCCACCTGGGAGCACTCAAAGTGTGTCTGCTGGATCGTTGCAGAGCACTCCATCCAAGGGCAAAAGGAAGTGTGGGAAAAGGAGGAAAGAGGAAGGGTGAAAGCTCAATCGAAGCATCTCCCGGTGCGAAAAAGAAGCAAAAGAGAACGAAACAGAAGAAGTGAGCGCCGACTTGTTTGGTGTAGATAAACTGACTTTTTAGTAATAGTTGCAGTCTATTTTGGTTTTTGGCCGGCTTTGTGCGGGTTCCGCCCCCGCTTTTGCTTTTTGTTTTTAGCATCAATAACACTTGTACTTAGCTCTTCAAATTTCATGTAAATAGCAAAGGTTTTTGTTTCGTTAACTCCTTGTATGGATTTGTCTAAGTACTTAAGAAATATGTTTTCCATTCAATGTACTTGCGATCTATTTCTTTTAGTTTTATTGTCGGACCAAATTCTTGGTCTGTTTTATAATTCTCCGGCCTTTCGTTGCTCTAGCGAACGTAAGGTAATCATTGAAGTGCCAAACACTGGGCGCTGATTAGGATTAGTCACTTAGAATTAGTGACTTAAGTACATGGTTTTAAATCTCCTATATATCGCCCGAGATCTCCTCCGAGATCTCCTTTTCACACTTAAACGAGACGAGACATCAAATCTCCTTCATATCTCCCTCGACACTCATCTCGTCCGAGATATTCAAATCTCACCCAATATATAGATCAAAATCTCAATCCGAGATCTCACCCGAAATTATACATTTTTCTTATTTTCCATAATATTTTTTATATTCATATTGATTCAAAGGAAACTACTCAATTCAATTATAATTTACCAACTTCTTAAACATATTCTTTACTTTTTATCTTAATGAGTCATAGCGAAAGGTTTCACTTCTTTATTATGTTCAAATAAAAGGATGTTATTCAATCATTACCAAATCAATTAAGCTAATCAAGCTACTACTCTTCTAAAAATATTCATTTTTCCAGGTAAATCAAGTATGTTACCATTTTTATTTTTACTAAGAAAGTTATAACCGCTAAATAAATTTTTGACACATCAATTTTAGACACATAAGTACATCCGAGATATTCCTGAGATGCATTATAAGACCCGAGATGTCAATTCGAGATGTACACCCGATATGTACTCATCTCGTCCTAGATCTCCCCCGATACGAGATAACTTGTGTAAAAATTCCGAGACGAAACGTGACTGAAATCCGATATTTAAAACCTTGCTTAAGTATCCCTTTCCAGGATAATAACTTTTGATCGCGGCAAACTCCAGGCACTAATCTAAATTGACTTATCGTAGTTCGTATATCCTCGTCGAGGATGTACACTTCCAATCACGCTTAATTTCAGGCATCGATTCAAAGTTTATATGCAAGATCATGCCTTACACCGGGCATGGATCTTTGGTTTCGCCTACTCCGGGCAAAATGTTGAGGATTGGATGGTCTTGTCACGTCCATTTCGGTTTATACTCATGTGCCCAATCCGAGGACCAAAGTTGAGTGAGTGAACGGTCGTATCACTTTCGACTTGATTTATACTTCTACCCCTACATCGGGAACGAGAGTTAGAGAATGAACGGTCGTGTCACGTTCATTTGAAATTTATACTCCTGCCCCTACACCAGGAGCGAGGGTTAGCTAATGGACGGTCGGGTCATGTCCGTTGAGTTTATACTGCCCCTACACCGGGAGCGAGAGTTAATCTACGGACGGTCATGTCACATCCGGTTTGAGTTTATACTCATGCCCCCAATCTGAGAACAAGAATTGGCTGATGGACGATCGGGTCACGTCCATTTAGTTTATACTCCTGCCCCAGTCTGAGAACAAGAGTTGGCTGGTATCTATCTCTGGATACCGAGAAGAACTTCGAGGGTTCGATCATAAACTATAGAAGTTTTGTTGGCACCTAACTCCGAGTACCTGCACACCTCATTATTCACATGCAGATGCATTTGAGTCGATCAAGTCACAACTCTTAAGTAATGGAAAGACAGAGTCTTGGTCTCGAAAAGCCGTTTTATTCCATAAAATACGGGAAATGACAGAATCTGTCTTATTACACGGCTTCAGCCAGTTATTTACAAATTTATTTCTAAGTGAAATAGCATCGTAAGTTCTCGTTATTCCACGCCCTTAGGAGCGAAATCGCGTCTGTCTTCTCAAGCCTGAAAGTTCCATCTCCAAACTTCTGCTCTTGCGTACGGACCTTCCCAGGTCGGGCCTAAGTTTCCAGGGCTATGGAAGATTCGTTTAAGAACCAGGTCGTCAACTATAAAGGTCTAATTCCTGACCTTAGTGTTGTAACATCGTGCGACTTCGTGTCGATGTGCAACTGCCGAATCCATCAACTGATCGATCTTCGAGAGCGGAAAGCTGTCTTTCGGGCACGCCCTATTCAAATCAGAATAGTCAATGCATGTCCTCCACTTTCCAATAGATTTGTTCTCCAAGACAGGATAAGATACCCAATCCAGGTACAAGGCACCACAGATGAAGCTATCGTCCTTTAGCTTATCTACCTCTTCTTTGAGTGCAGCGGGTCTCTTCGGACCCAGGCTACGGCGTTTCTGTTTCACAAAAACGCATTTGGGATTGATGTTTAATGCATGGCACGATATCTCCGATGAGATCCCACGCATATCCGAGTGTGTCCAGGCAAACACATCCAGGTTAGTCCGAAAAAAAAACCAACCAACTTCTTTATCACTACTGCTCAGAGCTACGATCTGATCTTTAGGACCTGATTCGGATCATCCTGACTAATCGAAACAGTAATCGTCAACTCCGCGGGAGCTGCTCTTCCACCTTCTAGCTCTTTACGTCGGTCCACGTCATCGTGGAACCGACTAGGCTGCCGAGTCGGGGCTCTGGCTGTAGTTGTTATGCGTTCGTAGCCTTAACGCAGAGGGTCCCCTCCATATTTTTTCCTTTCTCCCTTCGTCTTGCCTCCTTTAGCTCGGTGATGTAGCATTCGCGGCCGACCACACGATCTCCTTGCACAATTCACATTCCGTTTTCTGTAGGGAACTTCATAGTTAAGCACCAGGGAGCGATGGCCACTCTGAACTCAGCCAAGGCAGGTCGGCCTAGAAAAGCATTGTACGCTGAGTAAAAATCCAACAACAAAAAATGCACGACCCGCACTTGCTTGCGGTCGCCCTCGCCAAGTATCACCGGTAATTCAACAAACCTTATGGCCTCAATAGCATCCCATTGAACCCCTGTATTCGAGACTTACAAGGCTTCGAATCTTTCTCCTTCAGCATCATTTGATCACAAGCTCTCTTGAACAAGATGTTGACTGAACTTCCGCAGTCAACCAGCACCTTCCGTACTAACGCTGGACCAATCGTGGCTGTGATAACGAGAGGGTCGATCGTCGGAGCTTTCACTCCATGAGAATCTCTATTTCGAAAAATAGTATCGTCGGTCATCATTCTGCATTGTTTTGCCAAAGTCTCATCTTCAATAGCGAAGCAACTTTCACTTTCTGTATGTTTTATTGCACCAACATATATGTCCATCTCAGCTAGACTTTTATCGGTTGGGTGTGACCCATCGATACTTATATTAATTACCAACTGTTTTTTGCCCGCCTAAATGCGTCAGCATCAAGCTCAACTTGCCCCCGTTGAGAAGACAACCCAGGGGCATTAGAGTTTCATTGCCCGCCATCCTGCACGGCTTTTACATATTGTTGTAATTTTTTTTGCGAATCAACTCCTCAATCATATCCCACAGGTGTCTGCACTCGTTGGTATTGTGATCGTGAGTTTCATGGAACCTACAGGACTTGCCCGACTTTCTCTCCTTCTCGGTCGACACTCTTGAAGCTGACTTTCTGTACTGCTCAGTGTTTTGAGTTGCTAGATAGATATTCTCTATCGAGTTGTTCAGTTCGGTATAGTTGTCATACTTAGGAGTTCTAATTCGATTCCAGTTATCCGGCTTCTTCTTCTTCTTAGCCTCATCACTCCATTTCTGATTATTGTGTTGATTACCAACATTCACATCTACATTTTCCAAGCTTCCTCCGGACTGCTTTACAACAACATTGCTTTGTATTACTTTGTCTGAATTCCCCACATCAGTCCTTCGTGGAGGCTTGCACGCTTCCTCCAAGCATAAATACTCGTTAGCTTTTCTATAAAAAGCATCCATTATCGATGGGGGCTTCCTTTCCAACCATTTCACGAACTTCATATCGAGATGAATCCCCATTATCAATGTCAACACTATGTCATCCTAGGGATCTGTAACTTCTATCACGGCTGTGTGGAATCGATTCAAGAAATCCTTCAGCGACTCTTCCTCGGCTTGGAATAAGTTTGACAGACATCACAAGCTTCGGACGTGTAGCATGTAAACGGAATTGTTCTACAAACTTCTTCGATAACTCAGTGAAAAATAAAATGGACCTCGACGGAAGTCGAGTAAACCACATTGTAGCTACTCCTGAAAAAATCGAGAAACAACGGCATTTCAGGCATCGGAAGCTCTGGCTGAATCCATATGTCATTCATATCTCATCAAATGCTACCTAGGATTCGTCGTTCCTTCGTACAATGGCATAGTTGGCATTGCGAATCTTCGGGGGTATCTCTCACGTAGAATGTTCTCTGTAAACAGATTTTGGGGACTGGAAGAGGTCATTTAATGTAGCTTCTGAAACGATTTTCACTAACAAGTCTCGTGACCATATCCTCCAGGTAGTCCGGGTCAACAGGTTCAACTGAACGGCGGTAATTGGGCTCCACCCGAGTGTTCGGCCTGGTGAACGCTCTTTCTCGATATCTAGGTTCTCCAGCCTTCGGGAGATCCATTCGTCCAGCAGTCCCCCATGTTTGATTCGCGTGAGCAATATCATCAGCAGCAGCACGATTCTCCAAATTCTAATCACCACCGGCGCGTCCTAAAGCCAAGTCCACGCCACCTTCCAGAGAATGGACTCTGGGCCCACCATTGGAGGGGCTAGACTCCTAACCTTAGGTCAAACCGATCCCCAAACTTGAGCCTGGGGCTCGTCCTCTTCCTTGGTACGATGTTTTAGCAGCATTCTGAATCCTCTTCTGCTTCATGTCCCTCAGTCTCTGCTCGGATGATGAGGAACTTTCAGATGAAGAACTAGTCTCTTCTACTCCTACGGTTGTTTTGAGTTAGCTCATTCAACGGCCTCAAGCTTTGCTGCATCGTCTGATTCGTCTCATTCTGACTAGGATGGAATCTATTTTCATCTGCTTCATCATCATATCCATCTCCATTCTGGTCACGACGTCAGTTGGAGTTTGGATCTCAGGTTGAGTTGGTTGGACAACTCTATCTCCATGCTGAGGATTCTGATTCTCAGCTTCAGTAGTAGCTCTGGAATTGGTATAACGGTCTCTTCTTAATGGGGCCATGGCAGACAGCTTCCAATATATCTTTGCAAATCTGAGTTGTAGAATTAAAAAATAGAGAATTTGGATCTCTCTCTTGGATATAGGAAATCCAATAGTAGAGGATGGATCCAAGTACCTTGAGTATCTGAGTTCTCAGTGAAAGCACCAAAATGTTTAAGCCAAAAATGGCACAAACAACCAGAAGTTTATGTAGAGAATAAAATATGAAGAAATATAAATGAAAATAAGAAATAAACAAGACACAATCGGTTATAGTGGTTCGGCAAAGCTTAGCCTACGTCCACTTTAAGATTTTATTGCTTGTATCTGACTTGAAGGCAAAAGTTTTTAGGGGTCAGTACAGCTCTAACACTTAGATTTTTAAAATTACAAGAATATAAAGTAGGGAAGAAGTAGTCAAAAGATCCTTAAAAATGAGCTCTACCCTCATATTTATAGAGGTAGGGAGCCTAATATCTCGCACAAAATATCTCCAAGCCGTTATCCATGATTTAGACCAATTCTTCCAAGAAAGTAGTGTCGACTCATCAGTTTGTATGGGTCGTTACAACTCCAAGGTTATGGGTTGGTACGACCCATAGGATGGCCAATATGGCTATCTTCTACTCATCTTAGCTCGTCTCGTGGTTAGCTTCGTGATTTCATAGTTGTTTACACCAATGTTAGCTTGCTTCTGGGTCCAAATGATAGGTTGTGGAAGAACATAGTTGCAACTTCAAGTGTTCGTGGAAATTGATGGAGAATTGCATTGGATCAACAAACGACATTGAAAATAGGCTATTGGCATCAAGTAGGACTAGTAAGCAGAAGTTGGATTCCAATGGGGGAGAAAACATGGGTCGGTACCGACCCCTAACTTGGGCAACTTTGGATCTGTCTTGGCTTGAGTTGTTTCTGCTTCGGCCCTACAACTCGGTTTGTGTTTGGTTTTTGGACTCTTGCGCTATCTCTTTGGGCTTCCTGACTTGATAACTCCAAGTTCAACTCGTCCAATCTGTCCGAATATGGCCTGGTCAAAAGGCTGGATAACACCGACAGGAAGCAAATTAGAGTCAGGTGATAATTTTATGATGGATCTTGTGCATTGGGATGATCAAGATGTTAGACCATTGAAGATGGATGCACAAAACAATGGAGATTCATGTTAGTAGGGAAAGATCTAGAACCGATGTTCGAAAGATTGAAGAACGACGGACCGTTTCAAATCTGGACGTTTGCATGCAAAACAGAGTTAAAGGAAGATGGATGAAGAGTGTAGGAGGTCGTTGAAGAAATTTTGGCCGAAATTGGCCAAGTTATATCAAACGTCATCGAACGGTCTAGATCGATCGATAGTGATCGATTTTGGGTACTAAAGTGTAAATTGCACTTTAGAGTGCAAGTGGGGAAAAGTGGTGGTTTACTTCGGGGCAAGGCGTGATTTATTTTAGGGTGAAATCGATTTTACTTCGAGCCCCAAAGCTACCTTCGATTGGTTTTTGCCAAGCACCGATCACTTTTCGACGCGACTGCTGCTTCAGGGATTTTGAGCCATTACTTCTTGCTGGGATCGTTTGATGTTCTGAAGACATAATTCGATGCATATGACCAACGACGTTCGCTTGAACGATGGAGAAAATCAAGGTGAGTTTCGGATGGGGAAACTCTATATCTACTTCGAGAACAAGGCAGGAAAGTAGAGAGATTACTTCGGGACTGACGCGATATAACTTTGTGACTTTTGATAGTAGTTCGGAGGAGTTCTGAATGATGACTGCTCGACAATGTGAGTTGTGATGATGGTCCAAGGAGTCAACTTTGACAATGTGAGCTTGTGGAGTAGGACATACGACGTGTCCTACTGGATGTGTGCTAAGGAATTGTTGATAACATGGAGTTTTCAATGTATGCTCATAAAGAAGAGGTTTGTGAGGACACTCACTTGGGTTTGGGTTTTACGATGTAACCCTCCATCTTATGATGGTGATCTACCTTGGACTTCTATGATGTGAGTCCAGTATCCTGGCCTTACAAAGTGGCATGGATTCGAGCACAAGAGAAACCGAGATGTTGACTAGTCTCTAACCGTACGATGTGATCATACGAGTTATCATATATCCAACGGCACGATAAATGATATGAAATGGCTTGATGGTTGGTATGTTTGCTATATATGTCATACGATGTAACCCTCCATCTTATGATGGTGATCTACCTTGGACTTCTATGATGTGAGTCCAGTATCCTGGCCTTACAAAGTGGCATGGATTCGAGCACAAGAGAAACCGAGATGTTGACTAGTCTCTAACCGTACGATGTGATCATACGAGTTATCATATATCCAACGGCACGATAAATGATATGAAATGGCTTGATGGTTGGTATGTTTGCTATATATGTCATACGATGTAGGTATTATCGATGTTGGTGACCTAGACACCCCATATTGTACTTCGGTGTGTACGACATGATGATCGTATAGCATATGTCGATGTTATGTGCTAACTTGTTGGATCCAGGAATATGGCAGGTGTGATTCTTCATACTTAGTTGTTCTTTTGACTATATCGACTCTTGTTTTATTTTAAGATGTATATGTTCTTATAACCAGACTGATGTCGGACTCGAGATTTTATGTTTTACTTATTATCTCGGATATTCTTAAATGAATAGACTATATATCGGGTCTGACATTAGCGCATGCAGCTGTTAAGAGGACGAGCAAGAGGTTGCGCTTAGCTGTATTTTTACTTTAGAGCTTATTGTTATTCTGTTGTACAGCACTGTGAAACTTTTATTAATGCTTGACTATCTTTAGAGACGGTGTTAGAGTTTTCTTTGATGATATATAAACTCTATTTATGTTGTATAGCCGTTATGAACATGTTACTCTTATTTTATTTTATTTTGAATCATTTTGGTTATGCATATATGTCTCGTTTGTTTTATATCTACGTTGGTTGTTATATTTCATCATCTATGTTGTGAGATATATGACAGCATCTGATTTATATTGATTAATTTACCCTTGGCTATCACTATGCATATATCGAGTACCATCGCAGAGCACTGTAAAGCTATATTAGGTGTCGGAGGTGTAGTGCGGTTATCATTTCTCTTCACTTTTCTACCTATAATTTTACGACCTCTCTCTTGTACTTTTTTCTTGAATAAAATAAAAGAATGGTAGTTGGGTTCATAAACGTTGGCAATTTTACTGAATCGCATTAAATCTTTGTGTTCTCTATTTTTTTATTTTTCTTCTAATTTTTGTTCATTGAATTGGTGGTTGATAATTAATCAACAAGCCATGTATTTGGAAATTTCCAGTTGTAATCCTAAAAATTTTCACAATAGTTTGGCGGCAAATCAATTAATTTGCACAACAGTTTGGTATCAGAGCGATTAATTTGCACAACGGTTTGATATCAGAGCTAGTTGTCTTGTTCTAGCTTAGTTATCAATGGCTAATTTTTCTAGTAGTGGTATGAACAATTTGACATCAGCAAATTTGTTAGAAAATGATTTTTTGAAACATTGAAGGTGAAGATTAATGATATCGTTCTTCAACAACTTGATTCGTTCAGAGGAAGAAGAGATGTGCATAGGTGCCACTTCATGAAACCTAGACGGGGTGCTTATTGTAAGACAAATAGACATTACATACGGAAATGTCCAGCTCTTAGAAAGAAGAGAGAGAAGAAGGTGAAAGCTTCAATTCTGACATCAGTTAGATCTGATGCAGATAGTAGTAATAGTTGTACATTATTATTTTCAGCTAGTATTTCACGTTTAGAGAGTACATGTTGGATTATTGATTCTGGAGTATATTGTCATACGTTATATGACGTCGGATGTGAGTTGTTTTATCAATTATAGGAAGATTGATGACGAAATGATTCATATGGGGAATGACATGACATTTCAAGTTGTGGGTGGTGGAAGTGTGAGATTTAAGATGTTTGATGGTGTTGTTAGGACTACCACGAATGTTAAACATGTTTCGATGTTGTGTGGGAATGTGTCATCAATAGGAGCTTTGAGTGAACTTGGTATAAAGATAATAGTAGATGAAGAGAGTTTGAGAGTGGCGAAGGGCTCCTTGGTAGTTGGTAGTGATGAAGAGGTGTGAGTTGATGATATTTATGTGCTTCATGGAGAGACAGCTTTAATAAGAGAATCGGTTGTTTCTATTGATTCTAATGTTCAAGATTCTACTCAATTATGACATGTTCGATTAAGTCATGGTGATGAGCAGAGTCTCGATGTTCTACAGAAATGGAGATTAATAGATGGTGTTTGTCAGCTGAAGCATATTCCTTAGGAGATTGTTCTTTCAAGAAGAAAAACATACCACATTTGATGTTTGAAAACTTAGGGCTACAGAGTTTCTAAAGTAAGTTCACTGTTATGTGTGGGACCATCGTAGTTAAGGCGCTAAGGCACAAAAAGGCGCAAGCCTTGGGCCTTTTTGCGTGACTTTTATACAAGTTTGATCTACTATTTTACTTACAAATTAAATTTTAAATCATATTTTATAATTCATTCAACTATTTAAATATTTTATTATCTAAATTTTAAACCATGTTTTATAATTCATTTAACTATTTAAATTTTTTATTTAACTATTTTATAAACTAAAATTTGAATTTTGCAAAAAGACGCCCTCAAACTGCAAAAAGGCGCACTCAAACTGCAAAAGGACGCACAACATTAACCTAAACCTTTTTTTAGTCTAGGCGCGGGCCTTAATAACTATGGTGGGGACCCGCCGTAGTTGCATCTTTAGATGGAGCCATTTACTTCGTCTTATTTGTGGATATTTCTCACGCAAGGTTCGGGTTTGTTTCTTTAAGACAAAAACGAAATATTTGTCCAATTTCGAAAATGGAAAATCTTGGCAGAGAAGCAATCAGGGAAGCGTTTGAAAGTTCTCAATGCTGAAAAAAGTAGTGAATTTGCATCAAAAAATTCGATAACTATTGTGAGTCTAGGCATGTAATCATAGATTTTCCTATTTTTGTTGAGTCGCATTGTTATGAAGTGGCGGAATGTGTGAGTCGGCCATTGTGGAAAAGGGCTATGAGCTTAAGATTGACTATCGAGTTGGAAGAGGGAATTTGGATAGAAGTGATCTATGGCTGTAATTATCATCAACCACAAACCTTCTGTTGTCATTTACAAGAAGATCCCTGAGGATATATGAAAAAATAAGCATGTGAGTATTTATTCCGTATAGTGTTTGGTTGTTCGGCTTATTTAATTGATGGGAGACATGATAAATTAAAGCCTATGGGAAGTAAGCACGTTTTGTTAGACTGTAGATGGGTGAAAGATATAGGTTGTGGTGTAAAACAAATAGAAAAATTGTGACTAGCAAACATGTGATATTTGATAAGAAGTTTTATTGAAGGTGGAGGAGCCTCTATCAAGTGATGATGGCGTTAAAAGGACGGAAAATTGTCACATATTTGGAGCCATCGAATTATTTACATATTCTGAGATATATTAGTATTTTCGATGATACCATCGTTGATGAGAAGATTTCATAAATTCAGACTCTAGGTAGAGCTCAGTCGCAAGCATGATCTTTTGGTTCAGTTGGTTTTATATGTGAGCATATTTGTGGTGATGATTCTTCATATTATGCTTTGAATGATATGGAGCTTGTTGGTGAGTCCATTAGTGTAGAATTAACAAAGTCTAACGAAATTAGTGAGAATGAGAGTAAGTATATAATACTGAGTATGTCCTTACTCAATATGGAATGGAGAAGGTAAAGCACGTTGTTAAATTTTCATTGATCTCTCGAAATTCGGTATCTACAGGTTCGTCTCATATGTTGTATATGTTGAAGAATTTTGGTACATGTTCGTATGCATTTTGTTTGTTGATGTGATACAATCTTTCTTGTGTATGGGAAAGATTTGGAAGCTCTGTTTGGGCCAATGCCCAAACTAGTTCACCTTAAGTTTGACGTTATGTGACGAAGACCCAACAAATTGTTAAGATATGATGATGAAGAGAGACTGTTATATTAAAATCAATATGGAGTGCTAAAATTGTGTGATTCAAATATATGTTAAAGATGAAAAGAATTAATTAATTGATTCAATCAACTAATTAATTATAATATATATGAAACGAAAATTTTAGAAGTAATAAGAGAATATTTCGTTTGAAAGGAAACTAATTAATTAAAGAGTCAATTAATTAGTCAATGGATTTGCAATATGAAGAAAGAAAAGTTTATACCTGGAAATTCAATCAATCAATGAAAATTATGGAAACCAAGATCACCGTTATTTATCTGCATTGAAATTAAATTATGGATATTTGGACAGGTTTCAAAATAATTGAACAGTTAATTTACTCAGTCTTCAAGTAATTCCTTCATCCTTAAGTCTATACAAATGAAAACATTTCATCTTCATATTTGTGTGAGAGCATCGATTATCATACTCTTCTTTAGTGAACTCTAATTTTTGCAATCAAATCTATTACGTATTTTGAGTGCAATTAAGTATTTGGAGAAATTAATTATTCAATTTTTAGTTATAGATTAGTCCCTCTACTTTTCTACTATATTATTTATGATCTATATTGTACTCTCGTTCTTTAATAAATTAAAAGAAAAGTTGTTGAGTCTGTGAACATATGCAATTTGGTCGAATCACGTTAAATTTTTGTGTTCTCTATTTTTCAATTTTCTTTGTTAGGTGATTGTTGTTCATTGAATTGGTTGTTGATAATTAATCGACAAGCTCTTTGATATTCTGCATGTAATCCTAATAAAATTTCACGACACTTTTGTATCAAAGCAATTAATTTGCACAACGGTTTGGTATCTGTCTAGGCATGAAACGGGCAAACGCCTCCAACTGAATAAAAACGAATTAAATAGAAAGAAATTGAAAGAGAAAGTAAAGGACACGAGATTTTCATAGTGGTTCAGCAAATTCTTCCTTTGATGTTTTTGTTAGTTGAGATTCACTAGTACTACTGAATCACCAGTCGATTTTAGATCTATGAATGTTTGATTTTGAATTTAGCAGTGTTTCTACGTAATAATCAATGAAAGGTCCAAAAACCTTTTTTAATATGTTGTAGATAGTTATTTATAGACGAAGTGTTTCTAAATAATAATCAATTAAAGGTCCAAAAATCTTTTTTAATATGTTGTAGATAGTTATTTATAGACAAATCCCTGCATCAGAATCCTTAGATCTCCTTTTGAATCGCTCAAACATTCAAATCCGAGAAGATAAGAGCATGAACGAGTCAAAATTGTCAAAAATCATAGATCTGATCGATCAGTGCTAATTGATTCCTTTGAATAAATCTTTGTCTTTTTCTTCATTTTTTGCTTAAGCCTTCGAGTCATGGATCTTCGGAGGCAAAATGGTAATTTGGATCGTTTGGTGTTGATTGATGCCCTATTTCAAAATTTGTCTTTTTCTTCAATATGGCATGTACAATCATCACACAAATGATCGATCATCGATTATGATTGCACTATACTTAAACTTTTTCCTTGAAACTTCATCTTTGATCTTTTTCAAATTTCTTAATTCATTCTTTCATCATTTTGTAGTTCAATTCAATTGAACCATCACTTGGTTCAAGTACCGAATAACAGTATTAGAGCAATTAATTTGCACAATAAGTTAATATTGCTTATTATAGTCAATTTTTGACTAATAAATAAAAGTTAACAACTAACCATATAAAACTATATAAATAACAATATAAACACTTAACTTTAAGAATTCTATCCTAATTGATCCTCCTTATTCATTCATACCTCTGAAAGTAAATAAATAAAATTAAACACATAGTAATATATACACACACCCACATGTCTCGATCCTTGTTGGTAAGTCTAAAGAATTCACATTCGATTTTCAATTTTCCAACAGATTTTTATTTACCATTCCTTTGTTTGTCTTCGACTTTTTTTCTAGATATTTGAAAATAATCTTTGGTCGACTCCAGTGAAATTGACCTCTATTGCCAGCACCAAGGAATCACGTAAGCTATTCTTTTTTACTCCTACCATTTAAATTGACATGCGAAATTTACTCGAAGATGCCGATAACTCGGGAATTCTCTTTAAATAGCATTCAAGAAATCCATTACATAGTTCTCAATCGTTGTTTCAAAAACAATCTTACTCAATCACGGTGATATTGGAATTGAAAATTAAAAAAAAATACAGATTTCCTTTTTTCGCTTGCTATTAAATGCTTTAGGTCAATTAACCTCTTCTAGAGCCATTTTATTATTGTTATTCGAGCTAATTTTTTTCTTTTCTTAAGACGTATGCCTTAGCAACTTAAGACGTTTGAGGCATACGATTTGTACGCTTCGCAAGCCTCAACCTGCTAAGACATAAGCCACAAAAATAATTGAGCAAATCTTGGCGCATTTTACCTCCTTTTTCACTTAACGCTCCTTGAATCGAGCATTGAGATGAGTCTTTTAAAACACTGGTCAAAATAGGGTTTTTGACGCCAATGGAAGCAAAGGCACAAACGAATTCACCATTGAACGCACAACGCTCGAGATGTGACTAGTTACACAAGAATCAAGGGTAATAATTTTGGAAATTTGTGCATAAATTTGTCTAGAGAGGTCTAAGTATAAGAACGGACATCGGGAAAAAATGGAGGGAACCTGAATCCTTTTTTTGTGGAATTTGAGAATTCAAAGTTGGAACCAAAATCTCACCAAAGCTATAAAGATCTCTCGGTTCCTTTCATTTCTCTCTCGTTTTGTAATTTGGAAAGAGAACGGTAGAGTATGAGGAAAAACTATAAAAAGATAAGAAGAGAAAAAATTCATATCTAATATTAATTAAGAGATACCAGTGGATAAATCTCATCCACAATCTCCCCCATTCGTGATTGAATGTTACTTACGTATTACATTTTGATATGATGAATGATGTTCGTGTTTGATTGATTTAAAAGTTAGGAATGATTTGATTTAATTTGGTTAGATGACGCATAGATTTGATTAGGAGATTTGATTTGTTAAAGAATTAAGGGAATTCACTTGTATATAACTTGATTGAATTTTGTAAGAGAATTTCAACTTATGAACTTCCTCGATCTTTTGTGTGTATCTTGAATTTGGATTATGAAATGATTAAAATCGGTTAGAAGCAATTGGATATGGAATTAAACGATTTGAAGTTGAAATTGCCAAAGAGTTAATCAAACAAGTTAAAATTATTTGTTAATGTAGTATTTATAGATATTATTGTGAATGAAAATCAATATTAAACATAGCATATACTTTGAGATAATCTCGAAATGAACTTTAGGACCCGAGAAGTATCTGAGACGTTCGAGATGCACTATCTCGTTCAAGATTTCCTCCAATACGAGATCGGATCGCCAAAATCTCTAAAATGAAACGTGATTGAAATCTGAGATTAAACGCTTTAGCTAGAAATTGAATGGCATTTGAGAAGTCATGGTTTTTGTACAATTTTACAATAATGGGTTAAGGATGGAGCGAGTTTTCTCTGCATTATGTTTATGCTAAAAAGCCAGAAATATCAAAATTTTCAATTTTGTTTTAGTTTTCAGCTTATTTGGAATTTCTTCCTAATATTCTAAACTATTCTCTTATCTTCTAATCATTGAATTTCATGCAAGCAATTTCGATCATGGTTAAATTACACGTTAACATAATCTCAGCGATTTAAATGCATGTAAAATGTCTAAACCATTGCTTTTCAATGCCAGTATACTTTGTCATCACTGCAAGCAAAGAGTTAATCAAACAAGTTAAAATTATTTGTTAATGTAGTATTTATAGATATTATTGTGAATGAAAATCAATATTAAACATAGCATATACTTTGAGATAATCTCGAAATGAACTTTAGGACCCGAGAAGTATCTGAGACGTTCGAGATGCACTATCTCGTTCAAGATTTCCTCCAATACGAGATCGGATCGCCAAAATCTCTAAAATGAAACGTGATTGAAATCTGAGATTAAACGCTTTAGCTAGAAATTGAATGGCATTTGAGAAGTCATGGTTTTTGTACAATTTTACAATAATGGGTTAAGGATGGAGCGAGTTTTCTCTGCATTATTTTTATGCTAAAAAGCCAGAAATATCAAAATTTTCAATTTTGTTTTAGTTTTCAGCTTATTTGGAATTTCTTCCTACTATTCTAAACTATTCTCTTATCTTCTAATCATTGAATTTCATGCAAGCAATTTCGATCATGGTTAAATTACACGTTAACATAATCTCAGCGATTTAAATGCATGTAAAATGTCTAAACCATTGCTTTTCAATGCCAGTATACTTTGTCATCACTGCAAGCAATGAACATGCAACCTCACCATACTCTGTTTTCTGTTGATAACTTAATTTTGATGGTAAGTCCATTACTCAAATCAATACTCTTCACCATCAACTTAGTTTGGGTTCATTCGATAATTTAGATAGATAATATTTTATTCTAATAAAGGCAAAAGCAAAGTCAGCAATGTAAGCTTATGCTTAATGTTATAACCAAATTTTCCGCAGTCTTCGAACGGGCTTAGACGAGCGAATTGAACGAACCAACAATGAAGAAATGACCCAGTGACTTTTTGGGCACTGAATTTCTCTTCTACCTTTTTCTTCCTCAAATACTCCACACTCTCAAATCCGAGATCCACTAGATTGTGGTCGGATTTGTGTTATAACCGTTAAATTCCAGAGAGAATTAATCAATAACAAATAATAAAGTGGACGTAGGTCGTAGTATTTGTCAAACCACTATAAAAAATGTTGTTTGTTCTTTTCCTTCATATATTATCTGTTGTATCTAGATCCACTTGCTTCTGGGGTGTTTGTGTCATTTTTTGTGCAAACATTTTTGTGCTTTTTCACTGAGAGATGGCTGAATTTGACAACCTAAAGCTTGAATCTGAAATTTGAAACAGATAAAAAGACCTTAACACTAGATCTATGATGATTAGAGGGAGTCAATCAAAACATGGGGACAGCCAGGAGCTGTCATCAAGTTCTAATCAATTCATCTACGTAATCAAAGAGGAGATGAAGAGAATGATGAAAGAGATGCAAAATGGAATAATGGCTTGACAACAGGAGACGCTGGATGGATTTTTCAAAAGGATAGATCAACAAGAAACAGCCGGAGCAGCTGGAACTCAAAACCAGAGACTAAGAATCAATGCAAGAGCATCTGGAGTTAGAGCGGAACAAACTGCAACCGAGCCCTCATGACAAGAACAGGTCGGTACCGAGATAAATTTACTTGAGGCACGGTCGATTTGGATCTAGAATGAACTCTAATACCCGGAATGGGTGATGCTGGAGCCATAGAGACAAATCGGAATGCGAATGCATGACAACAGGAGCTGGAACCAGAAGTTCACCGTAGGAACGGGGAACAGAATGAAGTTACGAATCGGGGACTTCCCTTGAATGATAACACCATAATCTGAATGTATTGGAGTCAGATTCGATTAAATTACCTCGTCTTTTGTTTTAAATAAAAGATGCAATATTACTATCAGACCGCTTACACGTGTACGGTATCCTGATCGGTCCCTAGGCACGCTCTGAGTTGAAAGTCTGAAGGTGGTTCTTGATAGGATTAGACGTTCTGATGTTTGCTAAATGCTCTGATTTAGGCTTCATGAGTGATGACTGACATCGATTAAGAAACACTAACGGAAATTGATGACCTCCTGAAATTGATTAGGATTTTATAAACCACTTGAATGTGATGACTGATACCGATTGATCGTGATAACCCCGACCGAAGAGACGGGGCGATGATCATAGGATGCAAGTCCCCTTGCCGGAGAGCTAGTGGATTGGACTTGTACGAATAGCTAGCCCTCTTACCGGAGAATGAGTTGACGGACTAAGCTAGGAAAGTAAGTCCCATCACTGGAGAGTAGGTGGAAGGACTTGCTTGGATGTTGAGTCCCTTCCCCGGGGAGCGAGCGGATGGGACTCAGCAAGGAGCCGAAGAGATCGAACCCAATATCAGATGTTAAACGATCCGAAGAGACCGAACCCTAAATTGGATGCTAAACGATCCGAAGAGGTCGAACCCTAGATTGGATATTAAACGATCCGAAGAGATCGGACCTTAGAATGGACGTTGACTTGACCTTAGGATTTGAACATCTTGTAATTAGACTAGAATAGATAAATCTCGAACGAATACGAGATGATCTTGATATATGATATGATAACTCTGGATGAAAACAGTTTGATTACGATTTATGACTAACACTTAAGTAAGAACAAGAGTCCTTAGCTATAATGATCTAGAACGATATTTGGTTTGCAAGTGAATCTTAAGGAACTGAACGATTCAGCGCAACTTGGATCAATAGATAGCCGGAGAGCTCGATCGCCAATGATCGATCGGTGCTGCTAAAGCTTGTTCTTGAGCAAAGCATACCTTACATTCATAAGATGTACTTTGGAGGGCAGGTGTTATAACCAAATTTTCCACAGTCTTCGATTGGACTTAAACGAGCGAATTGGATGAACAAATGAGCCAAGGACTTTTTGGGCACTGGATTTCTCTTTTATCTTCTTCTTCCCCAAATATTACAAACACTTCCAAATCCAAGATCTACAAGATTGTGGTTGGATTTGTGTTATAATCATTGTATTCCAAAGAGAATTAATCAATAACAAAGATTAAAATTGATGTAGGCCGGAGTATTTGCCGAACCATTATAAAAAGTGTTGTTTGTTCTTCTTTTCCTTCATATATTATCTGCTATATCTAGATCCACTTGCTTCTGGGGTGTTTGTGTCATTTTCGGTGTAAACACTTAACCTCTCAATTTCTTCTCTAACTATTTAAGACCAAAACTTTTCCCATAGCATAATATCGGTTAATCTCCTTTTATATCAAGATGGCTTCTGTTTCCTTTCATTTCAATATGATGCATTATACATCTTATTGTTCAATGATTATATTCACATTTGATCTTTTAATCAAATATGTGTGTGTCTTGCTCTTTGGAACAATCCCTTACACTCAATGGTCTATATTTGTAAGACTTTATTTACATTCATTTCATTTTTAAGCTATTTTAATCCTAAAGTTAATGAAGCTGTCACGCATAGTACACTTCTCAAATCATAATTCGTTTTGTCTTTACCCTCGTGCAAACCATAATTTTCGAACTAAATCCATGATATATGATCATTTCCCATTTAGATACACAATGTTGGTATATATATGTCTCATATTAATTTCACATGTGCTATATTAGTACCCATTTATCCAAAAGAATATGATTAATGTGTTACATATGCATGCTAAATGGTGTGTGACATATGTTTCGCATATTTATAAAAGATTAGGATATGTGTATTGATATATGCATGAACATTGACGTGCATATAATTCATGCTATACATACATACCAAGGTAGTAACTGATTCCCTCTGACACCTCGACTATTAGGCTCAAGAAGAGCTTTGTCATTGCCATACATTCCGACCACTCTAGTGATGAGCGTATTGCCCACCCGGACAGTGGTCTTTGTTACCACACAGCATGGAGAGTTTTTTCAAAGTGAGTATCAAATGATAAAAAGATGAATGGGGACTATATCATAGACACGTAGATAATGAAATGGTCCTCTGCAATGACGGAGAATCTGATGCCAACAATGAGGAAATTTTTGACGACCAAGGACTGGGACGAAAAACATATTCTCACCTCGCACTCTTAGTTATTGTCTCAAGTTTCTTGAATGGTTTCGTAAATGTGCTGGGATTTAGTTTTGTTTTTTGCACGTCGTGGTTCATTCTTCATTGGTATCTACGTCGTATCACGTCCATGTTGTAATTATTCGACTAGGTAGGTTGACTTTATGTACTTCATTTATATTTATTAATTATTACCATGCCAGGCATGTTGGTTGCTTATTGTTGTGCAGGCCCGAGGGCCCTGGACTTCTGTATTTTTATTTCATTATATATGTACATATCTAGTATGGTTGTATGATTTTTGGATCATGCATCCTTTATCTCATAAAAAACAAAAACAAATTAAATCCATGTGTAATGCACATGCATGGCTGATTGTGCTTTAAGGCACTTCTTCACAGCTATAGTGATTTGGTGGGCTCAACTGAAAATATGTTATTTAGGAAGATAATATTTTAAAAAATGTTTGATCATCAACAATATGATTGTGTAAAAGAAGAAAAAGTTTATTTTTCAATCCTCTATAAAAGTACAACATTAAAATATGGTTCAAGCATCGGTTTTGAATAATAATAAGACTCCATCAATAATACAAGTTGAAAGCGAAATATGTAAACAACAACTATACCACTTAAATAAAGACTTTTTGGGTTATAGGCCTAACTTAAAGTCTAAAATGTGTACCTCGGCAAAACTCTTAGGCAATGGTTTTCCTTCCTCCTTTAGTTTCTCTATTTTCTTTTGTGCTTCTTTGGCCCATTTGTATTTAGCAAGTGCATTTTCTACCTCAGCAATCGTGCACTTGCACTGTTTTATAGCATCTTGTTTGTGGTTGGGTTTAAGATTCTGCAAGTTGAAAAAACGAAGAAAGGTAAACAATATGAATGTGAAATATTGATAAGCAAACTAAGAAGACTAAGTAAACATAGGGGTGAGCGTTCGGTCGATTCAGACGGTCTTGCAGTAAAGATTGTCAAAACAAATTGAAACTCGAAAAAAAAAGTAAAATCAAATCGATCCGAATCGATTTCGGTCAATTCGGTTGGTAACCGATTTAATCGAACTAAAAAGGTAAATAAGAGAAGTTATCATATTTTATTATTCAAATGATTGGTTTACTCAAAGGGAAGCATATATTTATGTTTTGAGAAACTGTATTAAGTATTTTTTATGTTTATATATAAAAGATAAATCAACCATTTTTCAATCTGTAAACTTTATTTTTTTATCATTAAACCAATTATTAAAAGTATTACAATATCGTAAGTTTGGTTAATATAATAGAAGTTCGGTTAATTTGATTAAACCGATGATCAAAAAATTATTATTTTACAAACCGAATTCAAACCGATTTAAATTTTTAACCGAACCGACCGAAATGGACCAGTTCAGTCGGTTAATTCAGTTCTAACTGAGTATTGTTCACCCCTAAATAAACATGAAAACGTAATGATGTACAACTACGTACATTGACACTTTTCTGGACAAAACTCTACATCGTGATCATAGTAGTAGTACTTTAGGTCGATTTGTGCCATATGTTTCAATAATATTGAACTAAAATAATGATGCATAATTACATAGTACGTGATCAAATCTGTAGGTTATGGAAACATTGAAACGTGAAAACACAAAAGCCCTTCAACAAAATGAAGATATTTTGTATCAAAATGAAATATTGTTTTTTTGAACCATCAAGTATCAACTACTTGGATGTTTGGTTTATAAGTAATCTATTCGTTTTATTACCAACTAATCCACTGTATGTTTCTAGGTAACATGATCATTTTATGTTGCTAAAGTGCACAAATAGTAAAAAAGGAAATAAATGCACTTTACAAGCAAATGACGCACATACACATGCTAATAAGTTCCAATAGTTCTACATATTGCACTGAAAAAAAAATACGTCACATAAACACATGCTAATCAACTCCAATAGTTCTAAAGGGGAGTGACATACCATATCCACTTCCATTTCAATTGTTATTACAAATGAAAAGGGAGTGATATAGTAGTATATATAAAGAAAGCTAAGTGCGCCTTAATATACAAAATGAAAAATACCTCACCAGAAGGATCAATAGTTCCAAGAAACCTCAAAATGGCGGACTGTTTCTTAAACGCCTCCGAAACTGAGGGCTCGCTAGACCTCTTCATCATTCCAAACTGCTTCGCTTTCTCCATCTGATTAACGAAATCTGAACCGAAATTTCCACCACGGAATCTTAAAATATACCAAAAGCCATAAAATTCAGAATGAAGGTATATTAATTACCGATGAGGGAGAATTCGGTGGAGGTAGAAGAGTCTTTGTTGCCGGTGAAGACTCCTTTGATCTTGTCGATCCATCCGGAGCCTATGCTTTGGAAGTAAGGAGTGGAGGCGATGGATCGGGCGTGAGAATAGTAGAAGGGCGAAATTAGGGTTTTGGTTTTCGTAATTAAGCTCATTAGGGTTCTATGACAAGGTGACGGGGCGATTGAGGGACAGGAAACGGAAAAAAGTTGGAGAATACCCAATTCAAAAGTTTCGGCCTACGTATTTTCAATTATTTTCAAAAAAAAAAACAACACTACCCCCACCATGTAATTAATTTTAAAAAAATTGCATAGTATTTTCAATTGTAGCTATTTGTAATTCAAAATGCAAATACTTATTATTTTAAGTGCAAATATTTACATACTAAAATGCAATAATTTATAGTTTAAATTATAAATATCTGGAATTTTTAATATAAAAATGCAAATATATATGGAAAAGAGTTTAATTTTGTTAATATTAACCTCATATTAAAAATGCTTAGAATTACAAATACTCGATGTATTCTATGGTTGTGAGTTATACGTGATATCGTTTTTAGTTGAAAGTAAATTCTAGGTAGATACTGTAAAATAAAAATGCAGAAAGTAAGAACATACAAGAGTTTTATAGTGGTTCGGTTAAGAGATCGTCCACCTCCATTGCGGTTTGTTATTCATTTCCTTAAAGATCTCAAGTACAATGTAGAAGCATAAAATATAATGTATTCTGAAATGGAAATGGGAAATACAACTTCGGGAATTCTGTTTTGTATTTCAAAGAAAAATTATCCATCCTTGTTGTTCATGCTTGGGGTATTTATATGTATCAAACCATAATGAAATCTAGTTAATAATCTCTGTAAATTGGGTACTTTCCATATATGAACAATTCTGACTGGCATAAGCCGGTTCGACAACACGCATTTGGTATGCAAACTACTGAATTGATTTCCTTATTAGGCACTTGTCTAATAGGTATGTATAACTACCGAACCATTTCCTTGCTCCGCACTTGTCTGATTGGTATTTGAATTGTGAAATCGGTTTGGTACTTTTCTCCTTCATGAAGTGTTGCATCTATCTTCTTAACTCGGGAAGAGATGGAAGAAGTTAGGTACCGGCTTCAACTAACGAAACGTTTTCACAGTTCTATGGTACTCTTTTCGACACCGGATAGTGAATTTTGACTGGTACTGAGTATGTTCCATATTTAGTCGGAATCCATCTTTTCTTCTCGTTTCTCTTTAGCTAACTTTCAATCTTCTCACTTCTTTGTCTTACCCATCTAACCATCTGGTAGTAAACTTATCACGGGCCTTCTAATTATTTTTGTGTCTCTCGACGTTTCTTTATATTTTACGTGTTTTGGGTGAACACCTCCACAACACTTGCCCCCAAGAGCATATTTTCATGAATACAAAGTGTGTTGTGTTCCTTTTGAGAAACATCTCATCTTTTAAGCAGTAGTCGCATGGCCTTTAACAATCACTCTTGAGCCTTACCTTATTCAGTATGAATCTAATCGTCGGTTTGTTGTGAAGTCTTGCATATCCTCGAAAAAGAACTTCCCTAAAAACATTACATGTCCATGGGTCTGGTATCCAAAGGTAGAAAGATCATTCGAGATTCGAGAAACAAAAATTTATAGTGAAGCAATTCTGACCGGTACATTATAATTGGCACATTTGTGCATGACCTAGTTCACCATGCATGCTGTCTGGTACCAAATATAATTATTTTCCTATAAACATGGAGGATAACGACATGTTTATGATAGAGTTAAGGATATGCTATAGGGGCAATTCTGTAATTTATTGTAAATTAGTTATCTCCGAAACCAATTCTTGTTCGAAATAAAGATGTTTCTTCTTTTTATTATATGTGTTATAATGTGTTATAAATAATTTAATGTTTAATTAAAATATATTTAATAGAAAATCCATAAATGGTGTGTCTGTGATAGTAATTACAAATAGTTGTAAATGTTGGAAATGTGGATTACGGATCTTAAGGCTAGATTAACACTAGAGGGGGTGAATAGTGTTTAATGGATTTTATGGAATTTTTGAAATCTTTTCAAATTAAACACAAACAGATGCAATTCACAAACACAGAGAATATCACAGAACCAGACACAGATGCAAATAGTAATAAAAGCAGTAAGGAAAGAACACACGGAATTTTATACTGGTTCGGAGTTACCCCACATCCAGTCTCACACAATTTATTGTGCATATTTCTTTTCAAATATAATATCAATATTACAACCTCGATTTCAAGACCACGAGATACACCCTCATGTCTCCGAGTCCAAGGCAAACTCTCTCGATTTAACCAGGCTACAAGATCACATAATTTATTTACGGGTTACAATCACACCCAGTTGATTTACGGGCCACAATCACATCATTTCCAATCACACTTTGATAGAGAGAGACTCGATACACTTCGATCTTTCGATCTTTGGTTACAAATGATCCTATGACTCTGAATAGCACTGAGATCTTTGAGAGGGAGTGGTAGAGAATCAAACTAGAGGCGATCGAGTTTGATTCACTTAGGATTTCGGTAGAATTTTGTTAAAGCATTTGAAATATAAGAGAATATTTGAGTGGAGAAGAAGGAGTGAAGAAAATGAAGAAAAACTAACTTAAAATTCGTTGAAAACAACTGGTATATATAGGAGAACAACGGTCATGTCCATTCGCGAAAGGTTATGACGATTAAACACTTCTTTTGAAAATTTGAAATTTGAAATCTACGGCTACCATGTTTACATGGGGGTATAGGGATGTCGACATGCCTATGTTATTTTTGAAAATTGATTTTGCTTTAAAATAATTTCTATTCTAAAACCTGTCAAAACAATTTCTAAACTTTGTAAACCATTTTGAATATGGTTTAAACTTATAAAAGAGTTTTAGAAAGTAATCTTAAAATATATAATCTATAATATAAAAGTAATATTAAAAACTAAGTATAGACTTCTTTAAAATATTTTTTGAGGTTTAAAGCTAAAATATTAAAATCAAGAGATAGTTTAAAAACAAGAGATGATTTTGAGATCAAAATATTAAAAGATGATAAGAATAGTTTTTGAATTAAGGCTAAAATATTTAAATTGATAGATATGACTTTTAAAAAGATAGTTTTTGAAAAAATAGTTAAAATAAATTATTTTGAATATTTCGTGGATTCCATTCCACTAGAGAAGGTCGTGGGTTCCATCCCACTAAAGAGGTCGTGGGTTCCATCCCACTATTAAAGCGAGAAGGTGGATTCCATTCCACAATTAAAATCCGAATAAAGATTCTAGTGCTATTATGAAGTTTTAACATAAATCTAGACTCTATTACTTATCTTGATATCTTGAACTTTTGATACTTATGAATCTTAAGTCTTGATTTCTTCAATCTTGAATTCGTCGGTCTTGAATCTCTATACTGTATAGTCTTCATTCTCAGTACCTACATATATATACCATGCATATACATATATATCTAGACAATAATATTAGTATTTATTTTTTATAACAAGTCCTACGGTTGTTGTCATCAAAACCATCATCTCAAGAACTAACAATTTCCCCCTTCTTGATGATGACAACCTTTGTTTATAAAATCTACTCCAACAAATTTTGATTCTACTCCGACTCCCCCTTATTCCAACAACTGCCCCTTAATCTACTAACTCCCCCTTAATCTAAGCCAATCTACCTATTTTATAATTCTCCCCTTTATCATTAACAAAAACTAATCCTAAACTACATAACTCCCCCTAAATCTTATGCTATAGCACTGTATATGGTAATAACACGGTATAGTAGAATGTAAATGAGACAGATAATTATATGAGTAAAATATAGTAAGGTAAACGTGCGAGATATGAAAATTTAAACATAATCAATCAATATATACATCATGTTCTTATCAAACCACACCATGTTCAATCATATATTACACACCATATTCAAATCAATCCAAACCATACTAATCTAAACCAAATCAAACCAAACAATTCAAACCAAATCAAAATAAATCAAAATAAATCAAACCACATATGTCAAATCAAACATTTCTTGGAACTTGAACCCATCCTTCTTCACTGAAGATAGGATCTGCCTTTACAACATCCCATTCTTCATTATCTTTGTTCAGAGTTCCTTCTGGATTCGCTTCAAGTTCTTCTTCGTTGAGGGCAGAGATCATCCATTGAATGGCATTGAAGTGCCTTTCTTGTTCCTTTATCATCTGCATTTGGCTTAATTCTAAGTGTCATTGATTTCGAAGGATAAAAGTAAGTATGTTCTTGAAGGAATTGAGAGTTTCTTCAAGATTCTCACTTAGATTATGAATAGGATAGGCCATTTTTTTGACAAAATATGAAGAAATTCAATGGAAAATAAAGATAATTGAAAGTATGCATTTTTCTGGAAGAAATGGGTATTTAAAGAGTTAAAAGTCGTTTGAAATGAAAAGACACAAGGTAGTTATGTCAATTTCAATTTTAAAACAAAAACAATTTCTGGCCGTTACATGTCGACATTGGGGTAGGAGGATATCGACATGCCCCTATTGATTTTGGCAATTTGCTTTATCTCTTTATATTATGTACAAGTCTATATATATAAACTTATATAACAAGCATTCCAGAGATATTTTAGAGCTAATAAACAGAACTAAAAAATTTCCATTGATAATTTTAGTTAACATTACATAAAACGATACATAATATTAACTAAAGAGAGATACAAACTAATACAACATGAAATGAAACTAGTATTAATTAGAGGATTATGAAGATGATGATAATCCAAGCTTGCGACTCACTTTCCCAAAGAACTTGTTCATTTTGGTGGAAATCTTGTCCAACTTTTTACTAACGGATCTTCTGAGAATCCGTTTGTTTTCCATGACAATCTTTTGGTTCTTGAGAAGCGTTTTGTTGGATGGATTGGTATGAGTGATAGGGTATTCAACGCTTTCCAATGAATTCTCTTCCTCCTCCTCTCCTTCTTCTTCAGTTTCCATCTCCTCCCCTTCTTCCTCCTCCTCTTCTTCTTCTTCTTCCCCTTCTTCATGAGCCAATCTCTCATCCTTTTCAGCAAGTGTTTCGTATGGTTGAAACACAAGCGGAATTCTCATGAGAGAGATGATAGCATGTTTAAACACTTTTCTAGAAATGAACTCCGCTCTCTTATAATCAACACCAAAGTAGTTGAAAATCCGAGTGAGGTAAATTCCATGGTATAAAGTGTTTTCACCTAAAGTAAAAAATTTGGGACGAAGTTCATCCAAAATCAGTTGAGCCCAATTAATGTCATAGTGCCCAAAAATAGCAAAAAAAGACTTACAAACTTTTAAGTTCGGGTGGTTGAAATTTCCCGATCTTGGAGTTATGGTATGGTGCAGAAGAAGGTTTACAATTCTAGCTTTAGGGCGGAAATTTCGGTTTATAAACTCAAAGTTATCATCCCCTTCAAAAATGTGATGAAATGTCTCACGATCATGTTCATCAATTTTAAAATCCGAAAGATCCATTCTCGTACTCTTACAACCAAGAATGTTATCCAAAATCTCACTATTTAAAACAATATGCGTTCCTTTAACGCTACTCCACACTTCCCCTTCATTTCCTTCATAAAAACCACGATTCAAATTTGCATAAAACATTTTGACAAGGTTCGAATAACAATCAAAATCATTTTGAGAATCATCAATTAAGCTAAGAATTTGATTCTCTTCGAAAAGAACATTGACCTCATATGAAGAAAAATCACTAAAGATAGCAAATTTTCCCGTATGGATCTTTCCAAAGTTTACGTAGCTAATGTAAGCTTTGATAGCTTCCGGATCATTGTAGAGGAACTCTTTGGTGGCCTTGAACAGTCTCATGGTGGATGGAGTGCTTGAGGAAGCTATTTTTGAAGAAAGTAAAGAGCTTGAGAGTTTGAAAGAGCGTTTGAATTTTGAAATGAAAGTGAAAAGATAGGATAAATTAAGGAGATAAATAGATATCTAAGAGCCATGTTCTCTGGTCAAGAGATACCTTTTCAAAGCTTTGGAATTGGTGAAGAGGTGGAGGGAAATTCAAAGTTTTGAATTCAAATTTGAACTTCAAATTTCTAGCAAGGATGTCGACATGGGGGGTAGGGTCATGTCGACATGGGTCCCCTAAATCATGTGACTTATTTTTCCTACTTTATTTAATATTTATATCTATATATCCTATAATCTAATTTATACTTTATCTGAAATAATATTAAATATAATAACACTTTAATATTAATATTAAAATAATATTATTTTGAAAATCAAAATTTTAAATTCAAACAATTGGCAATTTCAAAACATGCAGACAACCAAACATTCAAACAAGCAATTTCAATCAATATAATTTAAATGCGTACCTATTTTTAGATCCATATTTCCGAGATCATCAGACTCGTGAATAGCTGTAAAGCACATGTTTGAATTTTCCATCTCTTGATCTTCATCACTAGAGGATGAGTGTGAATCGTCTAGTGTAGTAGTATATGCTCTCTTTCTTTTCTTTGATGAATCATTACTTGGAGAATATTTCTGTTTATACGGATGCAGATAATCTCTTTTTAAGTGGCCTGGCTCATCACAATTGTAGCATCTGACGTTGTTTTGAGTCTCATTACTATTTCCAGAATTCTTGTGATCATTTCTCTTGTAATTGTTCATCTTTCTGTATTTCAGAAACTTTCAAAAATTCCTTGTCATCAAGGCTATTTCTTCATCGTCGTCACTGTTTGAGTCTGAACCATCTGTTATTGCATTAAATTCTATTGAGTTCTTTTCTGAGGCCTTGCTTTCTCTTCTCCCTTGCATTTGTACTTCAAACGACATCAAATTCCCAATCAATTCTTCAATTGTCAGAGTACTAATATCATTAGCCTCTTTAATTGCTAGAGTCTTCTGATCCCATTCTGGAGTGAGTGAATTCAGAATTTTTCTAACTTGATCTTCTTCGAAAAAGTTCCTTCCTAATGCAATTAGTGGGTGCACAGTATCTTGAAACCTACTGTACATGTCTGAAATGGACTCATTTGGATTAATCTTGAATAATTCAAACTGATTGGTCAAGATAGATATTTTGGCACGTTTAACTTTGCTTGTTCCTTCATGAGTAACTTGTAAAGTTTTCCAGATCTCATATGCAGACTTATAGACAAACACTCAATTAAACTCATTCCTATCAAGTGAACAGAATAGAATATTCATGGCTTTGGAATTGTTTTGTGCAATAGTCTTTTGCTCAATAGTCCACTGTGCAAATCAGTTGTGGGTTCAATGTACTCAGTTTGTGTGATATTTCAAGTGTCTAATCCTATTGATTGTAAATATATTTTCATCCTACATGCCCAATATGCATAGTTACTGCCATTAAAAAGCGGTGGTCTAGTAGTAGGCTGACCCTCTACAAATGAACTAGTGATAGTGTTGACATTACCAGTGTTGGTAGCCATTTGAAAACTTTTCAAAAATTAGATTATGAAAACTTTGAAAATCAATGCTCTGATACCAAATGTTGGAAATGCAGATTACGGATCTTAAGACTGGATTAACACTAGAGGGGAGGTGAACAGTGTTTAATGGATTTTATGGAAATTTTGAAATCTTTTCAAATTAAACACAAACAGATGCAATTCACAAACACAGAGACAATCACAGAACCTGACACAGAAGCAAATAGTAAATAAAAGTGGTAAAGGAAAGAACACACTGGAATTTTATACTGGTTCGGAGTTACCCTACATCCAGTCCCACACAATTTCTTGTGCAGATTTCTTTTCAAATATAATGTCGATATTACAACCTCGATTTCAAGGCCACGAGATACACCCTCCTATCTCCGAGTCTTGGGAAAACTCTCTCGATTTAACCAGGCTACAAGATCACCTAATTGATTTACGGGCTACAATCACACCAATTGATTTACGGGCCACAATCACACCGTTTCCAATCACACTTTGATAGAGAGAGACTCGATACACTTCGATCTTTCGATCTTTGGTTACAAATGATCCTATGACTCTGAATAGCACTGAGATCTTTGAGAGGGAGTGGTAGAGAATCAAACTAGAGACGATCGAGTTTGATTCACTTAGGATTTCGGTAGAATTTTGTTAAAGCATTTGAAATATAAGAGAATATTTGAGTGGAGAATAAGGAGTGAAGAAAATGAAGAAAAACTAACTTAAAATTCGTTGAAAACAACTGGTATATATAGGAGAACAACGGTCATGTCCATTCGCGAAAGGTTATGACGAATAAACACTTCTTTTGAAATTTGAAATCTATGGCTACCATGTCTACATGGGGTATAGGGATGTCGACATGCCTATGTTATTTTTGAAAATTGATTTTGCTTTAAAATGATTCTATTCTAAAACTTGTCAAAACAATTTATAAACTTTGTAAACCATTTTGAATATAGTTTAAACTTATAAAAGAGTTTTAGAAAGCAATCTTAAAATATATAATCTATAATATTAAAGTAATATTAAAAACTAAGTATAGACTTCTTTAAAATATATGTTTTAGATTTAAGCTAAAATATTAAAATCAAGAGATAGTTTAAAAAACAAGAGTTGATTTTGAGATCAAAATATTAAAAGATGATAAGAATAGTTTTTGAATTAAGGCTAAAATATTTAAATTGACAGAGATGACTTTTAAAAAGATAGTTTTTGAAAAAATAGTTAAAATAAATTATTTTGAATATTTCGTGGATTCCATTCCACTAGAGAAGGTCTTGGGTTCTATTCCACTATTAAAGCGAGAAGATTGATTTCATTCCACAACTAAAATCCGAATAAAGATTTTAGTGCTATTATGAAGTTTTAACATAAATCTAGACTCTATTACTTATCTTGATATCTTGAACTCTTGTACTCTTGATACTCATGAGTCTTCAGTCTTGGTTTCTTCAATCTTGAATTCGTTGGTCTTGAATCTCTATATTGTACAGTCTTCATTCTCAGTACCTGCATAAATATACCTTGCATATATATATATATATATATCTAGACAAGAATATTAGTATTTATATTTTATAACAAGTCCTAAGGTTGTTGTCATCAAAACCATCATCTCAGGAACTAACAATAAATTGTAATCATGAGTATCGGATCATATTGTAACAAAACACATAATTTTAAATGTT
This sequence comes from Allium fistulosum, assembly GCA_030737815.1. Classification (NCBI taxonomy): domain Eukaryota; kingdom Viridiplantae; phylum Streptophyta; class Magnoliopsida; order Asparagales; family Amaryllidaceae; genus Allium; species Allium fistulosum. The sequence continues at coordinate 460,460,613 of CM060905.1, forward strand.
CCTAGTCAAGATGCATCGAGACTGTATATTGATATATCCATTGAGACTGGAGTACGTAACGCTTTCCAAATGTTGGATAATGTATTACTCATGACTGCTGGAGGCACCTAGGGTTACATATTAATAGTTATTAGATAACCATGGAAGGACTCATTCGATAGTTCTTTGTTGGTTAATATAACAAAGGTCAAACAGAAAATATCTATGTGAATAATTTACATAGTTCTTTTGACTTGAGAATGCTGTGAATCTTCAATATGAAAGCTCCACTTTGATTATAGTCAAATTATGACACAATGTCCATCAAGTGGCTATAGTTAGGTCGAGTGGAAGTATTGGAAGTGAAGCACTATTCAAGAAAGGATTCGTCTCCTCAGTTATATGAGATTAGTATCACGGTCAACTCAAGTCGACCCAAAGTCAAAATCTCTGGTCAGAGTAGTTAGGTTAATAATAATTGTTATTAGACTTTGTGTTTGGACCACAGAGTTGAATGTGGACGATGTTGGAATTTTAACCATTACCAAATTCAATAAGTCCAAAGTGATATAATTTCGACGAAGAGAATTGGTGTAAATAATTGTCACAACTGGGTAACGCTTAATAAAATGAAATTTGGCCACAATGTCACACCACCTGCTAATTAACATGTGAACGTTAACATTCGAATAGTTCGATGTTAATCGCTGACCAAATTTACAGCCAAGAGTCACACAACCGAAATGATGAATTCTCTTTAGACTAAACGATTTAATTAGTTTATAATTATTATAAATTAATTAATATTTATGAAATATTAATTATGAAATTTGAATATGATTTGAGAAATAAAATTGTTGCATATATTCATAATAGTTATGAATATATTGATCGATATGAGATATCGATAACAAAATAAGTTAAATATAATTGTATATATTTAAATTGGGTTAAATAGGCTCACAACCCATGATGATTAGAGAAAAACGCGACCGGTTTGGCTAGTATTAGAGGCGGCTACAACATAGGATTAGGGATTGGAGATGTGTGGCTAAGATCTAGTGAGAAACTTACAAAGTTTCCTATCGTATCCTACCATTATAAATACCAATCTCAAAGCCATAATCACATTCTAATTCATTCTTTTGAGCCGTCATCTCCTTCTTCTTTCATGGCTGCAACTTTTCTATAAATTAATCCCAAAATCTCAAATCCAATTCAAGTTAAAACAAGGAGCTATTTGATAGTGAAAGGTCGTTGATTCTAGACTAGCAATCTGACGAATCAAGGAATTTTAGAGAAAGAGAATTCATTATTTCAACATGGACTTTATGGCTTCTGTTCCGGGTAATGTTTATTTATATATTGATCATATTATTATGTTTTTAGATTTGTTAATCATGTAAACTTATGATTTATCAAATTATTGTTATTTTATTAGTTAGGTGAAATTTTTGTATGTATTGTTGTTGTCACAACGGAGATTGGATATGTGTATAAAATTTAAAGATCTAGTTCATGATTTATGTTTGCAACCTGATATTAAATATTAAAATAAATTTTAGTTTAAAATTATATATGTTTATACGTATATATGTATTAATTTATGATTTAATATTCATATACAATTTGAATTAAAACATATGTTTTCATATTTAATGTGTAATATTGATCTAAAAATTTTCAAACACTTATTTATGTTTATTATTAATTATAAGTGCTGAAAATAATTTTCTATCATATATATATATATATTATTAATATTTAATGATTATCTGATTCGATAAATTCATATAAAACAATCCATGTTTTTAAAATTCAATTATATATTTTTTAAATTAATTCATTATATCAGATGCCTTTAGAATAATTTCAGATTTTTTCAACTTAATTTTTATTTTTTAAAATTAATTTAATTTCGGCCTGTTATCAATTATTTAATTAAAAATATTATTTTAATTTAGAAAATTCCAAAAACTTTTCCTACGCCCTAAAATGTGTTTCCATATTTTATAAAAATGTAGAACTTAAATTTTTATCATGTAATTATTTTATATTAATTTATTATGGCGAAACCGTTTAATTCGTTACAATATATATATTAAATATTAAATCATTGTAACTTCAAATCTGATATGTTTTCTAACTAGTAATTTATAAAAATAAAAAATAAAAAATTAATTATTTTATTATATATATCTATATACATGTATCTTTATTGTTATTTATGGTACAATATATAGTTATATAAATAAATAAATAAGTACTTTCTGTAATATTTTAATGATAAAACATATTTTATATAGACACACACATACACACACACATATACACACATAAGTAATCATTTGAAATTTATAACCATATGTTCATGCACATATTTGACAACATACAATACATACAAAATGAGTTAATGTATCCGTTGTGATGTAAATCTCAATATCTATATACGGGTATGTTATACCCTACACGGATTAGTATGTTACACATGCACACACAAATATATGTATATGTGTGTGTGTGTATTTATATAAGTAAAACCAAAATTAAATAAATCTCTAACTACAATTTATAAATTTAAATAAAATACATGATTTTATTTAAACTAAATTTAGAAATTCTAAATGAATTTAGACTTCATATGCCCATTAAAGATCCAAACTAGTATTTTTTTTTGAAATTCATCCATTTCTTTCGCTGCGGGCTAGCCAATTCCTTCAGTTTAGACATTGGACTGTCATTTCGGCTTTACATCATGTTTCTGAATATAATATCGTGTTTAGACATATGGTTGCCACTTAGGCCTTAGACCACATTTTCGAATACAATGTCATGTTTAGACATTGGATCTCCACTTAGGCCTTACACTACGTTTCTGAATACAATGTCATGTTTAGACATTGGGTTGTCACTCAGGCCTTACACCCTTCTACATATTAAGCTTGGATCAAGAACGTTCAGTCACTTAAATAAAACATTTTTATTTTTTTATTTTAAAATGATACAACTTATCATTTCTTGACTTCACCTTGCTTAACTTCGTATCACATTTTCCACGTAAGTTAATACATCTTAACTTATCATTTCTGTTTATGATTTCATTTTCATGAAGTTCAAATTAAACATCTTAGAAACTACTGCCCAAGATGCTACTTGAATTTTATCATATTTAATAATTATATTTGAAATTATATTTGAAATTCAAGTTAAAAATTAACTTTTAAATATTCTAATTTCAAATATCCAAAATTTTGGGTCGTTTCATTCCTCCCCCCTTATAAGAATTTCGTCCTCGAAATTGCTAAGTAAGAAGAATGGTCCAAAAACCCGTTAACTATTCCAAAAACCAACTGCTTAAACAACTTTCCGAAAATAATTTTTATTGAAATCACATTATCGCCTCTACTAATTTCCAATCTCATTTATAGATTACAACTAATATATTTCCCTCAATCATTAAAATTATAATTTAAAACCAAAATTGTAAATTATCAAATTTTCTAACTTCTTAAATTTTCAAAAAATTTCGCCAACGTCTCCTTTGCGCGACTGGATCCGAAAACTACAAAACGCCTCTACTGGCCCAAATCATCGAAAGAAAACAAAAGCCAAGTGGCTCAATCAGAAAATCATCAAATTTCATATGACAATTTAAACACATACCTTTTGTCGGGCAATCAAATTTATTTTTGAAATCGAAGACATCAGTCTTGCTTTTGCTTTTGATTACCTGCACCCTACTTACCAATAATGTCCAATCATTTAATTCCAAAATCATTATATTCAACATTTTCAATTTCCAATATTTATTTCACCAAAACCCGCACGATGTACATATATCATCCATACGTAGTATCAAATCCGATCGCTCACTCGATTACACAATTTCACTTCCGAACTAGTATCGTTCACCCGACTCTCTAGTGTGGACTCAGATCTGCTTCATTGATCAGAAACCGCCATTCTCCTTGCATAGCCACATACTATGATAGAGAATTCCAGAATCAATCAAAAATCCATATCCAGGGTTCGCCGTCGAAAATCGAGTGAAAATCCTAACTCGGATTAATATAACTATCTCGAAATTCTGTGCTCGAATCTGGATCAAATCGTCATGCGAATAAAATAATATATGTACATCTCACGTATTGATTTCCAATTGATTATTAGCTAGATCAATTCCTTTTATTCTCGCTCATTTTATTTACCAACAATTATTCACAATTATCCTTTACACATCCTTTATTTAATCTTCATTCAAATATTACTTAATATATTTTTCCAATACCAATTTTACTTAAGAACTTCACCATCAACTTCTTAAGTCTACTATAAATATTTTTATACAACTTCCTATATTTATTTCACTTCATCACTTAATTTTACATTCATTTTTATTCAAATTAAATTTCCAATTCCATATGAACTCAATTTATCTTCCAAATTTTAAATATTGAATTCTATCCACCATATCTCAAACCATATTTAATCAACCAATTCCTTTAATTAGTTCCATTCACCAATTTACTTCAAATCTCAATCAAATTTTATTTCCAACTTTTATTTTATTTAGTCCACTTGAACTAATTCTTCAATTTCACTTTATTCAACATAATTCAAATTAAACATCATTCCAATATTCAATTCCAATTCCATTTACTTACAATTTAAATTAATTTGTTCATCCACTAATTTATTTCCAATTTAATAAATTTTATTTCAATAACTATTCCATTTAGCCTATTTAGGCTAAATTTTCAAATTTCTCTTATACTTAACTCAAGTTAAGTTTAATCCCATTTCAATATCCAATTGCAATTCCATTTTCCAATTCCTTCTAATTCACTTCATTTAATTGGTTTTACTAATTTATTTCATTATCACACTTACTTTTATTCAACTCTTCTTAAGTTGAAATTTATTCCAATAATCAAATCCCAAATTCTTATATGTTTTAAACTTATTTATATTCCATAAACATCTTTAAGTAAACTCCAGAGTTTTAAACAATTTCTTAAGTATTTGAAAAATCCCCTTTGAAATCATATACACCCCAAAATCCTTTGGTTTATCAAATTATTCCTTTCCATTTCAAAATCAAACCCAGTTTTGCAAACAAACTCCAATTCAAAACATTCAGGTAGCAATTCCTCCCTTGGAAACTCGAAAATGAAAGTCGATGATGCTGCAGTCATCACCGAATTTATTTTCCAACGACCGAAGTGAGTTCAGTGCTCTTATTTCTTTTAAAACCATTCTTTTAAATATTTTTATTCCAAATATTTCCTAAATAACATCACCATATTTTTCCAAGACTTCGAAAATCATTTTCAAATTCACGGGATTTAAATTTCCAAATTTCCAACTTTGGAATCTCTTTTTAAATCTACATTTGAATATTCCTTTGGAATTTCATTCCATTTCAATTTATAAATCACATTTATAAACCCCATTATTGTCATATGGATTAATTTCTTAACTTTTGGTTATAACATCAATTTCTTATCCAATTTCCACAACAACAATGATAATAATTTAATATTATCATTTTCTAACAACCAAGCACACCATATACACTATAATAATTTATGAAATTATTCCTTGTATACATAAAAATAATTTAGTTAAAATTATTTCATTTACCCTATTTTAAAACCATACCATGTCGAATTGTTCTATTATAGTGTTTAGAGATCCATATCAATAACGTTAATTACTCGTATTGACCAGAATCCATAAACCGTTCAACAAACCAATCAACGCAATATAAAACGATTTTATATTCACTAACAAATACGCGCTCATACCTATTAACACACTCAAACTCATTCTAGGGTGCTACTGACCCTATCTCTAATAAGTAATCCCCACCAAAGCCAAGGTTCTCGCTTAACCTTCACCTCTGATATCAAAATGTCATGACCCGGAATTTCAACCTCTGAAAATCGACATCAATACGTTCACTGTATTACATGCCGAACAATCAAATGTCGGAAATACCAGATCATTAGGGAAAAGAAGAAAGAGGTAGAAGAAGAAATAGAAACAACACAGAATCTTATAATCGCAGCGGAATAATATATAATAGATAATAACATGTCTCTATACAAAAAGAAAACTATATCTATTATTATTCATTACATCATCAGAGTACACTACATCAATAACACAACACTGGACAGTTATAATAACTTGTCCTCACAAAGCTGAATATACAGCCTACAATATACAGTGGAATATAAATCAGATACGTGTAATACGTCTTCATCATCGAGCTCGTCTCCTTAACTCCATAGCATCCTATCCTGTATCTGTAAAACTCGGTCTGACCCAAACATTATAATAAAATAACACCCGAGTCGGTCTGGAAAACCAGCGTGAGAAAATACACTCAAATTGAATTATTAAACTTACTAAAATCCTTTGAAAATCAAAGGTATCTCGTAAGACCACGCCACAAATAAAGACAACGGATTTTTACCTTACGATAACCAAAACATTGCATATCAAATCCTTTGATATTATAATAGTGTCTAGTACAAATACTTATTCAAATAGCTGAAATGCTTGCATCTCACATTTCAGCATAGTTGGGCACAATCAAAACCGTACGGCGCTTATTGGAGAATGGGTTCCAACTGAATGACTAGGCACCGTGGTACCACCCGTCATAGTACATGTCTAGAAACACTGTACCGAGGACCTCGCTAGGATCCCCTGCCACACAAGACCGGACTACCCCTGACCTGGATAGACCGAATATGCTATCACCCTGGGTGTTTCCACCCTCTTTCGAGCTCCTTCCATACATCGTGGTAGTAAAATAATATCTGAGGTTATCTAGAAGGGTGATAAACATACCCTACTTGGGTGCAACCCACTTAGCCTTGCTGCATCCCCCCTGATTTTCAGTCATTTCTGGTTGATGAGGCTAGATGCTACGATTAACTTTTTAGAAATATTCTCTTAGAATGCTTATTGTCCTCCAATGACAATGTACTGATACCATTCATCCATACAAGTCCGTTCCGGGTCCGAACGGAACCGAAGGCACTATTCCTACTACATCTATTTTGGAATCACCCTCAGGATTAGTAGCAATTAGCCCTTGCACTTCACTGCTTCATCTTCGACTCCATGCTCTTGTCTTCATTTCCAAAAACGTACTCGTTGGATCGAAGTGGTTTTCGGATAACAAATCTGGTCCCGGCCTCTTCCAAACAACGTTTGATATTTCCGGTAAACTCAACCCCGGTTCTTTAGGAAATGCACAGACGAAAATAAGATCGGAGATCACCTCCTAACCGTTAGTGGATGGATTTCCTTCTCATCGTCTTAGAAGAACGAAACGAGCTTATACGTACAGTATAGCACCTCGAATGGTAACTGTACCATATAATTTCCCGTATTTCTCCTAGATATTTCCAAAGTTATATTTTGGTCCAGATTTGATAGTCGGTTATTTAACTATCAAATAAATAATCATTCAACCAAATATTCCATTTTTCACTGAATAACTCCAAATCTCTTCATAATTAAATTTTATTAAATTAAATCTCTTCGTCCAAAATATATGCTTATCTTACCGAGTTAAGTAAATTTACCAAAACTATTCTTTTAAAGATATTCGGAAAACTTTTAAAATAATTTGGAAAGTACCATTGCGGTATCAAACCATGGATCACAGTTCAATGGTTACGTTTCTATCCCAGAGAAATTCAAGACTTAACTGCAGGCACACACTGCCTCCGATTACACCACGCGAGCATACCCATACTTTCCAAAAACTTTATTTTAAAAATTTTCTCTCAAAATAATGCTTGTAAATTCTAAATAAATTTTAAATTAACTTTAGACAAAAACTACTTTTAAATAAAAGCTATTATATAAAATATTAATATTGAATAATTATCCTTTTAAAATAATAATACTGATTAAACCTTTAACATTAATTAACTACTATAACTAACTTAATTAATATTTACTTTAACAATTTTAAATCAATTAATTAATAATTTTTTCTAAAACATTCTTTTAAACACTTTTAAATTTCTAATTAATACGTAAAAATCTTTCTTTAAAATAAACTTAACTTTTTCGGAAAATATATTTTCAACCCTAATATAGCCAGTCCAATTATTTTATAAATCCCTCTCGATTTATTTCCAGGTTAATTTACGTTCCAATTCCGTAAATTGCCCTTTTCACATTATTAAAAATAAAAATACTATTTAATTTTAAAACGATTTACCCATTACCTTATAAATTCCCACGGTGAATTTATAGTTTCAAATTATCCATTGATAATTACTTCACTTTATTTATAAACTTCGTTTATAAATTCCATAGTCCCTTTTCCCGTTTTATCATTGTTTTCACAACACTTAATCGATTTTAAATTGATTTTCTAAATTGAATTCCATTTTAATAATTAACTTCTTAGTTAACCTAGATTTATTCCAAAGCCCACTGATTCTAGATTCTCTTCCTTTTTATGATTTAAAATCTTATTTAAAACTGGAACATCAATTTCCTATTTTATTTTCAAATTTCCCCCCTTTATTTTTCCCAAACTATTTAAATCTTAAATTTAAAAATATATTCTTTTATACTTAAAACAATATCGCTTAGGTTCTTATTTTTAAAAACCCTTTAATTCACATTTATTCAAAAATCCCTATTTTTCCATATTCCGGAATTATTAAATAGGATTTTAAAATCAAACTATTTTTTTTTTCAAATTCATTACTTTTTAGTTTATCCAACTTTACTATAAATATTTTACTTTAAAATTCCCGTTTTATTTTCCTTTAAAATAATAATTCAATATTCATATTTTTGATATTTTAAAATGCCAAAAATATATTCAACAAATAAATTAAATTTTCCAATATAATATATCACAGATTACTCAAATAAATCATATCACTGAATATGAAAATAATTTCAACATTTTTTAGGAATCCAGTTAGATCTTTCCAACCCGTTTTCCCTACATCCACAGATGTTAATACAATATAAAAATACCAATCCCACTTCGAGAGGGATATCGTGGTATATAGGGTCATCCGCTATTATGCGGGGCGCATAGGGTCTCATCCGCTATATATATGCGGGAAAATCAATCACTCCAATATATATATACTACTATATATAATAATATCACATTCAACTAATAATAATTGTCAAATTCAACAATCAACCAATAATAAATTTTAACTATTTAAAATTAACTGCTTTAATCCAAAATTGAGTGAGATTAACTCACTTTGATTTTCAGTCGCTTTCGCGTTCCGTTTCCGATTGGGTCCGAATGCGTTTGAAATTGTCTGAAAATTTTAGAAGCTCCAAATTCGACCAAACCAGCTTCAATGCGTAGATGATGACAACACGATTCTAATGCAACTTGAATCATCCGAATCGGACCTGGTATGCATGAGATGTAATTTTTATAAGTTATCGATAACTTAAAATTTTAAAAACAATTAAATATATATATCTTATAAACCCATACCCAATAGCAACGAGCCCGGCCCGAACATGTTCTTCCCCAAATTCAAAAAAAATGCCGCCTCCACCATTGCCGAGTACTTCCCTTCCCCTTCGCATGCTCGATCCTCCACAAAAACACTTCCAACCAGCTCCGACGAACTCCTCTTCCGACGAGCTTCCCATTCCCCCTCGTCTCGTTAAACCCTGTCAAGCCATTTAAAAACCAGACCTGGAGCTTCAAGTCGTGACAAATCACTTGTCGCCCCCTCCCCTAGATGATCGCACCTCTCAAAACTTCGGCCACCACTGCCATTTTTCGCCATGAATCCACGAACGACGCTCGCTTCCTCAAATTCTTCCTCTGTTACACGAAATTGCCAACCCTAGTCAAAAACGCGTTCGTTAAAACTGTCGAGCTCCTCAAGCCGTGCTCGCACACCCCCAATAATCGTATCAGATTGAAGATAAATCAAAAACTAGATTTTTAAAGCAGGTTTCATAATTTTTCATGAAGTATAAGCTGAGAAATCAATTTTTAAAGCTTCCATTTTGTTTTTGTTTTTTTACTGTGTCGGCTTCCTGTATAAAAAAAGAGGGAGGAAACGTGTTCGAATTGTTTAGCGTGTTTTAAATGGTGAACAGTGATTGAAACGAAGGAATAAAGCTGATGTTAAAGAATTCAGTCAAGCCAATTTTACAAATGTATTATTTAAAATTTAAAATCGTCTTGAATTTGCAATTTAAAATCTTGATCCCCTATCGAGGCATGCCACTAGGCGTTCATAATGTTATACCCCTATTCCGAACGCAATGGAAAAGGTTTCAAGTCCTAATTCGATCGTATGGAGAAGATAGCTTTTTGGACCCAATTATTATATTGAATTTTCGATATAAATTTCAGCACGTTTATATCCCTTACGGTCAAATGATAACTCCAAACGTTACGAAATATGAAACCCGATAATAATACACTATTACGGATCTAATGGAATTGGTTTCGTCGAATTCCGAGACTGTGTCTCGAAAGGCTATTTTTAAATGCCAATTTAAACGATATATTTTTAAAACCGAACAAATCACTGTTAAATTCAATTTTAAAAGTTCTATTACCTTCATTATTAATAATATAAATTTTATAAGCCTTTAAATTATTTTTAACAAGCTTAAAACTCCAGATTCAACAATTTACCCAATTTCCAATTATTTAATTCAATAATTAAATTGTCCAATAAATAATTATTTTGAAATTCAAGTTAAAAATTAACTTTTAGATATTTAAAATCAATTAAATATTCCAATTTCAAATATTCAAAATACTGGGTCGTTACAAGTTTGTAGTTGGGGAATACTCAACTTGGGGATAAAGTCGAGGCATGTCTACTAAGCATAAAATCAATATATTCAAGTTATCAGGGAGTACGAGTTTACATGTGTTGTAAGCATAGTTTCGAAGACCGAACAGTAAGTCAAACTGTGTCGGTGCAAGGTCAAAGATTCTAGTTGTTCAACCGGTCAGACCGTAAGAACCGCATTAATCTTTAGTTTCTATTTTTCCGAATTAATGTAATGTTATTTCAATTAATGTTAAAATTTAACCAACTATAATTAATATATTGAATTTTTAAACAATTATTTTTTAACATTTTATAACAAATACTTATTGGAATAATTCTATAACAAATTTTTTAATGCAAAATTATAAATTTCTTTATTTTTTAAGATGAAAGAGGTCCAGTTCAACAATGATTCATAAAATGTACACTAATAATGTATCATGTCGTCCAAAATTGATAAGATAATCCAATAATTTAGTGGGTAAGGTTATGAAATTATTTGATAAATTGATTATATGAAAAAATAAAGAGTGGAGCGATAATTTTTCCTCAAATTTGAAGAACTGTGTGGTTCAAGGAGGTCGGTATAGAGGTTTTTTTAGGGTTTTGAGGTTAGACCACCAGTTCATGCACATGCAATATTATTTCATTTTTAGAGCTGTAGCGCTCCAAGGTTGAAGATTAATCATGGTTGAACCGAGATTGGGTTGAGTCTTTAAAACACTTGTTGTAAGCGTTCAAATGTACAGTTCTAGTAGTAACTTTAGGACAACTGTAGGCATTAACGGGATTAGTGGTCGAAACTGAGCATACATGTATATCATTTTTTTGCATCTATGTATCCACGTTATTTATCTGCTTATTTTTCAAATATTGTAAATACTATATTCACCCCCTCTAGAGTATACTACATAATCCCAAGCTAGGTTATTATGGAAATTCTAATATCATGTCTCACCCTAGTTATGGTTTTAGAGAGAGTTAATCCACTTTTAGTCCACCTATTTTTAACGGAACAAATTTTTTGAATTTGAAATTGAAAATGAAATTTAGTTTAAAATCTATTAATTTTTAAATGTGGGATATCATTGAAAATGGCGATGATATGGTAGATAATAATGATATTTCATTTAATGCCAAAGTTATGAATATTTTTATCTCTTTGATTAATAGAGCTTAATTTAACCATATCTCTCACTATTTAACTGCACGGGAAATCTAAAACACTCTCGATACAAAATATGGTGAAAATGTAAATAGTGATGAAGAACTCCCTAAAGCAGATACCACTATAGTTCTATGTTTGATGGGATTCATAAGAGGTAATTCAAATGTTGACAGTGAAGATGGCGATGATGATGACTCAACAGATGACGAAATAAATGATTTTTCATTTAAAGATTTAGTTCTCGTATGTCACAAATTAACTAAAACTATTGATGATTTCGAACTGAAAAATAACAAGCAAAAAAGTGAGAAATCTTAAACTACATCAGAAAAATGATAAAATGGAAAATGAGTTTGAAAACATTAAGAAAACTAGAAATTCTAATTGCGTGAAACGTTTGAACTACGAAATGATTTTGTTTACTTCAGTGAAAATTTTCAAAATCCAAAAAGGAAATTTTGATTTTGAAGGAAAATAAAACCGAGCTGATTTGCAAAAACAACATTTTACAAAAAGAGTTGGAAAACTTTAAGATGTCTGAAAATTTCAAATGCAAAAATTGTGAAACTTTTGAAAAAGAAAATTTTGGGAAAGCCGAGATGATCCTAGATGGGCTAAAACGAAGATTGAAAAGATTAAAAAGGTTTGAATGTGATAAATGTGCAAATTTTGAAAATGAATTAAGTGACATTTAAATTTCAAAACCCTTGAAAATTAAATGTGATTTTGAAATATACTAAAATTAAAATTTTTCAAACAAATCATGAATTGGAAAAGGAGATTGAAAAAGTCAAAGATTTTGAAAAGCTTAATTTGAAAAATGCCAACTGTTTGAAATTAAGACCAAAATAAAAGAGCTCAAAATTAAAACATGGTCAAAAAGAGAAATGATTTTGAAAAGAAAAAGGAATGTTATTAGTCGTTGTTCTAAGCTAATAAGCAAGAATAATCTTTTAAAATCCAAAGTCAATGAACTTGAGATGATTCTTTGAAATCTTATCATTGGAGAAAAATCTTTTAACGTGTTATTAGGAAATCGACTCTCTGCGAATACCATAAAAGGACTTGGATTTGAAAAGGTGTTAGTTTACAAAGAACGACCAGTAACACTACTGGGGGAGAAGTGTGTTTCCCAAATGTGCGAAATGTGGCAATATCAGGCGTAGTTATAATAATCGTCGAAGCAGAAACATAAATAAACGACTCAAACATATTTGGGTTTCTAAGGGTATATTTGTTAATATTAATGATTTTCTATACAAATAAATTTGGGTACCAAAGATTTCAAACATAAACAAATGTGGTCCTACATCTTTTTCTAAGCCACTTACTTCTTCTAACGTGTAGGTACAAAGACAGTTTAAGGAGCAACTATGATGGAAGTAGGCTTTGAGTTGTTCTACATATTTGATGACCGATAATTGCAATATTTCTTAGCCATGAAAAACAAAGTGGAGATCCAAACACTTTGGATAGTAATGGTGAGCAGGAATGCAACTTTAAAGGTAAGCAAAGGTGTGATTTCAAAAACCTACTTCCTAATTTTCTCTCATTATTTTGAGTTCTGATTTCCTGACACTATTGTAGTAAAACTGTCTTCACTTAAGCTCCGATATTCCGATTTGCAAAATTCAATGTATTTTGGAAAATAGATAGAAAATTCTATAATCTCTATACTTTGAGTTTTCCTATATTATGAACTTAAATGACTAAAAAACTGCAAATAATTTAGTATAATGTTTGAAATATGTTACATAACTTTCTAACACAGTTATAGTATTTTGACCATGACTTTTGCTCTGATATACCAATTTATAAAATTGTAGATGTTTTAAAAGCCTTATAGAAAGTGCTACAATTTTAATTCTTTGAATTTTAAATGATTTGTTTCATAATTTCTTGACAAAATGCATTTAAATTAATACCATGGTTAATAAACATCACAAAACTATTTTAACACTACTGTAGTTAGTTGATCATAACTTGAAAAATGTAATCCGAATTTAGAAAATTTTAACATTCTGGAAAGCATACATACAACACCATAACTTTTATGTTTTGAGTTTTTGACGATTCATTTCATAAAACCTTGAAATCGATAATCAAGTTAGCTTATTGCTTGAAAAATGTTTCCGAGTTACTCAAACAAGATGTAGTATTTTGGTATTAACTTTTGATTTATTCGTTATTTTGACCTGGAACCAATTCTATTGATTAGAAATTTTAAATGTCAGAAAATTTCATATCTTATACTAAATCAAATTATGAACTTAAAATTTTTAAACAATGGTTTCAAAATAGATTGACTTTTCAAAAAAGCAATGGTTGACGTTTGGAAAATGAGGGTAATATTTTGATTTACATGTGATTGTTACCTCTTTATCAAATGATACTGTGTTTTTCTTACTTTGGATGGTGATTTACAAATCATATATTCGAGAGTTTTAGGTTTTTGTGCTCTGATTTTTTGACATAGATGATTTTGTTGAGAAATTTGAATATTAGAGCCAATTTGATTGAGATTATGGAGTATGCATTACGCTTGTTTGATGAAACTTTTTCTTCATTCTAGATAGTGATGATGAGAGTTCGAGAGGTAGGACATAAAACCAGTGTTTGAGGTATCATTGCCATAGGCATGTAGAGAGTACAAGCGGTATCATTGTTCGCTGTTGTAACATCCCCCATTTTGAGGCCCGAAACTAAGGGCTACGGATGCTGCATTCATCCACAGTGTTAATTTTCGGTGACAAAATATGCTTATGTTAATCATATCAATAATCAAAAGTACATGAATATGAAAATTTTCAAACATAATTTAATAACAAGTTTTCAAATTTCATTTCATAAATAAGATTTCATATTCATCACATAATACCGTACGATCCCACGTTCAGAGAAAATATAATTATTACAAAATGCTCCAAGAGCGACATATGAAGATGCCCCCTTGGTCGATCAGAGTCTAGTACTTGGCAATTATACAATTTACTGTTACATCCATCAAGCAAAATGACTGACACAATGGAAAATAAGAGCTCCTACTAATAACTAGCTTGCCTCCTACATGTCTCCAAAAGCTTATTCGTCTAACTAGAAAATCCGAAAACCCTACCCCCGGCCTATCAAAATAGATATTTAGTGAGACGGCGCCACTGAGCAGAACGAGTTTTCCCCTCACTAGTATCTTAACCAAAACATATCAACCATATACTATGCTCCTACATCCACAGTGGTTAGAACATAATAAATAAACATTTGCAATCATGCAACAAATAGTGGACCACCCATCCCAATTTCATCTGACTACCCGTCTCAATTTCATCCGACTATCCGTCTTAACTTCAAATGATTATCCCTCTTATATTTATGTGGATTACTCATCTCACATGTGTACAATATTTGGATTACATATGGACTACCCATCACACATGGTTTAACCATCTAAAATTATGTGGACTATCCATCACACATGTTTCATTTATTTTAAACTATATGGACTATTTATCGCACATATCATAGTTTTCTTAGAATGACTACGTACCCTTCATTAACCATATAGAGACTATCCATCTCAAGCATTATATGGATTATCCATCACACATTCCATAGTATTCCTAAGATGACTATGAACCCATCATTTATCAATTTAATCCATAATTAATCTTATTCACCTAAGTGCCCAACCTATGTCTATTGGTATCCCCAATTAGGTTGACAAACTCGTTGAATTTATAGTATGTCATAATAATACACATTGGTACCCCCAATATATGTGATGCCGAAACCATAAAATAAATGGCAAGTCAAACATAATATACATTGGTGTCCCCAATTAATAATGTCAAACTCATAAAATTATGGATTATAGAAATATAAAACATTGGTATCCCCAATGAATAATGTCGAAATCATGAGGCATATAGCTTACCGCCATTAACATATAAAAACAAAAGACTTACGACATTCATGCTATTAAAATGATAACGAACCTCTATCCAAGATTCGAAAATAAAATTCTGATTTTATAACTCATAAGGCTAACTGCCGAAATCATAAGGTCATCGACTTTCTTAAAACATAGTCTATCTCACCCTTTTTAAAACATGCTTTTAGTTGCATAAAACAAAGCCTTACCAACATAGAAATAAAGAGTTGCGGCATCAGTGCCGCACGACATAGTTGCTGAAACAATTAAACAAAAAATGCCGACACTGATATACGGTGGCATCAATACCTTAAGTCGAGATCAATTACTTACGTCATCATTATAAGTATATCGTCATTATTATACTTCGGCTATTATGCCGCATACATAGAAAGATTAATGGCATCACTGCCGCAAAATTGATTGATACCGAAATTGATGGCTTGTGGAATTAATTTAAAAATGCTAAAAGCAGTTCTCATTAATAACTCACAATATCAATATATCATATACCCACGAAATGTGGTATTCCCATAACGTCAATGTCGGATGCATGACTCAATGCATCACATACTTACGGTATAAGTATCGCATGCATTGCTTTAGGTCAATGCCACTAATTTCGATATTGCTTACAAATGTAAAGTGATACCGCCTATATGCCGAACATCATGGGAATGCCGCATATTAGTGGCATTATCGTAATAATTATAAAAACTTTTTTATTTCTATTAAAAGCAATTTCTTTTTACCAACTCTTATTCCTTATCAAATCTCTATTTTATAGAAACAAATTTTACCAATTTCTTTTCAAAAAATTGCCACAGATCAGTTGTATACTTCCAAAAACATTAATCAACTTAATTAATTAATACCCTTAATTAATATTAATTTAAATGCTTTTCTAGCATAATAAATCCATAGAAATTCAAAATCACTTGGAAAAAATCCCTAAAAAATCATAATAAATATGAACCGACGTATTCTTCCACATATAAAAATTTTGAGGCCAAAATAATTATTTAATTATTTTTAATAATTATAACCCAAAATGAACACTATTTCCTCCATAAGAAATTCATAAAATATTCATTTAGCTTGGAAAATTATAAAATTAAAAACCCATCTCAATAATGTTTTATTCAACATACCAGAAAATCAAATTAATTAGAGATCAAAAACTTAAGTTTCACCCTTAAAATCCATCTAAATAATTCCTTAAAAATTCCATGGATCTTTATTCTATCCAAATAATGCCATAAATAATCATAACATGATAATATCATCATAATCAATTCGAAAATTATCCATAACTGAAATTAAGCATAAATAATAGAGATGGTTTACCATTACTCACCTCAAATTTGATGATGAGATTGAGATTTGGAGTTTAATTTCCCTAAGCTTTTTCCTTTTTGAATCCCTTGATTTCCTCTTCTTCATTCCTTAGTTAATGGCCGGCCTTGCTTTTGATTTTTACTTTGTATATTTCGTATGTGAGAACGAATGAGAGGGAGGAAGGGTTTAGGGTATGAATAAAACTCTATTCCTAATTTACTCTTCTCATTTATTCTTTTCTTTTCTAAGTTTAAAACACTATTGTCACTTCATTTTAATTAAGGCATGGCCAAATTAAATTATCAAATCTCATTCTCCTTATCCCTCTATTTTATTCTATCTAATTTATTCAATTAAATCTCCTGAATAATGTTAAATTAAAATTAGAGGCATTACAATCGCTAAGGGCAATCTAAAGAAGAAGTGGTGTCGTGATAGGTATTTTGTTCTTTCGTATCAAAACATCTAGTATGACTTTTAATCTTCGTGATTCCTCTAGTCTGATATTTATTGATATCCCGTATGTCACATGGATTGACTGTTATTTGACACATTTTATTTCATGCACATATTGCGAGCTTGCATTTTTTGTTTTCATTTTGTTTATATCTTAAAAAAACATGTTTTATATTCTTAGATTTTTTTAAAAATAAAAAGCCCTAGTTTTTTATTTCTTAATGTATTTTCTTTACCCTCCATATTATTCATGGTGTAAATATTTTGAAATGTGACACTTTGGCTAAATCTTTGACATGAGTTTTTAATGAGAAATTTCTTTTGATAGGAGAGTCTTGACTAGAGAATTCTTTGACTTGAAAATTCTGAAACTTCTTGAGATGTTTTTTTCCAAATGCTTGAAATGACTTTTTAAAACAAGTTTGTGAAATAAAAATTTTGAAAATCTGAAATGAAACTTCTTGAGATTGGGTCTTTATTATTCTACACCTGACGTAATTTTGAGAAATGATTCTTAAAATGAAATTTTTAGGCTTTGTGATAAAATCATTGAGATGAGTCTTTGGTGTTTTTATTTTGATATATTAATATGTATACCCTTGGACCATATGCTCCTCCTTTTTCCAATATCTCTAAAACTAGTTCATGTCATATGTTCGAGGTTAGAGTATAAATTTTGAAGTATTTTTGAGATATTTACAAAGAACTTACTTTTGAAACCAATATCACGATCGATTGAACATTCTTATGTGATTTTCAAAAGTATTTACATTAATTACATAGATGATTAAGTATATTGCATTAGATACTTGATTGATAATGACATTATGATTTTTTTGTAATCAATCATACGTTAAAGTTTCTAATTTTGACTATTGCATGTCCCATATCTCTATGTCTACCATTTCATATTGATATCCCATCGACGTATATTTTTCAATTTTATGCTTGTGTTGGTTCAAATGACACAAACTAAAATGTGGTAAAGATTGATTGGTTAAAAGTGTTTGCACAAAAAATAGGCAAACACCTCCAATTGGTTTGAATTTTCAAAGAATAGATCACGTATAAGTTATACAGAAAGTAAATTGCAATAAAGTAAAGAACACAAAGATTTATAGTGGTTCGATCAGAATTTGCCTACATCTACTGTCCATTTTCATTATTCTTCTTATTGATCGTTGATATAATGCCTGAGATACAAAATGCAATGATCAATAGCTCAAAAGACAATAAGATATAGCTCAAGGGAGTCTGTTTGCCTATTCCTTCCTACACATTCCTATTCGGCCGTTCCTGTTAGGCAGATCCTACTAGGTTGATCCTACAAGGCAGATCCTAACTTTCCCTGACTTGTCTACCAATACTGTTGTAAGCTTGGCTCTTTCGAATTGTCCTCTATTATTGTTGGCAGCTTTGGTATTTATAAGAGTGGAGAGTTATGGTGGTCATTTCGGTAAATCAGGAAATTCTATTTATAGCTCGCTCAGATGGAATATTCTCGAGTATCAAGAATATAATCAATGATTACCAAATATACATAGATTTTATTCCATATATCGACTGTTTGGTTCGGTCGAAAGTCCTATCCAGGGTAGGCCAGTTCGACTTTAGTGCATATGGACACGTCCTTGACCAGTTTCCTATGCTTCCTTTATTGTTCAGGCCCCATGCTTGGTTCTGATTCAGGTCTCTCTCGGTCCGGTCGTCCATGGTCCAAACCCCCTTCCCCTTCTTTGATGAGTTTGTGGTTTTGCTCGGCATCTATTGGTACCAAATAGAACCCTCTATTCGGTACCCTGGGGTATCAAATAAGGACATTTGTTCGGTACCTTAGGGTACCAAACAGAGGGAGAGTGCCTCCTTCCCACACCTTAGCCTTGCCTGCCAGCTTGCTTCCTGTGCTACCTTCCTTGCGTTGATAATGGTTAGGAACTCAACAGTTAGATTCCTTATCGGACCATTCCTCATGTTCCATAAAAATAATGTGTTTGTCAGGAATCAAACTCATGACCTCTCCATTGGAAGCTTGGTGCCTCAATAGCTTGATCTACACACATTATTGTGCCATAACTCCTTTATTTCAAGTCAGAATTGAACGAAACTTGAACCAATAGCTTCGTATAATTGAGTACAGTATTCCATTGCTGTTGAATGTTCCATTTAACCTAAAGTAGGTAGTAGTTCTCCAAGATGGGACCCGAATCCATTGGTGGGTTTTTAAGATAATTATATCTTCCAATCTGCAGCTCGGATTGAGACACGGTTTCGACCTCGGTGCATGTCCTGACCTAAGGAACTTTTTACAAGTGCTTTGACTATATTTTCTAACTATGCCAAATTTTCCCCTAACGCTTCACCTTGCCCTTGTGATTACATAATAACACCTTTGTTATGCATCTTCCATCCGTTTCTTTGCTCATTGATGTATTTTTGTATTCATCGTGATATGGGCTAAAATGTCACAACACTTGTTCCCCCAAAGCATACTTTCGTAGAATACAAAGTATGCTTTGTTTCACCTAAAGTGGTATTTCTTTCTCATGCAATGGTTATTTCGAACCTCAAAAATCTATACCCTCATTCCCGTCCTTTCGGTAAGTTTTCCATTGCTATTATTTTGGAGTGCCCTGTTCACTCAGGGAAAGCTTGTCGATCGTTCTAAGACATCCTTTATATGTATGATGTTCGCAGTTCATTCTTTCTCGATAGTATAATCATATAGCATGATTTCCTACTGATTCTCATCTCTATCCGGTAGGTTTTGCTCCCTCTAGCTCAACCTACTTGCCTCCGAGTCTCGAGGGTCGTGTGTTATCTTATGAATGTTCCAAGAATATCAAGGTGCCATTGGAAAATGAATATATAGTGGTTCCATGGTACATGGACTTGACGACGTGTATTTTATTGCATTGATTGTAATTTGGCCACCTAAGACTGGTGGTTGCGATGTATTTTTCCTACACGATTGCCAAGTTATTCTACTTGTGACTCCTTTATAGCTATTATGTATACTTATATTGGTCAACCACCAAAATGTTTGGAGAGGTAAGTGGTTTTTGCTGAAGTTTTAAACATGGGTTGATCATGCGCTTATGTTATGAAGCTAATCTTCTTTTGATGTTTATGCGTTATTGCGTTTGATATTTATTCATGTCCATATTCTCCTTTTCCTGGCTAGTAATCATGATATGTCTGTTTCACACGATTGCTTGCTTCGCTTATTCCATTACCAACCTTTCTCTTCAGTACCGTGCATACCTGTATGGGATCAATCACCAACAAGCTCGATAGGTTAAGCAGTTTCTATGACCAATGCTTCTATTGGCCCATACTTTAAATTTCCTGTATGAATACATCCACAAGCGCATATGCATCTTATAGAAATTATAAATGAAATTATCATACCTGATTTGGATAGTTACTACGTTGTGTTTGTATAGTATCCTTGCTTAGCCATTAGCTTATCAGTAATCTTTTATTGCTTCCTCACGTACTTGTATAAGGTCTGTCATTGACAAGTTCGACACGGTGAGCATATTGGCAAAGTAGTTGTGCATTATTTTTTTAGCTTTTCCAACAACTCTTCCTTTGTCCTTGGCATATTTGCACTAGATCAATCAGAGGTAAATTCGTTAAGGTGAGCGATCTCTGGTGGAGTGTCTTTGTAATCCAGCCCCATGCATCCTTATTTGTTTTCATACATATATTCCATGTGCACTTTATACAAGTTTGTTCTAGTGTTATTCTGTTGGTTTTCCTCATCTTTAATTCTAGTATCGATTGCTTGCATTGAACCACCCAACTAATAGTCACGCTTTACTATATATGATCTTTGTTATCCACCGTTGATAGAAATCTAGGGCCGACCGTCAAGGGTGAACCAATTAAGTAGCGGTCATCCCTAATCACTAGTAAGTCGGGTTCTCTATAACCATCCCAATAGCCTGTAGCCGATCATTAATGACAGATACTGGTTAGGGATCACTTTGGTCCATAACTACCAACAAGAAGTTTGGGTCGATCGTTAATGATGGACACCAATTAAGGGATCACTCTGGCCCACCACTATCAGTGAGAGATTTGAGCCAATCATCAATGATGGACACCTGGTTAAAGGAGCACTCTGGCCATTGTGTCCTGACCATAGGCTGATCTAGCTTGCCATTGCTGGCTAAAAGTTTGAGGCTGATTGTTAGTGGCAAGCACCAATTTGACTGCCATGTCCTCACAATGGGTTGATATGGCTTGTCATTATCGGTTAAGGATTTGGGGCCGATCGTCAATGACGAGCACCCTTTCGATGGTCATGTCCTGACTATGGGCTGATCTGGCTCGTTACTACCGGCCGAAGGTTTGGGGCCAGTCGTCAATGAGGAGCACCTATTTGGTGGTCATGTCCTGACCATTGACCGATTTGGCTTGCCATTGTTGACTAAAGATTTGGGGCCGATCATCAATAGCGAGCATCTATTTGGTAGTGATGTCCTTACCATTGGCTGAGATGATTTGCCATTGCCAGCTAAAGATTTGGGGACGATCATCAATGGCGTGCACCCATTTGGCGGCCATGTCCCGACCATGGACTGATCTAGCTCATCACTTTCAACCAAAGGTTTGGGGCCGATAGTCAATGGCGAGCACCCATTTGGCAGTCATGTCCTTACTATGGGCCGATCTAGCTCGTCGTTGTCGACTAAAGATTTGTCCAAGCTATCTATGATGTGCTAAAGTTGGGTACCCCAGTACGTAGTGGCCTTGCCTATATAGTCTAAGAAATTGAGGACTTTATTTTGCACCGGATGGTTATTCTTGTGGTTTTTTGATAGCACTAATCATCTAGCATGGTTTCGCACACCCTATCCATGCGGTTCGATAAGACAGTGATGATTGACAATACACATATCCATAATCCATGCAGTTGCAATAGTCAATGCGCCAAAATAAAACAAAGGTTTTGAGCACTCCATTTTTTCCCCAAATACTTCTCCATCCATGGTGATGAGAATACAGGCTCTATTCCCTAGATCCCCACTAATAAAATATAATCTTTCCCAGATCGGGTAAGGTGATCCTAGCCCAAAGGGAAATTTGCTCCAGAAGTAGGTTTCCTTCCCGAAGTAGGCGATGCTTTAGAGTTTTATTGTTTCATCGCTTTCCGCCAGAGCATCGCTATTTCCAAAGAAGCCTCATCTCGCTTCTCCTTAATCAAATTGAGGGACATGTTCAGTAATTCCTTGTTCTCCTCCAAGTCATAATGGACTCACTTATGAGATAAGACTATAGTTTCAATGGAAAGCATAAACTATAATTCACAGGGCAGAGCAAAAGGAGTATGTGTAGTGATCCTAATTTTGACCAATATAATTTAGGACATTTAAGTAGATAAATTAAAAGAAATAATGTAGGTAAATAAGGGACTGAGATTTGTAAATTAATAAAAAGGGGTCGTGCCTTAATGAATAAATAAGCAAAATAAAATTAAAAAAATAAGTAGGTGGGAGGAATATGGTAAGGGCAAAATAGGAATAGACTTTGTTCTTATACCCTAAACCTTTCTTACTTTCATTTCTTATTCATTTCAACAGTTACAAACAAATACTAAAACCCTCAAAGAGCTCGGTCGGTCACCCTTAAGAAGAATCAAAAGAAGATAAGCTAGGAATCAAGTAGGAAGCTTGAAAAGTTAATCAAAGAGCAAATATCAACCTTCTTAACACCAAGCCAAAGTGAATAATAGATTTACATCTCATTTTGACTATGATTTCGGTTTTATGATTATGGCCGAATTATTTGGCAAATAATATGCTATGTTATATTTGTTTAAATAGATGTATATACTTGTTGATGATTTATATTATTTCATATAGATTATGATATGTTTAGATGGGAAAACCTAAATAAATGACATCCAAATGAATTGTGTTTTTGAGATATTGTCAAAAACATTATTTTAGAAATGGGTTTCAAGTTTCATAATTTTCTAAGTTGCTGTGGATTTATTATGAATTTTCTATGAAAGAAAATACCTAATATTGGGTTAAATTAGTTAAATCAATTATATAATGGGTGTGAGGTCTGAAATTTAAATATGTTATAATACATATTAAAAGTGAATTATGGGGATTTTTGGGGAATTTTCTTAAGTATTTTACTAGGGTTTTAAACTTATTTAAGTTAAGAAACTTAAATGTTTTATATGTTTATTCAAGGAGAAGGGCTTATTTATTAAAACATTTTAATTGAAAATTCTGAATGCTGCAACACTTTTAGAAAAGGATTTTTGATAAAGAAATGGCAACCAATTACATTTTGACAAATAAGGCAAGTTAGATGGAAAGAACTTTCTTTTAATGGCTAAAAATTATTTTTTCCTGGATTTACCACTTCGCCACTTCCCTTTGTTGGTTTTTGACACCATGCCTCCACCAAACAACCCATTCGAAACCAATGCACATAGTAGCAAGCAATTAATACGTAGTGCATTGGAGAAAGACGGAAGGTACAGTGTCGAAACCTTACTTTCGAAGGGCTAGAAGTCATTTTTCAAAGCTTTCAACTCCACTGCTTACTATTATTTATAAAAGATGCTTTTGAAGGGGTTGAAGCCAACTCTATTAGCTTTCGAACCAATCAACTTGCCTTTGATTTAGAAAAGGGCTTTCGATGGGTTGCCACCATTTTGTTTTAAAAGAAGCTTTCAAAAGGATAGCTGCTTTGAGCTTACTCGAAACCCAAGTTGCCGCGTTCATACCTTTTGACCTAGTTAAGGCCGCTTTTCTTTATATCCTTTAAACAGTGTATTCGAAAGGGTGCTTTGGCCTTTGTACTTTGAAGGCACCTCCACAATGCTTTCAAAAGGGTCATGTAACTTTTTTCAAATTGGTTTCGGAGGCAATGGTTTCGAAAGGGGTTTCGAAACTATCCTCTTTCTTTTACGTGGGAGTAATGCTTTCTCCCCTGTTCTCTTACACCCTTACTTATATTAGATATTAAGCCCAATGCTTTTAAAGGGATAGTTTTAAATGGTTTCAAAGCAACGTTTCCACAAACCTTTACTTGAACCCAATGCTTTTGAAAGGTATATTAAAAGTGTTTTGAAAGATATGTTTTAAGTGTTTCGAAAGAGAAGTTCTTATGCTTTCGAAAGATAAGTTTAAATAGTTTAGAAAAAGGATGTCTAAGGTTTAAGTTATGCTTTCAGAAGGGTTGTTTTCATTGATTTTTAAAGGTATTATTTAAGGTTTTAAACAAGGGTTTCGAAGGTGATGACTTGGCTTTAAAACCTAATGTTTTCTAAGTTAGAATGGGCTTTAACTTGTTTTAAAAGGATAGATAACCCTATTGATTTAGGTTTTCATCAACATTGTTTTGTGTAAAGCATATATCATGCAATTGTATTTTGAGTGAAGCAATGGGTATATTTTCCTTGTTTAAGTATGATTCAAAAGGGTTAAATCAATTTGAAAGAAATGTTTTCAAGGAAAAGTGGATGGGGTAGTTAACCCTAAGTTTATGACTCAGACATTAGAAGACCAGATGGGACTGGTATGGGGTCGCGCCATATACTTTAGCTATTAGCCCCTAGCTAAAATAAGTCCAAACTTTCGGTGTGTAGGGCTTTGTCACAGGTAAGATTAAAATGATGTTACATATAGAAAGGAATATACAGAGAAAAGATAGGTTATTGGTGAGCCCGTAAAACCATTAGGATTAGTTGATCCTAGGAGAAGTAAGTTAGGGACAGACTGTCCAGTATTGTGTCAAACAGGAGTTAGATTATTTGTTATGTCTGGTAGGCCCGAGTCAACCAATGGTTAATAGTTAGCCAGATAAAACTATAATGTTGGATAGATGGTCCATTGATTACCTGATTTATATGCATATATGTTATTACTCTTGCTATTATAATTAGTTTGATTGCACTATTTTGATTTGCAAAAGATATGCTTTTAAAAGGATATCAGTGAGGAGAAACCCGTTCTGTTAAGCGGCGTGGTCTCACTTAATTTCAGTAAACCGAGATGTAATAGTAGTATTCACACCAGGCATTATGTCTGACTCGAAGTTTATGTTTTCCCCTTAAACTCTCAGCTACTTAAAATTTAATTTGAGTAGGTTGAGAGTTAGGGACTTTTCAGGTTTAGTAGGTTGGACGAATAAGCTTTCAAAGACATGCAAGAGGCAAAGTTATGCAGGAGCTATTTAGTATTATTTCCGCTATGATATATTTGTACTGATATATCTATTTAGCATTCTGATCATCCAAAGTGACATCTTCACATGTTACTCTTGGCGTAATTTGTAATAATTATATTTGATCAAAACATGGGAATTGTTCTGGGATAATGTAATTGAATATGGAATATTGTTTTGCAACATAATCAAAAAAGTTGTTTTTGAATTCTGTGATTTTATTTCATGTGCTTTGATATTATGTATACCATTAACATTGCCGTATTTTGTTACCAGAAGTTAATACTATAGATGACTGCAACATCTGTAGCGCTTAGCTTCGGGCCTCAAAGTACGGGATGTTACAACTTGGTATCAGAGCATAGGTTTATGAAAACTTAAAAGAAATTTTAAACTTAGAATGGTTTTGAAAACATAATCCTAAGAAATTAGAGAAAAGACTGGGGTATGGGATAACGCTATAGTAACATACTTGTATTTGCTATATATAAGTATACATGTAACATCCCTAATTTTTGATAACATTATTTAGAAGATTTTATTAGATTAATTAAATAGAATAATGATGATAAGGAGAATTAGATTTGATTAAATAACATAATAGGGCCGTGCTTATTAACAAAGTAATTGGGCTTTAATTTGGTTTAAAGGTTAATTAAACAACACATGGACATATTAGTAAATTAGCCATTAATTATACACGGCTATTTATTCTCCTCTATGTCCATTCACGTTTCATTTTTCTCACGGTCACAAAATCTAAAACCTAAATCAAAGCCGGCCATTACCAAGGAAGAAAAGAGGAATTTTAATCTAAAGCCAAAGATCAAGCTATGAAGGATTAATCAACAATAAATCTCAAGTTCCTTATCAAATCTAAGGTGAATAATAATTTATTCCATCTCATTTTGGTTTATATAATCCTATGATTTTGGATTTATGTTTTATTTCATTTCTATGAAATTTTGGATGATGATATGCTTAAATTATGAATTGTTTGATTTAAACAATTACCTCCTATATATAATTCATATGTTTTTACGGGTAAAACCGTGAGATGTTGATTTTGAAATGACATGGAAATTTTTTACGTTAAGTAAAACACGATTTTGGAGATGAGTTTTTATTTTTAGAATTTTCCAAGCTATGTAAATTTTATTATGAATATTTGATTGAAAATATGATATGATTGGGTTAAATATTATTTTGTGAATTTTAGAAAGAAATTGGGTCTAAAATTTTAATATGTTTGATTACATGATTAATTCAAATTTCTGTGATTTTTTGGGTTTTTACCTAATTGATTTACTAGGGAAATAAATTATTTTGAAAGACGGGCTTTTATGCAAATGTCGGATTTAGGTTATTTGGAAAGGTTTTAACATTTAAATCCTTTATTTAGGATCTGAATAAATGCAATAGTTTTAGAAGTAAAGTAATTGAAAAGTTTTATGGTGGCCAATCAGTGTTTTCCAACTAGGCAAGTTGTTAAAAAGAAATTACTTAAAGTTGCTATGATTCAGCCTTAAATCAGAAAAAGGTGTTTCACCTTTAATGGAAGATACCTTCCGACACCTTTGGTTCCGCCCCATTATAGTCGAAACCATCAAAGTCAAAACCTTCATAAACAAAACCAATACACATGGTATCTCCTTAAAGGTACGTAGTAGATTGGAAGAGGGGCGGAAGCTTTGGCGTCGAAGGGTAAGCTTCTGAAGGGGTCGAAACCCTGTTTTGCTTTCCTAAGTTTAATCCTTGCCTTGTTTTATTTAAAAGCTCTTGACTTAGTCGAAACATTTATTTCCGAAGGGATGTTTGTTTAGCTTTCGAAGCTGGTTGCCATGTTAATACTAAAATACTAGCTTTCGAAGGGGATTCCTTTTTCTTTGAACAAAAGCTTTTGAAAGGGGTTGGTTTCGACCTAGTCGAAGCCTAACCACTACTCTACCTTTCGACCATGTTGTCCAATAATGCTTTCGAAGAGTTGCCTTTGTTTTTACTCTAAACCAAACCTTTTCTTAACTGCTTTCGAAAGGGGTTGCGGTTTCGAAGGAGATGGAGTCGAAAGGGGGTTTCGACCCAGACCTTTGAAGTTTTGATTTTTAAGTCTTTTGCTTTCGAACTAGATGGCTCCGACACCATCAATTTTTCCCCAAACTTTTTTTGTTTGTTTCGAAAGAGATACTTTCGTACACAACCATGTTGACCCAAATTATGTTTTAAGAGTAAAACCCAATGCTTTCGAAAGGGTATTTCATTTGTTTCGAAACCTATGTTTTAAAGAACGTTTTCTTGATATCATCGAAAGGTCTTATTGGTTTCGAAAGGTATATGTATATACTTAGAGTTTTAGAAAGAGGATTTCTAAGCTTTCGAAGGAGGTCGTCCAGGGTTTCGAAAGTGACGTTTTAAGGTTTTAAAATAAATAACCTATTCTCATTTTTAAGGGAAAACCATAGCATAAATAAATAAAGATTTTGAAATGTTATTCATTTGTTATTAACCCATAACTGTATTTTGGGGAAAGGGCAGAATAACCAGTTAGGTTGACCCAGTAGTGAATATAACTTAACATATGTTAAAAATTTAATTAAAGATATTGGCATGGGCCAATAGGTTTGCAGTAAGCCCATGAAAACTGTATGATATTGGCAGGGGCCAATAGGTTCATAGTCAGCCTATGAAAACTATGATTTGATACTGGTAGGGGCCAGTAGGTTTGTAGTTAGCCCATGAAAACTATATCCGGATTAAGATATGGCAGTCAGCCAATAGGTTCCTAGTTAGCCCAGGAAAACTAGGATAAGAAATACGATATTGGAGTTACCAATAAGTTCTTAGTGATCCCATGAAAACTAGGTAAATGGACAGATAGTCCTTAACATTTAACAAGTTAATAGTAATCCTAGAAACTATGATTGAGATAGATAGTCAAAATGAATGGGAATGGGTAATTCAGAATTGATTTAATTGTTTTGCATATCATCATAATGTTTTGAAATACTATGTTTTAATCATTGTGGATGCTGGAGCACACTATATGGTTTACAAATGTTTTAGGATACTAATGAGGGGAAAACCCGTTCTGCTAAGCGACGTGGTCTAACTAGATATCCAAATGGTTTGAGATTGTAAATTATTATTCATACCAGGCTTTATGTCCGACTCAAAGTTTTTGTTTTCCCCTTAAACTCTTGGGTACTCAATTGATTTTGAGTAGGTTAAGAGTTAAGGTTTCCAGGTGTTCTTTTAGCCGAATAAAGCTTCCGAGGACGTGCTTGAGGCAAACTTGTTATTAGAGTTCTTTTATTGCCGCTGTGTGTTTTGTTTGTAAAGGCAAATTGTTTTCTTGCCTATCTATATACTCTGATCTACCAAGGGGCATCTTCATATGTCGCTCTTGGCGTATTTTGTAATAATTATATGTTATCTGAACGTGGTCCGTGAATTGGGATTTTGTAATCAATTTGGAATATTTTGAAATGGAATGTGGAATTTGTTTTGCTATTTAATTTTTTTTGCATATTCTTGTGTTTTTGTGTATCAATTATCTCGTATCGCCCTGTTTGGTCGCCGAGGATTAATAACTATGGATGCCTGCAGCATCCGTAGCCGTAGCTTTGGGACTCCAAATAGGGGGATGTTACAATACGCATTATCTCTATTCTCCCATCTCTCTTAGACTGTTCTTCTGTATCTTACAAAGACAAGAATGCAGATTTTAAGTACATAAGATATGGATGTTAGAAGTGGAAGAGTTAACATTAGTGGAGGAAGCACCACAACCAATGGAAATTCCAGACCAAACACTAGAAGGAATCTAGGTCGGGTACAAACTGCTAATGAGGGTGCTAGAGCGCCACAGGCCGGTATGGGAGCTATGTATTAGTTCTTTGTTAACATGATGCAGGCTGGAGTTGCTACAGTTTTAGCTGGAGGAAACATTGAAGGAGGAATTCAAGGAGCTCCAATGGTCAATAAATATGCAGTACTAAGTAGAGATTATGCTAGGCTTGGAGGAAAGTCGGTCATTGGAACTGAGGACGCAATTGAAGTGGAGAATTAGTTAGTTCATTGCAAAAGAATTTTTGCTGATTTGGGGTTAATGATGAATAGAAGATGAGACTTGCTTCTAGACAGTTGCAAGGAGCAGCACTATACTAGTGGAACAGTGTTACTGTGGGAGTCAATGAGGAGACCATGACTTGGGCAGAATTCAAAAGGAGGTTTGAGGATAGATTCATGTCAGAGATTGCTAAGTCAACTCTGCTCAGGAAGTTCATTGAGTTGGAGCAGTGAGACAAGCTAATGGTTTAGTATGCTACCAGATTTGAGGAGTTATTGAGGTATATGTATGCTATAGTTGATACGGTTATCAAAAGAAATGAGAAGGTCATTCGCGGATTGAAACCCGATCTTACTAAAGCCACTCTGCCATATATTAAGGATCTGTGTGGTGTAGTTATTGAGATGGCTTTGAAGCATGAAGAGATGCTTGCTTTTCTTGATGGTAACAAGGCAGGGGAAGCTCATGGTGGGCGGAACCAGAAGAGAATTTTATTCAAAAAGAGCGCTCAGAAGAGTGGAGCTACCAAGAAAGGGAAGGCCGATGTAGTTTGCTATAAGCGTGATAAGAAGGGACACTATGCCAATGAGTGCCGAACAGGCAAAGGGAAGAAAGTTGCTGACAAGAAAGGAGTAAAATGTTTCGACTGCGATCAGATTGGACATTACAAGAACCGGTGCAAGGAACCAACCAAGGATGGAAAAGGCAAGATGTTTGCATCGGAACCAGCTACCTCAAGACCAACAGCTGATGAGAAAGGAAAAGTTGTGTTGGGTGGTATGCTTTTGATTCATGATGTATCAGTTAGAGTTTTATTTGATACTGATGCATCACATTCTTTTATATCTCATTGTTTAGTAGATAAGCTTAACCTAGAACCCTCGTACCTAGTTACTTCCTTAAGGGTTGCGAATCTGATCGGAGGTTATGTGACTCTTGGGATGAGATGTGACCAATTAGACTTTAAATTGTTAGGTCGTGTATTTGCTTGCAGTTTGCATGTGTTTGATTTCGTAATGTTCGGAATTATTTTGGGTATGGATTGGTTAAGTAAATACGATGCTAGTATATTTTCCATGATAGGAAGATATCACTTAGACACCCTGATTGTAGTGAACGGATTATATACTCCGTAGTAAACCATAGTTTTGCGGTTAATGCTTTGTTGGGTGTTGTGGAGGCAGAAGAAAAATTGAATCAAGTTTTCATTGTTAGAGAATTCATAGAGGTCTTTGAGCCCGTGATAGGACTACCACCGAAACGAGCCATTGAGTTTCGGATAGATTTAGTACTAGGAGCTAAATCGGTAAGTAGACCGCCAAGTAGAATGACACTTACCGAGATGTTGGAGTTAAAGGTGCAGTTGGTGGATTTAGAAGGTAAATTTTTTATTAGACCAAGCAATTCGCCTTGGAAGTAGCCACGGTGTTTATAAAGAAACCAGACAAATCGTTAAGGTTGTGTATCGATTATCATAAGTTGAATGAGAAGACGATAAAGAATCAATATCTGTTACCTAGAATTGACGATTTGTTCGACCAGTTGAGTGGATCCAAATTATTTTCTTTGTTGGATTTCGCAATAGGGTTCCGTCGGCTTAGAGTAGCAGAGGATAGTATTCCTTTGACGGCGTTTAGGACCAGGTATGGATCGTACAAATGGTTAGTAATGCCATTCGGACTAACTAATGCACCAGCATTTTTCGTGGACCTGATGAATAGAATCTTCCAAGAATATTTGGATAGATTTGTGTTAGTATTCATAGACGACTTTTTTATATACTCTAAGGATGAGAAAAAGCATGAAGTTCATCTTAGAGTAGTGCATGAGACGTTAAGGCAGCATCAACTAAAGGCAAAAAATTTGAATTGTCATTCTTGGAAGAAGGAAGTGAAGTTTCTTGGTCATGTAGTCTCAGAGAAAGGGTTTTCCGTCGATCGGGCTAAGATTGAGGTGGTGAATAATTGGAATAGACACGAGACAGTGACCGAGATAAAGAGTTTTCTTGGATTAGTTGGTTATTATTGGAGAGTCATTAAGGATTTTTTGCGGATAGCGGCACCGATGACTAAGTTGACTCGGAAAGATGTGAAGTTTTTCTGGACTGATAAGTGTGAGGAGGCATTCTAGAAAGTGAAACACTTATTAATAAATGCACCTATATTAGTTGTTCCAGAGGGGAATCAGGGCTTAGTGGTGTACACGGATGCATGTGGAACAGGGTTAGGAGCTGTGTTAAAGCAGAAGGGTAAAGTTGTGACGACCCAACCTTCCACTACCGGAAAATCACGCCGTTTTTAAGAAAGAAAGGGGTGAGAAATAGAAAAGATAAAGAAGAAGAAGAAACAACATCAGAATCTCAACAGCGGAACGAATAAAATATAATATATCACATAAGAGAATACATAATATCATATACATCAGAGTTACACAGATAATACAACACATACTAGACAGTTATAAACACCTGTCTAGTTAATACAACTCGATACAATACAAATACAACACAGAGATACCAACACAGCGGAACACTATACATATATCTACAACGCTGAAGCCTCCTGCTCCATTGCTCCTCCACAATTCGTCAAAGCTAACCTGAATCCCTTGGCTACCCGTAAAAATTTGGGTACCCGAGAGTTTAAGAAAAAAACAGGAAATAAACTCCGGGTCAGACATGGGTCTGGTATGAGTAACAGGTTAAAGTTGCTTAACTTTGAAAATCCTTTGAAAACAAAAGGTATCACGTAAGACATCCCACACATAAACATGGAAATGTTTTTACCTTACGCTAACCAAAACATTTGATAGGAAATTCAGTGATATTATAATAGGTCTAGGGTTTTCAAGTAAATAGAAAATAGCTGAAATTGTTACATGATTAAATTCCAGCATACTAGCCACAACGTGGGTAATACAATCAAAACCGTAGGGTCTCGTAGGGAAAATGGGTTTCCAACAATGGCAGGGCTACTGGGGTACCGCCCGTCACAGTACCTGGCCTAGATCAGCGTACCGAGGAGTACGCCCGCTCCCCTGCAACACAAGGCCGGAACCATTCCTTACTGAACAGTTCCGAACGAAACAACCCCAGCAGTCGGAGCTCTACAACTGCCCACACAGCCGAAAATAAAAAGGGACATCTAGACAGGGGTATATCTCGCTCTCAAGTGGGTGCTACCCACGAAGCCTTGCTGCACCTCCCCTGTTTTAGCCATTCCCGGTTGATGAGGCTTGAGGTCACGATTACCTTATCAGAACTCATCACTTAGAATGCTCATCGTCCGCCTGACAATGTGCTGAAAGCATTCAATCCATACAAGTTCGTTCCGGGTTCGAACGAAACCGAAGGCATTATCTCGTTACACTCATTTTGGAATCACCCTCAGAGTTAACGACAATAACCCTTGCACTCTAAATCTTCATCTTCACTTGAGATTCACGACCTATCGTTATTTTGGATCGATGTGGTATTCGGGTCTCCAGACCTAGAATCCCGGTATACGGAAACCCGATCCCGGTCTCATCGAAATCCAAACCGTGTCTTTTAAGGCCAAGTTGTTTTAAAGTTAAAACAATTCATTTTAATTATCTATATACACACAGATAGATAGTTCACAATATCACAGATAGATAATCTACAATATCACAAATAGATAATCTACAATATCATCATAAATAGACAATCCATATCACACAGCATTAATTATCTCCTATCAGAGAATTCAAACCATTCAAGGAAATCAATATCATCCATCAATACATAAGCAATGATTCATAAACACATCATTTATAATTAATTTAAAATGAATTAAATTAATTACCTTATCTCTAATTAATTTAAAGTAAATTAAATTAATTACTTCATTCTATAAATCCTGCTTACTTAACCATTAATTAATTACAAATCAATTAATTAATCATTCTCTAGATTTCCATCTTAATTAATCATCCTGGATTAATTATCCTTTAATTATATTCAAGTAATTATCTTCCAATTAATTTCACAAATTAATTATCTTTAACCAAAAACAGTAATTAACCTTTAATTACTCTATTTATTAATTAACCATAATTAATTACATTTATCCTTAATTAATTACAATTAATTAATTACTCAAAATCACTTATTATTGATTAATTAGTTTTAATGAATCAATTCTTAATTACATCATTAATTATATAAATTAATGATCCCTAATTACATTCTTGATTTAATTATTCCATTTAAATTAATTACATTAAGTAATTAATCTTTACTAAACCACATTTATTAATCAGTCTCGATTTATTCCATTCAGTAATTAACTACTCTTAATTACTTCACTTAATAAATTAATTACTCCTTAATTAATTATCTCAATTAATCCCTTGATTAATTACACAAAGTAATTTAATCCAAATTACTATCATTATTAAATCATCTTCAATCAATTACATACAGTAATTATCATTACTTACTTTACTATGTATTTATACTTCATTAATTACATTAAGTAATTACTTATCAAATTCCAAAGCGATTAAATTAATTAACTTAATTAATTTACTTCAATATATCACATTAAACCTAATTAATTACATTAAGTAATTAATTTCTTAATTACTTTCATTAAGTAATTTTACTAAATCAATTTTTACAAACGATTATCTTAAATTAATTGTTTAAAAATCTCAAGTTAATAATCCTCATTAACTATCAAAAATTCTTTAATTTCTTCCCTTTAAGTAATTAAACTTAGATAAATCATTTTTGATTACAAGTCAATTTATCTTTAATAACCCATTAATTAACCGGTAATTATTAAATTAATTTAAGTTCTAACTGTAACTTAATTAACTTTTAATTACTTGATAAATTAATTCTAATCATTAATTAACATCCAATCTTTATCCATTTAATCATCCTATTAATTTAATTTAAGATAAAACTTTACTCTTACTTATAAATTGAATTATCTTTAACAAAACATTTTTAACACAATTTACCTTTAAACTACTCTTTTTAAATTTCATTTTTAAATTCAAATTATTTAAAATGCACTTAACATTTAAAAATTGTTAAAGAATTAAATTTATAACTTAATTCAAATTTAAAACTAGGATACAAAATTCAGTTTTGGATTCCTATTTTTAAATTTAGTTAAACTTGTTTAAACTTACATTCAAAATTTAAAATTGAATTTAAATTTTGAAACTGTCAGGTTATAGAAGCCTGTCACAACCTTACCCGAAGTCACCCCATCTTGCTTCGAGTCACACCCCATCTTGCTTCGAGTAATCATGGGTTCTACTCGAGAAACTCAGACTCATCTCCCCTTCCTTCTAAAAATTGTTTAAAGTGGTTAAAAACAATTTAAGTTTAAAACTTTAATTATTTTTAAACTGATATTCAACTAACTTGAAACCAGATTGAAACTTAGATTTTAAACTTGTTTTAAAAACTTTACTTTCCAGTTAACTTCAGTTTAAATTTATTTTAAAAATTTAAGAAACCAGAACAGTTTCCCCTTAAACCTGTAAACAAATATTAACCCGAGACAACCCCTGATACACTTCGAGTCAAACATTCGTTTTACTCGAGAATTCCCCGAGCACCAAAGCCCCTGGCCAAACCAACATCACCAGACAACCAGTGCAACGTGCACGTGCACCAGCCAACCATCCCCTTCCGACCATCGACGACGACCTCTACAAGTCGACGTTCCTTCCACTTAACAACCTCAACCATCAAAACTTCAATCCTATCTCGAAATTGAATTCGAGTATATTACCCAGCCTGGAACCAAAACTGGAATCACCACCAAAGCCTGACATCACCTCGTTCTCGCGCCTCCGACCACCATTACATCGGAAACTCCGGCCAAACACTCGTCAACCTCCCCTCTTCCATCCACCAGAACCTCAACGAACTCGATCGATCGAAGAGGACGATCGAATCGAAACACTCAGCCTCGCCAAAACAGTGTGTTAAACCCTAATTTCAATTCGAGATATAAAATCCTGCATTAGAAAAATTTTCCAATATTTTTCCTATATCCACTAATCAATGATTTAACTCCACAACCAATTTCAACATCAAAAAGTTATTAGATCAACAGAATTTTACAAAAGAATGATTTTTGTTCAACAGTAAACTGCTCCTTTATTTCTCCATTAAAAATTCCCATTTCTGTTTTAAAAATCAAGTTTTAGTTTTTGCTTTTGATTCATACACCTGAAACTAAAATCTACGACAACCAAATTTTGACTTGATTGAAGATTTCTCTGTGTTTTGTTATTTTTGAACAATACTATGTTGTTTTAACTAACTATAAAATTTTAAACTAACAATTATGATATAACAATCATACTCCATTTGTATTTCAAAACTTGACAGAGCCTAGATCGAGTGATAAGGAAACATAAACAATTTAAGCTAGAAAATCTAAAACAGAGGGGGTTAAATGTCACAGATATACACATCAGATATGCATGCACACATATATTCAAATCACAGAGTAACACTTATATATGCAGAAACAAAGTATCATCCATCACAAAGCTTCAGAAGCAAGCAAACATCTACTTACTATAGTTTTTTAAATTTTAAAATGTTACTCACCTCCATGAAGAAGCAGAGAACAGATTTTGAAACAGCTTTTTGAAAACCCTTTGCAAACTTTGAACTCCCTTTTAAAATTTGCACTTGAATGTTGAAATGCCTTATCAACCAGAAATACTTGTTTGATTTGGAACTGAGTTGTTTTGATTTGAAAAAAATGCAGTTGCTTTTGTTTCCTTGTTCTTGATTTATAAACTATATGCATGCTTGTTTTGAAAAGATGCAAACTTCCTTTAGAACTCAGGTTTGCATGCAGAAATAAATCTCCAGATTGAAGAAAGTATGCATAGGCTTTGATAAGATTATGGGAAGAAGGTGCTCAGTTTTAATGTGTTTACTGGAAAGGCTAAGTCTCCTTGTGAACGAGAGGAGATAGATTGATATATAACAATGCTTACACGATTGTTTATTTTCTTTTGTACAACCAGGTCAGAGATTTTTCTCTTTAACAATATGGCTGAGATGATTTCGACCTTGCTAGAGATAATGGCATTTAATGCCTTGGTCCTTTTGTCTACAAACCCATACTTAATTTTTTTTTTGTTTAAATTTCGTATAGTACTTGTGATTTTTCTTTTGCCTGTACAAACATGAAGATATTTATTTCTTTCTCTTTTGCCTTGCAGCCTTATCTACATGATTTTTCCAGAATTATGTCAAGTGTTTACTTATGAGCTTACAGCCTTGTATCATGTGTATCCAGAATTAACTAAGTCTTCATAACTATTTATATCTTTCCTTTAGTCTTATGCTTGGAAATATAACTAAGTTTCTATTTCTTTTTAAAGCTTAAGTATCAAACATTTACTTTATATTCCTATATTATTAATATTTTTAGAGAAAATAAAACAAAGATATTTATATATATACAAGTAACAACTTTACAAATATCTTTAAAATCCAAACATTTTAAATATCTACCCTATTTAATTTTAAGACTTTTAAATTCAAACTAAATTCTAAATCCAATTTTAAAAATCAAGTTATATATATACATATAACAACATATTTACTTTAAAAATAATACTTCTATTTAAAAATCTATTTATATTTATGTATATAACAATACAATACTAAATGTTATTTGAAAACAATAATTTGTCAAATTAAATAATTTATAAAAGAGATTATAACTTCCTATTATCATTAAATGAATTAATATCTCATATTTATTAAACCATATTTTAAAACAAACCTTTTTATTTAATTCTTGAACTTAAGCTAAGATATATATTTAAATCAATTAAACATTTACCTTAACTATTTTAAAACTATATATTCTATATTAAATCCTAATTTCCAAATTACGAAAAATATATTAGAATTTGAAAACAAGATTTATTTATTTATTAGATTCCAACCAAAGATTTCTATTTACAATATATACAAATATATATACATTATAAATAGAAAACAGTTTATTAGCTTTTTAAAAGCTAAATTATCAGTTAAATATTTATTTAAAAGAAGATTATTATATCAATTCAAGTCTTATTAACAATTATTATCAAATCAATTTAATTTTTAACACAGGTTATTAAATTGATATTGTCAGAAATTCCGGGATGTCACATTCCTCCCCTCTTAAAAGAATTTCGTCCCCGAAATTTAAAACAAAGGTAATTTAATAATCTTATTAAAGATTTAATTTTAAAAACACAAGCATATATTATCAATATATACTAACAATCATAGCATCCAATCAAACAAACAATCAAAACTAACTATCCAGACAAAATACTGGATAGAATTCTCTCGAGTTTCCCCGAGTATAAATACCGGGTTACTCGCTCTATAGAATCCAAACAATCAATAATACCAAGCTACAGAGCTACCACTCATCTAGATCTACACAACTAGACAAGATATCAGACTATAGACAAGTCTGACTCAACATCCAAAACTCCCTAAACTGCTGGCTCCACAACCAGAGATAGATCTTACACGTACTCCCTCAGAGATACGTGAAACACATCGAATTCCAGTTATCCAAACTGACAATTCACTCCAGAAGATCAAACACTTACCCTCACCAGAACAAGAGGAAATCCAAGATATCTCGGAGCTGACTTCCCAGTCTTACTAAACTTAAAGCTCCTTCGGTCGGAGAAAGCTTATCCAAAATCAAATCTCCAACTTAAAAATCCAAATCCCTCCGTCTCTTATCCACAAAACTCTTCGGACGATCCTGGGCTGCCTTCATCCCTACTGATCAGCTCATCCTTCGCTGATGCCTCAAAAACAACTCATCAAAATGATCCACTCACGATCAATCC
The DNA here is from genome assembly GCA_030737815.1 of Allium fistulosum. Lineage (NCBI taxonomy): Eukaryota > Viridiplantae > Streptophyta > Magnoliopsida > Asparagales > Amaryllidaceae > Allium > Allium fistulosum. The sequence goes on from CM060905.1 coordinate 460,499,450, forward strand.
AAGAACACAACTCTACTCTTCAAACATCAGGAGACTGACTTATTTTTCCAATCCGAAAAGATAAAACAGATGCACCTCCAAACTGCTTCCGCTGCACAACTCTGATCCGGAGAAGATGAAAATGCTGATGATGCCCACGAGCACAAACTAGACCACACATCTCAGAATATGGTTCACAGATCCATAAAGAAGAAACTCAGAAATCCTAAAAGATCTCTGACTAACCAAGAAAACACTCAACTATCGCAAGTCACTTTTGCGATCAACCCAATCTAATATCCAAAGAAAACTGCTCTCTTTACCAATCAGAACAGCTCAAGCTAATCTAGCCAATCCATCAAAGAAAATGGATCCACTCTGCTGCTTCTGAACTTCACCTCTGGAAACTGCTGACAAATGACCTCCTTGCCTGCACACAGAACAAATCTGAACTGCGACGCTGCTACTGATGCCAAAAACTTCCTAGTCCAAACTCCTCGAGAAACTCAGGCCTCAAAGCCAAACACAACACCCGGCTGAACACAGCCTCAACACCGATGCAAACACACTTCCTTAACTTGCTCCAAAGAAAATCTTCGGAGACATCCATAGTCACTGTGTCTCATCACACAGCTACTAATTCCTAAGGTATCAAGATACCATCACTAGCTTCTGCTTAACTGACAGAATCCAAATTCTACTCAAAGATGGACTCTGAACCCTTCAGATTCCCTTCAGAAATCGGTGAAATCCTTACACCACACAAAGATTCACTCGAGACGGTATTAGATCTACAGTCTCGACAGAAACACTTCCATCCTCATCAGACTCCAATCATTGGTAGTCGTGTTACACACACCACTACCTTATTCTACCTTTATAACTTATATTGGAAAACCCGAACAGGTAACCCAACAGATAGGTAGAAATATATAAATATATATATCAAAAATACAAGTACGTTCTCTCAAGATAGACACCACTCCAGAGCCTAGGTATTCACTCAACCTAACGCTCTGATACCACGTGTGACGACCCAACCTTCCACTACCGGAAAATCATGCCGTTTTTAAGAAAGAAAGGGGTGAGAAATAGAAAAGATAAAGAAGAAGAATAAACAACATCAGAATCTCAACAGCGGAACGAATAAAATATAATATATCACATAAGAGAATACATAATATCATATACATCAGAGTTACACAGATAATACAACACATACTAGACAGTTATAAACACCTGTCTAGTTAATACAACTCGATACAATACAAATACAACACAGAGATACCAACACAGCGGAACACTATACATATATCTACAACGCTGAAGCCTCCTGCTCCATTGCTCCTCCACAATTCGTCAAAGCTAACCTGAATCCCTTGGCTACCCGTAAAAATTTGGGTACCCGAGAGTTTAAGAAAAAAACAGGAAATAAACTCCGGGTCAGACATGGGTCTGGTATGAGTAACAGGTTAAAGTTGCTTAACTTTGAAAATCCTTTGAAAACAAAAGGTATCACGTAAGACATCCCACACATAAACATGGAAATGTTTTTACCTTACGCTAACCAAAACATTTGATAGGAAATTCAGTGATATTATAATAGGTCTAGGGTTTTCAAGTAAATAGAAAATAGCTGAAATTGTTACATGATTAAATTCCAGCATACTAGCCACAACGTGGGTAATACAATCAAAACCGTAGGGTCTTGTAGGGAAAATGGGTTTCCAACAATGGCAGGGCTACTGGGGTACCGCCCGTCACAGTACCTGGCCTAGATCAGCGTACTGAGGAGTACGCCCGCTCCCCTGCAACACAAGGCCGGAACCATTCCTTACTGAACAGTTCCGAACGAAACAACCCCAGCAGTCGGAGCTCTACAACTGCCCACACAGCCGAAAATAAAAAGGGACATCTAGACAGGGGTATATCTCGCTCTCAAGTGGGTGCTACCCACGAAGCCTTGCTGCACCTCCCCTGTTTTAGCCATTCCCGGTTGATGAGGCTTAAGGTCACGATTACCTTATCAGAACTCATCACTTAGAATGCTCATCGTCCGCCTGACGATGTGCTGAAAGCATTCAATCCATACAAGTTCGTTCCGGGTTCGAACGAAACCGAAGGCATTATCTCGTTACACTCATTTTGGAATCACCCTCAGAGTTAACGACAATAACTCTTGCACTCTAAATCTTCATCTTCACTTGAGATTCACGACCCATCGTTATTTTGGATCGATGTGGTATTCGGGTCTCCAGACCTAGAATCCCGGTATACGGAAACCCGATCCCGGTCTCATCGAAATCCAAACCGTGTCTTTTAAGGAAGTTGTTTTAAAGTTAAAACAATTCATTTTAATTATCTATATACACACAGATAGATAGTTCACAATATCACAGATAGATAATCTACAATATCACAAATAGATAATCTACAATATCATCATAAATAGACAATCCATATCACACAGCATTAATTATCTCCTATCAGAGAATTCAAACCATTCAAGGAAATCAATATCATCCATCAATACATAAGCAATGATTCATAAACACATCATTTATAATTAATTTAAAATGAATTAAATTAATTACCTTATCTCTAATTAATTTAAAGTAAATTAAATTAATTACTTCATTCTATAAATCCTGCTTACTTAACCATTAATTAATTACAAATCAATTAATTAATCATTCTCTAGATTTCCATCTTAATTAATCATCCTGGATTAATTATCCTTTAATTATATTCAAGTAATTATCTTCCAATTAATTTCACAAATTAATTATCTTTAACCAAAAATAGTAATTAACCTTTAATTACTCTATTTATTAATTAACCATAATTAATTACATTTATCCTTAATTAATTACAATTAATTAATTACTCAAAATCACTTATTATTGATTAATTAGTTTTAATGAATCAATTCTTAATTACATCATTAATTATATAAATTAATGATCCCTAATTACATTCTTGATTTAATTATTCCATTTAAATTAATTACATTAAGTAATTAATCTTTACTAAACCACATTTATTAATCAGTCTCGATTTATTCCATTCAGTAATTAACTACTCTTAATTACTTCACTTAATAAATTAATTACTCCTTAATTAATTATCTCAATTAATCCCTTGATTAATTACACAAAGTAATTTAATCCAAATTACTATCATTATTAAATCATCTTCAATCAATTACATACAGTAATTATCATTACTTACTTTACTCTGTATTTATACTTCATTAATTACATTAAGTAATTACTTATCAAATTCCAAAGCGATTAAACTAATTAACTTAATTAATTTACTTCAATATATCACATTAAACCTAATTAATTACATTAAGTAATTAATTTCTTAATTACTTTCATTAAGTAATTTTACTAAATCAATTTTTACAAACGATTATCTTAAATTAATTGTTTAAAAATCTCAAGTTAATAATCCTCATTAACTATCAAAAATTCTTTAATTTCTTCCCTTTAAGTAATTAAACTTAGATAAATCATTTTTGATTACAAGTCAATTTATCTTTAATAACCCATTAATTAACCGGTAATTATTAAATTAATTTAAGTTCTAACTGTAACTTAATTAACTTTTAATTACTTGATAAATTAATTCTAATCATTAATTAACATCCAATCTTTATCCATTTAATCATCCTATTAATTTAATTTAAGATAAAACTTTACTCTTACTTATAAATTGAATTATCTTTAACAAAACATTTTTAACACAATTTACCTTTAAACTACTCTTTTTAAATTTCATTTTTAAATTCAAATTATTTAAAATGCACTTAACATTTAAAAATTATTAAAGAATTAAATTTATAACTTAATTCAAATTTAAAACTAGGATACAAAATTCAGTTTTGGATTCCTATTTTTAAATTTAGTTAAACTTGTTTAAACTTACATTCAAAATTTAAAATTGAATTTAAATTTTGAAACTGTCAGGTTATAGAAGCCTGTCACAACCTTACCCGAAGTCACCCCATCTTGCTTCGAGTCACACCCCATCTTGCTTCGAGTAATCATGGGTTCTACTCGAGAAACTCAGACTCATCTCCCCTTCCTTCTAAAAATTGTTTAAAGTGGTTAAAAACAATTTAAGTTTAAAACTTTAATTATTTTTAAACTGATATTCAACTAACTTGAAACCAGATTGAAACTTAGATTTTAAACTTGTTTTAAAAACTTTACTTTCCAGTTAACTTCAGTTTAAATTTATTTTAAAAATTTAAGAAACCAGAACAGTTTCCCCTTAAACCTGTAAACAAATATTAACCCGAGACAACCCCTGATACACTTCGAGTCAAACATTCGTTTTACTCGAGAATTCCCCGAGCACCAAAGCCCCTGGCCAAACCAACATCACCAGACAACCAGTGCAACGTGCACGTGCACCAGCCAACCATCCCCTTCCGACCATCGACGACGACCTCTACAAGTCGACGTTCCTTCCACTTAACAACCTCAACCATCAAAACTTCAATCCTATCTCGAAATTGAATTCGAGTATATTACCCAGCCTGGAACCAAAACTGGAATCACCACCAAAGCCTGACATCACCTCGTTCTCGCGCCTCCGACCACCATTACATCGGAAACTCCGGCCAAACACTCGTCAACCTCCCCTCTTCCATCCACCAGAACCTCAACGAACTCGATCGATCGAAGAGGACGATCGAATCGAAACACTCAGCCTCGCCAAAACAGTGTGTTAAACCCTAATTTCAATTCGAGATATAAAATCCTGCATTAGAAAAATTTTCCAATATTTTTCCTATATCCACTAATCAATGATTTAACTCCACAACCAATTTCAACATCAAAAAGTTATTAGATCAACAGAATTTTACAAAAGAATGATTTTTGTTCAACAGTAAACTGCTCCTTTATTTCTCCATTAAAAATTCCCATTTCTGTTTTAAAAATCAAGTTTTAGTTTTTGCTTTTGATTCATACACCTGAAACTAAAATCTACGACAACCAAATTTTGACTTGATTGAAGATTTCTCTGTGTTTTGTTATTTTTGAACAATACTATGTTGTTTTAACTAACTATAAAATTTTAAACTAACAATTATGATATAACAATCATACTCCATTTGTATTTCAAAACTTGACAGAGCCTAGATCGAGTGATAAGGAAACATAAACAATTTAAGCTAGAAAATCTAAAACAGAGGGGGTTAAATGTCACAGATATACACATCAGATATGCATGCACACATATATTCAAATCACAGAGTAACACTTATATATGCAGAAACAAAGTATCATCCATCACAAAGCTTCAGAAGCAAGCAAACATCTACTTACTATAGTTTTTTAAATTTTAAAATGTTACTCACCTCCATGAAGAAGCAGAGAACAGATTTTGAAACAGCTTTTTGAAAACCCTTTGCAAACTTTGAACTCCCTTTTAAAATTTGCACTTGAATGTTGAAATGCCTTATCAACCAGAAATACTTGTTTGATTTGGAACTGAGTTGTTTTGATTTGAAAAAAATGCAGTTGCTTTTGTTTCCTTGTTCTTGATTTATAAACTATATGCATGCTTGTTTTGAAAAGATGCAAACTTCCTTTAGAACTCAGGTTTGCATGCAGAAATAAATCTCCAGATTGAAGAAAGTATGCATAGGCTTTGATAAGATTATGGGAAGAAGGTGCTCAGTTTTAATGTGTTTACTGGAAAGGCTAAGTCTCCTTGTGAACGAGAGGAGATAGATTGATATATAACAATGCTTACACGATTGTTTATTTTCTTTTGTACAACCAGGTCAGAGATTTTTCTCTTTAACAATATGGCTGAGATGATTTCGACCTTGCTAGAGATAATGGCATTTAATGCCTTGGTCCTTTTGTCTACAAACCCATACTTAATTTTTTTTTTGTTTAAATTTCGTATAGTACTTGTGATTTTTCTTTTGCCTGTACAAACATGAAGATATTTATTTCTTTCTCTTTTGCCTTGCAGCCTTATCTACATGATTTTTCCAGAATTATGTCAAGTGTTTACTTATGAGCTTACAGCCTTGTATCATGTGTATCCAGAATTAACTAAGTCTTCATAACTATTTATATCTTTCCTTTAGTCTTATGCTTGGAAATATAACTAAGTTTCTATTTCTTTTTAAAGCTTAAGTATCAAACATTTACTTTATATTCCTATATTATTAATATTTTTAGAGAAAATAAAACAAAGATATTTATATATATACAAGTAACAACTTTACAAATATCTTTAAAATCCAAACATTTTAAATATCTACCCTATTTAATTTTAAGACTTTTAAATTCAAACTAAATTCTAAATCCAATTTTAAAAATCAAGTTATATATATACATATAACAACATATTTACTTTAAAAATAATACTTCTATTTAAAAATCTATTTATATTTATGTATATAACAATACAATACTAAATGTTATTTGAAAACAATAATTTGTCAAATTAAATAATTTATAAAAGAGATTATAACTTCCTATTATCATTAAATGAATTAATATCTCATATTTATTAAACCATATTTTAAAACAAACCTTTTTATTTAATTCTTGAACTTAAGCTAAGATATATATTTAAATCAATTAAACATTTACCTTAACTATTTTAAAACTATATATTCTATATTAAATCCTAATTTCCAAATTACGAAAAATATATTAGAATTTGAAAACAAGATTTATTTATTTATTAGATTCCAACCAAAGATTTCTATTTACAATATATACAAATATATATACATTATAAATAGAAAACAGTTTATTAGCTTTTTAAAAGCTAAATTATCAGTTAAATATTTATTTAAAAGAAGATTATTATATCAATTCAAGTCTTATTAACAATTATTATCAAATCAATTTAATTTTTAACACAGGTTATTAAATTGATATTGTCAGAAATTCCGGGATGTCACAAAAGTGATTGCATATGCTTCCCGACAGCTTTGACCGCATGAGGTTAGATATCCAACTCATGATTTGGAACCGGCTGTAGTAATTTTTGCATTAAAGGTGTTGAGACATTACCTTTTGGGAGAAATATTCGAGTTGTATACGGATCATAAGTCATTGAAATATTTATTCTCTCAGAAGGAGTTAAATATGAGACGACAGAGATGGTTAGAGTTTTTAGCCGCTTATGACTTTAGTATTGAGTACACACCAAAAAAAGGAAATAAGGTTGCAGATGCACTTAGCAGGAAACATTAGAACACGGTATTAGCAATGATAGCTGAGTGGAAAGATCTAGAAGCATTGACTATGTGTAGAGTGCAATGGAGTCCTAAGAGTAGTTCTAGTCAAGAAACTGTTGTGTTGTCATGTTTAGAAGTTCAACCGACGATGATCAAAAGGATTGCTTCTAAGCAAGGAGAGGACCCATTATTAGCTAAATGGATCAGAAATCTAAGGAATGAACGGAGAGCGATGACTTGAGAGATTACAGTCTTGATCAGAATGGGCAGTTGAGGAAGAAAAGACGACTATGTGTCCCGAATGAGGGAAACATTAGGAAGGAAGTTCTTAGAGAATGCCATCGGTCGAAGTTCACTATTCATCCGGGAGGAGCTAAGATGTATCAAGACATGAAAAGGAGTTTCTTCAAGGAAGGTATGAAGAGAGATGTAGGCTTATAGGTAAAGCAGTGTTTAAACTGTCAACGGGTAAAAGCTGAACATCAAAAACCGAGTAGGTTACTTCAACCTTTAGATATTCCAGTCTGGAAATGGGATTCTATCTCAATGTATTTCATAGATGGGTTGCCAAGGTCGAATAGAGGAAATGAAAGTATATAGGTTATAGTGGACAGATTGACCAAGAGTGCCTCTTTCATTCCAGTTAAGTCAGCTAGGATGGCACCTGTTTTAGCTAAGTTATTTATGAAGAATATAGTTAAACTGATGGAATTCCTAGTAGTATAGTAAGTGACAAAGATTCCTTATTCACTAGCGAGTTCTGGAAGAGTCTACAGGAAACTTTAGGTACCAAGCTCAAGATAAGTACCTCTTACCATCCGTAGGCAGATGGGCAAACGGAAAGAGTTAACAAAGTCTTAGAGGGTTTGTTAAGAGCTTGTGTGCTAGACTTTGGAGGACTATGGGAAGACCATCTACACAGTCGAGTTTTCGTATAACAACAGTTATCAAACTAGTATAGGAATGACACCGTTTGAAGCTTTGCATGGAAGGCCATGAAAATCTCCTGTTTGTTGGTTAGAGACCTGGGATAGGTTTGTTCTTGGTCCAGGTTTGGTTAGAGAAGCTACAGAGAAGATTGACCTGATTCGAGTTAGGATGAGGAAAGCTCCATCTAGGCAAAAGAGTTATGCTGATAAAAGACTGAAAGACTTAGAGTTCTCAATCGGAGATCATGTTTTCGTCAAGATATCACCGATGAAAGGTGAAATTCGATTTGGAAAGTCAGGAAAATTGAAATCGAGATTCGTTGGACCATTTCTTATCATAGAAAGAATTGGGAAACTCGCGTATAGAGTAGAGTTAACGAATAGTTTGGCAGGAGTCCATAATGTTTTTCATATTTCTCATCTAAGGAAGTGTGTTCGAGATCCAGAAACTACTATTGCACCTACTGTGTCAGATGATCTAGTAGTGGAACAGATATGGCTATAGTTAGTAAACTAGTTCGTATAGTCGCAAAAGATGAGAAGAGACTAAGGAACAAGACAGTCAGATTAGTCAAAGTCCAGTGGAGTAACAACGAGAGAGACTGTACTTGGGAAACTAAGAGCAGGATTAAAGATACTTAACCTGACTTGTTTGATGGTATATTTTACCTTTATGTTTGATTGTTATGAGTACCTTATCGTAATTTCGAGGACAAAATTCTTTAAGGAGGGGAGTCTGTAACGACCCTAATTTTGACCAATATTATTTAGGAAATTTAATTAAATAAATTAAAAGAAATTATGTAGGTAGTTAAAGGATTGAGATTTGTAAATTAATAAATAGGGACCGTGCCTTAATGAATGTATAAGCAAAAGAAAATTAAAAAAATAAGTAGGTATGAGGAATATGGTTAGGGAAAAATAGGAATAGACTTAGTTCTTATACCCTAGACCCTTCTTACCTTCATTTCTTATTCATTTTAACAATTACAAACAAAAACTAAAACCCCCAAAGAGATCGGTTGGCCACCATTAAGAAGAATCAAAAGAAGATAAGCTAGGAATCAAGTAGGAAGCTTGAATAAGTTAATTAAAGAGAAAATCTAAACCTTCTTAACACCAAGCCAAGGTGAATAATAGATTTACATCTCATTTTGACTATGATTTCGATTTTATGATTACGGCTGGATTATTTTGCAAATAATATGCCATGTTATATTCATTTATATATATATATATGCTTGTTGATGATTTATATTGTTTCTTATAGATTTTATGATAAGTTTAGATGGGAAAACCTAATTAAATGACATCCAAATGACTTGCATTTTTGAGATATGGTCAAAAACATTATTTTAGAAGCGGGTTTCAAGTTTCATAATTTTCTAAATTTTGATTTATTATGAATTTTCTATGAAAGAAAATATCTAATATTGGGTTAAATTATTTGAAGCAATTATATAATGTGTTACCCGGTACCATGGCCCGGCTACGTGAGGTTGATCATGAGGTCCAAATTCAATTATTGATGGGAAGGATGATCATGAGGTAGTATTCACATGACCAGAGTGTGATGTTTGAACAGCTGTATCTAGCCCAGGCTAAATAAAATCGGTAGATGGATAGCACTGGATGTCAGAGTCTTAGAAGTTAGTTTGGGAACCAGAGTGGATAATTAGGTCAATTCAATGAAACTCAGAGGGGTTGGCATAATGATAGCTCGAGTCGGCAAAGCATGAGGAATAATTCGGGTCGGCATTGATGTTTGATAAGTTGAAGATAATATGGTGGGCTCAGCATAGAGCATGGAATAACTCGGGTCGGCATAGTAAGTGGAATGTGGACCGGGTCGACATGGAGCATAACCGGGTCGACAAAAGGTATAGTAGATCTCGGGTCAGAGGATATGGTAGAGCTTAGGTCGGCATAGAGTATAAAGACCATCAGGTCGGCATGGTGTGTTATATCCATCGGGTCGGCATAGTGTATAAAGTGATTGGATCGATGTTCCAAGATGGGTCGGCATACCTGAAGGACTCGACAAAGTATGTAATAGGATGGATCGGCGAGTTAAGAATGGTCGGCATACTATAGTGAGGTCGGCACGACATGGTTTTATCTCGGGTTGGTATGATTGGCATGATATGTTGGGCTAAGTCTTCCTTATTCTAGGCCCAAGCGATCAAGGGGTCCAGGTACTGAGATGTCAGTTAGATTGGAGGCTGCCTTCATATATAAATACAAGGCATGGTACCATTCTTGGGACCTCTTTTTCGGCTACCAAGAAAACACTCTGCCATTTTCGAAATCAGTTTCTCTTTGTTCTAATTTGTTCTCAAGCTATTTCTGGTGAATTCTAATTGTAATCATTTGATTGATAAAGCAATAAAGAAAGCATTCAGAGTGGACGTAGGCAATCAACGCCGAACCACTATAAATCCCGTTTTTTTACCCTTTGCATTTTTTCTTGAATATTTAGTGCTTCTCCTCATTTTTCATTAATTTCTTCATTTATTTCACTACCCAAATCTATCTCGGGTGTTTGTGACCAATTTGGTTGCAAACATTTTGGTGCTTTCACCAAGAGCTCGATTCTCAGGCTATCAGGATCACCTTTGTTACTACTGGATTGAAGAAATCCCCCAAAGGAGATTCGGGTTCGTTTTCAAAAGCTTGTAGATACTATTCAGAATTCCTAAGATCTAAGCAAAGGATTATAAGATGGTAAGGCGCACCAGATCTACCTCCCATAATGTTGACGCCAATGAAACTGCTAGTGTCCAACAAGGGGCGCCAAGCAACCTACATGCTAATGCGAATGTGGAACCCGTTGTAGTCCAGAACCCTGCGGATTCCATTATCCGAACTGAATTTAACGATCTGATGAGGGAGCTAACGGAGAGCCGAAGACAGCTAAACGAGCAAATCCAGGCAAATGCCTACTTGATGTACTAGATTGCCCAACACCAGTGTTAAAATACCGAAGGTAGTCCCGCTTCATACTTGGTGTCTGATAGCTCAACTTCATCAGATGGACACCACAGGCATATGCGTCGTAGAATTAGAGTAACACGAGCCGGAGCAACTTGTGGCAGACCACCGCGGGTAGTCAATTAGGGTTGGTATTGATCCCTTAACCGGGAGGATAGCTTCTCAAATACACCCGGGAAGTCGTGCTCGACCAGGAACCGAGAACTTAGGCACTAGAGCATGCTTGGATGTTGATCAATCACCTTACGAGGATGATAATGAAGTGGATCCTCGGGATACGCATCTAGAGCACGATAGGTCAAGGAGGCGTGTTTGCACAAAAAATGGACAAACACCTCAAAGTTGTATGATTTAGTAGATCTTATGTTGTTCTTAGTGGTTTTGGAGGTTTATGCAAATATATGAAAAACAGGGGCTAAACTGTAAAAAGACACGCGGATTTATAGTGGTTCAGCCAGAATGTGCCTACGTCCACTTTATATGTTATTTCTCTTTTTTCTTTTTGTGATTACAAGTACAAAGCTTTGATACAAGTAAAAGAAAGTTGTTTGAAAGTTCCTTCCGTGCTTGAGCTCTCAAACTTGTCCCCATTGTTGTACCCCTGCCCCTCTATTTATAGAGTGAGGCTGGGGGCAGGGGTCTTGGAGGTATATAGCTGTTGGCAGGCCTGGGCTGACGCAATCTGGCCTGGCAGTATCTTGGTCCGACAGCACTTGGTTCGGTAGTGGGTGCATAACCTGGTTCGGCTGTGAATGGATCGGTGGTAGATGGTTGGTTCGGCGTCACTTGGATCGGTGGTGGATGGTTGGTTCGGCGTCACTGGGATCGGTGGTAGATGGTTGGTTCGGCGTCACTTGGATCGGTGGTGGATGTTTGGTCCGGCGTCACTGGGATCGGTGGTAGATGGTTGGTTCGGCGTCACTTGGATCGGTGGTGGATGTTTGGTCCGGCGTTACTTGGATCGGCAGAGAGGAGAGGTTTGATGGGGTGTTGGAAGTGGAGGTTGGTTCAGTAGTGGCTTTAATAATCTGCCCAACATTTGCCCCCCAAAGTAGGGCATATGTCTAACATATGTCGTGCTTTGTCTTCCTTTGTTCGGTCTTGGTTGCGCCGAGCCAGTTGGTCCGGTCGATATGCTTCGCTTATAAATAAGGGCGCCACTCTACTGTTGTTTCTTCACTTTTCGAGATAGCCGAACCACTTGACTCCTATTCTTCCCGAACTAGACCCTTATCATTGCCGAATCAGGTGAGATTTTATTCTACCGAATGAGTGTTTGCCGAATGAGTGTTTGCTGAATGAGATCTTATTCTCATATTACCGGACGAGAATGGGAGACACCGAATGAATCCATACTTGAACCACCGAATGGACCTTGAGAGTTCGAATAACGAATGAGAATTTTCATTGTCTTTACCGAATGACGATGGGAGTTTGAGCACTTTGAACTTTCTTTGCTTACACTCTTGTACTACCGAATGAACTGATGTATCGTACTTTGCCAAATGAACTCATGGGTTTGAGTGCCGAATGAAGTCATACACTTGAATAACCGGATGAACTCAGGAAACTCGAATTCTGAATGAAAATGATACCGAGTGAAACTGATACTGAATATGTTTTTACCGAATGAAGTCATATACTTGTTTATATCCTCTGTTCTAAATGTGTTTTTCCGGTATTGTAGATAATGTCTCGCAAAGTAGAAACTCGATCAGACAAGAAGCGATCCGTGGGTGAAGGAGAGTCATCGGCCGTGCCCCCAGCTCAATTAGGATCGGAGCGTCATGGGCCCGCCCCGAGGTCATTAGTGGATGGATATGGTCCCCAGGAGCTATTGGATTCCCCGCCTGACTGCTTTCCTAGCTCTCTCAAAGAGGAGCAACTCGATGTTATATCTCGTTCCTTTGGGATTGATAGAGCCCTCATGCTGCTGCCGGGCCCAGGAGTCATGCCATACAGTCCTCCCGAAGGATACTTTGCTTATAGTAGGTACCATTGCATGTGTGGTGCTATCCCGCCACTCAATGCTTGGGTAGTCAGCTTCCTCACGTACCTGAAGGTGGCCCCATTCCAGCTTCATCCCAACTCTTATGCCATATTGGTGAGTCTCTTTGTTATTTTTCGGAGGAAGTATGGTCGCGCCCCCTCCAACCGGGAGATCCGGTACTTGTATAATTTAAGGGGCTATAAGAAGGGGTCCCCATATGTTAGCCTGGAGTCTGCTGTGACCTTCAAGCCGGTCTTGGACCTGTACTCTAAATTCAGCATGTTCAAGAAAGAGTGGTTCTTTGTTAGGGACGATTCCGTCTCCATCCGGCGCTTTACCTCTGGATGTAAGTTGATGCTTTTACTTATAATTCCTATTCCGATTGCGATGCTTCTTCTCATACTTTCTCATTTTTGCTAGCGACAGGTGGCTTTCCGGTTGTGGAGACTGACCGCCTGGTTCAGACGGCGGCGGAGATAGAAGCCATTCTTGGGAAATACAGATCATCGGCCTACTTGATTAGAAACGCGATTCTTCTGGAATATAACTTGATCCTTCCGCAGCAGTCCGTATTTAAGTTGAGGGAAACGGCGGAAGAGAGGGCGGCTGCTCAGGCTAAGGGAGGCGTTGCGGCAGAGGGCGAAAAGAGAAAACCATTCACGAAACCTCCAGCCGTCGGAGGTAAGAAGCTTAAGAGGTCGGACGGTCCTTCTCCCAGCAATTGTCCACTTACTCAGGGGGAGATAGACGCGGAGGAGGACAGAGGTGAGGCGGAGGGCGGAAGTGACGTTGAGCGTCTTGGTGACGAGGGTGGCGATGGACAGGGTGGTGATGGTTCCAGGGCTCTGTCTTCTGGGCAAGTAGGCGAGATGCAAGAGTGGACGGATGATGCTCTCCGTCAAGCTTTTGAGGGGTTGGGTGATGATCCGGCTTTGGTAGAGAAGACCGGGGAGGCGGACAACACCGGGACTGGTGCAAGTGAGTCTTCTCCGACTATTCCGGCCAAGGTGGCTCTGACGACTCAAGGTGAACTCTTGACCCCTGCATGCTTCACTAATGACAGGGACTTAGGAATATTTTATGACCCGCTCCCGTCCTGGAATGAAATCCAGGACTTATTGCAGTATCTCACTCCTCCCCAGGGTTTGTACAACCACAGCTGTGTTTCTTTTCCTTTTCTAACTTGTAATCTACCGCGTTTCTTGAATCATATAGTAATGTAAGATTATGACACTTGTTCTTTATATCAGGAGCAGGCAAGACGCCCAAAGCTTCAGACCTTCGACATAGGCTCGAGCAATATAAACTTTCCAAAATTTCTGCTAAGCCGAAGCCCTCAGCCCAACGCTCCGGGGATGTAGTCGGGTACCGTCCTCTTCTTGGGGTCATCGAAGAGGGTATTCAGCAGAGGAAGAGGAGTCATCCTTTATCCGAAACTTCGCTCGGTCCCCAGCCCCCGGCTCAGCCTATTCATGACATTACTGAGGAGGGTAGCGAGTTTGTACCTTCTCCACACCCGTCCGGAAACCCTTCTGTTATTCATATCGACCGTCCCGACTTGGCCCGTAATCCATTCGCGGGTCATCCTGATCTGGATCCAGGTTCTCAGGATATTACTTTTGACGAAGTTACTGGCGAACACCTTCTCCCCCGTAACCCCATGGTACGAGTACTTGACGAAGCCAAGTCCTTAGACCTCGATTTACTCACCACTCGTATAGTCACTATGGGAGATGAGGCCAAAGCTAATATTGATCGGGTGGCAGAGGAGGCCAAGAAGCTGATGGGGCATCACGCTCGGCTGGTTAAGGCCGGAGAGGAGATAGGGAGCGCCAATATCCGACTTCGATTGGTGGTCTCGGATCAGGCCAAGCAGCTTGCGGATCAGGCTATCCAGATTTCTCAGCATGAAGCTGCTACTGGGCGATTAAGGAGAACCATGGAAGAGGCCAGTCGGGCCGAATTGCGGAAAATGGAAGCTGCTTGCAAAGATCGGATTGACATGGCTATTACCACGGTGGATGAGGTTCGGAGAGCGGATCTCGAGCAGGTGGAGGAATTGTCCGAGAAGCTTGAGGCTGCAGAGCTTGCTCAAGCTAAGTTGAGGGAAGAAATGGAGGTGATGCGGAGGTCCCTTCAAGCTGATTGCTCGAGATATAGACTGGAGAGAGATGCTGCCGTGGAAAGGTTGTCGGCCTCCGATGCCCGGATGAGGGAGTTTGAGGAGAACGAAGGAATGATGGATGACATGCTCCAGGACATGTATTTCCGGACTTGGAAGCAGGGTAACCTCTCTTGGATGGATGATTATCCCAGAGTCATGGCCAAGACATATCTTCGGGCTCTGGAGGAGGCTAAGGCTGATGCAGATAAAGAGGGTGGAACGGTCTTCAGTATGGATGTGGTCACTGCCCAGTTCACTAAGGAGGAGAAAGTGGCGGTAAAGGAGGGTATGCGGCTGCTTGCTGCTGAAGAGGCGGGTGTGCAGGTAGAGGATGACGACCAGGATGGTCAAGGAGCTAGTACTGGTAAGTCTTTCTTTCTAGTCTTTCTGTTAACTTGGTTACTCATCACTAACGAATCCTTTTTATGACCGGATAGGCGGGCAAAAGAACAAGGACAAGACTTCGACGCAACCAGCTCCATGACTGAACCTGAAAAATTCTTTTTGTAGGCTTGGCATTGTTGTATCTGTTAGTCTTAAGACAGTAGAGTAACTTCTAAGTTGTAATTCTTGCTACTTGTAATAACATTATTCTTGACGTGTAATTTTTTAGCTCAAGTTGATTTTGTCGTTTTGAATATTTGTTGCTATTTCGACATATCGTATGAGAAATGTAGCTATGTATATTCTTGTAATTGAATTGTGTTTGATGTCAGATTCTGGTTTTAAATCATAATCTCATGACTTGCAATGTTAGCGTGTGGTGTGAAAAAATTATATTATAGTCATGTGTTTGTACATAAAGGAAGAAAATACCGCCTTTCATGTTCTGTTTGTAAATGGCAGTTTCGAATATCTTGTATGACCAAGCACGGAAAGCAATTGACTGTCCTGCCATCTGATTGTGAATCTCTGCATCCATTGGCGGGTATCTCTTACCCTGCATCCTGTACTTTATGGTTTGTTATAGAGGATAGGAGGAAAGTTTTTTAAGTAAAATTGAAATATGTGAAATAGTAAAACTTCCAGTCACGGAAGGCCTTCGATGTGCTTAAGTTCGTGGCAAACGGGTTTTGTAGTCACTTTCCCTAGCTGTGGGTCTTGGAGACATTTGTCACCCATCTTACGCCTCCGCGGGGAGTTATTTCTTTTTTACCACAGCCGCACTTAAGACACACCGGAGCCGAGATCGCGCACAGTAACTACCCGGGCCATTATGGCCCGTACTCATGGGTATTATTCGACTTACTGTGGCCGGCTAGCGTGGGTGCCGATCGTCAACTGTGAACTGCCCCTGGCTGGCCACACCTTATGTTGGGGCTTATAATCGGTTCACAGTCGCCGGCGAGCCTAACGCCGTAATGAGCTGCCTCGGCTATAGTCGGCCTTCTCGGTGGCTTATAATCGGCTCATTACAGTTGGCTTTAAGGGCCGTCGCGAGCAATGAGTTAACCCGCAGCAGAGGGATGCTGGAGCAAAAGTGTCTCATTGGCGAGGGCATAGATTCGCATAGTACCTGTTGGGGCTTGTCCACGTGAAGTTGCATTGTGGAGTGCTTTGAATAGAAATGCTATATGCTCAGGATTTTGTTCAACAGAAAAGGATAAAGTTAACAAGCAGCCAAGATACAAAGGAACAAGTTAAAAAAGAGACAAGGCTTTTTTAAAGTGGTTCGGCATGAAAAAATGCCTACGTCCACTGATTCTCTTTGTTAATTCACTTCACATGGGCAATACAAGTTAAGAAAAGTATCGACGGAGGTGTTGGATGTTCCATGCCCTCTGGAACACCTCTCCGTCCACTGTTGACAAAATATAGGCTCCGTTGTGGAGATCTTTATGAATTACATATGGTCCATCCCAGATTGGGTCTAGTGCTCCGGGGCGAGGGAAGATTCGCTTGAGGACAAGATCCCCTTCTCGTAAGGTACGATGCTTGACTTTGGAGTTGTATTGTGCTGCCACCCTTTGCTTGTGGGCTGCTGTTTTTAGGACTGCATCATTCCTTCTCTCCTCGACTAGATCCAAAGACATGTTGAGGAGTTCTTCGTTTTCTTCTGGGTTATAGTGGATCCTACGGTGGGAAGGCACAATGGTTTCAACTGGGAGCATAGCCTCCGATCCGTATGCCAAAGAGAAAGGAGTGTGCCCTGTTGATGTTCTGAAAGATGTGCGGTAGGCCCATAGTGCCGTAGGGAGTTCATCCACCCAAGCGCCCTTTGACTTTTCGAGCTTCTTTTTGATTAGAGTTTTCAAAATTTTGTTGACTGCTTCGACTTGTCCGTTTGCTTGGGGATATGCCACGGATGAGAAGCTTTTGTGAATTCCGTGTTCTTGGCACCAGTTGGCGAATTCCTCGCTGTCAAACTGAAGTCCATTGTCTGATATGATTTTTAGTGGGACTCCGTACCTGCACAGAACATTTTTGATTAAGAAGTTGATAACTTTCGCTGAAGATACTTTATTTAGAGGTTCTGCTTCCACCCATTTGGTGAAATAGTCGACTGCTACTATAGCATATTTGGCGCCGCCTCGACCCATTGGCAGTTCACCGATTAAGTCAATTCCCCATACTGCAAAGGGCCAAGGGCTGGTCATCTGGGTAATTTCGGTTGTTGGTAGCCGAGGGATCTTAGCAAACTTTTGGCATCTGTCACACTTCTTGACGAAATCTAAGGCGTCCTTGCTTAAGGTGGGCCAGAAATATCCGTATCGGAGTATCTTTTTTGCTAACGTTTGCCCTCCGGTGTGATCTCCGCAGCTTCCTTGATGAATGTTGGATAAGATTTCCTTGGCTTCCCTTCCGGCGACACACCTTAATAATGGGTTAGAGAAACCGCGCCGATAGAGGATGTCTCCTTGCATTGTGTAGCGGGACGCTTTCCTTAAGATTTTCTTGACTTCGTTACGCCTGTCGGGTAGTGTGCCATTTTGTAGGTAGTCTCGGATGGGAGTCATCCAAGTTGCTTCTTCGGTTGCAGCTATCAGATTCACTTGCTCAAAACTTGGGATCATTTGCTTTGAGACAGTTACTGCCCCGAAGATGGCGACGTCTCTCATACTTGCTTGCTTTGCCAATTCGTCGGCCTCTTGGTTCTCTTCCCGAGGGATGTGTTTGACTAAGTAGTGGTCTAATCGGCTGAGAAGTAACTTGGTCTTCTTTAGATATGCTATGAGTCGTTCTTCTCGAGCTTGGAATTCCCCTAGTATTTGATTAACAATAAGCTGAGAATCGCTGTGAAGACACAAAGAATTGGCTCCGATCTCGATAGCAATTTCTAATCCGGCTATTACTGCTTCGTATTCTGCATCGTTGTTGGTGGCAGTGAACTCCAACCTTATAGCATAGTGCAGTTTATTTCCCCTGGGAGTGATGATTACCACACCTGCCCCCGAGCCTTGTTCGTTAGATGCACCGTCCACAAAGAGATTCCACTTGATATCTTCTGTTATTTCCAGTTGCCCCTTATCCTCGTTGGTAGTGAATTCTGCAATGAAATCAGCCATGGCTTGTCCCCTGATGGCGGCGCGAGGGTGATAGGTGATATCATATTGACTCAGCTCAATACACCATTTAAGTAGTCGCCCGGAAGTGTCGGGACGATGGAGTACCTGCCTTAGTGGTTGATCGGTTAGAACCTTGATGGAATGGGATTGGAAGTAATGACGTAGCTTTCGTGAAGTGATTAGTAAACAGTATGCTAACTTTTCAAGCTTAGGATATCTGACTTCTGCCCCAGTAAATCTTTTACTGACGAAGTAAACTGGTCGTTGCGTGCGGTTATCTTCCCTTACCAAGGCAGCGCTTAGAGCGTGAGATGACACAGCAAGGTATAGGTATAATTTTTCGCCTTCGCTTGGGGTCGAGAGTACCGGTGGTTTCTGGAGGTGTTCGATCAGGTTAAGGAAAGCGGTCAAGCATTCGTCCGTCCATTCGAACTTTCCTTTATCTTTCTTTAGAGCTTCGAAAAAGGGGACGCACTTGTCCGTCGCTTTGGAGATGAATCGGCTTAGGGCAGCCACTTTTCCATTTAGGCTTTGCATTTCCTTTCGGGTGGAAGGTATCTTGATGTCTCTTAATGCTCGGACCTGTTCAGGGTTTGCTTCTATCCCTCGGGCATGGACGATGAATCCTAAGAATTTTCCTGATGATACTCCGAATGAGCACTTTAGTGGATTCAACTTCATCCCATACTGTCGAAGTACCTGGAACATTTCGCCCAGGTGGATTACGTGATCTTGGGCTTTCCGAGATTTTACCAGCATGTCGTCTACATATACTTCCATTGTTCGTCCTATTAGCCCTGCGAACATCTTGTTGACGAGGCGCTGGTAGGTGGCTCCTGCATTTTTAAGTCCGAAGGGCATCACTTTGTAGCAGTACAAACCCCGGTCGGTGATGAAACTAGTGTGGTCTTGGTCGGGAGCATGCATAGGAATTTGGTTATATCCTGAGTATGCATCCATAAAAGACAGGAGTTCGTGCCCGGCTGTGCTGTCTACAAGTTGGTCGATTCTGGGAAGCGGGAAGCAATCCTTTGGGCAGGCGTCATTTAGGTTGGAGAAGTCAATGCAGGTCCGCCACTTCCCATTAGCCTTCTTTACTAGTACCGGGTTGGCGATCCATTCTGGGTAAATAGCTTCTCGTATGAAGTCATTGGCGAGTAGATTCTTTACTTCTTCATCGAGGGCTGCTGATCGCTCTGCCCCCATACTTCTCTTTTTTTGTTTTACAGGCGCCTTGGTAGGATCAATGTTTAGTGCGTGGCATACTATGTCGGGGGAGATTCCGGTCATGTCAGCGTGTGACCAAGCGAATACATCCAAGTTGTGGCGGAGAAAATCAATGAGTTGTTCCTTCAATTCAGCTTTCAGCTGCGACCCAATTTTCAGTAGCCTACTTGAGTCGTGCTTGTCTACAGATATAAACTCCATAGCCTCTGCAGGCTCGGCGGTGGCCTCCTCCTCTTTGTCCCTAGGGTCTAATTCATTGAAAGGGTCGCTGGTGTACCGAAGAGGAGGGGCTCTCTTTAGTTGCTATGCTTCAAGGCGTTTTGTGCAGAGGGCAATCTCTACACCTTTCCCTTTATCTCTCCTGTGGTTATTGCGAAGTTCAGTTACATAGCAGTCTCGTGCAATATCTTGGTCTCCTTCCACTTCCCCTACCCCATTGTCTGTTGGAAATTTCATTTTCAGGCACCACGGGGCTAGGACAATCTGGAAGTCAGATAAAGCTGGTCTTCCTAGGAAGGCATTGTAGGCCGAATGGTTTTCTATCAACACAAACATCTGTTTCCTTACAACGGAGCGGGGATGGCTTCCAATTTCAACGAAGAGGTCCAGCTGCCCGATGGGCATTTTCGCATCTCCAGTGAAACCGTGTAGCGGTTTACCGCAGGGAGATACGTCCTTCATTGACAACCTCATTTTGTCGAATGCGTGTTTGAACAGAATATTTACAGAGCTTCCAGTGTCTACCAGGATTCGGTAAACTTCGGCGGGACCGAGTCGGGCAGAGATAACCATGGGATCCATGTGAGGGTACTGTCTTCCTTCTAGGTCGCGTTTACTGAATGTGATGTTATCACTTTCTTTCCGCTTTGGGTGACGCTCTTCTATAACCGTATTGACACAGTCTCTATGGTCTCTGAGCGACTTCCCATATCTTTCCATCCCTTTCCAACTTCTGTCTGCGATGTGTGGACCTCCTGAGATGGTATGGACCACTATCTTCTCTTGACTAGAGCTACTAGCGTTGCGGTCGCCTCTGCCGGTCCCTGGTGAGGGTAGCCTCGGGTTTTCATTGGCAGGAGCTGGAGTCCTGTCTTGACTTTTTATATAGCGCTCCAGTTTCTTTCTTCTGATGTGTTCCTCAATCAGATCCCGGAGATGATGGCATTCGTTGGTATCATGTCCGTGGGATTTGTGGAAGCGGCAGAATTTTCCAGATTTCTGTGCGCTATCTGATTCCTTCTTGTATGGTGGGCGTTTGTATCTAACTTCGCCTTGGGTGGCAAGGAAGATGTTCTCGACGGTCTCGTTCAAAGGGGTGTAAGAGTCGAATCTCGGTCCCGGCCGATATAGGCGTTTCTCTACTTTCTTGCCCCCAGCATTGTCTCTGGAATCATTTCTTCGAACGTCCCTTGCCACAGCAGGGGCGTTGCCATGGGTCGTCTTACTTTGCTGTCCTGACTGCCCCTCAATGGCGGCATCCTCAAGCCTCATGTATTTCCCGGCTTCATGGAAGAAATCGGGTAAAGTAGCTGGTTTTTCTTTCGTCAATCTCCTAGCAAATTTAGTGTCCGGATGCACCCCACTGCAGAGGGCCATTAGGATAAGCTTCTCATCGGCATCTTGAACTGCGGCTGCTGCGGCGTTGAATCTGGTTAGGTATTGCTGCAGCTTTTCTCCAGGTTTCTGTTTGACGCTGGATAAGGAATAAGCGTCCTTAGGTTGCTCCACATGAATGCGGAACTGGCTGATGAATTTTTCTTTCAACATTTCCCATGAGCTGATGGATCCTTGGGGTAGATGACAGAACCAGGAGGTAGCAAGATCTGCTAAGAAGAGCGGGAAGCATTTGCACAGCACCCCCTCTGTTGCTCCACTCATGAGCATATGCTGCGTGTACCTCTGTAAGTGTACAATGGGATCGGAGGTTCCTTTGTAGGGTTCCATTGTTGGCATCTTCCATTCTCGGGGGGTGATAGCAATTTCGATATTGCGGGCGAAAGGGCTGGTTACCCTAGCGCCTATCCCTCGGTCTCTTTGCTCCCGTTGGACACATTCTCTGAATAAGCGTGCCATCCTTTCATCAGAATTTGGAGCGGACAGAAATGAGTTTGATTCCGTTCTGTGGGGTTGATTCCGACCAGACAACCTGTAGGGATGGTATCGTCTATCATTCCTCATATTTTCCAGTGGCTGCCTTTGATCTTCTGGGAGCATGCTTGGATCAGCTACAGTTGGCCCTTGCCTTGATCTTCCCCTGTTGGGTTCTGATCTAAGCACTTCCTCGGGTCCAACTTCGGGCTGAACTCTAGCTCGGCCCCGTTCACTGGTGTTTCTGTGGTTAGGCAGCATGACAGGCTCAGCTGCAGTTGACCTCCGCCCGGTACCTTCCCCGTTGGGTTCGGCACCAAACGTTTCCTCAGGCCTAACTTCGGGCTGAGCTCGGTCTCGGCTCCTACCACGGCTACTCCTGCCGTTAGCTCCTTCGAAGAAGGAAGATCTTTGCTGTCTCTGAGATCCTCCAGATTGGGACTCGCCCCATGATTCAGTGTTGCGGTTGGATTCTTCAGCGTCCCTCAAGCGTGACATGAGATGGTCCACCAAGGCTTCCTGCTGGGACGTGAAGCGGTTAGTTACTTCAACAACAACTCTGTCCAAATCTGCCCTAGTAATTGCTGCAGGCGGTTCTGTGGCAGGAGTGGCTGGGTTAGCCTGTCCTTCATTTGTTGCCGTTGCTGGAGGAGGACGATTCACTTGATTCGCGGCAGCTGGATCAGGAAGGCTGCTGGATGCGATGTTTTTTCCTTTGTTAACATCTTTTCTCTGTTTGGGAGGCATGTTTTCCAAGTGGCGGACGATGCTGATAGGAAAACTTGTTAAGCGGATGAAGCTGAAGCTTCGAGCTTCTAGTTCTTAGTGAAAGCACCAAAAATGTTTGCACAAAAAATGGACAAACACCTCAAAGTTGTATGATTTAGTAGATCTTATGTTGTTCTTAGTGGTTTTGGAGGTTTATGCAAATATATGAAAAACAGGGGCTAAACTGTAAAAAGACACGCGGATTTATAGTGGTTCAGCCAGAATGTGCCTACGTCCACTTTATATGTTATTTCTCTTTTTTCTTTTTGTGATTACAAGTACAAAGCTTTGATACAAGTAAAAGAAAGTTGTTTGAAAGTTCCTTCCGTGCTTGAGCTCTCAAACTTGTCCCCATTGTTGTACCCCTGCCCCTCTATTTATAGAGTGAGGCTGGGGGCAGGGGTCTTGGAGGTATATAGCTGTTGGCAGGCCTGGGCTGACGCAATCTGGCCTGGCAGTATCTTGGTCCGACAGCACTTGGTTCGGTAGTGGGTGCATAACCTGGTTCGGCTGTGAATGGATCGGTGGTAGATGGTTGGTTCGGCGTCACTTGGATCGGTGGTGGATGTTTGGTTCGGCGTCACTGGGATCGGTGGTAGATGGTTGGTTCGGCGTCACTTGGATCGGTGGTGGATGTTTGGTCCGGCGTCACTGGGATCGGTGGTAGATGGTTGGTTCGGCGTCACTTGGATCGGTGGTGGATGTTTGGTCCGGCGTTACTTGGATCGGCAGAGAGGAGAGGTTTGATGGGGTGTTGGAAGTGGAGGTTGGTTCAGTAGTGGCTTTAATAATCTGCCCAACAAGGCGCAAGATGCCTATGAGACGCCGGCCGTAACATTCACGCCGGATGGAGCCCAACCTGGCACCCCCTATCCAAACTCCGGACTTATCCACAATGGTCAGGCAGCTGATAAGGGAGAACCAGGACTTGACTAACGATGATTGGGGAGTCTCTAGGAGTCATACTTCGGTTACCATTAACAATTTATAGGCCGAATATCCCTAGAGGTTTAACATGCCTACAATGCCTACTTACGAAGGGAAGATTGACCCCCGGCAGCACATCATGAGGTACGAATGGTTAATGGACTCGGCTAGAGCAAATGTGCTACCAAATGCAGATGCTTTCCTATAACTTTGTTTGGGATTGCTACAATGTGGTTCAAAAGATTACCCCCGCGATCAATCTCGAGATTTGACGAGCTGGCTACGAGATTCGTAGAGCAGTTCCGGATTCACGCCACTCCAAAGATGTGATGTCTCTATCCGGTGTAATCCAGGCTCCGGGGGAATCTCTGAAGGACTACTTGCAGAGATTTCCTGTTGCTGCTACTGAGGTTAGTAATCCAAATGACCATGCCATACTTATGGCTGTGACAAGGGGGGTTGACCCCGAATCCGATTTCAGTGATTGGCTAGCTGGAAAATCGCCGGCCACGCTAGAGCATTTCTACGCAAAGGAAAACCAGTTCATGAGAAAAGAGAAGGCTAGATTGTCCAGAAGGAGCACTGCTACATGACCAAGCAGGGAAGCGGTACAAAGCAACATTACGGTAAAGCAATCCAGTGAGAGTTCTGGAAAGGTTCAGGTCAACGTCCAAAACAAGCCAGGTCAACAAAAAGGGGCAGAGAAGGAAATTCTGATCGGAAGAGGGAGCCCGGAAAGTGGAGGCCACGAATTCCTACTTATAACAACTATACACCCTTGAATGCCTCTTTAGAAAACATCTACATATCCACCTGTAACAATTTCCAGTATAGGAAGCCGCGTCCGAAGGAATCAAGCAAGGAACAGAAGTAAGCCAGGAAGTACTGTCTGTTTCACGAGTCCTACGGGCACAACACTGATGAGTGTAGACACCTCCATGATGCCATCAAGAAATTAATTCGCCAGAAAAAGTTGCAGCAGTTTGTCAAGGATCAACAAGATGGCGGGCAAGGAACGTCTGATCCCAATCGAGGACAAGCTCCACGCCGGTTCGAGGGGCCCGATCAGACCAACGAAAGGTTGGTAATAAACACGATAGTTGGTGGACCGCATCCCGCGGATAGGAGTTGGCAGGAAATGGAGCGTTATGCCAGTTCGATGAGGCATGTGGACTTTGAATGTTGTTCGAACACGGAGGATGGAACTCCGACAAAGCAGCAACGTACAATGGCGAACGATATAGTGTTCAAAAGTAGAGATGCCGATAAAGTGGAGGATCATACTATTGATCTGATGGTTATCTCTGTTATGATTGGACCTGCGCTGGTGAGAAGGATGTTGATCGATTGTGGAAATTTTGTGAACATCATCTTTAAAAAGGCCTATGATCAAATGAGGATGGAGGCTAAGGATTTGAAACCATCTAAAGCTCGTATACATGGTTTCAACGGTGTGGGTACTAAAGTGGTAGGTTATGTCGAGTTACCGGTTGACTTAGGAGAAGGTGAATGTAGGAGGGTGCAGATCCTACCATTCATTGCCTTGGATGTTGATTCGCCATATAATGTTTTTCTGGGCCAACTGGCCCTGGCTGAGTTTAAGCCAGCTCTTGCCCCATGGTGCTTGACTTTAAAATTTCCCACAGATAATAGAGTAGGTTTTGTGCATAGCGATTAGGCGACTGGCCGTGCTTGTTATGTGGCTGAGTTGAGAGAAGCCCAGCAGAAGGAAAAAGGAAAGGGTGTGGACAAGTCTGTCCGCATCCAAGTTACTCAAGATTGAAAAATAGCGCCTAAGCCTTAGTTGGGCACCACAGTCGGTTCTATAGAGATATAGTTCTGAGGGATGATGAGGAGGAACCCACGAAGGCCAAGGCAGCACCGGTTGAACTGACGATTGATATCATAGTTAGCCACGGTGATCCATCACGAGTGTTGAAGATCAGATCACAACTCAGCCCTTCGATGATTAGGGAACTTACTGATTTTCTCCAAGCGAATCTTGATGTATTCACTTGGACTCATTCTGACATGTGTGGGATCTCACCAGCCATCGCGATCCACACATTGAATATTGATCCGAAGTATATCCCTGTGAAGCAGAAGAGACGAGGTATGGACCCAAAGAGGTCCATAGCTCTTAAAGAGGAGGTGGATAAACTTAAAGCCAACGGGTTTATTCACGACACCCTCATCTCGAATGGATATCTAACCCAGTGCTAGTGAAGAAGGCAAATGGGAAATGGAGAGCGTGTATTGACTATTCGGATTTGAACAAGACGTGCCCTAAGGATAGTTTTCCCCTGCCTAGAATTGATCAGTTAGTTGATTCGACCGTAGGGCATGAATTGTTGTCATTTATGGATGCGTACTCGGGGTACAACCAGATCCCGATGCATATCCCAAATCAGGAGCATGGCAGTTTTGTCATGGACGTTGGACTATACTATTATGTAGTAATGTCGTTCGAATTAAAGAACGCAGGAGCTACCTATCAGCGTTTGGTTAATCGTATGTTCAAAGATCGGATTGGGAGGAAAATGGAAGTCTAAGTGGATGATATGCTCGTGAAGTCACGACAATCAAACGACCACATTCAAGACTTACCAGAGATGTTCAATATCCTCCGTTTTTATAACATGAAAATCAACCCTTTGAAGTGCTCATTCGATGTTGCCTTAGGGAAGTTCCAGGGCTTTATTGTCAATGCGCGAGGAATCAAAGTGAATCTTGAGAAGATCGAAGCCATTCGGGATATACAAGCACTTAAAACATTAAGCAAGCGCAGAGCCTGAACGGGAAGGTCGCTGCCCTGAGTCGTTTTAGTTCTAGGGCGACCGATAAATGCATTCCTTTCTTCGATTTGATAAGGAAGGGGAAGAGGAATTTCGAGTGGATGCAAAACTGTGAAGGCGCGTTCCAAGCTTTGGTGAGTCATTTGGAGAGACCCCATGTTTTTATCAAAGCTGGTAGATCATGAGGAGTTGTACATTTACTTGGTAGTATCGCCACGTGCCATAAGTGCCGCACTGATTCGTGAGGATAACCAGATCCAGAGACCGGTGTACTATGTCAATAAACGGTTGACGGGGCAGAGAGAAACTACTTGAAGATAGAGAAATTGGCGTATTGCTTGGTTATCGCGTCGCGCAAACTTCGCCCGTATTTCCAAGCACATCCAATCAACGTCTATGAAAGTGATTGTGCTATAGGATCAAGTAATATGGAATATAATAAATAACTAGTGCAGAAAATAATAGCAGTAAAGTAAAATGACACCAGGAATTTTTATACTGGTTCGAACTCCCGTTCTATGTCCAGTCCCAGACTCCTTTTGGAATTAAAGCTAGCAACCCTCTCTTAACCTGGAGGAACAGGTATTACACCGCTTGAGCAACCGAACAGGACTTGACCGCCTGAGCAACAGAACATGACTTGACCGCCTGAGCAAGCGAAAATAACTTTCTTACAAACTGGATTAACTTGACTTTGTGTGTTCTGAATAACACAGATTTGTCACTTATAGTACACCCTTCCTATAATCTTTTCCTTAAGAATGATGTGTATAATTGTGTGTGTTTGAAGAATAGAAAGATTAAAATTGCTTATAGAATATGGAAGTGGAATTGTAAGAATGATTGTATAGAATTTTGTAAGCGGTAGATTAAGAAAGCTATGCACTATAGATCAAGAAAGATAAGAAAATTCGGTGAATTGATCATTGAAACATGAGTGCTTTTATAGTGCATGATGAGTTACAACTTCTGGAAAAATCTCTTTGTGAAAAGCTAATGGATGCAACACTTCAGAAAGAGGATAACCTTTGGGATGGAGAAGTGTCTATTCATGTTTTTGACTGTTGCAGGATTCAATCGACTGAATGTGAATGGCCAGTCGACTGAATTCAAAAAAGTGCACAAGTTACATGCACAGACTCAGTCGACTGACCAGGTGTGTTCAGTCGACTGGTCCGTGTTATATATTAAAATTTATATACTGACTCAGTCGACTGACCAAGTGTGTTCAGTCGACTGAATAGTGCATTTCAGTGCAGTGATAAATTTTTGTGTGTGCATATGAATTCGAAAAGTATATAATTTTGAATGTAGTTTTATATGAATATAGATGAATGTGAATAATAATTCTTGAGGAAAGGTTTTAACAAAGCACTAGATTAGACTCTATATATACACTTAATGACTCTTATTAAAATATATATAACTATACGAACCATGTTTTGAGTCGTTGAGTTCGGATGTTATCGTAGTCGTAGATTCGTGAATTGTTGTGTCATGACAGGTCTTACAACGACCTGAGATGTCCGGGAGGCTGCTTAAGTGAAACATTAAGCTCAGTCAGCTCGACATCGTATATCTACCCTGAAGGGCTATCCACGGACAAGCACTGGCCGACTTTATAGTGGAGTTTACCATGCAGGATGAGCCCCTAGATAGCAGTGTAATCCTTACTGTATGATGGAAGCTATATACTGATGAAGCATCCGATGATCACTGTTCCAGCGTAGGCATCGTACTTGTAACCCCTGAGAACCGATTAATTTGCTATGCTCTGAAGCTTGATTTCCCCGCTACGAACAACGAAGCCGAGTATGAGGCATTAATTACTAGACTTAAGCTTGATAGAGAGCTCAAGGTGAAATCTATCAAAATCTTTTGCAACTCACAACTGGTGGTGTACCAAATTAGGGGGGACTACCAGGCAAAGGGACAACAGCTTGCCCCGTATCTTACCCGAGTTTGAGAGTTGTTGACAGATATGGAATACTATGACATTTCGCATATCCCGCGTGAGCAGAATGGGGAAACTGACTCCTTGGCAAAGTTCGCAAGCACCGGCGATGCTTAACATATGGGCTTGGTTCCGGTCGAGACCCTACATACCCCAAGTATAAATGCGATGGAAGTTGATCATGTACTGGAGATAGAGCCCGAAAAGGAGTCATGGATGTCCCCATTTAAAGAGTTCTTGTTGCATGAAGTCTTGCTTGAGAAAAAAACGAAAAGCGACAAGTCCTTCATAAAGCCTCACGGTATATTATACAAGATTGGATTATGTATCGAAATGGATTCTCAGTTCCCTTGCTCAGGTGTATTGCCCATGATGAGATAAAATGGGTCTTTAAAGAGGTTCATGAAGGAGAGTGTGGCGACCATCCTAGGGGGAAAATGTTAGCTAAAAAGATACTCTGTTATGGGTACTACTGGAGGACCGTGAATCAGGGTGCTGCAGATCATGTGAGATGATGTGACAAATGCCAGATATATGCAAAAGTCCCAAGAGCACCGCCGATAAAAATCACGCAAATGGTTAGTCCATGGTTGTTTGCGGTATGGGGAATTGATATTGTCGGCTCATTGTCGATTTCCAAACGTGGTGCGAGATATGCAATTGTCGTGGTTGACTACTTCACCAAGTGGGATGAAGCAGAGCCATTAGCTAGGATCACAACCAATAAAGTCATTAACTTTGTTGGTCGAAACATTGTATGTCGTTTCGGTCTTCCACGAACTAGTGTAATAGATAATGGAACTCAATTTAATAGTGTTGAGTTCAAGGAGTTCTGTTGAAGGTATTGTATTGAGAAAATATTTGCTGTAGTCGCTCATCCTCAGGCGAATGGACAGGTTAAAGCTGTAAACAAGATTATAAAGTCCATCTTGAAAAAGCATTTGGAAAAGGCTATAGGCAAGTGGGTGGACGAACTTCCTACGACGCTCTGGGCCTACAGGACCACTCATAAGTCTACAACTGGCCAGACTCCGTTCGCCCTAGCTTACGGAGCCGAAGTAGTCATTCCCGTGGAACTCGAAGTCCCTTCCCATCGGGTGACTTACTACGATCCTAGAACAAATCAAGATCTCTTATTGGAGGCATTAGACTTTATTAATGAAAAGCGTGAGGAAGCCGATTTGAGAGCAGCTGCACATCGACATCGGGTCGCCCGGTACTGTAATACTAAAGTCCGATCGAGAACTTTTGAAGTGCGGACCTTGTCCTGAAACGAACCTTTCCAATCCCATCGCACATGGACCCGACATGGGAAGGGCCATACATAATTGAACAGAAGCTTGGAGAAGGAACTTTCAATCTAGCGACTATTGATGGCGTAACGCTTCCAAGAGCATGGAATAGCGAGCATTTACAACGCTATTTCGTAGAATTTGTTTTCAATATTTGCTTTGGCATTTGATTTTTTGATGTGTAATAATGCAAGTTATTCTGTCCTTATTTTTGTGATGAATAAAAGCTTGAAGCTCCCTTTGCGTAAATTACTATTATTGCATGTTATGTTAAATATGTGTTGAAACTGATTGATATCGACGTATGCAATGTATGGACAAATGTGTAATGAAAAAATTCTCTAAGTCCCCGGAGTGCGGATTAAAGTACTCTGAGTCCCCGGAGCGCAGACTAGAGTTTAAACGACTTGAAAAAATCTCTAAGTCCCCGGAGTGCGGATTAGAGTACTCTGAGTCCTCAGAGCGTGGACTAGAGTCTAAACGACTTGAAAAAATCTCTATGTCCCTGGAGCGCGGATTAGAGTACTCTGAGTCCCCGGAGCATGGACTAGAGTCTAAACGACTTAAAAAAATATCTAAATCCCCGGAGTGCAGATTAGAGTACTCTGAGTCCCCGGAGTGCAGACTAGAGTCTAAACGACTTGAAAAAATCTCTAAGTCCCCAAAGTGCGGATTAGAGTACTCTGAGTCCCCGTAGTGCGGACTAGAGTCTAAACTACTTGTAAAAATCTCTAAGTCCCCGTAGTGTGGATTAGAGTACTCTGAGTCCCCGGAGTGCAGAGTAGAGTCTAAATGACTTGAATAAACCTCTAAGTCCCCGGAGTACGGATTAGAGTACTCTGAGTCCCCAAAGCGCGGACTAGAGTCTAAACGACTTGAAAAAATCTCTAAGTCCCTGGAGTACGGATTAGAGTACTCTGAGTCCCCGGAGCGCGGACTAGAGTCTAAATGACTTGAAAAAATCTCTAAATCCCTAGAGTGCGGATTAGAGTACTTTGAGTCCCCGGAGTGCAGATTAGAGTACTTTGAGTCCCCGAAGTGCGGACTAGAGTCTAACCGACTTGAAAAAATCACTAAGTCCCCGAAGTGCAGATTAGAGTACTTCGAGTCCTCGGAGTGCGGACTAGAGTCTAAACGACTTGAAAAAATCTCTAAGTCCCCGGAGCACGGATTAGAGTACTCTGAGTCCCTGGAGTGCGGACTAGAGTCTAGACGACTTGAAAAATCTCTAAGTCCACGGAGTGCGGATTAGAGTACTCCGAGTCCCTAGAGCGCGGACTAGAGTCTAAAGACTTGAAAAAAGCTCTAAGTCCCCGGAGTGCAGATTAGAGTACTCTGAGTCCTCGAATCGTGGACTAGAGTCTAAATGACTTGAAAAAAATCTCTAAATCCCAAAGTGTAAATTAGAGTACCCTGAGTCCCCGGAGTGCGGACTAGAGTCTAAACGACTTGAAAAAATCTCCAAGTCCCCGCAATGCAGATTAGAGTACTCTGAGTCCGTGGAGTGCGGACTAGAGTCTAAACGACTTGAAAAAATCTCTAAGTCCCCAGAGTGCAGACTAGAGTACTCTGAGTCCCCGGAGTGTGGACTAGAGTCTAAATGACTTGAAAAAATCCCTAAGTCCCTGGAGTGTGGATCTGAATA
This sequence comes from Allium fistulosum, assembly GCA_030737815.1. Lineage (NCBI taxonomy): Eukaryota > Viridiplantae > Streptophyta > Magnoliopsida > Asparagales > Amaryllidaceae > Allium > Allium fistulosum. The sequence goes on from CM060905.1 coordinate 460,530,930, forward strand.
CTTTGAGTCCTAGGAGCGCGGACTACAGTATAAACAACTCAATAAAAGACCAAGTCCCCGATCGTGGACTAAATCATAAACGATATAAAAAAAGAAATTTCTAAGTCCATGAGGCGGGCTAAAAAATTCTAAGTATCCAAACCGGCGAATAGACAAGAGAACTTTCCACCATTCACTATCCCACGAACTCCGGTCTAAGAGCGACGGAAGATGCTCAGACTATTAGTGACGGAATACGACCATTGGTTATGATTCCGGCTTCGTATCGTTGGTAACTTCTAATGGAGTCTGCAGAGGAGCTCTGAGATTAAGATAATAAATTATCAACGGAACTTGGAAAAATTATCACAAGCACTTGGAACGAAAAAGTTACTCTGCTAGTGAAATAATAATTCACTCGATGATTGGCTAAGGAACAAATTTTATTTACAATTCCAAAAAATTCCTTAAAACCCATCCGAAGGTTCGGGGGCCACGCCCGTGCATGTGCTAGCAAAAAGAAAAAGAAAGAGGAAAAAACAACAATGCAAGTCTAATTTATTTGGACTAAGCAAAATATTACAAGACTCCGACTATTTCTTTGACTTCCTCTCCTTCTTCGGCTTTTCAGGGGTCAATTCGGTCGAACATCTTTTTCGATACCCTTTGCTGCCTTGTGTAGAAGTACTTGAGGAAGGAGGAGGAACCGCAATGGGAGTGGACCCACCAGGAGGGATTATTTGTAAAGCCTACGAAGAGGATCATCAACCTCCACCACATCGGGCTCACCCTTAACTTCGAGCTTCGATTTCTCCTCCTTTTCAATTTTCTCCTTAGGGATGAACTCAGCAGTGTGCTCAAAAGCACCTGTAATTATAACATCATTCTCCTCCGTAGGTGATGGGTCTTCAAGTTTGTCCTCATCAAGCGCCCCAATCACCTGAGCATCGGGCCCTGGGATATCTGTGGCGGTCGGAGCCTAGGCAACTTGTCCTTCCTGCTCCATGGCGACTTCGCTTCTAGGGTTGACTTAGGACCAGTATGACCTACAGAGTTTCATTAAAAGAAAATGTTAGACTACAACTGTTGTTTATCGAGAACAACAACTTTTAGATTAAAAAGGGCTCGATCTGGTACCAGCATCTGGTTGACTCTCGGTAGTCATTGAAGTACTCCCTTCGATGATAGGAGACAACATATGTGGGCCAAGTCCGGGTTTATCTAGATCATAACCGACGTTCTCCTCCGTGGGATGAGAAGATGACATTCCAGCCAGCTGTGTATGAGGAGAAGGACCCTTAGGTTCGGTTCTAAGAGACCCTGCAACATCTTCTTTCTCTTGGATCGGTGCAGGGGTCTTGCCAAATTGGAGTTTAGTGGCAGCTAAGTCAGATGGCTCATTTCCTCGGAGCGCTTCCTGCACAAGTGCCCTCTCATTAAGCTTTGCCACTCCCAATTCCTCTTTCTTGATCCTTGTGACGATCTCCCAAGCTTCGGCAAGCGACTCAAGATAGCCCTCGCCTAGAAAAGTCAAGTCGCGGTGAAGGAGGACTTGTGCATTGAACTCGGCGATGAGTGGATCAAATAAGCACTTGATTTCCTCCCTACCGAACTTAGTCGCTGCCTCGATTCAGGAGTTGGCTTTCGCAAGCACTGCTCTCTTTCCCTCTTCGCGAGCGGCTTCTTTCAACGCTTCAATTTGGGAGAGTTGCTCGTCGAGCGTCGTTTTCAGTTTTCTCGATTCGACGATTTCCTCGCAATACCTTTGTGACTCCTCTTGCGCCTCGACTTTCTCCTCCCTCTCCTTGGATAGCGGTTTTTCTAACTCCTCCATGTGGCAAGCTAAAATGTCTTTCTCCTTTTGTAAGGAGTCCTTTTCCAAAGCCAAGGTGCCACTGCATTGGAGTGCATCATTCAGTTCTTTCTTATGAGAAGCCTCTAGGCGATTAATTGCTTCCGCCGTCTCCTTTGCATTCTTCTTCGCCTTATCAAGTTGAGCTTTGAATGTGAGCAGCTCAGTATCTTGATACTTAATAATGTCTTTATCGTGGATGGCCTCCAGCTTAAAGCAATCAATCTCATGTTGACATTCAATAGAAACCTCGAAGACCTTTTCGACTAAATGAATGAATGCTTCATGTTGTACATACACATCATTCACCCACGCTAGTGAGCTCTCTTTGGTAGTTCCAGGGATAAGGTGTATAGCAAGAGGAAATTGAGCCCATCAAAACAAATCTTTGGAAAGGTAGCTTTAAGCTCATCTAGTTTCTCCACCGTAGTCGGATTGTGTGAAGGAACCGGGGGAATTTGTTCAAATGTGACCAACGTTTGTTTACGATGCTCACGAGATTGCCTGGTGCTTGATGATTCGGAATGTTGGTTACGAGGAGCATCATATTGAGAGCCTCGGTGTGTAGACTTATCTCCACTGCGTGTAGAAGGGTTAGTTGGGTCACTCTGGCGCGAAGCGTGTGTTTGGGGATTCCTTCTGGATGATGAAGATGATTCTCGGGAATGATAATCTTTTCCTTGTCCTTTGTCTTTGTCTCGGCGTCTTCCAGAATCGAAATCCCGACTCGAACGATGGAAGATGGAAGAGCCATGAAGGCGATCGAAAGCGTTCGAATAAGACATTTCACCTATAAAAGAACCAAGCAAGAACATATTAGTAGTTGTTATGTCAAGAGTTAAGTGTAAGTGAATGATGGGGTGCAAGTGCTTGTGTGTGTCCCAGTGTATCCCCCAACGGACCAGTAATGTTTGCTTTACTCATAGGAGTTCCTTCTCCTTGGTTGCAAGGCTGCCTGCCTTTGCCGCTTCTTGCGGGAGAGTTAAGCCCTTCAATGCCAGGGGTGGTAGAGTCATAATTCAACAAATCACACGGGATAAAGATGCCAGAAAGTCCCTTCAACGCACTCTCCATTTGTTGAGAAGACGAACCCTTTTCGACAGGAGTTATAAATAATTTTAGGGACTCACCGGTTTTCTTTTTCTTAATCCTATACGCCGGACTTTTTCCCTTTTTCGGAGGAGGTTGCGATTGGCTTGTATGCGGCGCATCGGCTGCCGGCGATTGTCCAAGGCCTGCATCTTCGTTTTTTGGCCCTGCGTCTTCTGCTTTCTTTATCTCCCCTTCTTCGGTGCCTTCTTGAATTCCCTTGGTAGAGGCACCACGGGGTCATTCAGTTCTCTCCTTTTCTCGGCGATAACCTTTGGGATCGCTCTACTCCCTGAGAGACCGATTTTGTGGTCGTCCTCTAATAGCGCGAATAGCGAGAGGAGTTCATCAGTGATGAGGAGTTTGATCTCTCTATCCTCCACCGGAGTAGCATGGATCGCCGCAACTGCCCTGAAATATCTAATGCCTTCGGGCCGAGAGCGAGCACTTGAAAGAGTTGAAAGAATTCGTACGATTAAGAAAAGAAGATGTGATTTGAATTCTTGAATTAAGGGTAAAGGCGGGGATGGTACTTACGTCCTTCCAACCACCTTCTTGCGAAGCCAAGAGGACATCGCATGTTGAACCATTCTTGCGTGAACAGGGAGAGCTTATTCCATGCACCCATTAAGACTTGACATGTAGGCATGGGCTCGAGAAAGATGTATGAAGGATTGTCGGTTCGTCTTTTGAAATTATAAATGTACCGGATGTCCTCGGGAGTTGGCAGATGAAATAGGATATCCGTGAAAAGAAGGAAAGTGCCATGGATGAAGGCGTAGCTGTTGGGGTGCAATTGAGTGGGAGCGATTCCCATATACTTCAGCACTTCACGAGTGAAGAGTTGAAAGGTGGCACACACCCGGCCCAGCACATAAACTTATTGCATGCGGTATATCCAGCTGGGGACAAATGAGGCCTATCTTGCCTTGATGGAACCAGGACATCTTTGAAAGGAATCCTATGGATAGAGCACAATCGATGAAGAGAAGCTTCGCTGATTTTTGAAGCCTGTGAATCAGCTGGATTATTCAAGACGATGGCATCTTGCACAACATCAGGAGCTGGGCCTATAACCTCTGCAGAAAGAGTCGAAATATCGGAAAAAATGTCTGCCTGCAGATCGAATGTCTCTACTTTATCTCTTCGCTGGCTTGGCGCTGGCTTGTCAGACAAAGTAGCAGAGCTCGATTTCATATCTGATTTAGAAGACATCGCGGGAGAACGCTTTGTATAACTCGATATCTGTGTCGACTATACTCAATAGACAATCAACATTAGAAATAATAACCCATCCCCCCGTGTTGTGTGTGAACTAGTGCAATGCGGTGTGAAATGAATGCGAACATTTTAAAAATCAGAAAAGCGAAACTAAAATGTCGAAGCTTAGAAATTTCGTCCGAAGATACCGTCATCGCTGACCATCTCGGACAACGTGAAAGGTGATCGACGATAAAAGCTTTGGGGTCCGATGTTGACATTTAGAATTGTGAAGTCCGTTGTTTGAGTATGTTGGGCTAGTTTTATACTTAACTCGTGCTGAGTGGATTAGGGATTTGTTTGTTCAAGCTTAAGTTCATTGGTCCGTGTTGTTGTTAGTCACTTTATGCTTGGACAGGACAGTATGCAGTCATATGTTTGAACAACACGGTTAGGATGATTTTAATTAGTCAACACCGACCCCATGATTTTTGTCGGTCCCATGTCCTAAACCCATAGCCGATTCCTTTCTCCAGCCTCTATACCGATCCCTCCTTTCCTAGAATATGCCAACCCCTTTTTTCTCTAACTCCCATGCCTAAAGAAAAATGCCGACCCGCTTTCGCTCTAATCCCTATACCAATCCATCCTAAAATCCCAGTGTACCCTGAACCCTTGTTTAAGATAATATGCACTGATCCTTAAACCTACACCAACCCCATCTCCTACGTTTCCTACACCGAACCCTCACCTACACTCAAGCCTATGCCGAGTTCACTTCAGCCGACACCATCACATCCGAACCCTCTTTTCCCTCCTTCTTCACCTTTCCTTTCCTCCTATTCCGTCATTTCCTTTTCTTCTCCTGGAACCCATCTACTTGCCCCTAAATGGCATACGAATTCGCCCAAACTCAAAGATTACAACCAACAACGCAAATAAAAGGAGGATTCGTACCTATACGATTGTTTCGAGTCAAGAAGGGCGAGCGTTTGGGTTTCTGGATTAAGGATTAACAGGAAGCGATTATAGGGAGGGAGCTCGAATTCGCGTTCGGTTTTAAGATTGGAATGTGAGCTTTTTTCTGTGGCAACAGTGGTTTGGTAGAAGGAGGACTTAAAGGCCTAAGGAGAGAATAAAACTTAGAAAAGTAAAGTAAAAGAGAGGAAAGGAAAAGAGTGGGCGTTTATATAGGATATGTGGGAACATGAACCGGCCACTCCAAGTGACTCGGTCGTAGGCTGAAAAAGGGGTCGGTCTTGAGTTTTACCGACCCCTACCTGAGCATGGTAACTAGGGGTCGGCACACAAAGATGCCGATCCCTCAAAAAAATAAAAAATATGTATATAGAAATAAAATATAAAAAAAAGGAAGAGAGAAAAGCAACATGTTTGGTAAGCAACGAAAGAGAAGGGGGAGGATGTGCTTGAGATAATAGGAGGATCAAATGGCAACAACAAATGTTTGGAGAATCAAAATGGCAACCGAAATCATAAGGGCCAGGATACCGTAGAAATATATGTATAGGCATGCACAAAAGAAGCTAATCAATTCGAACTTTTAAAAGGTTAAATCAGAAAGAAGCCTAGAAACTCCATACGACCAAATCTATGAATTTGATGGAACGAGACTTCAGACCTGCTTCATCGAATGGTGATGAGAGAACAATAATCAACCAGTGACTTGGATTGAACTATTTTTAAGAACCTGGTTTTCTCCGATTCAAAGCACGTCATGTTACTCACAGGATGTACTTTGGGGGGCAAGTGTTACCCGGTATCATGGCCTGACTACGTGAGGTTGATCATGAGGCCAAAATTCGACTATTGATGGGAATGATGATCATGAGGCAGTATTCGCATGACCAGAGTATGATGTTTGAACAACTATATCCAGCCCAAACTAAATAAAATTGACAGATGGATAGCACTGGATGTCGGAGTCTTAGAAGTTAGTTTGGTTGGTTTGGGAACCGGAGTGGATAATTAGGTCAATTCAATGAAACTCAGAGGGGTCGGCAAAATGATAGCTCGGGTCGGCAAAGAATGAGGAATAATTCAGGTCGGCATTAATGTTTGATAAGTTGAAGTTAATATGGTGGGCTCGGCATAAGCATGGAATAACTCGGGTCGGTATAGTATTAGGTCGGAATAGCAAGTGAAATGTAGGCCGGGTCGGCATGGAGCATATGATGGACCGGGTCGGCAAAAGGTATAGTAGATCTCGGGTCGGCAAAGGATATGGTAGAGCTCAGGTCGGCATAGAGTATAAAGACCATCGGGTCGGCATGGTGTGTTATATCCATCCAGTTGGCATAGTGTATAAAGTGTATTGGATCGATGTTCCAAGATGGGTCGGAATACCTGAAGGACTTGGCAAAGTATGTGATGGGATGGATCAGTGAGTTGAGAAACGGTCGGCATATTATAGTGAGGTCAGCATGGCATGGTGTTATGGCTCCGGTCGGTATGATTAGCATGGTATGTTGGGGGTAAGCCTTCCTTATTCTGGGCCCAAGAGATCAAGGGGTCCAGGCACTGAGATGTCAGTCAGATTGGAGGTTGCCTTCATCTATAAATACAGAGGTAGGGTACCATTCTTGGGACCTCTTTTTCGGCTACCAAGAGAACACTCTTCCATTTTTGGAATCGGTTTCTCTTTGTTCTAATTTGTTCTCAAGCTATTTCTAGTGAATTTTAATAGTAATCATTTGATTGATAAAGCAATAAAGAAAGCATTCAGAGTGGACGTAGACAATCAACACCGAACCACTATAAATCCTGTTGTTTTTACCTTTTGCTATTCTTTTCTTGAATATCTAGTGCTTCTCCTCATTTTTCATTTAATTTCTTCACTAATTTCACTACCCAAATCCATTCTCGGGTGTTTGTGACCAATTTTGTTGCAAACATAGTGGTTTTGGGGTCTGAAATTTAAATATGTTAGAAAAAAAATTAAAAGTGAATAATGATGATTTTTGGGGAATTTTCCTAAGTATTTCACTATGGTTTTAAAATTATTTAAGTTAAGGAACTTAAATGTTTTATATGTTTATTCAAGGAGAAGGGCTTATTTGTTAAAACGTTTTAATTGAAAATTCTGAAATTGGCAGCACTTTTAGAAAAGGATTTTTGATAAAGAAATGGCAACCAATTACATTTTGACAAATAAGGAAAGTTAGGTGGAAAGAACTTTCTTTTAAAGGCTAAAAATCAGTTTTTCCTGGATTTACTACTTCGCCACTTCCTTCTGTTGGCTTTCGACACCATGCCTCCACCAAAGAACCCATTCGAAACCAATGCACATGGTAGCAAGCAATTGAAACGTAGTGCATCGGAGAAAGGTGGAAGGTACAGTGTTGAAACCTTGCTTTCGAAGGGGTAGAAGTCATTTTTTAAAGCTTTCAACTCCACTACTTACTACTGTTTATAAAGGATGTTTTCGAAGGGGTTGAAGCCAACTCTATTAGCTTTCGAATAAATTAACCTGCCTTTGTTTTAGAAAAGAGCTTTCGAATGGGTTGCCGCCTTTTTGTTTTAAAAGAAGCTTTCGAAAGGATAGCTGCTTCGAGCTTACTCGAAACCCAAGCTGCCTTGTTCATACCTTTTGACCTAGTTAAGGCCGCTTTTCTTTATATCCTTTAAACAATGTATTTGAAAGGGTGGTTTCACCTTTGTACTTTGAAGCCACCTCCTCAATGCTTTCGAAAGGGGCCTGTAGCTTTTTTCAAATTGGTTTTGGAGGCAATGGTTTCGAAAAGGGGTTTTGAAACCATCCTCTTTCTTTTACTGGGGAGTAATGCTTTCGCCTCTGTTCTCTTATGACCTTTAGTTATATTAGATATTAAGCCCAATGGTTTTAATGGGATAGTTTTAAATGGTTTCGAAGCAACGTTTCCACAAACCTTTACTTGAACCCAATGCTTTCGAAAGGTATATTAAAAGTGTTTCGAAAGATATGTTTTAAGTGTTTCGAAAGAGAAGTTCTTATGCTTTCGAAAGATAAGTTTAAATAGTTTAGAAAAAGGATGTTTAAGATTTGAGTTATGCTTTTGATAGGGCTGTTTTCATTGATTTTGAAAGGTATTGTTTAAGGTTTTAAATAAGGGTTTCTAAGGTGATGACTTGGCTTTAAACCTAATATTTTCTAAGTTAAAAAGGGCTTAACTTGTTTTAAAGGGATAGATAACCCTATTGATTTAGGTTTTCATCAACATTGTTTTGTGTAAAGCATATATCATGGTAAAGGTATTTTGAGTAAAGCAATGGGTATATTTTCCTTTGTTAAGTATGATTTAAAAATGTTAAATCAATTTGAAAGAAATGTTTTCAAGGAAAAGTGGATGGGGTAGTTAACCCTAAGTTTATGACTCAGACATTAGAAGACCAGATAGGACTGGTGTGCGGACGCGCCCTATACTTTAGCTATTAGTCCCTAGCTAAAATAAGTCCAAAATTCCAGTGTGTATGGCTTTATCACATGTAAGACTAAAATGATGTTATACATAAAAAGGAATATACAGAGGAAAGATATGTTATTGGCAAGCTTGCAAAATCATTAAGATCAATTGACCCTAGGTTAAGTAAGTTAAGGACAGACCATCCAGTATTGTGTCTAACAGAAGTTAGATTATTTGTTATGTCTGGTAGGCCTGAGTCAGCCAATGGTTAATAGTTAGCCATATAAAACTATAATGTTGGATAGATAGTCCTTTGATTACCTGATTTATATGCATATATGTTATTACTCTTGCTATTATAGTCAGTTTGATTGCAGGATTTTGATTTGCAAAAGATATGCTTTTAAAAGGATATCAGTGAGGGGAAATCGATTCCGCTAAGCGGCGTGGTCTCACTTAATATCTATAAACCGGGATGTAATAGTATTATCCACACCAGGCTTTATGTCTGACTCGAAGTTTATGTTTTCCCCTTAAACTCTCGGGTGCTCAAAATTTAATTTGAGTAGGTTGAGAGTTAGGGACTTTTCAGGTTTAGTAGGTTGGACGAATAAGCTTCTGAAGACATGGAAGAGGCAAAGTTAGTTATGCGGGAGCTATTTAGTATTTCCACTGTGATGTATTTGTGGCTGATATGTCTATTTAGTACTCTGATCATCCAAGGGGCATCTTCACATGTCGCTCTTGGCGTAATTTGTAATAATTATATTTGATCAAAATCATTTTGGAATTATGTGATTGAATATGGAATATTGTTTTGCAACATAATCAGAAAATTTGTTTTTGAATTCTGTGATTTTATTCATATTCATGTGCTTTGATATTATGGATACCATTAACATTACCATATTTTGTCATCGAAAGTTAATACTATAGATGATTGCAGCATCTCTAGCGCTTAGCTTCGGGCCTTAAAGTAGGGGATGTTACAGTATGTCCCATTGTAAGTGCAATACGCATTAAGTTTAATGCTAACTCATCCATCCGAGCTCCTTTATCATTTTCCAAATTCTCCTTTATGAGAATTTTGATAACTTTATTGACTTCTTCAAACTATCCACTAGTCCATGAGTGAGACACTGTAGAAAAGCTTTTCCTGATTCTGTGTTATCGATAGAAGTTGATGGATTCCCGATTATCAAACTGCTACTCATTGTCCAAGATCATCTGGAGTGGAGCTCCATACTCAATAAAGTAATCTGCAACCATTATTTCATAATCAGCTCCACCTATAGCTATTAGAAATTCTTCGTTTAGATTGATGCCCGTGATATTCCCCTTTCTATGGTCTACCTCCCCCCCCGAGTTTAGTCTCCTCGACTGCCTTGATGGACGTTATATAATATTTCCCTAGCCTCTCTTGCAGCCATGCATTTTAGCAGCAGGTTAGTGAAAACCCTTCTGTATAGGATGCCATCATGTTGGTGTACCGAATTGCCTTGCACATTAAGTAAAGCCTTTGCTCCTTTTCTTTTTAAGTAGGATGCCAACCGGTCTCCACTGACTTAGGATTCCCAAAATGTTTGATTCACAGCGATTTACAGACCTCTATGGATACATAGTGTCCAAATTCCCAATTCTTTTACTATTTACAGTTCTGCTATTAGTGTACCATACTCTGTCATTCGGTCTAGCCTGCAAGGTAAGAGGTCTATCCAACCCATTGGGGTCAAGAACGTTCGTTCTTGCCCAATCATTAGTATTTTTCTCATTTCCATGAGTGTCACTATGTGGCATGTTGTTATTTATACATTAGGTATTTTTATTAAATATTATTTGAAATTTATTCATTAAAGTAAGCCATATTTTGCATTGTTGTCCCCGCACTCTATGGAAGTATTAAGTCTCTATAGTACCATGCTTTATATTCATATGAAGTTGACTCTATCTCTGGGGCTTTTTGAAAAAATTATGATCCACCATCTCTAGAGATGTCTGGTCCCACCTATGGAATGGGTCAGAATTACACTCCATTACTTTTGAAGGAGCTGAACCTAATCTCCCATTATCTTTAATGGAATTGAACCTTGCCTCTGGGGCTAGGAAGTTTATGCTCCGTGGTTTGATTACTCTGTTTTCCATAATTTTTCATGCACATTTATCTTTGGATATCAGTAAGAGGACATGCTCTATTGTCCATGGGGGATCTAACGCCATGCCCCCGAACGTGCTTTACACCCTTTCTTTGTAGGGACTTTCCATCGAGAGGCAGCGGTCGAGAGTTTGTGGCATTCTCGGTGGAGTTACCCTAGTTTTTCAACCCAGAGTATACCTATGAGATCTATCTACGTTCATTGGTCTCATGACCATAAACCTCATAGAACACAAGGTATTTGTTGGTTTCCATCTCTACTGCATTTGATTCTCTGTCCTCAATTTGCCATAATCAAATTTTTCTATAATAGTAAGATAAATTCTCTCTGGAGTCTCTGTAAGCTATGAACACAAAAGCTCGCCTTGTCTTCTGAAGTGTTTCCTATCCTGAAGCTCTTTGTCTTTAACCTGGTTGACATCTGTCCATTATGCCTTGATATCAAAAACCTCCAAGCGAATGAACTTGTCGGCTCCATAGTATAAGTCCTCAAAATGGGTGGTTGAATTTTTCTTAGGTTCCTTATAGAACTCCATTTTACTATTAATTCATGAAGAAATAGCCACTGGGACAAGAGTTGATGCATAGCGGCTGTTATAGCGCTAAACCAAGATTGTTCTATAAGTTGTTTCCATCATTTTGCTTGATATCTGAGTGTTAATGGATTAGTTCTCCAAATGACTAAACCAACAGTCTCTAAGTATGACATAAATAGAGGAAAGCAACGACATCCTTTCCCTTCGTAGTTCCAACTGCTTTCATACACTAAATGTAGCGCCTCAAATGTGTTCAAGAGTTGGTTTTTCCAACGTATTGTTCCATGACCAATGTCTTAAAATTTAGGGGATTGCTACGTATTTGATGTTCGGAGCAAACTGACCGAGATTCATCTTGTGAAGCTCCGGTCTCCTACTCCAACTTGCTTAACATTCGACACATTAGTCAACGACTTGCTCCTACTACTGGAATGCTTCCTTAGTTTGCTCGGTGGGCCACGTCATGCCCTTATGCAATGGATCAACCATTTGAGTACCAGTTGGTATTTACTTTAGAGGTGCCATTATGACAACCAAGAATTTGGTTCCAACATTAGCATTGACTTCTGGTGAGACATCCTTCCTTGGTCCGGCATGGGCTATATCGTTGGTCCAGTACCAATCAGTTCTGTATTGGTCCGATTTGGTCCGAGCCCTAGTCGGTTCGATTTGTGGAAGTCCATATTTCCATGGCTCCCTTCTACCTTTCCGACTCCCTTGCATCCTTTCTTGATGGGTTGCACACAGAATTTCGAACTAGGCCTCTATGGACCTGCATTTATGCTGCTTGATCCATGGTTCTAAGGAATTCTCCATTATCTCCAAATACTTAGCTATGAAAGAAGTTACCATATTTTCCATCGTCAATTGCAGTCGCTACCAAACTCTTCTCTAGTATCTATACCGGGCTGACTTCCTGATGCAGCACATTCCAACCTCATATACTTTGCCAACTCATAGATGAATTCCTCTAATGTGGTTGGTTTCTCCTAGTCGATCTCATAGTAAACTTCATTCTAGAGTGCACTCCACTATACAAGTTATCACGATTAACCTTTCATCCGCATTTTGAATTCCAGCAGTTGTGGCATTAAACTAGGATAGTAGCGATCATCTTTCCTTTGCTTTGCATCAAATGATGAGTATCCATCTTTTGATTATTTAATATACACCCAGAATTGACTAATAAACTTCTTCTTTAACATCATACAAGAATGAACTGATCATAGGGGTCAACCATAAAACCACATAGTAGCTTAAGGCTCGTTGGATCAACTTATAAAAGTCATTTTTTTTGCTTTTTGGAAGTCAAAACCAATTTATTTTGGCTTTTGAAAAGCCAAAAAACAACATATTTAAGTCGATCCAGATGAGAGTTAAGTCTAGCAAGAATAGAGGAAAGCACTTGCACAAGACTTCCTCTATAACTCCGCTTACCAGTATATGACCATTGTAAACGTACTATAGGGTCGATAAGTCCTTGATACGGTTCCATAGTAGGTGTCCTAAAATTTTTGAGGTCCTAGTGGTTCTATCCCTATAGAGAAGGTACCGCTAAACCTAACTCCAATCCCTCACTCCACTTGTTCACATTGAACACATTATCCAATGATTTGAGCCATCCTATCCTCCAATTCCGATGATTGGAAGTGATAGCTTGTCTACTCCCTTCCGGCAGAACGTTTTTCTTCATCTTCCCTATGATAACTTAGTCTTCGATTATGGGCTTGGTCATGGAACCTACACCAATCCCAATGATCATTTTGTCCTTCATTGAAAACAATTTCAAGGAGGGAACCAGAAGCATTAACTACAGTAGCCCCCGGTTCGGCATCATCCCTGTCTAGTTCGACGTTGAACTGCTTCTCTATTTCGCTTCAGGTTGAAACCTTGCTCGTTTCATCCCTCCAGCATTCCTTCTATCTTTTTGACTTTCTTGGTCGGTTTCCTTGTCAGATTGCGACCCTCTTCACCTTCTGGATCCCCTAGGTTGGGATCGCCCTTATGTTCAAGTGTTGCGATCAACAATTTGCGGTTGTCCTAAGCGTGTCATAAGTTGGTACACCATTGCTTGATGTTGGGCAATGAAACATTCGTTTAGCTGGCCACAACTCTATCCAGGTTGCCTTCGGTAATTATGTCTTCTAGCACTGGAATGCTTGATGAATGATTATAATGATTATCCGTTGTCTATTTAGGTGGTCGGTGTTCCCTGCATTCCCGATGGTAGCACCAACCCTATTCTTTGATCTTGAAAACATGTCGAGAATCAGCTCTCAATGAAAGCACCAAAAACATTCGCACAAAAAAGGGACAAACACCTCCAATCTATTTGAATTTTCAAAGAGTGGATCACGTATAGGTTATACAAAAAGTAAATTGCAATGAAGTAAAGAACACAAAAATTTATAGTTGTTCAGTCAGAATGTGCCTACATCTATTGTCCATTTTCATTATTCTTCTTATGCATCTTTGATTCAATGCCTGAGATACAAAATACAATGATCTGTAGCTCAAAAGATAGTAAGATATAGCTTAAAGAAGTTTGTTCGGCTATTCTTGCCTGCCCATTCCTATTCAGTTGTTCCTGTTAAGGAGATCCTGCTAGGTTGATCTTGCTAGGTAGATCCCAGCTTTCCCTAACTTGTCTATCGTTACTGTTGTAAGTTTGGCTCTTCCGAATTGTCCTCCATTGTGTTTGGAAGCTTTGGTATTTATAGGAGTGGAGATGTATGGTGGTTATTCTAGCAAATCAGGCAATTTTCATCTATAACTCGCTCGGTTGGAAGTCCTATCTTCGGTAGGTCGGTTCGACATTAGTGCATCTGGACACGTTCTTAGCCAATTTTCTGCGCTTCCTTTATTGTCTAGCCCCCCATGTTTGGCTCTCTCTCGGTCCCATCTTCCATGGTCCAAATCCCCCTCCCCTTCTTTGTTGAGTTTGTAGTTCTGCTTGGCATATATTGGCACGGAACATGATCCCCTATTTGGTACCTTAGGCACTGAACAAGATATTCTATTTGGTACCTTAGGTCACCAAACAAAATACTCTATTCGGCACCCTAGGGTAACAAACAAGTACTTACGTTATCGAACATGAGGAGGGTGCTTCCTTATCCACACCTTAGCCTTGCCTTCCAGCTTGCTTCCCATGCCACCCTTCCGTAAATTGTAAATGGTTAGGAAATCAATAGTTAGATACTCTATTGGACTATTTCTCATGTTCCATGAAAATAATGTGCTTGTTAGCAACCGAACTCCTGACCTCTCTATTGAAAGCTTGACGCTTAACCACTTGAGCTAGACATTTTTTGTGCCATAACTCCTTCATTTCAAGTCAGAATTGAATGAAACTTGGACCACTATCTTCGTATCATTGAGTAGAGTATTCCAATGCCCTTGAATGTTCCATTTGCTTGAAGTAAGTAGTAGCTGTCCAAGGTAGAGCTCGAATCCGTTTGGTGGTGGAATTTTTTTAAGACGATCATATCTTCCGATCTGTAGCTCGGACTGAGACGTAGTTTCGACCTCGGTGCATCACCTAACCTTAGGAACATTTTACAAGTGCTTTGACTATATTTTCCGACTATGTCAAATTTTCCCCTAAAGTTTTACCTTGCCCTTGTGATTACATGATGATGCCTTTATTATGCATCTTCCGCACCATTCTATGCTCACCGATGTCTTTTCATATTCACTATGATGTGGACAAAAATGTCAACAACAAAAGCGATATAGGGGACATGTCATGCGCATGCTCCACATTAAAAGTAAAACACATAATATATTATGAAATTTGAATTTAAATTGTTAAAGGGCTATGCTTGAAAAGTAGATGTGGTATAAGCATAGAGTTATATCACCTAAGGGTATCACGACAATGCATCAGTGCAAGTATCATGACCTCATTTATAATGAGTTAGAAGAAACCGTCCTAGCATAAATACTTCACTCAGATTATTATTTGGATTTTGGTTCAAATGGTTGAGTTTTTTGTCATTTGAACCTCACTGCACATAACTATACTTATTTTGTCACCCTCTTTCCAATCACAAGACGTGACTTTGATCAATATAGCAACAATAATTTATGGGTGAATTTTAATTAAATATTTAATAGTTATATTTTAATTGAGTTTCATTATTCACTATCACTTTCTCACCATGTTAATTTGATATTTATAATTTTGATGAAAATAAAAGGGGGGTGAGAGCGATCAAGATTTGGTGACTTTATGAATTTATTGTTAATATTGAAAGAAACATTATCGGTTTAATATTCATTCTCGAACACATATGCCACATATGCAGGAGGAGCATATCAATAAGGGGAGAATGTTATATATATTGAAATGTTGTGCTGTGATTTTGATTTTATGATATCAAGTACACACTCAGCACACACTACACTTATCAAATCTTAACATATTGTTTATCATCATCAAAAGGGAGAGATTATGGAGTACACATCTTGTTTGATGATAACAAATATATTTTTATATTTGATTTTTTGGGAATGTGTTACAGTTTGAAAATCATCAAAGTACAATTTTGTTTTTAATTAATGTTCTATTATTTTTCAATAAACATACCGCCTATCAAAGACATATATTTTTATTTGTAAATTTTAACATATGTTTACTATTATCAAAAGAGATAGATTGTGAGATATTTGCAATTAGTTTCAATTTGAAATTAATAAACAAATATTGTATTTAATGTATTTGTCTAGTGTTGTGCATTTACAGGATAACAAGAGTCGCTTTGTATATTTTGACCACAACCGTCCAAAATTCATATATATAGTTCATTTCCTAACTTGAGAAAGATATTTTCTTATTTGATCAAAGCGCAAAAGATACATTGACCGAGGGAGAAACATATATCAAAATGCATAAATATCTCCAAATAAAAAGGAAGCAAATATCATGATGGAGCCAAGTCATCAAATATTACATGGAATCGTTCAAAAAGGAAAATATCACATAGAGATTCACATGTATATTTTTCAAAAATACAAATTGTATACATACATACATACATATGTATGTGTATGTATGTATGTATGTATATGTAGGTTCTCATCGTCATTCTTCCATCATCGGATATAAAAATACATGTCACATCAAGTTTCCATTTGACTGTTGTCATTGATATCCACTTAACAGAAACAAGTATTTTTCAGTAAGGAGGAGGGGAACATTTTCTTATTCGCAAGCATAACTTAGTTTCAGTCATAGTTTCGATCAATAACTACATATATGCTCCAGATTCAAAACTCTGACCTTCGTCGCCTCCAAGCATGGCAGAGCATCATAGATATACCACTGACACAAATATTAACAATACAAAACCATCTCCTTAAGCAAGACAACCCAATAACAACAACATATCATTTTAACAACCAACACAAGATTTCCGAAGCCATAGCAAACCCACACCAAGAAAGCAACTTAAAGAATAACCAAAACAAAGATATCTACATTAGTTTTAAGTACAACCATCCTCCAAACAAACACAGATCCAAGAGCTATGGTAATTCAAATTACAAAGCATCGTAAGTTTTTGTTTAAGAACAATATCATCATTCTTCGTCTTTAAATCCTCGAACTAAGCATATGTAGAGAACTATGGTGCATTGCAACATCATAGTCATCATATACAAGCATAGGTACATGAAACTCAAAGCTGTCATTTGAGACGAGCATCCTCCAACGACGAAGATCTTAGGCATCACTCAACAAGGCAACTCCAATGATAGACACCGTAGTAATTTGAGATCCAGCGGCAAGGCAAATATAAAGATCTAAAGAACTTTAACAGCGGTATCGAGACCTTGCGAATGCATGGATTCATTTTAGTGTAGCGAGCGAACATCATTTTCAAAGCTTAAATTGGACGGAGAGGAGAAAACTTGGATTTTGATTTGTTTGTCTATTTTGGAAAAGGTACTTTATTAACAACAAAAGGAATATATTTCCATAATATGCCTCATCAAAACCTTGCAACTCCCCTATCCTAGGTGGGTACCTTGCAAGGAAAAAGGGTACATTTTATTCCCATATGTTGACTTACAAAGGCAATATCCAGTCCGATACAAAACATTAAATAGGGACAGTGTATCAAATAGATGAAAGAGTAGAATTTGAAGGGGAACTCAAAACGATCTATATGTTGACTAGTCCACAAAATAAAATCATAGAGAAACAATAAAAGAAACATTAAATAAAGTAGGCTCCTTCTATAAAACACAACTAGCATTGATGCATTTGACCCAAAAAGCATTCGACCTCAATCTTTAAAAATCTTCATAAGAAAAACCACTTAGATCTATAATTCATGCTTCTTTACCTCCAAACAAAAAGATTCATGGCCAACTAAGCTGAGAGATTCAATCGAAGCTGAGGAATTTGCACTCACCTTAAGCGAAATCACTATGCTGGAGAGACTGGATTGTCAGAGCTTTAAAGATCAATCGATCTAGGCTCACCATCAGAATTTGGATTTGATTTGATCCCAGATTCCGCAAAGATAACTTCTTTACCATTTATTTTTGAAAATTTAATCTTGCGTTGAGCTAGCAGATTCTTACAGTCTTGAATGACTAGTGAATTTCTTATTTCTAGTGGGGTTTGAATGTTGTTAAAATTTCTAGAGTTCCTCTCGCACAAAATATGCCAAATTAGAGTAGTTATAGAAACACTAATCAGTTAAGAATTAGCAGTCAACCCTTGGTTAAAATTAGCTAAATAATAAAAAAATATGTCTGATATCATTGATGTTCATGCCATTGATTCGAAGTTTACTTCTTATGTTGTCCCATAAAGAAATGGAGTAAGGGCAATTGAAAAATAAGTGGTCTCCGTTTTCAGTTATTGTGAGCAAAGTTTGCAAGTTTGATCAATTCCATTATTCCATTTGCTGATTTTTTCCTTTGTGTTGAATTTATTTAGTGTGGCTAAGAGAACACACAAAGACATTTTAGGAGCATAAGAACTATCCTAAATCATTTTACACCAACTAAATTCAGTAGACTTGATTATGATCTGGTTCCAAGCAGATTTAGAGTTAAATTTACCATTTCCATTTGGCAACCAATTCCAAAAAACTTTCTCCATTTACTAATGAATCTTAATATTTTTGATAGTTTGTTTGATGGAGGTAGGCAAACAACTAAAGTTTCCACTCCATTGATTGTCATTCTAGAGGTAGAGTGTAACGCCCTACCTCGAGGCTCACACCAATAAAGGACATTACCATGTAATATTGCCTGCTAGTGCAGAGAATAAGGCTGGTTAGGAGCGACCACCTGTGAACTTTGCTTTACGTGAGTATTGATAGTCAAAATATGTGTTAGATTTTTTTTCAATATGGATTCGACGTATCTGATCCAGGCTTAAATCTACAGTGGCTCATATTAATTAATCAGAACAACGTATAATATCCCAGTACACAGAATCACAGAGTACACAAAAAAGAAATATATATTATATAACCGAAAAGATTGAACATATACAATGGATACAACTCCCAAAAATGAATATACATAAATAAGGTCTCTATCCCAATATATACATATAAAACACATAGCTAAGGTCTAACAAAATGATACAACAAAAGAAGACGTATAAGCATGAATGATGGACTTCAGGCTAAGCTGGCTCTAAGATCAACAGGTACCTAAATCTATTCGGTCTGACCCGTATTATTATAAAATAATAAACGGGTCAGTCGTGATAGTTCTAAATAGTTAGATGGTATAGTGTAAGTGTGTGCGGATATATATACATATATATATATATATATATGTGTGTGTGTATATATATATATATATTAACATAGGCAAGTGACGAACATCAAATATTGAATATTTTAAACTACATAGTTACACATTTTAGTATCCATAAGGCAGTATTACTTGGTCCTTTTGTTGTGTTTTATTGCAGGTTCTTGATTGTTAGAAAATGAAGAATTTATTGGAGAGATGATTCAAAAAACAATTGTTTAACTTCAAGACTCTATGATAAGGAAAAAAGTTTCCATTCTTGCACAAAAACTATTGTAGCTCAATTGGTTTGAGGATTTGCATTTATTAGGAGGTCGTTGGTTCAAATCCTACGTAGCACACATTTTTTTAGCCATTCACATCTCCTAGAGAGGCACTTCTAGAACACACCAAATCAAGAGGCTTCTGGAGTATGTTGGAGAAAGAGATTTCTAGAATAATATGAAACGCACATAGTATAGAAGTTTCTAGAGATGGACCAAGTCAAAAAGTTTTATAATGTTCATATTTTCATATTTGGATGTAGAGATCTCAATAAATACCTCCACCTTAGAAACATTTGAGATCATCTTGGCAATTACTTTCAATTCTATTTCTTATGTTTTGTATTTAGGACTTCCAACTATTGTAATCTCTTTCAACTTCTCTATTTAATAAATAAATTAATCAAAACTTATTTGTCCCTTTGTTCTTATTCTATTTTATTCTCTTCCATTTTTGTTTAGTTTCTGCTTCATAGCTTTTATTTTATATAAGATTTATTGATTTGCCAATAGATCGGTAGATCTTATCTTTTCAGTTCTTAGCACGATCTATTAACTAAGGTAAGTTCTTATTTATATTTTACTTGTTTTTTATTTTTGTTAAAGCGTTTCCTTTTATTTTCTAGCAATTTCATGTTTGAAATTTAGCAGATTCAACTTCATAAATCGCCTAACTCGTCCAGAGGTTAGATGAGCATTAGTAATTAATAACACCCTATGGATTGGACCCGTATTTGCACAATACTATAATAGACGCCGTGCCCTTGTGGTAAAATAAAATCGTGGTTTTTGTTCACATCACAAATCATCGATCAAGTTGTTGGAGTCATTGCCGGGGAGTTTAATTAATTTCTACTGTTTATTTAAAATTTGATTTTTGTTATTTTGCCTTGCTTCCCTTTTCAGTTCAATTTTTTATTTTTTTATAGTTCTATGATTTTCTTCAACATAAAAATATTCTATTTTATTTGGTCTTTTTCGCATACATGTATAAATAAAATAAAAATATCATTTTAATTAATGTTTTTCACATATTTTCTATAAAAAAGATTAAATAAACATTTTTTTTTTGCATCTTCTTCACCACTCTGACCGACATTATTAGAACAGCCACCCCACCCCCTCAACCCTCTCAATCTCCTCAAAATCTTTGTTACCATAAAAAAACCATTCGGTCTTCACCTTTCCACCCCATCTCTTCCACCAACAATGCAGCCAATATCCCACTACCGCAGCGTCGCAAAGATCTATCCATTACCAGAGCACTACCAACTGCATCCACCATCTCCTCCTCTGCAAACTCAAAGCATCTGCAAGCACCCAGAATAAGAATAATCACTGCACAATGCACATAAACCCATTAACGGTAACAGCCCACAAAACCACCACCTATAACTTCACTTTCCTCCTCTATCCAAACTTCTCTACGACCCCATACCAAACTCGAATCCACCATCCTAGATTGCAACTTCACCTTCATCCACTACAAACATTGCTACTTTATCATCTCTAAATCACTTCCCTAACCCGCACCTGACCGACGCGCCTTCACCTCGTGAACGAATCACCTCTCCATCATTGAAAACCTATGCAACCCAGATCCGAACATCAATTAACAGCCCTAGATCTCCTTCATATTGCAATAAGATTCAATCTTCAGCTTCGCGAATCTCGCGTCTTGAAGGAACGAAAAAGGAAAAAAAGAGGAATATTTTCTTTTACTAAGAAGGGAAGGAGGCATCAGATTTATTAATAAATAACGAGGAGAAGTTATAATTCACAGTTTATAGAAGGAAATGGGTATGAGTGGACCAAGTCAGTAGCCCATAAAAGTATATGAAAGACTTAATTATCTCATTCGAACGCAACTTGAAACTATGTGTCGTGCCTCGGTGAATGTGGCACTTGTCACAACTTGAAACTTGAACATAACTTGAAACTATGTGTCGAGTGGGACTTAATTATCCCACTCGTTTCATGTTCCTCTCGATCACAACTTGAAACTCAACTTGAAACCAAAACAATTTTTATGTCAAATAGTATACGAAGGACTTAATTATCCCACTCGAATAAAACTTGAAACTATGTGTCGTGGTGAATTCATGGATAAAATAAGCGAGGAAGCTTGGGCTTTCTTTGAAGAATACTCTGACAAGGATCAACTATGGAAATCGATTCATGGCCTAGCTCGTACCAATCCAAGAGGAGTGCACGTAGTAGACCCTTCCCTTTTCTCTACTGAGGACTCCCAAGTCAAAGAAGGGTTACCTCCAGTGTATCCTCAAGAAAAGGTGAATTCCTTCGCTCCAACTAATTCTTATGCTTCTCACTATAATTCTAACTGGTGCAATCATCCAAACCCGTCGTGGTCAAATCCAATTATTTTGCAAATCCTACGCATTTTTATCCCATGAGCCAAAACATTCAAGCTCTTTAATTGCCCAATCAACAATTTGTTCCCCAAAGTAAGAGTCCCTCTAATCAACTCTATAAGCCTCCACATCTTAGAGACTCACCTCAATCCTCTTAACAACCTCAAGACTATAATCGTCTTGATAAATAAATTAAGGAATCCAACATTAAACTTGAACAAATGCGAAAAGAAACAGATAATAAATACGACCAAATCATCAACATGTTAAAGAACTTAACAATGAATAACGGGAAGGGAAAATTACCAAGTCAAACAGAAGTAAACACTAAATATAATAATTTTAGTGGATTGAACTCTTGTGAGGATAACAATTTAAACTCAGTGAATTTAGTACCACCTTAAGATCGGACAAGAATATTGGTAATCATGATGGCAATCCCAACACTCCTCAAAAGCTAACCTCTGTTAGTCAGCCTAGTAATAATACGACATCTTCAATTGTTGACTCATCATCTCCTCGACCATTATCAAAAGGTAGCAATCCTAGCATTCTTCCCTCGTCCGTCCGTGAGAAATTGTTATGATGACCCAACTCAAGGTGATGAGATTCTTGACAACTCACATATTTATTCACCATCCTCTTCGAAAAAACAAGGAAATCCATTGAGAGAGTCTACAAACCAGTCGCTCCTTTTCCAAGTGGACTTAAAAATAAGAAAAAATTGCTCAATTCGATAAGATCCTAGACATCCTTAGACAAGTTCATGTTAACATCCCTCTTTTAGACACTATTGACAAATCCCATAGTATGCAAAATGTCTTAAAGAACTCTGTACTCGAAAGCGTGCAACCAGCGTACCTAAAATAGCCTTCTTAACCGCAAATACTGGTTCAATCATTTCAAATCATATGCCCATCAATTTTGAGGACCCTGGTTGTCCTACACTTGGTTGTAAAATTGGAAGCACATTCATTAATCCTGCATTACTTGACCTTGGTGCTAGCATCAACTTACTTCCTTATCATGTATGTTGTCAACAAGAATCGGGGAATTAAAATCTACCAACATCACTATTCAACTAGCTAATCGATCCACTAAGAAATCCATAAGCTTAGTTGAGGATGTATTAATACAAGTAGAGCAAATTTATTTCCATGTTAATTTTATAGTACTTGAAACCGCTCCTATCTCTAATCCTCAAGCGCAAATTTCCGTTATCTTAGGACGTCCCTTTTTAGCAACTTCAAATGCTATCATAAATTATAGAAACAGAAATCTTAGACTTTCCTTTGGAACCTCACTGTTGAATTAAACATCTTCAATCTTAACAAACAACCCCGGGACTTCGAGATAGAAGAAATTGACATAGTTGAGGCAATCATGGAAGAAACTCTCATCGATACATATTATGCACTAAATATGCATCTCGAGCATTTTAATTCAAACATTGATGAGCATGAGTATGTATCTAATGTGGATAAAATGCTTGACACAGACTCTTCAACGTTTAATGAAAATATGTCTATTGAAGTAGCCACTCATGAGAAGTCCAAATTGACCTTAAGCCACTTCCAAAAAATCTAAAGTACGCTTACCTAAGTGCAGACCAAACTTTTTGAGTAATCATTGCCTCGGATTTAGTTGAAGACCAAGAAGAGAAGGTTTTAAAAATTCTAAGAGAAAATAATGAAGCATTAGGTTGGGTAATTGCTGATATCAAAGGGATATGCCCATCCATTTGTGAACATCATATACATTTGATTGATGAGGATAAACCCTCACATGAAGGTCAACGGCGATTAAATCCCAATACGAGGGAAGTGGTAAAGGAAGAAATAATAAAGTGCTTGGACAACAACATAATTTATCCAATTCAGTTGGTACCAAAGAAATCAGGAATCACTGTGGTAAGAAATGAAAACGATGAACTTGTTCCAACAAAAGTGAACACCAAACAGCATGTCATCGATTATAGGAAATTAAATGCGGCAACTAGAAAGGATCACTTTCCCTTACTATTTGTTCGGACGGCTAAATGTCTATTGAGTTAGAAAATAGCCAAACGAATTTTGAAATAAAAATAACCGCAAGCGCACGACGTACAATTCTAGTACATGGCGAGTACGGGTCGATCCATAGGGAATTGTTAGATTTTAAATTTCTATTCAATCAAATTAAACCAAGAATTTGAAAAGTGTGAACTAAAAAAGTAAATAAACTAACTAACTAACAAAAGAAATTTGATAAAAATATGAGAGTTAAATTTAGAGATAATTCCACTTTCTAGATCATATAGTTCAGCAAAACATGAAACCATGGTCTCTCTTTTTTGGTCATTAGTTAGTTTAATTGATGGGTTTATCATAAGTATGGCCTATTTGTGCTATTAATTAGCTCAACATAGGCCATCAAACTATAACACACCCCTTAATCAACTTTTGACTCTCATGAAAAATGACAACAAATTGAAAATGAAATCTATTTTAGCATGGCCAATTAACTATTGTTTAGAAATATATGCCATCAAATTTTAATTTCAACATTCACTTCATTACCATCATCATATGTAGATGAAGAGGTAATTATTTTTGTGATTGTTTAAGCATAGTCTATTTGTTATGAACAACATAGACTATCAAATTCAAAATGAAATAATAAATTACATCAACATTCATTTAAGCACAAAAGAGATCAAAATTAACAAGTTATGTGGAAGCTACATAAATAGAGAGCTTCATTACCCCTAAATTGAAGGGGTTTAGCCTTTCATTTTTGTTATCAAATCAACAATTGTAGCATGCAACATTAAACAAATAAGAGGAAGAAGAGAGCAAAATGAAATGCAAAACTAATCTACTTGCGTAAAATAAAGTCTACTCTACTAGCATGAAAAATAAACTAACTACTAACAAGAAAGGAAAAGAAGCATGTAAAAGAAAAGAGAGCACTAACTAACATTGCATAAAAAAAGGAAAGTTACATGAAAATAAAAATGGCTAAGTAGCCATGGAAAAGAGAAAGAGTGCTTTCTTTTATTTGATCCTAAACTAAACTAAAGAGAAGAGGGCCTAAGAGAGACTAAGAGAAGAGAGGTTGCATGAAACATAAGGGGTATCTATACAAGTTTAAAACCCTAATTCACTTTTTTGGAGAATGCCCAAACTACCCCTCTAGGAAGTGTGGTGGCCAAGTAACCATTAGCATCCACTAATCATCCATTAAGTGTGCATGAAGAGTTAATGGCTTTTAACATATGGATTAACTCTAATTTGTTCATTAAGGTAGGTGGGTAGGTGAGGTCCTCCATGATCATGGTTTTGAATTATTTCCATCTTCATTTGTTCTCTTCACTCTTGTGCATGCATATATCTTCATGAAACCACTTGTAAAATTCACTAAAATTTCTACAAAACAACATAGAAAATTCCAAGTAAATTTTCACAAATTAATAAATGCACAAAAATGACCATTTTGACCCTATATGAAGATGAGTATGTGACAATTTGAAAATAATTTGAATTTGGTTTAAAAAAGTTAAAATACCCGATATGATCATTTATTTAATTTAAATAGATTAAATATGGTGGTAAAAATATGCACATTTACGTGCACATCAAATTGTTTGGACGGCTAAATGTCTATTGAGTTAGAAAATAGCCGAACGAATTTTGAAATAAAAATAACCAAGCGCACGGCGTACAATTCTAGTACGTGGCGAGTACGGGTCGATCCGTAGAGAATTGTTAGATTTTAAATTTCTATTCAATCAAATTAAATCAAGAATTTTAAGAGTGTTAACTAAAGATGTAAATAAACTAACTAACTAACAAAAGAAATTTGATAAAAATATGAGGGTTAAATGACAATTTAGAGATAATTCCACTCTCTAGATCATATAGTTCAACAAAACATGAAACTATGATCTCTCTTTTTTGGTCATTAGTTAGTTTAATTGATGTGTTTATCATAAGTATGGCCTATTTGTTCTATAAATTAGCTCAACATAGGCCATCAAACTATAACACACCCCTTAAACAACTTTTAACTCTCATGAAAAATGACAACAAATTTAAAATGAAATCTATTTTAAGCATGACCTATTAGATAATTTTTATAAATATAGGCCATCAAATTTTAATTTCAACATTCACTTCATTACCATCATCATATGTAGATGAAGAGGTAATTATTGTTTGTGATTGTTTAAGCATAGCCTATTTGTTTTGAACAACATAGACTATCAAATTCGACAAGAAACAATAAATTACATCAATATTCATTTAAGCACAAAAGAGGTCAAAATTAACAAGTTATGTTGAAGCTATATATTAGAGAGCTTCATTACCCCTAAATTGAAGGGGTTTAGCCTATCATTTTTGTTATCAAATCAACAATTGTAGCATGCAACATTAAACAAATAAGAGGAAGAAGAGAGCAAAACAAAATACAAAACTAATCTACTTGCATAAAATAAAGTCTACTCTACTTGCATGAAAAATAAACTAACTACTAACAAGAAAGGAAAAAAAGCATGTAAAAGAAAAGAGAGCACTAATTAACATTGCATTAAAAAAGGAAAGTTACATGAATATAAAAATGGCTAAGTAGCCATGGAAAAGAGAAAGAGAGCTTTCTTTTATTTGATCCTAAACTAAACTAAAGAGAAGAGGGCCTAAGAGAGACCAAGAGAAGAGAGGTTACATGAAACATAAGGGGTATTTATACAAGTTTAAAACTCTAATTCACTTTTTTGGAGAATGCCCAAACTACCCCTCTAGGAAGTGTGGTGGCCAAGTAACCATTAGCATCCACTAATCATCCATTAAGTGTGCATGAAGAGTTAATGGCCTTTTAACATGTGGATTAGATCTAATTTGTTCATTAAGGTAGGTGGGTATGTGGGGTCCTCCATGATCATGGCTTTGAATTATTTTCATCTTCATTTGTTCTCTTCACTCTTGTGCATGCATATATCTTCACCAAACCACTTGTAAAATTCACTAAAATTTATACAAAACAACATAGAAAATTCTAAGTAAATTTTCACAAATTAATAAATGCACAAAATGACCATTTTGCCCTTATATGAAGATGAGTATGTGGCAATTTGAAAATAATTTGAATTTGGTTTAAACAAGTTAAAATACCCGATATGGTCATTTATTTAATTTAAATAGATTAAATGGTGGTAAAAATATGCACATTTACGTGCCCATCAAATTGTTCGGACGACTAAATGTCTATTGAGTTAGAAAATAGCCGAACGAATTTTGAAATAAAAAAATGCAAGCGCACGGCACACAATTCTTGTACGTGGCGAGTACAGGTCGATCCGTAGGGAATTGTTAGATTTTAAATTTCTATTCAATCAAATTAAACTAAGAATTTGAAGAGTGTGAACTAAAATTGTAAATAAACTAACTAACTAACAAAAGAAATTTGATAAAAATATGAGAGGTAAATGACAATTTAGAGATAATTCCACTCTCTAGATCATATAGTTCAACAAATCATGAAACTATGATCTCTCTTTTTTGGTTATTAGTTAGTTTAATTGATGTGTTTATCATAAGTATGGCCTATTTGTGCTATTAATTAACTCAACATAGGCCATCAAACTATAACACACCCCTTAAACAACTTTTAACACTCATGAAAAGTGACAACAAATTGAAAATGAAATCTATTATAAGCATGACATATTAACTATTGTTTAGAAATATAGGCCATCAAATTTTAATTTCAACATTCACTTCATTACCATCATCATATGTAGATGAAGAGGTAATTATTGTTAATGATTGTTTAAGCATAGCCTATTTGTTATGAACAACATAGACTATCAAATTCGACATGAAACAATAAATTACATCAATATTCATTTAAGCACAAAAGAGATCAAAATTAACAAGTTATGTTGAAGCTATATATTAGAGAGCTTCATTACCCCTAAATTGAAGGGGTTTAGCTTGTCATTTTTGTTATCAAATCAACAATTGTAGCATGCAACATTAAACAAATAAGAGGAAGAAGAGAGCAAAACGAAATACAAAACTAATCTACTTGCATAAAATAAAGTCTACTCTACTTGCATGAAAAATAAACTAACTACTAACAAGAAAGAAAAAAAAGAATGTAAAAGAAAAGAGAGCACTAATTAACATTGCATAAAAAAGGAAAGTTACATGAATATAAAAATGGCTAAGTAGCCATGGAAAAGAGAAAGAGAGCTTTCTTTTATTTGATCCTAAACTAAACTAAAGAGAAGAGGGCCTAAGAGAGACCAAGAGAAGAGAGGTTACATGAAACATAAGGGGTATTTATACAAGTTTAAAACTCTAATTCACTTTTTTGGAGAATTCCCAAACTACCCCTCTAGGAAGTGTGGTGGCCAAGTAACCATTAGCATCCACTAATCATTCATTAAGTGTGCATAAAGAGTTAATGGCCTTTTAACATGTGGATTAGATTTAATTTGTTCATTAAGGTAGGTGGATATGTGGGGTCCTCCATGATCATGGCTTTGAATTATTTTCATCTTCATTTGTTCTCTTCACTCTTATGCATGCATATATCTTCATCAAACCACTTGTAAAATTCACTAAAATTCCTACAAAACAACATAGAAAATTCTAAGTAAATTTTCACAAATTAATAAATGCACAAAATGACCATTTTTTCCTTATATGAAGATGGGTATGTGACAATTTGAAAATAATTTGAATTTGGTTTAAACAAGTTAAAATACCCGATATGGTCATTTATTTAATTTAAATAGATTAAATGGTGGTAAAAATATGCACATTTAGGTGCACATCAAATTGTTCGGACGGCTAAATGTCTATTGAGTTAGAAAACAGCCGATCGAATTTTGAATAAAAATAACCGCAAGCGCACGGCGTACAATTCTAGTACGTGGCAAGTATGGGTCGATCCGTAGGGAATTGTTAGATTTTAAATTTATATTCAATCAAATTAAACCAAGAATTTGAAGAGTGTGAACTAAAAATGTAAATAAACTAAATAACTAACAAAATAATTTTGATAAAAATATGAGAGTTAAATGACAATTTAGAGATAATTTCACTCTCTAGATCAAATAGTTCAACAAAACATGAAACTATGATCTCTCTTTTTTGGTCATTAGTTAGTTTAATTGATGTGTTTATCATAAGTATGGCCTATTTGTGCTATTAATTAGCTCAAATAGGCCATCAAACTATAACACACCCCTTAAACAACTTTTAACTCTCATGAAAAATGACAACAAATTGAAAATGAAATCTATTTTAAGCATGGCTTATTAACCATTATTTAGAAATATAGGCCATCAAATTTTAATTTCAACGTTCACTTCATTACCATCATCATATGTAGATGAAGAGGTAATTATTGGTTGTGATTGTTTAAGCATAGCCTATTTGTTATGAACAACTTAGACTATCAAATTCAACATGAAACAATAAATTACATCAACATTCATTTAAGCACAAAAGAGATCAAAATTAACAAGTTATGTTGAAGCTATGTATTAGAGAGCTTCATTACCCCTAAATTGAAGGGGTTTAGCCTGTCATTTTTGTTATCAAATCAACAATTGTAGCATGCAACATTAAACAAATAAGAGGAAGAAGAGAGAAAAACGAAATGCAAAACTAATCTACTTGCATAAAATAAAGTCTACTCTACTTGCATGAAAAATAAACTAACTACTAACAAGAAAGGAAAAAAAGCATGTAAAAGAAAAGAGAGCACTAATTAACATTGCATAAAAAAGGAAAGTTACATGAATATAAAAATGGCTAAGTAGCAATGGAAAAGAGAAAGAGAGCTTTCTTTTATTTGATCCTAAACTAAACTAAAGAGAAGAGGGCCTAAGAGAGACCAAGAGAAGAGAGGTTACATGAAACATAAGGAGTATTTATACAAGTTTAAAACTCTAATTCACTTTTTTGGAGAATGCCCAAACTACCCCTCTAGGAAGTGTGGTGGCCAAGTAACCATTAGCATCCACTAATCATCCATTAAGTGTGCATGAAGAGTTAATGGCCTTTTAACATGTGGATTAGATCTAATTTGTTCATTAAGGTAGGTGGGTATGTGGGGTCCTCCATGATCATGGCTTTGAATTATTTTCATCTTCATTTGTTCTCTTCACTCTTGTGCATGCATATATCTTCATGAAACCACTTGTAAAATTCACTAAAATTCCTACAAAACAACATAGAAAATTCTAAGTAAATTTTCACAAATTAATAAATACACAAAATGACCATTTTGCCCTTATATGAAGATGAGTATGTGACAATTTGAAAATAATTTGAATTTGGTTTAAACAAGTTAAAATACCCGATATGGTCATTTATTTAATTTAAATAGATTAAATGGTGGTAAAAATATGCACATATACGGACACATCAAATACCCCCACACATATCTTTTTATTCGTCATCGAATAAAGAAAAACTAAGATAAATCCATTTTCGTAGGGAGCACGATTGCATTGAGCGTATGCAACAAGCCGTTAAACCTCTAGGTGTCCCCAGTGGGATGAGTGTTGTCTCGTGAGGATTTTCAACGGATACTACCCACAAAATCCGAATGCAAAGTGAAAATATTTACAAAATGCAAGATTTATTTACAAAGAGATGAATGCAAGTTTTTGAAAATATATACAATGAAGGATTCACTTTTAAATCGACACAAATAAGTTAAATATAGGTTTTGGTCATTATCTTGAAAATTTAAGTCATTTACTCGTCAAAATTTCCAACAAAAATCAAGTTAGCATAACAAATAGACAATAGTTTAACTCGTTGTTTCGGTTGATAACATAGTGTAACTATGAATGGATCCTTAGTTGATTATCAAAGTTTATCAAAGTGGTATTTTCATTTCTTTTCAATAACAAGTCAAATCAAACAAGTTAAAAATAGTGCTTGGATTTCATTTGCTTACTCTCTCTATTTTTTTTTTGAAAATTTTATTGATATTTACAATATTTACATATGCCTAACTCAAATAAACTAAGGCCAGATATATTACCCATGCACTGCCTTTCAGATCTACATAAGGGGAATACAGAGCGTGGCGAGTAAACACACGAGTGTGAACACCTATCGACTGTAGGCATTATTAAAAAGAATTTATATATATATACACCTAACTCGGATAAACTGAGGCCATATATACCGTTCATGCACTGCTTTTCGGGCTTACGTGAGAAGGGTAGAGAGCATGGCGAGTGAACACATGACTCTAGGTGTTCATTAAAAAATTATACATATATACAAGATTTTTTTTTTGAAGAGAGAGTTTTGCAAAATCATCTTAGCACCACTTAACTTAGAAGACAAAAAAAATGTTATATCCTTTAAAATTAAAAATGAAGACGAGACTCCCCCCACACTTGATTTTGACTGTGTCCCCACAGTCAACCCAAGTGGAAGGAGAAAAATAAAAACATGACCTTTATTTAAATGAAAATAAAAAGATTATTATTTAGAAGAGATCAGAAAATATACCGTTAAAGAGTAAATGAAACGGTCTTCCAAAGACCGATTCATTTGTCTCATCAAGTATGCGGGACACAGCTTAAGCTCAGAAAACCAAACCATAACAGATTTCGGAGTTGAATGTGGATTTGGAAAAACGAATGTCGTTTTATTAAAAATCGTATGAGTTGTTTTATTTTCGATGATTTTTGGGGTTGATAAAACAAATGATTAAAATTCAAGTTTATTTTCACCAAATTGAAAGTTAAGCTCATTATCAATTTTTTTTCAAAATTATTGATTTCAAAATTGAAATGGTGATTCAAATCTTCCCCTTCAGAATTTAACAACTCATTTTTGAAAAGTCCAAAGAAATCGTGTTCATTGAATTCGTCTTCCTTTATTGAATTATCAACAACTTTATTACATGTGTCAAGTTCAAAATCCAAAGTTGTTGTGTTCAAAATTTCAAAATCGAGAAAAGGAAGATCGAATTTTAAATCGAGTTTCTCACCCTTAAAAGAATTGAAATCCAACTCAATTACCGTGTTTTCAACAACTTCATTAAGATCATCATTTTCAGTTTCAAAAGTTGTTGTTTGAAAATCGTCGATTTGGGTAAAAGATGGATTATCATTTGACTCGTCACATGTTGGGATTTGGTTTTGTTTCTCACGTTGTTTCATATATGTTTCGAACAATAAATCCATTTGATCATTGTAGATTTCTTCCATTTGTTCAAAAAAATCCAATTTATAGTTATTAACTTGATAATTTTCGAATTGGATTTGTTGAGAACAAAAATTTTCACTCGTATCGTAGTCGAGATTATTACCATTGCCAAAATTATTTGAAAAGTGGATCACAATTTCATTTTGATTTTGAAATTCATTTTGGAGTTCAAAATTGAATTGGCATGGGTTATACTCGAAATCGTTTGCATTTTGAAGTGAATTCAAATCTTGATTACTTTGAAAATTTTGACTTGAGTTACCACACAAATAAGAATTAGACAAATCATTTATCATTTGATTTTGTTGTGTAGAGATTTCAAGTAAAGACGAAATGTTATTTTCAAGGTTTGAAGGTTGGTCATCATTTTGAAAATTTTGTGGTTCAAAATTTGAATCGTTTAAACAATAGTTGTTGAAAAATCCATAAGAATTTGGTGTGAAATTATATGGATTATATTGATTTTCACAACTATCGTAAAATTCATGTGAGTTGGGAAACTCAGACATTTTGACGAATGTTTTTGGTTTTTTTTCTTGTTTGGAATTTTTTTTGGATTTTTTTTAAAGGAAAAGTATTTACCAAAAGAATTTATTTTTCAAAAGAAAATTTGATTATTGTTTGGTTTTTGGATTTTTAAAATTTATTTTTGGATTTTCGTTTTTTCTAAAAAAACTAACTTAAATTTTTGTTTTTGGATTTTTGATTGAAAAATAAATTTCAAAAGAAAGGATTTAAAAAAAAACTAAGTTAAGAAATATTTACAATTTTTTTTGTTTTGGATTTTGAATTTCTTTTTTTGTTTTTTTTTAAATATGCATGAACTAATGCAACTAAGTGAATGCAAGAGTCTAATTACAAATTATTTATCCTAAGTTAACCCAAAATTGTATAATCACACTTTGTCTTAAATCAACAAGATAGTTTCTCAACTAGGTAACGTGTAGGAGTTATCGGTGCACCACGAATCACCGTAGCAATGCAGCCGAAGGTTTAAGTACCTTGAGAGAAATAATTCAGTATAATATTTACGAATCACCGTAATATTTATAACTGATTATTGCTCTGCCATAGCCTAGACACCAAGAAATTAAATTGTTCAAGGAAGACAACTTGTCAATATACAATTAAGAGCTATCGTTATTATTAATCAAAATTCTAAGATGAAATGCAAAGCAGAAATTAAACGTGTTTTAACAATGCAACTACAAATGGATTTTTGTTTTTGTTTTCAATTTTATTTAAATGCAAACAACCAACAATGCAAAATGAATAAAAACAAGGGATAAGAGTGCAATTTTTTTTAAGCAAGCAATTTATTTGGCAAGTAGAGTGGTAACTTTCAGCTAATCTTCCTTTTGAATTTCTGCTTTTACAACCTAAAATTTTTGATCAACACTGTATATAGTTTATATATATATATATATATAAGGATGTAACTAAAAAAAATAAAATAAAAAACAAAACAAATTTGAGTTTTTTTTAAAAAGGATGAAACAGAACTAAAAACAAAGTAAAAACAACAGATTAAGCAAAAGTTTTTTTTATTGGTTTTCAAAAGAACAAAAACTACTTAAAACTAAATAAGAGAGACTAAAAAAAGTAAAAAAGAAAAAAAAGAATGACAACAAATTACTCAAATCTCAGCCCAGCCCAACAACAAAATTAACCAAAAACTTCTCTTTCCCCCCAAAAAATAGAATCAAACCCGATACTACAAAAAAAAAACGATTTCCTCAAAACTTGTTCGTTCCTAATTTTTTTTTAAAATTCCTCAAAACTCTAGGCGATTGCAAGTCGATGCTTATTCAAGGTGATGCCGAAGTTCGATTTGGGGATTCGAATGCAGGTGCAAAAAAACTTGTTTGAAGTCAATTCCGGGTGATTACAGCAGGCGATTGCGAGGCAGAGTGGTGGTGGCTTGCTGAGCTTCAAGTTCGAGTTTGATTTAGGATCGCGTGACTTGTTTCAGGTTCAGGCGAGTTGAAATTGGAGGGGCTCGAATTGAGGCGCGATGGCGGTGTTGGATTCAAAGCTGTCTGAATTGGTTTGCGATTGGTATTGCGATGGTGGGAGGAAGTTCTGGTTGGGTTCGGCAAGAAGAGGATGTGATGGTTTTGTAGAGACAGGCAGCAATTCGATGGTGCTTGCTGTGGGTAGGATTGATAGCAGTTGTATTCGGGTAGGATTGAAAGCAGTTGTGTGATATGCAAATAGCCAGTGGTATGAAAATGGTACTCGGGTTTGTATGGCAAACTGTATGCAAATGGTTTTTCAAATGTTGTGAGAAGTTTTTGTGGGAGCGGCTTGTACTGTAGAGGAAGTGTGCAGGTAGGTTGTTTGCACTGAGTTTGTTGAAATGAAGGGTTTGAAGAAGTCGTGATGCTCTAGTGGTTAGCGGTGATAGTGGAGCAGTATTCTATTTGTGAAGTTTTTTTGAACCAATGTGTGATATGGTATGCAAGCAGTGATTGTTTCAGGGAGATATTTGTGAAATGTTGGGGTTGGAGTTGTGAAGAGGCTGCTGTAGTAGTGGTGAACAAAGTTGTTGGATAGCAGTGTTGAAGGATGGAGTTTGAAGTGTGTTGTATGAATGCACAGGAAATTGTTGAGTATGTCTGATGTATGTGTGCTATGAAGTGTGAAGTGATTTTGGCAATGAAGGTGGTGTAGGCAATGAAAGAGGAGATTGACTGTTATATGTATGTAACTGGTATGTTAGGTATGGGTTTGTTGATGGTAGAAGGTGGATGATGGCAGTTGTAGTGGAGCAGGTTGGACAGTTGAAGAATGAATAGCAGGAGCAACTGAGGTAGAGATGTTGTGAAGTGGTTCAGAAATGTGGAGGCAATTGTGGAATGTATGGAAAGGCTGAAATGCAAGTGTGGTGATGGTCGAAAATAATGAGATAGTGAAGTGTGAAGATGGGATTGTAGTGCATTGTGACTTCAATTATGTAGATGGGTGAGCAGGGTGAAGGAGGTGGTAGAAGCAGTGATGGAGTAGTGGTAAGAATGTTCCAGTGTTTGTTGGTAGGTGTTGTCTGGTGGTAGTGTGCCTGTAGTGGCGCTGCGATGTTGAGGCACGCAACAGTTTGTACTACTGACAGGCTGAAGCTTGTCAGTTGATGGTGGTATCAGTGCGGCATGGTGGAAATGCAAATGAATGCTGGTATGTTGTGTGATATGATGAATCCGGGGATGGTGATATGGTTATGATGTAGTATGCAGTGTTAAGGCAAGCAAGTAAGGTGAAATTTCAGCAGTAAGGTAGTGATTGTTGTCGAGTATGCTTTGAGATGGATATGCGTTTGTGAAGCGGGGGAGATGAGTGACCAGTTTGGTCAGGGGAACTTGAAGTTCCAGTGTTGGTTTGACAGTTTGGTCAGTTGAGACAGAGATGCATGCAAATGAAAATGTTTGGTGGTTTGGTATGGAGTAGTTGCAGTGAAGCAGAGGGGATGTGCGTGGTTGGTTTGGTGACTGGAATCAGAAGTGCAGAAGGCAGTAGCAGAAAAACAAAAGGGAAAATGGACTGTACATGGTGCACAACAGAGAGTTTGAAATGTATTGAAAATGAAATTTGTAAACAAAAAAAAAATGTAAATCTATTGCAAAAGAAAAGATTGAAGTGGAATATTTTTTTTTCAAATGAAACAGTGTATGGTTTTTTTTAAATAGAATATGCAATGCAAATGCAAAATAGAAAACTAGGACAACATGCACAATCAAAATGTTACAAAAATCACAACAAACACACAATTTTTTTTAAATGCAAGTTAACACACACAACAAACACACAATAAAATCAAACAAAAATAATTTAAAGAATAGAAAATCAAAATCAAAACAACTCCCTGGCAACGGCGCCAAAAATTTGTTCAGACGGCTAAATGTCTATTGAGTTAGAAAATAGCCGAACGAATTTTGAAATAAAAATAACTGCAAGCATACGACATACAATTCTAGTACGTGTCGAGTACGGGTCGATCCACAGGGATTTGTTAGATTTTAAATTTCTATTCAATCAAATTAAACCAAGAATTTGAAGAGTGTGAACTAAAAATGTAAATAAACTAACTAACTAACAAAAGAAATTTGATAAAAACATGAGAGTTAAATGACAATTTAGAGATAATTCCACTCTCTAGATTATATAGTTCAATAAAACATGAAACTATGATCTCTCTTTTTTGGTCATTAGTTAGTTTAATTGATTTGTTTATCATAAGTATGACCTATTTGTGCTATTAATTAGCTCAACATAGGCCATCAAAATATAACACACCCCTTAAACAACTTTTAACTCTCATGAAAAATGAAAACAAATTGAAAATGAAATATATTTTAAGCATGACATATTAACTATTGTTTAGAAATATAGGCCATCAAATTTTAATTTCAACATTCACTTCATTACCATCATCATATGTAGATGAAGAGGTAATTATTGTTTGTGATTGTTTAAGCATAGCCTATTTGTTATGAACAACATAGACTATCAAATTCAACATGAAACAATAAATTACATCAACATTCATTTAAGCACAAAAGAGATCAAAATTAACAAGTTATGTTGAAGTTACATAATTAGAGAGCTTCATTACCCCTAAATTGAAGGGGTTTAGCCTCTCATTTTTGTTATCAAATCAACAATTGTAGCATGCAACATTAAACAAATAAGAGGAAGAAGAGAGAAAAATGAAATGCAAAACTAATCTACTTGCATAAAATAAAGTCTACTCTACTTGCATAAAAAATAAACTAACTACTAACAAGAAAGGAAAAGAAGATGTACAAGAAAAGAGAGCACTAATTAACATTACATAAAAAAAGGAAAGTTACATGAAAATAAAATTGGTTAAGTAGCCATGGAAAAGAGAAAGAGAGCTTTCTTTTATTTGACCCTAAACTAAACTAAAGAGAAGAGGGCCTAAGAGAGACAAAGAGAAGAGAGGGTACATGAAACATAAAGGATATTTATATAAGTTTAAAACTCTAATTCACTTTTTTGGAGAATGCCCAAACTACCCCTCTAGGAAGTGTGGTGGCCAAGTAACCATTAGCATCCACTAATCATCCATTAAGTGTGCATGAAGAGTTAATGGCCTTTTAACATGTGGATTAGCTCTAATTTGTTCATTAAGGTAGGTGGGTAGGTGGGGGTCCTCCATGATCATGGCTTTGAATTATTTCCATCTTCATTTGTTCTCTTCACTCTTGTGCATGCATATATCTTCATGAAACCACTTGTAAAATTCACTAAAATCCTTACAAAACAACATAGAAAATTCCAAGTAAATTTTCACAAATTAATAAATGCAGAAAAACGAACATTTTGTCCCTATACGAAGATGAGTATGTGACAATTTGAAAATAATTTGAATTTGGTTTAAACAAGTTAAAATACCCGATTTGATCATATATTTAATTTAAATTGGTTAAATATGGTGGTAAAAATATGGACATTTACGTGCACATCAAATTGTTCGGACGGCTAAATGTCTATTGAGTTAGAAAATAGCCGAATGAATTTTGAAATAAAAATAACCGCAAGCGCACGGCAAACAATTCTAGTACGTGGCTAGTACGAGTCGATCCGCAGGGAATTATTAGATTTTAAATTTCTATGCAATCAAATAAAACTAAGAATTTGAAAAGTGTGAACTAAAAATGTAAATAAACTAACTAACTAACAAAAGAAATTTGATAAAAATATGAGAGTTAAATGACAATTTAGAGATAATTCCACTCTCTAGATCATACTGTTCAACAAAACATGAAATTATGATCTCTCTTTTTTGGTCACTAGTTAGTTTAATTCATGTGTTTATCATAAGTATAGCCTATTTGTGCTATTAATTAGTTCAACATAGGCAATCAAACTATAACACATCCCTTAAACAACTTTTAACTCTCATGAAAAATGACAACAAATTGAAAATGAAATCTATTTTAAGCATGACTTATTAACTATTGTTTAGAAATATAGGCCATCAAATTTTAATTTCAACATTCACTTCATTACTATCATCATATGTAGATGAAGATGTAATTATGTGTGATGCTTTAGACTTTGCCGTAGGTGCTATTTTAGGTCAAAGAATTAAAAATCATCATCGAGTAATATATTATGCAAGTAAAACTCTTAACGATGCAAAACTCAATTATTTAACCACTGAAAAAGAGTTTCTTGCAACCGTCTTTGCTGTTGAATTTTTTTGGTCATATCTCGTATGCTCGAAGGTCATTGTTTTCACCGATCATGCAACCTTGAGGTATTTGTTATTTTAAAAAAGGTTCTAAGGCTCGCCTGATCCGTTGGGTCCTTCTTCTTCAAGAATTTGACTTGGAAATATGAGATAAGAAAGGTTCTAAACTCGTCGTGGCTGATCATCTCTCCGGCATTGTGCAAGGGAATATAGACGATTCCCAAATCGAAGAATATTTTCTTAATGAGCACCTATTATCCATAACTAATGCACCATGGTATACCGATATAGTGAATTATTTGGTGACTAATGAAATGCCTTCACATTGGTCAGCATAGGGAAGCGAACGTTTTTCTCCAGAGTTAAGGATTATTACCGGGATGACCCTTATCTTTTGAAGTATTATCCCAATCAAATCATTCGCCGATGTGTACCTAATGAAGAGTTCCATAGTATTCTATCCTTTTCACATAGTTATGCTTGTAGTGGACGCTATGGAGCAAGAAAAATGGCTGCTAAAGTTTTACAATGCGGTGTCTATTTGTAACGACCCGATATTTTCATCCATTCACATCCGCACATGTCGGACTTGAATTGCTCAAAATACCGAATTGTTAATTTATATTTGGCAAAACTCAGAATATACAGTAAATAAAATCACAGATCACAGACACAGAGTAATATAATGCAGCGGAAATAAAAGAGATAGTAGTTCATGAAGCTACTATATAAATACATTAGAGTTAATTAAGATACAATAGGAATACCAAGATACAACAGGAGTAACAGTATGATAATCAGGTACAACTAAGTATACAACCGGAATCAACTAGATAACAAAATGAATAGATATCTGGTTCTACAAAGCGAAACTCCAGCTCCAAAGGTGAGTCTCAAATGCTGTATCACTCAGTCTGACCCGAGCGTAAAGCAAAACACAAAACACTCGAGTCAGGACATACATACTTATACAATGTAAACCAACTCAAGTGAACTATAATAAAGGTACAAGTAACTTAAAGAATGCTTAGGATCGCCCTTCTTTAAGGATCCGTCAAACTATCTACCATGTAGTAATATTCGCTATTATAATAATGTCTAATCATAAAATAAACATACTTTAAAATAGCATTAGGGCTTTACATTTAATCTGAACTCACCCTAACACGTAATAGTGCCAATAGTCTATACAGTTGCTACATACCTCGAAAGGCTATGAGAAGATACTCCATAGGTACGACACAAATAGAAACTCGTAGTAAAGCTCGTTATGGTAGGTGACACGGCACAACTATGCAATGCCAGGGTAGATATACCAATTACGCATCCGGACTGGTGGTGACGCATAGCAGCCACTACCGCCCACCTCGAACAACACTCCCAAATCAAGGGTGCGCACCAAATCAATCACAAGTAATAGAATGGTATCGAAGAAGTGTGTCCGATCAGAGGTGCTACCTCATTGGTCCGTCAATCGCTCCTGTTTTAGCCACCTTATGCCAACTCATGGGAGTTGGGTCCACGTATATACCTTAGGATTGTCGCCACCATCCTACTTCATTCTGGAAACTCCACCGCGTACACAGTTGTCAAAGTGGTTTTCGGTATCGACAGAGAGTATGTCCATATCCGATCCCGGTCTCTTTGCCAACCAATCATTATTATAACCCGTGGTTATAATTTTAAAATAATATTTTATACTTCAAAATAGAAAATCATTTCAAATCCAAATCTTTATCAAAATAAAGATTAAATCAATTCCAAACCATTTCAATATATTTAAAATATCATATATTTCAAAACTTCATTTCAAATCATTTTAATATATCAAAACATCATATCATTTCAAAACTTTATTTCAAATCATTTTAATATATCAAAATATCATATCATTTCAAAAACTTCATTTCAAATCATTTAATATATCAAAATATCATATCTTTTCAAAACTTCATTTCAAATCATTTAATATATCAAAATATCATATCTTTTCAAAACTTCATTATCAAATCATCATTTGAGTTCAAATCCAAATATTCAACTTTAAATACCTTTTAAATTCAAAGATATCATTCATTTATTATCATTTCAAGTCACCTTTTAAATAGTTTATATTTCAATCAAAATAATTCATCTAAACCATTTAAAAGTGTAATTATTATACTTTCAAATCAAGTATTCAATTTCCAAAGTTTTAAACTATTCTGAGTTCATTTACTAAGTTAAAATCCATAAACATTGAAAATTTCAGCCTTTCACAGCATAAAAAAAAACTGTTATAAATTCTTGAAAACATTTTTATTCAGCAAAGACAGCATTTTGAAACGGCCGTTAGATCTCAGTTTGGTTGAAATTTAGTTTAAAACAGCAAAGACAACATTTCCAGAAATGCTGTAATAGCTTAGGTTTCAAATTAAAGGTTTTAATTAAATTTAACAAAGACAGCAGACCACTACAGCATTTACAGAACTGCTGTAATAGGCCTTTATTAAGTTTGTAGCCTTTTAATTTACTACATCAACTACAGCATTTCAGAACTGCTGTAATAGCCTCTTTAAAAAGCTTTTAGTTTATTTACAGAAACCATAGCATTTCTGAATGCTATTAAAAGTATTTTTCAGATTTTAGTGTATTTCCAGTAAATACTAAACTTCAATTTAAACCATTTGAACATCATAAAAATCATATTTTTAACATTAAAAAATGTTCATTAAAATTACTCTTTTAATTTATGATTTTTCTAAGAAACATTTACAGTAAAATCCAAATTTCCAATAATTTTACTTAACAAATCCAAATGTACAATTTTCTTTTCTTCACATTTTTTTACAAATAAACTTAACACTTATATTTTATTTCCATTCCACAAATTAAACTAAATTTTCAATTTTATTTAATTAACTTAAACCTTTAATAAAAACCAAATTCACATTTCTAAGTCAAGTTATATTTTAAAATTACACTTTTAAGCATTCATTTATTTAACCGTTTTAATACATAGAAAACTCAATAACGCTTTATTAAATCATTTAAATTCAAATTCAAATTAAATTATCATATTTACCATTTTCCAAATATAATTAAATTTCCATTTTATTTATATAACTTAAATATCATTTTAAAACCAAAATTCCAAATTTCCAAATTTCCAAATTTCCAAACTTAAGTTATATTTCAAAAATTCACTTTTACCATTCATTTAAATTACATTTTTAACTTCTAGAAAAATCCAAATTTTCTTTATCTAAAACATTAAAAATCCAATTTAAATCAAATTTTCATAATTTTACACTTTTAAAAATATTTAAAATATTCAAAATACTTTATAAAAATAACCACGGGCCTGTATATAGTTTTCTAACATAGGTCAAGTGATACGGATATGTATCATTTCAATCCGCAGTTTAAAAAGCAAAATCCGGGTTCTATCATTTCAAACCCGCAATCCCAAGTCAAAATAAATTAAATAAAAACCGTTCAGGCCTATCATTTCAGCCCATAACGATTTTTCCCTATTCTAAAGTCCGTTCGGATATGTATCATTTCAACCTATAGTGATTTCTATACTAACAGGGAACTTGCAGTGTGATAAACAGATATAAATGAACAGTTAACAACATATATCAGTAACAGATGATATGACAGATAAATAAACAGGTCTAACATCATATAATATATAACATAAGCAGGTATAACATAACATAATATTCTACACATTCAATTGTTGTCGCTTCACATTTGTATACGTATAAAATGTCGTGTGAGATTTACTCACCTTTTTACGCTGGAGTTTGCAAAACAAAATACACAGATGAATTCCAGAAAGCACGATATAGCATGACTTTGGATTTGAGTGGAGAGAGCCAAGATGTTACTCTTGTATACAATAATAAAACAAAGCACCATATAAATATAATTACAATACAAAAGATTAAATTGGAACAAATGGAAACTAGGCTAGACAAATAACATCACCTAGCTTTCAAACAATTTTTGCTTGACTCCAACCTCACATATGTTCGACCACAAGGCTATATTGGTTTAGCCATGGATGTTTTCAGGTGGTAATGGTCAGGTTTGGATCTGAAATAAATGGCTAAGTCAAGAATACAAATGGTCTTGGAGGTTACAAAGCATGGAAGGTCAATGGACCAGGCAAAGTGGAGTTTTGGTGAACTTTTTGGGCTCGGCTACATGGGTCTATGGCTCGGCCATGGCTTGTACAGGTCAGGTCAGATCTGGACAGAGGCTAAAGTGATGGGTAGTGGTGGTATCTAGGTGGTGGTGGAGCAATAGGAGGTGGCCAAGGTGATGTATGTTGGTGGTGAAGAAGCTAGGCTGGGCTAAGCATGTTTTTGGTGGAATTTTTGCAAAGTTTGTGATGTTTTGTTCAAGGGGAAGGCACG
Organism: Allium fistulosum; assembly: GCA_030737815.1. NCBI lineage: Eukaryota > Viridiplantae > Streptophyta > Magnoliopsida > Asparagales > Amaryllidaceae > Allium > Allium fistulosum. The sequence goes on from CM060905.1 coordinate 460,573,404, forward strand.
ACCTGATCTGATCTGTGGCATAGGTGTTTGGTAGTGGATGATGAGGAGGAGGAGATGGTGGTGGTGGTCGGTGAAGGTGATGGTGGGTGATGGCCAAGCAAACATAAGAGGAGCAAGGCAAAAATCAAAGGGAAGATGAAGAAGAAAATAAGAGAATGGAAGCCATTAACTTATTTTTTTTTCTCAAATGAGAATAGCCATGAAAATGAGATGATGGGAAGGTTTTTTCACATGAATGTCAAGAGGAATGCACGGCTAAACAAAAAAGAAAAGAAATGAAAGGTCAAAGGAAAATGGAAAGACTAGGCTAATGAAAGGTCCTTAAGTTCTAAAAGTCTTTTTAAACTCTTCATATTTCCCTTTTCAATAAATCAAATAAAACAGATATAAAATCAGTAATTTACTTTTTAAAACTGAAACAAAGTAATATGAAATAAAATAAATAATTAATTTTAAAGAAAATGGGAAAAGAATATAAGAAATTGCTTAAAAATTGAAACAGGGTCCAGAAATTACAAATAAATCACCATTGACTTTGGAAAATTATTTACTTCATTTTAAAAATATTCTAAAACAAAAGTTTGAAATAAAATAATTTCTAAAGTATTTTCAAAGTGAAGTAAATAATTTAATTTAGAGAAAATAGAAAAGAACTAAAGAAAATGTTTAAAAATTGGAAATAGGATATGAAAATTACAAATAAATATCACTAGCCTTATAAAATTTCTATTTCACTTTAAAACAAATAAAAGTCCAATAAATAGAATAAGATGAGAAACAAAATAAAGTAGGAATGAGAATAAATAAGTTCTTAATAAAATAGGAAGATAAATAAAGAATTACTTTAATTATTTGAAACTAGGAATTAAAATTTATAAACAGAATACAACTGGCATTTGAAAATGTCAACCACACTTTTAAAATGTTTTTAAAACTAAAATATATACATAGCATGTTATTTAAAATATTATTTATAAACAGAATTAATTTAAAGGACAAAAATTTGTATATTTTTAGCCTCAAGGACACGACCTCAATATTTTATCCACAAGGACAAACATTCTCCTAAAAATTATTCATAAGGACAAACATTCTTTCAAAATTATTCATAAGGACAAACATTTTTCCAAAATTGCTACCGAACTAAAAACTGATACCTAAAAACTGCTACCGATAACTACAAACTGATACCTAAAAACTTAAAAACTGATACCTAAATAAAGTTGTCCTTCAGACTAAAATACCGAAGGTCTGTCCTTGAAGCTAAAATGCTAAGAAATTTTGTCCTTGATAATAATTTCCTGTACATATAATTTAGAACATTACATGACCAAATAAAATATTATTTATATAATTTAAAATAAACAATTTTGTTAAATACACCAAATTACACACAATATCTAAAAGGGCATAACTTTCACATTATAAATCAGATTTCAACGAAACGAAAAGCAGTATTCTTAAAATTTTATTTACTTTCATAATAAAGATAAAATTAAAAATTTCATCATTTTAAATTTTTAAATTAAAAGTCAAAGTTTGACCATATTAACCAAAATTCATAATTCTGAAAAATATCTTATTTAGTCATGTTTGAAATTATAATTCACATTCAAATCACAATTTATATTTAGAATAACAAAATTTTCCATTTAATAAATAAAATAAAGTTTTTAAATCAGGAAATTCAATTTAAAATAATTACAAAATACAGGGTTGTTACACTCTCCCCCACTCAAAACTTTTCGTCCCCGAAAAGGAATGAGTTACGGGAAAACACAGAAAAAGATCGAATGATATAGGATTAATACAAGATGACAAGAAGATTGAAACTATACCTGATAACTGTTGTTATAGGTAAGTTTAACAAGGTGGAGATGATCTTCCCAAGATCCTCCAGAATCAAGAACACAAGCACGAAAAAAGATCCTCTAGAATCTGATTCACCCCTTTCCGTTTGACCGACGGTCTGTGGATGGCAAGCAGTGTTCAGATTCAAAATGAGTACCAAAGATTATCAAAGATTATGGAAAGATTTCTAAACAGACTGGTATAAGCAATAGCCTTCCCATTTGAAGCAAAATACGGGAAAATAAGGACATCCAAAAGATAGTTTGAAAAACAAAAGAAGATAATAAGTTAGAAACCATGGAAATTTCAACTTAAATTGATGATTAATTTTACATAAGTTAAATAAATCTTAACTATCTCAAATTTCATTATCTTATCATCCAATTTTTTTAAATTTAACAATTTATAAAAAATCATGAATTTGAAAATCATTTATTATACTTATAATTTATTCAATAAATTTAATTCTTCTTTATTCCAAATTATTCTTAAATTTATTCCACTTAATATATCAAATCCTATATATATTAAGTTTATTTCTCTTATTATAACTATTTCAATTTATTTATAATTTCTTTTAAATATCATTATATTGTGAATTATTCAATTAACCCTTTTTCTCGATTTACCTCTATTGATCCTTTATAAATTAAATTTAAGTGTATAACATTTATTATAACCACTTAAGTTTTATTTATAAAAATTCTCTTTATATTGTATGTTTTCCAATTACATATTTAACTTTTAATAATTTAGGCAAGTTATATTGGAATGTAATTGAGTATTATACAAATAAATTCTTTCAAATTCAATTATTTCAAGCTTACATATTTATTCAAAATTTGATTTCCTTTTATAGTTGAAATTTATCCTTTAAGATAAAATTTAAGAATTAGATTTCCGATTAACTTCAAACTATTTTAGAGATATTTAAATATATATATATATATACATACACAATATATATCAAATCAAATTTAAATCTTATATCAATATATATTATAATCAAGTCATATTTAGAAATTCAAATCAATTAAATTTCAAAGCAAAACTGTAGCAAAGCTACAGAAGTCTCTTCACTTCGAAACCCAAAAATGAATGTCGATGATGCTGGAGTCATCACCGAAATTATTTTCTAGCGACAAAGAAAAGAGCACTGATTTAAAAATCCTTTGAAACAATTTCTACTAGAAATACTTTTAAATAATATATTCTTTTAAAACTTTCAAAACAAAGTTCGAAATCATCAGAAATTAAATTCTCACATTCTTGATTTAAATCCATTTAAATTTCCAAATTAATTTATAACCATGTTTTAATTATTTAGATATGAAACTAAAGCCAATGATTATAAAATATATGCAAAGTTAGATATTATTTCTTAACACCTAATTCCATTAATTATCAAAATTCAGAAAATTAATCTTATACATATTATAATTATACAATATTTATCTATCTACTAAATTTTGAAAAAAAAAACATATTGTGTCAGTTTGCTCTGTTCAAGTGTTTTGGAGATCTATCGATAGCGTTGATCAGACGAACCGATCGGAAACCCAAATCAACATCAACAACTCAAACAACACAATATATAAAACATTTTTAAAATATAAAATTTCAAATACAAGATTAATGTTTCGAAATAAGAATAGGGATTCAAATTGATGGACTCAAATTAAAGAGTTTTATGTTTTGAAGATAAATTGGAGACAAAGATAAGACGATTAAATAACAGAATAGGAAGATGAGTAAGCCTATAGATATCGTGGGCAACCTTAACCAGGTCAACCGTGACTTAATGAATAAGATCGATGTGGATTTTCTGGGATAAATCTACATTCGATCTCAAGAGATAGAATTCAGGCATAGCAAAAGATAGTAGCATTGTAAACCAAGGATATAGAAGTTATCGGTGAATCAATGCTTTTTGTAAAGAAGTTTCACCCCTTTACAAGCATTAGAATATTGGCGGGACCGCCAATTCATTAGAAAGATTATTCAGAGTGGAGTTATGGGACACTCCAGAATGAAGAAGACACGAATAGGGGAGGACAAGAATGGACTTTGGAACTGAAGGGAACGTTCCAAAATTCTAAGGAAACCGAATCGAAGAAGAAGGAATTCAAGTTCGACCAAAGGTAATTCTGTAATTAAATTTACCCTATATGCTGAGTTTGCCTAAAACCAGAGCTCTGATACCAACTGTAACGACCCGATATTTTCAACCATTCGCATCCGCACATGTCGGACTTGAATTGCTCAAAATACCAAATTGTTAATTTATATTTGGCAAAACTCAGAATATACAGTAAATAAAATCACATATCACAGACACAGAGTAATATAATGCAACGGAAATAAAAGAGATAGTAGTTCATGAAGCTACTATATAAATACATCAGAGTTAATTAAGATACAATAGGAATACCAAGATACAACAGGAGTAACAGTATGATAATCAGGTACAACTGAGAATACAACCGGAATCAACTGGATAACAAAATGAATAGATATCTGGTTCTTTAAAGCGAAACTCCAACTCCAAAGGTGAGTCTCAAATGCTGTATCACTCAGTCTGACCCGAGCGTAAAGCAAAACACAAAACACTCGAGTCAGGACATACATAATTATATAATGTAAACCAACTCAAGTGAACTATAATAAAGGTACAAGTAACTTAAAGAATGCTTGGGATCGCCCTTCTTTAAGGATCCGTCAAACTATCTACCATGTAGTAATATTCGCTATTATAATAATGTCTAATCATAAAATAAACATACTTTAAAATAGCATTAGGGCTTTACATTTAATCTGAACTCACCCTAACACATAATAGTGCCAATAGTCTATACAGTACCTGCATACCTCGAAAGGCTATGAGAAGATACTCCATAGGTAAGACACAAATAGAAACTCGTAGTAAAGCTCGCTATGGTAGGTGACACGACACAACTAGGCAATGCCAGGGTAGATATACCAATTACGCATCCGAACTGGTGGTGACGCATAGTAGCCACTACCACCCACCTCGAACAACACTCCCAAATCAAGGGTGCGCACCAAAGCAATCACAAGTAATAGAATGGTATCGAAGAAGTGTGTCCGATCAAAGGTGCTACCTCATTGGTCCGCCAATCGCTCATGTTTTAGCCACCTTATGCCAACTCACGGGAGTTGGGTCCAAGTATATACCTTAGGATTGTCGCCACCATCCTACTTCATTCTGGAAACTCCACCGCATACACAGTTGTCAAAGTGGTTTTCGGTATCGACAGAGAGTATGTCCATATCCGATCCCGGTCTCTTTGCCAACCAATCGTTATTATAACCCATGGTTATAATTTTAAAATAATATTTTATACTTCAAAATAGAATATCATTTCAAATCCAAATCTTTATCAAAATAAAGATTAAATCAATTCCAAACCATTTCAATATATTTAAAATATCATATCATTTCAAAACTTCATTTCAAATAATTTTAATATATCAAAACATCATATCATTTCAAAACTTCATTTCAAATCATTTTAATATATCAAAATATCATATCATTTCAAAAACTTCATTTCAAATCATTTAATATATCAAAATATCATATCTTTTCAAAACTTCATTTCAAATCATTTAATATATCAAAATATCATATCTTTTCAAAACTTCATTATCAAATCATCATTTGAGTTCAAATCCAAATATTCAACTTTAAATACCTTTTAAATTCAAAGATATCGTTCATTTATTATCATTTCAAGTCACCATTTAAATAGATTATATTTCAATTAAAAAAATTCATCTAAACCATTTAAAAGTGTAATTATTATACTTTCAAATCAAGTATTCAATTTCCAAAGTTTTAAACTATTCTGAGTTCATTTACTAAGTTAAAAACCATAAACATTGAAAATTTCAACCTTTCACAGCATTCAAAAAAAAAATGTTATAAGTTATTCTTGAAAACATTTTTATTCAGCAAAGACAGCATTTTAAAACTGCTGTTAGATCTCAGTTTAGTTGAAATTTAGTTTAAAACAGCAAATACAGCATTTCCAGAAATGCTGTAATAGCTCAGGTTTCAAATTAAAGGTTTTAATTAAATTCAGCAAAGACAGCAGACCACTACAGCATTTACAGAACTGCTGTAATAGGCCTTTATTAAGTTTTTAGCCTTTTAATTTACTACAGCAACTAAAGCATTTCAGACTGCTGTAAATAGCCTCTTTATAAAGCTTTTAGTTTATTTACAGAAACCATAGCATTTCTGAATGCTATTAAAAGTATTTTTCTGATTTTAGTGTATTTCCAGTAAATACTAAACTTTAATTTAAACCATTTAAACATCATAAAAATTATATTTTTAACATTCAAAAATGTTCATTAAAATTACTCTTTTGATTTATGATTTTTCTAAGAAACATTTACAGTAAAATCCAAATTTCTAATAATTTTACTTAACAAATCCAAATGTACAATTTTCTTTTCTTCACATTTTTTTATAAATAAACTTAACACTTATATTTTATTTCCATTTCAAAAATTAAACTAAATTTTCAATTTTATTTAATTAACTTAAACCTTTAATAAAAACCAAATTCACATTTCCAAGTCAAGTTATATTTTAAAATTACACTTTTAAGCATTCATTTATTTAACCATTTTAATACATAGAAAACTCAATAACACTTTATTAAATCATTTAAATTCAAATTCAAATCAAATTATCATATTTACCATTTTCCAAATATAATTAAATTTCCATTTTATTTATATAACTTAAATATCATTTTAAAACCAAAATTCCAAATTTCCAAAGTTAAGTTATATTTCAAAAATTCACTTTTACCATTCATTTAAATTGCATTTTTAACTTCTAGAAAAATCCAAATTTTCTTTATTTAAAACATTAAAAATCCAATTTAAATCAAATTTTCATAATTTAACACTTTTAAAAATATTTAAAATACTTTATAAAAATAACCACGGGCCTGTATATAGTTTTCTAACCTAGGTCAAGTGATACAGATATGTATCATTTCAATCCGCAGTTTAAAAAGCAAAATCCGGGTTCTATCATTTCAAACCCGCAATCCCAAGTCAAAATAAATTAAATAAAAACCGTTCAGGCCTATCATTTCAGCCCATAACGATTTTTCCCTATTCTAAAGTCCGTTCGGGTATGTATCATTTCAACCCATAGTGATTTCTATACTAACAGGGAACTTGCAGTGTGATAAACAGATATAAATGAACAGTTAACAACATACATCAGTAACAGATGATATGACAGATAAATTGTAACAACCCGCATTTATACGATAATATATTTAAATATTTTATATAAATATGACATCGTCTATTCGTATTTAAAATCCTAAATATGAATTTTTATCGTGTTCGAATCCGTTGTTCTAATGGATTCAAATCGTGTTTTAAATATCACCAAAGTGTTTAATAAACATGGTTAAAAGTATTCGGGCTTTATAAATTTTAAAATCTTGGCCCATGCTTGATCTGTTGCCGTGATAAGTGATAACCCATCCCCTTCATCCATTCGAAATCCCTAAGCCCAAAATCGAAGAAAGCGAAATAATGGCGGTCTCGTCTCCTCCAAACTAGGGCTTCGATTTCGAATTCGCTCGTCTCTGTGATGCTTGGCCGCTTCCATTGAGTCGTTCTCGTTGCCGCTTCGAAGCAAGGTGAGTGAAAGCTCACATCTAATTCACTCGACCCTGTTGGTTTTCGTTCGTTCTAGATAGCTTCGATTTGTTAGTTTTCGTTCGACTTTATCTGATGTTAGGTGGTTTCGACGTTGACCAATTTAAATGAAATTGCCATGACTTCGACATTGTTTTGACTATCTCTTTGAACTGCCGTGACTTTGGCTTTGACAAAACTGTAAATTGGAAGAATTGCTTGACAGTGATGACTCCACATATGTGCATATATACCATTGTGGGTGTATGCATATAGTGTGGAATCCACACTTGAGATTACATCTCTCTTGTAAAATGTTGTAGAGCTACTGTCTCACTGTTTTGATTCCTAGTCTTTCGATTGTTTTTAATTACTTCGAGTAAACTTTGGTTGCCTTGACAACTCGATGTCGAGGCTGCTGCTGTTTCCATTTTTAGGTTGCTTTATCATGTGTATTGTGACATGATACTCGACTGTGTACTTGTACTCTCTGACCATCTTTGTGATACCTGATGGTTTGTAAACTGCTTCATTCTTGTTTAAAATTGCATGCATCTATTTGATTGTCTCTCTGTCTAGTTCAGTGTCTTGCATTGTTTTCCACTGGATATTTATATATACAAGCTGACATTTGTACATAAACTCCGGCCACTTTGAATTGAAGTTGCTGTTCGATATTTGCCTTACCACCATGGTTATCGATTGTCTGCATTGTGTACTTGGTCACCGTTGGGTCAGCATCATTCACTCTTGTTCAATATACTGTTTACTGGAGATATTGTGTTCATGTATTTTTGGTATTGCTGTAGTCATTAGTCTTGTTACCATTTTCACTAGCCTGACATTTCTTAAAATCACATAGTACTATAAGTGGTATCTGATAGCCTGGCAGTGAATGCACTACATTTTATTATCCTTACAACTATCAAACCGTGAATATATATATATAAATAATTAGAATAGAATATAGTTGGTTGTGGCCTTGCAATGGGATTTGTTTACTTTGGATTTGTATGTCTTCTATGCCTTTGCTTGGAAAGTGGTCAAGCATCACCCATGTATTTGGGTTTAAATGCAGATTCTTTCTTTTGTGAACAGTAGCAACTTTTATTGCTTTTAACATTGATACGTCCTAGCCTAGCTTGAAAGTTGTCATATATATTTGCTTTAGCATTAAATGCATGCGTCCTTGCCTTGGCATGTCAACCTATGTTTTGTTTAGTTGCATTCCTCTGGTCTCTTCATTTTTGACACTGTTTTGTCGCTGAGGTTGCCCTTGCACATGCTTCACTGCGTCATCTTCTACCTGTTGCACTTGCAATGATGTTCTCCATTTCATGTTCGAATTCATACTTGTCTGCACTGTATACATTTCTGGCCATTGTTTTATCACTTTTACTTCCCTGACCTGTTGCATTTGTTGTCGTGGCACATCTCTGGTTCATGCCTGATTCACTGTTGTAGCTGCTGTATATAAGTTCTGACAAACTTTGGTCTTGACTTCATTCGTTCGTATAGCCTGTATGATTCCAGTTTTACTTGAACTGTCGTTGTTGCAGTATAATGTGACAGGCTCGATCACTCGAGATTGCCTGCTTGGTAGCTTTTGTTGTTGTCCAGTTTGTACTTGCCTTGTTGAACTTGTACATGCATGTGCCTTGTTGCTGTGGCATTCTAGATTGCATTATTGCTGCTACTTGAATTTGTAGTTGTTCAATTGCCTTCTGATTCACTTGACCATTTGTATACATACTTTCAAGTATGTATTCAGATGTATGTTCACTTTTGCATATCCATGTGTCATTTTCACTTGCATCTGTTCATCCCTGAGCACTTGCTGACCTGCTGCATTTTCGTAGCAGTTTTACCCTTGTCCCTTGTGGCGACTTTATATTCTGTCGAGGCGAGGCAGTGCACGCGTGCGTGCACTGCAGCCACACCGAATTGACAGATTTTAATCGATATTTCTTTTGTTCTTGATTCATCGACCTGTTGCGTAATTCGTAGGCTGTATTGGCGAGGCAGAACACGTTAGCGTGTACTGCAGCCAATTAGTATTGATATTTTTAAATTGACATTTCAATTGCTTAAACTGCTTTGGATTTCTGTTTTGTGGATTAACACTGTTTAGTGTTATATCTGCCGTTATCCAATTCTCGTATCGAGAGTTGGATATACGAGATTTCTGTGACTGTCATCTATATTGAGATTGATTATTATTGCTTCTATGCTCTAATAACTGATTTTGAATTAGACTGATCCGAGTATTATTTTCTTTTGAATGTAATACTCGGGTCAGACCGAGTATTTACAGGTTGTAGATTTTTAGCTTTGGGTTGCTGCTAGAGCTATGAAGACTTTTTATATCATTTGAAGTGGTCTTCGTCTTGTTGTAGTAGCCAGTGTGTCTGTTTTAAGATGATAATGTATTCATGTATATTAGTCGATAATGTACTTGTATATATAACTTCTTGAGTCGACAATTGTAGTTGTATCATTTGTATTGTGTCAAATGTATTGTAACTGATATCAGTTATTGTATATATGAGACTTTTCGTTCCATCTTTATTCCGCATTTATGTTATCTGTGTTATTTTTATATATCTATTGTCCTAAACTATTATAGCCACTGTGTAGTAGCTTTGAGTTTGTATCGGTATGTCGGATTTCCTCTAAAGATGAAGTTTTATTATCTGACATATCGGTGCTCGCACAAAGCAATTACATAGATGGTCGCTCCTCAACAGCCTTATTCTCCGTGCTAGTTGACAGCACTACACCGTAGTGTTCTTGGCTAGCGTGGGTATAGAGGTGGGGCGTCACAGCTTGGTATCAGAGCCTGGGGTTTAGGACAATTATAAAACATAACTTAGATGGAACATGTGCTACAACTATTTGTCGATGTTTTATCTCTCATCTTTACATATGATTATTTTTGACTGTTAGGTATGAATTCCTAACGCTTATTCTTGTGTTTTCGGCTTTGAATTGATTTAGCCATTTTGATTTTGTTTTAATTTGGCAAATTAAAGCCATTTTGACTTTTGGACTTTGTTCCACTTTTGTTCTATGCTATGAGTGTCATTGTGTACCTGTTACACTGTGGTGAAAAATAGCTGGACCAGTTGCAAATTGAGTGATTTTGATTTCTCATTCACATCTAGTTCGAATCTCAGCGATTTTGAACTTGATATTTTGTGTTTTCCTCATCTTGAATTCCATTCGACTTCGGTCACTTTGTTTTTGAGAAATTGCTAATTTCTTGATTTTTAAGACTCTGGTTTTGTTTGCCGTTGGTTTCTTTGATAATGATGATTGATTCATTTTGTACTCGACTGCGGCTATTAACTGTTGACTTCGACATTGACTTGATTCTTACTTTTGTTGAAGTCATTTATGCATTTCTGCTCGATTTGCTTTGTTTTTCCAGTTGATAATCGATTCTTCTTTTCTAATTAGTTGTTATCACCTTTGTCGATTTTGATAACTTCTATTTCTGGAATTTTTGGGTATTCCTACTTTGATGAATTTGGAATCGAATTCTTTGGATTTTATTCACGTCTTCGAATGTGAAATTTTAGTGAACTGGCTTGGTTTCCTAATTTAATCGATTCTTGATCATTTCCCCGATTTGTTGCTATCATTTATTAGCAACTTTGATGACATTTTCTTCGGGATTTTTGTGAACATACTTTCTGATGGATTCAGTATCGATTTCTTTGGATTCCATTCACATCTTCGTATGTGAATTCTTGTGATTGATTGTTTCTACAATCATTTTTGTGATTTGTCACTTTAAAAATATAAAGGTTTTCTATACTAGTAGTAAATATTAAAATCCTTTTTTCCAAACGATTTCAAAACTATTTTACTACAAAGCTCTTTTTCTTAAACCGTTTTCCAATCTATTAGTATATACAAGCCTTTATTTCACTCGTATGAGAAATTGAATTAAACGGCCTAGTAAAACAAGTGGTATGAAACGCTTGCGTTTACTTCGTCGGTTAACTCCTGGACTTGTTCGATTGAACCTTTTGTGACAATTTTCTAGTGTAGATTTACAGTTTGTTCGTAAATATTTAAGTTAAGCAAGTGGTTATGGGACATGAAGCTAAACTTTTATATTTACTAGCTTAGTGTAATTGACACTTCTCGTTGATCATGACGATCATTTTATGATTAGACTAGCCATTGTGCGATGTCTTTTTGTTTGCGAGGTTAGACTAGACACCACTTGTGTGATTCCATTCACACATACCTTTTTGCTTTTTGGTTAGTCTAGACCTTAATTGTGTGATTCCGACTCACACATATCTTTTTGTTTGCAAGACTAGACTAGACACCACTTGTGTGATTCCATTCACACATACCTTTTTGCTTTTTGGTTAGTCTAGACCTTAATTGTGTGATTCCACTCACACATATCTTTTTCTCTGCGAGGTTAGCCTAGACCTCAATCTGTGTGATTCCGACTCACACGCGTGGGATAGCGACCCACGGTCTTCGGACCATTCCTGTGTGAAAATTTAATGGATGGCTTCCATGAGATAGCGTCTCATCTTGTGATACCGGTATTTTGGAGTTTTCATGCTCCCATTTTGTGATAGGCATTTCCCTTTTCCTTTTTATGGTTTAGACTAGCAAATGTGCGATGTCTCTTTCTCTGCGAGGTTAGCCTAGACCTCAATCTGTGTGATTCCGACTCACACGCGTGGGATAGCGACCCACGGTCTTCGGACCATTCCTGTGTGAAACTTTAATGGTTAGCCACCATGAGATAGCGTCTCGTCTTGTGAAACCGGTGTTTTGGAGTTTTCATACTCCCGTTTTCTGATAGGCTTTTTCCCCCCTTTTTATGATTTCTGGATTTCTTGTGATGATTTCTAGAATTTGTGCTTCACCAATTTTCGTGATTTCTATTGACAAGTTTTGTCAATTTTTGTGTATTGGTGAATTCATGTGTTATTGACTTGTTATGAATACAAGTTTAGGGTATGATATCCCTTTCTATCTTTGAGAAGATTCTTGTGACATTTTTGATGAATGAAAATTCATTTGGCATTATATTTTGATGCCAGTTATTTTGATGAGATTTTGACGTGTTAACTTCAGTACTCGTCAATTTTGAAATGGATTTACAAGCGGTTCTCCCGCAATACTGATATTGCTAATTTAATCACGTGTTTTCAAAATTCTTTATTTTTAAAAAGTTGTATCAAAAATATAAATTAAAATTGTTTTCGAAATTTTTACAGCTTACATTTTCAAAAGAACGAGGAAGCGATTTAAACCTTTCAGAAAAAATCAAGGACTATGACCCCTTTCTTTTACTGATTCGCTTAATTCCGGACTTGTCCGTTTGAGAATGTGAAATGTTATTTTCTAAAAAACACACAATTCTGCACTTTCAAGAAAACGATAAAGAGATTTAAACGATTTAGCAAAAGTAAGGAGTATGGAACCATACTTTTACTACTTCGGTTAATTCCAGACTCGTTAATTGAATATTTATGACTTTTGATTATCGTTTTTGATAATTAGATGTTTGTGTTTCTGATTATCGTTTTTGATAATCGGATATTTGTGTTTCTGATTGTCGTTTTTGATAATCAGATATTTGTGAAATTTGATTATCGTTTGAGATAATTAAATATTTTTCGATTTGATAATTGAATCTTTGTGATTTCTGATTATCGTTTTTGATAATCAGATATTTGTGAAATTTGATTATCGTTTGAGATAATTAAATATTTTTCGATTTGATAATCGAATATTTGTGATTTCTGATTATCGTTTTTGATAATCAGATATTTGTGAAATTTGATTATCGTTTGAGATAATTAAATATTTTTCGATTTGATAATCGAATCTTTGTGATTTCTGATTATCGTTTTTGATAATCAGATATTTGTGAAATTTGATTATCGTTTGAGATAATTAAATATTTTTCGATTTGATAATCGAATATTTGTGTTTCTGATTATCGTTTTTGATAATCAGATATTTGTGAAAATTCGATTATCGTTTTTGATGATTGAATATTTGCGATTTTGAGATTCGAGCTTCGTCTTTTTCTCTGGCAATTTAGGTGAGTAATCTGATTTACTCACATTCAATTCGTGCAGTACGTGATTTCTGCTCTGTTTTTCCTTTTCTTTTAAATGCTGGAACTCGATTGATTCTCCCTTTTGATAGTCGTCTGATTTTGATTCCTTGATCCCCACGATTGTTGATTCTTTTGTCTTGAAGCAGTCGAACCTTTTTGATTCTATATCTGATACTTCCATAATTCCTATACTTCCCTGCTGACATTTGCTTTGCTTATGCATTCGACATTGCCATGCTCTTATGGTTGTTACCTTTTATCCATTTATTCCTTATGATTGCGAGGACGCAATTTCTTTAAGGAGGGAAGTCTGTAACAACCCGCATTTATACGATAATATATTTAAATATTTTATATAAATATGACATCGTCTATTCGTATTTAAAATCCTAAATATGAATTTTTATCGTGTTCGAATCCGTTGTTCTAATGGATTCAAATCGTGTTTTAAATATCACCAAAGTGTTTAATAAACATGGTTAAAAGTATTCGGGCTTTATAAATTTTAAAATCTTGGCCCATGCTTGATCTGTTGCCGTGATAAGTGATAACCCATCCCCTTCATCCATTCGAAATCCCTAAGCCCAAAATCGAAGAAAGCGAAATAATGGCGGTCTCGTCTCCTCCAAACTAGGGCTTCGATTTCGAATTCGCTCGTCTCTGTGATGCTTGGCCGCTTCCATTGAGTCGTTCTCGTCGCCGCTTCGAAGCAAGGTGAGTGAAAGCTCACATCTAATTCACTCGACCCTGTTGGTTTTCGTTCGTTCTAGATAGCTTCGATTTGTTAGTTTTCGTTCGACTTTATCTGATGTTAGGTGGTTTCGACGTTGACCAATTTAAATGAAATTGCCATGACTTCGACATTGTTTTGACTATCTCTTTGAACTGCCGTGACTTTGGCTTTGACAAAACTGTAAATTGGAAGAATTGCTTGACAGTGATGACTCCACATATGTGCATATATACCATTGTGGGTGTATGCATATAGTGTGGAATCCACACTTGAGATTACATCTCTCTTGTAAAATGTTGTAGAGCTACTGTCTCACTGTTTTGATTCCTAGTCTTTCGATTGTTTTTAATTACTTCGAGTAAACTTTGGTTGCCTTGACAACTCGATGTCGAGGCTGCTGCTGTTTCCATTTTTGGGTTGCTTTATCATGTGTATTGTGACATGATACTCGACTGTGTACTTGTACTCTCTGACCATCTTTGTGATACCTGATGGTTTGTAAACTGCTTCATTCTTGTTTAAAATTGCATGCATCTATTTGATTGTCTCTCTGTCTAGTTCAGTGTCTTGCATTGTTTTCCACTGGATATTTATATATACAAGCTGACATTTGTACATAAACTCCGGCCACTTTGAATTGAAGTTGCTGTTCGATATTTGCCTTACCACCATGGTTATCGATTGTCTGCATTGTGTACTTGGTCACCGTTGGGTCAGCATCATTCACTCTTGTTCAATATACTGTTTACTGGAGATATTGTGTTCATGTATTTTTGGTATTGCTGTAGTCATTAGTCTTGTTACCATTTTCACTAGCCTGACATTTCTTAAAATCACATAGTACTATAAGTGGTATCTGATAGCCTGGCAGTGAATGCACTACATTTTATTATCCTTACAACTATCAAACTGTGAATATATATATATAAATAATTAGAATAGAATATAGTTGGTTGTGGCCTTGCAATGGGATTTGTTTACTTTGGATTTGTATGTCTTCTATGCCTTTGCTTGGAAAGTGGTCAAGCATCACCCATGTATTTGGGTTTAAATGCAGATTCTTTCTTTTGTGAACAGTAGCAACTTTTATTGCTTTTAACATTGATACGTCCTAGCCTAGCTTGAAAGTTGTCATATATATTTGCTTTAGCATTAAATGCATGCGTCCTTGCCTTGGCATGTCAACCTATGTTTTGTTTAGTTGCATTCCTCTGGTCTCTTCATTTTTGACACTGTTTTGTCGCTGAGGTTGCCCTTGCACATGCTTCACTGCGTCATCTTCTACCTGTTGCACTTGCAATGATGTTCTCCATTTCATGTTCGAATTCATACTTGTCTGCACTGTATACATTTCTGGCCATTGTTTTATCACTTTTACTTCCCTGACCTGTTGCATTTGTTGTCGTGGCACATCTCTGGTTCATGCCTGATTCACTGTTGTAGCTGCTGTATATAAGTTCTGACAAACTTTGGTCTTGACTTCATTCGTTCGTATAGCCTGTATGATTCCAGTTTTACTTGAACTGTCGTTGTTGCAGTATAATGTGACAGGCTCGATCACTCGAGATTGCCTGCTTGGTAGCTTTTGTTGTTGTCCAGTTTGTACTTGCCTTGTTGAACTTGTACACGCATGTGCCTTGTTGCTGTGGCATTCTAGATTGCATTATTGCTGCTACTTGAATTTGTAGTTGTTCAATTGCCTTCTGATTCACTTGACCATTTGTATACATACTTTCAAGTATGTATTCAGATGTATGTTCACTTTTGCATATCCATGTGTCATTTTCACTTGCATCTGTTCATCCCTGAGCACTTGCTGACCTGCTGCATTTTCGTAGCAGTTTTACCCTTGTCCCTTGTGGCGACTTTATATTCTGTCGAGGCGAGGCAGTGCACGCGTGCGTGCACTGCAGCCACACCGAATTGACAGATTTTAATCGATATTTCTTTTGTTCTTGATTCATCGACCTGTTGCGTAATTCGTAGGCTGTATTGGCGAGGCAGAACACGTTAGCGTGTACTGCAGCCAATTAGTATTGATATTTTTAAATTGACATTTCAATTGCTTAAACTGCTTTGGATTTCTGTTTTGTGGATTAACACTGTTTAGTGTTATATCTGCCGTTATCCAATTCTCGTATCGAGAGTTGGATATACGAGATTTCTGTGACTGTCATCTATATTGAGATTGATTATTATTGCTTCTATGCTCTAATAACTGATTTTGAATTAGACTGATCCGAGTATTATTTTCTTTTGAATGTAATACTCGGGTCAGACTGAGTATTTACAGGTTGTAGATTTTTAGCTTTGGGTTGCTGCTAGAGCTATGAAGACTTTTTATATCATTTGAAGTGGTCTTCGTCTTGTTGTAGTAGCCAGTGTGTCTGTTTTAAGATGATAATGTATTCATGTATATTAGTCGATAATGTACTTGTATATATAACTTCTTGAGTCGACAATTGTAGTTGTATTATTTGTATTGTGTCAAATGTATTGTAACTGATATCAGTTATTGTATATATGAGACTTTTCGTTCCATCTTTATTCCGCATTTATGTTATCTGTGTTATTTTTATATATCTATTATCCTAAACTATTATAGCCACTATGTAGTAGCTTTGAGTTTGTATCGGTATGTCAGATTTCCTCTAAAGATGAAGTTTTATTATCTGACATATCAGTGCTCGCACAAAGCAATTACATAGATGGTCGCTCCTCAACAGCCTTATTCTCCGTGCTAGTTGACAGCACTACACCGTAGTGTTCTTGGCTAGCGTGGGTATAGAGGTGGGGCGTCACATAAATAAACAGGTTTAACATCATATAATATAACATAAGCAGGTATAACATAAGATAATATTCTACACATTCAATTGTTGTCGCTTCACATTTGTATAAGTATAAAATGTTGTGTGAGATTTACTCACCTTTTTATGCTGGAGTTTACAAAACAAAATACACATATGAATTCCAGAAAGCACGATATAGCACGACTTTGGATTTGAGTAGAGAGAGCCAAGATGTTACTCTTGTATACAATAATAAAACAAAGCACCATATAAATATAATTACAATACAAAAGATTAAATTGGAATAAATGGAAACTAGGCTAGACAAATAACATCACCTAGCTTTCAAACAATTTTTGCTTGACTCCAACCTCACATATGTTCGACCACAAGGCTATATTGGTTTAGCCATGGATGTTTTCAGGTGGTAATGGTCAGGTTTGGATCTGAAATACATGGCTAAGTCAAGAATACAAATGGTCTTGGAGGTTACAAAGCATGGAAGGTCAATGGACTAGGCAAAGTGGAGTTTTGGTGAACTTTTTGGGCTCGGCTACATGGGTCTATGGCTCGGCCATGGCTTGTACAGGTCAGGTCAGATCTGGACAGAGGCTAAAGTGATGGGTAGTGGTGGTATCTAGGTGGTGGTGGAGCAATAGGAGGTGGCCAAGGTGATGTATGTTGGTGGTGAAGAAGCTAGGTTGGGCTAAGCATGTTTTTGGTGGAATTTTTGCAAAGTTTGTGATGTTTTGTTCAAGGGGAAGGCACGGCCTGATCTGATCTGTGGCATAGGTGTTTGGTAGTGGATGACGAGGAGGAGGAGATGGTGGTGGTGGTCAGTGAAGGTGATGGTGGATGATGGCCAAGCAAACATAAGAGGAGCAAGGCAAAAATCAAAGGGAAGATGAAGAAGAAAAGAAGAGAATGGAAGGCATTAACTTATTTTTTTTCTCAAATGAGAATAGCCGTGAAAATGAGATGATGGGAAGGTTTTTTCACATGAATGTCAAGAGGAATGCATGGCTAAACAAAAAAAAGAAATGAAAGGTCAAAGGAAAATGGAAAGACTAGGCTAATGAAAGGTCCTTAAGTTCTAAAAGTCTTTTTAAACTCTTCATATTTCCCTTTTCAATAAATCAAATATAAAATCAGTAATTTACTTTTTAAAACTGAAACAAGGTAATATGAAATAAAATAAATAATTAATTTTAAAGAAAATGGGAAAAGAATATAAGAAATTGCTTAAAAATTGAAACAGGGTCCAGAAATTACAAATAAATCACCATTGACTTTGGAAAATTATTTACTTCATTTTAAAAATATTCTAAAACAAAATTTTGAAATAAAATAATTTCTAAAGTATTTTCAAAGTGAAGTAAATAATTTAATTTAGAGAAAATAGAAAAGAACTAAAGAAAATGTTTAAAAATTGGAAATAGGACATGGAAATTACAAATAAATATCACTAGCCTTATAAAATTTATATTTCACTTTAAAACAAATAAAAGTCCAATAAATAGAATAAGATGAGAAACAAAATAAAGTAGGAATGAGAATAAATAAGTTCTTAAGAAAATAGGAAGATAAATAAAGAATTACTTTAATTATTTGAAACTAGGAATTAAAATTTATAAAAAGAATACAACTGGCATTTGAAAATGTCAATTACACTTTTAAAATGTTTTTAAAACTAAAATATATACATAGCATGTTATTTACCCATATACATATAATTTAGAACATTACATGACCAAATAAAATATTATTTATATAATTTAAAATAAACAATTTTGTTAAATACAGCAAATTACACACAATATCTAAAAGGGCATAACTTTCACATTATAAATCAGATTTCAACGAAACGAAAAGCAGCATTCTTGAAATTTTATTTACTTTCATAATAAAAGATAAAATTCAAAATTTCATCATTTTAAAATTTTAAATTAAAAGTCAAAGTTTGACCATGTTGACCAAAATTCATAATTCTGAAAAATATCTTATTTAGTCATGTTTGAAATTATAATTCACATTCAAATCACAATTTACATTTAGAATAACAAATTTTTCCATTTAATAAATAAAATAAAGTTTTTAAATCAGGAAATTCAATTTAAAATAATTACAAAATACAGGGTTGTTACACTATTGGCCCACTCACTTTCGAGACGAATACGAATTTTGCAAGAAATGTCCGCAATGCCAACAAACAGGGCGAATAACTAAAAGAAATGAAATGCCTTTAAATTCCACATTGGTTGTGAAAATCTTTGATGTATGGGGTATCGATTTCATAGGTCAATTTCCTGACTCCTTTGGCAACTTGTACATTTTGGTTGTAGTTGATTATGTATCAAAATAGGTTGAGGCGGTCCCCATCAAAACAAATGATAGTAAGGTGGTCATCAATTTCCTTAAAGAATATATATTTTCTTGGTTTGGTATTCCTTGAGCCATAATAAGCGATATTGGTACACATTTTTGTAATCGTACTTTCGAATCATTGCTTAAGAAATATTCAATCACTCATAAAGTGGCTTTCGAATGGAAAATGAAATGAAAAGTTTAAATTACAAACGATAACAGTAAGCTAGTTTATAGGTTGACTCATGGGCGATGACTATGAAGTTTGTTGGAATTTATTGTCATTGTTTATAAGTGGAATGTCTAAAGTACATGCGTTAACGATTTTCAAATCTCTATAATCAAGAGGGCTAAGATGATTTTGCATTACTCACTCTCTTAAAAAAAACCAAGGGTATCCAACATTTCTAGTACATCTAACATTGGTGTGCACACCCGTCAAGTTCTGTCCCACTCTCACGTAAGCCCGATAGGCAGTGCATGGGTGGTATACCTTGGTCTCATTTTATGAGTTGGACACCTAAGGATCACCGACCTATACTGACATTGTCAGAGTCAATTTTCACAATCCGCCAAGCTCTATTCCATTTTCACATAAGCCCAAAAGGCAGTGTGTGGGTGGTATATCTTGGTCCATGGCTAGGTGTATGCATATATAAAATAATAATAATAATAAAGAAATAAAAAGAGGGTAAGTGACTGAATTTAAGAAATTCTCTATGGTTTTACTTATTTGAATTTGTTATACAAGTGGAAATAGAAATATCACTTTGTAAATTTTAACAATCAAACTAAAAGTAATTTCATAGTTGCACTATGTTTTCAATTAAAACAACTAGCAAGCTAGAGTCAAGTGTGATGAGAACTTGATTTTTGTTAAAGTTTGTAACTAGGTGGTGAACTTAGATTTCTAGATATTGTCTAAAACATGCGTACACTGCAATGTTGTGACTATTCAAAAATAAATGGATTTGTCTTTATTCATAACCTTTTGCATTCATATAGCTGCATTAGAATCATAACATCCGGCATTTGGATTTTTGTGGGTAGTATCCACGGAAAACCCTCAAGAGACACAATTCGTCCTACCAGGGACACCTATGGGTTTAAAGGCTTGTTGCATACCCTAAATGCAATTGTGTTTCCCTACTAAAGTTTGGCTAATAAATTTAGTTAGATTTTATTCGAGGACGAATAAAGGTTCTAGCATGGGGGTATTTGATGAACATCAAATATTGAATATTTTAAGCTACATAGTTACATATTTTAATATCCATAAGGTAGTATTTCTTGGTCCATTTGTTGTATTTATTGCAGGTTCTTGATTGTTAGAAAATGAAGAAATTATCGGAGAGATGGTTCAAAAACAATGGTTTAACTTCAAGACTCCGTAATAAGAAAAAAAGTGTCCATTTTTGCACAAAAACTACTATAGCTCAACTGGTTTGAGGATTTGCAATTATTAGGAAGTCATTGGTTCAAATCCCACGTAGCACACATTTTTTTAGTCATTAATATCTTCTAGAGAGACACTTCTAGAATACACTAAATCAAAGGGCTTCTAGGATATGTTAGAGAAAGAGGTTTCTAGAATAATATAGAACACACATAGCACAGGAGATGGACCAAGTCAAAACGTTCTAGAACATTCATGTTTTCAGATTTGGATGTTGAGATCTCCACAAATACCTCTTTTTAGAACATTCTAGAACATTCTAGAACATTTATGTTTTCAGATTTGGACGTTGAGATCTCCACAAATACCTCCACTTAGAAACATTTGAGATCATCTTGGCTAATACTTTCAATTTTGTTTCCAGGGTTTTTTATTGAGGACTTCCAACTCTTGTAATCTCTTTCAACTTCTCTATTTAATCAATAAATTAATCAAAACTTATTTGTCCCTTTGTTCTTATTCTATTTTATTATCTTCCATTTTTGTTATGTTTCTACTTCATAGCTTTTATTTTATATGAGATTTATTGATTTTCCAGGAGATCAATAGATCTCATCTTTTAAATTCTCCGCACGATCTATTAAATTAAGGTAAGTTCTTATTTATATTTTCCTTGTTTTTTAATTTTTGTTGAAGCATTTCCTTTTATTTTCTTGTAATTTCCTATTTTAAATTTAGCAGATTCAACTTCTCAAATCGTCTAACTCGCCTAGAAGTTAGATAGGCATTAGTAATTAATAACTCCCTATGGATTCGACCTGTATCCGCACAACACTGCAGTAGACGCTGTGTGCTTGCAGTAAAATAAAAACACGATTTTTGTTCACATCAAATATTGTTGATTAGAAAGATGACATATATGCATAAGATTCATATAACATACTTTGTTAACCTTTAAATTGGTTCCATAAATTAATAAATTCCCATAGGTGAAATGAATAGCATTCTCAAATTGGAAGTACCAATTCCAAATTAATTAAACCTCATAGAAGGGATGAATAGCATCCTCAAATCAAAATACCCAAACCTAAATAATTTATATCCCATAACAGGGGCAAATAACATCCACAAATTGAGATCCCCAAACCCGAATCATTTAAATCCCATAATAGGGATGAATAGCATCCTCAAATCAAAATCACCAAACCCAAATATTTGAAAATTGCCTATCATAGGCGAAAGAAAAAATATGGTGAAATTCCAAATCTGCAATTCAAACCAAAAGTTCAAAATCAATAACAAAATGGTGCCACACAAAAAGGCAACCACAAGGCTATACATAATGGTCGATCGCATCCCCAAAGATGAGCATAAAGCTAAGTTTGACGACCATAAAGATCGCCTCCTCAAAGGCGAGCTAGAAAGCTACACTTGACGACCATAAAGGATGGCCTTTCCCAAAGACAAGTGCAGAGACTACGTCTGACAACCATGAAAGTTTGCCTTCCCAAAGATGAGCTTGAAAGCTACGCCTTATGAACCCGAAGACCACCTCCCCAAAAGTGTTGTTTACTCATAATTAGTATTTAAACAAATTTCGCCTAAGTGTCCCATACCACCAGACGAAACTCGATTATTTACTAATAAATAGTAAACTCCACTGAAATAAATGAAATATAAATAAATAAATAGCAATTAAAAATACATATTAACCATAGCCGAAATTGTTACACTGATTAAATTCAAGCATAATAGGTTTACAACTATAACCGTAATGGCTCGTATTGGAGAATGGATTCCATACAATGACAGATAAGGGACTACCTTCCGTACAGTATATTTCTAGAGAAATGTGCCATGGATCAACATTATGATCCTCTGCATCTAGCAAGATCGACCCACCCGCTGACCTATCTGGTGGCAAATAGAACTGAATATGACATCACCCCGGTCGTTCCCTACCTATCCAGGGCCACAACATACACAACAAAACCCAAAATATAGAGGGTAACCTAGAAAGGTGATGATCATACCCTAATGGTTGCGAACCACATAGCCTTACGACATACCTTATTTAAACCATTTCCGAGTGTGAGGCTTAAGGCAACGTTTACCTTTCACAGAACATATTCTACTTTGAATGTCGCATTTCCATTTCTAAAAACACATGATTGATTTCCTCAAAAGTACAACCTCTGAGCTTGTACGTCTCAGAGAAGGGTATTAAGTATAAGAGGGGTTACCTCCAACACCACCAACTGATGTACATTTGTAAAAAATCAATGTAGTGTATCTTAGGAATGAAATGTCAAACACTCATCCATTCAAGTTGTCCAGGAACAAGATAAACCGAAGGCATTCTTCTACTACATCATGTCGAGAGTCAACCCTAGGATTAGTAATGAGCAGTCCTTGCATCGAAGATTTTCATAACAGAGCATTACTGCCACCTCATGTATATAAAATGTAATCGCGGGGCTAGTGGCAAGCAGCCATACATCATGAAACTTCAAAAATCATCATCTTCAACAAACCTGCACTTTCGAACGCATAGGTTGGTTAGAAGTGGCTTTCGAATAAATCTGATCCCAGTCTCTTTGGAACAACAATCGATAAGAGGCCCTCAACCTCATATGGAAACTAAGTCTCGTAGATTTATCACGTTTCCAACTCTCAACTTGCTATCCTTCGGCCAAGAACGAAGCTCGATAGATTGGAGTACCATAGTCATTCCGCACTACTCGAATCAACATTATTAACACCAAATGATAATCAAGCCTACTCAGTTGGCCTCATACTAAGTGCATGACTAATCAGTTCCCACATCAAGTCAAGGAACCAAAAATGGAAAAAATACAATCTAGCACACAAGCAGTCACTAGGCCTGTTTAATTAATCTTTTATTAATTAAATCACTTTCTAAATATTTATCTCAAAATATCTTTTAAAAAGATATATTCCCAAAACCATTTTAATCCTTCGATATTTGGAAATAATTTCCATATACTTATTTAAAAGGTATAAGTATATTCACAAACCATTTCGTTTTCTACACTTGGAAAATTTCTCTATATACTTAAATCGGTAATAAGTATATTTACAAGTCTTTTGAGGAAAGCTTCATATTTTGCAAAACACATTTCATTGGGTTAAAATGAATGTTGCGTAATCGTTACAATAACCCAAAACAATAGTATAGGGATTCGACTATTTATATTTATATAAATCTCATATACTATATAAAACGATTCCTTTTGGAAATCACTTACTATAACAACAATGTTATAGTCCGTGCCTTCTTGCTTTCTCAAAAACATCTATGATAACAATAAATGTTGAAATCTATGCCTTCATCACTTAGTACATTTTAAATCACTTTTTAAAACCATTTAAACTTCATCTAAAAATATCACTTTCAAAATATCCCTTTAAAAGGTTATTTTAACTTTTAAAACGTGAATGCATTTCTTTATAAAAATCTATATTCAAATCTCAACATAAATCATTTCCATATTTATAAAACTGTGAAGACCCTTCTCATCGACTTTCGAAAATCGACACTAATACATCCACGGTATTCACGTGCCCTAAATCCAAGTGATGGGGAGGCAGATTTCCAGGGGTAAAGTAAAAGATAGAAACAAAAATTCTCACATTACGTTAAGTAGATAAATAGTACATATAATCACCATCACTAGGGTACATCAGAGTTTTGTATGCACTAACCCAGCCAGGAATGGTTATAACTGCCTGCTCCCACACTTGTTAGTATCACTAACTTATATATAGTGGAAAAAAAGATAGATAGATATCCACATCGGGTGCTCCAACTCCATTGTTCCAAAAACCTCTTCCAGCATGCTCCTCCCAAAACACTCTAAACAGAATCCTAACTACTTGGCTGCCTGGAAAAATAGGGCACCATAGTTTAAAGGGAAAACAAAATAAACTCTGAGTCAGTCATGGGACTAGTGTGAGAACTCAAAATACGTTGTTCAAAAACAAAAAGGTATCTCATAAGACCACGCTGCACATAAACACGGAACGGGTTTTTACCTTATGATAACCAAAACATTTTACATCAAAATACTTGATATTATTTTTAATGACATATCTTTGAAACATTTGCAATTAAACGTATCAATCTTAGCCGAAATAGTTACCATTATTAAATTCCAGCATACTAGGCTCTATAAACAAAATGGCAGGCTCTTATTAGAGAATGGATTTCATACAAATGACTAGGTGAAGGGACTACCTTCTGGCAGTACATCTCTAGAGGAATGTACCAAGGTCAACAGAACATCTGCACCTCCACCGACACAAGACCGACCTACCTTTCCTTAGATAGCACCGAATATGTCATCACCCCGGTCGTTACCGACTTATCTGAGACGTCTCTTAGCATACACCACGGTAATTTAAACCCAAACATCATAGCGGGTAGAAATATATCAAGAAGGGGATGATCATACCCTAATGGTTGCGTACCACATAGCCTTGCCACATCTACTCTATTTCGGCTATTTTCGAGTGTGAGGCTTGAGGTAACGATTACCTTTCACTTTGCACATCATCTTTTTTGAATGCCACACTGCCATTCCATCGATCTCTATTGACTCCCATAAATATACAACCTCCGAGCTCATACGTCTCAGAGAAGGGTGTTAAGCTAAAAGAATTTGCCTTCTCTGCCACAAAACAGATGCATGTTTATAAAAGTCAACGATGAAATCTCAAGAATGCATTGGTAGACATCCATCCATACAAGTTCGTTCTGGGACAGAATGAAACCGAAGTCACTCTCCTACCACATCCTCTCGGGAATTAACCTTAGGATTAGTAGCGAGAAGTCCGTGCAACAAAGATCTTAAATGAAGAACTATTACCATATAATATGATATAGGAAATTTCCCCCGAGGGTCGGTGACAAGTAGCCCTACATTCCATCTTCCACAAATATCTTCATGTCTTCACTTCGAATACGTAAATTGGTTCGAAGTGGTCTTCAGACAGGAATTATCCAAATCTGACCTCGATTTCTCCGAACCAATCATCGATAAAAGAGGTCAAGTGAATAGGGAATCATTCTTTAATTTTATTAAGTTCTTTTATCAAAATATCTTTTGGAGGTATACATTTATAAAACATTCTTTCCGGTATATACGGAAATTTCAAACCGCTCTTATAAAACCCTTTAATAACTTTTAAACTCTTTTTTACTAAGAGTAAACTCGGAATCGTTTCATTTTTCATTTAGGAAGATATTGATCAGAGTAAATCAATTTCACCCACTACGCCATAAATGGCCTACTGCAACACAAAAAAAATGTTGGCTCAGGCCCGAAAAATGTTGCCATAGGTCTATGGCAACACTTTTAGGGTGATGCAATTTTTGTCGTTGCCTTAGACCTCAAAGGCAACATTTTGACTATCTAAGGCAACATAAGTAATATTGTTGCAATAGAACCCTATTTGGGTCTATGGCAACACCCATAGGTATCTGTAGCAACATTCCAAAATGTTACTATAGATATGAACTTTTTGAATTTGTGGGGCCCACAATGTAGAGCATATTTGATTTTTTAATAAAAATAAATATTTATTTAATAAAATGCTATTACACAGAATTTGATATTTAAACAGTAATTTATTTAAATAAATTTTTTATTTCAACATTTGAAATTGTACAAATTCCTGACTCCACTATTTTACAATACAATGATATATAACACTGATATTCACATATACAGATATTCCTCACTACATCACTCAGTTCACTCATTACATATGCAGTTTCAATTTATACATACACCGACACTGACAAATATATGCCGAGCCGAAGGCGAGCCGAGTGCCGAGCCGAAGGCGAGCCGAGAAGCGGGTCCGGGCGCAGCGCCGGCGGGGGTCCGGGGCACCGCAGTCCCGGCGGGGATCGACCTATCACAATGGGGGCACCGCCCGATTCATCCGATTTCGGAAGATCGAGCCTTCTTTGAAATGACGTAAAATGATGCACAAATGAAGACTGAGCTTAATTCCTATCCTCCATCTCCTCGCCTAAATCTGCTTGAATCCCCTACGGCCAAACACCAAAACTCTACTGCAAACTCTTCAATTTCCAATCACCACATTAGCTTCTCTCTGTAACCAATACACAACAGCACTCTACCATTGTCAAACTCCAAACTCCGTCTACATCTCTCTGCCAACATTCAGGCATCACACTGCCAACTAAAACTCCTCTGCATCACCAACTTCCACCATCACTTCCATAACTTACCAAACCAACCAACCAACCTTCAACCAATACAACTACATCCAGATTCAATGGTGAACCAACCAACCAGATTATGAACTTGCGATGGACTTGCGATGGAGGCACAGGGCATCCAGAAGCAGTACATACCCAGCCAGATTCTGAAACATTAACAAGTGTTAAAGGAGCATTTGCACAAACATATGGGGGGCATACTATCTTATTGAAATTACCAGTACCAAGTGAAGCAACCGCAATCATAGGGGAAAGTATGAAGAGATCAGCCTGGGATCTGCTCTGAACTTGCGATGGAAAGTACGAAGTGAACCAAAATCTCGATGGCAGCAGTTCGGGTTTTGGGAGAAATTTCATATCAAAGCAATTCCTTTATCATCTCCACAAAAGCTTGCATACATCAGGAAGAACATCAACAGGCTTCATACTCATCCATGATCATTTCACAGTTGCATCTCGGATTATTCAATTATCGATTGCACTAACTCCAACATCATCGTTCCTAGCAGGCTGCTCCTTTTTGACGTCTAGCATCAACCAGATTTTACAACATCTCTAAGTGATTACGAGGCAACAATTTCATTTCCACAGAGACTAATTCAAAGTTGCAGTCACGATTCAAATCTAAAGTCATCTCTAACTCGACTATAAGATCGTATCACAAGTTCAACCAACATAGCAACTCGAGGCTTTCGATAAGGCTGTGTTTCGATCGAGAATCTTCATTACCAGATTTTCAAACAGCGAAGAATTTCAAACTCATGGTGGTGTTTTGAATCTCCAAGCGAGCATTTGCAGGTAGCATATTAGCTAGGCGAATTTGCAACAGCCCTAGCGTGATTGCGATATCTTCAAGCGGCGGCAGATCTAGGCGGCAGAGCAATTTCTTTTGACCTGTTTTATTTTTGAATGGTGATTAATTGGTGAAGACATGAGCTGTTCCATTTGGGAGGAAATTTATTTTGACTGGTCAATGAAGCGTTAAAAAGGTAAAAGGGAAATTTCTTTCAAAGCTCCTCATAATTCAGATTTACGCCTTTGGGCTCGGTTATGGGAGGAGGCGAATGGGAGGAGGCGACTGGGAGGAGGCGAATGGGAGGAGGCGAGGAGACTGGGAGGAGGCGAATGGGAGGAGGCGAATGGGAGGAGGCGAATGGGAGCGACTGGGAGGAGGCGAATTGGAGGAGACGAATTGAAATGAAAACCAAAAGGGGATCTGAACTAGTTTAGGCGGGAAAACGAAATTTTGGGCCAAATTGCAGTGGTGATCCATTTTAACAACCAGATTAAATGTAGATCGTTGGATCGTATTCACGCGGATTGCTAATTTTATTAATTTTTTAATCTGAATACATCTATTGCAACACTATATAAAAATGTTGCATCGTGTTACACTTGTTTAGCTAGAGCAACACATTTTTATGGCTAAGGTAACACCAAAAATGCAACGTTGCAGTAGGACCAAAATTTTATAGCTGTCGCAACATTTTAGCTGGCAACACCTTGCAAAAGTGTTGCAGAAGGTCATTTATGGCGTAGTGACCATTTTCTTTGTCCGGCTAGTCCGGATAGCCTGGGAGAGCAGGAAACTGGTTTTCCAAACTCAAGCCTAGACACTATCTCTATGACACCCATAAGGCGGTCAAGTTATTTGATCGACTCTAAATCTTTAATCTCCCCAAAATTCTTTATATCATCTCTAAAACACTTTGCAAAACATTTATAAAAAATTTGTTAAGTTTTAAAACTATATTTCAAAAGTTGTAGAAAAGCGCTACAAAAAAGTGCCGCGAAAAGTGCCTTTTAAGCTATATTGATCCAAACGAATTTTTATTATTTGAAAATTTATTTTTATTACCCAAATCACTTTTAAAACATTTATAAGATTTATTCCATATTTTTAAACAATTTAAAACATCATTTGCAAAGAAATCCAATTTTGGATTCCGAACTGCAAATTCAGGATTTTTTCCAAAACTTGCTTTACTCATATTTCAAAATCTACTTATCGAAATCTCAATTTTCTTTCTTCATTGGAAAACTATGGATAAAATAGTTCGGAATATTCTTATCTCGAAAAATTCCAAGCTATATTCCAACGTTTACACTTGTTTGACTTTTATAGCACGAAATTGCAAACTACCATTATGCGACGCGTTTATTTTTCACAAAAATTTCCATTTCTTTTCAAACTTCACCAAAACAATTTTAAATGTTTATAAAACATTTCAAATACACTATAAACCATTTGTAAGAGGTATAACAATTGCATATACACCATTTCATCAATTCAAGGAAAGTGATTTCCTTTGTGCTTATTGACGTGTATATTCGTGACTTGCATATATATTCAACATTCATATGAAAACAACCAAACTTGATGATCAAAACATATTAAACATCCATTTGCAATATCATATCATCACCCAACATATAGTATAATATTTTTAGGAGTTCTCTCATTGGATTTCCAATGATTCACAAAAAAATGTTATAACTCCGCTATTCGAGTTCCGAAGCTCACTATTCTTCGGATTTTAGCTCCTAAAAGCCTCGACCAAGCCTTGAGGAATCTAAGGGGTGCACGACCTAGGGTGTATCTCGGGTTGGGCTCGGCCTAGTGTGGAGTGAAGTGGGGTTTGTGAAGAACAAAGAAAAATGAGGAGTTTTTGGATCGTTTTGTGGTGTTTTACTATATATAACTATATTTTTTCATTTTAGTTTCTTTTTGAAATAACTTCTGACATTATTTCTTTTAGTTTGGAAGCCATTAAAGAGGAAGCAAAAGCTAGAAAATATGAAGAAGAAAATGAATGGAAAAAGAGAGAAGAGGGTAGGATATTTATAGGAAAAAAGAAGTGTGTAAAGGAAGATATGTAAACACCACTTTCTCCAAGCTTCTCCAACACATCATCCCCCTTTATGCATGGCTGGAAGCCTCCCCCCATGTGCCCATCACTTCCATCTTCTCATTTGTACATAGGTTGACTTATAAAGACTTAAGGAGTAAGTTTGTTTTAAAATATCTTATATATTTTATATGATTTTCTGATACTTAATTATTTTCATATATGTATATTTATGTACATGTTATATGTATGCATATGTACATGTATATGTGTATGTAACATATCCCTACAACGTTGCACAAATTCCACACGTTGTATCGTTACAAATCCCGATTTCAATTTTCGGTCATATTTTCTCTTTTAAATTAATATGCATATTTTTGTAAACAAATTTTGAAATAAATTTTCTTATTATTATTAATTGATTAAAACGATCACATTTCATTTATAAAATCACATAAATTAATATAAATAATTATTCACAAAATTATTTGTATTATTGACAAAGCTAAATGAACATTTATTTAAAGCGATATAATTATGGGTCGTTACTGACTCCCCTCCTTAAGAGAATTTCATCCCCGAAATTAAGATAAGAGAAAATAGTTCAAAAGGAAATATATTCGATATGATGGAACATATACAATAGTATGAATAAGTAACTACACTACAGGCGGTGAGTACATTATAATAGTATAATTCACTCTTCAATTCTAAACTCGGGGTATGTCTTTTTCATTCTATCCTCTGTTTCCCAAGTGCAATCCTCGGCATCTCCTGTGATATCCTGAATTTTCGGGCATCAGATAATTGGATAGTTATCTGATTTAACTTTTA
Source organism: Allium fistulosum (assembly GCA_030737815.1). Taxonomy (NCBI): domain Eukaryota; kingdom Viridiplantae; phylum Streptophyta; class Magnoliopsida; order Asparagales; family Amaryllidaceae; genus Allium; species Allium fistulosum. Next base: position 460,604,303 of record CM060905.1, read on the forward strand.
AAAATACTGATTTATAAATTGAACAAATTTAGATGTGATAATCTCCATTATAAATTATTTAAAATTTGGCAAAATTGTTAATTTCAAACCAATAATAATAATGTGTTGTATATATATATAGATTTTAAATAGAATTATTATATACAAATTGAATTTGTGTTTGTTTAAATATATAATATATATATCAAATTGATTTTTAAATTGGATTTTAAATTTAATTTGAATTTGAATATTAAATTTAAAATTCAAAAGATAGATATTTAAAAATATTTGGATTTAAATTATACGCATAAGCTTTTATTTGTATATATAATTTGTTTTATTTTATTTTTTTAAAAAAGTAATTCATATATACATTTAGATAAAGATTTATAAATTAGGTATAAAAGCTTTTATTTACATTTAAAATAAATAAAAATAAGTATTAATTACTTAAAGGACAAGTGTTAATATATGAAGACACCTTAATAACAAGTGTTAATTAATAAGTAAATGTAAATGACAAATGGTGAGTTTTTAACAAGTGTCATTTATTATTTTGTTTTTTCTTTTATTTTTTATTAAATCACATTTTAGCCTATTTAAGCACATACTTTCCTTCTCCTTATATCTTTTTTCTATTCTCTTCTCAAAGCTAAGAAAAACAATACCCTGTAACAAACACTCAAAAACAAAATCTGAAAATCAATACTCCTCAAACCAGAAAACTAATCCAATTCAACAGCCTGTATTTCATTTTCAATATCAAAACAAAAGCCTGTACATTTTTATTCAAACCTGAGATGAAAATCCAAAAGCCTGCAAGCATTTTCATCTTTGTTTCAAAGCAAGCAAACCTGAAGAATAATCAAAAGCAAAATCAAAGCATTTCAGTTTTAATAAGGATCACAGCAATTCCAGTTTTTAAATCAGAAGCATTTTATTTCAGCAACTCAAGTTTTAAAAGTTCTAAAGCTGTTTCAAAATTAAGAGCTCTGTTCATCTTCTTTAAAACAGGTGAGTAAACTACTATTTTAAACTTTAGTCTGATCTATAACTTGACGTTGTGATTAATATTTGAAGTGAAGTGGTGAAAAATGTTTGCATGGATGTAAATATGTTTGTATATATATAAATATGCAAATACTTGAGTATGCATGTCTGTATATATGTATGTTTAGGCTCTGTTGTTAATCATAGGTTCAATTCAATCAAAATATAATTAATATTTCTTCGCCTAAACAATTTCTGGCTAGGATCCCTAAAGGAATTATGTTTGAGTTAACTAGATCTTATTTTTAAAAATAAATATAAGTGAAATTAGTTAATGTGTAACTGGAAAATTAGAAATTTAAAGTAAATATATATATAGTCAGGAAAATCGATGAATTGAAATCTATATTTTGAATATATAACTGGATTCGAACTTGAAAATCATGAATTTCGATAATAGTTTTAAGATTTTTAAGATTGGGGATGATGAGGAGTTGCGAGTTGATCAGAATCTGCTTTTTCATCGATTCTCGACGATCGGCGCAATGATGTTCGTCGTGCTCGAGGCTGAAGGTTGCTCAGGTGTCGATGATCATAGGAAAAATGATGAAGGAATTTATCATTCGCCGTGGAGGTGGTGCAACGTCGATTTAGGGTTCGATAGTCTGTTTTTTCGATGGTGAAGTTGAGATGTTTTCATCATCGTGAGTGGATCGGAGTGGATCGGATCAAGGGGAATAGAAGCATGGGACTATGGTGGAGGTTCAGGCGTGATGGCGAGGTCTTAGGTGGTCGGAGGCGGAAATGCGAGGTGGTTTTGGTGATCGTATTGTTCCAGTGGTGTTCGATTTTGCTCGAATTCAATTTGGAAGATGCTATCAGGTAGTTGAGTAATGGGAACGATCGTGTGAGTCATCATCAACTTGCTGGAGGTAGCGGCGTTGGTCGAAGCGGTGACGATCGGTTGTGCATGTGCACGTTTGTCAGCGTGCATCTGGGTTTTGGTTTGATGTTAGTGTTCGTCGACGGAAATTCTATCGGTTTAGAAAACCGTCGAACGAATTTAAATTAAATTCACCGCAAGCGCACGGCGTACACTTTGTAGTACGTGGCGAATACGGGTCGATCCGCAGGGAATTGTGAGAGGTTAAAAATCTATTCAATCAAATTAGACCAAAGAGAGATGAAGTTGCTAACTACAAAAAAGAAGCTAAATCTAAAATTAAAATGTGATTTAAAAACTATTAAACTAGAGAACAATTTAGAGGCAAATCCACTCTATTATTTTTGTAAATCAACAAACATAGAATTTATGATCTCTAACTTTGATATTAAATGAAATAAGTGTTGCATTTATCATAAGTATGGTTTGTTTATGTTATTAATTAACATAACTCAAACCATCAAACTATAATACAACAATTATACCACTTATAATTCTCATGAAAATGAAGCCAAAGCAAAAGTTATTTTAAGTATGATCTATTTACTATTGTAACTAGTAATATAGATCATCAAATTTCATTTTTACTTTCATTTCAAAATCAAAAATGGATTAGCAAATGATGATGCAACTTGTGTTTATGTTGAATAAGAATAGCTCATTTGCAAAAGCAACATAAGCTATCAAACCCACTTTTATAAACTTGCATCAAAATTTACTTTCATGAAGCATAGACAAAGAGATCATAAATAATATAAATGTTGAAATTACATAATATTTGAGAGCTTCATCACCCCTAAATTGAAGGGTTTAGCTACTCATTTGTGGAATTGAAGCAACACTTGTAAATTTCAACATGAAAGAGCAAAGAAATGAAAACTAAGCAAAGGAAGAAAGAGAGATTAACTAGTAACTAATTGCATAAAAATTAAAGCTACACTACTTGCATAAATGTAAATCTAAACTATGAACATGAAAAGAAAGAGAACATAAAAATAAACATCAACATAAAAGTAAGGAAAAGCATGTAGAAAAGAGAGAAGAAAGAGGCTTGGAAGCCATTTTTATTTCATAGAATATTGAGCTTACACTTTGATTTCTTAATTTCCTAAGTAACATGAAAGAGTAGAAGATATGTTCATGTACATAAGAGGGCTATTATACATGCATAAAACCCTAATTCTCTTTTTAGGGAGCTTCCCAAAATACCCTTGAGGTGGTGTAGCCTCAAAGTAATCATTAACATTCAATAATCCCCCACTTAATATGTACATGAAGCTTTAAGTCCTTTTAGCATGTGCTTAGCTTCTAATTGGAAGTTAGGTAAGTGGGTGGGGTCCTCCATGATATTGAACTTGAATTATTTCCTCTTCATTCCTTTGTATTTCCTTGTGCATGCATATATCATCATGAATCCCACTTCCAAATGCATCAAAATATCCTATAAAAATCATAAAAATTGTCCAAGGAAAAATTCTTAAATTAACACATGCACACAAATGACCATTTTGCCCCTGAATGAAGATGAAAATATGATGGTTTGAAAATAATTGAATTTTGGTTTTAACATGTAAAAATGCCCAAATATGATGTTTATTTAAATAAAAAGAGATAAAATATGGATGTAAATATACGCACATTTACGTGCACATCAGTTAGGTAGGGTTCAAGTATTCGAGAGAGTACGGGGAAGAGAAGGGTTGGGTTCGAGTTTGTTTAAGGGTTGACTCGGGTCTGTACACTAGAGTATTAACAGGTTTTAAAAGTAAAATAAAACAAGTTTTAGAACAATTTCCTAACCAGATTCTTTTAAATGATAATTAAGAAGTTAATTAAGATAAATGATTTTCTTTTAATTAATTGATTGATGGATAATCATGGATTGATTAAATTAATTGGTTAATGATTAAGGATAAATTAATTAGTAAATTAAGGGTTATAAATTAATTAGAGATTAATTAATTATTAGGGATTAATTAATGTAAGTAATTAGAGATTAATTACTTAAATGATAATTTCTTAATGTAAGTAATTAAGGATAAATTGATAAGGGTTAATTAATTTAATTTGTAATTAAAAGATTAATTATTGAATGGTCAAAGAATAATTAATTTATGTAATTAATTAAAGATTAATTACTTAATGCAATTAAAGAATAATTAATCAAGGATGATTAATTAAGACGGAAAATTAAGGGATGATTAATTAATTGGTTTGTAATTAATAAATGTTAAGTATGCAGGATTTAAAAGTAATTAAAGTAATTAATTTAATTCAAATTATGGTTAATTAAATTAATTAGAGATGGTGAGGTTGATTAATCTTGCTTATGGATGATTGAATGCCTTGAATTATTTTAATATCTCCGATATGTGATATGTGCTGCTTTGTGATTTGAGATGAATTGTTGTGTATAAATTGTATTGTTTAAACTTAAACTTTTGGTTTAATAAATAACATTGGATTCGAAGAGACTGGGGTCGGGTATCAGTAAATACTCGAAACCACTTCGATTTGAAATCTATGATTCTTTATAGATTTGATTTGTAAATCAAATAGGCTGGAATGGAATAAATTGAGTAATTTGGACCATTGAAACTAAGTAACGGTACTTAGATATTATTTTGTGAAATAAGTGTTTGACTATAACAAGATAAGAACTCATAGTGAGGTACGAGTTACCCTGGCTTTTCAAAGAAGTTTACAACCTTAGTATTTCAAATTAAATGGGTTTTACTCACGTTGGTTTCCAGCCTGATTCGGGTGTTACTTTATGGTAATGCTCGGGTCAGACTGAGTATTACAGATTTTCAGGTAAGGACGTTCTGGAGCTCAGGAGGCGAGCTGGATGGCAGGAACGTATGGAGTATTCCACCAAGTGTTATTGTTTGTAGTATTGAACAAGTTAATTTTTAACTGTCCAGTTTATATGTAATTGGTTGTAACTCTGATGTATTAAATGTAAATTAACAGATACAGTTTTCCTTTGTATAACTTCTATTATTTGATATTATATTTTATCCGCTGCGAATGTGAGAATCTATGTTTTGTCTCTGTTTCTTCTTCTACCTCTTTCTTCTTTTTCCTAACCATCTGGAATTTTCGGGGTCGAAATTTTCGGGTCGTTACATCTCCACTCCATTGAACTTTGACTAACCTTACCACCTTCCTCCTTAATCGTTTTTCATCACGATCAACGATTCGAATAGGCCGTCTAATAACTGCTAAATTTGGTTCCACCTCCAAGTGTTCCTGAGCAGCTGTTTCGACAATTTGCTCTAGGTCATGCACATGTTTCCTTAAATGAGATACATGAAAAACATTGTGTACTCCTGCCAACCTTTCTAGCAATTGCGCTCGATAAGCTAATGGGCCAATTCATTCAAGAATGGGAAATGGTCCAATATATCAAGGTGCTAACTTCCCCGTTCTTCCAAACCTCACTACTCCTCTCATCGGAGAGACTTTCAAAAAGACCGAATCTCCAACTTAGGATTTCAGATTTTTACGCCTTTGGTCCGCATAACTTTTCTGTCTTCTTTGGGCTTCCTTTAACTTCTTTCTAATTACATCGACTTTCTTTGAAGCTTCTCGTATCATATCAGGACCTAGTACTAACCGATCTCCAGTCTCGATCCAACATGCCAATGACCTGCACGGACGACCATATAGAGCTTCATACGGTGCCATGCCGATACTAGCTTGATAACTGTTGTTATAAGAGAACTCTACTAAATGCAGATGATTTTCCCAGGAGCCTCCAAAGTCCAAAATACATGCCCTGAGAAGATCTTCCAACTTGCATTTGACCCTTTCCGTCTGTTCATCACTTTGAGGGTGATAGGCAGTACTTATATTTACCCTGGTTCCCAAAGCTGTATGTAATGCTTCCCAAAAATGACTAGTAAAGATCGGATCTCAATTGCTCACTATACTGCTTGGAACTCCATGCAATCTTACAATCTCCTTCATATATATATATATATATATATATATCTGCAAGGCTTGCAGCGGTCCTTGTTGGCTTAACTGGAATGAAGTGTGCACTCTTAGTTAATCAATCTATGATAACCCAAATGCCTTCATTCCCTTTCCTCGTTCGAGGTAAGCCATCAATTAAATCCATTGATACTTGATCCCACTTCCAAAATGGAATCTCCAGCAGCTTAAGTAACCCTGCAACTTTCTGTTGGTCGCTTTTGACTCGTTGACAATTTACACATCGGCTAGCATAAATGGATATGTCCCTTTTCATACTTCTCCACCGAAGTGTGCGCTTCATATCTCTATACATTTTGTTAACTCCCGGATGAATGCTGAGTTTGGATTTTTGATATTCAACTAACACCTCTTGCCTAAGATTTTCCACATCTAGAACACAAATTCGCCCATTCAACCATAACACTCCGTGGCTATCTATTTCAAAACTTGAATTTCTTCCTTCTTCAGTTGCCTTAATGAACTTTTCAAATTGTCTATCTTCTCTTTGTTTACTGGATATTCTTTCCAAAAGAGTTGGAGTTGTCTATTTAACGCATCAGCTACTACGTTGGCTTTCCCGGGTGTGTAGAAAATATCTAGATCATAAATCAAGATACCTTTACATTTAGAAAACTTAGGACCCAATACGTGGTTTTTATTTCAAAAATCTTTTGAAATGATACTATATATTTAATTCAAAGAAAATATACATATAATACTAAGGAACTGGGTACTACCAAACAGTATCACACATCCCCTTACCAAGAAGGGTAATACTCAAGAGAAGTGTTTACCATCCGAACAGATCTCTTTCCCATTTTAAGTTATTTTCGGGCCACTCGAACTAGCTTACTTAAAAATACTCTTCTATTTTGAAATCCTCCATTTTGAAACGGTACTCTACATATTTCAACAAAATATTTATTACCAACTTGCTTTGGCTTCGTTCTGATTTGAACTCGTTTCGATCATACAATGATAAGAGAATAGTTTACTAAGTGCCCTACGATTACAACATTCACCTAGGCAAACATCCAATCGTCACCTAGAAAATTATTCTGATTATCCTAAAACAAATCCAGACTCGTTAACCGAACCAATCCAAAGAAAATACTTCTTAATTAAAATTTCTGTTCCCAAAACTTTTATACTTATACCAAAATACTTTCAAATAGTACTATTATTACTTTCCAAAACCTTGAAAACCATTTTCAAAGTACAAGGATTTAAGTCCTTCAGTTTTCTACTTAAATCTTTTTAGTTTAACAACCCATCTTATAACTCAATCTTTATAAAACTATTTTCTTCTATAAAATCATTCCTAAATATTCTAACTTTAATAAACATCTTTTATTAACCAAATCCTTAGTTCAACATTAACATCGAATGCCTTATAGTCAAATTGTGAAACTTAATTCACAGGTTGTTTGTTTCAATGTTGCACCGATTTCTTGTTTTCCCAAGAAAACTATCTATATAAACACTTAACCCTAGACAATGCTTAACTGGATGAGCATAACCAATAAAACCCTAAATGATAATAATGAATATTACCATTCCTTAACAAACAATACATCAAAAATAAATATACTAATTTTTTCGAAAATCATTCTTTTATACATAAAATAGAATCCTAGGTAAAATTATTTCATTTACCCATTTTAAAACAACATTGTGTTCGTTGGCTTAGTTCAAGTGTTTAGGGATCCCTATCAATAATGTTAGCTACTCGTATTGACCAGAATTATGACGACCCACATTTCAGAAGGTTTAAATCGACAATAATCGACACATGTCCGACTTAAACAATCTGGAACATAGATGATCAATGTGGTTAATTAAGAAAAATAAGAAAAGAAGAAGAAAACAAACACAGAATCTCGCAGCGGAATGACAAAATATAATAATTAAATAAACAGTTCATGAAGCTGTTTACTATACTTTTGATTATAATTTATACAACATTTATCAGTGTTATATATACATCAGGAATAAATAAAGTAATGCAACAGACAACATGATGCAGGAATACTAATAGTAACAATATACCAAATCTTCGTCTTCGTCCTCCATCTCTTAAGGACTGACCCGAGCGTAATGAAAAGACAAAACACTCGAGTCAGGATTAAAATATCCTTATGTAAGTCAAACCAATATCGCATATAACATGAGTGTAATAGCGTCAGAGATGTTTATGGAATTTCACATCTCCTATCCAGTGTATAACGTGCATGCAATAACTCAAGAGATGTTACGGGATTTTCCATCTCTTAAGGATCCGTCAAAATATTGATATGTAGTTGAATACGCTACATATATAATGTCTAATCAATAAAATAAATATTTTTCTTAGCGTTAAGGCTTTATATTAATCCCCCTTAACGCGTTTTTAAGCATTGTCGTACAATTTGCATTTGACACCACCAGTAGCATGTCGGTAGTCAGGGATGCGCCATGATACGACAACACTAAACCAAAATCGTATGGGTCTCGCGTAGGGATAAAAGTATGACAAGGCACATGAGGCAATGCCCAAGGTAGGATACTACCAGTTTACCCTTCCCGGCTGGTGGTAATGCATCATAGCTATGATTTCCCACCGTGTCCAACACTCCCAAAATCCGAGGGTGCGCACCAATCAATCATAATGTAAATGATGGTAATACGAAGAAGTGCATCCGCTCGGGGTAGCTAACCCACTTGGCAGGTATGACTCCTGTTTTAGTCATTTCCAATTGGCACAAGTGCCAGGCTAATCCATCATCGTTCTCTTTCTTCAAATCCAACAAACGTACGCCGAATCCAACCACTTTGTTCTGGATCATCACTCCACGTACATAGTTGTTAAAGTGGTTCCTGTATCGACAGAGAGTATGCTCATATCCGACCCCGGTCTCTTTAACAACCAAACGTTGATTTACACACCGGTTGGTGCTTTTACATTTCGAAAACAGTTCATACTTGATATCAAAATATCATATTTGCCTCAAAATCAAATCCATTTCGAAATCATCATATTTACTTAAAATATACTATTCCACTTCAAAAATCATTTTCGCCTCAATATTTCGATTTCGCTTCCAAAATCGTTTCGAATTTAATTTTGGGTTATAACTTCATTTTAACCCAATACGTACTTAAATCTGAGATTTAAATAGAAACACTCAACCCTTTTGACCAGTTTGAATTTTAGAAAAATAGTTTAAATAGTTTTAAAATAGTTTAAATAATTAAAATAGTTAAAAATAGTTTAATGGTTAAAATAGTTAAAAATAGTTTAAATAGTTAAAAATAGTTTAAATGGTTAAAATAGTTAAAATAGTTTAAATGATTAAAATAGTTAAAAATAGTTTAAATGGTTAAATAGTTTAATATAAAATACTTTAAGTATTAAAATGGTTTATATAGCAAACTAGTTTGGAAAATCCAAAATGATTTGAATATTTAAAAAGATAGATTTAAATAATTTATATCAAAATAATTTATTTGAAAATAGTTTCAAATTCAAACTGATTCAATTTCCAAATTTCCAATTCAAATCACTTTTAAATTTCCATTTCGATTTTCATCAATTCCGAGTTTGATTTTTCAAATCATCGATTCAAAACGCTTAAATCAAATTTATACCCAATTTGAAATCCAAATTCTCAAATATAATTCAATTCTGAGCTCAATTTCGAAATATCATTTTATATCACTTTTACTTAGTAATATTCAAAATTCGAATAAAAGTCCAATCTTTAAAATCAAATCAATTTTTGAAATTTAAATCATATTTCGATTATGACTTAAAAAATCTCAATTTCAATTATTTAAAACCTTTCGTTTACCAAATTTAAATTTCAACATTTCGTGCTCAAGTTCGAAAATAATTTGATTTCTATAAATTTGATTTTTTATTTCTTTAAATCAAAATCATTTAAATAAATTTCAAGTCAAAATTTTTAAAATCATTTAATTTAACCAATCCGGTATCCATATATAATTTTCTATCCTATGGCCAAGTGATCATTTATTTCAATTTAATTTCTGGGAGGGATATATCATTTCCATCCAAATCACAGTGTCATACGTATATATGTATCATTTCAACCTATTTCTTAATTGATTCGAAATAATTCAATTTACAGTTTTATATACTATAAATAATTTACCAGGTGATAACAGGATATATAAAAATAAATAAACATCCAATCATCCATTTATCAATCAATTGGCATCCATCACAATCAATCATCCAAACAGTCAGTAAATCACAACAATTACCCGGTTATCAATAATCGGGAATTTTACTAAACAATTTAATTCAAATTCTATTTAACCGTCAATTTAAATTTCTGTCAGTTAAATTAGATGTCAATTTAAATGTCAATTAAAATTATCAAACAACAATCAACAAATTTATATCACTTCATAATTTCAATTTAACTAGCATAACAATATTTTAGTACGTTGTGAGAGTTAAAAAACACTCACCTTGAGTTTTAAATCAAATCGAACGATGTTTAATTTAACCTAAAATTTTAGTTAGCTCCAATCGTCTCCAAACTAGTTCTAGGATGTAGTGCTCGTCGCCACGATTCTATTGCCGCTTGTTTCGCTTGATTTGGACCTAAATTATCAAGGCCGTTCGATCTGCTATTGGAAATCAAGGCCGTGAGTTCTTCCTTCATCGCGTTCCTTCCAGGTTACGAACGAAACCCTCGCCGCTTTAACCTCGACGCTACTCCACCTCCACACGACCAAAACTTCATCCACTGCCGCCATTCGATGCGTCATCCCTCCACGCTGGCGCGACCAGAGTCCGGCTCCACCTAGCTTCGCCGTGACCAGAAAACACGTACGAACGTTGGCTAGAACGCGGCCAAAAATCTCCCCCACACTGCGTTAAACACGATCTCTACCACTGATCTGGTAGAGCTCGACGAGCTTTTCGACTTTCAAGTTGGAAGTTTTTCTAAATGTTAATGGATTCGCCAGAATTTGAGGAGAAACGTGGTTGCTTTTGGCCATTGAAATAAATTGGAGGTGGCTGCTTTCTGAAAGGCTAGGGTTTGGCTGTGATACATATATATGCGTATATACATATTATTTTAATATTTTTTTCTCTTTTATGTACTTTTCCGGACGAACTCCAAACGAAGCGTGCCGCCTGACGTTCATAATGTTTTACCCCTATTCCGAACACAATGGAATATGTTACGAGGCCTAATTCGATCGTATGTAGAAGATAGCTTTTCGAATCGAATTATTTTAATTAAATTCTAAAATTGATTTCTACGCGTTTCAAGCTCGCATGGCCAAACGACAAGTCCGATCGCTATGAAGCTTGAAATATTACAATAATTCACTATTACGGATCCGATGAAATATGTTTCGTTGAAATTCGAGACTATGGCCAAAATGGCTATTTTTACTCGTCAATTAAAAACCAGCAATTTCCAAATTTTAAATTAATCACTTAAATTCAATTTTTAAGTGTTGACAACCTTCATTGTTGTTTAAATAAAATTTAAATCAACTTTCGCCATCATTTTCATTCACTTTAAATTCAAGATTCAATTATTTAAATAATCCCAATATTAATTTCAGGCAATTTAAATTTCCAATAAATTACATTAATGGATCATAGAATTTCAAATGACTTTAATTACCAACAATTATCTTATTTACATCTAAATGATTCGACGTTTTTTATTCAATTCAACTATTGATTGTAAACACATTCAATACATAACATTTCCTTTCAATACTTGTTATTACTTAAATTTTCAAAATTAGTTTATTTCAAAATTTTATCCAAGTTCACATCCAATAACTTACATTCAAAATCATTAAATTTTTTATTTTTAACCATTTTTATTCATTAATTACACTAAATTAATAATTTAAAATAGTTAAAAATACGGATCGTTACAAGACTCCATATGCCACTCAACAAATCAATCAACACAGTATAAAACATTTTATATCACTAACAAATACGCGCTCTAATATATAAATGCACTCAAACTCATTCTAGGGTGTTACTAACCCTATCTCTAATGAGTTTACCCCACCAAAGCCAAGGTTCTCGCTTAACCTTGTCCTTTTATACAAAATCTAATGATCTACCATTCTTATAACAAAAACGACACTTAATAAGTGAGATTTATAAAGGAATAGAGTTATAAATGGGGTTCATAAATAAAGGGATTTTATGAAAGGAAATTTTTATAAAATAGAAAGAGATTTGTAAATAAGGTTTTACAAATATGGGAATGATTATGCTGAAAATTTAAGTATGGGTTTTATCAAGGAAATATATTTATGTTTTAAAAGTTGGTTAATGTAACAACCCTAGATTTTGCATATATTTTAATTTTGACTTTATTTTAATTTTAAATTATTTAAACTTGTTCTATTTCAAACATTTCATTTTTAAAATAAAACTTAATTATTAGGTGAATTATAATTTCAAAATGGTGTAATTTGGATATTTTACTGAAAAATGGATTTCTAGTCAAACTTTGACTTTTAACTTTTAAATTTAAATATTAAAATTCTTAAATTTTATCTTTTATTATGAAAATAGATTTAGTAACTTGAATACAGCTTTTCGTTTCGTTGGAAACGGAGTTAAATTGTAGAAGTTATGTAATTTTCAATTTTGTGTATAAACTGTTTATTTTGCAATATTATTTATTTTAAATCATATAAATTATATTTTTATTGTCATATTTTGTTTTAATATGTGTTAATAGGTTATTTAATGTCTTTTAATATTTTTAAAATGATAATATAATTTTTCTAAAGTATACTTGAATTTATTTCAATTTATAAAGCCTAGTTTCCATTTTTTTGCTATTTTCTTCATTAAATTATATTTAATTAAATTTTATTTATTTATTTTTGTGAATTTATTTTTATTGTGTGTTCTTATCTTTATTTATAAATATTTTTCAAGTACATAAAGATTGTCTAAAGTTCATTTGAATTTGTTTCAAATTTATAAAGCCTAGTTATGTATATATTGCCATTTTCTTTATTTATTTGATTTTTATTTAAATTTATTTATTTTCTTTTCTTATTTATTTTATTTTCTGAGTTTATTTATCTTTATTATCAGCCTTTTTATGTATTTATAAAATTAAAATGAATTTGTGGAAATTTGAAAAGACTTGAAACTCTTAGATTTCCAAAGTCCTTTCCTCTTCCGACCTTTCATTTTCCCAACTCCTCTCTTTATTGATTTTGGCCGTATACTTCAATTCTCTTCAGCCTCATCTTCATTTTCACGTGAATTACACTTCCTCAAACATTCCTCAAAAAAAAATACGGCCATCTCCTTGTTATTCAAAAATTTGGTAAAAAACATCTTTTCTTTTCATGTTTTCTTTGTTTTCTTTTGTGATTTGCAATTGCCTTCTTCATCTCTATTGGATCGACCTCCTTCCTCCTCCACCTTGGCCACCTCCACCACCACCCCCTCTGAACAACAGCACCTCCAACACCTTCCCATGCCATAGCCGAGCCCCTATGTGATGAAACTCCACCAAAGTTGCACAAACATCACCTATATGCATACAAGCCGAGCCATCCACCTTCCATCACCTCTCTCCACCACATGGCTGACCATATACCACCACCACCTCCTGTTCCAGACCTGACACATCATGCCACATCACCACCTGACCCCCTGAGCAATGGCCATGCCCCTCCATGCCTTGCCCGAGCCTTGTAGTGGCCTTGAACTCATGCTTTTGCCTTGTATTGGTAGTTTCTACATCACCAAATGTTGCACCACTTTCTCTAGGTTAGGCCGACCCATACACCACCACCACCAGCCTTTTCCTGACCCATACACCTCTGCCACACCTGTAGTTGACCACTTGAAGACTGCCCGTGACTTGGAGTGCCTTGGCCGTGACCTTTAGTTCCTTGAAAACAGTGCGTGTTGCCTTGTAGTTGTTGTTTCGTGCTCACAAACCTTTGCTCCATCATTTTCCCATGCTATGACCGACCTTTAGGAACACAAACCTGATCTAAAACCATGATGTAGCCGTGCCATTTCAGATCATAACTGAAGCATAGATGGTAGAAAGCAAGTGCAAACACTTTGGCTTTGTTTTATGCATCCAATTCTAGCATTGTTAATGGTATCTTGTGTTGAAACTTATATATTGTTTTATTGTTTGTTCAAATGTATCCAAGGAGATTCATCTTTGGCTCTCTCACTCAAATCATATTCGAGTTGTCGTGCCTTCGTAGTCTTTGTATTGTGTGCTTTGGTGGCTATCTCCAGCTTTTAACAAGTGAGTAATTCTCACCAGACAATGTGTACTTATATAACTAGTAAACTGACACCATTTGAATCTGTAAAATTATATCATCCTGTTGTAACTGTTATATTATGATCATATAATGTTTACCCCTGTTATTACATATGTTATATCATCTATTACTGTTATCTCATGCTATTCTGTTTATTTATATCAGTTTATCACACTGCAAGTTCCTTGTAGATTAGAATCACTATGGGTTGAAATGATACATACCCGAATGGACTTTAGAATAAGGAAAAATCGTTATGGGCTGAAATGATAGGCCTGAATGGTTTTTATATATTTATTTATATTACTTGGGATTGCGGGTTTGAAATGATAAAACCCGGTTTTTCTTTGTAAACTGCGGATTGAAATGATACATATCCGTATCACTTGACCTAGGCTAGAAAATTATATACAGACCCGTGGTTTATATATTTTTCTGAAATTTTTAAAATACTTTTTTTAATGTAAATATTATGGTATTTTGATTTAAATTTCATTAAAATGATTTCTATAAAGTATTTGTGATTTTCTACAAATTAAATAAGTGAATTAAGTAAATGGTGAAGTAGAATTTGAAATATAAGTTAATTTTGGAATTTATGATTTTGTTTATAAATGGAATTTTTGTAAAGTAAGAAAATATGACAAATTTGATTTAAAGATGAATTTAATGATTTTTATTAAGTAATAATAATGTTTTAAAGGTGTTAATGATTTTGTATAAATTAAAATATGGAATAAATGAACATTTAAGCTGAATTTGGAAATATAACTTAAATTGAATTTTGTGAAATTTGTTTAAAAGTGAAATTTTAATTAAGTAAAATAAATGGAAATAAGCTATATTTTTGGAAATTTAAACTTAGTTGTTAAGTTAATAATTTAATTAAAGAAATGAAAATTTAATTGTTATTAAATTTGATTTTTGTATGGAAATTTGACTTTATAAAATCATAGAAATAAAGGTATTTAAATGATTGTGTTAAATGTGAAATATATGATTTTATAAGTTAAAATGATTTATATTAAAAGTTAATTATTTGTGGAATTGTAAATAAAACTCTGAATATGATTTAACAGCATTTTGAAATGTAATGTAAAGGATATTACAGCATTTTGTAAATGTTGTAGTGTTTTAAATGAACTAAAAGGTTAATTTGAAATAAAGGCTATTATAGCACTTTGTAAGTGCTATAGTGGTTAAACTTAACATGTAAGTTAATTGAAACTTAAAAGAAATCTATTACAGCATTTAACGCTGTCTTTTGTTAATTAACTGTTTTAAACTATAACTTTACGTAGCATTTTATAAGTGCTACAGAAACTATATTTTGTTGTTTTAAATTAATTTTAATGAAAAATAATCTCTGGAAAATGATATAATTTTGGGAAATTAAATGTTAAATTTCTAAAGATAATGAAGAGATATTTAAGTGGAAGAATTTGATTTCTAATGTGAGTTTAAAATGGTATTTAAATTTAATAAAATGAATGGATTTAAATGGTATTTAAATGAATAAAAATGAATGGTGTTTTGAATAATATTTTGATATTGTGAAATGAGTTTGAAATGATACTTGATTTTTGACTTATTTAATTTATTTGATAAATGAATATTTGAAGTATATATTAATTGAGTTTATTTAAATGATATTGGATTTATGAAATATGGGAGATTTAAAGTTTTGAAATATACTAAAGATTGAATATTGTATTTTGTGAATTAAACCTATATTTGATATTTATAAGATTTGAAATGGTTTGTTGGTAAACTGTAATTGAATTGAAATTTGATGGTTTGAATTTAATAAGTTTGTAAATGTATAGAATTAAAAGATGATTTTAAATATATGATTTCGAAATGCTGTGATTTTCAAAGTATAATGATTTCAAATGTTTTGTTTCAAAAGAGTTATAACTTTGAAAGTATAGACTATTTGAAAGGTGAATATATGTTTGAAATGGAAATGATGTTGTTTTGAAATGAACATAGTTTTGAAATAAAATGATTTTGGTTTCGAAGTATAACTATCAAAGGTATGATATTTTGATATATAAAAATGATTTGAAATAAAGTTTGAAAAGATATAATATTTTGATGTATTAAAATGATTTGAAAAGAAGTTTGAAAGGATACGATATTTTAGAATATTGAAATGATTTGGAAATGATAAATCTTTATTTTGATAAAGACATGATTTTGAAATGATATCTTATTTTGAAGTAAAGTATTGTTTTTAAAAGTTATAACCACGGGTTATAATAACGATTGGTTGGCAAAGAGACCGGGATCGGATATGGACATACTCTCTGTCGATACCGAAAACCACTTTGACAACCGTGTACGCGGTGGAGATTCCAGAATGAAGTAGGATGGTGGCGACGTTCTTAAGGTATGTTACGTGGACCCAACTCCCGTGAGTTGGCATAAGGTGGCTAAAACAGGAGCGATTGACGGACCAAGGAGGTAGCACCTCTTATCGGACACACTTCTTCGATACCATTCTATTACTTGTGATTGATTTGGTGGCCACCCTTGATTGGGAGTGTTGTTCGAGGTGGGCGGTAGTGGCTGCTATGCGTCACCACTAGTCCGGATGCGTAATTGGTATATCTACCCTGGCATTGCCTAGTTGTGCCGTGTCACCTACCATATCGAGCTTTACTACGATTATGATTTTAAGATCCGACCGCGTTAAGGTTCTCCATCCCCTTAACGCTATTTTCTATATGATTATACTTTACTGATTAGACATTATTATAATAGCGAATATTACTACATAGTAGATAGTTTAACGGATCCTTAAAGAATGGGCGGTCCCAAGCATTCTTTAAGTTACTTGTACCTTATTACAGTTCACTTGAGTTGGTTTATATTATATAAGTATATATTGTCCTGACTCGAGTGTTTGTGTTTTGCTTTACGCTCGGGTCAGCCTGAGTATTCACAGATTTGGATTTCCACCTTCTGGAGATTTGAATCACTGGAGATTATCTGCTAGTCTTGTTCTATCGACTTCAGTTATGTTGCTCTGTTCAGCTTGTACTTGGTTATCTTATTTATACTTCCGTTGTACTCTATTTCTTCTATTGTATCTTATGTACTCTGATATATTTATATAGTAGCTTCATGAACTACTATTTCTTTTACTTCCGCTGCATTATTTTACTCTGTGTCTGTGATCTGTGATTATATTTATTTACTGTATATTCTGAGATTTGCCAAATTTTAATTACAACGCGGTATTTTGAGAAATTCAACTCCGGCATGAGTGTCTACCTATGCACTTATAATGGATGCGAATGGTTGAAAATATCGGGTCGTGACAGTTGGTATCAGAGCTTTGGCTTTGAGGTAAAACTCAGCATATAGAGTAGATTTATTTACAGAATCACTTTCGTTCGAGTTTGAATCTTTTCCTCTTGATTCGAATTTCCTTTTAATTTTTGGAACGTTCCCTGCGGTTCCAAAATTCATTCTTGTCCCTCACTATTCATCTTCTTTTGATTCTGGAGTATCCCATAACTCCGCTTCGAATGAGCTTTATAGTGAATTGGTGGTCTCGCCAATATTCTAATGACTTGTAAAAGGGGGAAAACTCCTTTACAAATTTGCATCGATTCACCAGAGATTTATATTTATCCTTGGTTTAGATGCTAATATCTTTTGTTATTCCAAACTCTATCTCTTGAGATCGGATGTAGATTTACCCCAGGAAAATCCACATTTGCTCTTATTCATTAAGTCACGGTTGACCCGGTTAAGGTTGCCCGCGATTTATCTAAGCTTATCCATCTTCCTATTTTGTTATTAAATCATCTTGTCTTTGTTTCCAAAATATCTCCAAACATTTTTAATTGTACTAGTAAATCTATGTTTTGTTTTATATATTATGTTGTTTGAGTTGTTGATGTTGATTTGGGCTTCCGATCGATTCGTCTGATCAACGCTATCGATAGGATTTCTAAAACACTTTGACAGAACAAACTGACACAATATTATTTTAAAATTTTTGTTAATGAAATAAATTTTGATATAAGTAAATATTATGGAACTTAATAAATTGATTTAAATTGATTATTTAAAATGATAATACTTGATTTATCATTCTATAAATGAATTTATAAATAGCTGTTTATAAAGTTGATTTGGGAACTGAAATGAATTTAAATCAAGAATTTGAGAATTTAATTTCCGATGGTTTCAAACTTTGTGTTTAAAGATTTAAAAGGATATATTATTTAAAGTATTTTTGAATAGAATTTGTTTCCAAAGAATTTTAATGTTTAAAAAAATCAGTGCTCTTCTCTTTGTCGCTGGAAAATAATTTCGGTGATGACTGCAGCATCATCGAATTTCATTTTCGAGTTTCGAAGTGAAGAAACCATTCTGTAGTTTTTCTACAGCTTTGTTTTGGGAAACTTGATTGATATGAATTTCTAAAAGATGATTTGATTTATAATATATATAGATATATGATTTAAAATTTGATTTGACAAATTTTGTGCATACATTTATTTATCTCTAAATGGTTTGAAAAGAATCGGAAATTTTATTCTTAAATTCTATCTTAAATAATAACTTCAAGTATAAAAAGAAAATCAAAATTTTGAATAAATATTCAAGCTTGAAATGATTGAATTAGAATGTTTATAGTGTATATTAATTTTAGAAATTTTATTTGTATAATTCTCAATTGCATTCCAATATAACTTACCTTAATTTTTAGAAGTTAATAATGTAATTGGATAATATACAATATAAAGAGATTTTTATAAATAAAATTTAAGTGGTTATAATAAATATTATACACTTAAATTTTAGTTATAAAAAGATTAACAGAGGTAAATAGACTAAAAGGTTAATTGAATAATTTACAATATAAATGATGTTAAGGGAATTAGGAATAAATTAAAATGGTTATAATAAGTGTAAGTATATTTAACATAGGTGATAAAATATTGAAAGTGATAAATTTAATTATAATTAGGAATAGAGAAGAATTAAATTTATTAAGTACATTATGAGTATAATAATGATTTTTCCAATCCATGATTTCTGAAATTGTTAGTTTAAGAAAATTGGATGATAAGATAATGTAATTAGAGGTAGTTAAGATTTATTTAACTTGTGTAAAATTAATTATCCGTTTAAGCTGAAACCATGGAAATTTCAAACCTATTATCTTATTTTGTTTTCAAACTGTCTTTTGGTTATTCTTATTTTCCTCATCTTGCTACAGACTGGTATAGGCATCTTTTTATAATCTTTCTGTTAAGAAATCTTTCTATAATCTTTAATAATCTTTGGTACTTATTTTAATCTGAGCATTGCTTGCCATCCACCTTGTTAAACTTACCTATAACAATAGTTGTCAGGTATAATCTCAATCTCCTTGTCATCTTGTCTTAATCTTATTTCACTCTATTTTTTCTGTGCTTTCCCGTACTTCATTCCTTTTCGGGGACGAAAAGTTTTGAGTGGGGGAGAGTGTAACAACCCTAGATTTTGCATATATTTTAATTTTGACTTTATTTTAATTTTAAATTATTTAAACTTGTTCTATTTCAAACATTTCATTTTTAAAATAAAACTTAATTATTAGGTGAATTATAATTTCAAAATGGTGTAATTTGGATATTTTACTGAAAAATGGATTTCTAGTCAAACTTTGACTTTTAACTTTTAAATTTAAATATTAAAATTCTTAAATTTTATCTTTTATTATGAAAATAGATTTAATAACTTGAATACAGCTTTTCGTTTCGTTGGAAACGGAGTTAAATTGTAGAAGTTATGTAATTTTCAATTTTGTGTATAAACTGTTTATTTTGCAATATTATTTATTTTAAATCATATAAATTATATTTTTATTGTCATATTTTGTTTTAATATGTGTTAATAGGTTATTTAATGTCTTTTAATATTTTTAAAATGATAATATAATTTTTCTAAAGTATACTTGAATTTATTTCAATTTATAAAGCCTAGTTTCCATTTTTTTGCTATTTTCTTCATTAAATTATATTTAATTAAATTTTATTTATTTATTTTTGTGAATTTATTTTTATTGTGTGTTCTTATCTTTATTTATAAATATTTTTCAAGTACATAAAGATTGTCTAAAGTTCATTTGAATTTGTTTCAAATTTATAAAGCCTAGTTATGTATATATTGCCATTTTCTTTATTTATTTGATTTTTATTTAAATTTATTTATTTTCTTTTCTTATTTATTTTATTTTCTGAGTTTATTTATCTTTATTATCAGCCTTTTTATGTATTTATAAAATTAAAATGAATTTGTGGAAATTTGAAAAGACTTGAAACTCTTAGATTTCCAAAGTCTTTTCCTCTTCCGACCTTTCATTTTCCCAACTCCTCTCTTTATTGATTTTGGCCGTATACTTCAATTCTCTTCAGCCTCATCTTCATTTTCACGTGAATTACACTTCCTCAAACATTCCTAAAAAAAAATACGGCCATCTCCTTGTTATTCAAAAATTTGGTAAAAAACATCTTTTCTTTTCATGTTTTCTTTGTTTTCTTTTGTGATTTGCACTTGCCTTCTTCATCTCTATTGGATCGACCTCCTTCCTCCTCCACCTTGGCCACCTCCACCACCACCCCCTCTGAACAACAGCACCTTCAACACCTTCCCATGCCATAGCCGAGCCCCTATGTGATGAAACTCCACCAAAGTTGCACAAACATCACCTATATGCATACAAGCCGAGCCATCCACCTTCCATCACCTCTCTCCACCACATGGCTGACCATATACCACCACCACCTCCTGTTCCAGACCTGACACATCATGCCACATCACCACCTGACCCCCTGAGCAATGGCCATGCCCCTCCATGCCTTGCCCGAGCCTTGTAGTGGCCTTGAACTCATGCTTTTGCCTTGTATTGGTAGTTTCTACATCACCAAATGTTGCACCACTTTCTCTAGGTTAGGCCGACCCATACACCACCACCACCAGCCTTTTCCTGACCCATACACCTCTGCCACACCTGTAGTTGACCACCTGAAGACTGCCCGTGACTTGGAGTGCCTTGGTCGTGACCTTTAGTTCCTTGAAAACAGTGCGTGTTGCCTTGTAGTTGTTGTTTCGTGCTCACAAACCTTTGCTCCATCATTTTCCCATGCTATGACCGACCTTTAGGAACACAAACCTGATCTAAAACCATGATGTAGCCGTGCCATTTCAGATCATAACTGAAGCATAGATGGTAGAAAGCAAGTGCAAACACTTTGGCTTTGTTTTATGCATCTAATTCTAGCATTGTTAATGGTATCTTGTGTTGAAACTTATATATTGTTTTATTGTTTGTTCAAATGTATCCAAGGAGATTCATCTTTGGCTCTCTCACTCAAATCATATTCGAGTTGTCGTGCCTTCATAGTCTTTGTATTGTGTGCTTTGGTGGCTATCTCCAGCTTTTAACAAGTGAGTAATTCTCACCAGACAATGTGTACTTATATAACTAGTAAACTAACACCATTTGAATCTGTAAAATTATATCATCCTGTTGTAACTGTTATATTATGATCATATAATGTTTACCCCTGTTATTACATATGTTATATCATCTATTACTGTTATCTCATGCTATTCTGTTTATTTATATCAGTTTATCACACTGCAAGTTCCTTGTAGATTAGAATCACTATGGGTTGAAATGATACATACCCGAATGGACTTTAGAATAAGGAAAAATCGTTATGGGCTGAAATGATAGGCCTGAATGGTTTTTATATATTTATTTATATTACTTGGGATTGCGGGTTTGAAATGATAAAACCCGGTTTTTCTTTGTAAACTGCGGATTGAAATGATACATATCCGTATCACTTGACCTAGGCTAGAAAATTATATACAGACCCGTGGTTTATATATTTTTCTGAAATTTTTAAAATACTTTTTTTAATGTAAATATTATGGTATTTTGATTTAAATTTCATTAAAACGATTTCTATAAAGTATTTGTGATTTTCTACAAATTAAATAAGTGAATTAAGTAAATGGTGAAGTAGAATTTGAAATATAAGTTAATTTTGGAATTTATGATTTTGTTTATAAATGGAATTTTTGTAAAGTAAGAAAATATGACAAATTTGATTTAAAGATGAATTTAATGATTTTTATTAAGTAATAATAATGTTTTAAAGGTGTTAATGATTTTGTATAAATTAAAATATGGAATAAATGAACATTTAAGCTGAATTTGGAAATATAACTTAAATTGAATTTTGTGAAATTTGTTTAAAAGTGAAATTTTAATTAAGTAAAATAAATGGAAATAAGCTATATTTTTGGAAATTTAAACTTAGTTGTTAAGTTAATAATTTAATTAAAGAAATGAAAATTTAATTGTTATTAAATTTGATTTTTGTATGGAAATTTGACTTTATAAAATCATAGAAATAAAGGTATTTAAATGATTGTGTTAAATGTGAAATATATGATTTTATAAGTTAAAATGATTTATATTAAAAGTTAATTATTTGTGGAATTGTAAATAAAACTCTGAATATGATTTAACAGCATTTTGAAATGTAATGTAAAGGATATTACAGCATTTTGTAAATGTTGTAGTGTTTTAAATGAACTAAAAGGTTAATTTAAAATAAAGGCTATTATAGCACTTTGTAAGTGCTATAGTGGTTAAACTTAACATGTAAGTTAATTGAAACTTAAAAGAAATCTATTACAGCATTTAACGCTGTCTTTTGTTAATTAACTGTTTTAAACTATAACTTTACGTAGCATTTTATAAGTGCTACAGAAACTATATTTTGTTGTTTTAAATTAATTTTAATGAAAAATAATCTCTGGAAAATGATATAATTTTGGGAAATTAAATGTTAAATTTCTAAAGATAATGAAGAGATATTTAAGTGGAAGAATTTGATTTCTAATGTGAGTTTAAAATGGTATTTAAATTTAATAAAATGAATGGATTTAAATGGTATTTAAATGAATAAAAATGAATGGTGTTTTGAATAATATTTTGATATTGTGAAATGAGTTTGAAATGATACTTGATTTTTGACTTATTTAATTTATTTGATAAATGAATATTTGAAGTATATATTAATTGAGTTTATTTAAATGATATTGGATTTATGAAATATGGGAGATTTAAAGTTTTGAAATATACTAAAGATTGAATATTGTATTTTGTGAATTAAACCTATATTTGAAATTTATAAGATTTGAAATGGTTTGTTGGTAAACTGTAATTGAATTGAAATTTGATGGTTTGAATTTAATAAGTTTGTAAATGTATAGAATTAAAAGATGATTTTAAATATATGATTTCGAAATGCTGTGATTTTCAAAGTATAATGATTTCAAATGTTTTGTTTCAAAAGAGTTATAACTTTGAAAGTATAGACTATTTGAAAGGTGAATATATGTTTGAAATGGAAATGATGTTGTTTTGAAATGAACATAGTTTTGAAATAAAATGATTTTGGTTTCGAAGTATAACTATCAAAGGTATGATATTTTGATATATAAAAATGATTTGAAATAAAGTTTGAAAAGATATAATATTTTGATGTATTAAAATGATTTGAAAAGAAGTTTGAAAGGATACGATATTTTAGAATATTGAAATGATTTGGAAATGATAAATCTTTATTTTGATAAAGACATGATTTTGAAATGATATCTTATTTTGAAGTAAAGTATTGTTTTTAAAAGTTATAACCACGGGTTATAATAACGATTGGTTGGCAAAGAGACCGGGATCGGATATGGACATACTCTCTGTCGATACCGAAAACCACTTTGACAACCGTGTACGCGGTGGAGATTCCAGAATGAAGTAGGATGGTGGCGACGTTCTTAAGGTATGTTACGTGGACCCAACTCCCGTGAGTTGGCATAAGGTGGCTAAAACAGGAGCGATTGACGGACCAAGGAGGTAGCACCTCTTATCGGACACACTTCTTCGATACCATTCTATTACTTGTGATTGATTTGGTGGCCACCCTTGATTGGGAGTGTTGTTCGAGGTGGGCGGTAGTGGCTGCTATGCGTCACCACTAGTCCGGATGCGTAATTGGTATATCTACCCTGGCATTGCCTAGTTGTGCCGTGTCACCTACCATATCGAGCTTTACTACGATTATGATTTTAAGATCCGACCGCGTTAAGGTTCTCCATCCCCTTAACGCTATTTTCTATATGATTATACTTTACTGATTAGACATTATTATAATAGCGAATATTACTACATAGTAGATAGTTTAACGGATCCTTAAAGAATGGGCGGTCCCAAGCATTCTTTAAGTTACTTGTACCTTATTACAGTTCACTTGAGTTGGTTTATATTATATAAGTATATATTGTCCTGACTCGAGTGTTTGTGTTTTGCTTTACGCTCGGGTCAGCCTGAGTATTCACAGATTTGGATTTCCACCTTCTGGAGATTTGAATCACTGGAGATTATCTGCTAGTCTTGTTCTATCGACTTCAGTTATGTTGCTCTGTTCAGCTTGTACTTGGTTATCTTATTTATACTTCCGTTGTACTCTATTTCTTCTATTGTATCTTATGTACTCTGATATATTTATATAGTAGCTTCATGAACTACTATTTCTTTTACTTCCGCTGCATTATTTTACTCTGTGTCTGTGATCTGTGATTATATTTATTTACTGTATATTCTGAGATTTGCCAAATTTTAATTACAACACGGTATTTTGAGAAATTCAACTCCGGCATGAGTGTCTACCTATGCACTTATAATGGATGCGAATGGTTGAAAATATCGGGTCGTGACAGTTAACTATATTAATATTATTTTAAAGTTAATTATAAATACTTTAATAATTTTGAAAAAGTTAATTGTTTAAAATATTTGTATGGTTTGGAAATTAAATATAATTATTTATCAATAAAGTTTAAAAAATTAATTAATATTATTTATAATAGTGTCGAAGATGAATTATTACTGTTTATTTAAGAATGTTTTGAAATTTATTAATAATTATTTAAGGTGTTTTAAAGTTAATATTTATATATATTTATAATATTTATTATTATATAATAGTGTTTTAAAGTAAATGGATAAAATTTTATTTATAAATGTTGTTTCACGGTTTATAAATAGGATTTCATAAATAGATATGGGTTTTATAAGACGAATCTTATAACATGGTTTGGAAAACTTAAAGGAAGATTTGAAAAAGAGTAATAAGAGTTTTCTAAATGGTTTTAGATATTTAAAAAAAATTAGAAATGGTTTGTAGATTTATAAAAGGAGTTTATAAATGGTTTTGTGGATTTATAATGAAGTTTATAAATGATTTTAGAACCGTATAAAAAGGAAAATCTTTCCCAAAGTTTGCTGAAAATATTTACACCGTTGAGATAAGTATTTGAATATTTGTCCAAGTATTGAAAAATAGAGATTTGTGAATATATATATATATATATATATCTTTGAAAAAGGATTTTTGATTCAAATTTACAAAGTGAATTTAATTAATGAAAGATCGATTAAAAGGCGGTTAGTAGTTGCTTGTGTACTTAACCATCTTTGGTTTTTCTTATGGAATTTAAATCCCTGATTTGAATGTTTGTTTATTCGATAGTTAAATAACCAACTATCGAATTTGGACCTAACAACGTAACTTTGGAGATATCTAGGAGAAACATGTGAGTTACATAGCACAGTCATGTCCGACGATGCTGTACTATATGTATAAATCTCGTTTTGTTCTCATAGGACAAGGATAAGGAGATCTGTCCACTAACGGTTAGGAGGTGATCTCCACTCTTATCTTTGACTGTTTATTTCCAAAAGAATCGGGGTTGAGTTTATCGAAAATCATCGAAAGTTGTTTCGAAAAGACTGGGATGGATATGTTATCCGAAAACCACTTCGATCAAACTCAAGCATTTTGAAGTGAAGATATCTTGAAGATGATGGAATTGAAGACAGAGCTCTTAAGCATTTTGTTCAGTCCCAGAATGAACTTGTATGGATGAATGTTGGCATTGTATTGTTTCCTGGAGGGTAGTGTTAGTATTCCAAGTGGGAAGTGCTATATTAAAGGTAAAACTTAGCCTTAAGCCTCATTAATTGGGAATGACTAAAACATGGGAGATGTAGCAAGGCTAAGTGGGTCGCTCCCAAGTAGGGTATGATCATTCCTATCTAAAGTCGATATTATATCTCATTTGTATGCTTCGAGGCCCATTAATGGAGGGGTGATCATATTCGGTATTATCCAGTAAAGGGGCGGCCGATTCTGTTTTGGCAAAGGTCGATATGTTCGACCTCGGTGTTATTTTATCTAGAGATGCATCGTGATGGGCGGTACCCTAATAGCCCAGTCATTGTATGGAATCCATTCTCCAATAAGCGTTGTACGGATTGTGCCCAACTATGCTGAAATGTGAGATGCAAGCATTTCAGCTATAATCATGTTTTACTTTGACTCTAGACATTATTATAATATAAATGAATTTTCTATAGAAAATGTTTTGTTTATTGTAAGGTAAAAACACGTTTGTGTTTATGTGCAGCGTTGTCTTATGAGATACTTTTGATTTTCAAAGGTTTTCTATAACTTTAAAATCAGTTGGGTGTGTTTTCTCACGCTGATTTTTCAAACTAATTCGGGTGTTATTTTATTATAATGTTCGGGTCAGACCGAGCATATTTGTAGATTGCTTTGGATGCATTGGAGGTCAGGAGACGAGTTGGAGGTCTTCAAGTCGTATTCACGTATATGTTTATTTTCCACTGTTTTGTTGTTGAAATCGCATAAATTGTGAGGACAGGTTGTTATAACTGTCCAGGCTGATGATTGTGATTTATGGTTGTACTCTGATTGATGTATGTATATAATAGTTTCTCTTTTATAAGATCATTAATATTATATTATATATTGTTCCGCTGCGATTGTGAGATTCCGTGTTATTTGTTTTCTTTCTCTCTTCTTTCTTCCTCCTTCTTTCTTCTTCCTTTCCACTAACAATCGGATTTTGCGGGCACTCGATTGCTCGGCATACAATATAGTAGACGTATTAGTGTCGATTTTCGAGGGTCGAAAATCTTGGTCATTACACGCATATTTGTTTACAATGGTTTCACAACTTTGGTTTGAAAATCTCCGTTCTTAAATTATATTTTCAAACTAAATTAATTTCGAATATAATTTCAAATAAGCGTTTTACATTATTAATTATTATATATAGTATAATGTTTTCAATATAGAAATTCTCTTTTCCAAACAAATATTTGAAAAGGATTTCTAAAATCTAGTTTCAAAAATACATTTTTATTCATTCGAATGAGAAATCAAATTGAACAAATTAGTAAAACAAGCGGTACAGAACGCTTGTGTTTACTTTTCTGGTTAATTACCTAACTCACCCGAATGAATATTTTTAATTGCTATTTATTTATTTAAATTTAATTTGTTTTAGTGGAGTTTACTCTCTATTAGTTAGTACTTGAGTTTCGCTGGTTGGTTTGGGACACTTAGTCAAAATTTGCTTAATTACTAATTGTGAGTAAACGACACTTTTGGGGAGGTGGTCCTTCAGGGTCGTCAGGCATAGCCTTCGGGCTCGTCTTTGGGAAGGTGACCTTTCATGGTCATCAGACGTAGTCTCTTCACTCGTCTTCAGGAAAGGCGATCCTTTATGTTCGTTAGGTGTAGCTTTCTAGCTCGCCTTTAGGGAGGCGATCTTTGTGATCGTCAGACATAGCCTTATGCTCATCTTTGGGGATACGATCGATCTTTAGGTATAGCCTTATGTTGCAATTCTATGTGGCCCCATTTTGTTATTGATTTTGAACTTTGAGTTTAAATTGCAGATTTGGGATTTCACCATGGTAACGATTAATAAATTCGAATAAATTTTAAAAATATTAATTATAATTGTTGAATAGAATAGGTTTAGAAATAAAGAATTTTCAATTATTACTGTAAGAAAATTAATAATAAATTTGTTAGAGAACATTAATTGTAATTAATGGACGTAATAATAGAAATGTATGTTTGAATTATAATAAAAGAGGAAGTTGAGGAAATAAAAAGGAAACATATGTTTTAATTGAAAGACAAATTTGATGAAATAAAAAGAACATGTAAATCAAAATAAAAGGATAAATCTTTGTTTGAATTATTTAATGAAAATAAAACGATTAGTGTGTAACCAACATTCAATTGGAAATGTAATATTGAATTAATTGGAATTAAACCTTTTAGTTAAGGTAAAGAGAAACAAATGGTAATTGATTCAGTCAAGAATAAGCAACATATGTTGAATTGAATAAAATGAATATTTGAATGAAGACAAACTAATGTTAATAAAATGAAGGTTCAATTTAGTCAATTTTAAAATATATTATTATTTGAATTTAAATAAAATTTAAAGGTTAAAATTAAAGAACAAATTTTAGAATATTGAGTAATATATTTTTCCAAATTCAATAAAATAGAAAATATTTGGAAATTTCAAATTTTGGTCAAACTTAGTCAAAGTTTGACATTTGGTTGAAAATTTCAATTTGAATTTTAAAATTTCATTCTTTTTATATGATACTAGACATAATTTTGATCTTTTCTCCACTTTTCATTTCGTCAAAATCAAATTTCTATTGCTCTAAATATTTGAATTTCTGTGAAAAACTGGCATAAGTTTATGGTGTTTAGTTGTGAAATTTGGCTATGTCCTAATGGGTTTGGTTTAGTCCATATAGGCCTTGGTTAACCAAGAGACTCTAACCATACCAAGAGACTTGTGTCTATTCCTATGCCTACGACCATTTGTTTCCTTCTGACTCACTTGTACGTACATAATTTTCTCTTCAGAAAACTTTCTCATTACACTTCCTTCTTCCTCTCCAAATCTACAGAGAGTTCTAGATCTAAAAACTCAAAATTTCCCCAAATCAAAACTCCTTCCTCCTCTCTTCCAAAACTCTTCCTTCCTCCTCCTATAGTTGCCACTCTCCTCCATCTCCAAGGTCATCTCCTCCTCATCTCCATCCAAGCATAGGCCAAAAACCCTCCTCTTTCCCTAAACCTAGCCGAACCCAAACCACCACCAAACCCATCCAAACCACCACCATCTCTTCCTCTTGCATATCCGCACCATCTCCTCTACCCTAGCCCACCTTAGCCACACCCAAACCCATCCAAAAGCACCAAGGCCGAGCCCTTTGCACCTCTCTTCCTCCTTTTTATAAAAAAACAAACGTTGTATATTCTATTTGGTGATCCATCGTTTCTAGCTTGCTTTGCTTTGGAATTGAGATTCAAATTCATAGCTTTGTTTTGTCAAATATTTCCTAGCCTCGAAAGGCGAGCTATTCACTCACGATTTATAATCTTATGCTAAGTGAATGAATATCAATTGATGTGTTATTGAAATGTTACAATAGTTAAGAAATTTTGCGTAGTTTGGTTATGATTTGATATGACACATGTTCACCTATGTTCCCTTATTATTTTAACATGATTATTGTTATTGATATTATGTTGTTTATTTATAAAAATAGATGTGATGATATGGTTATTAATATGCTTTATGATGTTAATATTAAATTGCTATGTTGAAAAGAAAAAAAGGGAAAATGTTTTATTGATTTAAAGGTTGACACTTTTGTGATGGAAATTGTCATTAGTATGTTATATGAAATTGATGTGTGAAAATGAGAAAAGAAAAGAAAAAAAAAGAAAAAAAATTTATATGCATTTATGTGTTATGTTGGAAATCACCTAAATTTCTATGTTAAAAATGGTTGCATATTGAGTGATGTTATGGTAGGAATTTTATGTCACCTTCCATGTTAAATATGCATATATGTTATATTATGTAGTTTGTATGTAATTATGTGTTATTGTATGTAATTGGTTATGTAAGTAATATGTTATGTTTTGTGATTCATTATGTAAGTTATGTGCCATTTTATGTAAATTGTTATGTATGATTTTGTGTTATGTTATTTATTTTATGTAAATCATGCTGCAAGTTCCCTTAGTTTTAGGAATTCCCTATGGGTTGAAATGATACATACCCGAATGATCTTTAGAATAGGGAAAAATCGTTATGGGTTGAAATGATAAACCCAAGCGGTTTTTATTGATTTTGGAAATTTGGGATTGCGGGTTGAAATGATATATACCCGTAAATTTTAAATTATTGTGGATTGAAATGATAAATATCCGTATCACTTGACCCTAGGAAAGAAAACTATATACGGACACCGTTGGTCTGTTTTTGAAGTGATTTCTAAAATTTGGAAAGATGTGTTTGAAAAAAAATTATTTTTAAACTAAATATAAAGATTTTTTATTAAAACATATATGTAAAATTTAGATTTTAAAATTATATGTTTTAACAATTCTAAATTTATAAGTTAAGTTTTAAAATGTAAATTTTAAGGTTATACTTATAACTTTATTTACTTTTTTTCATAATATAATATTTAATTTAATAAAATTTAATAAAAATAAAATATATTATGTGTAAAATATTTAAATTAATATATTTATTTTAATATATAACCTATTTTAATATATAAACTATTTCTAATATATAAACTACTTCAATCTATAACCTATTTTAATATACAAACTATTTCTAATATATAAACTATTTCACTCTATAACCTATTTTAAAAATATAAACTATTTTTAATGTGTAACTATTCCAATATATAAACTACTTTCAATATTCAAAATGTTTAAAGTTGGAACTGTTATGATTTAGATTTAATTGATTTAAAATGCAAATATTTGATATGATGGTTTAACCTCTTTGGTGGTTATGATTTTGAAAATGAATATGATTTCGGAAATGAATATGATTTCGAAAGTGATATGATTTTGAAGTGAATATGATTTTGAAAGTGATATGATTTTGAAGTGAATATGATATTTTGATATGAATTATGAATCGGTTTTGGAAATGTAAAAGAACCAACTGGTGTGAAATAAGCGTTTGGTTGTTAAAGAGACCGGGATCAGATATTGTCATACTCTCTGCCAATACCGAAAACCACTTTAACAACTCTGCACGTGGTGGAGATTCCAGAATGAAGTAGGATGGTTTGGCGAACGATTCTATATAAGGTATTTACATAGCCCTGACTCCCGCGAGTCAGCTTGATGTGGCTAAAACAGGAGCCATCCCTTGGCCAAGTGAGGTCGTACCTTCGATCGTACATGCTTCTTCGATACCATATTATGACTTTGTGATTGATTTGGTGGCTACCCACGATTTGATTTTGGAAGTGTGTTTCAAGGTGGGCGGTAGTAGCTGCTATGCGTTACCACCAGCCCGGTTCTGCAAACGGTAGAATCCTACCCTGACATTGCCTCGCCTGCCTTGTCACATGCCTTATCGCGGATATTACGAGTTTGGTTTGTGTCACGCTTATAGAGTGCTCCCTGATATCCCACCAGTTTACGGTGGAGTTTACAGTACTGTATAGACTATGGCATTTATATAAAAATGTGTTAAGGGGGATATGGGTAACGCCTTAACGCTACTTTAATATTTTACTTTACTGTAGACATTATTTATGTAGCATATTGTATTATGTATGTAGATAGTTCCACGGATCCTTAAAGGATGGAAATCCCAAACATTCTTTAAGTTATTGCATTTCATTTGGACATTTCACTTGAGTTGATTTACTTGCATAAGATTGTTAATCCTGACTCGAGTGTTTTGTGTTTTGCTTTATGCTCGGGTCAGCCTGAGTATTTCAGCAATTGAGACTCACCTTATGGAGCTTGGAGCTTGGCTAGGAGATCTATCTCATCTTTTCAGCTTTCTAGTTATTCTGTTATTTCAGTCATTTAGTTATTTCTGTTCAGACTTTTTATTTGCTTATGTTTTAGAGACTTCTGTGTATTTGGACTTCTGTTGTCTTGTGTCTTGGGCTCTGTTGTTTATGTAGTAGCTTCATGAACTACTATTTATCTATTTCGCTGCGCATTGTTGTATTACTCTGTCTATGATTCTGTGATTGATTTATTTACTATATATGCTAAGTTTTGCCAAATATAAATAAAAATCTATTATTCTGTGATTGATTTATTTACCCTATTTCAAATGTCGATTTGAATAGTTCAAAATAGCGGGTCATTACAGTTGGTATCGGAGCTCTGGTTTAGGCAAAACTTAGCTTATGGAGTAAAAACTCATTAGAAATATGGTAGCAATAACCTAGAATGAGTAGAATCAATTACTGAATCATCTTTCCTTTCGAGCCTACCTTCTTAGTTAGGATTCTCTTTGATTAGGGTTCCTCTAAATTTGAATCTCTATCTTTATTCTAAAATACTTTCTTGAATCACCCTATGAGAGAGGGTATTTTTTAATGTTATAAAAATTGTTTTATATCGTATTGTTATTTTGTTAAGCATGATTATATTTTATATATAAATGTATAATTTTCTAAAAATTTGATAGTAAAATGAATTGGTTGTTAGAAATGATAATACTAGATTATCATTTATTGTTTTGTTAACATTCCTAAACCTATAATTATTATTGTATATTATAAGGAGATGAAATTTTATAAACATGGCCATAAATCTGATTTGCAAATGAGATAAAATTAAATTGTGGATTTGGGAATTTAATTTTCAATGCTTTTCAAAATTTGGTTTTCAAAGTTTTGAACCAAATTTTGAAAAAAATATATTATTAATATTATTTAAAAGTATTTTCGAGTAGAAATTGTTTGCAAAAGAATTTTAAAAGAAGTAAGTCAGTACTCTCCTCTTATGTCGTTGGAAAATAATTTCGGTGATGACTGCAACATCATCGACATTCATTTTCGAGTCTCAAAGTGGGGGAGACCACTTAGTAACTTTGCTACACTTTTGTTTTGGAAATTGGATTTTGATTTGAATTTCTTAAGTATGATTTGATATACAAAAATATATATGCATATATTTATTTCAAAATTGTTTGAAGTGAAACCGAAAATTAAACTCTTAAGTTTATGTTAAGTAATGGTTTTCCATTATTGAAATGAAGTAAAATTTCTGAATAATTGGAGTGTCTAAAATGAGAAATGAAATTGAAACAACTTGAAACAGTTGAACTAGGATAAAATTAATTTGTATAATACTCAATTGCATCCTAAAACATATAAAACATACCTGAAATATTTAAAAAAAAGTTAAAATGTTAGCATGAATATGTAATTGAAGGGTATACAAGAGGAAACTTAAGTAATAAAAATGTCCAAACTAAATTTTTGTTTTATAAAAATATTGTAAATAAAAGGTAAATTGTATAGTGCTCAATTACATTCTAAAACATTAATAAAAACTTACCAGGAAAAAGGTTTGAATGTCAATGAGAACATGTAATTGAATAGTGTACAGTATAAAATGTAAGTAATAAGATGTCCAAAATGAAATTTGTTAAGGAAAGTTACAAATAAAAATTGAGTTGTTATAATGAATGTTTGTACACTTAATCTATGTTATAAGAAATGTTAAGTGAAATAAATTGAATAATAAAAAAGAGAATGCTATTTAAGTAAATGAATATGAACTTAAGAAACTAAACAAGTAATAAATAAATTTATATTTTGTAAATTGTTTGTGATACAAAGGTAAATTACAAAGAATGATTGAAATAGAATTATGAAGTGGAATTAACTTAGGTGAAGTCAAATTGATTAAATAAATGAAATGAGTTAAATAAAATAGGATTTGTTTTGAATATATATATATATGTATATATATATATATGTATATGTATATATAAACGAACTTAAGTTTTAAAGGTAAGGTGAATGTAAATAAATTTTCAATGAAAGTTAATTAAGTAGAGATGTAAGAAATTTGGAATATATAAGTTATATAACTTGAAACTAGAGAAAATAAGAGGTGAAAACCAAAATAAGAATGTGGTTAAACATTTTGGATAGGCAAAAGAGAATATGGAATGTTGATATTAAACTTAAGTAAATTTGTAGAATGGTTAATTAAGTGATATTGACATTAAAGAAAATATACTATGTGAATGAAGTAAAATAAATAATCATAAATAAATTCGAATGTGAAAGAGAATAACAAATATGATTGTAAACGAATGTAAATAAATAGGGTGAACATAATGAAAGTAAATAATTGAATGTAAGTTAATTGGACATAATAGAATGGAAATTAATGGAATAAGAATTCATTGAATATGAATAAGTAAGCAGGGAATTTTTTTTGTAATGAATGTTAATAAATTGGAAGTAAATAAATTGAATGTAAACCAATTAAATGTGGATGAAACAAATGTAAAAAATTGAAAAAATCAATTGAATGTAAATACATTAAATTGGAATCAATCAAATGCGAATGCAATGAATATTGATTGATTGAATAAAAATGGATTGAAACCAAATTAATTGAATGTAAATCAATTAAAATCGAATGAATTGAATGTAAATCTACTGAATGATTAACGAGATGAATAATAATAAGTGAATGTTAATCAATTAAGAAGTAAATAAGGTGAATGCAAATAAATTGGATATGACTGTTAATTAATTGAAAGGGAGATAATTAAAATGATAATAATAAATGGATGTTAATAAGTAATAAAAATGTATAAAGTTAACATTCGAAATGAAATTTATATGGTTTTTAATTAATTGTTTGTATCTGGTACTATTCATTTCGAATCTATCTTATCTTTCTATTTGCTTATATTCTACCACCTCGTTCCTTTTCGGGGACAAAAAGTTGTTGAGTAAGGAAGAGTGTAACGAACAGTAAATTCGAACAAATTTTAAAAGTATTAATTATAATTTGTTGAATAGAATAGGTTTAGAAATAAAGAATTTTCAATTATTACTATGTGACGACCGCCCATGACCCCTGCACCGAATCTAAAGATAGTGCGCTGTAAAGTGTGCCAGGCGACCATGGACGATTGTCAAGGTAAGATTTAAAACAACAGAATCTATCGTATTACTCACAGCGCATGGACAAAATACAATAGAACATATGTATAGTGAAGCTTTACAGAACAAAATGACATCTTATAAAACTCCATAATAGTTGAATACAAGCATTCATATAGTCAATACATCCAGCCTCACTACATATCTCTCAGAGAAAACAAAACAGCGGAATATCCAGTACATATAATAAGAAGATAATATGCAACCCTCCAGCTCGTCTTCGATATCAGCATCGTGAGAAGAGAACAGCACCTGTCACCTGCTACCTAGTCTGCCCGTCCCAAAATGGACGAACAGCCCAAGGCAATAAGAATTAAAACATAAAGCCTTGAGTCAGACAACAGTCTTAGTGAGCAGTAAATTAACTAACAACATACCAAAAGAGCATAAAGGAAAAGGAATAGGAATACAACCCTCCCACTCCAACCTCATTCTACAGTGATAGCCCCCAGACACACACTAAGCAGAAGCAAACATAGCAGAGCATACAATTTAAAGTAAAGCAATTGTCACTCGAGTTAAGAGCGATGTTTTCCAAGTACAAATCCCAAGGTCTAAAACCAAGGTCAGATAAGCACCCAGGAAATACCGCTCTTGAGACCGAATGACGATACAACCAAACATCCATGACTCGGCTATCACTGTTATCATTGTTGCGATATCACCGTTAATTGAATGACCGGCACATTCTTTCAGCCGTCCGTCAAGGGCTAATGGTAACCCCGGTTCTAGACATAACTCCCGCACGTCATCGTGACCCGTGCCTAGGATTATCGAATCTACCCAGAGTACTTGACCATCAACTTAGTCTTTTGGGCGTCCCCATGTACTCTTGCTTAGAGCATGCTAGAACCTTCAACAACGATGAGATCTCAACCTCCTAGTCATCCTCCTCGACGACTATTGCCATACTAGCTCAAGCGCCTCTCGAGCATCCATTATCCTCAACTCGAATCATATCACCGAGTTATCAACATGCTTGGAATGATCCCGCCTGGATTAGACCAAGTCTTCATCATATGATGCCTCGCTTCATTACATCCTCGCAAAGCTTCATCTCAACTTCACATCATCAAATCTATGCATAGGAGCTTCATCATCCCGCTACATATGCCACGAGCAGCTTTTCCAATACAAGAGCCTTTCCCTTAGCTTTTGAATCACCTTCGATCTAAATCTAATCATCAATCATCTAGTTCATAACAATCAATCAAATCAAACATCAATCCAAGCAATCAAGCATTCAAAAATGATCTAAGTAGACAATTATAACAATAATGGCATTTTCGTAATTAAAGAGTTGAAAGTCCAATAAGCATGAAAACATGGATTATATCTCTACAAACTTGATGAATGAACTTGCATAGGTTAACATATGATAAAATGGATGTAACATCATCATGAACAATGGATCTATATGGATCTATACATAGGATGAAGAAAATGCATGGAAATCTCTATTTTAACACCAAATCGAGCCAACAATCCGATATACTCCTTTGGATCCGTGTGAGAGATAATCACCACTCACCAAATCACCTAAACAAACCCAAATCAACACGCTTCAGATCTGGACAGCGAAGGATGAAGCTTGATCTATCACAAATCCGCTTCAAATGAAGAAATCTCTCTTGAAAAGATGAAGATCTTCAATCTAAGCTCTTGAATCTTCAATCTTGATCTTCGATTTGGATGGAAGGAAGCACTAGATTAGAGTGGAGAAAAGAAGTGAAGAAGTGTAGAAGTCGAGCTCTCAAAATGGCAGCACTTCGTCGCTTCAAAAATCCGGATCCCAAAAAGTGAGAACAACCCCTCCTATTTATAGCAGAAATTTCCTTAAGTCGCTTAACTCGGCTATCTCCCTAGGTCGTTTCCGACCTAAGCCTCTCCGACCTAAGACTCTCCGACCTAACAGATGCACGACTTAACTCCTCAGCGACCTAACACTTAGGAAACCCAGCGACCTAACAACCTATCGACTTAACTACCTAAGACTCAGTTGGGTTGCGACCTAACACAAGACGACCTAAAACAACACGCGACCTAACACTTGAACTATCCTAGCGACCTAACAACTTAGCAACCTACGCGACCTAACACTGCTACGACCTAACACTTATGCGACCTATCTCCTTAGGTCGCTAACACGGCAACTCTTTAGGTCGCTAACAAGCTAATACCTTAGGTCGCTAACAAGCTAATACCTTAGGTCGCTAACAAGCTAATACACTAGGTCGCTAACAAGCTAATACCTTAGGTCGCTAACAAGCTAATACACTAGGTCGCTAACAAGCTAATACACTAGGTCGCTAACAAGCTAATACACTAGGTCGCTAACAAGCTAATACACTAGGTCGCTAACAAGCTAATACACTAGGTCGCTAACAAGCTAATACCTTAGGTCGCTAACAAGCTAATACACTAGGTCGCTAACTTTCCCAGCCGACCTAACCACACCCCCAGTAACCTCTAGGTCGCTAACTCGGAACCACTAGGTCGCTAACTTGCCCTGCCGACCTAGCACTTAGCTCACCGAAACTCTTAGGTCGCTAACTTGCCCTGCCGACCTAGCACTTAGTTCACCGAAACTCTTAGGTGGCTAACTTGCCCTGCCGACCTAGCACTTAGACAAATTTCCCTAAAAATCTGAAATGACTTAAAAATGCAAAAATTCCAGATTTTGACGAACTTGACGATCCGTAAAAATACGGGTCGTTACATTCTCTCCCCCTTAGGAATTTCGCCCCCGAAATCCCAAGCAATCAAAACTATTCTGTACGCCTACCATCCATAACAATCAACAAACCATGCATCCAATTCTAACTTAGCGTACAGAATTCTAAAACTTAGAACAAGTTACAATATCGCGAGATGAGACGACACCCTAGGGTCATACCTTGAAGTGTTCAGGATGAGCTGCCTTCATCCTCTCTTCCACTTCCCACGTACAGTCGTTATCATCATCACTCCATTGTATCTTGAGCAACTTAACTACCTTCCTCCTAAGCTGTTTCGTGTCGGTTTCAACAACACGAAGCGGCTTACGAGGTCTTCTATCAACTGGATCAACTTCTAAGTCTTCACAGCTATCAGCAGAAACCACTGTATTCGAGTCGTGCACATACTTCCGTAGATAAGATACATGAAAAACATTGTGCACACCCGACATCTTTTCAGGTAACTCCAACCTATAGGCGAGCTTTCCAATTCGCTCGATAATCGGGAATGGTCCAACAAATCTCGGAGTCAATTTACCTTTCTTCCCGAATCAGATAACATTCTTCAGTGGAGAAATCTTCACAAAAACCATATCTCCTACGTCGAATTCCAAATCCTTCCGACGCTTATCAGCATAACTCTTCTGACGGTCTTGGGCTGCCTTCATTCGTTGCCGAATGATCTCTATGAAATCTGAAGTCTGTCGAATCATCTCTGGCCCAAGCATCAGCTTTTCTCCAGTTTCCAACCAACCTGTTGGAGAGTTACACGGTCTTCCATACAATGCCTCATACGGTGCCATACCAATGCTTGACTGGTAACTATTGTTGTACGCAAACTCCACCAAATGAAGGTGATCTTCCCATGATCCTCCGAAATCCAAAACACAAGCTCTGAGGAGATCTTCCAAAACTTGGTTGACTCTCTCAGTCTGACTATCTGTTTGAGGGTGATAAGCTGTACTCAAACACAACTCGGTTCCCAACACTTCCTGGAAGCTCTTCCAAAATCCACTAGTGAACAATGGATCTCGATCGCTCACTATACTCTTCGGAATACCATGGAAACGAACTATCCACTTAACATACAACTCAGCCAACTTTGATGCAGTCCTAGTCGATCGAACAGGAATGAATCGTGCACTCTTAGTCAGACGATCTACAATGACCCAAATCCCTTCATTTTCCCGTTCTGGTTCTAGGCAATCCATCAATAAAATCCATCGACACTTGTTCCCACTTCCATGTAGGAACTTCTAAGGGCTGAAGCAATCCGCTTGGTTTCTTCTGTTCGGCTTTTACCAACTGGCAATTCATATACTTGGAAATGAAATCTCCAACATCCTTCTTCATGCCTTCCCAGTAGTAGGTTCTCTTCATATCCCGATACATCTTGTTTCCACCTGGATGAATTGTCAGCTTCGAGTGATGACTTTCCTTCAGGACTTCACTCCTCAATTCATCTATATCGGGAACAGCTAGTCGTCCTTGCTCTCGAAGCCAACCTTCTCTATCGACCTCAAATCTTTTATCCTTTTCTGGATCCAATCCAGATTCTAAATCACGGATAATATTGACAAGCTTATCATCTCGCTTTTGGCTCTCGCCAATCCTTTCCACAAGAGAAGGTCTTATCGATAAGTTTGCCAACATCTCAGGTTCCAATTCGCATCTAGGCCTGAAGTCAAATCCAGCCAAATACTCGAGATTCTTCCATTTAGAAAACATGGCTCCCAATCCTGCATGTCTTCGACTTAACGCATCTGCCACTGCGTTACCTTTTCCCGGAGTATAAGCTATACCAAAATCATATGATGCTAAAAACTCTAGCCAACGTTGCTGCCGAAGATTCAAATCCTTTTGGGAGAAAAGATACTTCAACGACTTGTGATCCGTAAACAACTCGAATCGAACTCCCAACAGATAATGTCTCCACATCTTCAGAGCAAATACAATCGCCGCCAATTCCAAATCATGAGTTGGGTAATTCCTTTCATGCGGCTTCAGTTGTCGACTGGCATACGCAACAACCTTATCCTTCTGCATCAGCACTGCTCCAAGTCCAGTACCACATGCGTCGGTGTAAACCACCATCTCATCATTCCCACTAGGAATAGTCAAAACAGGAGCACTCGTCAATCTCTCTTTCAGGATTCCGAAAGCTTGCTCACACTTAGCATTCCAACTGAACACTTGGTTCTTCTTCGTCAATCCTGTTAACGGTGCAGCTATCTTGGAGAAGTCTTTGATAAACCGTCGATAATATCCTGCTAATCCAAGAAAACTTCTCACATCCGATGCATTCTTAGGTCTAACCCAATCCTGGATTGCTGCCACCTTAGCGGGATCAACCGCTATTCCATTTCCAGAAATCACATGGCCTAAGAACCTCACTTCACTCTTCCAGAAGTGACACTTCGAAAACTTAGCCTTCAGCTGATGTTTTCGCAAGATCTCCAAAACAATACGCAAGTGCGTCTTGTGCTCTTCTTCCGTTCTGGAATAAATCAGAATATCATCCACGAACACAAGTACGAACTTGTTCAACTGATCTCTGAACACTCTATTCATAAGATCCACAAAATATGCTGGCGCGTTAGTCAATCCAAACGGCATTACCAGCCACTCAAAGAAACCGGATGGTGTCCTAAAAGCAGTCTTCGGCACACTATCCTTAGCCACTCTCAACTGGTGAAATCCCGTTGCCAAATCCATCTGAGAAAACACCTTAGCTTCGTGAAGCTGATCAAACAAGTCATCTATTCTCGGCAATGGATACTTGTTCTTCTTAGTCACCTTATTCAGCTCACGATAATCGACGCACAATCTCAACGACCCATCTGCCTTGGTTGCAAACACAACTGGTGCACCCCACTCGGACACACTACGCCGAATGAATCCTTTCTGTAAAAGGTCATCAACTTGCACCCTCAACTCCTGCTGTTCCCTAGGCGCCATCCGCCTAAGAGGCATCACAACAGGTCTGGCTCCTTCAACTAGATCTATACGAAACTCGATCTCACTATGCGGCGGCAACCCTTTGACTTCGTCAAAGACATCCTCGAATCTATTTGCGATCGGCACTAAAGACAGTCCATCCCGTGGAACAACTAGCGAATACATGAAGCTCATGAAGACGCCTTCCTCATGCTTACATCGTATCACAATCTTTCGCCCTTCCACATTCTCGACTGTCACCTCTAGCCTCTCACAATCAACCTTAGCCGCATACTTCCTAAGCCAGTCCATACCCAAGATAATTCCGAACCCCGCAAAGTTCAGAACAAAGCAATCACAAACAAAAGAGCAACCATGACTCGATACAACTAGACCACGGCATAACATACACAAACAAGACGAACCCCCAACTGGATTAGTCACAACCAATGGCCTATCAACAATACCCGGTTCCAAACCTAACCGGCCTATGAGTTCACTACAAACAAACGAGTGCGACGCTCCGGTATCCAACAAAACTCTAACTGGAACACCACATAGGAAAAGAGTACCTTGAACCACCACACTCTTTCCCTTCTCTTCTGCAGTAGGAGCTTTTGAAGATGACGGAACAGCTCCCAAAGTATAAGCCTGCACAATCTGCTTGTCCCTACTCGGTTCTGGACAATTCTTCCTGAAATGCCCTGGCTTGTCACAGTTGTGGCACTTCGCCGGCGCCTTCGGATTCTTGCAATCCTTGGAGAGATGGCTTTTCTGCTGACAGTTGTAGCAAGTCACTTCGCCTTTCGGCTTCTTCTGACCATCCTTACCCTTCTGCTGCTGCTGCTTCCTCTTCTTGTTTCTACCCTGCTGGGGTTTAGACTCTTCCCTGGTCACAGCAACAACAGATCCTTCCTTAGGAAACAGATTCTCGTGTCTGAGAGCTTCCTCCACAAGCTTCCTAAATGAATCGTCCAAGTGATCCATCAATCTTGGAGCCTGTACTTGATCTCCAACATCTACTGATGGCCCCGGGGCTGACATCCTTCTCCTGATCGAAGTCATCATGGTTTCGAACATAGTAACATAATCAGCAGCCCCTTCAGTAGCACGGCCTCCCCTAGCAGCTGGTCTCCCTCTTCGACTCATTCTCAATATCTATAAAAAGGAATGATTAGAACATCTAGAGAAACAACTGCATAAAGGACTCAAACCCTACTAAGCGACTATATTATATATAGTATTCATCCATCAAAATACAATTACGTCTCTCATACGTAGTTACTTCAGCGAGCGTTGGGTAAAATCGATTAACCAATGCTCTGATACCAAATGTGACGACCGCCCATGACCCCTGCACCGAATCTAAAGATAGTGCGCTGTAAAGTGTGCCAGGCGACCATGGACGATTGTCAAGGTAAGATTTAAAACAACAGAATCTATCGTATTACTCACAGCGCATGGACAAAATACAATAGAACATATGTATAGTGAAGCTTTACAGAACAAAATGACATCTTATAAAACTCCATAATAGTTGAATACAAGCATTCATATAGTCAATACATCCAGCCTCACTACATATCTCTCAGAGAAAACAAAACAGCGGAATATCCAGTACATATAATAAGAAGATAATATGCAACCCTCCAGCTCGTCTTCGATATCAGCATCGTGAGAAGAGAACAGCACCTGTCACCTGCTACCTAGTCTGCCCGTCCCAAAATGGACGAACAGCCCAAGGCAATAAGAATTAAAACATAAAGCCTTGAGTCAGACAACAGTCTTAGTGAGCAGTAAATTAACTAACAACATACCAAAAGAGCATAAAGGAAAAGGAATAGGAATACAACCCTCCCACTCCAACCTCATTCTACAGTGATAGCCCCCAGACACACACTAAGCAGAAGCAAACATAGCAGAGCATACAATTTAAAGTAAAGCAATTGTCACTCGAGTTAAGAGCGATGTTTTCCAAGTACAAATCCCAAGGTCTAAAACCAAGGTCAGATAAGCACCCAGGAAATACCGCTCTTGAGACCGAATGACGATACAACCAAACATCCATGACTCGGCTATCACTGTTATCATTGTTGCGATATCACCGTTAATTGAATGACCGGCACATTCTTTCAGCCGTCCGTCAAGGGCTAATGGTAACCCCGGTTCTAGACATAACTCCCGCACGTCATCGTGACCCGTGCCTAGGATTATCGAATCTACCCAGAGTACTTGACCATCAACTTAGTCTTTTGGGCGTCCCCATGTACTCTTGCTTAGAGCATGCTAGAACCTTCAACAACGATGAGATCTCAACCTCCTAGTCATCCTCCTCGACGACTATTGCCATACTAGCTCAAGCGCCTCTCGAGCATCCATTATCCTCAACTCGAATCATATCACCGAGTTATCAACATGCTTGGAATGATCCCGCCTGGATTAGACCAAGTCTTCATCATATGATGCCTCGCTTCATTACATCCTCGCAAAGCTTCATCTCAACTTCACATCATCAAATCTATGCATAGGAGCTTCATCATCCCGCTACATATGCCACGAGCAGCTTTTCCAATACAAGAGCCTTTCCCT
The DNA here is from genome assembly GCA_030737815.1 of Allium fistulosum. Taxonomy (NCBI): domain Eukaryota; kingdom Viridiplantae; phylum Streptophyta; class Magnoliopsida; order Asparagales; family Amaryllidaceae; genus Allium; species Allium fistulosum. Next base: position 460,647,726 of record CM060905.1, read on the forward strand.
TAGCTTTTGAATCACCTTCGATCTAAATCTAATCATCAATCATCTAGTTCATAACAATCAATCAAATCAAACATCAATCCAAGCAATCAAGCATTCAAAAATGATCTAAGTAGACAATTATAACAATAATGGCATTTTCGTAATTAAAGAGTTGAAAGTCCAATAAGCATGAAAACATGGATTATATCTCTACAAACTTGATGAATGAACTTGCATAGGTTAACATATGATAAAATGGATGTAACATCATCATGAACAATGGATCTATATGGATCTATACATAGGATGAAGAAAATGCATGGAAATCTCTATTTTAACACCAAATCGAGCCAACAATCCGATATACTCCTTTGGATCCGTGTGAGAGATAATCACCACTCACCAAATCACCTAAACAAACCCAAATCAACACGCTTCAGATCTGGACAGCGAAGGATGAAGCTTGATCTATCACAAATCCGCTTCAAATGAAGAAATCTCTCTTGAAAAGATGAAGATCTTCAATCTAAGCTCTTGAATCTTCAATCTTGATCTTCGATTTGGATGGAAGGAAGCACTAGATTAGAGTGGAGAAAAGAAGTGAAGAAGTGTAGAAGTCGAGCTCTCAAAATGGCAGCACTTCGTCGCTTCAAAAATCCGGATCCCAAAAAGTGAGAACAACCCCTCCTATTTATAGCAGAAATTTCCTTAAGTCGCTTAACTCGGCTATCTCCCTAGGTCGTTTCCGACCTAAGCCTCTCCGACCTAAGACTCTCCGACCTAACAGATGCACGACTTAACTCCTCAGCGACCTAACACTTAGGAAACCCAGCGACCTAACAACCTATCGACTTAACTACCTAAGACTCAGTTGGGTTGCGACCTAACACAAGACGACCTAAAACAACACGCGACCTAACACTTGAACTATCCTAGCGACCTAACAACTTAGCAACCTACGCGACCTAACACTGCTACGACCTAACACTTATGCGACCTATCTCCTTAGGTCGCTAACACGGCAACTCTTTAGGTCGCTAACAAGCTAATACCTTAGGTCGCTAACAAGCTAATACCTTAGGTCGCTAACAAGCTAATACACTAGGTCGCTAACAAGCTAATACCTTAGGTCGCTAACAAGCTAATACACTAGGTCGCTAACAAGCTAATACACTAGGTCGCTAACAAGCTAATACACTAGGTCGCTAACAAGCTAATACACTAGGTCGCTAACAAGCTAATACACTAGGTCGCTAACAAGCTAATACCTTAGGTCGCTAACAAGCTAATACACTAGGTCGCTAACTTTCCCAGCCGACCTAACCACACCCCCAGTAACCTCTAGGTCGCTAACTCGGAACCACTAGGTCGCTAACTTGCCCTGCCGACCTAGCACTTAGCTCACCGAAACTCTTAGGTCGCTAACTTGCCCTGCCGACCTAGCACTTAGTTCACCGAAACTCTTAGGTCGCTAACTTGCCCTGCCGACCTAGCACTTAGACAAATTTCCCTAAAAATCTGAAATGACTTAAAAATGCAAAAATTCCAGATTTTGACGAACTTGACGATCCGTAAAAATACGGGTCGTTACATACTATAAGAAAAAAATAATAAATTTGTTAGAATATAAAACATGATCTTAGGTAAAATTCTAAAACAACTAATCTTTAATGAAATGGAAGGCGGTAACGCGTAGTAGAAAATAATTTAATAATATTGATTGAATATAATTGACAACTATATTAATGTAATTTGAATCAATTGTAACAATAAATGTTACTAAAGAATGGGATAAACATTATTCTAAGTATGTTAGCATACAATAAGAAATCAATTATTTGATAAGTAGATTGATACTCCTTGTGTAAACAATAAATTAATAGATATGAATTACTAAGTTGTAACAATTGATTTATTCCTCATCCCATTGATTAATCTGCTTTGGAATTTATTTTGTAATCAATGGAATTAAATGTAATTGAAATCTTTCAAATAAAAGGAAAGAGAAATTAATTGTAATTAATGCATGTAATAATAGAAAAGTATGTTTGAATTATAATAAAAGAGGAAGTTGAGGAAATAAAAAGAAAACATATGTTTTAATTGAAAGAAAAATTTGATGTAATATAAAGAACATGTAAATCGAAATAAAAGGATAAAACTTGTTTGAATTATTTAATGAAAATAAAACGATTAGTGTGTAACCAACATTCAATTTGAAATGTAATATTGAACTAATAGGAATTAAATCTTTTAATTAAGGTAAAGAGAAACAGATGGTAATTGATTCAGTTAAGAATAAGCAACATATGTTGAATTGAATAAAATGAATATTTGAATGAAGGCAAACCAATGTTAATAAAATGAAGGTTCAATTCAGTCAATTTTAAAATATATTATTATTTGAATTTACATAAAATTTAAAGGTTAAAATTAAAGAACAAATTTTGGAATATCGAGTAATATATTTTTCCAAATTCAATAAAATAGAAAATATTTGGAAATTTCATATTTTGGTCAAACTTAGTCAAAGTTTGACTTTTGGTTGAAAATTTAAATTTGAATTTTAAAATTTCATTCTTTTTATATGATACTAGACAGAATTCTGATCTTTTCTCCACTTTTCGTTTCATCAAAATCAAAATTGTATTGCTCTAAATATTTGAATTTCTGTGAAAAACTGACATAAGTTTGTCGTGTTTAGTTATGAAATTTGGCTAAGTCCTTATGGGTTTGGTTTAGTCCTAATGGGCCTTGGTTAACCAAGAGACTATAACCATACTAAGAGACTTGTGTCTATTCCTATGCCTACGTTCATTTGTTTCCTTCTGACTCACTTGTACGTACATAATTTTCTCTTCCGAAAACTTTCTCATCACACTTCCTTCTTCCTCTCCAAATCTACAGAGAGTTCTAGATCTAAAAACTCAAAATTTCCCAAAATCAAAACTCCTTCATCCTCTCTTCCAAAACTCTTCCTTCCTCCTCCTATAATTGCCACTCTCCTCCATCTCCAAGGTCATCTCCTCCTCATCTCCATCCAAGCATAGGCCAAAAACCCTCCTCTTTCCCTAAACCTAGCCGAATCCAAACCACCACCAAACCCACCCAAACCACCACCATCTCTTCCTCTTGCATAGCCGCACCATCTCCTCCACCCTAGCCGCACCCAAACCCATCCAAAAGCACTAAGGCCGAGCCCTTTGCACCCCTCTTCCTCCTTTTTATAAAAAAAACAAACGTTATATATTCTATTTGGTGATCCATTGTTTCTAGCTTGCTTTGCTTTGGAATTGAGATTCAAATTCATAGCTTTGTTTTGTCAAATATTTCCTAGCCTCGAAAGGTGAGCTATTCACTCACGATTTATAATCTTATGCTAAGTGAATGAATATCAATTGATGTGTTATTGAAATGTTGCAATAGTTAAGAAATTTTGCGTAGTTTGGTTGTGATTTGATATGACATATGTTCAGCTATGTTCCCTTATTATTTTAACATGATTATTGTTATAGATATTATGTTGTTTATTTATAAAAATAGATGTGATGATATGGTTATCAATATGCTTCATGATGTTAATATTAAATTGCTATGTTGAAAAGAAAAAAAGGGAAAATGTTATATTGATTTAAAGGTTGACACTTTTGTGATGGAAATTGTCATTAGTATGTTATGTGAAATTGATGTGTGAAAATGAGAAAAAAAAAAGAATAAAATTTATATGCATTTATGTGTTATGTTGGAAATCACCTAAGTTGCTACGTTAAAAATGGTTGCATATTGAGTTATGTTATGGTAGGAATTTTATGTCACCTTCCATGTTAAATATGCATATATGCTATATTATGTAGTTTGTATGTAATTATGTGTTATTGTATGTAATTGGTTATGTAAGTAATATGTTATGTTATGTGATTCATTATGTAAGTTATGTGCCATCTTATGTAAATTGTTATGTATGATTTTGTATTATGTTATTTATTTTACGTAAATCATGCTGCAAGTTCCCTTAGTTTTAGGAATTCCCTGTGGGTTGAAATGATACATACCCGAATGATCTTTAGAATAGGGAAAAATCGTTATGGGTTGAAATGATAAATCCAAGCGGTTTTTATTGATTTTGGAAATTTGGGATTGCGGGTTGAAATGATATATACCCGTAAATTTTAAATTATTGCGGATTGAAATGATAAATATCCGTATCACTTGACCCTAGGATAGAAAACTATATACGGACACCGTTGGTCTGTTTTTGAAGTGATTTCTAAAATTTTGGAAAGATGTGTTTGGAAAAAAAATGAGTTTTAAACTAAATATAAAGATTTTATACTAAAACATATATGTAAAATTTAGATTTTAAAATTATATGTTTTAACAATTCTAAATTTATAAGTTAAGTTTTAAAATGTAAATTTTAAGGTTTTACTTATAACTTTATTTACTTTTTTTTCATAATATAATATTTAATTTAATAAAATATTTTAAAAATAAAATATATTATGTGTAAAATATTTAAGTTAATATATTTATTTTAATATATAACCTATTTTAATATATAAACTATTTCTAATATATAAACTATTTCAATCTATAACCTATTTTAATATACAAACTATTTCTAATATATAAACTATTTCACTCTATAACCTATTTTAAAAATATAAACTATTTTTAATGTGTAACTATTCCAATATATAAACTACTTTCAATATTCAAAATGTTTAAAGTTGGAACTGTTATGATTTAGATTTAATTAATTTAAAATGTAAATATTTTGATATGATGGTTTAACCTCTTTGGTGGCTATGATTTTGAAAATGAATATGATTTCGGAAATGAATATGATTTCGAAAGTGATACGATTTTGAAGTGAATATGATTTTGAAAGTGATATGATTTTGAAGTGAATATAATATTTTGATATGAATTATGAATCGGTTTTGGAAATGTAAAAGAACCAACTGGTGTGAAATAAGCGTTTGGTTGTTAAAGAGACCGGGATCAGATATTGTCATACTCTCTGCCAATACCGAAAACCACTTTAACAACTCTGCACGTGGTGGAGATTCCAGAATGAAGTAGGATGGTTTGGCGAACGATTCTATATAAGGTATTTACATAGCCCTGACTCCCGCGAGTCAGCTTGATGTGGCTAAAACAGGAGCCATCCCTTGGCCAAGTGAGGTCGTACCTCCGATCGGACATGCTTCTTCGATACCATATTATGACTTTGTGATTGATTTGGTGGCCACCCACGATTTGATTTTGGAAGTGTGTTTCAAGGTGGGCGGTAGTAGCTGCTATGCGTTACCACCAGCCCGGTTCTGCAAACGGTAGAATCCTACCCTGACATTGCCTCGCCTGCCTTGTCACATGCCTTATCGCGGCCATTACGAGTTTGGTTTGTGTCATGCCTGTGGAGTGCTCTTTGATAGCCCACCAATTTACGGTGGAGTTTACAGTACTGTATAGACTACGACATTTATATAAAAATGTGTTAAGGGGGATATAGGTAATGCCTTAACGCTACTTTAATATTTTACTTTACTGTAGACATTATTTATGTAGCATATTGTATTATGTATGTAGATAGTTCCATGGATCCTTAAAGGATGGAAATCCCAAACATTCTTTAAGTTATTGCATTTCATTTGGACATTTCACTTGAGTTGATTTACTTGCATAAGATTGTTAATCCTGACTCGAGTGTTTTGTGTTTTGCTTTATGCTCGGGTCAGCCTGAGTATTTCAGCAATTGAGACTCACCTTATGGAGCTTGGAGCTTGGCTTAGAGATCTATCTTATCTATTCAGCTTTCTAGTTATTCTGTTATTTCAGTCATTTAGTTATTTATGTTCAAACTTTTTATTTGCTTATGTTGTAGAGACTTCTGTGTATTTGGACTTCTGATGTCTTGTGTCTTGGGCTCTGTTGTTTCTGTAGTAGCTTCATGAACTACAATTTATCTATTTCATTGCGCATTGTTGTATTACTCTGTGTCTATGATTCTGTGATTGATTTATTTACTACATATGCTAAGTTTTGCCAAATATAATTAACAATCTATTATTTTGAGCAATTCAAGGCTGACATTTGTGGTTTAATGTCGATTTGAATAGTTCAAAATAGCGGGTCATTACAGTTGGTATCGGAGCTCTGGTTTAGGCAAAACTTAGCTTATGGAGTAAAAACTCATTAGAAATGGGGTAGCAATACCCTAGAATGAGTAGAATCAATTACGGAATCATCTTTCCTTTCGAGCCTACCTTCTTAGTTAGGATTCTCTTTGATTAGGGTTCCTCTAAATTTGAATCTCTATCTTTGTTCTAAAATCCATTCTTGAATCACCTTATGAGAGAGGGTATTTGTTAATGTTATAAAAATTGTTTTATATCGTATTGTTATTTTGTTAAGCATGATTAAATTTTATATATAAAAGTATAATTTTCTAAAATTAGATAGTTAAATGAATTGGTTATTAGAAATAATAATACTAGATTATCATTTATTGTTTTGTTAACATTCCTAAACCAATAATTATTATTGTATATTATAAGGAGATGAAATTTTATAAACATGGCCATAAATCTGATTTGCAAATGAGATAAAATTAAATTGTGGATTTGGGAATTTAATTTTCGGTGCTTTTCAAAATTTGGTTTTCAAAGTTTTGAACCAAATTTTGAAAAAAATATATTATAAATATTATTTAAAAGTATTTTCGAGTAGAAATTGTTTCCAAAAGAATTTTAAAAGAAGTAAGTCAGTACTCTCCTCTTATGTCATTGGAAAATAATTTCGGTGATGACTGCAGCATCATCGACATTCATTTTCGAGTCTCAAAGTGGGGGAGACCACTTAGTAACTTTGCTACACTTTTGTTTTGGAAATTGGATTTTGATTTGAATTTCTTAAGTATGATTTGATATACAAAAATATATATGCATATATTTATTTCAAAATTGTTTGAAGTGAAACCGGAAATTAAACTCTAAAGTTTATGTTAAGTAATGGTTTTCCATTATTTAAATGAAGTAAAATTTCTGAATAATTGGAGTGTCTAAAATGAGAAATGAAATTGAAACAACTTGAAACAGTTGAACTAGGATAAAATTAATTTGTATAATACTCAATTGCATTCTAAAACAAGTAAAACATACCTGAAATATTTAAAAAAAAGTTAAAATGTTAGCATGAATATGTAATTGAAGGGTATACAAGAGGAAACTTAAGTAATAAAAATGTCCAAACTAAATTTTTGTTTTATAAAAATATTGTAAATAAAAGGTAAATTGTATAGTGCTCAATTACATTCTAAAACATTAATAAAAACTTACCAGGAAAAGGGTTTGAATGTCAATGTGAACATGTAATTGAATAGTGTACAGTATAAAATGTAAGTAATAAGATGTCCAAAATGAAATTTGTTAAGGAAAGTTACAAATAAAAATTGAGTTGTTATAATGAATGTTTGTACACTTAATCTATGTTATAAGAAATGTTAAGTGAAATAAATTGAATAATAAAAAAGTGAATGCTATTTAAGTAAATGAATATGAACTTAAGAAACTAAACAAGTAATAAATAAATTTATATTTTGTAAACTGTTTGTGATACAAAGGTAAATTACAAAGAATGATTGAAATAGAATTATGAAGTGGAATTAACTTAGGTGAAGTCAAATTGATTAAATAAATGAAATGAGTTAAATAAAATAGGATTTGTTTTGAATATATATATATATATGTATATGTGTGTGTGTATATATATATATGTATATGTATATATAAACGAACTTAAGTTTTAAAGGTAAGGTGAATGTAAATAAATTATCAATGAAAGTTAATTAAGTAGAGATGTAAGAAATTTGGAATATATAAGTTATATAACTTGAAACTTGAGAAAATAAGAGGTGAAAACCAAAATAAGAATGTGGTTAAACATTTTGGATAGGCAAAAGAGAATATGGAATGTTGATATTAAACTTAAGTAAATTTGTAGAATGGTTAATTAAGTGATATTGACATTAAAGGAAATATACTATGTGAATGAAGTAAAATAAATGATCATAAATAAATTCGAATGTGAAAGAGAATAACAAATATGATTGTAAACGAATGTAAATAAATAGGGTGAACATAATGAAAGTAAATAATTGAATGTAAGTTAATTGGACATAATAGAATGGAAATTAATGGAATAAGAATTCATTGAATATGAATAAGTAAGCTGGGAATTTTTTTTGTAATGAATGCTAATAAATTGGAAGTAAATAAATTGAATGTAAACCAATTAAATGTGGATGAAACAAATGTAAAAAATTGAAAAAATCAATTGAATGTAAATACATTAAATTGGAATCAATCAAATGCGAATGCAATGAATATTGATTGATTGAATAAAAATGGATTCAAACCAAATTAATTGAATGTAAATCAATTAAAATCAAATGAATTGAATATAAATCCACTGAATGATTAACGAGATGAATAATAATAAGTGAATGTTAATCAATTAAGAAGTAAATAAGGTGAATGCAAATAAATTGGATATGACTGTAAATTAATTGAAAGGGAGTTAATTAGAATGATAATAATAACTGGATGTTAATAAGTAATAAAAATGTATAAAGTTAACATTCGAAATGAAATTTATATGGTTTTTAATTAATTGTTTGTATCTGGTACTATTCATTTCGAATCTATCTTATCTTTTTGTTTGCTTATATTCTACCACCTCGTTCCTTTTCGGGGACGAAAAGTTTTTGAGTAGGGAAGAGTGTAACGAATAGTAAATTCGAACAAATTTTAAAAGTATTAATTATAATTTGTTGAATAGAATAGGTTTAGAAATAAAGAATTTTCAATTATTACTATAAGAAAATAATAATAAATTTGTTAGAATATAAAACATGATCTTAGGTAAAATTCTAAAACAACTAATCTTTAATGAAATGGAAGGTGGTAAAGCGTATTAGAAAATAATTTAATAATATTGATTGAATATAATTGACAACTGTATTAATGTAATTTGAATCAACTGTAACAATAAATGTTACTAAAGAATGGGATAAACAATATTCTAAGTATGTTAGCATACAATAAGAAATCAATTATTTGATAAGTAGATTGATACTCCTTGTGTAAACAATAAATTAATAGATATGAATTACTAAGTTGTAACAATTGATTTATTCCTCATCCCATTGATTAATCTGCTTTGGAATTTATTTTGTAATCAATGGAATTAAATGTAATTGAAATCTTTCAAATAAAAGGAAAGAGAAATTAATTGTAATTAATGCACGTAATAATAGAAAGGTATGTTTGAATTATAATAAAAGAGGAAGTTGAGGAAATAAAAAGGAAACATATGTTTTAATTGAAAGAGAAATTTGATGTAATATAAAGAACATGTAAATCGAAATAAAAGGATAAAACTTGTTTGAATTAATTAATGAAAATAAAACGATTAGTGTGTAACCAACATTCAATTTGAAATGTAATATTGAACTAATAGGAATTAAATCTTTTAATTAAGGTAAAGAGAAACAGATGGTAATTGATTCAGTCAAGAATAAGCAACATATGTTGAATTGAATAAAATGAATATTCGAATGAAGGCAAACCAATGTTAATAAAATGAAGGTTCAATTCAGTCAATTTTAAAATATATTATTATTTGAATTTACATAAAATTTAAAGGTTAAAATTAAAGAACAAATTTTGGAATATCGAGTAATATATTTTTCCAAATTCAATAAAATAGAAAATATTCGGAAATTTCAAATTTTGGTCAATCTTAGTCATAGTTTGACTTTTGGTTGAAATTTTAAATTTGAATTTTAAAATTTCATTCTTTTTATATGATACTAGACAGAATTCTGATCTTTTCTCCACTTTTCGTTTCGTCAAAATCAAAATTCTATTGCTCTAAATATTTGAATTTCTGTGAAAAACTGACATAAGTTTGTCGTGTTTAGTTATGAAATTTTGCTAAGTCCTTATGGGTTTGGTTTAGTCCTAATGGGCCTTGGTTAACCAAGAGACTATAACCATACTAAGAGACTTGTGTCTATTCCTATGCCTACGATCATTTGTTTCCTTCTGACTCACTTGTACGTACATAATTTTCTCTTCAGAAAACTTTCTCATCACACTTCCTTCTTCCTCTCCAAATCTACAGAGAGTTCTAGATCTAAAAACTCAAAATTTCTCCACATCAAAACTCCTTCCTCCTCTCTTCCAAAACTCTTCCTTCCTCCTCCTATAGCCGCCACTCTCCTCCATCTCCAAGGTCATCTCCTCCTTCTCATCTCCATCCAAGCATAGGCCAAAGCCCCTCCTCTTTCCCTAAACCTAGCTGAACCCAAACCACCACCATCTCCTCCTCTTGCATAGCCACACCATCTCCTCCACCCTAGCCTACCTTAGCCGCACCCAAATCCATCCAAAACACCAAGTGTTAGTCCTTGAGAAGGATGGTTTTGATGACAACAACCTTAGGACTTGTTATAAAATATAAATACTAACATTATAGTTTAGATATATATCTGTATATGCAGGATATAAACATGCAGATACCAAGAATGAAGATTGTACAGTATAGAGATACAAGACTGATGAATTTAAAGATCAAATATATCAAGATTAAAGACTCATGAGTATCAAGAAATCAAGTTATCAAGAGTTCAAGATTTTAATAGTACAAGATAAGTATTGAGTCTAGAATTATGTTAAAACTTCATAATAGCACGAAAATCTTCATTCCATATTTCATTTGGGATGGAACCCATTTCTACCTTCTTAGTGGCTTACAAACCCACGACAAGTAGCTTACAAACCTACGACAAGTAGCTTACAAACCCACGAACATCCTGGTTTTGTACAAGTTCTCGAGTCCTGATGTGATGAGATATTCTGCAAGAAGAAGCTTGCAAAACCACTTCAAAATGGTTTTTCAAAATGATTTTCAAAACTGCTTTTCAAAATGTTTTAGCCTTAAAATATTCTTTGTATTTTTTAATAAACTCGTGTTTTAAACTTCGTTTGTTTTTAAAACTATCTTCTGATTTTTAAATATTCTTTATAATATATATATACTTGAGATTTAAAATCAAATTTATATATACATTCTAAAAATATATTTTTCTACTCTTCTTTATTTTAAACCATAGGGAAATTAGTTTATTTTACTCTAGAATCATTTCATCTTGTTTTCCTTTAATATCATTTTCAAAACAAATTTTACATTATTTTTAACTAGGGTATGTCGACATCATGGGATACCCCATGTCGACATGGTGTCCGTTAAATTCAAAATTCAAATTTTCAAAAGAAGTGTCTATTCGTCGTATCCTTTCACGAATAGATATGGCTGTTGATTTCCTATAAATACCAGTAGTTCTAAACGAATTTTCAACCAGATTTCATTTGTTTTCTCTTCTCTTCATCTTCCACATTTATTCTAAAGAATTCCAAACTATACTCTACCGAAATACCAAGTGAATCAAACTTGATTATCTCTTGTTTGATTCTCTGCCACTCTCTCCGTAAGATCTCAGTGCTATTCAGAGTTATAGGATTATTTGTAAATCAAACTGTTGAGTAAAAGGTGCGGTTGAGCCTTGAAATCAATTGGGTGTGATTGTTGCCCCGGAAATCGATTTGGTGATCTTGTGGCCTGGTATATCAAGAGAGTTTGCCCCGGACTTGAATACAGGAGGGTGTACCTCGTGGCCTTGAAATCGAGGGTGTAATCTGGGAGATTATTTTTGATAAGAAATCTGTATGTTTGTGTGGGACTGGAAGTAGGGTAACTCCGAACCAGTATAAAATCCGGTGTGTTCTTTCCTTTACTGCTTTTATTTATTATTTGCATCTGTGTCTGATTCTGTGGTTATATCTGTGTCTGTGAAATGCATTCGTTGGTAATTAAATTTACATAAGTTTCAAAAAGATTTTGAAAATCCACAAAACACTATTCACCCCCCTAGTGTTATTCCAGCCTTAAGGTCCGTAATCCGCATTTCTCACATTTGGTATCAGACCAAGGTTTTCAAAGTTTTCATAATCTAAATTTTGAAAAAGTTTTTAAAATGGCTATTTTTGGGGATTTTGTTAACACTAGTTTAAAACTGTTCAAATCATCATTATCTCATAAGTCTGCATATAGTTATTATAGAAAACCAAGTTATCTACCAAGTTTTTATTCTGTGCAGAAAGAAAAATGTTATATGGCCTTTGAAGAATCAACACTCAATGGACAAATTGTGCAAATCAAGAAGAATAAGTGGATACTTGATAGTGGATGTTCAAGACACATGACTGGTAATCCAGATATGTTGAATGATATTATCTATAAAGATGGAGGATTGGTGAATTTTGGAGATAACTCAAAAGGATATGTGATTGACATCGGAAATGTCGATAACTCTAAAACTCCTACTATTTCTAATGTTTATTAGTTAAGAATCTGAAACACAATCTGCTTAGCAATAGTCAACTTTGTGATAAAGAATACAAGATTAAATTTGAAAAAGATAAGTGCCACATAGAAGATAAAAATTCAAATATTATATTTGAAGGAATTAGGAAGAAAAATATTTACATCCTTAGTATAAAAGTTTCAAATGATAACTTATGTCTTTTGGCTAATACAAGTGACCCTTGGATTTGGCATAAAGATTTGGTCATTTAAATTTCAAACTGTTATCTAGATTATCAAAATGTCACATCCCAGAATTTTCGACTTTCGAAAATTCGACATCGATACTCACTTTATCGACTGCCGAGCAATCGAGTGCCGGAAACTCCAATAGTGAGGGTTTTAAGAAAAAGAAAAAGTAGAAGAAGAAGAAGAAGATAGAAGAAAAAGAGAAGAAAGAAAGAAGAAGAACAACAGAACAACAACAGAAACAGAAAACAATATCAGAATCTCACATATCGTAGCGGAATAATATACAATAGATAAATGAATAATCTTTAAAACAAAGAACTATATCATTTTATACATACATCAATCATCAGAGTCAATATACAACAATGGACAGTTATATACTTGTCCTCATACAGAATACACAGCGGAATAAATACTATCAGATACAAATACTACGTCTCGTCCTCCAGCTTATCTCCAAAGCTCCAGAATATCCGGAATATCCTGATAATGTAACTCTAGACTGCCCGTGTGGAAATTGGTGGGCACCCAGAGTTTAGAAGGGAAACAATAAACTCCGAGTCAGTCATGGTGACTGGTGTGAGATCGTAAAACAGTTATTTATCTTTAAAATAAATAGCAAAATAATTTTTAAAGTCAATTCGCAATGCTTTTGGAAAATGAAACTACCATAAGACCTCCCACCACACACACAATGCAAACGCAGAATTGGAGGAGATTTCTTCTTATGATAGTCAAAGATGCTTACTACGAAAAAATCAAATTCTTTTTCATATTATTATTAGTGCATAGTGTAGAAATCATTTCGAAAGTATAATATTAATCTTAGCCAACATACGACCAGTATCGTATGCCTACTATAGCTACTATGTTCAATAGCAGGTTACCGCCACATTCCATAGCAGGTAATACAACTAAAACCGTACACGTCACGTATTGTTTCTTTGGATTTCCAACAAATGGTCAGGCTAAGGAACTTCCTATCCACGATGGGTACGTCCCTGGAATAGACGACCCGAGAATCTAACGTTACGGTTAGATCTCTGCCAACACAAGGCCGGGTTACCTCTGCAAAAATAGGTAACTACTGACACGCGTATGCCATCCCCCGATCGTCACCGATCTTCCCGAGGATCCCCGATTTCCAACAAACCACAAAGTAATAATAACTGTGCAGCAACCACAGAGGTTAAGTATCTGGGCTCCATACCATGATACCACCTTTATCCAGAAGGAATGACATACACTAAGGGGCGCTACTCCCTAGAACCTTGCCGCATTCGTCCTGTTTCGACCATTTCCGGGGTGTGAGGCTCGACGAAGTCTCGTCCACAAAGCTACGCTTTCTCAAAAAGCCCTGCTTTGGGTCAAACAAAATGATCAACCTATGATCACAAAGATATAAGATCAAACAAATGATCATATCACAAATGATCAAACACCGATCATTTCACAGCAACACTCAGTATGCCACGTTACCAAATTGGGATATATCGCTGATAAATTTCAACTACATAACCTCTGAGCTCGTACGTCTCAGAGAAGGGTGTTAAGCTAAGAGAATAAATTCTCCGCCACCAACAGAAATGTATTTGAAAGAAATCAGCTTTATATCTCAAATTGTAACGTCAGACATACAATCCATACAAGTCTGTTCCGGGATCGAACAGAACCGAAGGCACTTCTCACGAAGCCCTTGCATTTCCGGATAATTTTCAATCACGTCAGGACTTCCCGTCACTAAGGGTGATAAAACCTCTAAATCGAAGATCAGTCGATGTAGAGTAACTCGACGGTAATCCTTCCGTTTTCAAAAATATCCGGTCTTCAACACCGGTCTTCAAATGCGATTCATAACGACGTATCACATATTCGGAATGGGTTATACGACCCCATGGTCCTTTCCCGGTTAACCCGAATAGTGAGCGCTTATTTAAAAATAAGTGTGGCATTCAAATTCATCCAATTCACAACAAAACATCCATTCAGGGTAATTATTGATAGTCGGTTATTTAACTATCAATAAAGATGCGCAACATCATCAGATTCCAAATAATTTTCCAAATTATTTCATCTTCAAAAATATCTTTACTAGATATAAAATTTCCACACTTAACCATTTGAAAACAATTTCAAATCAATTTTCCACACTTCAAAAATAAATCAATATTTATTTTTAAACAACTTCGCTTTCTTTTATAAATTCCGTATTGAATTTATACTTTCGAATATCTACTGATATTCGATTTTCAAATCGTTTTCAATATTCAATTTCAATTTATCTTTAAGGAGATAAATTCTCAAAACATTTCATTTCATTTTGGAAAACATTTCCATACTTATTTAAAAATAAGTGTTTCACCAATCTATTCATTTTCAACACTTGAAAATATTCGATATACTTAAATCAAATTAAGTATATATTCATCCTTTAAGGAAAATATTCTTTTAACACATTTATTTGAGTCAAAACGAATGTTACGTAAAACATCGTTACGACGACTCGAAATCACTAGTATAGGGATTCGAAATTAAGATAGATATATAAATCCCAATACTAAATAAAACATTTCCTTCCGGAAATCATTTACTATAACAACAGTGTTATAGTCCACTATTTCCTTAAGTTTCTCGAAAACGTCTATTTCAACAATAAATGTTGAAATCTATGGTTTCGATTCACAACACATTTTAAAACACCTTTAAAATGTTTTAACTTCATTTTTAAAATATTACTTCTTCAAAAATGAGTCCATTTTACTTACAATATATTCACTGTCCAAAATCGTGAATAAAATTTACTTAACCCCATTTCAATCATTTCTACACATTTTTATCACATTCAATCTATTTTCGAATTTATAAGCACGTTTATAAATTCTATTTCTCTTTTTAATAATAACTTCGACTTATAAACCTTCTTTTATCAACTTCTATACTTAACTTATCAAAATAAGTGACTTTGGGTTCATAAACAACTTTTATAAATTTTAATTCCATTTATAAAAGCTTCAATACCAAATCAATTTCAATGTTGATTTCAAATTTTATTTTCAACGTTCGAATAAAATTTCCACATTGATTTCTCAAAAATTCATTTCTAAATATTAAATCAAGTACCGATTGATTTCAAATTTTATTTATCACTACTAAATAAATTCCTTATTGAATTCATTTTACATTGATTTCACAACTTATTTTAATTTACCAATTAAATTTCAAACTGAATTTCCAACTTATCTTCTTTTAAATAAATTCCTTTTTAAGAAAATAAATTTCAATCGTTTCCTTCAATTTATTTAGAAATCCAGATTTTAAATTAATTTCCTCAATTTAAAATCACTATTATACGAAATTCATTTATTTAACACTTTCACTTTATTCTGGAAATAAATTCGATAAGATTATAAAAATTAACTTTTTATACTTTAAAATTCCTTTCTTCGAATTTATTAAATTTCTAAAATCAAATTCACTTAGAAATTTCTATTTTGATTTCCAAAAATTCAATTTCGTTTATTTTTGGAATCCAATGATATCAAACATCCATTCAGCTAAATTTTAGCTTTCAACAATTTTCCAGACATCGATATGATCAATAACATCAATATAATCATTCATAGATTCATATCACAGTATAAATAAATTCAATCAAAGTGAGGGGTCCAGTTGGATCCCTCCAACCTGTTTCCCTGCATCCAAAGATGTTAGCACAATACCAATTCCGCTCCAGTACGGAATTATCGCGGTATATAGGTTTTTATAAATCCGCTTACTAACGGCGCAATAGGGTCTCATCCGCTATACGAGGCGGGAAAATCATCAATCCAATATATACATATGCCAATATGTATATACTGCTATATATATAGATATATCCTATCATATCTAATAGCACATTCCAACAAAATCAATCAATAACTGCAAATCAAAATTTTCCTTCGAGTGAGAAAATCTCACCTTAGCCTTTAAATTTTCCATCCCGTTTCCATTTCAGTTTTGTTTTCTCGACTTTTTAACCTGGTATAAACAATTTTATACAATTGATTAATATTCAAACTTATCGGAAATAAATTTCCATTTCTTAACATTTTCCAGGATTTTAAATTACCAGGTTAATAAAATTATAACTTTATTGTTAAAATTGTTGATAAACAGATAAAATTAAATGTTTAACTTACTTAACCCACATAAAAATGTTTGAAAGATAAATTTTCAATTTCATCCCTTGAAAACAGTTTATGAAAATCTCTACATGCATTCAACATAACTGTTTTACTTGATTATGATATATTTCAATTTTTTTGTTCATTAAAACCCATATACATATATATATTTACTTTTATATCAAAATCAAGATATACATATGTATTTAGGAATTCAAATTCTGAAATAAACGGAACAGCAGCATATATATTTTTTTCCAGACTTTACTTAAGAATTTAAACTGCCTATATATAAAATTTTCCAATCCATACATATATATTTTTTTTTCTGTGTATATGAATATATGCATACGAACTTTATAACAAAAATTCTCACCGCACTTCGTCGCGCCGCCGACGCCCTAAGTTGATGCCGCGCGTGATGCTTTGCCGCAAACCATCGTGAATTGCCTCGCAGTCACGAATCTCCCCAGGCACCCCACCACCACGAGACTTCCCTTCGCGTGCTCGAGTCTGAGCTCGAGAATCCCCAATTTGAAGTCGAACTGCGACGACCCCACTCCTCCTCGCGTCACGGCAATAGGGCATGATCGAGCTTCTCCACCTCCGGCCTAGACGAGCGCCTCCCCTCGCCTCGCGATTGCCATCGAGTCGCCTGCCGCCGCGCCCTAGACCTCCAGATGTCGAACGCGTTTCTCCCAGTGCCTTCCCCATGATTTTTAATTGAAATCGATTTCCTAGTTATCTCTTCTTCTATTATAAACGAACGAGTTCGTTCGATTTTTCTTGAATTGGGTTTCGCCTTGTGAAGAACGAAGAGATAAATTTGAGCGGCCATTAAATTTTGTTTGAACGATTTTTTTTTCTTTTTCTTTGAAACTGATTTTGAGCGTGAGGGAGAGGGTTATTTAGAAATGGGAGGAGGCATGGTGTTCACGATTTTCTCCGTGATTATAGGCTGAAATAAAGGGAAGGAAACGTGTTTTGATATTTGACAAATTAAAATTTTAAATTCAAATTGAACTCGATTAAATTTCAAAGCGTTTACCTACCGTACGGTCACATATTAACTCTGAAAAATACGAAAATTGAAATCCGACAATAATACAATATTCCGGATCCAATGGAACTGGTTTCGTCGAATTCCGAGACTGCGCCTCGTACGGCTATTTTTTTGAATATCGATACGAACGATAATTTTTCAAACTGAACAAAACAGTCTGAAATTAAACTCTGAAGCTTCCGTTATCTTCAGTATCATCAAAGTAAAATTTAAAAGCTTTTGAAATAATTTTCTTCAACTTAAAAATTGAAGATATAAATTTTTATTCACTTCAATCAATTAAATTTTATAATTTACTTGTCAATTTCAAAGTAATATCGGGGATTCAAATTAAATCGTCGTTCAAATATTTAAAATTAATTAAATATTCTCAATTTAATTTGTTCAAAATTCTGGGTCGTTACAAACTTCCCTCCTTAAAAGAATTTCGTCCTCGAAATTACAAGTTAGAAAGAAAGGTCCTTAACTCGTCTACTATTTTTCAACATTCAATAGTTTTATCAATCTATCAAAACAAATCTTCCTACTAAAGATTCGTTATCAATTCAACTAACTTTCTAAACCTTTCAAAGTTTTCAAACATCATTGTTTTCCTTAACAATTCAAATTTAAATTCAAATTCAAATTTAAACTTTCAAAATTTTCTCAAAAATTTTCTAACGCCCTAAATTTTCGAAAAATTTCGCCAGCGTCTCCTTTGCGCGGCTAATACGGCACGACTACAAAACGTCCCTACGGACTCTCAGATTTCAAAAAGAAAAAGAAAAAGCCAAGCGGCTAGTCCAGAAATCATCAAAAACTCATATTATAATTCAAATACGTACCTTTTGTCGAGCAATTCAAATTATCTGTGAAATCAAATTCAATTCCCTTTATACCTATATATCTACTAGCCATAATATCTAGTTATAACATCCAACTATTTTGCAAATTTTATTACAAACTTCTAATATCAACTTCTTATACCATTTCTAGTTTACTATAGAAGTTATATCCATTATCATTCAATTTCACATTTCACATTCATTTGAATTTAATCTACACTTTCAATCTAATTTAGATTCAGTTTACTTCTGAATATTGAATTTCATCAATTATCTTTAGTTCACTTCAAACTAATCTTAAAGCTTCATTTTATTTCACACAATTCAAATTTGTTTCAACATTCAGTTTCAATTCCAGTTTTATTCACTTTTGTTCGTTCCCAAAATTTATTTACAATTCACTATTTTGGTTTACAATCACTTATATTAAACTGGATTTCCAATAACATATGAATTTTAATCCATCTTCCAATTTACATTATTCAATTCAATTCATTTGCTTACGAATTCGAAATGAATTTTAACATTCGATTTTATTTTCTCGCATTTGCCGTTGCAAATTTATTTATTTGTTCACAAATTCTTTTATTTCAATTTTGAACTTTCATTTCAATCAGATTCCCAATATTCTATAAGTTATCAACTTATTAATATTTCGTAAGTATTTTTAAATAGGATTCCAGAGTCGTTTCCACTTTTTCAAACCCATTTTTGAAAACAATTCAAATCATCCTTTGAATTTCCAAAACAAAACCCAAATTTTCAAACAACTCCTATTTAAAACAATTTGACAGCAATTTCTCTTTTGGAAACCCGAAAATGAATTCTAATGATGTGGCCACCATCATCAGGATTATTTTCCAGCGACCTAAAAGAGTTTAGAGCTTTCATCTCTTCAGAATACTTTTCCAAAACCTTCGAAATCCATTTTCAAATCAAAAATGATTTAAACTTCCAAAACTCCAAAATTTTCAAACTCCTTTCAAAACATTTCCAAAAACTTCTTTGGAATTCCGTTTTAAATTACAATTCACATTTATAATTTATATTCTCAAATTTCATTTGTATATGAATTTTATTCCTTAACTTTGGAGTTATAATTTCAATTTCTTATTTAATTCCAATGAGAATAATTTAATATTATTACTTCTAGCAACCATGCAACCATATACTATAGTAATTCATAGAAAACATTTCTTTTATATACAAAAATAGTTTTGGGTAAATTATTTCATTTACCCGTTTTAAAATCAATACTGTGCCGAATTGTTCTATTCGAGTGTTTAGAAACCCCTTCGATACAGTTTTGCAAGACTGTGCCGACGAAGGTTCATATACCACTCAATAAACCAATCATCACAATATAAAACAATTTTATATTCAAATAACAAATACGCGCTCATATTTATTATTACACTCAAACTCATTCTAGAGTACTACTGACTCTATCTCTAATGAGTAACACCCAACAGAGCAGGGTTGTCGCTTAACCATATGCTCTGATACCACTTTGTCACATCCCAGAATTTTCGACTTTCGAAAATTCGACATCGATACTCACTTTATCGACTGCCGAGCAATCGAGTGCCGGAAACTCCAATAGTGAGGGTTTTAAGAAAAAGAAAAAGTAGAAGAAGAAGAAGAAGATAGAAGAAAAAGAGAAGAAAGAAAGAAGAAGAACAACAGAACAACAACAGAAACAGAAAACAATATCAGAATCTCACATATCGCAGCGGAATAATATACAATAGATAAATGAATAATCTTTAAAACAAAGAACTATATCATTTTATACATACATCAATCATCAGAGTCAATATACAACAATGGACAGTTATATACTTGTCCTCATACAGAATACACAGCGGAATAAATACTATCAGATACAAATACTACGTCTCGTCCTCCAGCTTATCTCCAAAGCTCCAGAATATCCGGAATATCCTGATAATGTAACTCTAGACTGCCCGTGTGGAAATTGGTGGGCACCCAGAGTTTAGAAGGGAAACAATAAACTCCGAGTCAGTCATGGTGACTGGTGTGAGATCGTAAAACAGTTATTTATCTTTAAAATAAATAGCAAAATAATTTTTAAAGTCAATTCGCAATGCTTTTGGAAAATGAAACTACCATAAGACCTCCCACCACACACACAATGCAAACGCAGAATTGGAGGAGATTTCTTCTTATGATAGTCAAAGATGCTTACTACGAAAAAATCAAATTCTTTTTCATATTATTATTAGTGCATAGTGTAGAAATCATTTCGAAAGTATAATATTAATCTTAGCCAACATACGACCAGTATCGTATGCCTACTATAGCTACTATGTTCAATAGCAGGTTACCGCCACATTCCATAGCAGGTAATACAACTAAAACCGTACACGTCACGTATTGTTTCTTTGGATTTCCAACAAATGGTCAGGCTAAGGAACTTCCTATCCACGATGGGTACGTCCCTGGAATAGACGACCCGAGAATCTAACGTTACGGTTAGATCTCTGCCAACACAAGGCCGGGTTACCTCTGCAAAAATAGGTAACTACTGACACGCGTATGCCATCCCCCGATCGTCACCGATCTTCCCGAGGATCCCCGATTTCCAACAAACCACAAAGTAATAATAACTGTGCAGCAACCACAGAGGTTAAGTATCTGGGCTCCATACCATGATACCACCTTTATCCAGAAGGAATGACATACACTAAGGGGCGCTACTCCCTAGAACCTTGCCGCATTCGTCCTGTTTCGACCATTTCCGGGGTGTGAGGCTCGACGAAGTCTCGTCCACAAAGCTACGCTTTCTCAAAAAGCCCTGCTTCGGGTCAAACAAAATGATCAACCTATGATCACAAAGATATAAGATCAAACAAATGATCATATCACAAATGATCAAACACCGATCATTTCACAGCAACACTCAGTATGCCACGTTACCAAATTGGGATATATCGCTGATAAATTTCAACTACATAACCTCTGAGCTCGTACGTCTCAGAGAAGGGTGTTAAGCTAAGAGAATAAATTCTCCGCCACCAACAGAAATGTATTTGAAAGAAATCAGCTTTATATCTCAAATTGTAACGTCAGACATACAATCCATACAAGTCTGTTCCGGGATCGAACAGAACCGAAGGCACTTCTCACGAAGCCCTTGCATTTCCGGATAATTTTCAATCACGTCAGGACTTCCCGTCACTAAGGGTGATAAAACCTCTAAATCGAAGATCAGTCGATGTAGAGTAACTCGACGGTAATCCTTCCGTTTTCAAAAATATCCGGTCTTCAACACCGGTCTTCAAATGCGATTCATAACGACGTATCACATATTCGGAATGGGTTATACGACCCCATGGTCCTTTCCCGGTTAACCCGAATAGTGAGCGCTTATTTAAAAATAAGTGTGGCATTCAAATTCATCCAATTCACAACAAAACATCCATTCAGGGTAATTATTGATAGTCGGTTATTTAACTATCAATAAAGATGCGCAACATCATCAGATTCCAAATAATTTTCCAAATTATTTCATCTTCAAAAATATCTTTACTAGATATAAAATTTCCACACTTAACCATTTGAAAACAATTTCAAATCAATTTTCCACACTTCAAAAATAAATCAATATTTATTTTTAAACAACTTCGCTTTCTTTTATAAATTCCGTATTGAATTTATACTTTCGAATATCTACTGATATTCGATTTTCAAATCGTTTTCAATATTCAATTTCAATTTATCTTTAAGGAGATAAATTCTCAAAACATTTCATTTCATTTTGGAAAACATTTCCATACTTATTTAAAAATAAGTGTTTCACCAATCTATTCATTTTCAACACTTGAAAATATTCGATATACTTAAATCAAATTAAGTATATATTCATCCTTTAAGGAAAATATTCTTTTAACACATTTATTTGAGTCAAAACGAATGTTACGTAAAACATCGTTACGACGACTCGAAATCACTAGTATAGGGATTCGAAATTAAGATAGATATATAAATCCCAATACTAAATAAAACATTTCCTTCCGGAAATCATTTACTATAACAACAGTGTTATAGTCCACTATTTCCTTAAGTTTCTCGAAAACGTCTATTTCAACAATAAATGTTGAAATCTATGGTTTCGATTCACAACACATTTTAAAACACCTTTAAAATGTTTTAACTTCATTTTTAAAATATTACTTCTTCAAAAATGAGTCCATTTTACTTACAATATATTCACTGTCCAAAATCGTGAATAAAATTTACTTAACCCCATTTCAATCATTTCTACACATTTTTATCACATTCAATCTATTTTCGAATTTATAAGCACGTTTATAAATTCTATTTCTCTTTTTAATAATAACTTCGACTTATAAACCTTCTTTTATCAACTTCTATACTTAACTTATCAAAATAAGTGACTTTGGGTTCATAAACAACTTTTATAAATTTTAATTCCATTTATAAAAGCTTCAATACCAAATCAATTTCAATGTTGATTTCAAATTTTATTTTCAACGTTCGAATAAAATTTCCACATTGATTTCTCAAAAATTCATTTCTAAATATTAAATCAAGTACCGATTGATTTCAAATTTTATTTATCACTACTAAATAAATTCCTTATTGAATTCATTTTACATTGATTTCACAACTTATTTTAATTTACCAATTAAATTTCAAACTGAATTTCCAACTTATCTTCTTTTAAATAAATTCCTTTTTAAGAAAATAAATTTCAATCGTTTCCTTCAATTTATTTAGAAATCCAGATTTTAAATTAATTTCCTCAATTTAAAATCACTATTATACGAAATTCATTTATTTAACACTTTCACTTTATTCTGGAAATAAATTCGATAAGATTATAAAAATTAACTTTTTATACTTTAAAATTCCTTTCTTCGAATTTATTAAATTTCTAAAATCAAATTCACTTAGAAATTTCTATTTTGATTTCCAAAAATTCAATTTCGTTTATTTTTGGAATCCAATGATATCAAACATCCATTCAGCTAAATTTTAGCTTTCAACAATTTTCCAGACATCGATATGATCAATAACATCAATATAATCATTCATAGATTCATATCACAGTATAAATAAATTCAATCAAAGTGAGGGGTCCAGTTGGATCCCTCCAACCTGTTTCCCTGCATCCAAAGATGTTAGCACAATACCAATTCCGCTCCAGTACGGAATTATCGCGGTATATAGGTTTTTATAAATCCGCTTACTAACGGCGCAATAGGGTCTCATCCGCTATACGAGGCGGGAAAATCATCAATCCAATATATACATATGCCAATATGTATATACTGCTATATATATAGATATATCCTATCATATCTAATAGCACATTCCAACAAAATCAATCAATAACTGCAAATCAAAATTTTCCTTCGAGTGAGAAAATCTCACCTTAGCCTTTAAATTTTCCATCCCGTTTCCATTTCAGTTTTGTTTTCTCGACTTTTTAACCTGGTATAAACAATTTTATACAATTGATTAATATTCAAACTTATCGGAAATAAATTTCCATTTCTTAACATTTTCCAGGATTTTAAATTACCAGGTTAATAAAATTATAACTTTATTGTTAAAATTGTTGATAAACAGATAAAATTAAATGTTTAACTTACTTAACCCACATAAAAATGTTTGAAAGATAAATTTTCAATTTCATCCCTTGAAAACAGTTTATGAAAATCTCTACATGCATTCAACATAACTGTTTTACTTGATTATGATATATTTCAATTTTTTTGTTCATTAAAACCCATATACATATATATATTTACTTTTATATCAAAATCAAGATATACATATGTATTTAGGAATTCAAATTCTGAAATAAACGGAACAGCAGCATATATATTTTTTTCCAGACTTTACTTAAGAATTTAAACTGCCTATATATAAAATTTTCCAATCCATACATATATATATTTTTTTCTGTGTATATGAATATATGCATACGAACTTTATAACAAAAATTCTCACCACACTTCGTCGCGCCGCCGACGCCCTAAGTTGATGCCGCGCGTGATGCTTTGCCGCAAACCATCGTGAATTGCCTCGCAGTCACGAATCTCCCCAGGCACCCCACCACCGCGAGACTTCCCTTCGCGTGCTCGAGTCTGAGCTCGAGAATCCCCAATTTGAAGTCGAACTGCGACGACCCCACTCCTCCTCGCGTCACGGCAATAGGGCATGATCGAGCTTCTCCACCTCCGGCCTAGACGAGCGCCTCCCCTCGCCTCGCGATTGCCATCGAGTCGCCTGCCGCCGCGCCCTAGACCTCCAGATGTCGAACGCGTTTCTCCCAGTGCCTTCCCCATGATTTTTAATTGAAATCGATTTCCTAGTTATCTCTTCTTCTATTATAAACGAACGAGTTCGTTCGATTTTTCTTGAATTGGGTTTCGCCTTGTGAAGAACGAAGAGATAAATTTGAGCGGCCATTAAATTTTGTTTGAACGATTTTTTTTTCTTTTTCTTTGAAACTGATTTTGAGCGTGAGGGAGAGGGTTATTTAGAAATGGGAGGAGGCATGGTGTTCACGATTTTCTCCGTGATTATAGGCTGAAATAAAGGGAAGGAAACGTGTTTTGATATTTGACAAATTAAAATTTTAAATTCAAATTGAACTCGATTAAATTTCAAAGCGTTTACCTACCATACGGTCACATATTAACTCTGAAAAATACGAAAATTGAAATCCGACAATAATACAATATTCCGGATCCAATGGAACTGGTTTCGTCGAA
Source organism: Allium fistulosum (assembly GCA_030737815.1). Classification (NCBI taxonomy): domain Eukaryota; kingdom Viridiplantae; phylum Streptophyta; class Magnoliopsida; order Asparagales; family Amaryllidaceae; genus Allium; species Allium fistulosum. Next base: position 460,673,209 of record CM060905.1, read on the forward strand.
TTCCGAGACTGCGCCTCGTACGGCTATTTTTTTGAATATCGATACGAACGATAATTTTTCAAACTGAACAAAACAGTCTGAAATTAAACTCTGAAGCTTCCGTTATCTTCAGTATCATCAAAGTAAAATTTAAAAGCTTTTGAAATAATTTTCTTCAACTTAAAAATTGAAGATATAAATTTTTATTCACTTCAATCAATTAAATTTTATAATTTACTTGTCAATTTCAAAGTAATATCGGGGATTCAAATTAAATCGTCGTTCAAATATTTAAAATTAATTAAATATTCTCAATTTAATTTGTTCAAAATTCTGGGTCGTTACACAAAACTTGACTTAGTTAGAGGTCTTACCAAGTTAAACTTTAAAGTAGATAGTATATGTGATGCTTGCCAATTAGGAAAACTTAATAAAAATTCTTTCAAATTAAAAGATATGATTTCAACTTCAAAACCACTTGAGTTACTTCATCTAGATTTATTTGGTCCATCTCAAATTCAATCAATAAATCACAATAAATATGTCTTTGTAATTGTAGATGATTATTCTAGGTTTACATGGACAATGTTTATGAAACATAAAATTGATACTTTTGATTCATTTAAAATATTTACAAAAAGACTTCAAAACCAACTTTCTTTAAAAATTATAACTATACGTAGTGATCACGGTGGGGAATTTGAAAATGAAAATTTTGAGAGATTCTACAATAAAAAGGGAATAACTCATAATTTCTCTTTTCCAAGAACTCCACAACAAAACGGAGTGGTAGAACGTAAGAATAGAACGATTCAAGAGTGTGCTAGAACAATGCTTTCTGATAGTAACTTACCTAAAAACTTTTGGGCTGAAGTAGTCGTTGCAGCTTGTTATATATTAAATAGGATTTTAATTAGACCATTAACTAATAAAACACCATATGAATTACTTTACAATAAGAAATCCATATTAGCTTATTTAAAAGTTTTTGTAGTAAGTTTTTTATTCTTAATACAAAAGATAATTTAGATAAATTTGAACCTAAATCCGACAAAGGTATTTTTTTTGGGATATTCTAATAGAAGTAAAGCATTTAGAGTTTATAATTTAAAAACTAACACTATTGAAGAAACAATGCATGTATCTTTTGATGAAAATTATAAAGATACTATACAAATAGAAGATGAAGAAGATTTTGTAACTTTAAATAATGAACCTAATGAAACTAATTGTGAAATCATTCAACCTAATAAAAGAGTTAGGCTATTAAAAGATCATCCTATAGAAAATATACTAGGAAATATTGAATCTGTTGTTAGAACTAGAAATCAACTAAATGTTATGAGTAATGTAGCTTTTATATCAACTATTGAACCTAAAAATCCAAAGGAAGCATCATCTGATGATTCATGGATTCTAGCTATGCAAGAACAATTGAATCAATTCACCAGAAATGATGTTTGGGAACTTGTTCCTAGACCTGAGGATAAAAGTATAATTGGAACAAAATGGGTTTATAAAAATAAAATGAATGAACTTGGTGAGGTCGTGAGAAATAAAGCTCGATTAGTCGCACAAGGTTATTGTCAAGAAGAAGGAATAGATTTTGATGAAACCTTTGCACCCATAGCAAGATTAGAAGCCATTAGAATTCTACTTGCTTTCGCAAATTATAATAATTTCAAATGGATGTTAAAAGTGCTTTTTTAAATGGATTTGTTAAAGAGGAAGTTTATGTTGAACAACCTCCACTCTTTGAAGATGAAAGATTTCCAAACCATGTTTTCAAACTTAAGAAAGCTCTGTATGGTCTAAAACAAGCTCCTAGAGCATGGCATGATAGACTAAGATCTTTTTTATTACGATCAAAATTTGAAATTGGTAAAGTAGATAATACTCTTTTCATTAAAAGAAATAAAAATGATATTCAACTAGTACAAGTTTATGTAGATGATATTATTTTTGGTTCAACTAATCATGAAATGGATAAAGAATTTTCTGAAATAATGACAAAAAAATTTGAGATGAGTCATATGGGTGAACTTACTTTCTTCTTAGGTTTACAAATAAAACAATTAGATAATGGTATCTTTATTAGTCAAGAAAAATATGATAGGGATCTATTGAGTAAATTTGGTATGACTACTGCGAGTGGAAAACCCACTCCCATGGCAACCAATGAAGCTTTAAATAAAGAAGATCTTTCAAAAGATGTAAATCAAAAACTATATAGGGGACTGATTGCATCACTACTCTATATCACTGCGAGTAGACCTGATATCATGCATAGTGTTTGTCTCTGTGCAAGATACCAATCTCAACCCAAGCAAACTCACTTAAAAGCTGTGAAACGTATCATAAGATATGTTAAACATACTTTTGACTATGGTTTATTTTACTCTAAAAATAATTCATTTGATTGTGATGCTGACTATGCTGGTTGCAAATCTGACCGAAAAAGTACAAGTGGAACTTGTCACTTTTTGGGGCATTCTCTTGTTTCATGGTTTAGTAAAAAGCAAAACACTGTTTCTTTATCAACAACAGAAGCAGAATATATCTCTGCTGCTTTGGCTTGCTCTCAAGTCATTTATATGCAACAAACTTTAAAAGATTTTGGATTAACAATTTCAAAATCACCAATTTATTGTGATAATTCTAGTGCAATAAACTTGTCAAAAAATACTACTCATCATGCTAGGACTAAACATATTGATATCAGACATCATTTTCTCAGAGATAATATAAGTAAAGAGATTATTTCTCTTGAATATATCAATTCCGAGAATCAAATTGCTGATATTTTCACCAAACCCTTAAATCAACCTATATTTACTAAATTAAGAAGAGAACTAGGCATTTGTTCAATAACTGAAATATAGAATATAGATATAGTAACATATATATACAAGAAAATCAAATTTTCATAAGGATGTCGACATACCCCTACCACCCATGTCGACATACAACGGCAAAATTTTAAAATTTGATTTTCCTACTAAAATCAGTTTGGTAGTTATATAAACCTATGTATTTCGAATTTTTCTATCTTCTCACTTTTCTTTCTCTGAAATAAAACTTCTGTAAATTAAAATTAATGGCCTCCTCCACTAAATCAAACCAAATTGACACCATTTCTTTCCCTTCTCCTCATTCTGGTCCTTTCCAACGCACTACACTGGCACGTGTGATAAAGATTGAGGAATCTATGAAGGATGCCATGCAAATGTTGACAGAATTTCAAGTTATGCAACTAAGGATGGCAAAAGAACAGGAAAAGCAAGGCAAAATTCTTTGGAATTTACAAAAATTCCTAATGGATAATCACGCAAATCCTATCGTAATTGAAGAAGATTCTCCCAACATTCACGTGCATAATCCTTTAGAACACAGCGAAGAGGAAGAAGAAGAAGAGGAAGAAGAAGAAGAAGAGGAAGAAGAAGAAGAAGAGGAAAAAGCACCTATGGAAGAAGACGACAACGTGGTCTATGTAGGCGAAGTCTGTTTTGACAAAGATGAGAATTTGGTTGAACAACGTGGAAACTTTTGTTTTCATTATCCAAATTGTTCGATTCACAGATCTCCGATTGTCAAAAACTCTCGTTAGTATTGTTATTCTATAATTTATGTACTTAAATATATTTGTATGTTTATGTTTCATATATACATGTAAATATAACATCATATATAATAATATATTTGTTCTACTTATTATACTTCCTTATTAGTATTTAATTTAAATAGTATTAGATTAAGGGGGAGCTTAGGATTAGTTTTTGTTGATCATAAAGGGGGAGAAATATAAAATAGAGTAGTTAGAGTAGTTAGGCTTAGATTAAGAGGGAGTTATTAGTTTTAGGAGAAGTATATTTTATAAACATAGGTTGTCATCATAAAAAAGGGGGAGATTGTTAGTCCTTGAGAAGGATGGTTTTGATTACAACAACCTTAGGACTTGTTATAAAATATAAATACTAACATTATAGTTTAGATATATATCTGTATATGCAGTATATAAACATGCAGGTACCAAGAATGAAGACTGTAGAGTATAGAGATACAAGACTGATGAATTTAAAGATAAAAGATATCAAGATTGAAGACTCATGAGTATCAAGAAATCAAGTTATCAAGAGTTCAAGATTTTAATAGTACAAGATAAGTATTGAGTCTAGAATTATGTTAAAACTTCATAATAGCACGAAAATCTTCATTCCATATTTCATTTGGGATGGAACCCATTTCTACCTTCTTAGTGGCTTACAAACCCACGACAAGTAGCTTACAAACCTACGACAAGTGGCTTACAAATCCACGAACATCCTGGTTTTGTACAAGTTCTCGAGTCCTGATGTGATGAGATATTCTGCAGGAAGAAGCTTGCAAAACCACTTCAAAATGGTTTTTCAAAATGATTTTCAAAACTGCTTTTCAAAATGTTTTAGCAAAATATTCTTTGTTTTTGTTTTTAAATAAACCCGTGTTTTAAACTTCGTTTGTTTTTAAAACTATCTTCTAATTTTTAAATATTCTTTATAATATATATATACTTGGGATTTAAAATCAAATTTATATATACATTCTAAAAATATATTTTTCTACTCTTCTTTATTTTAAAACATAAGGAAATTAGTTTATTTTACTCTAGAATCATTTCAACTTGTTTTCCTTTCAATATCATTTTCAAAACAAATTTTACATTATTTTTAACTAGGGTATGTCGACATCATGGGATACCCCATGTCGACATGGTGTCCGTTAAATTCAAATTTTCAAAAGAAGTGCCTATTCGTCGTATCCTTTCACGAATAGATATGGCTGTTGATTTCCTATAAATACTAGTAGTTCTAAACGAATTTTCAACCAGATTTCATTTGTTTTCTCTTCTCTTCATCTTCCACATTTATTCTAAAGAATTCCAAACTATACTCTACCGAAATACCAAGTGAATCGAACTTGATTATCTCTTGTTTGATTCTCTGCCACTCTCTCCGTAAGATCTCAGTGCTATTCAGAGTTATAGGATTATTTGTAAATCAAACTGTTGAGTAAAAGGTGCGGTTGAGCCTTGAAATCAATTGGGTGTGATTGTTGCCCCAGAAATCGATTTGGTGATCTTGTGGCCTGGTAAATCAAGAGAGTTTGCCCCGGACTCGAATACAAGAGGGTGTACCTCGTGGCCTTGAAATCGAGGGTGTAATCTGGGAGATTATTTTTGATAAGAAATCCGTACGTTTGTGCGGGACTGGATGTTGGGTAACTCCAAACCAGTATAAAATCCGGGGTGTTCTTTCATTTACTGCTTTTATTTATTATTTGCATCTGTGTCTGATTCTGTGGTTATATCTGTGTCTGGGAATTGCATTTGTTGGTAATTAAATTTACATAAGTTTCAAAAAGATTTAGAAAATCCACAAAACACTATTCACCCCCCTCTAGTGTTATTCCAGCCTTAAGAATCGTAATCCACATTTCTCACACCATGGCCGAGCCCTATTTCATCCCTAGGCCGAGCCCTTTGCAACCCTCTTCCTCCTTTGTCTTATAAAAAACAAAAGTTATATATTCTATTTGGTGATCCAACGTTTCTTGCTTGCTTTGCTTTGGAATTGAGATTCAAATTCATAGCTTTGTTTTGTCAAATATTTCCTAGCCTCGAAAAGTGAGGTATTCACTAACGATTTATAATCTTATGCTAAGTGAATGAATATCAATTAATGTTTTATTGAAATGTTGCAATAGTTAAGAAATTTTGCGTAGTTTGGTTATGATTTGATATGACACATGTTCACCTATGTTCCCTTATTATTTTGACATGATTATTGTTATTAATATTATGTTGTTTATTTATAGAAATAGATGTGTGTGATGATATGGTTATTAATATGCTTTATGATGTTAATATTAAATTGCTATGTTGAAAAGAAAAAAAAGGGAAAATGTTATATTGATTTAAAGGTCGACATTTTGTGATGGAAATTGTCATTAGTATGTTATGTGAAATTTATGTGTGAAAATGAGAAAAGAAAAGAAAAGAAAAAAAAAGAAAAAGATTAAAATTTATATGCATTTATGTGTTATGTTGGAAATCACCTAAATTGCTATGTTAAAAATGGTTGCATATTGAGTTATGTTATGGTAGGAATTTTATGTCACCTTCCATGTTAAATATGCATATATGCTATATTATGTAGGTTGTATGTAATTATGTGTTATTGTATGTAATTGGTTATGTAATTAATATGCTATGTTATGTGATTCATTATGTAAGTTATGTGCCATCTTATGTAAATTGTTATGTATGATTTTGTGGTATGTTATTTATTTTATGTAAATCATGCTACAAGTTCCCTTAGTTTTAGGAATTCCCTGTGGTTTGAAATGATACATACCCGAATGATCTTTAGAATAGGGAAAAATCGTTATGGGTTGAAATGATAAACCCAAGCGGTTTTTATTGATTTTGGAAATTTGGGATTGCGGGTTGAAATGATATATACCCGTAAATTTTAAATTATTGCGGATTGAAATGATAAATATCTGTATCACTTGACCCTAGGATAGAAAACTATATACGGACACCGTTGGTCTGTATTTGAAATGATTTCTAAAATTTTGGAAAGATGTGTTTGGAAAAAAAAAGTATTTTTAAACTAAATATAAAGATTTTATATTAAAACATATATGTAAAATTTAGATTTTAAAATTATATGTTTTAACAATTCTAAATTTATAAGTTAAGTTTTAAAATGTAAATTTTAAGGTTTTACTTATAACTTTATTTTCCTTTTGTCATAATATAATATTTAATTTAATAAAATTTAATAAAAATAAAATATATTATGTGTAAAATATTTAAGTTAATATATTTATTTTAATATATAACCTATTTTAATATATAAACTATTTCTAATATATAAACTATTTCAATCTATAACCTATTTTAATATACAAACTATTTCTAATATATAAACTATTTCACTCTATAACCTATTTTAAAAATATAAACTATTTTTAATGTGTAACTATTCCAATATATAAACTACTTTCAATATTCAAAATGTTTAAAGTTGGAACTGTTATGATTTAGATTTAATTGATTTAAAATGTAAATATTTTGATATAATGGTTTAACCTCTTTGGTGGTTATGATTTTGAAAATGAATATGATTTCAGAAATGAATATGATTTCGAAAGTGATACGATTTTGAAGTGAATATGATTTTGAAAGTGATATGATTTTGAAGTGAATATGATATTTTGATATGAATTATGAATCGGTTTTGGAAATGTAAAAGAGCCAACTGGTGTGAAATAAGCGTTTGGTTGTTAAAGAGACCGGGATCAGATATTGTCATACTCTCTGCCAATACCGAAAACCACTTTAACAACTGTGCACGTGGTGGAGATTCTAGAATGAAGTAGGATGGTTTGGTGAACAATTCTATATGAGGTATTTACGTAGCCCTGACTCCCGTAAGTCAGCTTGATATGGCTAAAACATGAGCTATACCTCGGCCAAGTGATGTCGCACCTCCGATCGGACATGCTTCTTCTATACCATATTATGACTTTGTGGTTGATTTAGTGGCCACCCTCGATTTGATTTCGGGAGTGTGTTCTGTGGTGGGCGGTAGTAGCTGTTATGCGTTACCACCAGCCCGGTTCTGTAAACGGTAGAATCCTACCCAGGCATTGCCTCGCTTGCCTTGTCACATGCCTTATCGCGCCCATTACGAGTTTGGTTTGTGTCGTACCTATGGAATGCTCCCTGATAGCCCACCAGTTTACGGTGGAGTTTATAATACTGTATAGACTGTGACATTTATAGAAAAATGTGTTAAGGGGGCTATGGGTAACGCCTTAATGCTACTTTAATATTTTACTATACTGTAGACATTATTTATGTAGCGTATTGTATTATGTATGTAGATAGTTCCACGGATCCTTAAATGATGGAAATCCCAAACATTCTTTAAGTTACTGCATTTCATTTGGACATTTCACTTGAGTTGATTTACTTGCATAAGATTATTAATCCTGACTCGAGTGTTTTGTGTTTTGCTTTATGCTCGGGTCAGCCTGAGTATTTCAGCAATTGAGACTCACCTTTTGAAGCTTGGAGTTTGGCTTGGAGATCTATCTTATCTATTCAGATTTCTAGTTATTCTGTTATTTCAGTCATTTTGTTATTTCTATTCAAACTTGTTATTTGCTTATGTATTAGAGACTTCTGTGTATTTGGACTTCTGTTGTCTTGTGTCTTGGACTCTGTTGTTTTTGTAGTAGCTTCATGAACTACTATTTATCTATTCCGCTGCGTATTGTTGTATTACTCTGTGTCTGTGATTCTGTGATTGATTTATTTACTATATATGCTAAGTTTTGCCAAATAAAAATAACAATCTGTTATTTTGAGCAATTCAAGTCTGACGTGTGTGGTTTATTGTCGATTTGAATAGTTCAAAATAGCGGGTCGTTACAATCGTATTTTTTCTTTCGCCCATGATAGGAAATTTTCGAGTATTTTGGTTCGGTGATTTGATTTGAGGATGCTACCCTATTATGGGATTTAAATGATTTTGGTTTAGGGATCTTGATTTGTGGTTGTTATTCATCCCTATTATGGAATTTTAATGATTTGGGTATAGGGATTTCAATTTGAGAATGTTATCCATCCCTTCTATTAGGTTTTATTAATTTGGATTTGGTACTTCCAATTTGAGAATGCTATTCATTTCCTATATGGGAATTTATTGATTTATGAACCAATTAAAAGGTTATCAAAGTATGTTGTATGAATCTTATGCATATATGTAATCTTGCCTATGTTAATATATATATATATATATATATATATATATATATATATATATATCTTAAACTACACTGTCTAACTATTTAGAACTAGCATGACTGACTCGTTTATTATTTTATAATAATACTCAGGTCAAACCGAGTAGTTTCAGGTACATGTTGATCTTAGAGTTTGTTAGCCTGAAGTCTCTCATTCATGCCTATACCTCTTCTTTTGTTGTATCATTGTTAGACCTCAGCTATGTGTTTTATATGTATTGTGATAAAGACCTTGTTTATGTATATTCATTCTTAGGAGTTGTATCCATTGTATATGTTCAATCTTTTCGGTTGTATAATATGTATTTCTATGTTGTGTTCTCTGTGATTCTATGTACTGGGATATTATATGTTGTTTTGGTTAATTAATATGAGCCAATGTAGATTTTTTAAAGCCTGGATTGGATAAGTCGGAACCAAATTGAAAAAAAAATTAACACATAATTCGACTTATCGGTACTCACTTAACCAAAGTTTACAGGTGGTCGCCTCAAACCAGCCTTATTCTTTGCACTAGCAGATGACATTACATAGTAATATCCTTTATTAGTGTGGGTTTCGAGGTAGGGCATTGCAGCTTGGTATCAAAGCCGTGTTCAGAACAATATACGATATTAAAGACAAGAATCCAGATATGGGCACGTCGCAGAAATCGTCCCTTAAGGTCTTCGTGAATTCATCAGAGCTCTCTCCTATTAGGAATAGGAAATTATTTTGGGGAACTATGGAAATGTGTTCATTCTAATTTGCCATCTTGTATGCTTAGGATTTCTTCCTGTCATGTTTAGGAAATATCTTGGGGAATTATGGGGTCAAACTCGTTTGATCATTATGTTAGTATAAATTTTACCATCGAATCATATGGCTCCTGAATGACCTAATATACCCTTACCCCTTAGTGATCATAGTTGAACAGCAGAAGCGGATAAACTGCTTTTCATTTAGCACCTTGTCGAGTTTGTTTTATGTATGCATGATTGTATAATTAATTAGATGCATGGTTGCTTAGGAATTTTTGGTGGAAATTTTAATTTTAAATTTGGGTATGAATCATCATATAAGAATAGAAACCACCTTGTAATTGATAATTAAACCTTGCGGTATTTTTGTATCGAAAATCATCACAAGGAGTATTGGAATTTTGAGATATGAATGAAGATCAAACCATGTAATTATAAATTAATCAAATGGAAATACAGTTGAAAATATTGATATTAGATAACCATTTAAGCAGTATAAATAAATTGATTAGTGTTATAAATGGGGAGATTAATTATGAAATGGTTTAGTGAAGTAATCATCTAATTGGGAAATTTCACCCTTTAGATTTTTTTTTGTAAGGTGCCTACTGTGATTTATATAAGAAAACTAATCTTTGTAAAGACTAGAGTGTAAAAGATGTATGTATTTTGCATTTAAATAATCTTTAGAATATGTATATGTGTGTGTGTTGAATTGCACGTTGAGTGCTTCGACGCGTCTGGCCAACGTTGTCGATAGGGATTCCTAAACACTTAAACAAGGCAATTAGACATAATATTTTAGGTAATCAGGTAATGTTTTAAGAAAATATATTTTGGAAAGAAGATAAGTGAGAGAAAATATATTTTAAAACATAATATAGCTTAAAATGAAGATGCTATTTTGAAAATGCTTACACAAAAATTTTGAAAAAAAAATATTGATATATATTATGGAAAATAAAAAGTAATAACTTTACAAAAAAAATTATATGGGAATATTTATAAGGTTTGTACTAAAAATGAACTTGATATAATATTTTGATGGGTTATGTATGAACCATTATAATCTGAGTAGGTGTATGAAAGTGAAAATCCTTATATGTTTAAATCAATGAAAGTTGAAAGGAAATCATGATTCCTTTATTTAATCCGAGGCAATAAGCTTTGAGCAAATTATTTGTGAATAAGGATCATCTTACATATGGGTTTACAATTATAGCTCTACTTTAGGAGATTTGTTGAATACGATATCGGATCAAAAGGGAAAATTTTTATGTTCAAAATGGGAATGGAAAAAATGTAAAATGATATATAAAACTTATTTTTATGAATTCCAATTTAAATAAAGTTTGAAATGATGTACGCCTTTGGATACGGTGACTCATTTTTAGGCTTTTTTACCGACGTTCTTTCAAGTTTCTCTTTGCATGTTGACTTATTTTTGTATTTGTCTACAACATGCTCTTATGTATGCCTTAGGTTTGATGTCATATTATGACTCGATTTCATGTATATCCTTTGATTTATGAATTTATTTGTGAGATTTTTATTTGACTTGCTTTCATGCATGTTTTTGGTTTTGACTTGCTTTTATACTTGTCTTTGGTTCCGACTTGCTTTATGCTTATTTTTTGAGATCGACTGGGTTTTACCCTTGTCTAATGGTTTTCACATGCTTTCATGCAAGTTTATGATTTAAAATATGAGATACTTCGATTCACCATATTTTTAGATTATTGCTTTAATAAGCATGATATGATTTATGACATGATGGATTATTATGAATATGTCGTTATTATTTGGATGTTGGCATATTATATAGTTTTGTGTGATCCCTAATTGTATATGAAATAATGAATTATGGTTTTAACCTTATGTGTAAATTTATCTTTATGACATCAATCAAGATATGGAAGAAAAGTTTATAATATGAACTTCCAAAAAGGTAAGTGACTTAATGGTAAACAATTTGTGAAGTGTGTGTATATATATGTATATATGTATGTAAATGTTGATTCAACATTGCATTAAATTGCGTCTAAGGTTTCAAACTATTTAGTAAGAAGGGAATTTATCCATAATAAGGCAATTATAGATTAATAAGCATTTTTTGAATTTCACGGAATTAGAGTTGTCATAAAGGAATCATAAGAATAAAACAAGATTGAGTAAATTAATTAGCTTTATAATCTTATTATTAAAAGAGGCGTTATATCTTTGACCTCTCAAAGATGATGTCTTGTGATAGTTTGATAAGTAGAATAGGGTATTCAAAATGAGGTAAAGCTTATCTATATGAATTTCTAATTTAAGTAAGGTTTGACATGAAACCATAATTCATTATGATTTGAATAAGCTATTAAAAGTTGAATATACTTTTGTGGAAATGAAATTCAAAATTATTTTGTGTATAAAGATATACTTTGTACAAAATAAAATTTGAGTTATAAAGTATGGAAAGAAAATCTTAAGATTTTAGTTAAGGTGAAATTTGATAAGAGAAATCCTTCTAAGTTTATAATATATATACAATCACTTATTAGAAGTTAACTTTTCCAATTATTAAATTTCAAATATTGAAATTTAACTTGAAGAAAAGAAAATATTGGATATTCATGATTTTTCATTTGTATGGAAAATGATTGAGAAATGAATTTTTATGTTAAATCATTTAAGTAGTGAAGTTGTAGTGTTTATATAAGAAAGACCTATAAATCATTTTACATCCTTGCTTAAAGAATAATAAACGAGTTAAACGCCTTAAACACCTTAAGTGGTTTAGTATTATAAGGTGTTGTTCTATTCTAGAAAGGGTGTAAAATATTTGGATAAACTTACTATCAAGTGAGAAAAGAAGATAACATATAAAGGAAAAAGTAATTTTGTGAATTCATTTAAAAGTCAAATGAATCTGTTAAGTTAATGAAATTTATTTAAAAATAGTGAATGACGAGGATAATTTAAAACAATAAATCTTCAAAAAAGAAAATATAATAACCGTATTGTAAGTAAATTGGAAATTTTAAAGGAAATTTTGGGAAAAGAGTAATAAGAAGAAGAAGCGTGTTGGAATTTTGAAAGAAAATTGAAATCTTATCAGAAAGGGACTGATTTTAGCGAATAAAGATAATTAAACTTAGAACTAAAGATGCTCTTATAACTTTTATTATTGAATTCCATTAAAAGGCGGGAATTGATGAACCTGTAATTTTGAAGAATTGGATAAAAATTTAACAACTTTGGATTGAGCTCTCGCTAAGGATTTTTTTAGACAAGGAGTTGATTTGAGGGAAATTAAAATTTCAAACTTAATTTGAAGGAAAGAAATTTTTGAAATCTTGATTCACTATAACTTTAAAAAGTGATTGGAAAATTGAAGATTTAAATTCTTAGTGGTAATTAAAAGATTTTGGAATTTTAAATGCTATAGTTTTATTAAGAATAAAAGAATGAAATATTCATAGTAATATTTAAGTTAAGTTATAGGCTTCACTCTAAGATGGAATTGCGAGAACGCAATTTCTTTAAAGGGGGAGTTTGTAACAACCCTTGGTTTTTAGTCTTTTTATAAAATAAATAATGATTTGAAATGTAACAATAAAGGGTTGGTGTAATGGGTTTTTGGGATTTCTCTAATTAAGTTAGGAAATTGGATCAATTATGGTGTTTGTGTAAAATAGCGTGCTAAATTTTTATTAAAAGTTGAATAATAATTTTACAAGTATTGGAGCTTATTTCTAGAATTTATAATGGAGTTAGTTATGTTGATTTAATAAAAACATATAACCTCTGTTAATGGATAATTTAAGGAAGTGTTGTATGAAGGGAATCAAGGAAATTTACCAACATGATAATTTCTTTTGTTAAGATTTGAATGGGAATCAATTTCATTTATTACAAATCAAATTTATTAATATGGAAACATGGGATTTGTATCTACTTCTTGTAGAAATAAAAGGGAATTTGAATTTATTTGCCAAGGAAAATTTATATAAAGGTTTTTCAAGAAAGTAACATTTGGAAATTCATTAGAGAAATATTGATAGCCAATGGTTTAAATCCTCTTATTAAATAATAAAAGGAATACTTGAATTTTTGTAATAAATAAGGAGAATTGGAGAATTCAGAATAAAACAAAATAAGTACATAAGTTTGTGAATCCATTTATGTTGCTTAATTTCTAAGTTTATAGCCTGACTCATGACGAAATCTAATTATTGTCAATGTTAATTTTGGACCCTGGGGAGATTAATTGATAATAAAAGCTATTTGTTGCTATAAAATAAAATTAATAAGTAAGAATATTTTTGGATAATTAGATTTCGAAATGTATACATATACATTCATTGCAATTAATTAATATTGGCAATGTATAAATTAATTTACATTCGTATGTTTTGGTGACTAATTAATATTGCTTCATTTGCATTTATAAGAAGAAAAATTAGGCCTTAATTGTTTAAAATTGTGAATAAAACCCTTAATTAAGCCATGGTAAGTTAATAAGTAATTTAGTATAGGTCTAACCCATTTTGTAAGACAAAATATCTTAAGAAATGAACTATGCATTCATTTTTGTTCTCTAACTTTAGAAGCGAACCTTTCTCTTCTATCCTCTTACAAACCCTAGGCTGAAATCCAAATTTCTCAAAGATTACCAAATCAAATCGCTGAAACTAAGTAAGAAATCATTTCAGCTATATACCCTCAACTCTAAGCTCATCTATGATCAGTTTCAGTTCAATAATTTGGTTATTGAGTGTATATTGTATATTCTCTCTTTACATGCAATATTGGATCTAAAATCTGTGAAGTATAAACTCCAATCTACTTCCATTTGGCTTTTATTCAGGTGAGTTAATCTCACAATTTCATGCTATGTTCGATTTCAGTTGCTTGATGATTTCTAGTTTTAGATTTTGATGGTTATATGATAGTAATTGCAAGAATTGAAAACTGCTACTTGATGCTAATAGAAATGCTTGCCGATCTTGAATGAAATCCTCTCTAATTGCTATATTTCGCTTATGTATGATTATTTTGATATTGCATGCTACTATCTGTCATATATGGTTGTCGGAATCGAATATACTCACCTAATAAATCACCATGGTCTACTAGAAACGCGATCTGGAGCTATACAGCTCCAGGGAGTTGCGACCGGTCGACTGGCCGAACCACCTATATAATTACCCAGCAGTTTGGCCATTTGAATTTGAAATATTTAATTTATTTTAAATATTGAAAAGTTAATTTTATATGTTAAACAGCTTAAATTTCCAATATAGGGATTTAATGTGAATAAAAATGATTTTGAAAGCTGATTTAAATTCTGTTTAAATAAGAATGAAGATGAATTTAAAGTGATTAGAATGGTTTTAATAATAATTCGTTTTAATTAATGTGTGAAAATAGCCTTCCGAGACTTTGTTTCGGATTTTCACGAAACTAGTGTCATTGGATCCGTAATAGTGAATTATTGTATGTCAACGAATTTCGTGGTGATCGAGCATATCATTTAGTCGTGCGAGCTCGAAATGCGTAGAAATTTATTAAAGGGATTTAATTTATTATAATTTGATTTTGAAAGCTAACTTCTATCGATGATGAAACTGGGTCCCGATACTAGTTCTATTGTGTTCGGAATAGGGTATTACATATAAAATGCCAGGTGGCATGCCTCGATTGGAGTTCGAAAATTTGAAAGGTGAACAGTGTTTGGTTATTTTTCTATAAAAGGACCTCGACATCCTTCACTTTGCCAAACCGTAAATTAAATAACGCAGCCACCATTTATTTTTCTCCTTCATCCAACGGCTATCTTCGATCAGAGCCACCACTGGCCGATCTAGGCTTCGACCTTAACTGAAGAATTGCTCGGCTAGAGAAGATGTAGACAATATATGGAAGGATTGGCGATCGACGTGGCATGGCGGCGGCGAAGTCTAGTTAAACGCAACGACTGGAGCTCGCGTTTTCGAGCTCATTCTTGTGCAAAAGGGGGTCGGACCATCGACGTTGGGTGCGGCATGGACGCGGCGATCTTCGGCGAGCTTGCGATGGCGATAGAAGGCGCACGGCAGTGGCGGCGATAGAAACAACGACACGATGATGGGTTCGAGCATGGCCTGGGTTAATAAACGAAGGTAATTAACAAGTTTAAACCTATTTTATTTTAAGTTAATTAATAATTAATATTCTCGAACGTTCATTAGTTCGTATCTTGTTCATACGAGGTCAAATTTGAACGTAGTCAGTCGCGTTAGATTCGTATCGACGAATTACGTTCTGGAATTAGATTGGTGGAATATAGAGCTTGCAGAATTTTAGGATAAAATTGAATGCCCATCCAATTTAGTTTAAATCGAAATACTTTGGTGATAACTGAAATTTTGGTAAGTTAACTCTCCTCTCTGGACCCACTTATATTTTATATAAGTGCAGATATTTTTATTTACGCTTGTTTGTTGACTTTTTGGATGATTTACTATTTTATCACTTGGTTTGGATTTATTCCCACCCATGGAGTGGATGACCTTTTTATATATACCCGCCTAGTTGCGGATGACCCATATTATGTGATTATATACTATAAGTGATGCAGGGGGATAGGTTGGAGGTATCCAACAGGATTCCTCGCTACTGTTGATTTTACTTTTTATATATATTGTGATATATGATGTTAGATGCCATATTTTATGATATAGACATGATTTCACTTATTTAGTGTTATAGTAGCACTTGGCTTTATTTTTGGTATTTTGAAATACTATAAGGTAAAGATTTTGATTTAAAACGATTTTAAAGTGATTTTGAAATAACATATGTTTTAATATATATTCTTGAATTATTAAAAGAAGGAGGTTATTTTAAATAAAATAAAAAGTATGGTTTCTGGTATTATAAACCGATTGTTTATGAAATATGTTAAATAGAGTTTTTTGAACTATATTATAAAGGTTTTAAAAACTTAATAAATAAGTCCATCTTTTATTATATAGAAATATAGTTTTAAAGAAGATAGAAATAGTTTGAAACAAATATTTCTGAAATAGTTTATATAAAAGATTTATAAAAGTAATATTTTATAAATAAAGTAATAGATTTATAAATGGAGTTTTATAAATATTAAAAATGGATTTGTAATTGATATTTGGTTAATAGATTTATAATGGGATTTTATAAATAAATGAGATTTATAAAGGAATGAATTTATAAATAGAATTTTATAAATAAAGAGATTTTATAAAGTGAAGTTTTATAAAATAGAATGGAGATATATAAACATGGTTTTATAAATATGGAAATGATTTATGTTGAGATTTGAATATGGATTTTTATAAAGAAAATACATTCACATTTTAAAAGCTAAAATAATCTTTTAAAGGAATGTTTTGAAAGTGATATTTTTTAATGGAGTTTAAATGGTTTTAAAAAGTGATTTAAAATGTACTAAGTGACGAAGACATAGATTTCAACATTTATTGTTGTGATAGTGTTTTCGAGAAAGCATGAAAGGCATAGACTATAACATTATTGTTATAGTAAGTGATTTCCGAAAGGAAGTGTTTTATATATTATATGAGATTCATATAAATATTAATAGTCGAATCCTTATACTATTGTTTTGGGTTGTTGTAACGATGTTTCATGCAATATTCATTTTGACCCAATAAAGCATATTTTGGAAAATATAAAGCTTTCCTCAAAAGATTTATAAAAATACATATTATGGATTTAAGTATATAGAGATATTTCTAAGTGTTGAAAACAAAATGATTTGTGAATACACTTATACCGTTGAAATAAGTATATGGAAATGTTTTCCAAATATCGAAGAATTAAAATGGTTTTGAGAATATAATTTTTTTAAATATATTTTTTGAGATAAATATTTGGAAAGTGATTTAATTAATAAAAGATTAATTAAACATGCCTAATGACTTCTTGTGTGCTAAATTGTATTTTTTTTATCATTTTTGGTTCCTTGACTTGATGAGGGAACTGATTAGTCGTGCACATAGTACAAGGCCAACTGAGTAGGCTTGATTATCGTTTGGTGTTAAGAATGTTGATTCGAGTAGTGTAGAGTGACCGTGGTACTCCAATTTACCTAGCTTCCTTCTCGACCGAAGGATAGCAAGTTGAGAGTTGGAAACATGATAAGTCTACGAGACATAGTTTCCATATGAGGTTAAGGGCCTTTTATCGATTGTTGGTCCGGGAAGACCATGATCAGATTTATTCGAAAACCACTTCGGACGAACGTATGCGTTCAAAAGTGCAGATTTGTTGAAGATGATGATTTTTGAAGACGGAGATCTTCATGATGTAGGGCTGCTTGCCACTAGCCCTGCGATTCCATATTATATATATATGGTAGCAGTAGTGCTCTATTATGAAAATCTTCGATGCAAGGACTGTTCACTACTAATCCTAGGATTGACTCCGGATAGGATGTAGTAGGAGAGTGTCTTCGGTTGTCCTATTCTTGGACAACTTTTATGGACGAATGTCTGACATTTCATTCCTAAGGTACACGTACATTGATTTTTACAAACGTACATTTGTTGGTGGTGTAAGAGGTAACCCTTCTTATACTTAACACCCTTCTTCGAGACGTACGAGTTCAGATGTTGTACTTTTATGGAAATCAATCGTATGTTATTAGAAATGGAAATGTGTCATTCAAAGTAGAATATGTTCGGTGAAAGGTAAATGTTACTTTAAGCCTCACACCTAGAAATGGCTTAAACAGGGTATGTCGTAAGGCTTTGTGGTTTGCAACCATTAGGGTATGGTCATCACCTTTCTAGATTACCCTCTATATTTCGGGTTTTGTTGTGTATGCTGTAGCCATGGATAGGTCGGGAACGACCTGGGTGATGTCATATTCGGTTCTATCCGTTACCAGATGGGTCTGTGGGTAGGCCGATCTTGCCAAATGCAGAAGATCATAGTGTTGATCATCGGTACATCCCTCTAGAAATGTACTACATAGAAGGTAGTCCCTTACCTATCACTGTATGGAATCCATTCTCCAATACGAGCCTTTACGGTTTCGTTGTGAACATATTATGCTGGAATTTAATCAATTGACAATTTCGGCTATGATTAATATGTGTTTGTATCTTAGACACTATTATAATATCAGAGGATTTGATATGAAGTGTTTTGGTTATCATAAGGTAAAAACCTGTCCGTGTTTATATGCAGCGTGCTCTTACGTGATACCTTTCGTTTGAAAGGTTTTTATAACTTTAAAATCCAACTGAGATGACTTTTCTCACGTTGGTTTACCAGACTGATCTAGGCATTCTTCCCTTTTTGCTCAGGCCAGACCGAGTATATTTACAGATTCAGTTTGGATGCTTTGGAGCTTCCAAAGACGAGCTGGAGGTCTTCAAGTCATATTCATGTATATGTTTACTTTCTACTGCATTGGTTATTTAAATTATCAACATTTGTGAGGACAGATTGTTTAATTGTCCAGACCGATGATTAGTTATTTCTGTACTCTGATTTGATGTATGTATATTATAGTTTCTCTTTTGTAAAGATCATTGATATTATATTATATGTTGTTCCGCTGCTTGTGAGATTCTATGTTGTTTGGTTTTCTTTCTCTCTTCTCTCTTCTCTTCTTCCTTCTTTCTTCTTTCTTTCCCTTAACTATTCGCCTTTTTGTTAAATTCGAGTTGGACCTGTGTGGTTTATTGTCAACTTTAAATATGCGGAATTACGGGTCGTTACATTTGGTATCAGAGCTTAGGTTAGCGAACACCTAGGCTTTGGTGGGATACTCATTGTAGATAGGGTTAGTAGCACCCTAGAATGAGTTTATTTATATATGAGCATGTATTTGCTAGTGATATAAAAATGTTTTATATTGTGTTGGTTGATCTGTTGAGTGGCTTATGGATTCTAGTCAATACGAGTAATTAACGTTATTAATAGGGATCTCTAAACACTTGAACATAGCAATTCGACATAGTATTGTTTGGGAATTTGGGTAAATGAGATAATTTTATCTTAATTATATTTTATATATAAAGGAATAATTTTTCAAAAATTATTATAGTTATATATGGTATGTTGGTTGGATTTAAGGTATAATGTTAATAAAAGTTGTTTATTATAATCTAAATAAAGATAAACATTTGTAAAATGAGTTATATAAGAAAGTGAATTTATAAATGTGATTTATAAATAAAAATGAAATGAAATTGTATAAGTATATTTATAAATAAGGTTATAAATAGACAATGGATTTAAAGTAAGAAACTGAGAATTTAAAACCTAGCGATTTTGAAAATTGTTTTTCAAAGGTTTTAGAAGAAATATTAGTAGTATTATTTTGAAAATATTTTGATTAGAAATATTTTAAAATGGAATTTAAAAGAGATTAGAAAGCACTGAACTCACTTCAGTCGCTAGAAAATAATTCGGGTGATGACTGCAGCATCATCGGTGTTCATTTTCGAGTTTCTAAGTGATGGATTTCTACCATAGTGATTTGCTATAAAAGTTTGTTTTGAGTAAATAAAGTTTTGTTTAGCAAACAAATAATGTTTTAAATTTCAAAAGTATGATTTGATTTACAAAGGAGATATGTATATATTATGATTTCAAAGTGTTTTGAAAAATCAAATGTTTGAATTCTAAAAAATTTCATTTAAGTGTTTTGTGAAAATATAAGAAAACAAGTTTTTGTAACTTATAAGTTGAAAAATAGTAAGCTAAAACAAATTTTAAATTTGTTGAATAATCTGGTTAAGTAAGGCAAATTAGAAATTTTATACACTCTTAGGATGTAGAAGAGTGTGAAATGAATATAAACTTAAGTTGTAAAGTGATTATATAACCACAAGTTGTAATTATAGAATGTGGATGAACTTAAGTAAAGATTTTTGAAATTATAAGTAGATAAGTTTATATAACTTATAAATTTGAAAAGATGGAAAGTGAAACCAAAATTTAAAAATGGTTAAACACTTTGGATAACAAAAGAAAATCTGAAATTGAGCTATAATACGAAATATAACTTAAGTAAAGTTAAATGAAATTGATTATGATTTAAAATAAATATGAACTTAAGCTTGGAAGTGATAATAAAAATAAGCGTGTTGTATAAAATGTTTATAATAAACTTAAGTAATGATTTTATGGAATTATTCCTAAGTGATATTAGTATTAAAAGAAATATACTAAGAATGAAATGAATGAGAATAAAATGAAGGTGAACAAAAAGAATTCGGTATAGTTAAGAAACTAATTGAAATAAACACATAAGTTATACGTAGATCATATTATTCGCATAACTGTTTGATCCAGATTCGAGTACATGATTTCGAGGTGATTTACACCGGTTCGAGTTAGGATCTTTCACTCGATTCTTGACGGTGAACACTGGATACGAATTTTTGATTTATTCTAAAATTCTTTATCGTAGTATATAGATATGCAAGGAGAATGATAGTTTCTAATCAAGGAACCAGATCGAAGTCTGCACTAGAGAAGTTGAGTAAGCGATACTATTTCAGAAGTGAAATTGTGTGATCGAGAGAGCGATCAGATTTGATATTTCGTACGGATGGTCTATGGACATGTTACAGACTCTGGTATGATTGTATGCTATGTTTAGCTAACTTTTTTTACTAGTAGTTGTAAACACTATTAGGTAAAGTGCATGATGGTTTTTTTTTGGTTGCATATGGTGGTTATATTTGTCTATGTTATATAGTGACTTTACTTTCCATATACTTGTTCTCATTTGTTGCTAAGTGTTGAGTATGTATCGATGGAGTATGCTTCGCATTTGGAGCTCGTTTTCACATCATATTAATTTTATATGCTTGCTAATATTAAGAAAAGATACACATCTCGGATTACATATCGCATTTTATGTTTTTTCCTACAGGATGCCTCATCCTAGAGATGAGATGTATATTATATATGTATCGTAAATTTTATGATTGAGCCGCGCAAAGGAGACGTTGGCAAAATTTTCCGTAAACTTAAGGCATTAGAAAATTGTTGAGAAATTTTGATAACTAAAATTTGATTTGTTTTAACTTGGAATGGTATTAGTTGGTATCGGAATGAATTTAAAGACTTAGAAAATTTTATCTATTTCAGCTAATTGATTTTGGAATGTTAATTGGTTTTGTGGCATTTTTCTTGCCTTGGCAATTTCAAGGACGAAATTCTTTTAAGGAGGGAAGTATGTAACGACCCAGGATTTTGATCATTTAAATTTGAAATATTTAATTTATTTTAAATATTGAAAAGTTCATTTTATAAGTCAAATAACTTAAATTTAAAATATAGGGATTTAATGTGAATAAAAATGGTTTCGAAAGTTGATTTAAATTTTGTTTAAATAAGAATGAAGATGGTAAACTTTTAAATTTGAATTTAAAAGTGATTGGAATGGTTTTAATAATAATTCTTTTTAATTAACGTGTGAAAATAGCCTTTCGGGACATTGTCTTGGATTTTGACGAAACTAGTGCCATTGGATCCGTAATGGTGAATTATTGTATGTTAACGAATTTCGTGGCGATCGGACGTATCGTTTAGTCGTGCAAGCTCGAAACGCGTAGAAATTAATTAAAGGAGTTTAATTTAATATAATTGGATTTTGAAAGCAAACTTTTGTCGATGATGGAATTGGGTCCCGATGCAAGTTCCATTGTGTTTGGAATAGGAGTATTATATATAGAACGCCAGGCGGCATGCCTCGATTGGAGTTTGGAAATTTAAAAGGTGAATAGTTTTTGGTTATTTTTCTATAAAATGACCTCAACATCCTTCATTTTGCCAAACCCTATATTAAATAACGCATGCGCCATTTATTTTTCTCCTTCATCCAATGGCCATTTTCGATCGGAGCCACCACAGCCTGATCTAGGCTTCGACCTCAAATGAAGAATTGCTCGGCTTGGGGAGATGTAGACAATATATGATAGGATTGGTAATCGACATGGCATGGCGGCGGCGAAGTCCAGTTGAACGCGGCGACTGGATCTCACGTTTTCAAGCTCGGACCGCCGGCGTTGGGCACGACATGGATGTAGCGATCTTCGGTGAGCTTGCGGTGGCGGTAAGAGGCATGTGGCAATGGCGGCGATAGAAACAATGACGCAATGATGGGTTCGAGCACGACCTAGCTTAATAAATGAAGGTAATTAACAAGTTTAAAACTATTTTAGTTTAAGTTAATTAATATTCTCAAACATTCATTAACTCATATCATGTCCATACGAGGTCGGATTTGAACGCGGTCAATCGCTTTAGGTTCGTATCGACGAATACTACTTTATGGAATTCGATTGGTGGAATTTTGAGCTTGGAGAATTTTAGGCTAAAATCGAACTCCCGTTCGATTTAGTTCAAGTTGCAACGCTTTGGCGATAACTGGAATTTTGGCAAGTGTGGATATTTTTGTTTATAATTTTTTGTTGATTTTTTGGATGATTTACTATTTTATCAGTTGATTTGGATTTATTCCCGCTTGGAGCGACCCAGAAATTCGAACACTTCGTCTTCGAATATCGATACAACTTGAGATGTGTTTAAGCGTTGTAAATATGATTTTATAACCTTGTTTAACATCATTTAATTAATAAATAATGTTAAGAAACTTGTTTTTGAAAATTGTTTGAAAAAATATATTCTTTGAAGAAAAAACGATAATGTAACCGAGAATCGGTTTATCGATAAATAGCATTTCGATCGATATAAGTTGTTCAAACTATCATGCACTTAACTAATGATCAAACGAACACATTAGAAACTAATTAACACACTCTCCTCTTCATAAAGCATGGAATGTTCTAGAAAGTTCTATTAGGACAAGAGATGATATTATGAGAAGGGTATAAGAGTAATTAGCTATAAAGGAGAAGTAATATAAAGTTGTCCTGATAAGAAGCAATTAATGCATTAGGGTTTTGAGGGCATTTTGGTCTTTTCCCATCACCATTCCTAAGCCTATATAAGGAGGGGTACACCCTTAGGAAATATATCAAAAATATTCCAAAACTTAAGAGCAAATTTCAATGTCATCTTCTTCTTCATCTTAAATTCCTAAAGCAAATAATTTGCAAATCAATTCCAAATCACCTCAAATTTGGAGTGAGACCTTACCACCACATAACAACACCTTCTACCTAGTTAGATTATAAAAAAGCAAAGCCAAACTCTCCCCCACAACCTTGGGCCATGAGCTAGAGGAGGCTAGAGGAGGTTTGGAGCAAGGCAGAGCAAGGAAGAAAGAGGAGGGAAAGGAGGTTGCTAGCTTGAGTTTGAACTTGAGTGCTTAAGCTTGGTTGTTTATTGAGTTTAAGGTGAGCTAACTCACTACTTAGATTAATAATATAACTCATATATGATTATATTTTGTTGTGTTAAAGTTGTTTGAATTGTTAAGTGACATATGTTGAAAACATTGGTTTTGATCCTTGTTTTGGAAACAAGTGGTACATAAGATCCATATATTGATTTGAATGGACTTATATGACACATGACTCTAGGCCTTGAACAAAGTGCATAGGTTGTAGTTGAACATAGGTTGAGATATGACTTGGATTTTGAAAGTGCACTTATAGCGATAGTCGCTATAGATGCAGTTCAGAATTGTTTTGTTTTTGACAATTGTTTTGGAACTTTGTAGAGAGAACCATATGGATAAACATTTTAAAACCTATTATAAGTATTTCCAAGTAATTTAAATGTTTTCGGAAAGGGGTTAGAATTGCTAAATGACCATATAGTTGACTGTTTAATTACTTGTTAGAAAAGTAATTAACTATGCTTAACACTAATAAGCCAACGAAGTAATCTTACTATTTGTGAGTCTTAAGATTGGTTTCAAGTAGGGATGGAGCAATAGAGCTCTAATCTACGATGCCTCCCTCTTAACCGAAGAATAGGTAAGTGGAAAATGTCGGAAACGTGTTAATCGAGTTGATTCCTTATTGTTTATGGAAATCATTACTACTATACATAACACTAAAAGCCGATGAGGTAGACTTATCTATTTGTGAGATTCAAGAATAAAGTGTCTAGGCAAGGCTTGGAGCAACCAGTGCCCAAACTTACCTGGCTTTGCTCTTGGGCGAAGAATAGTTAAGTTGGAATGTCTGAAATGAGTTAAGCGTATGAATCATGATTTGTATAAGCAATTGTTTGACTGGATAATCGATTTGTCGATTATCGAACTTGACCTAATATTAATTTAGAAAGTAATCGAAAGACTTCACGATTATATACCAATAAGAACCTCCGGGGAGGAGTATGGGTACGAAACGTCTCTAGCTTTTACTTCCTTCTGAGAGAATCAGAATTGAGTTAACCATAAATTCATCGATTAGTTTTGAAGAGTCCGGGATCGGTAAGTGTGTTACTTACGGAATATCACTTCAAAACTAGTATATGGGTTCTATGTTTTGGAAGAAGTTAAAGAAAGTAATCTATGTGGAGATTCAAGATCTGTTTAAGATGCTCGAACACATGTAACTGTTCATGATCTATTCAGGATATGGGAGTCCATATGTGGTTTCGAGATGTGAGGATCCAATTTGGGATTCGTGTTCTATTCGAGTGATAAAGACTCATGTGAAAGATGCCGAATGTAACTTCGACATTGAAAATGGCTAAGGACAGAGTAGGCTGCACAATCTGGGGTTTGGCTGACCCACGGTGGGATATTATCAACTCCGGATCTAGAGTATGCTTATCGATATGTTGGTACCAGGAGTTGATGGTATTTGGTTTATGTTGTTCATGTTTATGTTTGGGTGTGGGCCTTTGTGTTTTCCTTACGGTATATTTTATCCAAAGATATACGACGCTCGGTAGGTAACTTCTGATTCTTGTGCATTGAGTTCGGATTCGGCTTCCCCGAAGAGATCTCCATGGAAAATCCATTAAGCAAACGTACCTTAACGGTTTTGAGTGTAACCTAAATATGTTGCGGTGTGACCAATTTAAGCATTACAGCTATTTGATATGATTTATATTCTACATCCTAGGCATTATCTATCATATCACTATATGAAACTTAATAAATGGTTTGTTTCTTTTGAGGGGAAAACCATTACAGGAATCCGTACGGTCTCAATAGTTACTGTTACATGTATTCATGTATCTTGAGATTTCTCATACCAGACTTATGTCTGACCCTTGGTTTTTGTATCCCTAAAATCCTCGCGTACTCTTTCGAGTAGATTGAATTTCAGGTTTTACTTTGGATGCTTCAGAGTTCAGAAGACGAGCTGGAGGCTTCCATTATCTATCTATTTCTATTTTTGTTGTACCATATTAGCTATGTATATATCAGAATTGTGAGGACAGATAGTTATAACTGTCTAGGCTGATGATAGTACTTAGGTCTTATAACTATGAAAATCTTGTATTTAGGGTAACCCTTTGTAACGACCCTGAATTTTTGACATTTGAAAAGTGAATATTTAATTGAGTTTAAATATTCGAATGATAGTTTAATTTGAAAATTTGAATATCAAAGTGAATTTGGCAATTTAATTATTGAGTTTAATTACTGAATCTAGGTAAAAATTTGAATCTTCAGTTTTAAGCTGATTAAAAATATTTTCAAGGCTTAGAAAATTTATATTAATAATACTGAAGATAATAAAACTTTCAGAATTGGATTTAAAGCTGTTTTGTTCAGTTTTGAATTTATATCGTTTAAATCGATATTTGAAAATAGCGTTCCGGGGCACAGTCTCGGAATTTGACGAAACTAGTTCCATTGGATCCGTAATATTGTATTATTATCGGATTTCAATTTTCGTAGCGTTCAGAGTCGTTATGTGAGCGTACGGTATAAAAACGCATAGAAATAATTAATCGTTTTAATTTAAATATCGTTTATCATTTCATCTGTCAAAGATTTCTTTTCCATCAACCGACTTACTTTTTCTCTGCTTAATCACGTTTTCTTGTCTCCTCTCCATTCGTTCAAAAAGAACAAAACAATTCCTTCGTTCAAAAGAAAACTATCTCGTTCTAAAGTAAATCAATGGCCGAAAGAAAAATAAAACAAAATCCCTCGTTTTCCTCTTTTTCCTTCTCCAGTTAAACAAAACGAAAATCAAATAGAATGGCTACTTTTTTTCAAATCTTCTCCTCCTCAGAAATTAGAACAAAACTGTTCGTGAAAAATAATAATACAAAATCGAATCGATTCAAATCGATTCAAGGGAGGTGGTTCGCGATCGAACTTGACTTCGATTGGCGGCGACTTGCGTGGTGAGGCGGGGTGTCAAAGCGAGGTCGATGGTGGGGGTTTGGCCTTGGGGTTAGGTCGCAATGGCTGCTCGATTTGCTGGGTCGTCGTGGTGATTGAGTATATGGTCTCGGTTTGAGTACAAGGATGTGGCGTGGAGTTCGATAGATTGTCAGGTCGAGGTGGTTTCTAGAGTGCAAGCGGTGTTCTTCAAGTCGCGAGCTCCTTAGGTACTGCGACGAGTTCATCAAGTGGAGGCTGGAAATCGCGATCGGCAACTCGCGTGAAGGAAAGGCTGTGACTTCGATGATGTTGATTTCTTTTTTCTGGTAATCTTCTTTACTGAGCAATTAATTTAGAAATGGATTAACAGTAAAGCGAAAATCGGTTTAATAAAATTCACATGCATGTTTTAAATTTAAAAACAGTAGAAAAAAAAATATATATGCATACAAGCTGGAGAATTTTTACAGTAAAGTTAACTACTGTTTTAATTTGCAGAAAAGGAAATAATAAATATACAGATCTGGTTTAAATTTTGGATATTTGTTTAAAATAAAATTTTTGGTTAATTAAATTTATCCAATAGAAATTGATTATTCGATTTATTTTGAATATTTATTAAATTGTATAAATTGTTTTATACAAGGTCTAAAATGGAGAAATAAGCCGAAATGGAAATGGATTGGAAAATGGATTGCAAAATAAAATAAAAAGCTAAGGTGAGATCTTCTCACTCAAATTGGAAATTTGATTTTTTTCAGTTATTGCTTGATTGTTGTTTGGATGTGATATTAGATATAGTAGGATATATCTATATATATAGCAATATATATATATTGGCATATGTATATATTGCAGTTGTGATTTCCCGCATTATATAGCGGATGAGACCCTATTGCGCCGTTAGTAAGCGGGTGATATTTTATAAATCCCATATACCGCGATATTCCACCTCGAAGTGGAATTGGTATTGTGCTAACATCTATGGATGCAGGGAAACAGGTTGGAGGGATCCAACTGGATTCCTCAAATTGTTTGGATATTATTTCATATGTGAATGATGTAATTTATTGATAATCTATGGATGATTTATTGATAACTGAAATTGCTGAAGGCTAAAATTTAGCCGAATGTGTTTTTGGTATCGTTGGATACCAGAAATGAATATAAATTGGATTTTGAAATTAAAGTGGAAAACTTTAAATTAATTTATTTTTAAGAATTGAATTTATTTGAAAGAAGGAATTTTAAAGTATTAAAATTGATTTTTGTAATCTTATCGAAAAAATTCCAAAATATGGGAAAAGATATTAATAAATGAGTTTTGAATAATATTGTTTCAAAAGTTGAAGAATTCATTTAAAAATGGAATTTTGAATAATTTGGAAAGAACAAAGGAATTTATTTAAAAGTGATAAACTTTTAGGAATCAATTTGAAATTGATTTAGTGTTTGTAAAATAAATCTGGAAATCGATTTGCAAATGACTTGTTATTTGGAGATAAATTCAGAAATAAATTGCAATGTTTTGTTCTATTGAAATAAAACTTAGAAATAAATTTTTAATCGATTTGGTATTGAAATAAAATTGAGAAATCAATTTGGAATTTGATTTTGGAGTTAACAGGGAATATTTGGGAATGTAAATTCAAATTGGAATTTATGAAATGAAAGTGAATTTGTTTTAAAAATAAAGGCTGATTTATTTTTAAAGTGTGAAAATAAATTTATGGATTTTGAATGTAAATTTGTAATAAATCGATAAGGATTTATTAAATTGGTTTAAATGGACCGTTTTGAAATGGAAGTGTATTTTCCTTGAAAAACCGAGTATATTCCAAAGTAGCTTTTAAAAATATAAATTAAAAGTTCTAAGTGGGTTTTTAAAAGATATATTTGGAAATATATTCCGTGTAAGGAAATTGATTTGAAATTTATTTTCAAAGTTGAAAGGTGAAATATGATTTGAAAATTGGTTTTCAAAGTGATGAAGTGTGGAAATAAATTTACTGATTGGGATGTAAATTTGAAATAAATCGATAAGGATTTATTTAAGTGGTTTAAATGAATGTGATTTGGAATTTGTTTTCAAATGGTTGAAGTATAAACCATATATCGGGAAGATATTTTAAAAATAAATAATTTGGGAAAATTATTTAAATCTGATGATTGTTGTGAATGTTATTGATAGTTAAATCACCGACTATCAATATTTGCCTTTGAAATGGCACTTAATTTGTTTTTAAAAACAAACGCTTATTATTCGGTTTAGCCGGGAAAGGACCTTTGTGTCAGATAACCCATTCCGAATAATAATACGACGATATGGATCGTATTGAAAACCGGTGATGAAGACCGGGTGTTTATGAAAATGATAGGATGACCTATCGATTGTCTCTGCACCGTTAGCTACAGTATTGAGATTTCCTTTGTGATGGGAAGTTTTATCGGGATTATGAATATCCGGATTGCAAGGGCTTCTTTAGAAGTGCCTTCGGTTCTGTTCGAACTCGGAACAGACTTGTATGGTTACGTGTCTGACATTACATTTTGAGATATAAAGCTGATTTCTTTCAAATACATTTCTGTTGGTGGCGGAGAATTTATTCTCTTAGCTTAACACCCTTCTCTGAGACGTACGAGCTCAGAGGTTATGTAGTTGAAATTTATCAGCGATATATTCTCAATTTGGTAATGTGGCATGCTGAGTGTTGTTGTGACGATGATCATTTATTGATCAATTGTGATCAAAGCACGGCTTTGTGAAAAAGCGTAGCTTTGTGGACGAGACTTCGTCAGGGCCTCAACAACCCGGAAATGGTCGAAACAGGAATGTTGCGGCAAGGTTATGAGGGTCGCGCCCTTTAGGGTATGTCATTTCCTTCTGGAAAGGGGTGGTATCATGGTATGGAGCCCAAATACTTACTCATGTGGACACACTTTATTTATTATGTGTGATGTTGGTTACCGAGCGCTCGGATAAAGGTCCCAAAGGACCGGGGGATGACATGTTCGTGAGTTACCTAGTTACAGGGGTAACCCAGCCTTGTTTGGCAGAGAGCAGTTTGTCTCTCGGGACGTCCAGCCAGAGGCGATCCCATTCGGCAGTAGGAAAGGAAGTTCCTTAGCCTGACCATTTGTTGGAAATCCATTTCCCAATACGGAATTTGTACGGTTTTAGTTGTAGAACCTGCCATTTACTTATGGTGGCGCCCCACTGTTTAGATGGTAGCTATAGTAGGCATAGTTCGAAATGTCTATGCTGGCTAAGATTAATATTATACTTTCGAAATGTTTTCTACACTAGACATTAATAATAATAATCCTATAATTGGCGTAGTAAACATCTTTGACTATCATAAGAAGAAATCTCCTCCAATTCTGCGTTTGCATTGTGTGTGTGGCGGGAGGTCTTATGGTAGTTTCATTTTCCAAAAGCATTGCGAATCTATTTTATTCTCTTTATAAAAATAACTGTTTTACGATCTCACACCAGTCACTATGACTGACTCGGAGTTTATTGTTCCCTTCTAAACTCTGGGTGCCCAAAATTTTCCACACGGGCAGCCTAGAGTTATGTTATCAGGATATTCTGGATATTCTGGAGCTTTAGGGACAAGCTGGATGGCGAGGCGTACTCCCGTACTTGTTTATTTATTCCGCTGTGTATTCTGTATGAGGACAGGTTTATATAACTGTCCATTGTTGTATTGAGTTGTATATTGACTCTGATGTGATGTAATGTATAAACTGATATAGTTTTTTGTTTAAAAGACTAGTGATTATCTATTATATATTGTTCCTCTGCGAAATGTGAGATTCTGATGTTGTTTCTGCTTCTGTGTTTCTGTTCTTTCTTTTCTTCTGTCTTCTTCTACCCCTTCTTTTAACCCTAATGGTTCGGTGTTCCGGCATTCAATTGCGCGGCATTTGATACAGTGAACGTATTAATGTTGACTTTCGAGCGTCGAAAATTCGTATCGTTACAAGTGGTATCAGAGCATCCGGTTAAGCGACAACCCTGCTCTGTTAGGTGTTACTCATTAGAGATAGAGTCAGTAGTACTCTAGAATGAGTTGAGTGTAATAATAGATATGAGCGCGTATTTGTTAGTGAATACAAATTTTTTTTTGTTTTGGTATTTTGTTGACTTATCGGTTGATTGTTTATAGATTCTGGTCGGTGCAGTCTGGCCAACTGTAATCGATAGAGGTTTCTAAACTCTTAAACAAGATAAACTGACACAGTATTGTTTTGAATAGGGTAAATGAAATAATTTTGCCCAAAAACTATTTTTGTATAGAAAAGAAATGATTTTCTATGAATTATCATAGTATATGGATGCTTGGTTGTTAGAAAGTGATAATATTGAAATAGTATCATCGTTATATGAAAATCAAATAAGAAATAAAATGATATAACCAAAGATTTGAAGATAAATTCATTTAACAAATGAAATTTATAAATATGAATTGAAAGTATAAGGTAATGAATTCATATACAAATGGGATTTGTAAATATAAATTGTAAATGAGATTTATAATTGAAATAGAATTCCAGAGAGAATATTTGAAAATAAATTCATTAATGGAATAATAAATGAGTTGATAACTTATCAAATTTGAATTTTGATAGAATAAATTTAACTTAAAGGATGAAGTTAAATTAAAGAAAGCATAAATGAATCAATTAAATAAAGTGAAAGTTGATTTGGAATAAAATTCAAATTGAAAAGGAATGAATTTGTGAATGAACAAATGAGTTTATATTGTAAATAAATGAATTGAAGAAATGGAATGAAATTTGATTTGAATAAAGTTGAATAAAAATAAAGTGGATTAAATTCAAGTAAACTAACTTGATAAATTGTAAATTCATAAAGTAATGAATTGGAAGTTAGTTAAATTAAGTTGAGTTGTGAACTAAATTTAAAATGGGTTGAATTTGCAAATAAATTCGAGTAAGCAGAAATTAATTGTAATTTCCTTGTTATTAATTAAAATGAATTCACGATGAATTGAATATGGAAATTGAAATTAAAATGAATAAGTGAATGTACTAATTGAATTGAATTAGTAAATGGAATAAATTCGATAAATGGAAACCAATCAAAGAAAATAAATTGAGAATTGTTTATGGAAAATAAAAATAAACATAAATGATAAACTTGAGTTTTGAATCGAAATAGCTTAAGTAAATATTGGACAGTAACTCAAATTTAAGTGAAGCTTTGAAATGGTTTAAATGGAAACTTAGTTGATTAATGAGTTGAAATGCGAAATTGAATAGTGATAAATGTATAACTTCAGTAATGAAGTGAAAATAAATACAAGAAGTGTATATAAATATTTGCATTGTTGTTGTCGAGTTTTGTACGATGGTTTTGAACAAATCGAATGGTTTTGTGAATATAGGATGCAAGTTAAATTGAATGGAATCAATTTAAATGATTGTTAGCTCAAGTAATCATTTAGTTGCATAAATATTAATGAATCTGAATAGAAAGAATTATTGTTTGATAAAAACGAGATTGTATAAATTGTATGAGTTAATAAAAGCAAATAGAAATTGATTTTTTGTATCAATTGAAATAGATATGAGTTAGATTCACTTAGAAATGAATTGAATGTAAGAAAGTGAGTTGTTAATCACTTGAATTGAATAGAAATTGAATGTGAATTAGATGGAAGCGATTTAAGTTGAATTGAAACCTTATGAATTGCTAATAAGAATTTATTTTAGATGTATGGCTAATGAAATATATATATATTTGTTATTGAAAATGAATGAAATGTTAAATAGATTTCCTATATTTGTCACTTACCTGTTTAAATTGAGTAAGTGCAGGTTTTTGAAGCCGTTTGGCTGCATTTTGATTTCGCGAAATGCTTAAAAATAACCGCTTTGCTTAAAATGCTAATAAGGTACGCCTACGCAATAAAAATAGGAAATATGAACTGTTTTTCTGCTTTTCCGACCGAGTGGGTCGATGTATATATATTTATATCTTTTGTCATATTGCAAAAGCTCCTCCATACAAAGGAGACTCCGCCAAATTTTTCCGAAAATTTTAGGAGTTAGAAAAAATTTGGAATTTTTGAAAATTTTCACTTAACGACAAGTGATTTCAAATTGAATTTGAGATAAAAGTGAATAAAACTCAATATTCGAAATAGAAGATGAATCGAATTCAAGTAAAATTCGAAATGAAAATCTGAATGAAATTTTTGAAATAAAAGTATTGAGATTTGAAATAAATTCAAATAGAATTGAAATTGTAAATTGAATTCAAATGGAATTGAAAATGCAAAGTTGAATGAATATAGAACTTTGTTTGTGTAGTAAATATAAAAAGTATGTAAATGCTTATGTTGAACTTAAGAAATGAATAGTGTAAATTCTTAAGTAAAATGGGTATTGGGAAATCCAATAGGTGAATTTGGACATTATTGTTCAGTAAAGTATACAGGTATTGTAAAGGCTAAGAAAATGGAATTGGATTTGATTTCGAAGATAAATTTGAAATTGCTCGACAATAAGGTATGTATTTGAATTTCAGTATGAAATTTGATGAGATTCTGGTTTTTCCACTTGGCATTTTGTTTTCTATTGGAATTTGAGAGTCCGTAGGGACGTTTTGTAGTTGTACCGTGTTAGCCGCGCAAAGGAGACGCTGGCGAAATTTTTCGAAAATTTAGAGTGTTAGAAATTTTTTGAAAGTTTAAATTTGAATTTGAATTTAAATTTGAATTAGAAAACAATGTTGTTTGGAACCTATAATTGAAGTTGGAAAGCTAGTTGAGATGATAATGAATCTCTAATAAAAAGATTTAGGTTAATAAGTTGATAAAACTATTGGATTGTGAAAAATGGTAGACGAGTTAAGGACCATTTTTCCTAACTTGTAATTTGGGACGAAATTCTTTTAAGGGGGGAAGATTGTAACGACCCTGAATTTTTGACATTTGAAAAGTGAATATTTAATTGAGTTTAAATATTCGAATGATAGTTTAATTTGAAAATTCGAATATCAAAGTGAATTTGGCAATTTAATTATTGAGTTTAATTACTGAATCTGGGTAAAAATTTGAATCTTCAGTTTTAAGCTGATTAAAAATATTTTCAAGGCTTAGAAAATTTATATTAATAATACTGAAGATAATAAAACTTTCAGAATTGGATTTAAAGCTGTTTTGTTCAGTTTTGAATTTATATCGTTTAAATCGATATTTGAAAATAGCGTTCCGGGGCACAGTCTCGGAATTTGACCAAACCAGTTCCATTGGATCCGTAATATTGTATTATTATCGGATTTCAATTTTCGTAGTGTTCAGAGTCGTTATTTGAGCATACGGTATAAAAACGCATAGAAATAATTAATCGTTTTAATTTAAATATCGTTTATCATTTCATCTGTCAAAGATTTCTTTTCGATCAACCGACTTACTTTTTCTCTGCTTAATCACGTTTTCTTGTCTCCTCTCCATTCGTTCAAAAAGAACGAAACAATTCCTTCGTTCAAAAGAAAACTATCTCGTTCTAAAGTAAATCAATGGCCGAAAGAAAAATAAAACAAAATCCCTCGTTTTCCTCTTTTT
Organism: Allium fistulosum; assembly: GCA_030737815.1. Taxonomy (NCBI): domain Eukaryota; kingdom Viridiplantae; phylum Streptophyta; class Magnoliopsida; order Asparagales; family Amaryllidaceae; genus Allium; species Allium fistulosum. The sequence goes on from CM060905.1 coordinate 460,707,642, forward strand.
CCTTCTCCAGTTAAACAAAACGAAAATCAAATAGAATGGCTACTTTTTTTGAAATCTTCTCCTCCTCAGGAATTCGAACAAAACTGTTTGTGAAAAAAAAATATACGAAATCGAATCAATTCAAATCGATTCAAGGGAGGTGGTTCGCGATCGAACTTGACTTCGATTGGCGGTGACTTGCGTGGCGAGGTGGGATGTCAAAGCGAGGTCGATGGTGGGGGTTTGGCCTTGGGGTTAGGTCGCGATGGCTGCTCGATTTGCTGGGTCGTCGTGGTGATTGAGTATATGGTCTCGGTTCGAGTACGAGGATGTGGCGTGGAGTTCGATCGATTGTCAGGTCGAGGTGGTTTCTAGAGTGCAAGCGGTGTTCTTCAAGTCGCGAGCTCGTTAGGTGCTGCGATGAGTTCATCAAGTGGAGGCTGGAAATCGCGATCGGCAACTCGCGTGAAGGAAAGGCTGTGACTTCAATGATGTTGATTTCTTTTTCTGGTAATATTCTTTACTGAGCAATTAATTTAGAAATGGATTAACAGTAAAGCGAAAATCGGTTTAATAAAATTCACATGCATGTTTTAAATTTAAAAACAGTAGAAAAAAAATATATATGCATACAAGCTGGAGAATTTTTACAGTAAAGTTAACTACTGTTTTAATTTGCAGAAAAGGAAATAATAAATATACAGATCTGGTTTAAATTTTGGATATTTGTTTAAAATAAAATTTTTGGTTAATTAAATTTATCCAATAGAAATTGATTATTCGATTTATTTTGAATATTTATTAAATTGTATAAATTGTTTTATACAAGGTCTAAAATGGAGAAATAAGCCGAAATGGAAATGGATTGGAAAATGGATTGCAAAATAAAATAAAAAGCTAAGGTGAGATCTTCTCACTCAAATTGGAAATTTGATTTTTTTCAGTTATTGCTTGATTGCTGTTTGGATGTGATATTAGATATAGTAGGATATATCTATATATATAGCAATATATATATATATATATATTGGCATATGTATATATTACAGTTGTGATTTCCCGCATTATATAGCGGATGAGACCCTATTGCGCCGTTAGTAAGCGGATGATATTTTATAAATCCCATATACCGCGATATTCCACCTCGAAGTGGAATTGGTATTGCGCTAACATCTGTGGATGCAGGGAAACAGGTTGGAGGGATCCAACTGGATTCCTCAAATTGTTTGGATATTATTTCATATGTGAATGATGTAATTTATTGATAATCTATGGATGATTTATTGATAATTGAAATTGCTGAAGGCTAAAATTTAGCCGAATGTGTTTTTGGTATCGTTGGATACCAGAAATGAATATAAATTGGATTTTGAAATTAAAGTGGAAAACTTTAAATGAATTTATTTTTAAGAATTGAATTTATTTGAAAGAAGGAATTTTAAAGTATTAAAATTGATTTTTGTAATCTTATCGAAAAAATTCCAAAATATGGGAAAAGATATTAATAAATGAGTTTTGAATAATATTGTTTCAAAAGTTGAAGAATTCATTTAAAAATGGAATTTTGAATAATTTGGAAAGAACAAAGGAATTTATTTAAAAGTGATAAACTTTTAGGAATCAATTTGAAATTGATTTAGTGTTTGTAAAATAAATCTGGAAATCGATTTGCAAATGACTTGTTATTTGGAGATAAATTCAGAAATAAATTGCAATGTTTTGTTCTATTGAAATAAAACCTAGAAATAAATTTTTAATCGATTTGGTATTGAAATAAAATTGAGAAATCAATTTGGAATTTGATTTTGGAGTTAACAGGGAATATTTGGGAATGTAAATTCAAATTGGAATTTATGAAATGAAAGGGAATTTGTTTTAAAAATAAACGCTGATTTATTTTTAAAGTGTGAAAATAAATTTATGGATTTTGAATGTAAATTTGTAATAAATCGATAAGGATTTATTAAATTGGTTTAAATGGACCGTTTTGAAATGGAAGTGTATTTTCCTTGAAAAACCGAGTATATTCCAAAGTAGCTTTTAAAAATATAAATTAAAAGTTCTAAGTGGGGTTTTAAAAGATATATTTGGAAATATATTCCGTGTAAGGAAATTGATTTGAAATTTATTTTCAAAAGTTGAAAGGTGAAATATGATTTGAAAATTTGTTTTCAAAGTGATGAAGTGTGGAAATAAATTTACTGATTGGGATGTAAATTTGAAATAAATCGATAAGGATTTATTTAAGTGGTTTAAATGAATGTGATTTGGAATTTGTTTTCAAATGGTTGAAGTATAAACCATATATCGGGAAGATATTTTAAAAATAAATAATTTGGGAAAATTATTTAAATCTGATGATTGTTGTGAATGTTATTGATAGTTAAATCACCGACTATCAATATTTGCCTTTGAAATGGCACTTAATTTGTTTTTAAAAACAAACGCTTATTATTCGGTTTAGCCGGGAAAGGACCTTTGTGTCAGATAACCCATTCCGAATAATAATACGACGATATGGATCGTATTGAAGACCGGTGATGACGACCGGGTGTTTATGAAAACGTTAGGATGACCTATCGATTGTCTCTGCACCGTTAGCTACGGTATTGAGATTTCCTTTGTGATGGGAAGTTTTATCGGGATTATGAATATCCGGATTGCAAGGGCTTCTTTAGAAGTGCCTTCGGTTCTGTTCGAACCCGGAACAGACTTGTATGGTTACGTGTCTGACATTACATTTTGAGATATAAAGCTGATTTCTTTCAAATACATTTCTGTTGGTGGCGGAGAATTTATTCTCTTAGCTTAACACCCTTCTCTGAGATGTACGAGCTCAGAGGTTATGTAGTTGAAATTTATCAGCGATATATTCCCAATTTGGTAATGTGGCATGCTGAGTGTTGCTGTGACGATGATCATTTATTGATCAATTGTGATCAAAGCATGGCTTTGTGATAAAGCGTAGCTTTGTGGACGAGACTTCGTCAGGGCCTCAACAACCCAGAAATGGTCGAAACAGGAATGTGGCGGCAAGGTTATGAGGGTCGCGCCCTTTAGGGTATGTCATTTCCTTCTGGAAAGGGGTGGTATCATGGTATGGAGCCCAAATACTTACTCATGTGGACACACTTTATTTATTATGTGTGATGTTGGTTACCGAGCGCTCGGATAAAGGTCCCAAAGGACCGGGGGATGGCATGTTCGTGAGTTACCTAGTTACAGGGGTAACCCGGCCTTGTTTGGCAGAGAGCAGTTTGTCTCTCGGGACGTCCAGCTAGAGGCGATCCCATTCGGCAGTAGGAAAGGAAGTTCCTTAGCCTGACCATTTGTTGGAAATCCATTTCCCAATACGGAATTTTTACGGTTTTAGTTGTAGAACCTGCCATTTACTTATGGTGGCGCCCCACTGTTTAGATGGTGGCTATAGTAGGCATAGTTCGAAATGTCTATGCTGGCTAAGATTAATATTATACTTTCGAAATGTTTTCTACACTAGACATTAATAATAATAATAATCCAATAATTGGCGTAGTAAGCATCTTTGACTATCATAAGAAGAAATCTCCTCCAATTCTGCATTTGCATTGTGTGTGTGGCGGGAGGTCTTATGGTAGTTTCATTTCCAAAAGCATTGCGAATCTATTTTATTATCTTTATAAAAATAACTGTTTTACGATCTCACACCAGTCACCATGACTGACTCGGAGTTTATTGTTCCCTTCTAAACTCTAGGTGCCCAAAATTTTCCACACGGGCAGCCTAGAGTTATGTTATCAGGATATTCTGGATATTCTGGAGCTTTAGGGACAAGCTGGATGGTGAGGCGTACTCCCGTACTTGTTTATTTATTCCGCTGTGTATTCTGTATGAGGACAGGTTTATATAACTGTCCATTGTTGTATTGAGTTGTATATTGACTCTGATGTGATGTAATGTAATGTATAAACTGATATAGTTTTTTGTTTAAAAGACTAGTGATTATCTATTATATATTGTTCCTCTGCGAAATGTGAGATTCTGATGTTGTTTCTGCTTTTGTGTTTCTATTCTTTCTTTTCTTCTATCTTCTTCTACCCTTCTTTTAACCCTAATGGTTCGGTTTTCCGGCATTCGATTGCGCGGCATTTGATACAGTGAACGTATTAATGTCGACTTTCGAGCGTCGAAAATTTGTATCGTTACACCCTTTGTACAATATTATAAATTATCGTTCCACTGTGAGATTCTGATATTGTGTTCTTCTTTCCTTGTTCTATTCTTTTTATTTTATTTTACCTTAAATTTCTATCTTTTCGAGGCTTGGGTGCTCGGCGCACTAATACTGTGAATGTATTAGTGTCGACATTCGAGGATCGAAAAGTGGGTTGTTACATTTGGTATCAGAGCCCTAGGTTAAGTGAACACCTTGGTTTTGGTTGGGTATGGCTCATTGGAGATAGGTTTAGCGACATCCTAGAATGAGTCGAGTGCATAAGAGAGAGCGTATTTGTATTTTCTATAAACCTATAACCTTTTTTAGCTTTCCTTAGGAATAATCTCTTTCTTTGAATAACTCTAGCCTTTCATATCCTAAATATATTATGCTATGTTCAGGTAGTGTATCATGAGTAGTAGGGCTGTTAATGCACGAGTTGGTAGAGGTAGAGTAGTGGTGGTCGACGTAGTACTGTCATTAATGGTAGAGATCGAGCACCAGGGAATGTAGCTCCAGTCGTAAAACCAAGGGTGGATATTGTAGTGGAGGTCGTACAGGTCAGGCCTTAAGTGAACTTCGCTTCACTCTGCCGCGATTATGAGAGGTTAGGAGGTAAGAGGTTTAGTGGTACGGAGATGATCATAGAAGTCCAAACTTGAATGAAGTTATGTGACCGTATATTTGGGGATATGGAGTTAGATGACGCGATGAAGCGCCGGTTGGCATCTCGACATCTGATGGATGCGTCCATGGATTGGTGGAGCACTATCACTATTGATGTCCAAGAGAACGACTTCTCTTGGGCCCAATTTAAAGAGGGTTTTGAGATGAAGTTTGTCCTAAAAACTCAGAAGACTTTATTGTTTAGGAGATTCCTTGATTTGAAGCAGGGGGCCATGACAGTGGCAGAGTATGATAACCGATTCACAGCCTTGTCTGGTTTGGGCCTGGTTTAGTAGATACGCCTTTAAAGAGGAATGAGATATTCATTAAGGGATGCATTTGGAGTTCTAGGGTAATATGACCAATCACATCTCAGGGTCTTATGTGAATCTGGTAAACATGGGGTTGAGGTTTGAGAGCTTGGCTCCAAAGCCATCTATTGCTACACCAGTTGGAAACAACAAGCGAAAGTTTCCTCCGCCTAGGGATATTTCTGGTCTCACTTGTTATAAGTGTAGGAAGAAGGGGCATCTTGTGTGGAACTGCCATTAGTTAGGGAGAAACAAGTGGCAAAGGCACTGTTGGTTAAGACACCTATTGCTAAGGTAATGAAGATAGAGCCACAAACAGCTAAGGCATAATTTGCACCCAAGAGCTGCTACAACGGCCATCTGCCAGGCCATTTTGCTAGAGAGTGTCTGATTCTTCATAAGGGAGAGCAACCTCGAGCTTTTGCACTTGCTTCAGCACCTTCCACTTCCACCGCATTAAAGGGGAAGCAAGTTCTTGAAGGTATTCTATCTATTTTGGCATTTCTGTTCATGTCTTATTTGATACCGGTGCTTCTTTAAGTTTCGTTCTCCTACTCTTGTTGACAAACTGAAACTTGAACCAACTATAGCTTCGGATTCTATTAGTGTGTCGAACCCTGTTGGGGGCTCGGCCAATCTTAGTATGGTTTGCTTAGGAGTTCCAATCTCTTGTTATAACCGACTCTTTCTTGCGATATGTATGTCCTGGGTTTTACGGGTTTTTATGTTCTACTTAGAATGAATTGGTTATCGTAGAATAATGCAATCTTGGATTGTGATAAGCGAAACGTGGTATTAAAGAGGTGGAGGAATGCTTTGACTGTAGATTGTGAGGTACCTAGCTCGCTTATGACTAGTTTTCTTTATTCGCTTAATGTGGCAGAAGAGGAGTTAGGTTTGATCCCTATTGTTTAGGAATTTGAGGATGTCTACAAAGATTTGTCGGGTTTACCACCTCATAGGGAGATAGAATTTTGCATTGATTTAATAAAGGACGCGAAGCCTGTTGTATTGCCAGTTCGTAGAATTGCACCAAAGGAGAGGATGGAGTTAACAAATCAGGATAGTAATTTGTTGCAGAAGGGCTTGATCCGACCAAGTCGTTCGAGTTGGGGGGCGCCTGTCGTCTTTGCTACGAAGGTGGATGGTTCCTTAAGATTGTGTGTAGATTATCGTGAGCTCAATAAATGGACGGCTAGGAACAAGTATCCTTTGCCTAGGATAGATGGCTTGTTCGATCAACTCCATGGAGCTCGAATATTTTCTCAACTTGACCTTGCTACAGGGTTTCATCAGTTGAGGGTGGCAAAGAAGAGTGTACCCTTGACCGTTCTTAGATTCGACCAGTTTTATGAGTGGTTAGTTATGCCATTTTGCCTAACTAATGCTCCAGCATATTTCGTGGACTTAATGAATCGAGTTTTCTGAGATGTTGAATAATTTTGTCCTTGATTTTATAGATGATATTCTGGTCCATTCCAAGACCGAGGAGGAAAATTTGTATCATCTAAGGATTGTTCTATTAACACTAAGAGAGCATGCGTTGAAGGCTAAGTTCTCAAAGTGTCATTTTTGGCATCCAGAAGTTAGGTTCTTAGGTCATGTTGTTTCAGCAAAGGGTATTTCTATTGATCCCGCTAAGGTTGTGGCCGTTCAGGACTGGAAGAGGTCGGAAAGCGCGATGAATATTAGAAGCTTTATGGGTCTAGCAGGTTATTATAGGAGATTCATACAGGATTTCTCAAAGATTGCCTCTCGCTTAACGAATTTGACGAAGAAAGATGTCAAATTTGTATGGACAAATAAATGCGAGCAAGCATTCTTAGAGCTAAAGGAAAAGTTGACTAGTGCTCCGGTTCTTACTATGCCAGATGGAGGTGAGGGTTTGACATTTTACATTGATGCGTGTGGAAAGGTCTAGGTGATGTGTTGATGCAGCATGGGAGGGTTATCGCTTATGCGAGTCGACATTTCAAACCGCATGAAGCGAGGAATGTAACTCATGACTTAAGTTATTAGTAGTGGTATTTGCTATAAAGATATGGAGGCATCATTTTCTAGGTGAGAGGTTCAAGTTATACACGAACCATAAGCCTTTAAAGTGTCCATTTACGCAAAAAGACGTGAACATGAGGCAGCAAAGGTGGTTGGAGTTTCTTGCGGCCTATGATATGAGTATTTTGTATACTTCAGAGAAAGCTAATGTCATAGCTAATGCGCTCAGTAGGAGGTATGCAGTTATGGCGAACGTTGAGGTTCATCCGACTCTAATTAATCGTTCGAGGGGAATCAGCAAAGAGATCTCCATTTTGCTAGGATAGCTAAGAATGTACGTGAGAATGAGGCACCAGAGAGGTGGCCGGTTTTCGAGGTGGATAGTCGTGGCATTTTGAGAATGAACGGTAGGTTGTGTGTCCCGAATGTTGACAGGATTAGACAAGAAGTTTTGTTTAAGAGTTACCATTCTAGGTTAACGATACATCCAGGAGTCACTAATATGTATCAAGACATGAATAGGACGTTCTGGTGGGAGGGCATGAAGAGGGATGTTTTTATCTTTGTGAGAAGGTGTGCTAACTTCGAACAGGTAAAAGGTAGTCATCAAAAGACGACAGGACTGCTTTAGCCACTTGAGATTCCGAAGTGGAATAGGGAGTATATTTCCATGGATTTCATCGACGGATTGCCTAGGTTGAGAAGGGGTAATGAAGGTGTGTGGGTTATTGTGGATCGATTGACCAAGAGCGCGCACTTCTTACTTGTTAAGACTACGAGGACAGTTTCTAGTTTGGCTAAATTATTTGTTAAGGAGATCGATAGGTTGTACGGTGTTCCGTGCGATATCGTGAGTGATAGAGATTCGATATTCACAAGTCATTTCTGTATGGCTTTGCATGAAGCATTAGGGATTGAGCTTAGTTTTAGTACCGCTTACCATCCGCAGACTTGCTTCGAGCATGCATTTTAGATTTTGGAGGTCCGTGGGAAGAACAGTTACCAATTGTTTAGTTTTCATACAACAGCAATTATTAGGCCAGTATCAGAATGGAACCATTTGAAGCATTGTATGGATGGCCTTTCAAATCTCCATCATGTTGGGTAAATCCTGGAGATTGTCTTGTTCTTGGGCTGATCTAAGAGGCATCAGATAAGGTTATAGAGATTCGAAAGTGAATCAAGGAAGCGCAGAATCGACATAAGAGTTATGCAGATGAGAGGCGTAGAGACTTGGAGTTCTCAGTTGGAGACTTTAAATTTGTAAAGGTTTCTCCGATGAGAAGTGTAGTCCAGTTTGGAATGGTTGGGAAGTTGGCACTTCATTATATAGTACCATTCCTGATTCTTGAGAGAATTAGTACACTCGGATATAGAGTTGAGTTACCTATTAGGCTATCGAGTATGCATAATGTATTTCATGTATCGCGTTTGCGTAAGTTTGTGCATGATCCCCCGATGATAGTGGAAGCATCGCAGCAAGAGGACTTGGAGATTGAGCCAAATCTGACCGTGTTGAGGCAGCTTGTTCGTATTTTTGATAGAGATACAAAGCAATGGAGGACTAAGGTTGTAAATTTAGTCAAGGTACAATGGAGTGAGGATGCTCGGGATTGTACGTGGGAGACTGAGGATAGTTTGAGAGAATCCTATCCGGATTTGTTCTTAGACTAGAGTTTTCTTATCTTAGTTTGTATTTGAGTTGCAATTTAGTTTGTATATAGTTTCAACAGTGCTATATGTGTGTATATATATCTTATTCTTCTATCTTCTTTGATTGTCGTTTTTGTTGAATTTCGAGGACGAAATGATTTAAGTGGGGGAGAATGTAGCGACCCAGAAATTCGAACACTTCATCTACGAATATCGATACATTTGGAGATATGTTTAAGTGTTATAAATATGATTTTATAACCTTGTTTAACATAATTTAATAATAAATAATGTTAAGAAACCTGTTTTTGAAAAGTTATTACAAAAATATATTCTTCGAAGAAAAATCGATAATGTGACTGAGAATCGGTTAATCGATAAACAGCTTTTCGATCGATATAAGTTGTTGGGACTATCGTGCATTTAACTAATGATCAAATGAACATGTTAGCAATGAATTAACACACTCTCCTCTTCATAAAGCATGGTATGTTCTAGAAAGTTCTATTAGGACAAGAGATAATATTATGAGAAGGGTATAAGAGTAATTAGCCACAAAGGAGAAGTAACATAAAGTAGTCATGATAAGAAGCAATTAATGCATTAGGGTTTTGAGGGCTTTTTGGTCTTTTCCCATCACCATTCCTAAGCCTATATAAGGAGGGTTACACCCTTAAGAAATATATCAAAAATATTCCAAAACTTAAGAGCAAATTTCAATGTCATCTTCTTCTTCTTCATCTTAAATTCCTAAAGCAAATAATTTGCAAATCAATACCAAATCACCTCAAATTTGGAGTGAGACCTTGTCACTAAATATCAACACCTTCTACCTAGTTAGATTATGAAAAATTAAAGCCAAACTCTCCCCACAATGTTGAGGAGTGAGCTAGAGGAGGCTTGCAGCAAGGCAAAGCAAGGAAGAAAGAGGAGGTTGCTAGCTTGAGTTTAAACTTGTGTGCTTAAGCTTGGTTATTTGTTGAGTTTAAGGTGAGAAACTCACCACTTGGATTGACAATATAACTCATATATGGTTATATTTTGTTGTGTTAAAGTTGTTTGAATTGTTAAGTGATATATGTTGAAAACATTGGTTTTGATCCTTGTTTTGGAAAAAGTGGAACATGGGATCCATATATGGATTTGAATGGACTTATATGACATATGACAACCTTAAACAATGCACATAGGTTATAGTTGAACATGGGTTGAGATATGACTTGGATTTTGAAAGTGCACTTATAGCGATAGTCCTATAGATGCAGTTCGGAATTGTCTTGTTTTTTGACAATTGTTATAGAACTTTGTAGAGAGATCCATAGTGATTTCTCACAATATTTGCATTGGTTTATATGCATGTTTATTGCTATTAAAAGCTTGAATAGTAAAAAGTTAAGTAACATCTCGAAAACGGCCAAACATCACTAGTGCAAAACTGCTTTGTTTAACCTTGATTTTTGGACTTCAATTGTTTCAAAAAGGATTTTAAGTTCGAGCGATTTGTTTCATTCTCTTTTAAAAGTACCGCCTAACTATTTTTAGTGTATTTTAAAAGTAGTTTGAGATATTTATGAATTTTTAAAGAGAGGAATTTTAGAATAAAATATGTTCTTTTTCCAAATTTTGTTGATTTTTCAAACTTGTTATTTTTAAGTAATATTTTGGATAAATGTTTTAAAAACCTATTATAAGTATTTCCAAGTAATTTAAATGTTTTCGAAAAGAGGTTAGAATTGCTAAATGGCCAAAAAGTTGATTGTTTAACTACTTATTAGAAAAGTGATTAACTATGCTTAACACTGATAAGCCAATGAAGTAACTTTATCCATTCATGAGAGTTAAGATTGATGTCGAGTAGGGACAGAGCAATAGAGCTCTAACCTACCAAGCTTCCCTTTTAACAGAGGAATAGGTAAGTGGAAAATGTCGAAAACGTGTTAATCGAGTTGATTCCTTATTGTTTGTGGAAATCATTACTACTATGCTTAACACTATTGTATTCTTCTTTCCTTGTTCTATTCTTTTTCTTTTATTTTAACCTAACTTTCTGTCTTTTCGACGCCGTTACCATGGATAATATATTTATATCGAGGTATTTCTATTATCTATTTATTTATATAGGCCAATCATTACTACTATTATAAAGGAAAAAAGAATAGAAATACCGTGGGTAGTAATAAATAAGTCCATCTATTATTATAAAGGAAATATAGTTTAAAGAAGATAGAAATAGTTTGAAATAAATATTTCTGAAATGGTTTATATAAAAGATTTATAAAAGTAATATTTTATAAATAAAGTAATAGATTTATTTATAAATGGAGTTTTATAAATATTAAAATTGGATTTGTAATTGATATTTAGTAAATAGATTATAAATGCGAATTTATAAATAAATGAGATTTATAAAGGAATGGATTTATAAATAGAATTGTATAAATAAGGAGATTTTATAAAGATAAGTTTTATAAAATAAATTGAGATTTATAAACATAGTTTTTGTAACGACCCGTAATTATATCGCTTTAAATAAATGATCGTTTAGCTTTATCGATAATACAAATAATTTTGTGAATAATTATTTATATTAATTTATATGATTTTATAAATAAAACGTGGTCATTTTAATTAGTTAATAATAATAAGAAATTTTATTTCAAAATTTGTTTACAAAAATATGCATATTAATTTAAAAGAAAAAATATGGCCGAAAATGGAATCGGGATTTGTAACGATACAACATGCAGAAGTTGTGCAATGTTGTAGGGATATGTTACGTACACATATACATGTACATATGCATACATATAACATGTACACAAATATACATATATGAAAATAATTAAGTATAAGAAAATAATACAAAATATATAAGATATTTTAAAACAAACTTACTCCTTAGGCCTTTATAAATCAACATATGTACAAATGAGAAGATGGAAGTGATGGGCACATGGGGAGAGGCTTCTAGCCGTGCATAAGGGGGGTGTTGTGTTGGAGAAGCTTGGAAAAAGTGGTGTTTACATATCTTCCTTTACACACTTCTTTTTTCCTATAAATACCCTACCCTCTTCTCTTCTTTTCCATTCATTTTCTTCTTCATATTTTCAAGCTTCTGCTTTATCTTTAATGGCTTCCAAACTAAAAGAAATAATGTCAAAAATTATTTCAAAAGGAAACTAAAATAATAAAATATAGTAATATATAGTAAAACACCTCAAAATGATCCAAAAACTCCTCATTTCTCTTTGTTCTTCACAAACTCCACTTCAGTCCACCCTAGGCCGAGCCCAACCTAAGCTACACCCTAGGCCGTGCACCCCTTAGCTTCCTCAAGATTTGGTCGAGGCATTTAGGAGCTAAAATCCAAAGAATAGTGAGCTTCGGAACTCGAATAGCGGAGCTATAGCTTTTTTTGTGAATCATTGGAAATCCGAGGTGAGAACTCCTAAAACTATTATACTATATGTTGGATGATGATATGATGTTGCAAATGGATGTTTAATATGCTTTGATCATCAAGTTTGGTTGTTTTCATATGAATGTTGAATATATATGCAAGTCACGAATATACACGTCAATATGCACAAAGGAAATCACTTTCCTTGAATTAATGAAATGATGTATATGCAATTGTTAAACCTCTTAAAAAAGGTTTATAGTGTATTTGAAATGTTTTATAAACATTTAAAAGTATTTCGGTGAAGTTTGAAAAGAAATGAAAATTTTGGTTAAAAATAAGCGTGTCGCGTAACGGTAGTTCGCGATTTCGCGCTATAAAAGTCAAACAAGTGTAAAAGTTGGAACATAGCTCGGAATTCTTTGAGATAAGAATTTTCTGAACTATTTTATCCATAGTTTTCCAACGAAGAAAGAAAATCGAGATTTTGATAAGTATATTTTGAAATACGAGTAAAGCAAGTTTTGGAAAAAATCTTGAATTTGCAGTTCGGAATCCAGAACTGGATTTCTTTGGAAATGATGATTTTAAATTATTTAAAAATGTGGAATAAATCTTATAAATGCTTTAAAAGTGATTTGAGTAATAAAAATGGATTTTCAAATAATAAAAATTCATTTGGATCAATATAGCTTGAAAAGCACTTTCCGCAGCACTTTTTCGCAGCACTTTTCTACAACTTTTGAAATGTAGTTTTAAAACTTAACAAATCTTTTGTAAATGTTTTGGTAAAGCGTTTTATAGATGATTTAAAGAATTTTTGGAGAGATTAAATATTTAGAGTCGATCAAATAACTTGACCGCCTTGTGGGTGTCAAAGAGAAAGTGTCTAGGCTTGAGTTTGGAAAACTAGTTTCCTGCTCTCCCTGGCTATCCGGACTGGTCCGACGGAGGGAATGGTGAATTTTCTTTACTTGGATCAATATCTTTCTAAATTAAAAATGAAACAATTTCGAGTTTATTCTTAGTAAAATAGAGTTTAAAAGTTATTAAAGTGTTTTATTAGAGAGGTTTAAAATTTCTATATATACCGGAAAGAATGTTTTATAAATGTATACCTCCAAAAGAGATTTCGATAAAAGAACTTAAAAAAATTAAAGAATGATTTCCTATTCACTTGACCTCTTTTATCGATGATTGGTTCGGAGAAACCGGGTTCAGATTTGGATAATTCCTGTTCGAAGACCACTTCGAACCAATTTACGTACTTGAAGTGAAAACATGAAGATATCTGTGGAAGATGGAATATAGGGCTACTTGTCACCGACCCTCGGGAGAAATTTCCCATATCATATTATGTAGCAATAGTTCTTCATTTAAGATCTTCGTTTCAAGGACTTCTCGCTACTAATCCTATGGTTAATTCCCAACAGGATATGGTAGGAGAGTGCCTTCGGTTTCGTTCAGTTCCAGAACGAACTTGTATGGATGGATGTCTGACAATGCATTCTTGAGATTTCATCGTTGACTTTTATAAACATGCATCTGTTTGGTGGCGGAGAAGGCAACTTCTTTTAGCTTAACACCCTTCTTTGAGACGTATGAGCTCGGAGGTTGTATGTTTGTGGGAGTTAATAGAGATCGATGGAATAACATGTGGCATTCAAAGAAAGATGATGTGCAAAGTGAAAGGTAATCGTTACCTCAAGCCTTACACACGGAAATGGCCGAAACAAGGTAGATGCGTAAGGCTATGTGGTTCGTAACCATTAGGGTATGATCATCCCCTTCTAGATATATTTCTATCCGCTATGACGTTCGGGTTTAAATTATTTCTGTATATGCTAAGAGACATCTCAGATAGGTCGGTAATGACCTAGATAATGACATATTCGGTACTATCTAACGAAAGGCTGGTCGGTCTTGTATTGGTAGAGGTGCGGATGTTCTGTTGACCTCGGTTTATTCCTCTAGAGATGTACTGTCGGAAGGTAGTAACTTTACCTGGTCATTTGTATGGAATCCATTCTCCAATAAGAGTCTGCCATTTTGTTTGTAGAGCCTAGTATGCTAGAATTTAATAATGGTAACAATTTCGGCTAAGATTGATAAGTTTAATTGCAAATGTTTCAAATATATGTCATTAAAAATAATATCAAGTATTTTGACGTAAAATGTTTTGGTTATCATGAGGTAAAAACTCGTTACGTGTTTATGTGTGGCGTGGTCTTATGAGATACCTTTTTGTTTTTAAACAACATATTTTGAGTTCTCACACCAGTCCCATGACTGATCCGGAGTTTATTTTGTTTTCCCTTTAAACTCTGGGTGCCCTATTTTGTCGTGCAGCCAAGTAGTCATGATTCTGTTTAGAGTGTTTTGGGAGGAGCATGCTGGAAGAGGTTTTTGGAACAATGGAGCTGGAGCACTCGATGTGGATATCTATCGGTCTATTTATTTTTTTATTTTCTGCTGTATATAAGTTAGTGTTACCAGCAAGTGTGGGAGCTGGTAGTTATAACTATTCTTGGCTGGGTTAGTGCACACAAAACTCTGATGTATCCTAGTGATGGTGATTGTATGTACTATTTATCTACTTAACGTAATGTGAGAATTTTTGTTTCTATATTTTACTTTACTTTACCCTTGGAAATCTGCCTCCCGGCTGATGTGCACGTAAATGTGCATATTTTTACCACCATATTTAATTTATTTAAATTAAATAAATGATCATATTGGGTATTTTAACTTGTTTAAACCAAAATTCAAATTATTTGAAATTGTCACATATTCATCTTCATATAGGGGCAAAATGGTCATTTTTATGCATTTATTAAATTGTGAAAATTTACTTGGAATTTTCTATGTTGTTTTGTCGGAAATTTGGTGAATTTTACAAGTGGTTACATGATGATATATGCATGCACAAGAGTGAAGAGAACAAATGAAGATGGAAATAATTCAAAGTGAAGATAATGGAGGACCCCACCTACCCACCTACCTTAATGTACAAATTTGAGGTTAATGCAAATGCTTATGGAATTAATGGCTTCATGTACACTTAAATGATGATTAGTAGAAGCTAATGATTACTTGGCCTCCACACTTCCTCAAGGGTATTTTGGTCATTCCCTAAAAATATGAATTAGGGTTTAACACATGTATAAGTACCCCTTATGTTTCATATAACCCTCTTCTCCCTTAGTCTCTCTTTAGTTAGTTTTTAGCTTAGAAAATAAATCAAAGCTCTCTTTCTTTTCATGGCTACTTAGCCATTTCTTCTCTTATGTAATTCCTTTTTTTTATGCAATGTAATTATTGTTTCCTTTTAATTACATGTTCATTTCCTTTCATGCTAGTAGTGTAGATTTTCTTTTATGCAATTAGAGTAGTTTTTTTTCCTTTCATTTAGCTCTCTTTTCCTCTTTGTTTTGTTCTATGTTGCAAGCTATATTTGTTGATATGATAACAAATATGAGAAGCTAAACTCCTTCAATTTAGGGGTAATGAAGCTCTCTAATTATATAGCTTCAACATTTTGATAAATGTTATGCTCTCTTTTTGTGCTTCATGGAAAATAATGTTTATGTAATTTTGTGCTTATTATTGAGTTTGATGGCTTATGTTGTTCAAACAAATAGGCTATGCTTAGTCATATGAATCACAAATTGCCTCTTCATCTATATATGATTATGGAAAAGAAGTGAATGTTTAAATCAAAATTTGATGGCCTATATTTCTAAACAATAGTTAATAGGCCATGCTTAAAATAGATTTTCATTTTCAACTTTGTTGTCATTTTCATGAAAGTTAAATGTGTATTAGTGGTTGTGTTATAGTTTGATGGTTTATATTGTGCTAACAAATAGCACAAATATACCATACTTATGATAAGCACATCAACTAATTACACTAATGACAAGAAAAGAGAGATCATAACTTCATTTTGTTGATTTATGTGATCTAGAGAGTGGAATTATCTCTAAATTGTCATTTTATTCTCATAGTTTTCATTCACACTTGTAGTTGTTAGTTTGTTAGTTTCCTCATTTTCTAGCTTAAATATTCTTCAACTTTGGTTTAATTTGATTGAATAGATTTTTAAAATCATTAATTCCCTACGAGTCGACCCGTATTCGCCACGTACTACAAGTGTACGTCGTGCGCTTGCAGTTATATTTCTAATCTAAATTCATTCGACGGTTTTCTAAACCGATAGAATTTCCGTCGACGAACAAGTTTTTGGCGCCGTTGCCGGGGAATTTGATTTGATTTTGATTTCTATTCTTCAAATTATTTTCTCTTGATTTTTGTGTGATATTTTTATGTGGGTTTGCATTAAAAAAAATATTGTTGTATTATTTGATTTTTTTTGTTCGCATTTTCGTTTGTGTGTTACTGTTTTCTAGTTAGTTCGCTTGCATTTCATAAAAAAAACACATCACAATTTAAAAAAAAATATTTTACTTTCATTTATAATTTGCATTTTCAGTTTACATTGTACAATTTATATTTCTCTGTTTTTTCTTTTCATTTACATTTACTTTCTCAACAATTCCTCAAACAACTTCTGTCACCACATCCATTTCAAATATTTTCATTACACTTGCTACTGCCTTTAGATTACATTGCATTTCTACAATCTACAGACCTCTGTTGTATTCCACAATCAACCCAAATCTCTGTTGCATTCCAAAGACTTCTACCCAAACCTCTGTTGCATTCCACAGACCTGCTGACAACTTGCTGCTCCTCAACAGAGCACAAACAACCACCATCATCCACTGATCATCAGACATAGCAAAATCTTTCACTTCAACCCACAAACTGATACTTGATCACAACCTCTAACTAACATTCCTAACCATCAAGACATCTCCACTACTTCATCCATATTGAGATTACTGCTACACCTTGCTGC
The DNA here is from genome assembly GCA_030737815.1 of Allium fistulosum. Taxonomy (NCBI): domain Eukaryota; kingdom Viridiplantae; phylum Streptophyta; class Magnoliopsida; order Asparagales; family Amaryllidaceae; genus Allium; species Allium fistulosum. Next base: position 460,724,762 of record CM060905.1, read on the forward strand.
TTCAAACCCAAAACTGTGCATCTTCACAGTCAACATCACTCATTTACCACAAACAATTCCTAACCACTGACCAGTACGATCATTACTGCCCTAACAGTAAACAACTTTTCACTCGACCATCACTACATACAAACCATCTCCCTGCATTTTTGCCACTAACCAAAAACAACCAAAAAAAAATACATACTGCTGCATATTCACTGTGCTGACCATAGTCTGTAACTGTGATCATCATCTGACCATTTCCTCACCCAAATTACTCACTCGTCGAACCACATTACCTGACCATCATACACACAGCAAACCATTTCCTTGCCAACAAACATACCCACCTAACATCTTACTGCTCTACATCTCACATCTTCATACCACAACATAAGCTCCTCTACCACCAGTCAAATCGACACTTCAACCATTTCTGCTTCAACTTCACTTCAAGCTCGAACTGAACTCCACTGTCAATCCTGCTTGAAAACTGTCAACTGTTTCATCTCCAACCGCCAAACCACTGGCAAAATAGCGACTTCTCAAATACTCAACATCAATATAGCAGCAGCTCTTCCTAACTAACCCCTCACCATTGCCAGCAACCTTTATAACTTCATATTCATACACACCACCAGAACAAACTACTGTCAACATTCTCACCTGCCATCCTGACATATCAACCATCGCCTTCAAGTCACCAAGGCAGCAACACAACAGCTACCATTCAATAGCCCACAGCAGCAGTCTCATTGTTCCTTCACTGACCACTACCGCGACTACAAGAGGACAATCTCCACCGCTGCTTTGACCACATACAAAACCACCTCCACCACCGCAATTTCAAACTCCGCCATGACCCATCACGAACACGCGATCCTTAGGAAATCACCTACCTCTCCAAACTACTGACATCCCACGCAACTCTCGAACATACCCATATTGCCTTAGTCCCCTTAATAGCATCAATTCCCCAGACCAAAAAATCATTCGAACCAATCGAATTCGACCTCCACGTCCCCGCAGACGACTCCACCCCATCGCATCACTAATTCATGACCCCAAGCGCAGCCTCGCCATTCGACTCACCTCAAATTGCCGAACCCCAATCATCCGATAACCAAGTTTTTGGAGATCTTCAATTTGTGAATTCGATTTGGTTTGCTTTGAGAAAGAGGCGATTTTTAATTTCATTTGAGAAGAGGATTTCATGTGTGGTTATAAATTTTATTTCTTCTGATAGTTGTTTAAGGATGCGATTTTAATTGGGCTAGGCCCTTGTATAAAAAAAGAGGGAGTTTGTCTAGCCTATTCTCTCCTTAAAATTTTTTTTAAGTAAAACCTCACTTTTAAGTTTCCTTTTCAAAAAAAAAGTATAAATCTTGTTTTATTTCAGGTTGCCAAAGCAGAGTTGTAGAAGAAGCAGAAGTGCTTGCAAAAATAATTTGCTTGTTTTGCTGAGCTTGCCAAAAAAATAACTGCTTGCTTATTTATAATTTTCTTTTTATTTGCATTGCATTGTATATATCTATTGTTTTTGTTTGTCTTTCATTGTTTTTTACTTGCATTTGAAAAAAAAATCAAAAAACCAAAAACAAAAACAAAATCCATTCGTAGTTACATTGTTAATACACGTTTAATTTCTGTTTTGCATTTCATCTTAGATTTTGATTAGTAATAACGGTTAGACATCGATAACACTAAATTGTATATTGGCAAATTGTCTTCTTTGAACAATTTAATTTCTTGGTGTCTAGGCTATGGCAGAGTAATAACCATTTATAAATATTACAGTGATTCATAAATATTATAGTGGTTGTTCCTCTGAAGGTACTTAAACCTTCGGCTGCATTGCTATGGTGATTCGTGGTGCACCGATAAATCCTGTCCGTTACCTGGCTGAGAACTATCTTGTTTATCTAAGACAATGTGTGATTATACAATTTTGGGTTAACTTAGGATAAATCATTTGTAATTAACCCCTGCATTCATTTAGTTGCATTAGTTCATGCATATTTAAAAAATTAAAATCCAAAAATAAAAAAATTGTATATATTCCTTTATCTTCGAATTTTTTTTCCTTTTACTTTGAAATTTCAAAAATCCAAAAAAATTTAGAAAAACAAAAATAAATCCAAAAAGAAAATAATATAAAATCTTTTCAAAAAACAAAAAAAATTGAGAAACCAAAAAACAAAACAAAAAAAAAATCAATTTTCCATTTTGAAAAATAAATTCTTTTTGTAAATATTTTTCCTTTATAAAAAAAACAAAAACATTCTTGAAAATGTCCGAGTTTCCCCACTCATTTGAATTTTACAATAGTTGTGAAAATCAATATAATCCATATGATTTTACTCCAAATCCGTATGGATATTTTATCGACAACTATTCTTTAAATAATTCGAATTTCGAACAACAGAATTTTCAAAACGATGACCAACCCTCGAATCTCGAAAATAGCATTTCATCTCTACTTGAAATCTCTATACAACAAAATCAAATGATAAATGAGTTGTGTAATTCATATTTGTGCAATAACTCAAATCAAAGTTTTCAAAATAATCGAAATTTTAATTCACTTCAAAATTCAAACGATTTCGAGTATAACCCATGCCAATTCAATTTTGAACTCTAAAATGAATTTCAAAATCAAAGCGAAAATGTGATCCACTTTTCAAATAATTTTGGCAATGGGAATCATCTCGACTATGATGCAAGTGAAAATCTTTGTTCTCAACATATCCAAATCGAAAATTCTCAAGTTAATAACTATAAATTGGATTTTGTTGAGCAAATGAACGAAATTTATGATGATCACACGGATTCGTTGTTTGAAACATATATGAAACAACATGAAAAACAAAATCAAATTCCAACGTGTAACGAGTCAAACAATAATCCATCTTTTACCCAAATCGACGATTTTCAAATAACAACTTTTGAAATTGAAAATAACAATCTTAGTAGAGTTGTTGAAAACACGGTATTTGAGTTGGATTTCAATTCTTTTGAGGGTGTGGAACCAAATTTAAAATTCGATCTTCCTTTTCTCGATTCCAAAAATTTGAATACAACAATTTTGGATTTTGAACTTGAGATACGCAATGAAGTTGTTAATAATCCAACAAAGGAAGACGAATTTAATGAACACGAATTCTTTGGACTTTTCAAAAATGAGTTATCGAATTCTGATGGGGAAGATTTAAAACACCATTTTGATTTTGAAATCAACAATTTTGAAGAAGTTTTCAATGATAAATTTGAATTTCAATTTGGTTAAAATAAACTTGAACTTCAATCAATCGTTTTATCAACCCTAAAAATCATCGAAAAAGAAACAACTCGTAAGATTTTTAATAAAATGACATTCGTATTCCCAAATCCACATTCTATTTCGAAATCATTTATGATTTGGTTTTTCGAGCTTAAGCTGTGTCTCGTATACTTGACGAGACAAATGAATCGGTCTTTGGAAGACCGTTTCATTTACTTCTTGACGATATACTTTCTGAACTCTTGTAAATAACAATCTTTTCGTTTTCATGTAAATATAGGTCATCTTTATATTTTTTTTATTTTTCTCCTTCCATTTTGGTTGACTGTGGGGACACAGTCAAAATCAAGTGTGGGGGGAGACTCATCATCATTTTTCAATTTTCATGGTTTATTTTTGCTTTTTCTTTTTTATAAAAAAAACTCAAAAAAAAATTTAAAATTTAAAAAATCCCAAAAACAATTTTTCTTTTGATTTATTTTTAAAGAAGCGCTAGGATAGATATATGGTATTAGTTTATTAAATTGAAATTTTTGAAATTTAATTTGTCTTAATAAAAACAAAAATGAAGTTTGATTACAAATAAAAATGGGTTAACTAGTATATAGGAAGATTCATACGTAATAATTAAGAAATATATCCTAATTGAAAATCTTTGTTTTAAAAAGTGGTTGATTTAAAAGTAAAGGATATAACATTTTTTTGCCTTCTAAGTTAAATGATGCTAAGATGATTTGGCGAAACTCTCTCCCTAAAAAAACAAAAAAACAAAAAAAATTATATATGTGTATATTTTCTTAATAAACACCTAGAGTCATGTGTTCACACTCGTGTGTTCACTCGCCATGCTCTGTACCCTTCTCACGTTAGCCCGAAAGGCAGTGCATGATCGGTATATCTGGCCTCAGTTTATCTGAGTTAGGTGTGTATATAAAATTATTTTACTAATAACGCCTACAGTCGATAAGTGTTCACACTTGTGTGTTCACTCGCCATGCTCTGTATTCCCCTCACATCAGTCCGCAAGGCAGTGCATGGGTAATATATCTGGCCTTAGTTTATCTGAGTTAGGCATATGTAAATATTGCTAATATCAACAAAAATTTTCAAAAGAAAAAAATGGAGAGAGTAAGCAATTGAAATCCAAGCACTATTTTAACTTATTCGATTTGACTTGTTATTGAAAAGAAATAAAATTACCGCTTTGATAAACTTTGATAATCAACTAAGGATCCATTTTATAATTACACTTTGTTATCAACCGAAACAACGAGTTAAACTATAGTCTATTTGATTATGATAACATAATTTTTGTTGGAAATTTTGACCAGTAAATGACTTAAATTTCAAGATAATAACCAAACCTATATTTAACTTATTTGTGTCAATTTAAAAGCAAATCCTTCATTGTAAATATTTTCAAAAACTCGCATTCATCTCTTTGTAAATAAATCTTGCATTTTGTAAATATTTTCATCCTGCATTTGGATTTTGTGGGTAGTATCCGCTGAAAACCCTCACGAGACAACACTCGTCCTACTGGGGACACCCAGAGGTTTAACGGCTTGTTGCATACGCTCAATGCAATCGTGCTCCCTACAAAAACGGATTTATCTTAGTTTTTTTTCCTTTATTAGAGGACGAATAAAAAAATAAGTGTGGGGGTATTTGATGTGCACGTAAATGTGCATATTTTTACCACCATATTTAATTTATTTAAATTAAATAAATGATCATATTGGGTATTTTAACTTGTTTAAACGAAAATTCAAATTATTTGAAATTGTCACATGTTCACCTTCATATAGGGGCAAAATGGTCATTTTTATGCATTTATTAAATTGTGAAAATTTACTTGGAATGTTCTATGTTGTTTTGTAGGAAATTTGGTGAATTTTACAAGTGGTTACATGATGATATATGCATGCACAAGAGTGAAGAGAACAAATGAAGATGGAAATAATTCAAAGTGAAGATAATGGAGGACCCCACCTACCCACCTACCTTAATGTACAAATTTGAGGTTAATGCAAATGCTTATGGAATTAATGGCTTCATGTACACTTAAATGATGATTAGTAGAAGCTAATGATTACTTAGCCTCCACACTTTCTCAAGGGTATTTGGTCATTCCCCAAAAATATGAATTAGGGTTTAACATATGTATAAGTACCCCTTATGTTTCATGTAACCCTCTTCTCCCTTAGTCTCTCTTTAGTTAGTTTTTAGCTTAGAAAATAAATCAAAGCTCTCTTTCTTTTCATGGCTACTTAGCCATTTCTTCTCTTATGTAATTCCTTTTTTTATGCAATGTAATTATTGTTTCCTTTTAATTACATGTTCATTTCCTTTCATGTTAGTAGTGTAGATTTTCTTTTACGCAATTAGAGTAGTTTTTTTTCCTTTCATTTAGCTCTCTTTTCCTCTTTGTTTTGTTCTATGTTGCAAGCTATATTTGTTGATATGATAACAAATATGAGAAGCTAAACCCCTTCAATTTAGGGGTAATGAAGCTCTCTAATTATATAGCTTCAACATTTTGATAAATGTTATGCTCTCTTTTTGTGCTTCATGGAAAATGATGTTTATGTAATTTTGTGCTTATTATTGAGTTTGATGGCTTATGTTGTTCAAAACAAATAGGCTATGCTTAGTCATATGAATCACAAATTGCCTCTTCATCTATATATGATTATGGCAAAGAAGTGAATGTTTAAATCAAAATTTGATGGCCTATATTTCTAAACAATAGTTAATAGACCATGCTTAAAATAGATTTTCATTTTCAACTTTGTTTTCATTTTCATGAAAGTTAAATGTGTATTAGTGGTTGTGTTATAGTTTGATGGTTTATATTGTGCTAATTAATAGCACAAATATACCATACTTATGATAAGCACATCAACTAATTACACTAATGACAAGAAAAGAGAGATCATAACTTCATTTTGTTGATTTATGTGATCTAGAGAGTGGAATTATCTCTAAATTGTCATTTTATTCTCATAGTTTTCATTCACATTTGTAGTTGTTAGTTTGTTAGTTTCCTCATTTCTAGCTTAAATATTCTTCAACTTTGGTTTAATTTGATTGAATAGATTTTAAAATCATCAATTCCCTACGGATCGACCCGTATTCGCCACGTACTATAAGTGTACGCCGTGCGCTTGCGGTTATATTTCTAATCTAAATTCGTTCGACGGTTTTCTAAACCGATAGAATTTCCATCGACGAACACCAGCACATGGATTTACGGCACGTGAATACCGTGGATGTATCAGTGTCAATTTCCAAGAGTCGAGGAGAAGGGTCTTCACATTTGGTATCAAAGCCAAAGGTTAAGCGAGAACCTTGGCTTTGGTGGGGTATAAGTCATTAGAGATAGGGTTAGTAATTCCCTGGAATGAGTTTAATCTTTAAGAGTGCACATTTAGAATCCTTATCTGAATAAAAGTTATGCTATATACCCATTCCCAAAGATATTTTCGTCTTTGTATTCTAAAGTAATCTTACTAAATTTAGGTAGTAAGACATGAGTACTCGTAGAGGATGGAGGAGGGGAAATAGCAGCATAACAAGAACTAATGGTCAAGCTCCAACCGCCGCTGTAGAAGAATTAGCTTCTGTACAACCCCAGGTTAATTTTGCCACTTTGTGCAAGAATTATACCAGCTTAAGGGGAAAACCATTTAAGGGTACAGAAGCTATCATTGAAGTACAAGCTTGGATTAAATCATGCGAAAGGATATTTAGGGTGTTTGATATCAGTAATGAGCAAAAGAGGTTCTTGGCCTCGTGGCAGTTACAGGAAGGGGCTTTGGCTTGGTGGGAGTCCATTACCCTAAGTGAGTCGGAGGACACTTTCTTTTGGGAAAGGTTTAAGGAGGTTTTGGAGGAGCAGTACATGCCAGCGCCCAGGAAATCTTTCCTTTACAAAAGCTTTATGGATCTGAAGCAGGGGGAAATGACTATTGCGGAGTATGCTAATAAGTTCAATGAATTATCTTGTTTTGGGCCAGGTCTAATCGACACGCCTTTAAAGAGAATGAGAAGTTTATTTCGGGGATGAATGGGAAGTACTAAAGCAGGATGACTGCCCATGTTAAAGGGTCATTCATAGATTTGCTGGATATGGGATTTTGTTATGAAACGCTAGATAAGAAAAATCCAGTGGAAGTTTAGACCAACAACAACACCAATAACGGGAAAAAGAGGAAGTTCAATAATAGTGGGAAAAAGCCATGGACAGGAAAACACAGAGAAGGATCTCACGGAAACCGCTTTAAAGGGTACACTTGTCACCATTGCAAGAAGAAAGGCCATATTGAAAAGGATTGTAGAAGCCCAAAGCTCCAGGATTCCGTCTCTCCTACGGTTCAGAATAGCCTCTGCTATAATTGCCATCAACCAGGGCACATGATCAAGGACTATCCGATTATGAGGAAGGGAGAGCAAGCCTGAGTCTACGCAATAAAGGATGAGACTTCGACCTCTCAAGATGTGAAGGGCAAGGAAGTTTTGGAATGTAATTATTTTGTTGAAGATATTTTGGTGAGAGTATTGTTTGATACAGGACCTTTTCATAGATTTATTACTAAGAAAACCGTATAAGAATTAAAATTTGAACCTAAGTTAGTTGATACCCCTATTTGCATGACGAATCCTATAGGTGGTACCACTAACCTTTGTATGAATTGTGAAAAAGTCCAAATTTCCTACTCTTCCCATAATTTTTTTTTGACCTATTTGTCCTATATTTCATTGGGTTTGAGATTTTACTTGGTATGGATTGGTTGACTAAATATAAAGCTTTTCTCGATTGCGTTAGTAGGACGATAACCTTATGGACTAGTTTTAGGAAGTTTATAGAAATATCTTGCGAAGATCCTAGTTCAAGAAGGGGAAGTTTTCTTTATGCATTAGACTCATCCCAGGAAGGGTTAGGAACCATACCCATTGTTAAAGAATTCCCAGACATTTTTGAAGAAGTAAAAAATTTACCCCCACATTGAGAAACCGAATTTCGTATTGATTTGATTTCTGGTGCAATGCTAATTAAACAACGAGATTGAAGGATGGCTTCGAAGGAGAGGGAAGAGTTAGATAACCAAACCCGACAACTATTAAAGAAAGGATTAATAAGGCCGAGTCATTTAAGTTGGGGATCAGCAGTAGTTTTTGTGGCCAAGTCAGATGGATCTCTAAGGTTGTGCGTAGATTATCGAGATCTGAATAAACAAACAATTAAGAACATGTGTGACGACCCGGCTTTCATCGACCAGAAAGTCGTATCGCTAATAAGAAAGAAAGGGATAGAAAGAGAAAAGAAGAGAAGAAAGAAAGGAACAACATCAGAATCTAAACAGCGGAACGAATAAATTATATTAATAACATAAACTATTACATAGTATCATATACAACAACTATCAGAGTTACACAACATATACAACACATACTAGACAGTTATAAACACCTGTCTAGTTTCTACAATATAAGATACAACACAGATAACAAATGACTCAGAGATCAACACAGCGGAACTACTACATCTCTACAAACGCTGAAGCCTCCTGCTCCATTGCTCCTCCAGATAACTCGTCAAAGCAAACCTGACTCCCTTGGCTACTCGTAAAAATTTGAGTACCCAAGAGTTTATATAAAACAGAAATAAACACTTGGGTCAGACATGGGTCTGGTGTGAGTAAACGGTTTAAATTGCTTAACTTCAAAACCTTTTGAAAACAAAGGTATCACGTAAGACTTCCCACACATAAACACGGAAAAGTTTTTACCTTACGATAACCAAAACATTTGATAGGAAATCCAGTTATATTATAATAGGGTCTAGGATTTTCAAGTAAGATACAGAAATAGCTGGAATGCTTACATCTCACGTTCCAACATAGTTGGGCACAACTAACACGTACGGCACTTATTGGAGTTTGGATTCCATACAATGGCAGGGCTACCGGGGTACCGCCCGTCACAGTACGTGGCCTAGATCACCGTACCGAGGAGTACGCCCGCTCCTCTGCAACACAAAGCCGGAACCATCCCTTATTGGATAATTCCGAATAAAATCACCCCACGGTTGTGTACTGCAACCGTACCACTAAGTCGAAAATAGAAAGGGACATCTAGACAGGGATGACCTTACTCTCAGTGGGCGCTACCCACGAAGCCTTGCTGCACCTCCCCTGTTTTAGCCATTCCCGGTTGATGAGGCTTGAGGTCACGATTACCTTTAATCAGAACACTTCACTTAGAATGCTCATCGTCCACCTGACGATGTGCTGAAAGCATTCAATCCATACAAGTTCGTTCCGGGTTCGAACGAAACCGAAGGCATTATCTCGTTACACTCGTTTTGGAATCACCCTCAGAGTTAACGACAATAACCCTTGCACTCTGAATCTTCATCTTCACTTGAGATTCACAACCTATCGTTAATTTGGATCGATGTGGTATTCGGGTCTCCAGACCTGGAAATCCGGTATACGGAAACCCGATCCCAGTCTCATCGAAATCCAAAACGTGTCTTTTAAGGCCAAGTTGTTTAAAGGTTTAAACAATTCAATTCAATTTAATACTTGAATTCACATAGCATTAACATAGATAAATATCACACATTTATCACAGATATATCATAGTATATCATCCAATAGATATCAACCAAATCAGACATTCTACTCAAACAATCATCTATAAGCAACCATTTATTAATCCATATTATAATCAATTTAATCATCTTAAATTAAATTAATTACTTAAGAATTAATTCCTATTCTTGCTTAATCAACATTAATTAATTACAATCCATTTAATTAATTAATCATTAAATATTAATCACTCTTGATTAATTATTTATTACATAAAGTAATTATCCTTAATTAATTTCACAAATTAATTATCCTTAATCATTTATAGTAATTAACCTTTAATTACTCTCCTTAATTATAATAATTAATGATCCTTAATTAATTACTTCCATTAATCAATCCTTAAATAATCATTAACAGTAATTAACTATTCTTAATTACTTTAATTTCTTTTATAAATCCTTTTTGATTAAATTCACCAATTACATATAGTAATTCATTTATTAATTACTTACACTAAGTAATTATACTTAACCAATCTTATTAAGTAACTACACTTAATCAATTACCAAGTGACTATCCTTAATTAATTAACAAATTAATTAACTTAAATAAATCACATTCCTTCCTAAATTATAACTGAGTAACTCATCCTTAATTACCCTTTAAACAAATTAATTAATCCTTGATTAATTATTCTTTAACTATTAATTAATAAACCTTAATTATTAATCAATATCTTTTAATACAAAGTAATCAATCCTTAATTACTTTTATAATTAATTAATTAAACTTAATTAACTAATTAATTACCTCTTAATTATTAATTAATAAACTTAATTATTAATTAACAACCTTAATTACAAATTAATTTAATCCATAATTACCAATTAATCAATCCTTAAATGATAATTAATTAATCCTTAATAACAGTTAATTAATCCTTAATTAACTTTAATTATAAATTAAAAATTTCTTAATTATTAATTAAGAAAACTTAATTATTACTTAATAAAATTTATTAAGCACTTCTTAATTACTTATTTAATTAACCCTTAATCATTTAATTAATCCTTATCAAAAATTAATTAAATAAATTCATTAACTTAAATTTCTTAATTAACTTAATTAATTTCAACTCTTTAAAAATCTTAATTAATCTTAAGATAAAAAAACATTATCATTAAAAATATTTGATCTTAGTAATTGACTTACTTAATTAAATGTCATTAATTAAGTTTTAAAATAAATAATTAATTACTTATCCTTAATTATTTATTAACAATCCTTAATTACAAGTGAATAAAACTCTTGAAAACTTATTGTTAATTTACTCATCCTTAACCCTTTACTAATTTAATTAACAAATCATTCTTTATTTATTTCCTTTATTATCAAACTTAAATTAAGTTTGAGATAAACATTTTTTTTTTCTTTTATTACCTAATTACATTTCAAATTTAAGTTAGAAAATAACTTTAAGGATTCAAATTAAAACATCTAAGTTTACAAATCATACAACATCTTTTATTCAAAATATTCATTACAAAGAAATGAATTTCAAGAAATGATTTAACTTGATTAAAGTTTAAAACTTACTTTCAATTAAATTTTAAAAATTGGTTTAAAACATTTACTTTGGTTTAACCCATGTGTATTTGAATCTAAGCCAATACATCTACATCTTTATTTAAAACAGAGATTAAATTTTAGATTTTAAAACTGTTTTGAATTTAAAGAAAATTTAAACTGCTAATCTGTTTTTACTCAGCCCACAAACGACACGAAGAAAACCCGAGCCAAAGCTCTTCTTTCCCGAGTTCCTCTCGAGTAAATTTTAAACTGTTGTTAAAAATTTGAAACTGTTAAAAACTTAACAATTACTCAACCACTCGCGTACATCCCTACCATATACCCGAGCCAAAAAGCTTCTTCCTCGATACCTACTTCGAGTTACCCACAACCCCAACCTTCCAGGCATCAAAACATCGCCTATCACCAAAACGTGCATGTGCACGTGCACAGCCAAACGCTCCACCTCTGACCATCGCCAGTATCTCCCACACACCCACGATCGTTAGCATCATTGATCCAAACATCACAATTTCAAAGATATACTCGAAATCGAAAAACGAGCCTACCAGTACAGACTAAGACAGAGATCTCCAACCTAACTCGCCTCGTCCAGGCGACGCCGATCACCAGCAACCACGAAACTTCGTCCACACCTTCGCCTTGATCTCCAGCTCCAGTTCGCCTTCGTCCTGATCAACTCGATGCACTAGAGAAGAAGTAGTAATCCCACTTTTCGACTCCGACTGAAACTGACATAAAACCCTATTCTGACATCGTCCAACCTCCACGATGAACCAGGAAATTTCTGGTCATTTTTCCCATGATCTTCATCCCTCAACCTACCTCCGACATCAATCACGATCCTTAAATCATCGCCATTCATCGGAATTTGAAGAAAATACCAAAACTAATCAACTGGAGATAACTCGCCATCCATTAACTTAAAAATCATAATTTCCTTTTCTAAATTCATTACTTGCAAGTACTAATCAGATTTTAAAATCAAAGTTTTAAATTAACAAGTTCGAATTTTACCCATTCTTTGATTTTCCACTGTAAACTTTAAATTTCGAGTTAAATACTTATCATATATTCTTGAATCTATTTTTAAATTCTAAAGTATATAGTTAGAAACCTTTTTTATTAACACAACCTAGACTGAAATCAAATGGATGCCAAGATATGGATTTTTCTAATAAAATATGAAGCCTGTATTTAGATAAAACAGGGATATCTATATAAACAGTCATGTACATCTTTATATCTACATACTTATAAACATGCAAACCAAAATTTTACTAAATCATTTCAGTACATCTCAGATCATACTACTGGAATCAAGATATATAGTTCAAGGTCTTATAAAAGAAGAGATTACTCAAATAGAAGATAACAGAGCAATTAACAATGAACCCAGACATACATACTTCAATCCTCACATACATACAGTATACACACATATAAATGAACATGCAAATATACTTCATTCAGAAATCATTCGAAAGCAATTTAAATTCATTTTAACTTTTGAAAAAGATGTTTACTCACCTTTTACAGAGGCAGAGAAGTTTTGAAAGAAAACTGGAATGTTGTGGTCTTTTGAAAACTGGAAACTTTGAAATTGAACTGCTTGCTTTTAAAAACTTGAAAATCATGGCCTCTGGTTGTAAGCTTTGAAAACTTTGCTTTTTGATTTCTTTAAAACTGAAAACTTGTTTTGAAACTGAAACTTGCTTGATTTATTTGCATGCATCCTTGGAATGGTGACAGACTTGATTTTGAAACAAGCAAATGGTTACAGGTCTTTTGAACTTGAGAATTAAGCCCTTGAAAATGATTCCAGGTTTGAGTCAATTGATCTACAGATTTTGTTTACAGGACTTGATCCTTACTTTTTGGTTTTACAGGCATAATTTTGATTAGAGGAAGGTTCTGGTTTGAAGAAGAATAAATGGTTTCAGGCTGTATATTTTTTGTTTGAGAAGATTTCAGTTTGGTTTGTGGAGATGATTTCAGATTTGAGACAATTGATTTCTGGTTTTAGTTTTTGTCTTTGAAGATGTGAGAATTAAATAAGAAAATGGAAGAGAGGGAAGATATAGGCTTATATAAATTCATTTAGATTTGTTTTTAAAATTAAAGAAAATAGAAATAGACTATGACACTTGTCTCTACCATTCTTATTATGTTAACACATGTTACTTAAGATGCTTAGAACTTAACACTTGTCCTAATTTATTTTTAAAAAGAGTTTTAAAAGTTTTTATATAAATTTCTTAAATAGATAAATACATATCTTTTTAAATAAATGCTTTTCTATATTATAAATAAATAAAACCTTTAAAAGAAATACAATAAAACTCATTTATATCCTAATAAAATTATATACAATGTATTTCATTCATTTTTAAGTGTAAAAATATCTTTTGTATTTATTTACTATTAAATAAACACTTTCTAAATTTATATACAAAATCTCTTTAAGGAAGACAAAAATAAAATAAAAGCCTTATTTTAAATAAAAGTCTTGTTCGTATATTCTTATACCCAAATATATTAAAACAATACTTATTAATTTTAGAAATGATAAATCTATTAAAAATCAAATTTATAAAATAACATAATTTAAACAATTATTCTTATTACAAATCAATCTATACCATAATTAAAACATCTTATTATTATATTATTTGGTTATTTATATTAATATTATCAATTTAAATAATTTAAATTTAGAGATTACCACATTTTAAATTCCTCGAAATCCCGGGATATCACATTCCTTCCCCCTTAAAAGAATTTCGTCCTCGAAATTTAAAGCAAAAGATAATCCAAAAGTTTTATTTTATTTTCAAAAATCCAAGCATACACATCAACCATATACTATCAAACAAACAACCATTCATCCAAACAAACAATTCATACAAACAACAATTCTAGCTATCCGAACATAGATCCGGATAAACTACCTAAAATTATCTCGAGTGTCCCAGATTCAGATACTGGGTTACTCGCTCTACTAAATCCAAACTGGAAATTCAATACCGAAGCCAAACACTTATCCTCACAAAAACTCAGAAAGATCCAATATACTCGGAGCTGGCTTTCTAGTCTTACCCAATCTTAATTGCTCCTTTCATCGAAGAAATAACAACGAATTCTCCAACTTTGAATTCCAAAATCTTCATCTCTAATCCACATAACTCTTTTGACGATTCTGGGTTGCCTTCATCCTTCCTGAGCAGCTCAACCATCGCTGATGCTTCTCGAAACAAACCGGACCACAAACAATCCAACAAACGGATCCTCTCAAGATCTACGGAAATCCAGAACTCAAACTCTACTCCTCAATCATCAGTAGATTCCAAATACTTCTCCTATCCAGAAGAGACAAAACAAATGCTCTCACCAATCTGACCTCAAATCTAGAAAAACTTCCTGTAGGAACCCTTTAATCCAAACACTGCAATTTCCGGTCTTCCATTCTAGAACAACTACTACCAAGCTTTCGCTGCTCAACTCTGATCTAGATGCCGTCGATGAATTCGAAAACAAACTAGATCAACACTTCCAAAGAATCTCTGGCAACTCTATAACTCCTACATCTACTAGAGATGCCTCAAACCCAAGCAAAAGATTTCCCCAAAGAATACTCAATTATCGCAAATCACTTTTGCGATTCTATCCAGTCTAATATCCAAAAATATTGTTCATTCTTAATCCTTCAGAACAGTCTATGCTTGACCAATCCATTTGAAAAATGAATCTACTCTGCAGCTTCTGAACTCCACTCTACGAAACTGCTAAGCCAAAAGATCTTCCAGCAGGAACACAAAACACTCGAGCTGCACCGCTAACACGGATGACAAAGACTCCTTATCCAAAGCTTCTAGAGAAACTCGGACCTCAAACCGAACACAAACATCATGCTGAACTCAGCCACATCACCGAAGCAGACACACTTCCTCAAACTTGCTCCAAAAGAAAACATCGTCGGAGATATCCATAGTCACTGCATCTCATCACACAGCTACAATTTGCTGAGGTATCAAGATACCATTACTTGCTTCTGTTCAACCAACAGATCCAAACTCTCAAAAATCCGCCCACACGAGCGCGATTCAAACTTATACTTCAATGATGGACTCCGAACCTTAACAGGTTTCCTTCAGAGATCAATGAAATTCTTACACCATATCAAAGTTCACTCGAGACGGTATTCAGTCTATAGTCTCGACAGATACTTCCAATCTCAAACATTCAAACTCCAACTATTTGTAGTCGTGTTACACACCACTACCTTATCTACCTTTATAACTTATTTGGAAAACCCGAACAGATAATCCAACAAATAGGTAGAATAGATATATATATATATATATAGTAAAAATTACAAATACGCTCTCTCAAGATAGACACCACTCTAGAGCCTAGGTATTCACTCAACCAATTGCTCTGATACCAAATGTGACGACCCGGCTTTCATCGACCAGAAAGTCGTATCGCTTATAAGAAAGAAAGGGATAGAAAGAGAAAAGAAGAGAAGAAAGAAAGGAACAACATCAGAATCTAAACAGCGGAACGAATAAATTATATTAATAACATAAACTATTACATAGTATCATATACAACAACTATCAGAGTTACACAACATATACAACACATACTAGACAGTTATAAACACCTGTCTAGTTTCTACAATATAAGATACAACACAGATAACAAATGACTCAGAGATCAACACAGCGGAACTACTACATCTCTACAAACGCTGAAGCCTCCTGCTCCATTGCTCCTCCAGATAACTCGTCAAAGCAAACCTGACTCCCTTGGCTACTCGTAAAAATTTGAGTACCCAAGAGTTTATATAAAACAGAAATAAACACTTGGGTCAGACATGGGTCTGGTGTGAGTAAACGGTTTAAATTGCTTAACTTCAAAACCTTTTGAAAACAAAGGTATCACGTAAGACTTCCCACACATAAACACGGAAAAGTTTTTACCTTACGATAACCAAAACATTTGATAGGAAATCCAGTTATATTATAATAGTGTCTAGGATTTTCAAGTAAGATACAGAAATAGCTGGAATGCTTACATCTCACGTTCCAACATAGTTGGGCACAACTAACACGTACGGCACTTATTGGAGTTTGGATTCCATACAATGGCAGGGCTACCGGGGTACCGCCCGTCACAGTACGTGGCCTAGATCACCGTACCGAGGAGTACGCCCGCTCCTCTGCAACACAAAGCCGGAACCATCCCTTACTGGATAATTCCGAATAAAATCACCCCACGGTTGTGTACTGCAACCGTACCACTAAGTCGAAAATAGAAAGGGACATCTAGACAGGGATGACCTTACTCTCAGTGGGCGCTACCCACGAAGCCTTGCTGCACCTCCCCTGTTTTAGCCATTCCCGGTTGATGAGGCTTGAGGTCACGATTACCTTTAATCAGAACACTTCACTTAGAATGCTCATCGTCCACCTGACGATGTGCTGAAAGCATTCAATCCATACAAGTTCGTTCCGGGTTCGAACGAAACCGAAGGCATTATCTCGTTACACTCGTTTTGGAATCACCCTCAGAGTTAACGACAATAACCCTTGCACTCTGAATCTTCATCTTCACTTGAGATTCACAACCTATCGTTAATTTGGATCGATGTGGTATTCGGGTCTCCAGACCTGGAAATCCGGTATACGGAAACCCGATCCCGGTCTCATCGAAATCCAAAACGTGTCTTTTAAGGCCAAGTTGTTTAAAGGTTTAAACAATTCAATTCAATTTAATACTTGAATTCACATAGCATTAACATAGATAAATATCACACATTTATCACAGATATATCATAGTATATCATCCAATAGATATCAACCAAATCAGACATTCTACTCAAACAATCATCTATAAGCAACCATTTATTAATCCATATTATAATCAATTTAATCATCTTAAATTAAATTAATTACTTAAGAATTAATTCCTATTCTTGCTTAATCAACATTAATTAATTACAATCCATTTAATTAATTAATCATTAAATATTAATCACTCTTGATTAATTATTTATTACATAAAGTAATTATCCTTAATTAATTTCACAAATTAATTATCCTTAATCATTTATAGTAATTAACCTTTAATTACTCTCCTTAATTATAATAATTAATGATCCTTAATTAATTACTTCCATTAATCAATCCTTAAATAATCATTAACAGTAATTAACTATTCTTAATTACTTTAATTTCTTTTATAAATCCTTTTTGATTAAATTCACCAATTACATATAGTAATTCATTTATTAATTACTTACACTAAGTAATTATACTTAACCAATCTTATTAAGTAACTACACTTAATCAATTACCAAGTGACTATCCTTAATTAATTAACAAATTAATTAACTTAAATAAATCACATTCCTTCCTAAATTATAACTGAGTAACTCATCCTTAATTACCCTTTAAACAAATTAATTAATCCTTGATTAATTATTCTTTAACTATTAATTAATAAACCTTAATTATTAATCAATATCTTTTAATACAAAGTAATCAATCCTTAATTACTTTTATAATTAATTAATTAAACTTAATTAACTAATTAATTACCTCTTAATTATTAATTAATAAACTTAATTATTAATTAACAACCTTAATTACAAATTAATTTAATCCATAATTACCAATTAATCAATCCTTAAATGATAATTAATTAATCCTTAATAACAGTTAATTAATCCTTAATTAACTTTAATTATAAATTAAAATTTTCTTAATTATTAATTAAGAAAACTTAATTATTACTTAATAAAACTTATTAAGCACTTCTTAATTACTTATTTAATTAACCCTTAATCATTTAATTAATCCTTATCAAAAATTAATTAAATAAATTCATTAACTTAAATTTCTTAATTAACTTAATTAATTTCAACTCTTTAAAAATCTTAATTAATCTTAAGATAAAAAAACATTATCATTAAAAATATTTGATCTTAGTAATTGACTTACTTAATTAAATGTCATTAATTAAGTTTTAAAATAAATAATTAATTACTTATCCTTAATTATTTATTAACAATCCTTAATTACAAGTGAATAAAACTCTTGAAAACTTATTGTTAATTTACTCATCCTTAACCCTTTACTAATTTAATTAACAAATCATTCTTTATTTATTTCCTTTATTATCAAACTTAAATTAAGTTTGAGATAAACATTTTTTTTTCTTTTATTACCTAATTACATTTCAAATTTAAGTTAGAAAATAACTTTAAGGATTCAAATTAAAACATCTAAGTTTACAAATCATACAACATCTTTTATTCAAAATATTCATTACAAAGAAATGAATTTCAAGAAATGATTTAACTTGATTAAAGTTTAAAACTTACTTTCAATTAAATTTTAAAAATTGGTTTAAAACATTTACTTTGGTTTAACCCATGTGTATTTGAATCTAAGCCAATACATCTACATCTTTATTTAAAACAGAGATTAAATTTTAGATTTTAAAACTGTTTTGAATTTAAAGAAAATTTAAACTGCTAATCTGTTTTTACTCAGCCCACAAACGACACGAAGAAAACCCGAGCCAAAGCTCTTCTTTCCCGAGTTCCTCTCGAGTAAATTTTAAACTGTTGTTAAAAATTTGAAACTGTTAAAAACTTAACAATTACTCAACCACTCGCGTACATCCCTACCATATACCCGAGCCAAAAAGCTTCTTCCTCGATACCTACTTCGAGTTACCCACAACCCCAACCTTCCAGGCATCAAAACATCGCCTATCACCAAAACGTGCATGTGCACGTGCACAGCCAAACGCTCCACCTCTGACCATCGCCAGTATCTCCCACACACCCACGATCGTTAGCATCATTGATCCAAACATCACAATTTCAAAGATATACTCGAAATCGAAAAACGAGCCTACCAGTACAGACTAAGACAGAGATCTCCGACCTAACTCGCCTCGTCCAGGCGACGCCGATCACCAGCAACCACGAAACTTCGTCCACACCTTCGCCTTGATCTCCAGCTCCAGTTCGCCTTCGTCCTGATCAACTCGATGCACTAGAGAAGAAGTAGTAATCCCACTTTTCGACTCCGACTGAAACTGACATAAAACCCTATTCTGACATCGTCCAACCTCCACGATGAACCAGGAAATTTCTGGTCATTTTTCCCATGATCTTCATCCCTCAACCTACCTCCGACATCAATCACGATCCTTAAATCATCGCCATTCATCGGAATTTGAAGAAAATACCAAAACTAATCAACTGGAGATAACTCGCCATCCATTAACTTAAAAATCATAATTTCCTTTTCTAAATTCATTACTTGCAAGTACTAATCAGATTTTAAAATCAAAGTTTTAAATTAACAAGTTCGAATTTTACCCATTCTTTGATTTTCCACTGTAAACTTTAAATTTCGAGTTAAATACTTATCATATATTCTTGAATCTATTTTTAAATTCTAAAGTATATAGTTAGAAACCTTTTTTATTAACACAACCTAGACTGAAATCAAATGGATGCCAAGATATGGATTTTTCTAATAAAATATGAAGCCTGTATTTAGATAAAACAGGGATATCTATATAAACAGTCATGTACATCTTTATATCTACATACTTATAAACATGCAAACCAAAATTTTACTAAATCATTTCAGTACATCTCAGATCATACTACTGGAATCAAGATATATAGTTCAAGGTCTTATAAAAGAAGAGATTACTCAAATAGAAGATAACAGAGCAATTAACAATGAACCCAGACATACATACTTCAATCCTCACATACATACAGTATACACACATATAAATGAACATGCAAATATACTTCATTCAGAAATCATTCGAAAGCAATTTAAATTCATTTTAACTTTTGAAAAAGATGTTTACTCACCTTTTACAGAGGCAGAGAAGTTTTGAAAGAAAACTGGAATGTTGTGGTCTTTTGAAAACTGGAAACTTTGAAATTGAACTGCTTGCTTTTAAAAACTTGAAAATCATGGCCTCTGGTTGTAAGCTTTGAAAACTTTGCTTTTTGATTTCTTTAAAACTGAAAACTTGTTTTGAAACTGAAACTTGCTTGATTTATTTGCATGCATCCTTGGAATGGTGACAGACTTGATTTTGAAACAAGCAAATGGTTACAGGTCTTTTGAACTTGAGAATTAAGCCCTTGAAAATGATTCCAGGTTTGAGTCAATTGATCTACAGATTTTGTTTACAGGACTTGATCCTTACTTTTTGGTTTTACAGGCATAATTTTGATTAGAGGAAGGTTCTGGTTTGAAGAAGAATAAATGGTTTCAGGCTGTATATTTTTTTGTTTGAGAAGATTTCAGTTTGGTTTGTGGAGATGATTTCAGATTTGAGACAATTGATTTCTGGTTTTAGTTTTTGTCTTTGAAGATGTGAGAATTAAATAAGAAAATGGAAGAGAGGGAAGATATAGGCTTATATAAATTCATTTAGATTTGTTTTTAAAATTAAAGAAAATAGAAATAGACTATGACACTTGTCTCTACCATTCTTATTATGTTAACACATGTTACTTAAGATGCTTAGAACTTAACACTTGTCCTAATTTATTTTTAAAAAGAGTTTTAAAAGTTTTTATATAAATTTCTTAAATAGATAAATACATATCTTTTTAAATAAATGCTTTTCTATATTATAAATAAATAAAACCTTTAAAAGAAATACAATAAAACTCATTTATATCCTAATAAAATTATATACAATGTATTTCATTCATTTTTAAGTGTAAAAATATCTTTTGTATTTATTTACTATTAAATAAACACTTTCTAAATTTATATACAAAATCTCTTTAAGGAAGACAAAAATAAAATAAAAGCCTTATTTTAAATAAAAGTCTTGTTCGTATATTCTTATACCCAAATATATTAAAACAATACTTATTAATTTTAGAAATGATAAATCTATTAAAAATCAAATTTATAAAATAACATAATTTAAACAATTATTCTTATTACAAATCAATCTATACCATAATTAAAACATCTTATTATTATATTATTTGGTTATTTATATTAATATTATCAATTTAAATAATTTAAATTTAGAGATTACCACATTTTAAATTCCTCGAAATCCCGGGATATCACAACATGTATCCTCTACCTCGAATAGATGACTTGTTTGATCAATTACATAGTGCTCAGGTATTCTCAAAAATGGATCTTGCTACAGGAATCCATCAGTTGAGAATCGCAGAAGAATGCATCCATCTAACTGCATTCAAAGGTCCAAACACTTTCTTCGAGTGGTTGGTTATGCCTTTTGGGCTAACCAATGCACCTGCTTATTTCGTGGACCTTATGAATAGGGTATTTAGAGATATATTCAATAAATTCGTGTTAGTCTTTATCGATGATATCCTTATCTATTCTAAGATAGAAGAAGAACACGAGAGACATCTAGAACTTGTGTTAGAGATATTGAGAAATAATGTGCTTAAAGCCAAACTCTCAAAATTCCATTTCTGGGAAAAGGAGGTAAGATTCCTTGGACATATAGTGTCAAGGGATGGGATTTCAGTAGACCTTATAAAGGTTGCGGCTGTTCTAAATTGGAAGCAACCACAAACTCCTAAAGAAGTTTCTAGCTTCTTAGGTTTGGCAGGATATTACAGAAGATCCATTCAGGACTTCTCAAAGATTCCCTATCACTTAACACAGTTGACCATGAAGGATGCTAAATTTATCTGGACTCTTAAATGTGAAGAAGCATTCCAGGAACTCGAAAAGAGTAACAACCGCTCCAGTCCTAGCAATTATAAATGGAAATAATGGATTAATTGTTTACACTAATGCCTGTGGAGAAGGAGTTAGTGTAGTTCTGATGTAGGAAGGGAATGATTGCTTATGCGGGTAGACAACTGAAGGTTCATGAGAAGAATTATGCAACACACGACTTATAATTATTAGCCGTAGTGTTCACATTAAAAATATGGAGGCACTATTTACTGGGTAAGAAGTTTTCATAGTTTGTTTCAATTAAAACTTTGAATTGACCTTAGTTAATAAAATTCCTCTTTTAACTAGGTGAAAAGTTTGAGCTCTTTACGGATCGTAAATCTTTAAAGTATCTTTTCACTCAGAAGGATTTAAACATAAGGCAGCAACATTAGTTGGAATTTCTTGCATAATGGGTTAATAAATGAAGTTTTAAAATGGAAATAATTTAATCAGAAAGTTTAATAAACTTGGTTTTATTAAACAATGTCTTTGGATTTTAACACTTAGGAGGTTAAATATTATTTGATGTTATTGGACCGTTACCTTAGAAGTGTCCAAGAAAAAGTAGACTCTAGAACTGAGTTTGGATACCAGGATCCTACTTTTCTTAGCTTATTACCAGACCAAATGTATAAAGAGGTTGAATTGGTCGACTTAGTTTTCAAAAGACCCAAAATTTATTTTGTTCCTACATCTGATTAGTTAAAAGTGAAGAGAATTGAAAATCAAATGTTTGCATATATATATACTCTTAGGATAGAGGAGGGTATTACCCAAGTTGATAAATTTAGATGATTTTATGAAAGGCTTCATAAATAAGTTGTGTCATTTTAAAACGTTGGACCTAAATTAGGATTTGGTGAAATGTTTCCATAAATATTTTTGGAGGGTTAAAAGTAATTTGGATAAATAAGAACCTTTAGATGAGTACATAGGTTGTACGTAGATTATTTCTTATTTTCATATAGTTCTCGATCCAAGATTCGAGTACATGACTTGCGGTGATTTACACCATTCCGGATAAGGATCTATCACTCGATTTTTAATGGTGAACTCTTGATGAGGGTTCTTGATAGGAAACTAAATTTTTCTATCATAGTTTATAGCTATGTTAGGAGAACATAGGTTCCTAATCAAAGAGCCTGACAGGAGTCCGCACTAGAGAATTGGGTGGGCGATACTAATTCGGCTGTGAAGTTATGTATTTGAGTAGGGATCAAATCTGATTTTTGTAGATGGATGTTCTATGAATATCATGTAGACTTAAGAATAGTATGAGTCATTCATGTGGTGAAATTTCGGGGATGAAATTCTTTTAAAGGAGGAGAATGTAACGACCTGAAATTTTACTACTTTGGTCTGTGAATATTTAATTAATGGTTTTAATAATTAAAATACCCCTTTCTAATTTATAACCAATAATGGTGAAATTATTTTCAAGATTTGTTTACAAGAATAATTAGTTAATTTTTTTTTAGAAAATGTGGCCGGAAAGCTTTTTCCAAAAATTCAATTTTTCACTATTTAAAAGTTATTAAAAAGGTTGTAAATTCCTTATTATACTTAAATAGACATTTATATAATTGATAAGGATTTAGTTAGGTGTGAAAAAGGTGGATATATAAGTGTACTTAAAGAAAAGAAGTGATGTGACCCTTTTCATAAAATTGAAAAGGAAAAAGAAAATAAGAAAAATTAAATGTCTTATCATATGACACATAAGTACACTTAAGGTTATTATACATTGGATAAAAAGGGAGAGACCCTTGGTTTAGGCATGTATGATAAGGGAGAGAGCGTGATGATGATGTGGCATTAAATTAGTGGAGGGTGAGTATTTAGGGCTATTTTGGTAATTTAATAAATCTATTTTATATAAAACTAACTCCTTTTCTCTCTCTCCTTCTTTATTTCATTTTATTTCTTTTTAAAAGTTATCTTCTTCTCCCTTAAGCTTTCCATTCTCTTTAATGGCTTCCAAAAAATATTTTCAAAATTTAAAAATCATCGTTTTTCTCCCTTTTAACACTTTAAAACAGTTAAAAGTCACTCCTTTCTTCTTCTTACACCTCCCTCCTTAAAAATCAAGCCTATATCCACCTCCATCACCCTTAGCTGTGCCTTATTTACACTAGGCCGAGCCCATAGCATCATGGCCGAGCCCAAGGCACCAAAGTCGAGCCCACTTTGTTTTGTTTAGTCTAAAAATCAAATTTTGCTAAAGGGTTTCCAATGATCTAGGCTCTTTCAAGTTTTTTTAAGAGATTTAAATAAGTTTGGTGAGTAAAAACTCACATCCTCTTGTAAAAATTACATCTTTATGTTATGTTAGCATTAATATGTGACATTGCTTGGTTATTGGTTACTTACAAGCTTGTATGTGATTTTATATGAGCTTGTGCTTGGAAATTGCCTTAAACTTGATAAATAAGTCTAAATGTGTTATGGATGTAATAAAGTTAGGATTTTTAAGTTATTTATGGTTATTGTTGTGTTGTATATTCTATGAACAAGTGTAGGTAATAGTATGCTAAGAAAAGTTAGCACTTTTGTATGGTTTAGCGATAAAGAATCCTTGTGTGAAAATTATGGTTTTGGTTTTAAAAATCAAAACCTTTTCAAAGCTCCAAACTTGTTTTACTTTTAAAAGCTCTTCATTTATGTTTTGGAAAAGTTAATAAGCTTTCAATGTTAAGTTTTCAAGAAGGAAGCTAAGAAAAATATTTCTAGCTATGGTATTCATAGCAATAGTCGCTATGGATGAAGTTTCGCTAAAAAGTTCACTTTTTGCAAATTAAGTTTCTATACTTAATAACATTTTTGAAAATGTTTAGAAACTTAAAAATGATGATTAAGAAGGATTTATTAATTAATTAAGTTTGGTAATTAATAGTTAATTAAGTATTAAAAAAGATTTATTAATTATAATAAAGTGGAGATTAATTACTAATTGATTATCTTTTAAAGTGAGATTTATTTTAATTAATTGTTGATTAAGTAAGATTAATTTTTAATAATTATAATGAAGTATATGATTTATTTTTAATTAATTATTAATTAAGAATATGGTTAACTATTAATAATTAATTATTAAGTAAGTGTTAATTAATTATTCTAATTATAAATTAATTAAGGGTTTAATTTATAAACAAACTATTTATTAAAGGTTAATTATTTCTTAATTAATAATTAAGTTAAGTTAAGACTTAATTAAGATTTAATTATGATTTATAAAAGGATTTAACTTAATTAATTATTTAAAAAGAGGTTTAAATTTTTAATTACTTTGTTTTCCAAGGATCAATTTGTTTAAAGGCAACTTTCTTCTATAATGAATAGCTTTGAATACAAGGGATTCTATTGTCGATACCATTAAGTAACCATACAAATGCGAATAGGTTATACTAAACTTTGACATCCGTTAGCAGAATAAATCCCCGTTCTGCTATACCTTAATTAATTAGATTATTGGACATCTCTTAGTAGCATAAATCCCCGTTTTACTAAACTAAACTTAATAGATTGATTGGACATCCATTTAGTAGGAAAAACCACTCTCTTGCTCTTAGGTTATTTTGGACACGTATCTGCCAGTTAGTTTATATTGACATATCATTCCTTGATTTTGGATTATGGATTTTATTTATTTGTTGCTTATGTAATGTTTGTGTTATGACTTGAAAATCAAATCAAAAGTAAAACGTAACTTGATTTAGGTACCATTGTGATCACTAAGTGTAACGACCCTAAATTTTTGACATTTGAAATGTGAATATTTAATTGAGTTTAAATATTCGAATGATAGTTTAATTTGAAATTCGAGATATCAGAATGAATTTGGCAATTTAAATTATTGAATTTAATTTATTGAAGTTGGGTAAAATTTTGAATCTTCAGTTTTAAGCCTGTTAAAAATATTTTAAAGGCTTAGAAAATTCATATTGATTATACTGAAGATAATAAAAGTTCTATAATTGAATTTGAAACTGTTTTGTTCAGTTTTGAATTTATATCGTTTAAATCGATATTTAAAAAATAGCCTTCCGGGGCACAGTCTCGGAATTTATCGAAACCAGTACCATTGGATCCGTAATATTGTATTATTATCGGATTTCAATTTTCGTGGTGTTTGAAGTTGTCGTGTGATCGTACGGTAGAAAAACCATTGTAGCTTATATCGCAAATTTAAAGTTAAGTATATATATATATCATTATATTCCGGTCAACTATTTTTACTCCTTCTCCAATACGCCATCAGCTGCCTTTTTATCACATCGGAACTTTCTCGTATCCCTGTAGCAGGTTGAAAATATATATCTTGTGATGAAGTGTGGAAAATATATATCTTGTGAAGATATTTTGAAAATAAATAATTTGGGAAAATTATTTAAATCTGATGATTGTTGTGAATGTTGTTTGATAGTTAAATAACCGACTATCAACATTTGCCTTTGAAATGGCACTTGAATTTGTTTTTAAAACAAGCGCTCATTATTCGGTTTAGCCGGGAGAGGACTTTGTGTCATATAACCCATTCCGAATAATGATACGACGTTATGAATTGCAATTGAAGACCGGTGTTAAAAACCGGGTGTTTGCGAGAACGATAGGATAACCTATCGATTGTCTCTGCACTGAGTTGCTCCAGTATAGAGATTCCCTATGTGATGGGAAGTCCGATTGGGATTGTGAATACCCGAATTGCAAGGGCTTCTTTGGAAGTGCCTTCGGTTCTGTTCGAACCCGGAACAGACTTGTATGGTTGTATGTCTGACACTACACTTTGAGATATAAAGCTGATTTCTTACAAATACATTTCTGTTTGGTGGCGGAGAATTTATTCTCTTAGCTTAACACCCTTCTCTGAGACGTACGAGCTCAGAGGTTATGTAGTTGAAGGTTATCAGTGATATACTCCCAATTTGGTAGTGTGGCATGCTAAGTGTTGCTGTGTGTTGCTGATCATTTGTTGATCATTTGTGATCAAAGCATGGCTTTCGTGTAAAGCCTAGCTTTGTGGATGAGACCTCATCAGACCTCACACCCCGAAAGTGGTCGAAACAGGAAAATGCGGCAAGGTTATGAGGGTCGCGCCCTTTAGGGTATGTCATTTCCTTCTGGAAAAAGGTGGTATCATGGTATGGAGCCCAGATGCTATACCTGTGTGGTGGCATCAATCTTATTTACTGTGTGATTGTTGCTTTGTGATCGAGGCGCCTCGGATAAAGGTCGCAAACGACCGGGGGGTGGCATACTCGAGTAGTAGTTACCTAGTTATAGAGGTAACCCGACCTTGTGTTGGCAGAGATCCGGGTAGGTTCTCGGGACGTCCCTCCCGAGGCGTACCCATGTGGCAGTAGGAAGTTCCTTAGCCTGACCATTTGTTGGAAATCCAATCAAACAATACGAACCCTGTATGGTTTTAGTTGTAGAACCTGCCATTTACTTATGGTGGTTACCACTGTTTAGATGGTAGCTATAGTAGGCATAGTTCGGAATGTCTATGCTGGCTAAGATTAATATTATACTTTCGAAATGTTTTCCACACTAGACATTAATAATAATATCAACCGATCTTTCGTAGTAAGCATCTTTGACTATCATAAGGAGAAATCTCCTCCAATTCTACGTTTGCATTGTGTGTGTGGCGGGAGGCCTTATGGTAGTTTCATTTTCCAAAAGCATTGTGGAATTTCTTTTATTTTCTTTGTGAAAATAACTGTTTTTAAGATCTCACGCCAGTCCCATGACTGACCTGGAGTTTATTGTTCCCTTTCTAAACTCTGGGTGCCCATAATTTTCCACACGGGCACCCTAGAGTCAGGTTATCAGGTCATTCTGGAATTCAGAAGTTGCTGTGGAGATCTGGAGGCAAGCTGGATGGCGAGACGTATCACTTATACTAGTATTATTCTGCTGTGTATTATGTTATGTGGACAAGTTTATATAACTGTCCAATGATGTGTGTTGTTGTAAACTCTGATGATGTATGTATAAACCGATATAGTTATTTGTGATAAAGATTATTCATTCATCTATTATATATTATTCCGCTGCGAATGTGAGATTCTGATATTGTTTATGTTTCTTTTTCTTCTGTCTTCTTCTACCTCTTCTTTTTAACCATAATGATTCGGTTTTCCGGCATTCGATTGCGCGGCATTTGATACAGTGGACGTATTAATGTCGACTTTCGAGCGTCGAAAGATCGTAGTTGTTACAATGTGGTATCAGAGCAATTGGTTAAGCGACAACCCTGGCTCTGTTGGGTGTTACTCATTAGAGATAGAGTCAGAAGTACTCTAGAATGAGTGTGAGTGTAATAATAGACATGAGCGCGTATTTGTTAGTGAATACAAAAATTTGTTTTATATTGTGTTGACTTATCGGTTGATTGTTTATAGATTCTGGTCGGTTCAATTTGGCCAACTGTAATCGATAGGGGTTTCTAAACTCTTAAACAAGATAAACTGACACAGTATTGTTTTAAATAGGGTAAATGAAATAATTTTGCCCAAAACTATTTTTGTATAGAAAAGAGATGATTTTCTATGAATTATTATAGTATATGGATGCTTGGTTGTTAGGAAGAGATAATATTGAATTATTATCATTATTTGAATAAGAAATAATGGTGTAACCAAAAATTTGGAGATAAATTCATTTGATAGATGAAATTTATAAATATGAATTGAAAGTATAAGGAAATGAATTCATATACGAATGGGATTTGTAAATGTAAATTGTAAATGAGATTTATAATTTGAAATAGAATTCCAGAGAAGTATTTGAAAATAAAATTTATTAATGGAATGAAATTGGTAATGTGAATTTATAAATGAGTTTATAAATTGAAATGAGATGCCAGAGTAATTTTTGTAATACGGATTAAAGGATTTGGGTTGAAAATTCAAAAGATTGAATTCCTTTAATTTGAAAATGTTTCCAAAAGTCTGGAAAATAATTATTTGAGAAGTATTTTTGAGTTGGATATGAAATCTAGTGGGGTTTGAAATTTAAAAATATTTGGGAAATATTTTGAAAGGATATAGTTGATTCCAAAGAATAATTTTGAAATGTTGTTTAAAAGACTCTGGAATTTCTTTAAAATGTTATGGAATGTAAATAAGTTTGATAACTTATAAAAATATTTGAAATTTGATTGGAATAAGATTCAAATTGAAAAGGAATGAATTTGTGAATGAACAAATGAGGTTACATTTGTAAATAAATGAATTGGAAATTGAATAATGTAATGAGATTTGATTTGAATCAAGTTGAAGAAAAATCCAAACTTGGAAAAATAAAATAAATTGAAATTTCCTTGATAAAGATAAAATAAATTCGGGATGAATTGAATATGGAAATTTGAAATTTAAAAGGAATAAGTGAATATACTAATTGAATTAAATTAGTAGATGGAATGGATTTGATTAAATGAAAAATCAAATCAAAGATTTAAATTAGAAATTGTTTATAAGGAAAACGAACTTGAGTTTTGAGTTGAAATAACTTAAGCAATATTGGATAAAATCTCGACATAAGAAAAGAAATTGTGAAATGGTTGTTGTCGAGTTTTGTGAAATGGTTTTCAATGAAATTTGTTTGATTAACGGAATGCAAATTGAATTGAAAGGAATCAATTGGAAATGAAATGGAATTAAAATAAATTGAGTTGGTATCAATTTAAATTAGTTATAAACTAGAATGGATATTCTATTAAGTGAATATCGTTGAATTTGTGTATAAATGGTTGTCGTTGACGCAAACGAGATTGTATAAAAATATGTGAATTAGATGAAAGCGATTAAATTTGTATTGAAACCATAGAAATTGCTTATGGGAAGTGTTTTGGATGCATTGCTTATGAAAACTATGTGTTTACTATTAAATAAGTGAAATATTAATAGATTTCCTATATATGTCACTTACATATTTAAATTGAGTAAGTACAGGTTTTTGGAGGGCCGTTTGGCTGCATTTTGGTTGCGCTAAAATGCTAATAAATAAGCCGCTTTGCTTAAAATGCTAATAAAGGTACGCCTACGCAATACAAACTAGGAAATATGAACTATTTTTGTTTTTCCGACCGAGTGGGTCGATGTATATATATTTATATCTCTTGTCAAATTGCAAAAGCTCCTCCGTACAAGGGAGACTCCGCCAAAATTTTCTGAAAATTTTGGGAGTTAGAAAAAATTTTGGAAAATTTTGTTAACGGAAAATTGATTTTCAAATTGTAATGGAAACGTAGGAATTGAACTAGAAAGGGAAAATTATTGTTTTGGTCGAAGTTAAAAGTTTTGGAAAAAGTGAATATCGAGTTTCACTAAGTGAAATTTTAGGTTTTGAAGATAAAATGAATTCAAATAGAATTGAAATTGTAAATTGAATTCAAATGAAATTGAAAATGCAAAGTTGAATGGAAATGAATATATAACTTTGTTAGTAAAGTGAAAATAAATATAAGAAGTATGTGAATACTTATATTGAACTTAAGAAATGGTGGAATTCTTAAGTAAATTTGGTATTGGAAGTATACTAAGTTAATAATTGGATGAAAATCAAATTGGAATGCTATGATTAAATATTATTGCAGAGTAGTATACAGGTAATTTAAAAACAAGAGAAATTGGGATTTTGATTTCGAAGATAAATTTGAATTTGTTCGACAATAAGGTATGTATTTAAAATTTCTGTATGAAATTTGATGGGATTCTGATTTTTCCACTTGGCATTTTGTTTTCTATTGGGATTTGAGAATCCGAAGGGACATTTTGTAGTCGTACCGAGTTAGCCGTGCAAAGGAGACGCTGGCGAAATTTTTCGAAAAATTTAGAGAGTTAGAAAATTTTTGAGAAATTTTGGATAATTTAAAATTTGAACTGTGAAGTAAATAAAGTTGTTTGGAAACTGTGGTTAAGATTTGGATAGTTAGTTGAAATGATGATCTTTAATAAAAAGATTTGGGTTGATAAGTTGATAAAACTGGTTGTGTTTGGGAAAATGATAAACGGGTTGAGGATCATTCTTCTTAACTTGTAATTTTGGGACGAAATTATTTTAAGAGGGGAAGAATGTAACGACCCTGAATTTTTGACATTTGAAATGTGAATATTTAATTGAGTTTAAATATTCGAATGATAGTTTAATTTGAAATTCGAGATATCAGAATGAATTTGGCAATTTAAATTATTGAATTTAATTTATTGAAGTTGGGTAAAATTTTGAATCTTCAGTTTTAAGCCTATTAAAAATATTTTAAAGGCTTAGAAAATTCAGATTGATTATACTGAAGATAATAAAAGTTCCAGAATTGAATTTGAAACTGTTTTGTTCAGTTTTGAATTTATATCGTTTAAATCGATATTTAAAAAGTAGCCTTCCGGGGCACAGTCTCAGAATTTAACGAAACTAGTACCATTGGATCCGAAATATTGTATTATTATCGGATTTCAATTTTTGGTGTTTGAAGTTGTCGTGTGATCGTACGGTAGAAAAACGTGTTGTAGCTTATATCGCAAATTTAAAGTTAAGTATATATATCTTTATATTCCGATCAACTATTTTTACTCCTTCTCTAATACGCCATCAGCTGCCTTTTTATCACATCAGAACTTTCTCGTATCCCTGTAGCAGATTGATTTGGGCACACAACATCTTATCTTGTCTCTTTTCTTCTGGAAACCTCATTCCCTTTCTCTCGTTCAAACGAAAAGAAAAAAAATCAAAAATGGCCGAAGCCTGAGGAATCAAAAATCAACGTTCGGTAAAAAAAGTAGCCTCCTCAAATGGAATCAATATTCCCTCCGCCTTCATTTTCAGTCAGTACGAAATCGAACAAGTTCGTTCCTATTAAATCGCACCCTTCTCCTCTCTTAATTTATTCGAATCTAAATCGATTCGAACTCAAGTGTCGTGGATTTGTTCTGACTTTGGCTCGAGTGTGGCAAGAAGAGACGTGGGCGAGCATCGGCGAGTGAGGTGAAGCAAGGAAGCGCGAGCATGAGTGGTCAATTCTGGAAGGCAGGCTCGAGCGCATGGGTTCGAGGCGGTGGCGCTCGCGCGCGCTTGGGGAGAGGTTCGTCGTTCGATTTGGAATAGCGGCGGCACGAGGTGTTCACAAAGTTGGGTCGTAACTCTCGAGCATGCGCGAGGCTGGGATGACGAGCCGCGTGGATGTTGGCCGTGGTTCTCAGATTTGCAGTGAGGTATTCGCTGTTTTTTAATAAAAAATATATATTTACACAGTGATAATTAGAATATAGATATGTACATTTTAAAATTACTAATTATGTTGTTTAATGGAAAGGAAAATGTAAAAACAGGAAATATATAAATGTATAAATTTATATATCCACATGCATGTTCTAATTTAAAATAGAAAATATATTTATATATGTGATTTTGGGAAAACATAGGGATTAAATGTTGAAGAATTTATAGAAATTAGACTTTATTATAGTTTATTTTTATAAATGTATATATATGGTTTCAAAAGAAAATATACACATGCATGTTTGAAATTTATATAGAAATGAGATTTTAGTTTAACAGTAAGGTATAAAATCAATTTGTTTTTAATTTAGTAAATATACATTTTTAATTTATTAGTTGGTTTAAATTAACCTATTTAATTTTTCTAAGATACTAAAAGATTTTGAAAGAAGAATTATTAGTTAAAAAAATAATAATAATAAAGTTAATAAATGGTAATCGATTGTTCAATTGATTCGAATATTAATCAACTGTATAAAATTGTTTATACAAGGTCAATATCTGAAAGAAAACAAGAGGAAATGGAAATGGATTGCAAGTAAAAAGCAAAAGGTGAGATCTTCTCACTCAAATTAAAAAATTAGAATTGTAGTTATTGATTGTCTGTTTGGATGTGGTAGTATATATATAGTAGTATATATATATATATATTGGAGTTGTTGATTTCCCGCATTATATAGCGGATGAGACCCTATGCGCCGCATAATAGCGGATGATATTTTGTAAATCCCATATACCGCGATATTCCACCTCAAAGTGGAATGGGTATTTAATAGTTGTGCTAACATCTGTGGATGCAGGAAAACAGGTTGGAGGGATCCAACTGAATTCCTCAAATTGTATGAATATGTTTCATATGTTGTATGAATTTGTTTCATATGTTGTGTGATGATTTATTTAAAATCTATTAATGATTATATCGATGATTGAATTTGTTAAAGGCTATAATTTAGCCGAATGTATTTTTGGTATCGTTGGATACCAGAAATAAATAAAATTGGATTTTTGAAATTTAAGTTGGAAATTTTAAGTAAATTTCTTTTGAAAGAATTGGGTGAATTTAAAAGAAGGAATTTAAAAGCACAAAGTTGATTTTTGAAATTTTATCGAATTATTTCCAAAATATGGGAAAGGATATTAATAAGTGGATTTCGAGTAATATTGTTTATAAGTTGAAGAATTTATTTAAAATTTGGATTTTTAAATAGATTGGAAGAGATAAAAGAATTTGTTTTCTTAAAAAGGAATTTATTTTAAAAGGGAAATAAATCTGGAAATCCATTTGGAAATTTATTTGGTGTTTTGAAATGAATTTGGAAAAATCAATTTGGGATTGGAAATAAATTTGGAAATCAATTTGAAAGTTGATTTGGAGTTGAAAGTGAATATTTGAGAAATCGATTTGAAAATCGTATAAAAGTGAATATTTGGAATTTAATTTCACAATGGAATTTATAAAGGAAAAGGGAAAGAAATAATATCGGGGATTTTATTCCGCGAGTGAAAAGTGATTTGAAATTTTTTTCCAAAGTGATGAAGTGTGGAAAATATATATCTTGTGAAGATATTTTGAAAATAAATAATTTAGGAAAATTATTTAAATCTGATGATTGTTGTGAATGTTGTTTGATAGTTAAATAATCGACTATCAACATTTGCCTTTGAAATGGCACTTGAATTTGTTTTTAAAACAAGCGCTCATTATTCGGTTTAGCCGGGAGAGGACTTTGTGTCATATAACCCATTCCGAATAATGATACGACGTTATGAATTGCAATTGAAGACCGGTGTTGAAGACCGGGTGTTTGCGAGAACGATAGGATAACCTATCGATTGTCTCTGCACTGAGTTGCTCCAATATAGAGATTCCCTATGTGATGGGAAGTCCGATCGGGATTGTGAATACCCGGATTGCAAGGGCTTCTTTGGAAGTGCCTTCGGTTCTGTTCGAACCCGGAACAGACTTGTATGGTTGTATGTCTGACACTACACTTTGAGATATAAAGCTGATTTCTTTCAAATACATTTCTGTTTGGTGACGGAGAATTTATTCTCTTAGCTTAACACCCTTCTCTGAGACGTACGAGCTCAGAGGTTATGTAGTTGAAGGTTATCAGTGATATACTCCCAATTTGGTAGTGTGGCATGCTAAGTGTTATTGTGTGTTGCTGATCATTTGTTGATCATTTGTGATCAAAGCATGGCTTTCGTGTAAAGCGTAGCTTTGTGGACGAGACCTCATCGGACCTCACACCCCGAAAATGGTCGAAACAGGAAAATGCGGCAAGGTTATGAGGGTCGCGCCCTTTAGGGTATGTCATTTCCTTCTGGAAAAAGGTGGTATCATGGTATGGATCCCAGATGCTATACCTGTGTGGTGGCACCAATCTTATTTACTGTGTGATTGTTGCTTTGTGATCGAGGCGCCTCGGATAAAGGTCGCAAACGACCGGGGGGTGGCATACTCGAGTAGTAGTTACCTAGTTACAGAGGTAACCCAGCCTTGTGTTGGCAGAGATTCGGGTAGGTTCTCGGGACGTCCCTCCAGAGGCGTACCCATGTGGCAGTAGGAAGTTCCTTAGCCTGACCATTTGTTGGAAATCCAATCAAACAATACGAACCCTGTACGGTTTTAGTTTTAGAACCTGCCATTTACTTATGGTGGTCACCACTGTTTAGATGGTAGTTATAGTAGGCATAGTTCGGAATGTCTATGCTGGCTAATATTAATATTATACTTTCGAAATGTTTTCCACACTAGACATTAATAATAATATCAACTGATCTTTCGTAGTAAGCATCTTTGACTATCATAAGGAGAAATCTCCTCCAATTCTACGTTTGCATTGTGTGTGTGGCGGGAGGCCTTATGGTAGTTTCATTTTCCAAAAGCATTGCGGAATTTCTTTTATTTTCTTTGTGAAAATAACTGTTTTTAAGATCTCACACCAGTCCCATGACTGACCTGGAGTTTATTGTTCCCTTTCTAAACTCTGGGTGCCCATAATTTTCCACACGGGCAGCCTAGAGTCAGGTTATCAGGTCATTCTGGAATTCAGAAGTTGCTGTGGAGATCTGGAGGCGAGCTGGATGGCGAGACGTATCACTTATACTAGTATTATTCTTCTGTGTATTATGTTATGTGGACAAGTTTATATAACTGTCCAGTGATGTGTGTTGTTGTAAACTATGATGATGTATGTGTAAACTGATATAGTTCTTTGTGATAAAGATTATTCATTCATCTATTATATATTGTTCCGCTGCGAATGTGAGATTCTGATATTGTTTCTGTTTCTTTTTCTTCTGTCTTCTTCTACCTCTTCTTTTTAACCCTAATGATTCGGTTTTCCTGCATTCGACTGCACGGCATTTGATACAGTGGACGTATTAATGTCGACTTTCGAGCGTCGAAAGATCGTAGTTGTTACACTAAGCCTCCTTTCAAATTTGTAAAAGTTATGTTTTTTAAATTGACTTTAATTTTATATCAATTTGAGGTTAAGAGTTTTATAAATGATTTTGGAGACCTATAGAAGAAGTTTTATAAATGATTTTGAGATTTATAGAAGAAGTTTATAAATGACTTTTGGATACTTGTTAAATAGATTTATAAATGATTATTGTATATTTATAAAAGAGTTTTATAAATGGATTTAGAATTTAAGCGAAAGGAAATTTCATAAATGGAATTGATTTATAAAAAGGATTTATTGAAGAAATAAAATAAAAAGGAATTTGAGGTTTGGATTTTCCTTAACTGACCTTCTTAATTATGGTGGTGTGGAAGTTTATTTCCATGCGTAACGTCAAAAGAATTGTGTTTGGGTTGTTCTTATCTCTAATTTAAATAACGTTCGTTTGATTCTTTGAATGTGATTTTGAAATAAGAAAGCATTCACAAATGTTTTGTGAATATGCTTATGTGGGTGAGATAGATATATAAATGTTTTGATAAACGTTTTGAAAGAGATTTAAATAAATGAAAACTTATTTTGAGGCTTAGTGGTTGCTATGGGAAAATTAAATCTTTGAATTGTTGTTGTTTGATTATTTGATAGTTAAATAACCAACTATCACATCTTGATCTGATTTAACATAGGAAGTATGTTGTGTATTTTCGAGTTCCCCTGTGAGGACTCAAGTACTTAATGCATACTTCCAAAAGAAACGGAATTGAGGTAGTCGAAAATCACCGCTTAGTTTTGGAGACACGGATTTCGGATAAGGACAATTTATCTGAACCAGTCCAAACTAATAACATTCATGATAGATCGTTATGAAGTATGCTATGTGGCTGTACTATTCTTCCCGAGGGTGATTCCAAAATGGAAAATAGCAATTGGAGAATGTTTGTTCGATCCTGGAACAAATTGTATGGATGAATGCTGGCATTGCATTTCTTCCCGAAGGGTAGTGTTAGCATTCCAAGGTGGTCTGCTGTAAGGAAAAAGGTAACCGTGGCCTTTTAAAGACTCAAACCTCGAGGATGTCAAAAACAGGGTAGGTCGCAAGGCTATGTTGGTTGCACCCATTAGGGTACGATCATCCCAAGATCTAGTGTCGATATCTCTGTGTATGCTTCGGGGCCCATTTTTGATTAATCGATCACAGCCAAAGAGTGATCATATTTGGTACTATCCAGTAAAGGGTAGGCCGATTTTGTCATGCCATGGTGGAAAGGTTTTCGATCTCACTGTATAATTTATCAGAGGTGTACAGATTATCAGAAGGTGATCCCTTACCTTGTCATTTAATGGAAATCCATTCTCCAATAAGCACCTTCGATTTTTGATTGTTTACCAATTATTGCTATTATGTACACACATCAAAACTACTTGATATACTTATTTTAAACCCTTGGACATTATTATAATATCACTGGATTTTATAATAAAAATGTTTTGATTATCGTAAGGTAAAAACCCATCTGTGTTTATATGCGGCGAGGTCTTACGAGATACCTTTGTTTTGAAAGGATTTTACAAGTTATAATTAATAAAATTCATTATGATTTGAGTTTCTCACACTGTTTTTACCGGACTGAGCCGGTTGTTGTGTTCTTATAATTCTCGAATCTTATGATTTAGTAGACCACCTAGTAGGATGACACCGACTGAGATGAAGGAATTGGAGGTGCGGCTAGTATATCTAGAAGGAAGAAATTTTATTAGACCAAGCAATTTGCCTTGGGGAGCGGCCGCGGTGTTCGTGAAGAAACCGGATGGGTCATTAACGATGTGTATCGACTATCGTAAGTTGAACGAGAAGACGATTAAGAATAAGTATCCTTTGTCGAGAATTTATGATCTATTTGATTTGCTATGTGGAGCCAGAGTGTTTTCCCAATTGGATTTGGTGACAGGTTTCCATTAGTTAAGAGTGGCAGAGAACAGTATTCCATTAACAGCATTTCGGACTAGGTATGGTTCGTATGAGTGGTTAGTAATGCCATTCGGGTTAACGAATGCACCAGCTTTCTTCGTGGATCTGATGAACCGAGTTTTCCGAGAGTACTTAGATAGGTTCATGTTGGTGTTTATAGATGACATTTTAGTATACTTTAAGGATGAAAGAGAGCATGAAGATCATCTTAGAGTAGTGCTTAAGAAACTGAGGCAGCATCAGCTGAAAGCGAAGTTTTTCAAATGTCATATTTGGAAGAAAGAGGTTAAGTTTCTTAGTCATTTGGTTTCAAAGAAGGGTTTTTCAGTCGATACAAATAATATTGAAGCTGTTAATAATTAGAAGACACCGAAGACAGTGACTGAGATAGAAGTTTTCTTGGACTTACTGGCTAGTACCGAAGATTCATTAAGGATTTCTCGCGGATAGCGGCGCCTTTGACTAAGTTAACCAGGAAGGATGTGAAGTTTACTTGGTCTGACAAATGCGAGGAAGCATTCCTTAAGTTAAAACATTTATTGACCGATGCGCCTGTATTAGTGGTTCTAGATGGAAACCAAGGGCTGGTGGTGTATACCAATGCATGCGGA
Source organism: Allium fistulosum (assembly GCA_030737815.1). Classification (NCBI taxonomy): domain Eukaryota; kingdom Viridiplantae; phylum Streptophyta; class Magnoliopsida; order Asparagales; family Amaryllidaceae; genus Allium; species Allium fistulosum. The sequence goes on from CM060905.1 coordinate 460,763,268, forward strand.
ATCAGATTGGGAGTTGTGTTGATGCAGAAGGGTAAAGTCATTGCCTACGCTTCACGACAGCTTAGACCACATGAAGTGAGATATCAGACTCATGATTTGAGTTGGCTGTAGTGATCTTCGCATTGAAGATATGGAGACATTATCTCTTAGAGGAGAGATTTGAGCTATACACAGATCATAAGTCCTTAAGATATTTATTCTCTTAGAAGGGGTTGAATATGAGACAGCAAAGGTGGATGGAGTTTGTAGCAGCTTATGATTTTGGTATAGAGTATACACCTGGGAAAGGGAATAAGGTAGCGTATGCTCTTAGCAGAAGACATCAGGATGTGGTGTTAACTATGTTGGAAGAATGGAAAGATTTAGAAGCTTTGACTACTTGTAGTGTGCAGTTAAGATCTACTGCTAGTTCTAGTCAGAGCACCGCTATGATGTCCTGTTTGGAAGTTCGACCAGTATTGATCAAAAGAATTGCTTCTAAGCAGAAAGAGGGTCCATTATTAGCCGAGAAGATTAGAAGGTTTGAGGTGGGATTGGGGATCGATGATCTAAGAGATTCTATTCTTGACCAGAGAAGATGGTTGAGAAGGAAGGGATGGTTGTATGTTCCGAATGTTGAGGACTTAAGAAAGAAGTTTTTAAGGAATATCATCGATCCAAATTTACGATTCATCCTGGAGGAACCAAGATGTATCAAGATATGAAGAGGGGCTTCTACTGGAAAGGTATGAAGAAGGATGTTGGCTTATGGGTTAAGTAGTGTGCGAATTGTCAACAAGTGAAGCCCGAACATCAGAAGCCGAGTGGGTTGCTTCAACCTTTGGAGGTACCAGTTTGGAAATGGGATTCAATACCCATGGATTTTATAGATGGGTTTCCAAGGTCGAATAGAGGAAATGAAAGTATATGGGTCATAGTGGAGAGGTTTACCAAGAGTGCCCATTTCATTCCAGTTAAGTCAACCAGGACGGCACCTGTTTTAGCTAAGTTGTTCATGAAGAACATAGTTAGACTGCATGGAATTCCTAATAGTATAGTCAGTGACAGAAATGCTTTGTTTATTAGTGAATCCTGGAAGAGTCTACTGGATGTGTTAGGTACCAAGCTTAAGATGAGTACTGCATATCACCCTCAGACGGATGGGCAGGCAAAGAGAGTCAATAAGGCACTTGAGGATTTATTGAGGGCTTGTGTGCTAGACATTGGTGGATCTTGGGAAGACCACCTACACTTAGTGAAGTTTTCCTATAATAACAGTTATCAGACTAGTATAGGAATGGCGCCTGCCTTTTGAATCTTTGTATGGAAGGCCATGCAAATCACCGGCATGTTGGTTGGAAACTAGAGATAGATTAGTCTTGGGTCCAGATCTAGTTAGAGAGGCGATAGAGAAGATTGAGTTGATCTGAGAAAGGATGAAGGAAGCTCAGTCTAGACAAAAGAGTTACACAGAGAAGAGGCGTAAAGATCTAGAATTCTCAATTAGAGAAAGAATTTCATTAAAGTGTCACTAATGAAGGATGTGGTATGATTTGGAAAGTCAGGGAAACTAACACCGAGATACGTTTGACTGTTCCTAAGTATAGAGAGGATCGGAAAGATCGCATATAGAGTAGAGTTGTCGAGCAATATGGCAGGAGTCCATAATGTGTTTCATGTGTCTCATCTTCATAAGTATGTTCATGATCCAGAGACTATTATTCCTCCGACAGGGTTGGAAGATTTGATAGTAGAACCAAATTTGACTTTTGTTAGACAACCTGTTCGGGTTATGGTGAGAGATGAGAAGAGGTTAAGAAACAAGACAGTCAAGTTGGTGAAGGTTCAGTGGAGCAACAACGAGAAGGATTGTACTTGGGGGACATGATACAAGGTTAGAGATACTTATCCTGATCTGCTGTGAGGGTATGTTTATATTTGCTTTATATAGACCGTTGCTAGTCAAGTAGGCTAGTATGGTAGTTAGAAGCTGTTATAGATGATTGCTATGTTTATTATTTAGTCCTTAACGAATTCCAAGGACGAAATTCTTTAAGGAGGGAAGCCTGTAACACCCCTGGTTTTAAATAACATTATTTAGGAGATTTAATTAGGTAAATTAAATAGAATAGTATAAATATTAGAGCGATAAGGGGATTGAGATTTGAAAATTTAATAAGGGTCATGCTTAATTAGATAAAATTAAAATAATGATTTTATAGAAACGGTTTCATAATTTAACTAATAAGGAAATAAGGCAAGGGCATTATAGGTAATAGCCGCACCCATAACCCCTAGACCCTTGTTCCCATTTCTACTCTACACGTTCAAATTCTAAAACGTAAACCAAAGAGCAAGCCTGCCATAACCTAGGGGAAGAAAAGGAGAAAAATCAATTAAAAGCTAAGGAATCAAGCAAGGGGAATTAAGCAAGATTGAATCACAAGTTCATTATCATAAGCAAGGTGAATGTAATCAAAACCATCTCATTTTTCGTTTTTAAAGAGCATTTGATTACGGGTTTAAGTTTAAATCCATTATGATGATTTTGATGATGATTTGCTTGGATTACATGATATGTTATACTTAAACAAGTTTGTTAAATGTTTTATTCGATTTTAAAGCTAAAATCATTTATATTGGGTTTCGAATGCCATGAGGATTTAATATGTTATGTAAAACATTATTTGGGAGATGGGTTTAATTTTTCGTAATTATCCAAGCTATGGGTAATTTATTATGAATTTTTGAAGGAAGAAATAGATAATTGGGTTTAGAAATTAATTTCAATAATTATATAAAGGAATTTTGGACCGAAATTTATATATGTTAGATACAATAATAAAAGTGAATATTGATGATTTTTGGGGATTTTTTCCTAAGTAATTTACTAGGTAAATTGATTTATTTAAGATGGAGGACTTAAAAGTCTCAATTGTTTTATTAAAAGGAAGGGCTTCTTTGTTAATTATCTTTAATTAATTTTTGAATAAATTCGGCAGTATTTTAGAGAAGATTTTGGAAAAGTTTATGGCAACCAATCATATTTTTACAAATTGGCAAGTTAGTTGAAAAATATTACTTAAAAATGCAATGAAAACAGTTTTGCATAAATTTATTGTTTCACCATTTCCTGTAGCTACCTTTCGACCATATACTTCCACCCCAACCAAGTTGAAACAAATACACAAGGTATCAATGCATTGGTATGTAGTGGATTGGAGAATGGTAGTAGGTATGGAGTCGAAACCAAGCTTTCGAAGGGGTCGAGGCCTTTGTTTTACTATCCAAAGAAATGCCACTTGCCTTGTTTTTTAAAAATGCTTTCGAAAGGGTTTAATAGATCCTTCGAAGAGTTTGCTACCATTTTGTATAAAGGGTAGCTTTCGAATGAGTTGCCTTGTTTTTTAAATCAATGCTTTCGAAAGGGTAGTTTGAACCCAGTTGAAACCATGCTGCCGCCTTTATGCCTTTCGAATGGATTGAAGTCATTAACAAGTTCGAAAGGTAGCTTTTGTTTTATAAATGTAATAAGCCACTTCCCAATTGTTTCAAAAGGGCTCTAGTAGCCATTTATACTAAAGGTTTCGAAAGCTATGGCTTCGAAAGGTGTTTCGAAGCTATCCATCCAATTGTTTACTTAAAATACTAATGCTTTCGAAAGGATGGTTTCGAAGCCATCTGTTTTCCCCCAAACTCTTTTATTTGAATATTATTTGTTTTGAAAGTGGTACTTTCAAACGGTTTCGAAGCTATGCTTATATGGGTTACTTTAATACTTTCGAAAGGTATGTATTGATGATTTCGAAAGGCCTATGCTTAGTGTTTTGAAAAGAAGATTTGAATGCTTTCGAAAGTAAAGGTCTAAGGTTTCAAAAGCCTTAGTTTTCAAAACAAAAAACCTAAACTCAATTTTTAAAGGAAAAACCCATGGCACTAGAAAAGAGCTTTAAAATGGTTTTTAAATTTGGAGTTTCTGAAGAAGTCTGCCTCGACAAAAATAATGGGTTAAAGGGATTAACCAAATTTTAAGGTGGAAATGATTTCAAGGATATTCAACCATAAATGTTGCTATTGTTTTTGTATATGCTTCTTCTATAAATATATTCACTATGTAATGGACCCATAACTGTATTTTGGGGAGTAAGGGCAGAATAACTAGGTGGGTTGACCCAATAGTGAATATAAATTAAGTAAACTCCTGAATGAATAGAGTTGCATTCAGGAGGTCGGGTATACCAGAATATAGGATGCCCAAAGACTAATCAAGAAGTTGTCAGTTTAGGCAGGTTCATGGTAAACCCATGAAAATTATGTTTGAAGAGAGTTATTGGCGGGGCCAACAGGTTTGTAGTGAACCCATGAAAAGTATATCCAGATTAAGTTATTGATAGAAGTCAATAGTTTCATAGTCAACCCATGAAAACTATGATATAAGGGGAGTTATTGGAGATACCAATAGGTTCAGGGAGAACCCATGAAATAATTGAATGAAGTTATTGGCAAGGGCCAACAGGTTCTTAGTGATCCCATGAAAACTATGAGACCGGGCAGATAGGCCATAAGTTTGATATAGGTTCTTAGTGATCCCATGAAAACTATGAAATATGATAGGTAGTCCATAAACTTTAAACAGGTTATTAGTCAGCCCATGAAAACTACTAGGTCAATAGTGACCCTAGAAACTATAACTGAGACAGATAGTCAAAAATGAATGGGGATGGGAAATCCAGGATATTTTGCTTGTTTGCATATCATCTAATATTTTAAACTGCTATTTTTAACCATTATGGATGCAGGAGCACAGTATATGGTTATCATAAAATTTTGGATAAGATACTAGTAAGGGGAAAACCCGTTCAGCTAAGTGGCGTGGTCTCACTAGATATCTAAATGGTTCGAGATGGTAGGTTATTATTCATACCAGGCTTTATGTCTAACTCGAAGTTTATGTCTTTCCCTTAAACTATGGGGTGCTCAATTAATTTTGAGTAGTTTGAGAGTTGAAGTTTTCCGGTTCTCATTTTCACAAATAAGCTTCCAAAGACGTTCAGGAGGCAAGCTAGCTAGTAGGAGTAGTTTTCTGTTTTGATTCCGTTGTGTTTTATTGAAAAGGCAAATTCGTTTAATTGCCTATGTTTAGACTCTGGTCATCCAAGAGGCACCTTCATATGTCGCTCTTGGTGTATATTGTAATAATTATATTTTCTTTGAATGTGGTTCTCGAATCTGGGATTATGTAATGAATTTGAAATAATTTGAAATGAAATGAGAAAGTTGTTTGATGATTTTAAAAAAATTCCATATCCATGTGTTTCTATTATATCAATGTATCTAATATTATCGTATGTGGTCGCCGAGGATTAATAACTATGGATGACTGCAGCATCCGTAGCCGTCAGTTTTGGGCCTCCAAGTGGGGGATGTTACATTTATGCTCACATCTATGCTCTTTGGACAAGAGTTATTCCATGGGTGGTTGTTCGCACCCATTAATGTTGGCAATCCAATTCGCACTCTGGGGGTTTGGAGTTGTTTGCAAAATCGTCCCTTAGTTAATCATCTTGCCCCTAAGTATGGGGTTCTATTTAATCAAGTGATCAGTCGAACCCCAATCACTATCAAGCCATGTTGACTTCATTGTATGGTGGGATTAGTTGGTCGTATGTCACAACTAATATGCAATGCAATGGCAAATCACAGGTATAAAGCAAAATTCAAAGTTTTATTGCTGAATGAAGAAAGAAAGATACAACAATACACGATATACGGCAAACAATAAACAGAAAAATGTTATGTTGTTTTTACGGCTGCATCACTACCACTTGTGACTGCCTACGTACCCATATCTAATTGGGTACCCAATTAGATACAAGATCAAGCCAACGTAGTTCTCCTACCAAAAATAGGGCTCATGGAGCCTACGATGCAACAAACAATATGCAATTCCCAAAACTACCCACTTAGGCTTAATCTTCAATTTTAGATTTTCAAAATCTAATTAATTTTACAAAAATTATCTCTTTGGACTTTATTCCCGAATTCTTATTTCAAAAATTTTTAAATATATATATATATACATATATCTTATATTCAAACTAGTCCTTTACTTTGGGATCTGAAAACAAATCACTTTTTGAAACGATATCAATATACAAGCATACAAACTATATGCTACTTGACCGGGAGGTTTCTAGCCATAACCAGGCCCCTGGGTCTGGCCTTTCGAATAAATAATAGATTGGTGCATCCCTCTATTCCAAGAGCGGACTACACCGAGGCTACAGAACATCTGCACCTCCTTTGCCCATGCGTTTCGTAGATTATGGGTTACCCGAATCTTTAGTAACATAACAAATCACTTTATATCCCGAAGTGGCAAAAATCATTTACACTAATAATTACAAATACATCAAATGATTCAAATCTTTAATAATTTCCATTTTCAAATCCATTCGAAAATCATCTTAAAACCATCGGGTTTAGCCCTCGAAATTCTTTCCGTTTTATAAAACATTTTTATAAACCCATTATACAAATCACTTTTATATAATATATCTACAAAATATTCATTTCCAAATATTTCTGTTTATTTAAACATTTCATAAACTTTACTTTATGAAAACCAACTTTAAAAACAATTCCACTGACGTCAAATTATTATAACCAATTGTAACAATTAAATGAACCAATATTATCGCTAAACACCTTTTAGTAAAATCGTGAAATAAATCACAAGGTGTTAGCCTACAATTATTTTCTACCCAGCCCATGCATATGGATAATTAATTGCTCATAAACTGGTCGACCATTGTCAATAATCGATAAATAATAATCAGTGCTTATAAACTGGTCGAGCGCAATCCAAACAACCAAACAAATTAATCAACAACAAAAATAAATAGCAACGCATCTATTTATTAAATAATTAACAATCAATATAAAAAAGATCAATTATCGAATAATAATAAATCTATACAGTTTATAATAGAAGAATGGGAATTTGTTCTGCTAATAAAATATCACTAATATTTTATCAATATTTTATATTTTTCCAAACGTGTCAATAAACTACACTAGTGTGTTCTATTTGTTAATATGAATCTAACGTCGAAATCCGTGGGTTAAAAGTACTTCGTATGTGTAAGTTACTCATTGTTTTAAAGTTTAACTAACTAAACTTATTTACTAAACCAAAATAAATAAATTCCCACCAATATCGATAAAGCCAAACAACCCCAATTCAAATCCGTATCCAAAATCACAGCCATCTTCCCAAAATTTTCTAAGTTAAACCAAATTAATTAACTAAACTAAATTATTTAAAATACACCCTCACCTCAACCAAGCTTGCAAGCCTATCTATCACTCACGGTCTAATGCCCATCAACAAAAGCCCAAACCAACACCTGCAAACAATCTCTGTGAGAAATGCGGATTACGGATCTTAAGGCTAGTATAAACACTAGAGGGGGTGAATAGTGTTTTAAGGAATTACTAATTCTTTTTGAGTTTATATTAATTTGAACACAAATGTATGCAATATTCAGACACATATATGATCACAGATTCAAACATAGATGCAAATATAAAGTAAAAGAAGTAAAGGAAAGAACACACCGGATTTTATACTGGTTCGGAGTTACCCTACATCCAGTCCCGCACACAAGTACGGATTTCCTTTCAAAAGTAATCTTTACAATTACAACCCTCGATTTCAAGGCCACGAGGTACACCACTCCAGATTCACAATCCTCTGGGTAGAGATACTTGATTTCCCAGGCAACAAGTTCACCCAATTGATTTCCTAGGCTACAATCACACCTTTTCTCACTTGATTGATTTCCAAGGCTACAATCACACCTTTTCTTACTTGATTGATTACAAAGAAGCCTATAACTCTGAATAGCACTGGGATATTGTTGAGATAGTGATAGAGAATCAAACCAGAAATGATCTAGTTAAATTCAATGGTGATTTCGGAAGAGTAATGGTAAGAATATATATAAAGAAATGTGGAAGAAGAAGAGGAGTGAAAACCAGAAAATTATTATTTTTAATTCGTTGAAAACATCCCCTATTTATAGAAGAACAACAGCCATGTCTATTCGTGAAAGGTTATGGCGAATAGACACTTCTTTTGAAATTCAAATTTTTGAAACCAACTGCCACTATGTCGACATGGGTATCTTGGGTATGTCGACATCCCAAAGGAAATTTTGGTGATTTGTTTTTCTTTGAAAATTACTTCTATCTTATATTAAAACTATTTTAAACTTTATAAATATACTTAACTATAGTTAAAATACATAAGTAAATATAGAGAATAATATATATATAATTTTACTATAACTTTATATTTAAATCTAAGTATTAATATTAAAAGTTAAATATATTATAATTAAAAGATAGTTTAAAACAAACGAAGTTTAGAACAAGAGTTTATTTAAAAACAAAATCAAAGAATATTTTAAGGCTAAAACATCTTTTTAAAAATCATTTGAAAAGATAATTTTTAAGGCTAAAACATTTTGAAAAGCAGTTTTGAAAATCATTTTGAAGTAGTTTTGCAAGCTTCTTCCTGTAGAATATCTCATCACATCAGGACTCGAGAACTTGTACAAAACCAGGATGTTCATGGGTTTGTAAACCGCTTGTCGTAGGTTTGTAAGCTACTTGTCGTGGGTTTGTAAGCCACTAAAAAGGTAGAAATGGGTTCCATCCCAAATGAAATATGGAGTGAAGATTTCAGTGCTATTATGAAGTTTTAACATAATTCTAGACTCAATACTTATCTTGTATTATTAAAACCTTGAACTCTTGATAACTTGATTTCTTGATACTCATGAGTCTTCAATCTTGATATCTTTGATCTTTAAATTCATCAGTCTTGTATCTCTATATTGTACAGTCTTCATTCTTGATACCTGCATGGTTAAATCCTGCATATACATTTATATCTAAACTATAATGTTAGTATTTATATTTTATAAACTTATTCTAAGGTTGTTGTCATCAAAACCAACATCTCAAGGACTAACAATCTCCCCCTTTTTTATGATGACAACCTTTGTTTATAAAATATTATTTCTATCCTATTGACTCCCCCTAAAACTAATAACTCCCCCTTAATCTATGCCTAATTATCCTATATTTTATACTTCTTCCCCTTTGTCATCAACAAAAACTAACTCCAAACTATATAACTCCCCCTTATTCTTGTACTAAAGTACCTGCATTAATAAACTATACAATGGAGTATATAATATATAGATTAAGAGATAATTATATTGATAAACATGATAATTAATCAAAGATCATATAAATATCAATGCATATTTATACATGTTTTGTACAATAAATATCAATCCACACCAAATATCAATCCATATCAAATCAAATCAAAACAAATGAAATCAAATCAATCAAAGCAAACAATTCAAATCAAACAAAGCAATCAAATCAAACATTACGAGGACTTCCACCCATCCTTCTTCTCCAAAAATAGGGTCTGCTTTAATGGCATCCCAATTTTCATTGTCATTGCTGAGAGAGACTGGAGGATGTGCTTCGTTATCATCCTTGTGCAGGGAGGAAATCATCCATCGTATTGCATCGAAATGCCTTTCTTGCTCCTTGATCATCTGCATTTGACTCAACTCTAAGTGTCGCTGGTTACGAAGAATGAACGAAAGAATATTCTTGAAAGAATTAAGTTTCTTCAAGATTTTCGGTTAAATTATGAATTGGATTGGCCATATTTTAGTTTGAGAGAAGAATGATAGACAAAGTAGATAAGAAATAATATTGAGTGATGAATTCTAGAAGAAATAGGTATTTATAGGTCAGAAATTCGTTTGAAATGAATAGACATAAGGTAGTTATTCAAATTTCAAATTTAAAATGAAATGTCATTTCTGACCAGTACATATCGACATGGTCATAGGGAGGATGTCGACATGGTGCAGTGAATTTTGATGGCTTATTTTGATTTTGTGAATAATTGTGTGTATATATATATATTTATATAATATACTAACATTTATTCTGGAGATAAGATAAGCTAGATAACAGAAAAAGGAATTCAATTTCATTGCATAATAGAGTGATACAATGATTAATCATAAAGAACTACATGAACATTCAAACAAACTAAACTAATACAACATGAAATGAAAAGATAGAACTAGTTAGAGGATGATAAAGATGAAGATAATCCAAGCTTCTTGCTTACTTTGGAAATAAACTTGTTCATCTTGGATGAAATTTTATCCAACTTCTTACTAACGGATCGTTTAAGAATTCGTTGATTCTTAACAATGGTCTTTTGGTTATTGAGAAGAGTTTTGTTGGTTGGATTAGGAGGATAGTCAATACTTTCCAAGGATGTTTCACCTTCTTCTTCTATTTCCATTTCATCCCTTTCTTCTTTTTCTTCCTCTTCCTCCTTTTCCATCTCTTCATGAGCCAAACGCTCTTCCTTTTCGGCAAGAGTCTCATATGGTTGAAAAACAAATGGAATTTTCATAAGAGAAATATTTGAGTGATTGAAAACCTTTCTTGAAACAAATTCTTCTCCTTTGAAATCTACTCCAAAATAGTTAAAAATCCGAGTGAGATAGATTCCATGATACAAAGTGTTCTCACCCATTTTAAGATTTTTGGGACGAAGTTCATCCAAAATAACTTGCGCCCAATTAACATCATAATTTCCAAAAATAGCAAAAAGTGCTTTGCAAACTTTTGAAGTAGGATTGTTAAAATTCCCCGATCTTGGGGTCAAAGTATGTTGTAAAAGAAGATTGACAATTCTAGCTTTTGGTCGAAAGTTTTGATTTTTGAATTCAAAATTATCATTACCTTCAAAAATATGATGAAACGTCTCATGATCATTTTCATCAATATTAAAACTAAAAAAGATCCATTCCCGTATTCTTGCAATTGAGAATGGTACCCAAAAGATCACAATTTAAAACGATTCTAGTGCCTTTAACACTACTCCAAATTTCATCATCGTTTCCATTATAAAATCCTCGATTAAGATTTGCATAAAAAAATTTAACAAGATTTGGATAGCAAACAAAATCATTTCGAGAAGCATCAATAAGACTGAGAACATGATTATTTGCAAAAAGAGAATTAATTTCATAAGTAGAAAAATCTTGAAATAAAGTAAACTTTCCGGGATGGACTTTTCCATAGTTAGCATAATTGATGTATGCTTTTATGGCCTCCGGATCATTGAAGAGTTGCTCTTTTATCTTTCTGGAAATTCTCGTGGTGGAAGGGTTGCTTGAAGAAGCCATTAGAGTAGAGAGTAGAGAGCTTGAAGTTTTGAAGAGAGAGTTTGAATTTGAAAATGGAAGTGAAAAGATGTGATAAAAGGTAGTGAATAAATAGATTCTCAAAGGACATATTCTCTGGTCAAAAGATGCCTTTTCAGAGAATTGAATGAAGTGAAAAGGTGGAGGGAAATTCAACCATTTGAATTCAAATTTTGAATTTCAAATTCTATACCCATATCGACATCATGGTAGGGACCATGTCGACATGTGTTTTTGAATTTCTATAATTTATTTTTCATAAGAATTCTAATATATATATATTCTTATTATTTTTAATGTCTATATATATTTGGAATATTATTAGTATATTCCATAAGATATTATGATACTAATAAAAATAAAAATAAAAATAATAAAATAATATAATAAGAAAATAATAAAATTTTAAATTTCAAACAACACACCAATTCAAAATCAATCAATCAAGCACTTAATTCTAAGCATGCAATTTCAATCAATTGTATTGTAAATGTGTACCTTTTTCTGAGTCCGTTTCTCTGAATTCGTTGGAGTCGTGAACTGTCGTGAAGCACATATTTGAATTATCTGTCTTTTGATCATCATCGCTTGAAGACGAGTCTGAGTCATCTAGAGTAGCAGTAAAAGCACGTTTTCGTTTCTTTACGGAATCATTGTTTGTAGGAAGGTTTTGCTTATCTAGATATGGACAATCTCTTTTGATATGGCCTGATTCGTCATAGTTGAAGAATTTGATATTGTTTGGCACTACATTCTGATTTCCAACCGTTTGTACCAAAAATGGGCACAACACTCTTTGGAAGTTTTTGAAGAGATAAAAATGAAGAATGAAAATGGAAAATGAGGATTATCTAACAAAAAATCCAAATAACAGAAAATAAATTGCATAAGAGACAACAATTTAGAGTGGTTCGGCGTTTTGCCTACGTCCACTATGAAGTTTGATGATTTTATTTCTCGATACTTGAAGATTACAATTTCTTATAGCGTAGTACAACAGATTTTATGGTTATAGTCTGAATCTAAGGCAGCAATGGTGATCTGGAGTAAATTTGGCATAATCTGGGCGCTCTTTAGCTCTTAAAATTGTCCGACCCCTTTTCTGAATGACCAGGGGCTCTATTTATAGGTGTAGGAGGCTGATATTTCACCTAAATTTCGGGAGACCACTTCTGGCACGTGAGGGGGCCCACGCACCCGCCTTCAGGAAATCTAGGCCCTTGGGATCGATTCGAAATCCATTCGAATCGATCAAGATAACGTCCAATCGAGCTGAAATTTGGTGTGGACATTCTTCAACATGTGCATAAGCTCCTGTGAAAATTTCATAGCATTTGGCCTTGTAGATCTCCAGATATTGTCGATACGAAGTTGCGTTTCTAGTGCGATCACTCTGTTCGAATCGATTCCCTTCGAATCGATAGCTTCGACTCGATGATGGAGCACGCGAGGAAGTTGACGTGGCGCGCGCTTTTCGTGTCGATCCGCTTTTCACTCCGAGTCGACTGGGTCGACTCCATGATTTTCGCCACTTTGACCTAGTGGATTCGAGGGCTTCATTCACATATGGATTCGAACAGAAACTTCTTCGTATCAATCATGACGTGCTATAGTTGATCGATACGAAGATGTTGCAGCAGGATGGATTCGAACATAATGTTGCCCCTGGATTCGAAGTGAAGTGCTCTGGTGGATTCGACCATACCTTCTGCCGATGGATACGAAGAGGTTAACATTGATGGATTCGAAATCAGGCCATTTGATGGATACGAAAGCATGGCCTTTCTCTTCAACTTGTATCCATCGTAACTTGAGCATATGAACTCGGATTGACTTGAAACTTGGAACGTTGGCTCTCTTTGCTTTTCTAGTCATGTCTTATCAATTATAGCTCAATATGGTCTCGGACAAAATTCACCGATATCCATGGTGAGCCTGTGTATAACCGATCTTTAAGATGAACCATCATTGGTCACTAATCCAGTTCTTGGTGTCACGGCCTTGCAAAAAGGCGGGATAACATTTGCCCCCCAAAGTACGTCTTGTGGAAACATGGCGTGCTTTGAAATGCTGCATCCTTTATCCTTAAAACGCTCTATCTAATTCGTTGAGTAGTTGCTATCTTTCCATCAAAAGATGTAACCTTCAATTGATTTCCAGTAATATGAATGGTGATTCGTTGACTGCCAATGATTATGTAGTGCATTGTTGTAGCCGAGTGCCGAGTGCTAATCGATTTGTTGTCCACTATGTCCACGTTGCACGCTTACAAATTGTCGTCAGTTTATGGAATCAAATGTTGTATCGATCGTCTCTTGGACCGATGTAGAAGTTCGATAGATTGTTCTCGAATTAGTGTTCTTTATTCTGACGGGTAGAAGAATCCTTTTTTTTATGGATACGAAATTCTCATTCGCATCGATGGGCTCCTGCCACTTGTGCATCGATTCGATGGATTCGAGCCAACATCTTCGAGTTGATGGAGTCGAATGCTTTCAAGACTTTCCTAGCTTTGTACTTCGCATCGATTGAATGGAGTCGAAGTGATGGATTCAAAACGCGGCTCTATGCAGATGTTTGCTTCCATTCGAATCGATCACGGTGCTTTAGTTTATGGATTCGAATTTTACACTTCGAATCGTTCACTGGTTTCACCGGCTACCACCGGTTTCATCTACTGGGATACGAATCGCCACAAAGTCCCTATAAATACTGAGACGTCATTCACTTTTCACTTTTTACTTTTGCCTCCGTCTTCCTGCGTCTTCGAATCCATTCCAGTCCTTCAAGAACAAAGACGAACGAACTACTCCCTTCTTCGAATCGAACTAGCACCCAAGTGTTTATAAACTAACTTCACATCTAGGTAGGTAATTCGACTAAGTCTTTGAGGTTCCAAGATTCGAAACCCTTGCCCATTCCTGTTCGTGTCGATCTTGATGGAGTCGAGATCGAGGTCGAAACCAAGAACGGTTGGTTGGAGAAGAAGTATGAGTGAGTCCTTCGTGTCGATCTGGAGTAACGGTGATCGAATCGATCTGGGAGACGTGAGTTTATTTTTGACATTCGTATCGATTAACATGTATGAAGTGGAGGTTCATGGGTTGAATCGGTCGGGGGTGTTGAGTCATCGTATCGATCCATTACGATCGATACGATGGAGTTGCCCCCTTGCAATCGATTCGAAAGTTCTGCCCATACGATCGATACGAATCTTAGGTCACTCAACTATTTGCAAACTTTTGTTTCTGGGGATCGATTCGAGAGTTCAGTTGACGATGGATGCGAAGCACGAGTCGTTGATCGATACGAAGGGCCCGGTTATAATCGACACGAACCGTGTCGATTCGAACGAGATCGATTCGAAATGACATCCGTTCGATCGATTCGAATTTCTCTTCTCCAGCCTTGGTCGATACGAACAAGCTTCCATGGATACAAAACTTCCACACATTTAACGGCATGATTCCGGCGAGCTTCAACCTTGCATATTTAGACTGAACTTGTTAAACCGCATACTTGACTGCCCTGTGAAGCTCGTCGATGGAACTGTATCTTGATAAAACAAACTCCAATCTTGACTTGAATTTTATGGGTTTGGATGGCATGGTTGTGACGGTCAGCGATGACGGTCGCTCCGACTGGGTTTTCGAATTTCTTGCTGTTCTCATACTTCCTTCAACTATGTTGAATTTCCCAAGTATTGGCTGCACTGCACTGCACAACACACACTTTACACGGGGAAATGAACGGGTTTTTTCATTTGCCTAACGTTACTTTCTGATGAGTTAGACAGTGGTGGAATCTTCGAGCTCTCAACAGCAGGAGATTCAGAGTTCTCCCCCTCCGGTCCTAGAAATTCCAAACATCCCAGCGGAGATAGTAGATCCAGCTCCTGACGAGCTGCAATATGCTATATTTATTGAGGACCCTATAGACTCCGTCCAATCCAATATTCTGAAAACTTGTTGGGCAGGATATGCACAAGACATAACATTTCTTTGGACGATGTGCTATTGCCGGGATCTAGCAACAGACCTCACTGTCCGCCCGAAGGGTACACCGCCTTTTATCGCCATGCTTGTGCGGTTGGAACACTCCCTCCATTTAATCAATATATTAGGGAGATGTTATCATTTCTTGGAATTGCTCCCTCTCAATTACACCCCAACGGGCATGCGCTACTGAACAGTGCGTTCATCGTATTTATGGACCATCTCTTCCGTCCACCAAGGCCAACGAAAATCAAATATCTATTTAATTTCAAGAGTAGAGGTGATAGTCCATCCTTTACGTTTTTGGAGGCAGTCAGGAACTGCCAGGTCATAACCGGAGCCTGGACCAGACTCAGCTACTTCAAGAACGAATGGTTTTATATCCGGTGTCCTCCAGGTTTTGCCAGGCGGTGGCTGTCTAGGCGTAAGTGTCGTAACCCGTCGATGATTTCCTTGACTAATGGTTTTTTAAATCTGGTATTGACATCCTACTCTTTCTTACAGCCATTATCTCCAGACCCGACGGCGGGTATTACAAGGGCATGGTTTGGAGCCTTCAAGAGGTCCCGAGCGATTTGAGGCACATCGACTCGGTGTTGACTGACTATAACTTAAGAGCTCTAGGCTTGATTGAAGTAAATCAAAGCATAGTAACCGAAGGGATGCTAAGGCCTGTTCCAAAGAAGAAGAAAAAGAAGAAGAAGAAGAAGAAAATGGCGAAGAATACGCTTGGAGTCGTGATAACCGAAGTGAGCGATGAAGAACAGACTCACACAGACGTCGAGCCGATGGCTGATCTTTCGGGCAATTTTGAAGAATTGGGAGAGAGATGGAAAAGCAAGGCTATCATTTCCAAAAAACTCAAATCTAAGGGGTGGAAGTCTGTAGATGTGTCTCCTCCCACTTCCGGAGTCATAATTTCCGAGGCCGCCCCTTCTCAATCGAGAGATATTTTCAATGGGCTTGGTGATATTCCCATCCCGGATTATATATCGATTCATCACGATCCCGGGTTGGAAGAATTCCGAGATGTTTTAAATATGAGCGAGCCCTTTCATTTTAGTGCGGTCAACACTTCCGGTTGGTCAGGGGGTTTACGCATTTACACACACTTCCACAGTACTACACAATTTCTACACATTGGACATTATTTTATAGGATGCCTAACTGCAGTTTCTTCTTATCGCAGGTGAGATGTCAGGTCGTGGATCCACACTGGATAGGCTCCACAATGTTCGCCGATCTTCCTCATATTATGAGTCCCGTTGGAGGGAATCGGATAGAGATCACGGGCGAGGCTATACTGGCCAGGAGCGTTATGACAGAGATCGAGATTACTGGCGTGGCCATTCCGGTCAAGAGCGTACTGATAGAGACAAAGGCCATCAATATCGATCACGGTCTCGTTCTCCTCCGCCTCCTAGGGCCCCTATAGATCCCCCTGAGTCTTCGCAGCAACAACAGCCTTCTCAATCTTCAAGGCCCGAAACTCAGCGACAAAGAGTTGAACCACAGACAGCTGCCATTGTTGAATAGGCTCCGGCAGAATTGACTAGTGAAGGATCCATCAAGCTTGCTCAGATGAAAAAGGATTTTCCAGAAATTTGTCTGGATGCATATGTCTTTCCTCCCCATCTCAAGAGGATTCCTCCGGATGCCGAGAATATCGCGCATGACTATATTAGTGACTTTTATGCTCAATACAAAGAGTGGTATAAGGCAGCTGTGAAAGCTTCAAAAGTAGCTTTTGACCAGGCAAAAATTATTGAGAAACGTGATGCTGACCTTGCCCAGAAAGATCGCATCGTCCAGGTTCTCTAATCAGAGATCGAGTCGTCTCTAAGTTCGGAAATTCAGGCGCTCAAAAAGCATGACGAGGTCGTGGCGAAGATGGCAAGGATGCAGCAGGCACACTGTTCCTTAGTAGAAGGGATGGGCCATCGCTATACCACCGTATTAGCCGAGCGGGACACCGCCGTTAAAGAGCTGAATGAGCTTAAAGCCAAATTCGCTGAAATGGTGAAAGAAAAAGATGATGCAAACACCGTTGCTCAGGAGGCATGCGATCAAGCTGTATCACTCCGAGCTGAACTTGGTGCGGCGGTGGCAAAGGTTAAGACTGTGGAAGCAGAAGTTGAGGAAAAAATTAAGGCAGAGCGGTCCCGGATTGAGGCTGATTTTGACGATCTTCTGGTCACATATAACGCCAACATGCTGGAACACAGAAATTTATCTTGGCTTGGGGATTACTCTATGCTCTTGTACAACGCCTGGACTAGGCTGATGGAGGAAAAGAAAGCAGCGCGTCCGGACGAAACACTGGATGATTTCGAACTTGAGACGCGCTTGCTCACTGAGGAGGAGAGGAAGGTTCTCCACAAGGCGATGATTTCCGTGGAAAAAGATAGGCTTGATGCTAGGCAGATGGAGACCGGCGAAGGCTTGGGGGTTGAACATCATGGAACAAGTGCTGAAGTTCTAATTCTGTCACCGCCCGAAGCCACTGCTGCGGTTGATCTCCAGCCTATCCCTGCTTATAATCCGGATCAGCCGCAGTTGTCTCCCATCGGAGCATATGCCTCTGTACCTGCCCACACTCCGGGTCATGCTAAGGAAGGTATTTGAACATCTTCGCATATACTTAGAGTGGTGAATCTGAGGCAATATATTTAGCTAACAATCTTTGCTTTCTTATATTCAGTGACCGAGACTGTTATCTCCGCGCCTCCTGCATCTCAAGTCCTTTATCAAACGCAGGAGGCCATTGTTACCGAGGCGATCATGACAGCTACCGTGGTTGGCGAAGGGGGAGAATCGAGCATGTTATCTTTCGATGCACAGATGATTGAGGAACTTCTTAGTCAACCCAGCGACCCATTCACAGATCCATCTTTCGCCATGAGCGGGGTTGCTCCAACTATTAGCTCCTTCATGCCAGCCACCAGTACGTCCAACGTAGCCCAAGTACCTCGTGATGATGAGATTCTTGCCGAGATCAATGCTGAGATGGCGGATGTGACAGTAGGTAGTATTTCGGGAGGTGGCACGGCACTGTCTGGCCCAGCTCCATTAATGATGATATCGCCAGGTGGCACCGTGGTAATCGCAAGCGCTCCTGCTCCACTTCCTGTTACAGCTCCCATGCCTCCAATTCCATCCTCCAAGAGAATTTCTGTCGCCTCAAGCTCCGAGGAGGATGTTGACATTATGCCGCAATCGGAGGACAAAATGGAGAAAAGCAAAAGATTGCGGAGGAAGTCGGGTAGCGGATCCAGCGGGACTACCCCGAAAAAGAAACCGAGGAAGAAGAAAGATTGAGTGCTTCTTCAGTTTGTTCTGTCATATTCGGGGGTAGTATTTTGTTTTGTCTTTTTGGTTTTCTGTAGCCGTGTATAGATGCGGGCTCGGCCCCCGCTAGTAGGAATTTTTTGAATTAGCTTGTAATTGGATTCCTTTTGTTGATAATTGAAATGAAAACATATTCTCTTCTGTCTTCCATTCAATATTTGCTTTGGTTCTGCCCCCAGTTTTGGGGATAAGCCGTAATAGGCGTTGTGCGAAATTATCCACGGTTTAGTGTTGACATCCATACTTCGGGGATTTTATAAAGTTTAAACTCCGTCTCGCACTCTGGGAGGACAGAGTTGACGTATGTTTATACTCCGTCTCGCACTCTGGGAGGACGGAGTTGAGTAAAGTTTATACTCCGTCTCGCACTCTGGGAATACGGAGTTGATGAATGTTTATACCCCGTCTCGCACTTTGGGAGTACGGAGTGGTTTAATGTTTATACTCCGTCTTGCACTCTGGGAATGCGGAGTTATTTAATGTTTATGCTTCGTCTCGCACTCTGGGAATACGGAGTTATTTAAAGTTTATACTCTGTCTCGCACTCTGGGAATACGGAGTTGAGTAATGTTTATACTCCGTCTCGCACTCTGGGAATACGGAGTTGAGTAAAGTTTATACTCCGTCTTGCACTTTGGGAATACGGAGTTGACGTATGTTTATACTCCGTCTCGCACTCTGGGAGTACGGAGTTGATTAATGTTTACACTCCGTCTCACACTCTGGGAGCACGGAGTGGTTGTACTTTTATACTCTGCCTCGCACTTCGGGAGTACAGAGTTGAGTGAGGGCTTGTCGTGTGTCACCCTATTTTTAGCCTTGATGTGATGGCTTGCCCCCGAGCTTGGGTTTCACTTAGCGAGCGGCCAGTCGTATCATAGCCACTCCCTACTTGAATAAATTCCACTGCATGATGGAATTCAGCTCTCCGTGCATCGTGATGTTATACATTGTATTCAATGAATCACAGCTCTGGCTCGAAGAAATGACATTTTATTGCTGAAATAAGAAAATATGGCAAAGTCATTTGCCTTATTACAAGTTCTAATTTCTAAACGCAAAAGCAAAATTGCAAAAAATGGAAAGATGTAATGAAACAAATAAAGCCTGTCATGTGTAATAGCGACGGAGACTCTCGCTGTTCTAGGCCCTTGGTAAGTCAAGACCGTCAACTGTCGATAGTTTGAATGTGCCATCTCCGAGTCTTTGTGTAATCACGTATGGTCCTTCCCAGTTTGGTTTCATGTGTGAAGGGACCGGATAGATTCTCTTGAGGACGAGGTCGCCGAGTTCAAAGGTTCGAGGTCGAACTTTGGCATTGTACAATCGGGCGACTCGATTTCGATGTGCGGCCGCTCTCAAATCAGCCTCTTCCCGCTTTTCATCCAGTAGATCCAAAGATTCAGCAAGCAATATAGCGTTTGTTTTCGGATCATAATAAGTCACGCGATGGGAAAACACTTCCATTTCGACTGAAATTACGGCTTCAGAGCCATAAGATAGGGAAAACGGGGTGTGTCCGGTCGCAGTCTTGTGAGTCGTTCGATAAGCCCATAAAGCCATAGGCAGTTCGTCAACCCATTTTCCCCCGGCCTTTTCCAGTCGTTTCTTTAGAATGGACTTTATGACTTTATTAATAGCTTTAACCCGACCGTTCGCCTGAGGGTGTGCAACTGCTGAGAATTTATTATGGATATGAAACCGTTGACAGAAATTCTTGAATTCCGTACTGCTGAATTGGGCTCCATTATCGGTAATGATGGTATTCGGGAGTCCAAATCGACAAATGATGTTGCGAACTACGAAATTGATTACTTTCTTTGTCGTAATGGTTGCAAGGGGTTCCGCTTCAGCCCACTTGGTGAAGTAATCAACCGCAACGATGGCATATCTTGCCCCGCCTTTAGCCAGTGGTAGCGTGCCGATGATATCGATGCCCCATGTCGCAAATGGCCAGGGACTGACCATTTGGGTTATCTCAGTTGGTGGGGCTCTTGGAATTCGGGCGTGTTTCTAGCACCTATCGCATTTTCTGGCATAGTTCACTGCATCTCGGTTCACAGTCGGCCAGTAGTATCCGTATCGGAGTATCTTCTTAGCGAGAGCTTGCCCACCGATGTGATCGCCACATTCTCCTTCGTGTACGTCATGTAACACTCGTTTGATTTCATCGTGTGTGATACATCGGAGGAGAGGAACAGAATATCCTCTTATATACATGACACCGTTCTGAATGACGAAACGTGAAGCTTTTCGCAGAATTTGTCTTTTCTCGTTTCTATGTTCAGGCAACGTCCCATTCTCGATGTAATTTCGGTACGGAGTCATCCATGATTCTCTACTGGGAGCGGTTTCAAACACAAAATTCGTCTCTATTTGATCGATGCTTGGGGTGGACAAAGTTTCGACGGGGACAAGTCCCATTTGCTGTGCTTCTCCTGAGCTGGTTAACTTGGCCAATGAATCGGCTTTTTGGTTGCGTTCTCGAGGTATACAATAAATGGCATAATAATCAAACTGATTCAGTACTTCCTGAACTCGAGCTAAGTAAGCAGCCAGCCTTCGATCTCTTGCTTGATACCCTCCCCGTACTTGACACACAACTAACTGTGAATCACAATAAATTTCCACAGCGATAATTCTCAAATCTCTAGCAAATTTTAGTCCAGCTAAGAGGGCTTCATATTCAGCTTCATTATTGGTTGCATGAAAACCGAACTTCAAAGCATAACATATAGATCGGCCTTCGGGAGTTTCATGTACAACACCAGCGCCCGAACACCGGTCGTTTGATGCACCATCAGTATACAGCTTCCAAACGTACTCGGGGGAATCACTGGTTTCGGGCAAGTCCTCTGGAACGGTAAATTCAGCTATGAAATCGGCTAGGATTTGTCCTTGGATGGCTCGTCTTGGAGTGTAAGTAATATCAAACTAGCTCAGTTCGATGTTCCATTTGAGTAACCTACCAGACGTCTCAGGCCGCGTAAGGACCTGTCGTAACGGCTGGTCGGTGTAAACAATAATAGGATGTGCCTGGAAATATGGTCGGAGTTTTCTTGATGCAATGACAAGGCAATAAGCCAACTTCTCTAGTTTCGGATAATTTCTCTCACCTCCCGTCAATCGTTTGCTGACGTAGTAGACTGGTTTCTGCACTCGGTCTTCTTCCCGAACTAAAGCAGCGCTGATTGCATGCTCTGATACTGCCGGATAAAGGTACAGTTGCTCGTGGTCAACTGGCTTTGACAAGATCGATGGTGTGGAAAGATGTTGAACCAGCGATCGAAATGCGTCTTCACACTCCATGGTCCATTCAAAGTTTCGCTTTCCTTTCCGAATCAGGTCGAAGAAAGGAATACATTTATCGGTGGATTTTGAAATGAACCTGCTCAATGCTGCTACTTTCCCATTGAGACTCTGGACTTGTTTTATGGTTCTTGGAGTTTGTAGGTTCCTTATTGCTTAGATCTTTTCGGGATTGGCTTCTATCCCTCGAGCGTTAACGATGAACCCGAGGAACTTTCCAGAGGCTACAGCGAAGTGACACTTTAAAGGATTGAGCTTCATCCCATATTCCCGAAGGATGCAGAACATTGAATCTAAATCCCTGACGTGATCTGTGGAGAATCGAGATTTTACTAGCATGTCATCCACATAAACCTCCATGGTTTTCCCGATCTGGTTGGCGGACATCCTGTTGACCAAGCGTTGGTATGTTGCTCCGGCGTTTTTTAGGCCAAAAGGCATGACTCTGTAGCAATAGAGTCCCAGATCGGTCACGAAACTGGTATGTTCTTGATCAGGCAAATGCATAGGTATTTGATTGTAGCCAGAATAAGCATCCATGAAAGATAATAATTCATGCTCAGCTGTTGAATCTACGAGCTGGTCAATTCGAGGAAGTGGAAAACTATCCTTTGGACGGGCCTTGTTTAAGTCAGAGTAGTCGATGCAAGTTCTCCATTTCCCATTCAGTTTTTGAACCAATACAGGATTTGACACCCATTCTGGATACAAAGCATCTCGGACGAACCCATTTGATCGTAACTTATCAACCTCCTCTTTAAGGGCGGCAGATCTCTCTGGATCCATACCACGCCTTTTCTGCTTGACCGGGACATGCCACGGATCAATATTCAGGGAGTGACTTATAATGTCCGGTGAGATCCCGCACATATCAGAGTGCGTCCAGGCGAAAATGTCAAGATTCGCTCAGAGAAATTCAACCAATTCCTGTTGTGTCTGTTTGCCCAGTTGAGATCCAACTTTTAGCATCCTCGAATCATCACCCTCACTGATTGGGACGTCCACAGTCAGTTCGGTCGGGGAAGCTTGATTTTGTTTAGATTCGTCTTTATCTTCATTGTCTCTAGGTTCAAGGTCTTTATGGAATTGGTTGTGGTGCCCGGGCCAGGGCCCAGGCATTAATTGTCAATCATCAGCAAAACGGACGCAGAGAGATTCCTCTACGCCCTTTCCTTTCTCCTTTCATTGTACTCCTCGTAGTTCAGCAACATAGCAGGCCCTCCCCGTGGCCTGATCTCCTTGAATGACTCCGACCCCGTGATCGGTGGGGAACTTTAGAGTCAAGCACCATGGGGCAATGGCTGCCCTGGATTCAGCAAGGTCCGGTCGGCCCAAAAACGCATTATACGGGGAATCAATGTCCAAAATGACAAATTGCAACATCCGGACTCTCCGGCGTTCTCCAACCCCCAACTCCACTGGTAGTTCTGTCACTCTAGTGGGTATTGTAGCACTTCCATTGAAGCCGTGGACTCGAGATTGACAAGGTTTTAAGTCCTTCGCTTCCATTTTCATTAAATCATAGGCCCGTTTAAGTAAGATATTTACGGAGCTCCCACTGTCAACCAAGATCCTCTTCATCCAAGCAGGACCTACCTGGGCAGATATGACCAGTGGGTGATTGTGGGGGCTTCGACCTTATCAGCGTCTCGGCTTCTAAATATGATATCATCAGACATTGTCTTTTGTTGCTTGGCTGGAGCTCCCTCTTCACAATTACTGCAGCATTCGAAGTCTGCATGCCTGATAGAGCTAGCATACGACTCCATTCCCCTCCAGCTTCTGTCTGCTGGGTGGGGACCACCACTTATTGTGTTTATAACTAGCCTTCCGCCCGTACGAGCGGGTTCTTCTTGTCTTTCTTGGTTTTGCACACGATTTTGATTCGAAGGGCCCGCACCACCAAACCGCGGTGCCCGCACAAACTGATCTAACTTTCCCTCCCTGATCAACTTCTCGATGAGGTCCTGCAAATGTCGACACTCATTGGTATTATGGCCATAACTCTCGTGAAATCTACAAACTTTCCCGTTTGAATCTGCCTTTCTGATGAGGTCTTTGGAGCAGGCTTCTTATATTGCACAGTGTTGCAAGTTTGTAGGTACACGTTTCCAATGATGTATTCAACGGCGTGTAATTATCAAACATTGGAGTCCTACGTCGTAGGACTCGGTTATGATCTCTTTTCTTATCTTGACCATTTTTGCCTCTTGGCTGGGTTTGTTTGTTCTGTATATTCAACTGAACTTTTTCGAAACTCTCACCGGACTGCTTAACTGCTACGTTACTTTGTATTCCTTCAGTTCTGGGCCTCGCATCGTTCTGCTTCCTAGACTGTTTCGCGTCCTCTTGCCGTAAGAATTGAGCGGCTTTGGAGTAGAAACGGTCCAACGATGCGGGTGGTTTTCCAGCTAACCAATTTCCAAACTCAGAATCGGGATCGATTCCTTTGGTTAATGCCATCAGGATTGAGTTATCGTTGGGATTACTAATCTCTACACATGTCGCATGGAATCTTTCTAAATAACGCCTGAGTGTCTCTCCCTTAGCTTGGGTGACGCTACATAGGGTGTTAACGTCTTTAGGTCTAGCGACATGCATACGGAACTGTTCGACAAATTTCTTAGCCAGTTGATCGAACGAAGAGATGGATCTAGGTGGCAACCTTGTAAACCACATTGTGGCGATTCCTCCCAAGAGATGGGGAAACTTTGGCATTTCACCGCATCATCAGCCCTTGCAGCGCTCAATGACCACTCATATTTCAAAATATGTTGATTGGGGTCACTGCTTCCTTTATACATTGGGAGAGTTGGCATTCTGAATCGCCGAGGGGGATCAGCGTATAATATCTCGTCTGTGAAAGGAGTATGACTTCGGGAGATTCCCCAATCGGCAATGGTAAGCCCTTGACTTTCGCGAATCATCTGACGTATCATGGTTGAAATATCGGGCATAGCCACATTCTGTGCATGTTGAGCTAAGGTGTGGTCGGGTTCCACAGCGCGAGTTTGGACCGGACGTTGTCAACGGCCCATGTCTCGCATCCTTGGCTCGGCATCTTCTGGGATGTATGGTTCAGGAGTATGCCCACATTGCTGATTATTCGGATCTGACAGATTCCGGGTATCAACCCTTGTTTCTACCACGGCGGTTGCAGTGCGATTGTCTGTGGTATACTGTGGAACATCACCTCCTCGTGATGAGGGCCTGGTCTGGAGGCTGGTTGACGGCCCAACCCTCAATTGTCCTACGGTCAAGGCAGGTTGATATCCGGTAGCTTGTGTGTGACTCGCGTCCAATCGGGGACGTGTAGATCTGTCGTGATAGTCAGATGAAGCAGAACTTTCAGTGGACGAGTGGGAAGCATCATCTCTCCTGGTCCTCCTACGCCTCCGGCGGTTTAATTGGTTGGTCAATTCTACGTTAGCGCGCAACTGTTCAGTTAACTGTTGCCGACTTTGAGTCAGTTCTTGGAGCAACACTTGGAACTCTTGTCTGGTGACTGGTCCTGATGGATCTGAGTGAGCAGTGTTGTCTTGATTGGATAGTGGCTGCTGTGTAGGATTCTGTCTATCCCGACCTTCTTGATCAGCAGCTGTAGAAGCAGTTCTCGTGCTAACCATCTTGAGTGGTGGAGTCCTTGCCTAGACTTTACGCAAGTCTGAATAGGATGGAAGGATTCCGAATTAAAGATCTGGATCTTCCTGTTCGATTTATGCAATCCGGTGTCGATAGGAGATCCAAGGAGTAGGAGAAAAAACTGGTTTTTCTCAGTGAAAGCACCAAAGTGTTTGTACCAAAAATGGGCACAACACTCTTCGGAAGTTTTTGAAGAGATAAAAATGAAGAATGAAAATGGAAAATGAGGATTATCTAACAAAAACTCCAAATAACAGAAAATAAATTGCACAGGAGACAACAGTTTAGAGTGGTTCGGCGTTTCGCCTACGTCCACTATGAAGTTTGATGATTTTATTGCTCGATACTTGAAGAATACAATTTCTTATAGCGTAGTACAACTGATTTTATGGTTATACTCTGAATCTAAGGCAGCAATGATGATCTGGAGTAAATCTGGCAGAATCTGGGCGCTCTTTAGCTCTTAAAATTGTCCGACCCCTTTTCTGAATGACCAGGGGCTCTATATATAGGTGTAGGAGGCTGATATTTCGCTTAAATTTCGGGAGACCACTTCTGGCACGTGAGGGGGCCCACGCACCCGCCTTCAGGAAATTTGGACCCACTTTGGGATCGATTCGAAATCCATTCGAATCGATCAAGAAAACGTCCAATCGAGCTGAAATTTGGTGTGGACATTCTTCAACATGTGCATAAGCTCCTGTGAAAATTTCAGAGCATTTGGCCTTGTAGATCTCTAGATATTGTCGATACGAAGTTGCGTTTCTAGTGCGATCACTCTGTTCGAATCGATTCCCTTCGAATCGATAGCTTCGACTTGATGATGGAGCACGCGAGGAAGTTGACATGGCGCGCGCTTTTCGTGTCGATCCGCTTTTCACTCCGAGTCGACTGGGTCGACTCCATGATTTTTGCCACTTTGACCTAGTGGATTCGAGGGCTTCATTCACATATGGATTCGAACAGAAACTTCTTCGTATCGATCATGACGTGCTATAGTCGATCGATACGAAGCTGTTGCAGCAGGATGGATTCGAACATACTGTTGCCCCTGGATTCGAAGTGAAGTGCTCTGGTGGATTCGACCATACCTTCTACCGATGGATACGAAGAGGTTAACATTGATGGATTCGAAATCAGGCCATTTGATGGATACGAAAGCATGGCCTTTCCCTTCAACTTGTATCCATCGTAACTTGAGCATATGAACTCGGATTGACTTGAAACTTGGAACGTTGGCTCTCTTTGCTTTTCTAGTCATGTCTTATCAATTATAGCTCAATCTGGTCTCGGACAAAATTCACCGATATCCATGGTGAGCCTGTGTATAACCGATCTTTAAGATGAACCGTCATTGGTCACTAATCCAGTTCTTGGTGTCACGGCCTTGCAAAAAGGCGGGATAACCCCAGCGTTCTTATAGTTGTTTCTCTTGAGATTATTCATCTTTCTGTATTTTGGAAATTTCCGAAAATTCTTGGTCATAAAGGCTATCTCTTCATCATTATCGATGTTTGAGTCCGATCCATCGGTTAATGCATTGAATGCCATTGATTTCTTTTCAGATGCTTTGCTTTCTCTTCTCCCGATCATTTGGACTTCAAATGACATTAGATTTCCAATTAATTCTTCTATCTTTAAGGTACTAATGTCATTTTCCTCTTCGATTGCAAGTGTCTTTTGATCCCATTCTGGAGTAAGAGAATTTAAGATTTTTCTGACTTGATCTTCTTCAGAAAATTCCTTTCCAAAGGATATTAGAGAAGGCACAATATCCTGAAATCTACTATACATATCTGAAATAAACTCATTAGAATTCATTTTAAATA
Organism: Allium fistulosum; assembly: GCA_030737815.1. Classification (NCBI taxonomy): domain Eukaryota; kingdom Viridiplantae; phylum Streptophyta; class Magnoliopsida; order Asparagales; family Amaryllidaceae; genus Allium; species Allium fistulosum. The sequence goes on from CM060905.1 coordinate 460,790,694, forward strand.
ATTGAAACTGATTTGTGAGCATGGAAATTTTGGTCTGTTTAACTTTGCTTGTTCCTTCGTGAGTAACTTGCAAAGTTTTCCAGATTTCATATGCAGACTTACAAACTGACACTCTATTAAATTCATTCCTATCAAGTGAACAAAATAGAATATTCATTGCTTTAGAATTATTCTATGCAACAGTCTTTTGCTCGGTGGTCCACTGTGCAAAATTAGTTGTGGGTTTAGAATATTCATTCTGTGTGATATTCCAAGTGTCTAGACTTACAGATGGTAAATATATTTTCATCCTATATGCCCAGTATGCATAGTTACTGCCATTAAAAAGTGGTGGTCTGGCAGTAGACTGACCTTCTACAAATGAACTAGTAACAGTAGTAATATAACTAGTGTTAGTAACAATACCAGTGTTGGTAGCCATTTTGAAAACTTTTCAAAATTAAGATTATGAAACTTTGATAACCTTGCTTGATACCAAATGTGAGAAATGCAGATTACGGATCTTAAGGCTAGTATAAACACTAGAGGGGGGTGAATAGTGTTTTAAGGAATTACTAATTCCTTTTGAGTTTATATTAATTTGAACACAAATGTATGCAATATTCAGACACAGATATGATCACAGATTCAAACACAGATGCAAATATAAAGTAAAAGCAGTAAAGGAAAGAATACACCGGATTTTATACTGGTTCGGAGTTACCCTACATCCAGTCCCGCACACAAGTACGTATTTCCTTTCAAAAGTAATCTTTACAATTACAACCCTCGATTTCAAGGCCACGAGGTACACCACTCCAGATTCACAATCCTCTGGGTAGAGATACTTGATTTCTCGGGCAACAAGTTCACCCAATTGATTTCCTAGGCTACAATCACACCTTTTCTCACTTGATTGATTTCCAAGGCTACAATCACACCTTTTCTTACTTGATTGATTACAAAGAAGCCTATAACTCTGAATAGCATTGGGATCTTGTTGAGATAGTGATAGAGAATCAAACCAGAAATGATCTAGTTAAATTCAATGGTGATTTCGGAAGAGTAATGGTAAGAATATATATAAAGAAATGTGGAAGAAGAAGAGGAGTGAAAACCAAAAAATTATTATTTTTAATTCGTTGAAAACATCCCCTATTTATAGAAGAACAACAGCCATGTCTATTCGTGAAAGGTTATGGCGAATAGACACTTCTTTTGAAATTCAAAATTTTGAAACCAACTGCCACTATGTCGACATGGGTATCTTGGGTATGTCGACATCCCAAAGGAAATTTTGGTGATTTGTTTTTCTTTGAAAATTACTTCTATCTTATATTAAAACTATTTTAAACTTTATAAATATACTTAACTATAGTTAAAATACATAAGTAAATATAGAGAATAATATATATATAATTTTACTATAACTTTATATTTAAATCTAAGTATAAATATTAAAAGTTAAATATATTATAATTAAAAGATAGTTTAAAACAAACGAAGTTTAAAACAAGAGTTTATTTAAAAACAAAATCAAAGAATATTTTAAGGCTAAAACATCTTTTTGAAAATCATTTGAAAAGATAATTTTTAAGGCTAAAACATTTTGAAAAGCAGTTTGGAAAATCATTTTAAAGTAGTTTTGCAAGCTTCTTCCTGCAGAATATCTCATCACATCAGGACTCGAGAACTTGTATAAAACCAGGATGTTCGTGGGTTTGTAAGCCGCTTTTCATAGGTTTGTAAGCTACTTGTCGTGGGTTTGTAAGCCACTAAAAAGGTAGAAATGGGTTCCATCCCAAATGAAATATGGAGTGAAGATTTCAGTGCTATTATGAAGTTTTAACATAATTCTAGACTCAATACTTATCTTGTATTATTAAAATCTTGAACTCTTGATAAATTGATTTCTTGATACTCATGAGTCTTCAATCTTGATATCTTTGATCTTTAAATTCATCAATCTTGTATATCTATACTGTACAGTCTTCATTCTTGATACCTGCATGGTTAAATCCTGCATATACATATATATCTAAACTATAATGTTAGTATTTATATTTTATAATCTTATTCTAAGGTTGTTGTCATCAAAACCATCATCTCAAGGACTAACAATCTCCCCCCTTCCAAATGCAATTGTCCATATTAAAGTGGACTAAACTGCAAAACCCCTCATAATGAACAGTAAGATATACATCTTTCCATCCCCTTCTCTTTTGTACACTATTACCTCTCTTCCCGCTCTAATTCTTCTCTACTTTATTTCTCCTGCCGCACTTCTTGCCTGTGCCTGCATGTGTTCACTCACTCATGACACTCCTCCTTCACTTCTCCTAAGCCTACGCACGTACACACTCCTTACCTTCTCATGCATGCACATCTTCATAGAAGTAACACACGCATTCAGTCATGCACACACGTCACCTTCTCCATTTCTCTCTTCCCCTTCACACCGTGCATACCTCCACATGCTTTTTTTAGCCATGCACGTGGTTGCACATGTTCATGAAGTATGAACACTCACTCACCCAAACCTTGCCTGCCTCTCTCATGTATTTCTATACCCATCAAGCTACTCACCTACACATACTTGAACACGCACAAATATATATATATGCACACCACACACACATGTATGCAAAGAAAAGAAAGATAGAGAGAAAATGAAGTGAGAATGTACACAAAAATATGAATTAGAAATGGGAATTTGGCCTTTTGCTATTTTTTCTGAGAAACATAACCTTAAAAATATTTGCCTATTCGTACTTTTTCATATCTCCCTCCTCTTATGCTTGCCAGTGTACGTATATATAAAGTAAATGCTTAAAGGCTAAGAAAAAATAAAAGTCAAATGGAATGACAATCATTAAATGCTAATACCAAAAGTATGAGCAAAGAGTACAGGAAAGGATATGTGAAAAGGCATGTTGCGTGAAAATTATGTTTAGAAATAACAAGTTAGTTTCGCGGTGCACCGCTACACCAAAATTTCGTTCCCGTACGAGCCACGAATGACATAAATAAAATTACAATCGCACACAATAACATACGTGATCACAAAATAGCAATAAAATAGATCGGTTAACTTATTCTGTAAAATTTCAAAAGAACAGGCGTTTGGCGCAAAACGCGTCAAACGAAAATATTTTTATTTTCCAAATTAAAAATTATGGAAAAATTCTATAAATTAAATTAAAATGACGTCATTAAAAATCAAGTCTAAATTTAAAACGTATATTTTATTATAATTTATTTCAAGTTCGAATATTTAAATAAATTAAATATTCAAATTTGATGACCCAAAAATATGGGTCGTTACATTCTTTTCGCCTTAAAAGAATTTCATCCTCGAAATTCCAAGGATGGTAAAGTATAATGAAAAATAAACAATCAACAAAAGCAAAGCACACGAAAAACATTACCGCCCATAACCCTGGTCGGAGGCACGGTGCCTTATCCTATCCATTTTTATTTATCAAATTAAGGTAGTTTCATTTTTAAAATTCCTAGGTAGATTTACTAGCCCTAGATGAATTTACTTACGCACCTAACCTATGCTCTGATACCACCTGTAACGACCCGGGTTTTTGGACCAGTAAAAATCGTCGAAAAACCAGTCCGTTCTAAAACTACGAATAAAAACTACCAACTTAATACACAATATTTGATAAATATTCAACATTATTAAATGTATAGGATACAATTTTTAATTATACAAGTTAAATCAGAGTAATCATTTATTCTACAGTGTGCTTTAATACAAACCCAAAATCAAATACTACAAATAAACTATAAATTTACCGCTGCGTAACTCTGATGAGAAACGACAATATCCTTACCTGCAAACTCAATAAAAAATGTAAATGCAGAATAAAATAGTAAGCAGGAAAGATACAACAATACACGATATATGGCAAATAATAAACAGAAAAATGTTATGTTATTTTTAGGGCTACATCACTACCACTTGTGACTGCCTATGTACGCCTATCTAATTGAGTACCCAATTAGATACAGGATCAAGCCAATGTAGTTCTCCTACCGCAAGTAGGACTCATGGAACCTACGATGCAACAAACAATATGCAATTCCTAAAACTACCCAATTAGGCTTAATCTTCAATTTTAGATTTTCAAATCTAATTAACTTTACAGAAATTATCCCTTTGGACTTTATTCCCGAATTCTTATTTCAAAACTTTTGAAATACATACATACATACATACATACATATATATATATATATATATCTTATATTCAAACTAGTCCTTTAATTCGGGATCTGAAAACAAATCACTTTTTGAAATGATATCAATATGCAAGCATACAAACTATATGCTACTTGATTGGGAGGTTTCTAGCCATAACCAGGCCCCTGGGTCTAGCCTTCCGAATAAATAATAGATTGGTGCATCCCTATATTCCAAGAGCAGACTACACCGAGGCTACAGAACATCTGCACCTCCTTTGCTCATGCGTTTCATAGATTATGGGTTACCTGAATCTTTGGTAACATAACAAATCACTTTATATCCCGAAGTGGCAAAAATCATTTACACTAACAATTACAAATACATCAAATCTATAATAATTTCCATTTCCAAATCCTTTCAAAAATCATCTTAAAACCATCGGGTTTAGCCCTCGAAATTCTTTCCGTTCTATAAAACATTTTTATAAAACCATTATACAAATCACTTTTATATAATATATCTTCAAAATATTCATTTCCAAATATTTCTTTTTATTTAAACATTTCATAAACTTTACTTTAGTAAAACCAAATTTAAAAACAATTCCACTAACATCAAATTATTTAACCAATTGTAACAATTAAATGAACCAATATTATCGCTAAACACCTTTTAGTCAAATCGTGAAATAAATCAAAAGGTGTTAGCCTACAATTATTTTCTACCCAGCCCATGCATATGGATAATTAATTGCTCATAAACTGGTCGACCAATGTCAATAATCGATAAATAATAATCAGTGCTCATAAACTGGCCGAGCACAATCCAAACAACCAAACAAATCAATCAACAACAAAATAAATAGCAACACATATATTTATTTATAATTAACAATCAATATCAATAGATCAATTATCGAATAATAATAAATCTACACAATTCATAATAGTAGAATGGGGATTTGTTCTGCTAATAAAATGTCACTAATATTTTATCAATATTTTATATTTCTCTAAATGTGTCAATAAACTACACTAGTGTGTTCTATTTGTTAATACGAATCTAACGTCGAAATCTGTGGGTTAAAAGTACTTCGTATGTGTAAGTTACTCATTGTTTTTAAATTTTAACTAATTAACTAACCTTATTTACTAAACTAAAATAAATAAATTCCCACCAATATCGGTAAAGCCAAACAACCCTAATTCAAATCCGTATCCAAAATCACAGCCATCTTCCCAAAATTTTCTAAGTTAAACCAAATTAATTAATTAAACTAAATTATTTAAAATACACTCCCACCTCAACCAACCTTGCAAGCCTACCTATCACTCACGGCCTAATGCCCATCAACAAAAGCCCAAACCAACACCTACAAACGATCTCCCCCTTCCAAACGCAATTGTCCACATTAAAGTGGACTAAACTGCAAAACCACTCATAATGAACAGTGCTATATACATCTTTCCATCCCCTTCTCTTTTGTACACTATTTCCTCTCTTCCTGCTCTAATTCTTCTCTACTTTATTTCTCCTGCCACACTTCTTGCCCGTGCCTGCATGTGTTCCCTCACTCATGACACTCCTCCTTCTCTTCTCCTAAGCATGCGCACGTACACACTCCTTACCTTCTCATGCATGCACATATTCACAGAAATAACACATGCAATCAATCATGCACACACGTCACCTTCTCCATTTCTCTCTTCCCCTTCACACCGTGCATACCTCCACATGCTTTTTTTAGCCATGCACGTGGCTGCACATGTTCATGAAGTATGAACACTCACTCACCCAAACCTTGCCTGCCTCTCTCATGTGTTTCTATACCCATCAAGCTACTCACCTATACACACTTGAACACGCACAAATATATATATGCACACCACACACATGTATGCAAAGAAAAGAAAGATAGAGAGAAAATGAAGTGAGAATGTACACAAAAATATGAATTAGAAATGGGAAGTTGGCCTTTTGCTATTTTTGCTGAGAAACGTAACCTTAAAAATATTTGCCTATTCATACTTTTTCATATCTCCCTCCTCTTATGCTTGCCAGTGTACGTATATATAAAGTAAATGCTTAAAGGATAAGAAAAAATAAAAGTCAAATGGAATGAAATGCTAATACCAAAAGTATAAGCAAAGAGTACATGAAAAGATATGTGAAAAGGCATGTTGCATGAAAATTATGTTTAGAAATAACAAGTTAGTTTCGCGGTGCACCGCTACACCAAAATTCCGTTTGCATACAAGTCGCGAACGACATAAATAAAATTATGATCACGCACAATAACGTTATGTGATCATAAAACTGCAATAAAATAGACCAGTTAACTTATCTTGTAAAATTTCAAAAAACCGGCGTTTGGCGCAAAACGCGTCAAACGAAAATATTTTTATCTTCCAAATTAAAAATTATGGAATAATTCTATAAATTAAATTAAAATGACGTCATTAAAAATCAAGTCTAAATTTAAAATGTATATTTTATTATAATTTAATTCAAATTCGAATATTTAAGTAAATTAAATATTCAAATTCGATGACCCAAAAATATGGGTCGTTACATTCAGGCTTCGTACTTATTTGATGGTCTTTGGTGCTTGGATATTGCAAATAGCTTGGATCTTCTCAGGATTGGCTTTGATTCCACGGGCATTAATGATGAAACCCAAGAACTTTCCTGACGCAACGCCGAAAGGACTTTTCAGAGGATTAATCTTCATTTTGTAATATCAAAGGATATCGAACATGTGTGCTAAGTCTCTAATGTGGCCGCTAGATCATTGTGACTTCATGAGCATATCGTCCACGTACACTTCCATCATCTTTTCGATCTGATCTTTAAACATTTTGTTGACTAGACTCTGTTAGCTTGCTCCAGCATTCTTTAGTCCAAATAGCATTACCATATAACAATATAATCCAAGGTCGGTAATGAAGCTGGTGTGCTCTTGATCGGGAATGTGCAACGAGATTTGGTTATACCCCGAGTACGCATCCATGAAAGATAGTAATTCATGCCCTGCAGTTGAGTCTACCAGCTTGTCAATCCTTGGAAAAGGAAAACTGCCTTTTGGCCATGCTTGTTCAAGTCCGAATAATCAACGCATGTCCGCCATTTCCCATTCGCTTTTCTCACAAGTACATGATTAGATGCCTATTTAGGGTAGAGGGAATCGCAAATAAATCCATTGTCTTTGAGCCTTTCCACCTCCTCTTTAAGAGCAGCAGATCTCTCGGGATCCATGTCACGCCTTTTTTGTTTTACAGGGACGTGCCTCGGGTCGATATTCAATGCATGGCTTGCAATGGTAGGTGAGATCCCACACATGTTAGAGCGAGTCCTAGCGAACATGTCGAGATTCTCTCGGAGAAAACCGCCAAGTTCTTTCATCATCGGGGGGCTAAGCTGTGACCCGATGTTTAGGACCCGTGATAGGTCGTCTTGGCCAACGTGATGTCAGTTGCCAATTCAGCCGGTGCAGCCTTGGTCTCTTTGTGCTCCTCCTCGTCATCCCTTGGATCTATGTCTCTATAGAACCGACTGTAGTGGCCGAGCCGTGGCTCAGGCGTTGGTTGTCAATCTTCAGTGGCTTGAATGCGGAGAGAGTTGTCCACACCCTTACCTTTCTCCTTTCGTTGAGCATCCCTCAGTTCAGCTACATAGCAGGCATGTCCGATCGCCTAATAACCATGAACAACTCCAACACCATTATCTATTAGAAACTTTAAAGTCAAACACCATGGGGCAAGAGCTACCCGAAACTCAACTAGGGCCGGTCGGCCCAGAAAAGGACTATATGGAGAGTAAACATCCAAAACAACAAATGGTAAAATCTTCACTCTCCTGCGGTCACCTTCTCCCAACTCCACGGGCAAATTAACATAATCAACAGCTTTGGTCATAGCACCATTAAAGCCATAAATGCGGGCCTTAGGCGGTTTCAAAAACTTGGCTTCCATCCTCATCTAATCATAATCTTTTTTGAAAATTATATTTATAGAGCTTACACAATCAATCAAATCCTCCTCACTAAAGCGGGACCGATCATGGTCGAAATGACCATTGGGCCAATCGTTGGTGCCTCAACCTTGTCTGCATCTCTGTTTCTGAACACAATGTCATCTGCCATTGTACGTTGCTATTTTTTCAGAGTTCCATCTTATATACTCGAACAACATTCAAAATTCACATGCTTGATTGCACTAGCGTAGTACTCCATCTTGTGCCAACTCTTATCAGCTGGATGCGGTCCTGCGACTGTTGTATTGATCACTAATCTTCCACCGATCTGTGCATGCTCCTCAGCCCTGTGCGGTGCTTGTCCCCGGTTGGGTCAGATGTCCCTTTCCCGCCATCCTACGAGGCTTTAACAAACTATTGTAACTTTCTTTCTCGAATAAATTTCTCGGTAATATCCTGGAGATGCCTACACTCATTTTTGTTATGACCATAACATTCATGAAACTGACAATACTTTTTGGTTTGTTTCTTCTTCTCCGTTGATTCTTTCGGAGGCGACTTCCTATACTGCATTGTATTGCAGGTAGATAAATAGACATTCTTTAGAGTTATATTCAGTGGTGTGTAGGTATCATACATCGAAATCCTAGGCTTCCCTCTTTTAGAATCCCTCTTTCGTTCTCGGCTCCTACCTCCGCCTTTCTTTTGTTGATTCGGTTTATTTTGGACATTCACTTAAACTTTTCCAGGACTATCACTGACTACTTCACTTCAACGTTACTTTGTACTCCCTCTCCACTTGGTTCCACAACATTCTTCTTCCTACAGCATATGGCTTCCTCTTTCCTTAAATACTGAATCGCCTTTGCATAGAAATGCTCCAATGTTGCGGGTGGTTTGCCAGCTAACCAGTTGCCAAAATCAGAATCTAGGTCAATCCCTCTTGTTACCGCCATCAATATTGAATGGTCATTTGGATTACTAACTTCCGTGACGGCTGTATGAAATCTCTCCAAGTAATCTTTTAGCAATTCTTCTGGAGCCTGGATCATGTTGGATTGGGACATCGCATCTTTGGGGCGAGTTGCGAGCATACGAAACTGCTCCACAAACTTTGTTGCTAAATCGTCAAGTCTAGAGATTGACCGTGAGGATAATCTTGTAAACCACATTGTTGCTATGCCAGAGAGAGTTATAGGAAAACATCTGCATTTTGTGGCATCATCGGCTCATGCAGAATCCATCATCCATTCATATCTTATGATATGTTACATGGGGTCGGTTTTTCACTCGTAGGCAGGCATCGATGGCATATTGAACGTCCTTGGATACTCGGCATGTAAGATATTATCAATGAACGGGGTATGGCTTCTTGAGACTCCCTAGTCGTCATTGGTTAAGCCTTGGCTCTCTCTCACTAATTGTCTAACCATAGCTGGCAAGTTCGATGTATGGATAGTCGATGCCAAGCGGTGGTCGTATTCCGCTTCACGTGGATGGTCCGGTCGATGTCTATCGGCCATTCAATGCCTTCTTGGTTCAACATCCTCTCGACGCATATCATGTACATTCATTTCATCATCATTTCGGGAAAGTAACTGGTCAGCATTTGCTTGAACTTCAACATCCAGATTGATCGCAGCACCGTCGGTATGCAACCATGCTGTCACTGGTTGGTATCGTCCATCAAGAGAATGATCGGTATCGATCGTTCCAGATGGATCGGCACCGATCGTTGTCGCTCTATCTGGAGTGATCGGTGGACGGTGGGTTGATGTTTCAGCGTGGTATCCGTTCATTTTGCGGCGTCTGCGTCTGTGATGGTCATCCGATGAACTAGAACTCTCCGATGTAGAGTAAGGGGTAGGGTCCCTCCTTGCTCTCCCACGCTATTGCCGACTGAATTGGTTCATTAGATCGATATTGGCTTGAATTTGCTGATTCAATTGTCGATGGCTATCCACTAGCTCTCTCATCAGATTCTGGAATTCAGTTCTTGTAATGGAATCACCTGGACTCTGGACATCAGTTGGATTTGTAGCAATCACATCCACTAGTTGATCACTCGGGCCTCCTTACTTGGACTTTTGCAAATCTGAATAGAACAAGCAAGCTTATTGAAGATAATTATGGATCTCCTTTAGGGGATTTATGCAATCCAGTAGCAACAAAGGGATCTGAATAAGCTGAGAATCAAGCGTTCTTAGTGAAATCACCAAAATATTTGCGTCAAAAGTGGGCACAAACACTCAAGAATAGAACAGTAAAGAAATAAGTGAAGAATGATAAAAATTAAATAGAGAGGATAAGAAAATAAGCAATCAAAACTAAGCAGTAACAAAGACAGGATGACTTATAGTGGTTCGGCGTTGTGTGCCTACGTCTACTTTGAAGAATTTGCATTATTGATCACTTGTAAATCTGATTACAATGAAGTATTGATAATAGCACTTAATTACAATGGAGTCCAAAGCAACAAGCAACATAAAGATCCTCTAATTGAACAAAGATGCCTGTATTTATAGGTGAAAACATCAAAATATCTTGTTGGAAATTCGACAGAAGACTCTCCAGATATGTGGAGGCCCTCCAGAATGATCGCAAGTTCTAACTCGATCATTGGAACAATCAGTACCGATCGTTCATTTGTGCTCCAATGCATGTGCGATTGTTTCTGTGAGCTCCACCATGCCTTTAGTCCATGCTCCTAAAGTTTGGTGCCATTCTGAGTTGTGGTTGGTGAGATATCGACCAATCTTCATCGAGTTGGATCATTTGGCTGAGTTTATACGATCGTTCATGAACGACGTATACCGATCATTCACTTTCACTCATCTTGACATGCGATCGTTCATCGATACTCCTTTCTCCAATATATTGACATTTAGAAAGTTTCAAGTGTGTTGCAGTTGTTGATTTTGAGATATCGATCGATCATCATTGTATCGAGCCATGTAATTAATACGATATGACCCATAGTATTGAATATGGATCGCGCCTAATCAAGCTTTAGGTAGTAGCGAACTTTCATGCTCTAAGTGTTTTATTGAGTTCGCCTTTAGCTTTTGCTTTACTACTGCTTCATATTATCATTTAGGCCTGATCTCTAGGCTTCGTGATCATTGATCTGATACATCAATCTTGATGACAATTGAGTCTGTCCCATCCGAATTGTCTAGATATAGCCGGGCTAAAAGGCTGGATAACATGTATTATATATGTACACATGCTTCACAAATTGTTTACCATTAAGTCACTTACCTTTTTAGAAGTTCAGATTATAAAATTTTATTTAATGTCTTGATTGATGTTAGAGAGATGAATTTACACGTAAGGCTAAAACCATAATTCATTATTTCATATACAATTAGGGATTGCACAAAACTATATAATATGCCAACATTTAATAATAACGGCATATTCATAATAATCCACCATGTCATAAATCATATTATGCTTATTACAAGCAATAATCTCAAAATATGGTGAATTGAAATATCTCATATTCTAAATCATAAACTTGCATGAAAGCATGTGAAAACCATTAGACAAGGGTAAATCCTGTCGATCTCAAAAGATAAGCATAAAAGCAAGTCGAAACCAAAGACAAGTATGAAAGCGAGTCAAAATAAAAACATGCATGAAAGCAAGTCGAAACAAAATCTCACAAATAAATTCATAAATTAAAGGACATGCATGAAAGCGAGTCATAATATGACATCAAACCCAAGGCATACATAAGAGTATGTGGCAGACAAATAAAATAAAAGTCAACATGCAAAGATGAACTTGAAAGAACGTCGCTGAACAAGCCTAAAAACGAGTCATCGCATCCAAAGGCTTACATAAATTAATTATAGTTTCATTTCAAACTTCATTTAAATTAGGATTCATAAAAATAAGTTTTATATCATTTTACATTTAACCCATTCCCATTTTGAACTTAAAAGTTTTCCTGTTTGATCTAGTATAGTATTCAACAAATCTCCTGAAGTGGATCTATAATTGTAAACCCATAATTATGCAAGGTGATCCTTATTCACAAATAATTTACTCAAAGCTCGTTGCCTCAGATTAAATAAAGGAATCATGTTTTACATTCGACTTTCATTGATTTAATCATATAAGGATTTCCACTTTCATACACCTACTAAGGTTATATTGGTTCATACATAACCCATCAAAATATTATATAGAGGTCATTTTTAGTAAAAAATCTTATAAATATTCCCATATAATTTTTTTAAAAGTTATTATTTTTTATTTTCCATAATATATATATATATATATATATTCGAAATATTTGTGTATGCATACTATGTATGCATTTTCAAAATAGTATCTTCATTTTAAGCTATATTAGCTTTTAAATTTTACTTTCTCTCATTTATCTTCTTTCTAAAATATATTTCTTAAAACATTACCTGATTACCGAAAATATTGTCTAATTGTCTTGTTTAAGTGTTTAGGAATCTGTATCGACAACGTTGGTCAGGTGCATCGACCAGAATTCTTAAAGCACTCAACATGCAATTCAACACACATAGGCACACACACACATATATATTCTAAAGATTATTTAAATGTAAAATACATACATCTTTTACACTTTAGACTTTACAAATTTTAGTTTGCATATTTTATCACAATAGACACCTTATAAAAAAATCTAGATGGTGAAATTTCTTAGTTTGATGATTGCTTTACTAAACCATTTCATAATTAATCTCTCCATTTTAAATTATAATCAGTTTATTTATACTGATTAATTGGTAATCTAATATCAATATTTTGGTCTTTATTTCCATTTGATTAATTTATAATTACAAGGTTTGATCTTCATTCATATCTAAAAATTCCAATATCTCCTTGCAGTAATTTCCGATAAGAAAATACCGCAAGGTTTAATTATCAATTACAAAGTGATTTCTATTCTTAGATGATTCATACCCAAAGTTAAAATTACAATTGTCACCAAAAATTCCTAAGCAACCATGCATACAGTTAATCATACAATCATGCATACATAAAACAAACTCGACAACGTGCTCGGTAGAAACCAGTTCATCCGCTTCCGCTACGCAACTCTGACCACTAAGGGGTAAGGATATATTAGGTCATTCAGGAGCCATAAGATTCGATGGTAAAAATTAGACCAAGATAACGATCAAAAGAGTTTGAGCCGTAATTCCCCAAGATATTTCCTAATCATGGTAGGAAGAAATTCTAAGTATATAAGATGGAAAATTAGAATGAACACATTCCCATAGTTCCCCAAAATAATTTCCTATTCCTAATAGGAGAGAACCCTGATGACTTCACGAAGACCCTAAGGGGCGGTTTCTAAGACTTGCCTAGGTCTGGATTCTTGTCTTCAATATGGTACATTATTCTAAACACGGCTCTGATACCAAGCTGTAACGCCGCACCTCAAGACCCACACTAACAAAGAGATTACTATGTAATATCTTCTGCTAGTGCAGAGAATATGGTTGGTTATAAGTGACTACTTGTAAACTTTTCTTTAAGTGAGTATCGATAAGTCGAAACATGTGTTAATTCTTTTTCAATATGGATTGACATATCTGATCCTGGCTTAAAACAAAGTCTACAATGGATCATATTAATTAATCAGAACAACATATAATATCCCGGTACACAAAATCACATAGTACATAGTAGAGAAATACATATTATACTACCGAAAAAATTGAACATATACAATGGATACAACTCCTAAGAATGATTATGCATAAACAAGGTCTTTACCCCAATATATACATATAAAACACATAGCCAAGATCTGAAAAAATGATACAACAAAAGAAGAGGTATAGGCATGAATGATGGACTTCAGGCTAAGCTGGCTCTAAGATCAACAGGTACCTTAAATTACTCAGTCTAACCCGAGTATTATTGTAAATTATAAACGGGTTAATCGTGCTAGTTCTAAACAGTTAGATGTTATAGTGTAAGATATATATATATATATATATATATATTAACATAGGCAAGATGACATATAAGCATAAGATTCCTATAACACAAATTTTGATAAACTTTAAATTGGTTCCATAAATTAATAAATTTCTATAGTGGAAATGAATAACATGCTCAAATTGGAAGTACAAAATCCAAATTAATAAAACCTTATGGAAGGGATGAATATCATCCTTAAATCGAAATCCCCTAACCTAAATCATTTAAAACAAAAAAAAATTAATGAATAGCATCCACAAATCAAGATTCCCAAACCCAAATCATTTAAATCCCATAATAGGGACGAATAGCATCCTTAAATCGAAATCACCAAACCTAAGTACTCGAAAATTTCCAATCATAGGCAAAAGCAAGAATATGGTGAAATCCCCAATCTGCAGTTCAAACTCAAAGTTCGAAATCAATAAGAAAATGGTGCCACACAAAAAGGAAAGCATAAGGCTGTACCTAACGATCGATCGTATCCCTAAAGACGAGCACAAGACTATGTCTGACGACTATAAAGATCACCTCCCCAAAGGTGAGCTAGAAAGCTACACCTAACGACCACAAAGGATCGCCTTTCCCAAATACGAGTGCAGATACGTCTGACGACTATGAAAGGTTGCCTTCCCAAAAATGAGCCCGAAGGCTACGCCTAACGACCCCAAAGGACCGCCTCCCCAAAAGTGCCATTTACTCACAATTAGTAATTAAACAAATTTCACCTAAGTGTCCTATACGACCCGGCGAAACTCGAGTATGTGCATTATAAATAGTTAACTCCACTGAAACAAATAAAATGTAAATAAATAGGTAGCAATTAAAATATTCATTCGGATGAGTCTGGTAATTAACAAAAAAAGTAAATGTAAGCATTCCATACCGCTTCTTTTACTAATCTATTTAATTAGATTTCTCATTCGAATGAAATAAAAGTTTTATTATTGAAACTAGATTTTAGAAATCGTTTTCCAATATTTGTTTG
Source organism: Allium fistulosum (assembly GCA_030737815.1). Taxonomy (NCBI): domain Eukaryota; kingdom Viridiplantae; phylum Streptophyta; class Magnoliopsida; order Asparagales; family Amaryllidaceae; genus Allium; species Allium fistulosum. The sequence goes on from CM060905.1 coordinate 460,805,810, forward strand.
GAAAAGAGAATTGCTATTTTGAAAACGTTATACTATATAATAATTAATAACATAAAACACTTATTTGAAATTATATTCGAAATCAATTCGGTTTGGAAATATAATTTAAGAACAGAGATTTTCAAAACCATTTTGTAAAACCATTGTAAACAAATATGTGCAAATCTATATATATGAAAACATGAATTGCAAAGCCATAATTATATCAAAGCAATATCCAAAAATTAGATGATCAAAATATCAAAATCCGAAAAGCATTTGAAGCAATTAAATCGTTAAAAAAAATGCAATGAAATAGAGCTAAGGGAATAAGCAAAACACGAGCAAAGTCGGAACAATTAGCAGGTACATGGAGCAAGCTCCAAGCACCCACTCAGTCGACTGAACCAAGTGGTTCAGTTGACTGAACACAACCTAGAGTATACACTCTAGGTGGTTCAGCCAGTCGACTGAACTCCTGGTTCGGTCGACCGGTAGTGACTTCTTGGAGCTGTATAGCTCCAAGTCGCATTTCCAGCAGACTATGGTGACTTCTCAGGCGAGTATATTCGAATCTGGCAACCATATATGACAGATAGCAGCTAAATACTTGCACGTAGTATGTAACATCCCCTATCTAGAGGTCCAAAGCTAAGCGCAACAGATGCTACAGTCATGTATAGTATTAACTTCTGGCGACTAAATATGGCTATGTTAATGGTATCTATAATATCAGAAGCACTTGAATATGAAACAAATCATAGATTTCAAAACAAAAAATTTCTATTACATTTCAAAACATATGCTCCATATTCAAATTACACAATCCCATAACGTTTCCCCAGAAAAGATCAAATATAATTATTACAAAATACGCTAAGAGAGACATATGAAGATGCCCCCTTGGTTGATCAGAGTCATAACTAACTTAATACGCAGCGGAAATAAACGAAAAACAAGAACTGCAACTCCTAAATAGCTATCTGTTAGCCTCCTGCTCGCCTCCGGTAGCTTTATTCGTCCTCCTACTAAAAACCTGAAAAGCCTCAACTCTCAGCCTACTCAAATCAATTTTTGAGCACCCGAGGGTTTAAGGGGGAAACATAAACTTCGAGTCAGACATAAAGCCTGGTGTGAATAATACTATTCACACTATACATCCCGGTTATTAATGTTAAGTAAGACCACGCCGCTTAGCGGAATGGGTTTCCCCTCACTAACATCCTTTTAAAACATATCTTTTTCAAATCTTTTCCTGCAACCGAAACTGGTTAAATATTGTAAAGCATCATTATGTAAAATACATATCAGGTAATAAAAGAACTATCCGTTCAAACACTTTAGTTTTTTTTTGGCTGACTATTAACCTTTGGCTGACTCGGGCCTACTAGACAGTATAAGCAAAATTTATCCAACATCTGTTAGATACTCCACTTCTAGATGGTCTGTCCTTAACTATTTGTTAAATACTTCTCTTCTGGACGGTCTGTCCCTAACTTAACATCTTCCAAGGTCACCTGATCCTAATGGTTTTGCGGGCTCACCAATAACCTATCTGTATACAAACATATATTCCTTTCTTTGTGTAATGGTCTTACCTGCGACAAAGACCTACACACTGGAATTTTGGACTAAATTAGCTGGGGCCAATAGCTAATGTATAGGGCATGACCCTATACCAGTCTCATTTGGTATTCTAATATTTGAGTCATTTTACTTAGGGATACCTTCCCATAATTTTCCTTGAAAACCTTTTCAAAATGATTTAAACCTTTAAATCAAAGTCACACAAGGAAAATATATGATCTCTATGCTTTACTCAAAATCACCATGTCATGTTATACACACACACACACACACACTCTTTACTCAAATCTTAGTTGATGAAAACATTTAAACACTTGAAAGTACCCTTTCAAAATAATTGAAAGCACCTCTTTCGAAACCAAGTAAAAACCTACATTTATCTAGGCCGAAAGGCCAAAACCTTCCTTTCGAAACTATTCTCAAAATCATTTTGAAACCTTTGAAAAACTTTCTTTCGAAAGCTTTAGAACCTTAGACATCATATTATTAAACACTATGAAACATTTCCCTTAGAAACCCTTGGAAAAACCTTCCATTTCAACTCTTTCGAAACCATCAGAAAACATTACCCTTCGACTCCTTCGAAACCATTAGGGAACCACCCCTTCGAAACCATTTTTAAAACCTTTCGAAAGCATCAAAGCTTTAGAAACTCAAACCTTTCGAAAGCACTCTGGTTCAATTTAAAACATGTGGAAAACACCTTTCGAAACCATTTAAATCATCTCTTTCGAAACCATTGGGTTATACTTCAATCGAAAAAAGGTTTAATAAAATCATTTAAGTTGAAAGCTTACCTTTCGAAAGCTATCCCTAAGTAAAGAAGTGATGGTGTCGAAACCATCCCTTCAAAAGCATTGGAGAAGTGGCTAATTTTAAAGTCTAAGTAACCTTTCGAAACCATTGACTTCGAAAGGTAGAAAGGCGGCAGCTAAGGGTTTCGGCCCCTTCGAAAGCATTACTTAAACAAAAAGAGCGCAAACCCTTCGAAACCTTTTCTTTAAAAACATTTGACACGGTCGCAAGCCAACCGTGTCAAAAGCTATCCCTTCGAAAGCAAAGGAGGCACTATTTTAGTTTAAAACAAAGGAATACTCCAACCCCTTCGGAACCCAACATTTCGACTACGTACTTTCCGCCTCTATCCAATACGCTACGTACCTAGCAAGTGCATTGGTTTCGAAAGTATGGTGGCGAAACGTCCTAGTTGGAACCCCTTATATCGAAAGTAGCGGAACATACTAAAAACAAGTTATTTTTGTTTTTAACTTAAAAGAGAAGCACTTTTTAATTAATCTGCCATTATTTGTCAAATTTTCATTGGTTGCTAAATACCTTTTTCAAAAGCGCTACCAATATTTTCAGAAATAAACAATGATTTTATTTTACAAAATACCCCTTCTCCTTAATTAAATATATAAAACATTTAAGTCTCATACCTTAAATAATTTTATATGTTCATCAAAACACTTAGGAAAAATCTATAAAAATTCCAAAAAATCCTATTTAATATGTTCTCTAACATATATAAATTTCAGACCCAAATAATTAATTATTTTGCCATAAATAATTTATAACCTAATAAATCATTTTCTTCACTAGAAAATTAGTACAAATCCACATTAATTTAGAAAATTATGAAAATTGAAACCCATCTCCAAAATATTATTTCTGATCTGCATTTAAATTCGCAAGGCAATTGGATGTCATTTAATAGGGTTTTCGTATCAAACATATCATAAAATCAATATGAACATTCATAAATCATCAACAAGCATGTATATAAACATTTAATCATTCAACACATGGCATTATCATACAAAAACACTTCGGATTATCCTCAAAATCGAAAACCATAAGAAAATGAGATGTAGTAATTATTCACCTTAGTTTTGTGATTAAAGATGTGAGATTTTATCTTGCTTAATTGATTTGATTCTTCTCTTGAATCCTAGCTTTACCCTCTCTTGAGATTGCTAATGGTGGTCGGCCTTAAACCTAAAATTTTTGTCTATAAAAATGGAATGAACATGTGTTTGGTTTCCTACGGGTTTAGGGTATAAGTTTAATCATTTTCCTATTTTGCCCTCCCTTATTTTCTAACACCTTAAATTTTTAATCCATTGTTTACTCTTTAACTGACTCGGCTACCCCTTAATTATAATCAATCTCAATCCATTAATCATCTTATATTATTTAATTTAATTTAGCTAATTAAATATCCTAAACAATGTTACTAAAAATATGGGGTGTTGCAATCTCCCCTCCTTAAAGAATTTCGTGCTCGAAATTACGATAAGGTACACAGCAAAACCATTAAAGGCAAAACATACCACCAAACAAATCAGGATAAGCGTCTGTAATTCTGCTCTTAGTCTTCCAAGTACAGTCTCTAGCATCGTCAATCCACCGAACCTTTACTAATCTGACTGTCTTATTCCTCAACTTTTTCTCCTCTCTTGCGACTATCCAGATAGACTTCCTAACTATAGTCATGTCTGGTTCCACTACTAAATCTTCTAACACAGTCGGTGCTATAGTAGTGTCTGGATCCCTAACATACTTCCTTAGATGACATACATGGAAAATGTCGTGGACTTTTGCAAAACTACTCAGTAACTTAACTCTATATGCGAGTTTCCCGATCCTCTCTAAAATAGGAAATGGTCCTACAAACCTTGGTGTTAACTTTCTTGTCTTCCTAAACCTGATAACACCTTTCATCGGCGACACTTTGACGAAAACATGATCTCCAACAGAGAATTCCAAATCTTTTCGTCTTCTATCTGCATAGCTTTTCAACGTAGACTGAGCTTCTTTCATTCTCGCCCTTATCAGCTCAATCTTTTTTGCTGCATCTTTTACCAAATCAGGACCAAGAACTAATCTATCTCCAGTCTCTAACCAACATGCAGGGGATTTGCATGGTCTTCCATACAAAGTCTTAAACAGTGTCATCCCTATACTAGTCTGATAACTATTGTTATACGAAAACTCGACTAGGTGTAGGTGGTCTTCCCATGATCCCTCGAAGTCTAATACACAAGCTCTTAACAAGTCTTTCAAGATCTTGTTAACTCTTTCCGTTTGCCCATCAGTCTGTGGATGGTAAGCGGTACTCATCTTGAGCTTGGTTCCTAAACTTTCCTATAGACTCTTCCAAAATTCGCTAGTGAATAAAGAATCTCTATCACTAACAATACTACTAGGAATTCTATGAAGTCTAACTACATTCTTATAAAAAATTTGGCTAATACAGGTGCCGTCCAGTTTGACTTAACTGGAATGAAATGGGTATTCTTGGTCAATCTGTCCACTATGACCCATACACTTTCATTCCCTTTATTAGATCTCGACAACCCGTCCATGAAATCCACAGAAATAGAATCCTACTTCCATACCGGAATATCCAATGGCTGAAGCAATCCACTCGGCTTCTGATGCCTGGCTTTCACCTGCTGACAATTCAAACACTGTTTCACCCATAAGCCAACATCCCTCTTCACTCCTTCCAAGAAGAAACTTCTCTTTATATCCTGATACATCTTCATTCCTCTTGGATGAATATTGAACTTCGAACGATGGTCCTTCAAGACTTCCTTCCTTATGTCTTCCGCATTTGGAACACTAATCTACCCTTCTTTCTTAACCATCCACTTTGGTCAAGACTGGAATCTTTCAAGTCGTCGCTCTCCATTCCATCCTTTAATTTCATGATCCTTTCAGCTAATAGTGGATCCTATTCCTGTTTAGAGGAAATCTTCTCAAACAATACCGGTCGGACTTTTAAACAAGAAAATATAGCAGCTCTTTCACTAGACCCAGCCTTGGATCTCCACTGCACTCTACAAGCTGACGATGCTTGCAAGCCTTTCCATTTTGCTACCATAGCTAACACTGCATTCTGATGCTTCCTACTAAGTTCATTTGCAACCTTGTTGCCTTTCCCTTGTGTGCACTCTATTCTAAAATCATAAGCGGCTAAAAACACTAACAACCTCTACTGTCTCATGTTCAGCTCCTTTTGAGAGAACAAGTACTTCAACGAATTATGGTCAGTATAAAGCTCGAACCTCTCTCCCAAAAGGCAATGCCTCCACACCTTCAAAGCAAAAATTACTGCAGCTAACTCCAAGTCATGCGTTGGATATCTAACCTCATGTGGTCTAAGTTGTCTAGAAACATTGGCAAGCACTTTACCCCTCTGCATTAGTACAGCTCCTAACTAAGTTCCACATGTATCTGTATAAACTGCTAAATCCTGATTCCCCTCCGGAACCACTAACACAGGTGCGTGGGTCAACAGTGCTTCAAGCTCTGGAATGCTTCCTCACACTTATCGGTCCATACAAACTTTACATCCTTTCGCGTTAGCTTAGTCATCGGTGCTTCTATTCACGAGAAATCCTTTATGAACCTCCGATAATCCCCAGCCAATCCAAGGAAACTTCTTATCTCAGTTATTGTTTCTGGTCTCTTCCAATTATTAATGGCTTCGATCTTTTCTGGATCGACTGACGACCCTTTCTTCGAAACCACATGACTAAGAAACTTCAGTTCCTTTTTCCAGAAATGACACTTCGAAAACTTTGCTTTTATTTGATGCTGCCTTAGCGTCTCAAGCACAAATCTAAGATGAAATTCATGCTCCTTCTCATCCTTAGAGTATATCAGAATATCATCTATACAAACCAACACGAACCTATCAAAATGCTCTCAGAAAATACGGTTCATCAAATCCATAAAGAATGCTGGCGCATTAGTGAGTCCGAATGGCATAACTAACCATTCGTATGACCCATACCTTGTTCTAAATGCCATCAGAGGTATAATATCTTCTGCCACTCTAAGCTTATGGAAACCTATCGCCAAATCTAGCTGAGAGAATATCTTAGCTCCACTCAACTGATCGAATAAATTGTCAATCCTAGGCAATGGGTATCGATTCTTTATTGTTATCTCATTCAACTTACGATAATCGCTACATAGCCTTAACGATCCATCGACTTCTTAGCAAATACTGCGGTTGCTCCCCAAGGTGATCTACTCGGTCTAATAAGACTCTTGCCTTCCAAATCTACCAACTGAGCTTTCAACTCCTTCATCTCTGTAGGTGTCATCCTGCTTGGCGGCCTACTCACTGGTTCTGCTCACGAAACCAAATCTATCCGAAGCTCAATGGCCCGTTTCGGTGGCAATCCAACTACCGGCTCGAAAACATCTGCGAACTCTCTAACCACAAAAACGCGATTCGATTCATCTTCTAACTCCATAACACACAAAAAAGCATTTACCTCACAGCTAGGGTTTTCTATGGTATAAAGTATCCGATCAGCACAGTTAGGGTGTAAAAGTGATATTTTCCTATCATAGCAAAATATCCTAGTATCATATTTACTTAACCAATCCATGCCCAATATAATTCCGAACCCTACAAAGTCAAATACATGCAAACTGCAAACAAAAGTGTAACCTAGCAAGTCAAACTCTAAGTGGTCACACTTCACCCCAAGCGTCCCATACCCTCCTATCGGATTTGCAACTCTTAAAGAAGTAACTCAATAGTGGGTTCTAGGTTAAGCTTATCTACCAAACATCGCGATATAAAAGAGTGCAATGCACCAGTATCAAATAAAACGCTAATAGATATATCATGGATTTGAAGCGTACCACCCAACACTAATTTTCCTTTCTCCTGCACTGTCGGCTTCGAAGTAGCAGGCTCCAATGCAAACACTTGGCCTTTATCTCCTTTAGCTGGCTCTTTACACTGGTTCTTGTAGTTTCCAACTTGATCATAGTTGAAACATCTGATGTTCTTCTTTCCAATCACCTCCTTTCCTTTTCCTTTTCCAGTACGACACTCATGAGCATAATGTTTTTTCTTGTTGCACTTATAGCAGACCACCTCAAACTTTCCTTTCTTTGCTGCTCCTCATTTCTAAGCATTCTTCTTGTGGAAAAACTTCTTCTTCTGGCCTTGTCCAACCTGGACCTCCTTTTCCTTCTTCTTCTCCAAACAAGCTAACATCTCTTCGTGTCTCAATGTCATCTCCACAACTACATCACATAGATCTCTAATGTGCGGTAAAGTAGACCTAGCCAATTCAGGCTTCAATCCTTTGATGAAATTCGCATTCCTTTTCATTACTATATCAACAGTGGCATACCTATATCTAGCCAACTCTTCAAACCCGTTGGCATACTCTAGAACTGACATTTCTCCTTGTTCTAACTCAACAAACTTCCTAATCAAGACAGACTGCGCCATTACTAACAAAAACCTTTCATGGAACCTTATCCTAAACTCCGCCCATGTCATATCCTCTTCGTTTACTCCAGCTGTCACACTATTCCACCAAAATAAGGCTGCCCCTTGAAGTTGTCTCAAGGCAAGTCTCCTCTTCTGCTCGTCATTGAGCCCTAAGTCAGCAAATATCCTTTCACAGTGCAACAACCAGTTCTCCACTTGTATAGCATCCTCTGTTCCAATAAACGGCTTCCCTCCAAGCCTAGCATAGTCTCTACTCAAGTTAGCATAGTGGTTGACTACTAGAGCTTCTTGAACTCCTCACGTGGCATTTCCTCCAACAACCCCAGCAGCGATCCCAACCTGCATCATGTTTATGAAAAACTTATACATGGCTCCTGTAACGATTACGATTTTTCGACGCTCGAAAGTCGACATTAATACGTCCACTGTATCAAATGCCGCGCAATCAAATGCCGGAAAACCAAACCATTAGGGTTAAAAGAAGAGGTAGAAGAAGACAGAAGAAGAAAAAGAACAGAAAAACAAAAACAGAAACAACAACAGAATCTCACATTCGCAGCGGAACAATATATAATAGGTAATCACTAGTCATTTTAAAACAAAGAACTATATCAGTTTATTCATACATCATCAGAGTCAATATACAACTCAATACAACAATGGACAGTTATATAAAGCTGTCCTCATACAGAATACACAGCGGAAATAAATAACAAGTACGAGAGTACGTCTCGCCATCCAACTTATCCCCAAAGCTCCAGAATATCCTGATAAAAATAACTCTAGGCTGCCCGTGTGGAAAATTATGGGCACCCAGAGTTTAGAAGGGAATAATAAACTCCGAGTCAGTCATGGTGACTGGTGTGAGATCGTAAAACAGTTATTTTCACAAAGAAAATAAAATTAATTCGCAATGCTTTTGGAAAATGAAACTACCATAAGACCTCCCGCCACACACAAAATGCAACCGCAGAATTGGAGGAGATTTCTTCTTATGATAGTCAAAGATGCTTACTACGCCAATCATTGGATTATTATTATTAATGTCTAGTGTGGAAAACATTTCGAATGTATAATATTAATCTTAGCCAGCATAGACATTTCGAACTATGCCTACTATAGCTACCATCTAAACAGTGGGGCGCCACCATAAGTAAATGGCAGGTTCTACAACTAAAACCGTACAAGTTCCGTATTGGGAAATGGATTTCCAACAAATGGTTAGGCTAAGTAACTTCCTTTCCTACTGCCGAACAGGATCGCCTCTGGCTGGACGTCCCGAGAGACAAACTGCTCTCTGCCAACAAAGCCGGGTTACCCCTGTAACTAGGTAACTCACGAATATGCCATCCCCCGGTCCTTAGGGACCTTTATCCGAGCGCTCGGTAACCAACATCACACATAATAAATAAGGTGTGTCCACATGAGTAAGTATCTGGGCTCCATACCATGATACCACCCCTTTCCAGAAGGAAATGACATACCCTAAAGGGCGCGACCCTCATAACCTTGCCGCAACATTCCTGTTTCGACCATTTCCGGGTTGTGAGGCCCTGACGAAGTCTCGTTCACAAAGCTATGCTTTTTCACAAAGCCACGCTTTGATCACAAATGATCAATAAATGATCATCATTACAGCAACACTCAGCATGCCACATTACCAAATTGGGAATATATCGCTGATAAATTTCAACTACATAACCTCTGAGCTCGTACGTCTCAGAGAAGGGTGTTAAGCTAAGAGAATAAATTCTCCGCCACCAACAGAAATGTATTTGAAAGAAATCAGCTTTACATCTCAAAACGTAATGTCAGACACGTAACCATACAAGTCTGTTCCGGGTTCGAACAGAACCGAAGGCACTTCCAGAGAAGCCCTTGCAATCCGGATATTCACAATCCCGATAAAACTTCCCATCACAAAGGAAATCTCAATACCATAGCTAACGGTGCAGAGACAATCGATAGGTCATCCTATCATTTTCACAAATACCCGGTCTTCAATACGATCCATATCGTCGTATCATTATTCGGAATGGGTTATTTGACACAAAGGTCCTTTCCCGGCTAAACCGAATAATAAGCGTTTGTTTTTAAAAACAATTCAAGTGCCATTTCAAAGGCAATTATTGATAGTCGGTGATTTAACTATCAACAATATTCACAACAATCAACCAATTTAAATAATTTTCCTAAATTATTTATTTTCAAAATATCTTCATAAGATATATATTTTCCACACTTCACATTTGAAAACCAATTTCAAATCATATTTCCCACACTTTTAAAAATAAATCAACGTTTATTTTTAAAACAAATTTCCCTTTCCTTTATAAATTCTATTCAGAATTTACATTCTCAAATATTCACTTTCAACACCAAATCGACTTTCAAATTGATTTCTCAATTTTATTTCAAACTCCAAATCAAGTTCTAAATTGATTTCTAAATTTACTTCAACACCGAATTAAATTTCAAATTGATTCTAATTTTAATTCCAAATACCAAATCATTTTACAAATCGATTTTTCATTCAAACACCAAATAGATTTTTATATCGATTTCCCAAATATTTATTTCTTCAATACAAAATTTATTATCAATTGGATTTCAACAAATTTATCGCCTTTAAAATAAATTCCTTTATATCTTCCAAACCATTTAAAATTCCATTTCAAATAAATTTTCCAACTTTCGAATAATACTATTCAAAATTCATTTATAAAAATCTTTTCCCATATCTTGGAATTTATTCAATAAGATTTCGACAATCCATTTTAATACTTTAAAATTCCTTCTTTCAAATAAATTCAATTCTTAAGAATAAATTCATTTAAAGTTTTCCACTTTAATTTCAAAATCCAATTTATATTCATTTCTGGTATCCAACGATACCAAAAATACATTCGGCTAAATTTTAGCCTTCAACAAATTCAATTATCAATAAATCATCCACAGATTATCAATAAATCACATCATTCACATATGAAATAATATTCAAACAATTTGAGGAATCTAATTGGATCCCTCCAACATGTTTCCCTGCATCCACAGATGTTAGCACAATACCAATTCCACTTCGAGGTGGAATATCGCGGTATATGGGATTTATAAAAATATCATCCGCTATTATGCGGTGCAATAGGGTCTCATCCGCTATATAATGCGGGAAATCACAACTGCAATATATACATATGCCAATATATATATATTGCTATATATATAGATATATCCTAATATATCTAATATCACATCCAAACAACAATCAATCAATAACTGCAAAAAATCAAATTTTCCTTTTGAGTGAGAAGGTCTCACCTTAGCTTTTTATTTTTCAATCCATTTCCATTTCCAGTTCGTTTTCTTGATTTTTAACCTTGTATAAAACAATTTTATATAATTTATTAATATTCGAACCAATCGAAAAATTAAACTTCTATTTGATAATTTTAATTAACCAACAAATTCTGTTTAAACTAATTTTCCCTTTTTAAAATATCTTTTAGTGTCAAAATAATTTATACAAATTTAAAATCTATATATACATATATATATATTTCTTTATTATTTTTCTTTCTTATTAACCTTCCAATATCCAAAATCCCTATATACTTTACCAAATCTGATATACATTACACCTAATACAGATTTGCTTCCGGAAAGCTTTACTGTAAAAACTTCTTTATAATATATATGTTTGTAAAATAAAATCTGGGTCTTAAAACTTCTTTCTCTGTACTTATATTAAATTTTTTTCAAATCTTATATATATATATTAACTTAATTTAAAGAAACTTATATACTTCACTGTAAATTCCTTTTAAGTTTTCTGATATACCTAGAACACACAAAAATATACATTTATTTAAATAAAATAGGAAGATATACCTAACATCTAGAACCGAGCTTCGAACGAATCCAATCCCAGCAACTCTCGAACTTGCGAATTCCAATACGCGATCCTCCGCCTCGGTCATGAGTAACTCCAACCTCGAACTCGAACGCACGCCGCTCCAAACCCCAAAGCTAAGCAAACCCCTATTAGCCACGAACTCCCAGCGTCGCCTCCACGGGTTCGAACTCGAATCTCGAATTCTCGAGTCGTCGCTGCCTTCCTAAATCGAGTTCACGAATCTCGATTGCTTCGATACGACTTTGAACAGGGAGTGCTTCGTCTCGATTTCATTTTGAAAGAGCGGCCATTGTTTTATTCCTTTGAACGAAACGAGAAACTGAGGGGAACGTTATGATTTGTTCGAACTGGAAAAATATATGGAGGAGGGATACAGTTCGATTTTTTTTTATTATTCTTTTCTTTAGCTTGGAAATTTCTTTGCAAAGGCCATTGATTCCCCAAGCTTTGATTTTGAATTGAACGAAATAGTTTTCGTTTACTCTAAAAGAATGGATAAGAACGAGATGTTAGAAAAAGGGGAGACAGGAGTATGTGATTTTGCAGAAAGTAAGTCGGCATCGAAAAGTTGATTAAAAATTTATATTTTTATATTCAAAAATATCTCGTTATATTATATCAGCGCGTTTGCTTATCGTACGATCACACGACAGCTTCAATCACCACGAAAATTGAAATCCGATAATAATACAATATTACGGATCCAATGGAAGTGGTTTCGTCGAATTCCGAGACTGTCCCTCGGAACGCTATTTTCAAATATCGATTTAAATGATAAAATTCAAAACTGAACAAAACAGTTTCAAATTCGATTCTAAAACTTTTATTATCTTCAGAATTATCAATATAAATTTCCTAAGCCTTCAAATTATTTTTAACAGGCTTAAAATTGAAGATTCAAATTTTTATCCAGATTTAACGATTAAATTCAATAATTAATTTACCAAATTCACTTTGATATTTGAATTTCAAATTAAACTATCACTCGAATATTTAAACTCAATTAAATATTCACTTTTCAAATGTCAAAAATTCAGGGTCGTTACAGCTCCCATATCCACTTGTGGGACCCCAGCACCAACATTCTCAACCTGACCCTGACTTCTTCTAGCATTCGATCGGGCATTTCCATTTGTGGTGGTGTTGTCTGCTCCTATGTTAACTCTGCCTCTTCTTCCATCCAAATCTGTATTCAAGCCTCGTGAGATACAGAAGAATAGCCTAATAGAGATAGGAGAATAGAGATATAGCATATACTTATATATAGCAAATACAAGTACGTTACTATAGCATTACCCCATACCCCGATCCTAACTATAATTCCTAAGGATTATGTTTTCAAAAAAAAAATCATTTTTAGTTAAAGTATTTCATAAACCTATGCTCTGATACCAAGTTGTAACATCCCCTATCTAGAGGCCCAAAGCTAAGCGCTATAGATGCTGCAGTTATCTATAGTATTATCTTTCGGCGACAAAATATGGCTATGTTAATGGTATCTATAATATCAGAAGCACTTGAATATGAAACAAATCATAGATTACAAAACAAAAAATTTCAATTACATTTCAAAACATATGTTCCATATTCAAATTACACAATCCCATAACGTTTTCCAAGCATAGATCAAATATAATTATTACAAAATATGCCAAGAGAGACATATGAAGATGCCCCCTTGGTTGATCATAGTCATAACTAACTTAATACGCAGCAGAAATAAAAGCAAAACAAGAACTACAACTCCTAAATAGCTATCCATTATCATGCTCGCTTCTGGTAGCTTTATTCGTCCTCTTACTAAAAACCTAAAAAGCCTCAACTCTCAGCCTACTCAAATCAATTTTTGAGCACCCGAGAGTTTAAATGGAAAACAAAAACTTCGAGTCAGACATAAAGGCTGGTGTGAATAATACTATACATCCCGATTATTAATGTTAAGTGAAACCACGCTACTTAGCAGAACGAGTTTCCCCTCACTAACATCCTTTTAAAACATATCTTTTGCAAATATTTTCCTACAACCAAAATTGGTTAAATACTATAAAGCATCATTATGTAAACATACATATCGGGTAATAAATGAACTATCAATTCAAACATTTTAGTTTTGCTTGGCTGACTATTAACCTTTGGCTGACTCTAGCCTACCGGAAAATATCATAAAATTTTATCCAACATCAATTAGACACTCCACTGTCCTCAACTATTTGTTAAATACTTCTCTTCTGGATGGTCTGTCCCTAACTTAACATCTCCTAGGGTCACCCGATCCTAATAGTTTTGCGGGCTCACCAATAACCTATTTGTATACAAGCGTATATTCCCTTATGTGTGAAATAATAATTTTGGCCTTACCTGTGACAGAGCCCTATACACTAGAATTTTAGGCTAAATTAGCTATGGCCAATAGATAATGTATAGGGCGCGACCCTATACCAGTCCCATATGATATTCTAATATCTGAGTCATTTTACTTAGGGATACCTTCCCATAATTTTCCTTGAAAAATTTTTCAAAATGATTTAAACCTATAAATCAAACTCACACAAGGAAAATATATAATCTCTATACTTTACTCAAAATCACCATGCTATGTTATACACACACACACATAATTTACTCAAATCTTAGTTGATGAAAACATTTAAACACTTGAAAGTATCCCTTTCGATTCCCTTGAAAGTACATCCTTCAAAACCATTGAAAGCACCTCTTTCGAAACCAAGTAAAATCCTTTATTTATCTAGGCCGAAAGGCCAATACCTTCTTTTTGAAACTATTCTCAAAATCCTTTCGAAGACTTTGAAAACCTTCCTTTCGAAAGCTTTAGAACCTTAGACATATCATTAAACACTTCAAAACATTGCCCTTAGAAATGTTTGGAAAACCCTTCAATTTCAACACTTTCGAAGCCATCAGAAAACATTACCCTTCGACTCCTTCGAAACCCTTGGGGAACCACCCCTTCGAAACCATTTTTAAAACCTTTTGAAAGCATCAAACCTTTAGAAACTCAAATCTTTCGAAAGCAATTAGGTTTAATTTAAAACATGTGGAAAGCACCTTTCGAAACCATTTAAATCATCTCTTTCGAAACAATTGGGTTATACTTCAATCAGAACAAAAGGGTCAATAAAATCATTAAAGTCGAAAGCCTACCTTTCGAAAGCTATCCCTTAGTAAAGAAGTGATGGTGTCGAAACCATCCCTTCGAAAGCATTGGAGAAGTGGCTAATTTTAACAGCTAAGTATACCTTTCGAAACCATTGACTTCGAAAGGTAGTAAAGCGGCAGCAAGGGTTTCGACCCCTTCGAAATCATTGCTTAAACCAAAAGAGCGCAACCCTTCGAAACCTTTTCTTTAAAAACATTTGACATAGTCACAAGCCAACTTTGTCGAAAGCTATCCCTTCGAAAGCAAAGAAGGCGTTATTTTAATTTAAACCAAAGACATACTCCAACCCCTTTGGAACCCGACGTTTCGACCATGTACCTTCCACCTCTATCCAATACGCTACGTACCAAGCAACTTGATACCAGGCACATTGGTGTTGAAAGCATGGTGGCGAAACGTCCTAGTCGGAACCCCTTATACCGAAAGTAGTAGAACGTACTAAAAACATGTTATTTTTGTTTTTAACTTAAAAGAGAAGCATTTTTTAACTAACCTGCTTTTATTTGTCAAATTTTCATTGGTTGCTAAATAACTTTTTCAAAAGTGCTGCCAATATTTTCAGAAATAAACAATGATTTTATTTTACAAAATACTCCTTCTCCTTATTTAAATATATAAAACATTTAAGTCCCATACCTTAAATAATTTTATATATTCATCAAAACACTTAGGAAAAATCTATAAAAATTCCAAAAAATCCTATTTAATATGTTTTATAACATATATAAATTTTAGACCCAAATAATTATTATTTTGCCGTAAATAATTTATAACCCAATAAATCATTTTCTTCACTAGAAAACTACTAATAATGCACATTAATTCATAAAATTATGAAAATTGATACCCATCTCCAAAATATTATTTCTGATCCACATTTACATTCGCAAGGCAATTGGATGTCATTTAATAGGGTTTTTGTATCAAACATATCATAAAATCAATATGAACATTCATAAATCATCAACAAGCATGTATATAAACATTTAATCATTCAAAACATGGCATTATCATACAAAAACACTTCGTATTATCCTCAAAACTGAAAACCATAAGAAAATGAGATATAGTAATTATTCACCTTAGCTTTATGATTAAGGATGTGAGATTTGATCTTGCTTAATTGATTTGATTCTTCTCTTGAATCCTAGCTTTACCCTCTCTTGAGATTGCTAATGGTGGCTAGCCTTAAACCTAAGATTTTTGCTTGTAATGATGAAATGAATGTATATTTGGTTTCCTAAGAGTTAGGGTATAAGTTTAATCATTTTTCTATTTTTCCCTCCCTTATTTCCTAACACCTTAATTCTTTAATCCATTGTTTACTCTTTAACATGGCATGGCTACCCCTTAATTATAATTAATCTCAATCCATTAATCATCTTACATTATTTTATTTTATATAGCTAATTAAATATCCTAAATAATGTTATTAAAAATATGGGGTGTTACACAATATCAAAACAGTCATACATAAGCACACTATTGCAATTAGAGAGGATTTCATTCAAGAACAGTAAGCATTTCTATTAGCATTGAGCAGCAGTTTTCATTCCTTGCAAACTAGGAATCATGAAACAACTGAAATCAAACATAGCACGAAATTTTGAGATTAATTCATCTAAATAACAAGAATTACAGTAGAATGGAAGTAGATTGGATTTTGTACTTCATAGGTTTCAGCACCAATATTGCATGCAAAGAGAGAATAGGCAATATAGACTTAATACCCAAATTATTGAACTGAAAATTGATCATAGATGAGATTAGAGTTGAGGGTATACACCTAAAATGATTTCTTACTTAGTTTCAGCAGTTTGATTTACTAATCTTTGGGGAATTTGGATTTCAACCTAGGGTTTGTAAGAGGAAAGAAGAGAAAGGTTTGTTTCTGAAGGTGGAGAACAAAAATGAACATATAGTTCATTTCTTAAGATATTTTGTCTTACAAATTGGGTTAGCCCCATATTGAATTACTTATTAATTAACCATGGCTTAATTAAGGGTTGTATTCACAATTTTTAAACAATTAAGGCCTAATTTTTCTACTTATAAATATAAAAGAAGCAACATTAATTAGTCATCAAAATAGACTGATGTAAATTAATTTATACATTGCTTTACTTAATTAAATACAATGAATGGATATGTATAAATTTTGAAATCTAATTATCCAAAAGATTCTTACTTATTAATTTTATTTTGGTAGCAACAAATAACTTTTATTATCGATTAATCTTCCCAAAGTCCAAAATTAACATTGGCAGTAATTAGATTTCATCATGAGTTAGGTTATAAAATTATAAATTAAGCAACATAAATGGATTCACAAACTTATATACTTATTTTGTTTTATTTTCGAATTTTCGAATTTTCATTATTTATTACAAAAGTTCAATTCTTCATTTTATTATTTAATAAGAGGATTAAACCATTGGCTATCAATATTTCTCTATTGAATTTCCAAATGTTACTTTATTGAGAAACCCTTATATAAATTTTCCTTGGCAAATATATTTAAATTCCCTTTTATTTCTACAAGAAGTAGATATAAATCCCATGTTTCCATATTAATAAATTTCATTTGTAATAAATGGAATTGATTCCCATTCAAATCTTAGCAAAAGAAATTATCATATTAGTAAATTTCCTTGATTCCATCCATATAATAATCCTTAAATTCTCCATTAACAAAGGATATACGTTTTTGATTAACTCAACATAGATAACTCCATTATGAATTCTAGAAATAAGCTCCAATACTCCTAAAATTATTATTCAACCTTTTAAAAAAGATTTTAGCACACTATTTTACACAAACACCACTACTGATTCCAATTTTCTAATTTATTAAAGAAATCCCAAAAATCTAATTACACCAACTCCTTTATTATTAAATTTTCAATCATTATTTATTTTTTTTTAAGTCAAAAAACCTAGGGCTATTACATAGAGACTTTATTGTTGGGGCCACCAACCATTGGTAAGTGTTACCAGCCCAATAAATCTATAAGCGATGTGCTATTCAACCAAGGATCAAATCACATATTTATGTCTTCACCATTACTAATCTTTTCATTAATCAATCCTTTGCACAACATTCTAGTCTTTAGAAGGGTTTTCCATGTGTAGGATGCATTATTATCAACCGAAAAGGTCCAGAAATTTCTGTTATTATAGTATTTGTTTTTATCCATTGAGCCCAAAGACAATTTCCTTGTAAAAAAATCATACCGATTTTATGTTTATTGCCTTGGCCACATCATCCAGTCTCCTGATACCAATACCACCCTCTTCTTTTATTTTGCAAACATCATCCCATGATATTTTATGTGATTTGGATTTCCATATGAAATTTTCTCAAAGAGAGTTAATTCTGTTAATAATAGATGATGGGACTTGACTGAGCTGCATCCAAAAAATGATCGTGGGGTAAATAACAACTTTGACTAGTTTAACTCTCTTACTTATATTCAATTGCTTACTGCTGCAATGAGAGAATTTTTTTATTGATTTTATCAATCAAAGGGCTAAAATCCCTTGCCTTTAATTTATTGTATGAAAGAGGAATTCCTATATTGAAAAAAGGGAGGTTAGCAGCGTTGACTTTAATAATTTTAGAAATTATTTGTCTATTCTAGCTCCTTTGCTGAAGAAGATGCTAGATTTATTTTCATTCATCATTAACCAAACATTTTGTTGCATCATTTGCATAGATTTGTTTATTGCATGTGCATTATCTATTGAAGCTTTTGACATAATTAATATATCACCCACATACAAAAGATGAGTGACTAGTGGCTCAACTTGATACATCGGGGTTAAATTTTCTTTCAAATGTTCAATATCTAGTAGAATAGTGAGATAGTCCATATCAATAAAATTAAATGGGGGAGAGGGGATCCCCCTACCTTAACCCATATTGCTCTCAAAGAAACCATGTAGTGATCTATTAATTAGTAAAGAAAAGGACGGTGTGGAAATATATTTGTAGATTAAATTAGCAAACTTGTATTGGAAACACATACAAATTGGCATATGATGAATAAATTCTCAGCTGATCTTATCATATGCTTTATGTAAATTAACTTTTAATCATAGATTATTTGCATTATTTCTATTGAAGCCTCTTGTCATTTCATATCCCAATAAAGAGTTTTCACGAATTAATTTCCCTGTAATAAAAGCATTTTGGTTCAAGGAAATGAGATCATTCATGTATGCTTTCATTCTGTTACAGAAAGATTTGCTAAAATTTTATAAGTAACATTACTTAATGAGATAGGTCTGTAGTTAGTGATAGTTTCTAGGTCAAGTTTTTTGGGAATTAAGCAAATGAAAGTATGATTAGTTTCTTTGATAAATTTAGTTGATTCTTGAATTCCCAGTATAGCTTCCCATAGGTCCATTTTTAACTGCGCCTAATGGATTTTAAATAATTTTGAGTTCATACCATCTGGCCCAGGGGTACTATTATCTTCAATTTGAAAAGGAGTTTCTTTAGTTTCTTCCAACTAAAATGTTTTGTTCAGATTTTCTCTAGCAATTTCAGATAGACTCCTGAAAATTGATTTATAAGAGCACGGGCATTGAATAAGTCTAAAACATATTTAATTTCTTCTTAAGCAATATTTTCAGATGCTGATTGTAGATTGCCATTAGAATCTAGAATGTATTTACCTCTATTGTTTGATTTTGGAATAGACATCTTGTTGTGAAAAAATTTAGAGGTCTTATCACCTTGAGTAAGCCAGTTGAGTTTCATTCTTTGAGTATTTTCTATTGTAATTTTCCTCATGAGGTTAGATAGATGATCAATTTTTTGAGCATATTGAAAAGCAATATTATCATCAAGTGGGTTGTTAACTAGCTGCCCATAAAGGTCATTTGATTCACTTCAAGGTTGTTCACATAATTTTTGATTGCTTTCTGTATTTTTACGCAGCGACCTTAAGGCTATTGTGGAAACTTTCAATTTGCTTATAAACACAAATAGGGGTTACCTTGGACATTGGAATTTAGAAATTGTTGAACTATGTCTTTATATTCCTTATTCAAGTCCAGGAACTATTGTACCTGAAAGGGATCCTATTATTGACTTAGTGATTATAATTAAATTTGACATAGATAGGACTGTGATTACTCAAATAATGGTTACCAAAGTGAATCCCAAATTTTGAAAATTTATTTATGCAATAGTCATTGACAAATACTCCTCAATTTTATTGTGAATTGAAAATTTTGCTCCACCTCTCTAAGTAAAAAAATTGCCAGCGAAATTTGGTTCAGTTAATTTTGTTGTATTTATACAGTTCATGAAATCAGTGTCACCCAGTGAAGTATGAATGCCTTGATCGATCCTTTCTTGATATAATAGTATTGAAGTCAAATATGATCCAAGGTAGATTGAAGAAATTAACCTGGGTGATTAGGTACTGTCATGGGTCTATTCTTTCATCCAAAGAGTTAAGAACATAAATAATAGTGCGTATCATACTTAATCCACTGACATTGTGAAGGACGCAAGTAATATATTGCTCATTAGTATGCATGATAATGTTAGACCAAACCATGGAATCCCAAATAATAGTTCCTGGACTTGAATTGACACACATTACTATTATGGGAACATTTCCATTTGTTATTATGGGAACATTTCCATTTGTTATTCCTTATAAAGCATTACTATTATGGGAACATTTCCATTTGTTATTCAATTATGGGTATGTTCCCATTTGTCTTTATATTCCTGGAAATGTTCCCATTTGTTCCATTTGTCTTTATATTCCTTATTCAAGTCCAGGAACTATGTCTTTATAACAAATGGAAATGAATTGACACACATTTTCAATATGCTCGAAACTTTTGACAATTATTGCATTTTCGAGGTTTCCACTTATACTCTACCTATTGCATTATTAAGTGATCATTCTTGGTAAGGATAGGGATTTGTTAGAATAACTAAATGAGCTAAAGATCTCAACTAGCACTCTCGTGTAGGATATCTTGATAATGCCTTCTGTAAACTTATCCATTTTCATAGAGTTGCCTAGAACTAGTGTTATGCGACTTATCCCCTCTTCTGTCCAATAGTCTACAGGCTAATCATGAAGATGGATCCAAATAGGAATCATATAAAGAAATTCCTTATTTAAATGCATCCCTAAAGTCCCTTCTAAAACGTTATCACAATCATCCTTTCTCTCAAATTTGATAACATAAAACCATTTTCTTTAGAATATATAGAACAATCATGTGTTGGTTTCCATACCCTATGAATATAGGCTGTAAAATACAGGTAGTGAGGTTTAAAGCCTACAACGTAGATGACTAGCATTATCTCATTGCTTCCTAATATCTTGAACAACACCACAGGACATTTTAGCATAGTCAAGAGAGTCAGATTCATTGGGATGAAAGAATTTGAGCGGAGTAAAGATAGGAACCTTATTCCCTTTAATTACATCTATCCAGGCACAACTAGCATTGGTTGGATTTGCCTGAACAGTAGGGTTCGGGGATTTTCCATTAGGAGATTGGTTATGGGCAGTTTTAGGGGAATTTGATGGGTGAGGGTGCTTGTCAGGATATCATGGAGGGACATAGGAGGTATTCGACTTGGAGGGTTGGGAAGGGCGCTGGGTAAGAGGCGAGGATTTGGAATATGTAACAACCCGTAGTTGCTCTGAATACTTAAATTTGGACATTTAAATATTTAATTGATTTATTTTATCAATGAGCTGAAAACCCAATCTTCGCAGATGGACTTTTTAGGACTCAGAAATATATCCATTGGATTTGGATGGTTCGAGCGAGCCAAAATATGTATAAGCATCAACATATTCCAAAGGTTTGGTTTAGAGTTATAAGGTCAAGTTCGGTCCGTAAATCGAGCGACTCGAAAAGCTAACTTTTGTATATGATAGAATTAGGTCCCGAAAATAGTTCCGTTGAGTTTGGAATATGGGTATTTGGCTAAGAACGCCAGTGAACACACCTCCTTTGGAGTTCGTGAATTGTCAAACGTGAATAGTATCGGTTGGTTGCCTATATGGACCCCTACCCATCTTTATTTGCTCAAAGCCCTAATTGAAACCCTAATCGACAAAAATATCAAACTTCATCCAATGGTCTTTGATGATTGGAGCCACTTAAGGCATTTTCAGGCGAGGAGTGCAACTAAAAAGTTGTTCGATTAGAGGAGGCGAGGTGATTGGATAGTGGGATCGTCGTTGTTCAACGTGTGGTTGTCGGAATTCGAGTTCGATGGCGTTCGACATATTGGGTTCGTCCAGGCAAAAGAGGCAACAGTGGAGGGTGATACTTAGGTCATTGGGCTCGCCAAAGGCTGGGGGTGTCGTGGTTGATGTGCGACGGCGTGGCATCGCCTATGGCGGTAGTGGTTCGTGAAAACACGAAGATAAAGTCATGACCTGGGTTTGTTAAGTGAATTAGGGTTTGATCGAGATTATGGTTAAGTAAGGTTGATTAATGGGTTAATGATGTAATTAATTAATTTTATTATTTAATTCGTAAATCTTATAAACCCAATATCTATTTCATAGAGGTCATATTCAGACGCGATCGGTCTTGTTGGACTCGTACAAACATTAACTATATCTTAGAATTGGATTAGTTGAAATTGGAGCCTATAGAATTTCAATCTAAAATCAGATCGAATTGAAACGCTTCGGGGATAACTAGAATTTTGGTGAGTTAAACTCACCTCTTTGTTTGTGTTTGGTTGAAATTATTGGTTGATTAGTTAAAATATCCGCTTTGAAAAGCAACTGGTATTTAATATTGAAATATAGGAAAATTTGTAGAGAAATCCGGATTCCTTGAAATTATGATTATTAATTTGCGGTTACATTCTTGTTGTTTTATTTCAGTTATAATCATGCTATATGAATTGTTTATTGCTAAATCTTGATTGTTCAACATTATTTGTTATGACATTGTTATATGTTCATAACTTAACCTTATAGTGATAAAAATCAATAACAACATTGGTTAAATGCTTTGGTGGCTATTGGCCTCAATTTAGTATTTTGAAATAATATTAATTGCCATTTGGCTTGAAATTGGTTTTTGTTTCGGAGAATTATTTTAAATCTAACCTTGGGTTTTTCTGGAATATTTTTATTTAAGCAGATTTTGAACTTCTCTATTTTACCCCAACCTTTCTATTCGTTTTTTCTAAACCATTTAGAAATGTTTTAAAGTTGTTTAACTATTGTTTAATAGTGTTTTAAAAATTGTTTATTTATATTTAATTGTTTGAAGTTATTTATCAATATTATAATATTGTAAAAAATTATGTATTTAAATAATCAAAATTATTTGAAAATAATTAATACTTACTATTTATTAAAATGTTTTGGAATTTATAATAGTTATTTATTAATACATTTTGTAATTAATTATTATTATTTATTAATAATGTTTTGGAAGTTAACTATTATTTATTATAATAATGTTTGAAGATTAATTTTTTTTTTTATTATTAACTATTAAATTTATATCGTTGAAGTTAATAATTATTATTTATTCGTAATGTTTTGCTGTTAATAATTATTATTATATATTAGTGCTTTGAAGTAAATAATTATTTATTTATAATGTTTAAAGTTATTAATTATTATATTAATAATGTTTTGGAGTTAATAAGTTATTTTATTAATGATGTTGGAAAATTAATTTATTATTTATTTAGGATGCTTAAATTGATTAATTTATCTGATTATTTGTATTTATAAATAATAAATTTATTTATAAAAGGAATCTCATTTAATAAAAGAGATTTATTACATAGTTTGTAAATGAAAATGATGTTGGGATTTATAAGAATTTTTTAAAAGGCTTTATAAAGGATTTTTGGATACGAGCGTTATGGCACGCGCTTCACGCGTGAGTTATTATCTACAAATTATATACATTTAATCATATTTTTTTCGCTAAAATAACGTATAGTTAGTTATGGTTTATATTTCTAAGTTGTAACATATAAATTTTGTTTGTTCTAATTTTTATTTCTATTATTCATTAAGAAAGAACGAATTTGTAAAGCAAATTTATTTGTTAGATCCTATTTTTAAGTGATATGATTTGGTAATGTTTAAAGATGTATGTTTTGAATTGGTGAAGAAAATTTATTTGTTAGATCCTATTTTTACGTGATATTAAGATTTAAGTTGGTAATATTTGTAAAATGACGGTTTGAATTGGTAAAGCTAGTTTATTTATTAGATCCTACTTTTAAGCGATTGTGAGATTCTAATCATATCTGTATAGGGGCATTTTTGGTAGTTCATGTTTACACCAAAAAAGAGTGACACCAAAGGGATTACAACTATTAATAAAGATTTATAAAAGAAGTTTATAAATGATTTTGGATATTTGTAAAAGAGTTTTATAAATGGATTTGGAATTTTAGTAAAGGAGATATTCATAAATGAAAGAGATTTATTAAAAAGGATTTACTGAAGAAATTTATAAAATAAATTGAGATTGGATTTTTCCAAATTGATCTTCTTAATTTTGGTGGTGTGGACATTCATTCCATGCTTAACACTGAAGGAACAACATTTGGATTTATGCTTATCTCTGTTTCTTTTACAATAATATTTGTTTTAATCCTTTTGATATGATTTTGAAATAAGAAATCTTTCATAATGTTTTGTGAATATACTTATACCATTTAGATAAGTATATGAATACATTTTCTAGGTAGGGAAAGTATAGTTTTTTTATGAATATAATTATATAGTTTAGATAAGTATATGATTATTTTTCCAAGTATTGAAAGAAGTATAAAGGGTTTTGAATATATCTTTTTAAAAACACTGTGACATAAGTATTGCCAAAGTGATTTTAATTAATGAAAAGATTAATTAAAGAGGTTAGTGGTTGCTTATATGCTTAACCAAATGTTGGCTTTCCTATGGAAATAAATCCCTGATTTGATTGTTGTTTTTATTTGATAGTTAAATAACCGACTATCAAACTTGGCCAGTTTTAAACTATCGTTGCTGGTTCAGAGAGACCGGGATCAGATCTATTTGCAAAGTTGCTTTAATGTGATAAGGGGTTCTCGCTTTGTGAATTGTGCCAAAGCTTAGACTCTTACCCCTACACGTCCTTAAAATTAATGAGTTGGTTTGCTTCGTGCTTACAGTCGAGCGGCTGGCCGTAAAATTAGATTTTAGGTTCTAGCTGTAGGCACCACCCATTTAGGAGGAACGCTACAACATGGTATTGGAGCTTAGGTTGGGTGAACACCTAGGCTTTGGTGGGGTAAACTCATTATAGATAGGGTTAGTAATGCCCTAGACCGAGTAAACTCATTAGAGACAGGTTCAGTAGCACCCTATAATGAGTTGAGTGTATTATATATAAAAGCGCATATTTGTTAGTGATTATAAATGATTTATACTATGTTGATTTATCTGTTGAGTGGTTTATGAATTTTGGTCAAGATGTGGTAAGCCACGGTATTGATAGGGATTTCTAAACACTTAAATATGGCAAATCGGCACAGTGTTCTTTTTAAAATTGGTAAATGAAATAATTTTATCTAGGATTATTTCATATATAAAGGAATAATTTTTATAAAAAATTATATAAATATTGTTGTGTGCTTGTTGTTACGAAATGATAATATTCAATTATTATCGTTTATTGTTTATTTAGTGATGCTCACCTAGTTAGGAGCATTGGCTATTATCGTAATTGAGTAGTTGTGCATGACCAGTTTATGGGCATTGACTATTATGGTTGATTTTGAGCCGTTTATCCTTTTCACTGCATGGGTTGGGTATATAGTAATTTATGAGAACATTGAAATGAACACCTCATGAATTCAGTTTCACAATTTGGCTATAACGCGTTCAGTGATAATGTTAAGTTAAAATTTAACTTCAAAAAAAGTTGTTTATTATAATCGAAACAATGATATGCATTTGCCAAATAATTTTTTTTAAGAAAGTGAAATTTTATAAGTCTGGTTTATAAATGTATGTTATAATTAAAAGGATTTAAAACTGAGAATTCAAGAACTGAAATCCCGGTATTTTGAAAATTGTTTTTTTTTGAAGTTTTGATGGAAAGTACTAATAATATTATTTGAAAATATTTTTGAATAGAAATATTTTTGAAAAAGATTTTGAAGGAGATAAAAAGCATTGAACTCATTTCGATTGCTGGAAAGTAATTTCGGTGATGACTACCGCATCATCGGTGTTCATTTTCGAGTTTCTAAGTGGAGGATTGCCACCATGGTAATTTGTTTAGAGTTGTTTTGGGTAAAACAGATCATGATTTTGAAATCCTAAAAGTATGATTTAATATGCAAAAGGAGATACATATATTGTTATTTCAATATGATTTGAAATAAAAACCGGATGTTTAAGTCTAAAGTTTTCAGTCAAGTTATTATATGGATGCATGTACACTATGTAGTAGAGTAGTCTGGTTTTGCATCTCATTTTGATATGTTGTTTGGTGGTTTTCCATTTATTGAAATAAAATGGAATTTCCGACGATTTTGGATAGTCGCGACTTCCAAATTTGATATAGAAATTTAAGCTAAGTGTTTTTGGTTAGAAAATATAAAAGTTGAGTTTTTGTAACTCTTAAGTTAGGAAGAAGATAAGTTAAAATAGTTTTAAAATTGTTGAACGTCTTGGGTAAGTAGAGCAAAATCTTATATTGTATATATACTCTTAGGATGTAGAGAGTGTTGCATGAATATGAACTTAGGTTTTTAAGGGATTAATCAACATGAGTTGTGTTTTAGAAAATGTATATAAACTTAAGTAATGATTTTATGAAATGGTTCGTAAAGGAATTTTAGTATTAAATGAAATATATTATTGGTGTAATTGATGGTGATTGGAAGTGAAAGTGAATTGAAAATAATTGGTGTAGTTAAGAACTAATTAGAATAAACACGTAGGATGTATGTAGATCATTTTATTCGTATAACAGTTTGATCCAGTTTTGAGTACAAGATTTCAAGGTGATTTACACCAGTCCGAGTTATGATTTTTCGCTCGATTCTTGACGACGAACACTTGATACAGATTTTTGATATGATCCCGAAGTTCTCTATCATAGTCTATGGCTATGAAAGGAGAATGATGGTTTCTAAGGATCAAAGTTCGCACTAGAGAAGACGAGTAAGCGATACTAGTTCGGAAGTGAAATTTATGTGATCAAGTGAGTTATCATATTTGATATTGCATACGGATGACTTATGTACATCGTACGAGCTTTAATGTAATTGTATGATTTTGGCATTAGAAATACAAGTTATATGATTTGTTATGGCATAACTGTTTGAGATGATTGTTATTTATGGTTTGGAATTCTTGGATTCATGTTATATGTTGGATGGGTAGTTGTATGGTTTCATTTGTCATATTTAGCTCTCTTTTGGGTTATATAAGTGAGTTTCAGGTACATGGAAGCAAAGGATAGCTTGCTGCTTTTGGTTTCATGAGTAGAGTTTGTTGCCCGACAAATAGGTATGTAGTAGATTTAGAGTTTGAGATTTGATTAGTGATTTTATGCCCAGATATGAGAGGCCGCTTTTAGGCTTTATTTCCTTTTGTTGGTTTGGATCATATATGGCAAGTTGTAGTTTTTTCGATCGAGCCGCGCAAATGAAGTGCTGCCGAAATTTTCCAAAAATTAAAGCAAAAATTGATAGGAAGTTAGCGCAGGAATTTTTAGATATGACAGATAGTCATAAGAATCGGTGTCGGAGATTTTTGGAATAGCCCTAAGTAATTTAGGAATTTTAGTGACAACATGGAAGGTTATCACTATTGATGTAATTGTTGTTACTTATTCATTTAGAGTGTTTATATCTCGATTCAGATAAGAGTGCCATGTTGGCTGACATGTGCGCATGTAGGTAAGATAGTGTCCAGGATAGATTAGTAGGGAGTTCGCTGATTTGGCATAAGTTGAAGATGATTTTTATATATCATCAAATATGATTGGGTGTTGGGGTCTGTTGCTTAGTTCTTTAGGATTTCGGGGACTAAATCTTTTTAAAGGGGGAGATGCAACAACCCGTATTTTTAGGATAATATGAATATTTAAATTTTGGATATTTAAATATGTAATTTATTTATTTTATCGATAAGCTGAAAACTCGATTCACACAGACAGACTTTTTAAGACTCGGGATTATTTCCATTGGGTCTGAATGGTTCGAGCGACCCAAAATGAGTTTAAGCATCAATATATTCTGACGGTTTGGTTTCGAGTTAGAAGGTCGAGTTCGGTTTGTAAATCAAGCGACTCGAAAAGCTAACTTCTATATATGTAACGACCCAGAATTTAATTGTTATTTAAATGAATATTTAATTATATTTTTAAATAATTAATAGATGAATTTTTATTAACAAATAAAATATTTTAAATAATGACTAATGATGATAAAACAATTTTCAAAATTTGTTTAGCAATATATATAGTTCATGGAGAAATAGAAAGTATGACCGAAAATTATTTTTCAAAGTACCAATTTTTCATTGGTTAAAAGTTATTTGAAATACCATAACACTATTGTAAACATAGATGCACACAATATAAACCATTTTAACATGGTATGTACACGTATATATGCATGTACATATTATCCCACTTAAACATATAAACATATATGCTAAGAAGGAGATTTATTTATCAAAACTCTGTGTGTGCGTGTGTGTATATATATATATATATATTAACATATATAAAACTCTCTTTTTCAATATAGAGTACAAGATCATGGCATGAAGAGTTTCAAGAGGGGGGAAGGGGGTACTTGATGTGGACGAAAATGAAGGGGGAGGTGAATGGTGCATGCATACATATATATTTTATATTAAGCACTCACACATTTTTAAATAATTTCCCTAAGCCTATATATACCCCTTAACCTTCATGTTCTCATTTTTACAACCTCCTTCTTCATATCAAAATCCTAAGAAGCTTAAGCAAACATCCATAGCTTCCTCTTCATAATTTTTAAAAATAGAAAAAAATCACTTCTTTCTACTTAAAACACTTCCAATTCTTGCTGAACCACTTCTACATATACTACGACACCTCCTCTTCCAAATTGCAAGCCCACAATTCCCAAAACCCATGATGGCCAAGACCAAACATCACTAGGCCAAGCCCAAAGTCCCCTTGGCCGAGCCCATCTAGGTGTTCGAGCAACCAAAAGTTTCATATTTTGCAAGTTTCTAAAGCGTTTTCAAGTTTTGGTAAAAGTTCGTCTTGAATTTAAAAAGTTTCGGTGAGCATAACCTTTGTTTTGGAAAAGAAAAATACTTGATTTTGATGAACTATATGTTGTGAAAATATAATGATTTTTGTGTTGAATTATCATGTTGTTTTGATGTCATATGATTATAAGTTTATATTTGAGCTTGGATTAGTGATTATTTGTGTGTTAAATGATATGTTAGATATGAATATGTGAATGATTGGTGATGATATGATGGTAGTATATTTATGCAACAAAACCAAGTGTATGTGATGTAAATGTTGTGAAATTAGCACCTAGAAAAGTCATAAAGGACTTGAGATCCGATTTGGAAACAAAAGCATGTTTTCTGGTTTTTGGATTTAGTAAATGTTTTCCAAGTTTTCACCTTTTGTTTAAGTTTTCAAAACTTTTTGTTTGTGTTTTCAAACATGTAGTAGCTAGAGTTAAAGTGAAGTTTTCACATAGATATCACTTCTAACGAACTGCGCTCATAGCGAAAGTCGCTATCGATGCAGTCTGGGAAATTTCACGATTTCAAGTTTTAAAGTGTTTTTTTGAATTGTTTTTGAAAACTCATCTAAAATTGATTAAGTAAATCAAAAGCTTAACTTTTATTTATTTATTAATTTATTTATTTTATTAATTATGGTAATTATTAATTAATTAATTAATTAAGTAATTAGGTTCAGTAATTAGAGTTTAAGAAATTATTAACCAAGTTAATTATTTTTAGTTAGAGAAGTTTAAATATTGATTAATGAAGATAAAAGAAAATTAATTTTTATTTAATCAAGTTTAATTACTTTAATTAATTATTTAATTAGAGTTAGTTGTTTAATTAATTATTATTTTATTAAGGGTTAATTATCCACTTAATTAGGGTTTAATTTCTTAAATGAATGTTATTTAAATTAAAGTTTAATTATGAATAATTTTAAATTAATTAAGGCCTGAAGTATGATTATTTGATTTAATTAAGATATATTAAAGTGTAATTAAGTTTTAAACTTATGATTCAATCAAGGTTTATTTATTTTAAAGTTTCTTTTAAAACCGTATCAATTATTTATTTTAATAACCTTCTTGTTTAAGCAAATTGTTTTAAAACCAAGGATCTCTTGTCTATAATATTAAGTAGCCAAATGAATTAAAGTAGTTATAATAAAACATTGACTTTGAAAGTATATCGACTTGTACTTATCACAAATACCACACTTCGAGAACATGATGAATATAAGGGGGTTAATTTCGATAAGCGGGTCATGATAATCTGAGCTTATGGAACGTATGTTCATATGTAAGTCTTTACACCCTGATAGTGGAATAGTCCATTATAAACAACTTGACCCTTTAAAATTATCGGACGTTGGTTTGGAGAGACCGGGATCATATATTAGTTGTTATCTGAAAACCACTTCGAACTAATGTAAATGTTCAAATTGGAGATCGTAAAGGCAAGGTCCAAGATGAAGACTTTGACGTGCAAGGGCTATTTGCTACTAACTCTGAGGGTGATTCCAAAACGGGTTTGGTGGGAATAGTGCCTTTTGTTCGTTCATCTCCTGAATGACTTGAATGGATAAATGTTGACATTGTGTCAACCTATGGAAGGCAATGTAGCATTCTAAGTGGCAGTGGTTTAGTATAGATAAACGTAGCCTCGGGCCTCATCAACCAGAAATGACCAAAACAGGTTATGCAGCAGGGCTATGTGGGTCGCACCCATTAGGGTATGTCATCACCATATCTAGAATCGATATTTGACCCATTTTTGTATGCTTTGGTACGGTCGCTGATCCCAACTGTGGTGGTGATCTATTTCGTACTACTAGTCAAGCGGTACACCAGTTCTGTGTAGTATGGGTATAAGATGTTCTTGTCAGACCCTAAGTGTATGTTATCTAGAGGTGCACCTTCGGAAGGTAGTTCCTTACCTGATCATGTATGGAATCCATTCTCCAATTAGTACCGTATGGATTTAGTTGTACCCAAATATGTTGAAATGTGAGATGCAAGCATTTCAGCTATGTTTTATTTTACTTAAAAACCCTAGACATTATCATATATCACTAAATCTCTATACAAAGTGTTTTGGTTATCGTAAGGAAAAAACCCGTCATTTAAAGAACTGAGTCTATCATGGAATTGCAAGCTTGGTTTTGATATTGCGAAAATATTCTTAAAGGTCTTGGCTTATCCGATGAACAGAAAATGTTTTTAGCGGCATGACAACTGCAAGAGGGAGAAGCAGCTTGGTGGGACTCTCTTACCGCAAATATTCCAGAAGAAGAGTTTTCATGGGCTCGATTTAAAGAAGTTTTCAAGGAACAATTCTCGCCAATCGCTGGAAGGACCAGGATGTATCGGAACTTCATGGACTTGAAGCAGGGGGATGTATCTGTAGCAGAATATGAGACGAAGTTCAATGAGCCATCTTGTTTTGGACCAGAATTAATTAACACGAGATGTTTGTTTTGGGTATGAGAGAAGAGTACTATGAGAAAATCATTGCTTATGTTAAAGGTACTTTTGTGGATTTAGTTGATATGGCTCTAAGATACAAGGCCTTGGAAAAGAAGAAGCCTATTCCAGTAGCACCTAGTAGAAATACTAGTGGAGGTGGTTTTAACAAGTGAAAATTTAATCCTAATTGGAAGAACCAAGGAAAGGGAAAGCCTGGCGGTGGGGATCAAGGAAGTCATTTAATGTTTTTTTTTTGCCACAAATGTCTGTAGAAGGGCCAGATTGTAAGGTTTTGCAAGAAATCTGGAATTCTGCAGCAACATCAACAGCAAAGAGGACCTATCTCCCCGATGGTGCAGAAGACTCTCTGTTTTAATTGCCATCATCCTGGGCATATGGTAAAGAACTAACCACTCATGAAGAAGGTGCAGTAGCTCAAGGTGTATGCCATTAAGAATGAACCGTTGACTTCAACAGATGTGAAGTGAAAAAGCATCCTTGAAGGTACCTTACCGATTAATGGAATTTTTGATAGAGCGTTATTTGATACTGGTGCTTCTCATAGTTTTATCTCTTGCGAATCAGTAGATAAATTTCATCTTATTCCTAGTATGGTAGAAGACCATATGTGTGTGTCTAACCCCAAAGGTGGGGTGACCTATTTGAGTATGATTTGTAAGAATGTGCCAATTTCCTACCTTTCTCATCACTTTTATTGAGACCTGTATGTCTTAGACTTTTAGGGATTTAACATTATTCTTGGTATGGATTGGTTATCAAAGTATCAGGCTGTCTTAAAATGTAATAAGAGAACTGCATCTTTAGTGACTGATATAGAAAGGAAAGCTAAGGTATCATGTAAGGAACCCGGTTTTCATATGTGTGGTTTCTTATATGCCTTGGAAGCAGCCCAGGAGAGTTTAGGGTCTATTAAAGTTGTTAAGAATTTTCCTTACGTATTCGAAGAGGTTAAAAGTTTACCCCTCCATCGAGGGATAGATTTTCGCATTGATTTAGTCCCTGGTGCAAGGCATGTGGTTCAACCTAAGCGAAGGATGGTTCCATTGGTAAGTCAAACCCAGGACCTATTAAGGAGAGGATTGATTAGATCCAGTTGTTCAAGTTAGGGGTCTGTTGTAGTGTTTGTGGCTAAGTCTGATGGATCTTTAAGGTTATACATGAACTATAGGGAGTTGAATAGCTGATCATTAGGAAAAAATATCCCTTACCCCGCATCGATGATTTTTTTGACCAACTTCATAGAGCTACGGTATTTTCTTAGATTGATCTAGCTACTGGATTCCATTAGTTGAGGGTTGTTGAAGATAGTATACCCTTAACTGCATTTAGAGGTCCTGACTATTTCTTTGAGTGGTTGGTTATGCCTTTTAGGCTAACTAATGCACCTGCATATTTTGTAGACCTCATGAACCGTGTTTTCCAATACATTCTTAACAAGTTTGTATTAGTTTTCATTGATGACATCCTTATCTACTCCTAATCCGAGGAGGGGCATAAACATTATTTGGAAGTGGTGTTAGAGACATTGAGGAGATATGTTCTGAAGGCGAAATTTTCTAAGTGCCATTTTTGGAAATTAAAGGTAAGATTCTTAGGATATATTTTGATAGGAGAAGGTAATTCAGTGGATCCAGTGAAGGTGGAAGCAACCGCGAATCCCTGTAGAGGTTTGCAGTTTCTTAGGTTTGCTGGATACTATAGGAGGTTTATTCAAGATAATTCCAAGATTTCCTCCTATCTGACTAAGCTGACTAAGAAGGAGGAGATGTTTGTATGGACTCCAAAGTGTGAAGAGGCATTTCTAGAATTGAAGAAGAGATTGACGAGTGCACCAGTTTTGGCTGTTCCAGATGGAAATAGCGGATTCATAGTTTACATGGATGCTTATGGAGTGGGGTTAGGTGCTGTTTTGATGTAGTATGGTAGGGTAATTGCATATGCAAGCAGGCAGTTGAAGCCTCATGAGAAGAACCATGCTACGAATGACCTTGAGTTGTTGGTTATTGTCTTTGCATTGAAAATGTGGAGGCACTACTTGCTGGGTATAGATCCTTCTATTCCTTTTAGTTTCTTTCTAATCTTTAGTGATTGTAGGAGTAAGTTTTCTTTCTTAAATTAGGTAAAAAATTCGAGCTCTTCACAGATCATAAATCCCTGAAGTATCTTTTTACTCAGAAGGATCTGAACCTGAGGCAACAGAGGTGGTTAGAGTTTATGGTGGCTTATGGCTTGGATATTCTTTATACGTCGGGAAAGGCTAATGTGGTGGCGGATGCCCGAAGCAAGAATGTTGTTTTGACTATCTTGGAGGTTACCCCGACACTTCAAGAAAGGATTATGAGAAGTCAGAGGAAGGATGAGATACTGGAAGGGTTAATTCAAGGTGTTAAAGAGGGTAGATGTTTAGATTTTGGGATGGATTGTCAAGATGCTTTAAGGATGAACGGACGATTGTGTATTCCACATGTGGATGGGTTGAGGTAGGAAGTTTTTTCTAAATGCCACAAATCTGGATTAAGTGTTCATCTAGGAGTTCATAAGATGTATAGAGACATGAAAAGAGTATTTTGGTGGCCAGGAATGAAGAAAGAGATTTTAGTCTATGTTAACAGATATTTGTGCTGTCAATAAATCAAAGGTGATCATCAGAAGACGGTTGGATTATTACAACCCTTGGAAATACCTAATTGGAAATGGGAAATGATATCAATGGTTTTATCGATGGCTTACCCAGAACCAGAAAAGGAAATGAAGGGGTATGGGTTATCGTGGATCGTCCAACGAAGAGCTTACATTTTATCCCAGTAAAACCAGCAAGGACCGATGCTTCTTTAGCGCAAATTTTTATGAGAGTGATAGTCAAGTTGCATGGAGTTCCTGTGAGTATTGTAAATGATCGAGACTCTATATTTACTAGTTAATTTTGGGAAGCATTGCAAACAACTCTAGGAACAAAGTTGAGCTTAAGCATAGCATATCACCCTTAAACAAACGAACAGACGGAGTAAGTGAATCATATTCTAGAAGATCTCTTGAGGGCGTGTATTCTAGATTTTGGTGGATCATGGGAGATCATTTACAATTAGTTGAGTTCTCCTATAACAATAGCTTCCAAGCAAGCATAAGGATGGCACCTTATGAAGCCCTATATGGAAGACCATGCAAGTCACCAACATGATGGGTTGAGATGGGAGATAGATTAGTTCTTGGACCGAACATGATCCGATAGGCTATAGAGAATGTTGCAGTGATTAAGAAAAGAATGAAGGAGGCCCAAGATTGCCAAAATAGTTATGCGGATAGGAGACGAAGGGATTTGGAATTTATGGTTGGAGACTTGATGTTCATAATGATTTCACCAATAAGAGGAGCTGTTAGATTTGGAAAAGCTGGGAAGTTAGCTCTAAGGTATGTTGGACCTTTTCATATTCTTGAGAGAATCAGATCGCTTGCTTATAAGGTCGAGTTGTCGGAGAGATTGGCATGTGTTCATAAAGTGTTCCACGTGTCTCATTCGGGGAAATATGTTCATGACCCATCTTTGATTGTGAAGCCATCGGTTCAAGAGGAATTGGAAATAGAATCGAACCTGACAGTGGTTAGACATCCAATTTATGTTGTGGATCAAGATGAAAAGAGGTTGTGTAACAAGGTGCTGTGGCTAATCAAAATTCAATGAATGAGAATCCAAGAGAATGCACTTAGGACACAGTGTATGTTTGTTTGTTATGGATGCTTAGTACATGTCTTTGTATGTGTTATATGATATGAGTATATAGATTTTAGCGTAGTTTGGATTATCTCCTTGATTCCTAATTTCAGGATGAAATTCTTTTAAGGGGGGAGAGTGTAACGACTTGGAATTTAATCGCTATTCAAATGAATATTTAATTATATTTTTAAATGATTAATAAATGAATTTTTATTAATAAGTATAAATATTTTAAATAATGACTAATGATGATAAAATCATTTTCAAAATTTGTTTACCGATATATATAGTTCATAAAGAAATAGAAAATGTGATCGAAAATTATTTTTCGAAATATCGATTTTTCATTGGTTAAAAGTTATTCGAAATACCATAACACTATTGTAAACACACACACAATATAAACCATTTTAACATGGTGTGTACATGTACATATATATGTACATATTAGCCCACTTAAACATATAAGGTAAAAAGGAGATTTATTTATTAAAAGTGTGTGTATATGTATATATACACACACACATTAACATATATAAATCTCTCTTTTTCAACACAAAGTACAAGAGCATGGCATGAATAGTTGCAAGAGGGGGGTACTTGAAGTGGACGGAAATGAATGGGGGAGGAGAATGGTTCATGCATACATATATATTTTATATTAAGCACTTGCACATTTTTAAATAATTTCCCTAAGCCTATATATACCCCTTAACCTTCATGTTCTCATATTTACAACCTCCTTCTTCATATAAAAATCCAAAGAGGCTTAAGAAAACATCCATGGTTTCCTCTTCATAATTTTAAAAATAGAAAAAAGTCAATTATGTCCACTTAAAACACTTCCAATTATTGCTAAACCACTTCTACATATACTACAACACCTCCTCTTCCAAGTTGCAAGCCCACAATTCCTGAAACCCCTATGGTCGAGCCCAAACATCACTAGGCCGAGCCCAAAGTCCCCTTGGTCGAGCCCATCTAGGTGTTCGAGCAACCAAAAGTTTCATATTTTGCAAATTTCTAAAGCGTTTCAAGTTTTGGAAAATATTCGTCTTGAATTTAAAAAGTTTCGGTAAGTAAAACCATTGTTTTTGGAAAATAAAAATACTTAGATTTTGATAAACTATATTTTGTGAAAATATAGTGGTTGTTATGTTGAATTATCATGTTGTTTTGATGGCATATGATTATAAGTTTGTATTTGAGCTTGAATTTGTGATTTGTGTGTTAAATGATACATTGGATATGAATATGTGAATGATTGGTTATGATATGATGGTAGTATGTTTATGAAACAAAACCAATTTTATGTGATGTAAATGTTGTGAAGTTAGCACCTTGAAAAGTCGCAAAGGACTTGAGATCCGATTTGGAAACAAAAGCTTGTTTTCTAGTTTTTGGATTTAGTAAATGTTTTCCAAGTTTTCACCTTTTATTTAAGTTTTCAAAACTTCCCATTTGTGTTTTCAAACATGTAGTAGCTAGAGTTAAAGTGAAGTTTTCACCTAGAAATCAATTGTTACAAACTGCGCTCATAGCGATGGTCGCTATGGACTCAGTTCGGGAAATTTCACGATTTCAAGTTTTAAAGTGTTTTTTTGGATTGTTTTTTAAAAATCATTTCAAATTAATTAAGTAAGTCAAAAGTTTAAGTTTTAATTATTTAATTATTTATTTATTTAATTTATTAATTAGGGTAATTATTATTTAATTAATAATTAAGTAATTAGAGTTTACGAAATTATTAACCAAGTTAGGGAAGTTTAAATAATGGTTAACTAAGATAAAAGAAAATTAATTTTTATTTAATCAAGTTTAATTACTATACTTAATTATTTCATTAGAGTTATTTTTATTTATTTAATTATTATTTCATTAAGGGTTAATTATCCACTTAATTAGGGTTTAATTTCTTAAATGAATGTTATTTAAATTAAAGTTTAATTATGAATAATTTTAAACTAATTAAGGTTTAAAGTATGATCTTTTTTATTTCATTAAGATTTATTAAAGTTTAATTAAGTTTTAAACTTATGATTTAATCAAGGTTTATTTATTTTATCGTTTCTTTTACTACCCTATCAGTGTTTATTTTTAACCAACTTTCGTGTTTAAGCAAATTGTTTTAAAACTAGGTATCTCTTGTCCATGCTATTAAGTAGCCAAATAAATTAAAGTAGTTGTAATAAAACATTGACACGTTTTAAGTCGACTTGTACTTATCAAAAATACCGCACTTCGGGACTTGATGAATACAAGGGGGTTAATTTTGATAACCGGGTCATGATAATCTAAGAATATGGAACGTATGTTCATATGTAAATCTTTACACCATGATTGTGGAATAGTCCGCTATAAACAACTTGACCCTTTAAAATTTTCAGACGTTGGTTTGGAGAGACCGGGATTAGATATTAGTTGTTATCTAAAAACCACTTCGAACTAACGTAAATGTTCGAATTAGAGATAGTAAAGGCAAGGTCCAAGAGGAAGACTTTGAAGTGCAAAGGCTATTTGCTACTAACCCTAAGGGTGATTCCAAAACGGGTGTAGCGAGAATAGTGCCTTCGGTT
Organism: Allium fistulosum; assembly: GCA_030737815.1. NCBI lineage: Eukaryota > Viridiplantae > Streptophyta > Magnoliopsida > Asparagales > Amaryllidaceae > Allium > Allium fistulosum. Next base: position 460,843,785 of record CM060905.1, read on the forward strand.
CATTCATCTCCTGAACGACTAGTATGGATGAATGCTGACATCGTGTCAACCTATGGAATGCGATGTAGCATTCTAAGTGGCAGTGCTTTAGTATAGGTACATGTAGCCTCAGGCCTCATCAACCAGAAATGACCAAAACAGGGTATGTAGCATGGCTATGTGGGTCGCACCCATCAGGGTATGTCATCACCATACCTAGAATCGATATTTGACCCATTTTTGTATGCTTCGGTAGGGTTGTTGATCCCAACCGTGTTAGTGATGTATTCGATACTACTAGTCAAGTGGTAGGCCGACACTATATAGCAAGGGTATAAGATATTCTTGTCAGACCTCATTTGTATTTTATCTAAGGTGCACCTTTGGATGGTAGTTCCTTTACCTGGTCATGTACGGAATCCATTCTCCAATAAGTACCGTACATATTTAGTTGCACCCAAATATGTTGAAATGTGAGATGCAAGCATTTCAGCTATGTCCTATTTTACTTGAAAACCCTAGACATTATCATAATATCACTGGATTTCTATATAAAGTGTTTTGGTTATTGTAAGGAAAAAACCGTCCATGTTTATGTGCGGCGTGGTCTTACGAGATACCTTTGACTTTCAAAGTGTTTTAAGTTAAATTTAAGTAACCTTGAGTTACTCACACCAGACACATGTCTAACCCAAAGTTTTATTTTCTTTTCCTAAAACTCTTGGGTACTCAAATTTGTATGAGTAGCCAAGTGATCCAGGTTTCTTACAGAAGCATTTTGAAGGAGCTGGAGCAAGTGGCCTCACTGTTAGCTAGTTATTATCTTATTCTTCTATGTTTATGTATGATCTATGTATTTTGTATGGACATTGTGACATCCCGGAAATTTTGACAATATCAATTTAATAATCTGCAGTAGAAATTAAATTGATATGATAATAACTGTTAATAAAATTCGAATTTGATTGATAATTTTCTTCTGAATAGATGTTTAACTGATAATTTATATTTTTAAAGGCTAATAAATTGTTTTCTGTTTATAATCTATATATAAATCTGTATATACTGTAAACAGATAAGATCTGATTTGAATTTTAATAAATGAAGATAAGTTTTCTTATTTTAATATTTTTGGTAGTTTTGGTTTGATTTAATATATATATATATATCATTTTAAAAGCTATTAAATGAATAACCATTTGGCTTTAAATATACAAGATGAAGTTAAAATTTGTATAAAATTGATTTTAGCTTAAATTTAAATTTAACAAAAAGGTTTGTTTGCTTTGTTTTAAATTTAGCTTGATAGAAATAAGTAATTAAGTGATAATTTCTTTTATAAATCATTTTAATTCGATAATGAGTTTTATTAATAATGTTATATCTTTACAATTGGGTTTTAATACTAATAGAAATTGTTATCTATGTATATAATTGGAAGAGCTATAATTGAAGTTCAAAATAAATCCTTCCAAAATATTTTAAATTTAAAATAAACTTTGTAAATGTTTATGTAGTGTAAAATATTAGTAATTGGATACAATATTGTATAGTTAAGTGTTAAAACAAGTAAACTTTATAAATATTTAACTTAACGTAAATCTAATACACGATATTAACATAAGTATAAAATAAAGTAAATAACAAATGAATCGAGTGTTTAATTGTTTAAACATTTAAGCAACAACTTTATATACATGCATACATAGTTATGAAAATTGGTACATTACAAAATAAACATTAAAACATTTAAAATACCATCTCAACTATATTTTAAAATATAAACAAGTAAGCAAATCAACACTTGATAATTAAGTAACAAGCAAGGTAAATAATAAAACAAAAGAATACAAGTATGCAGGCAAGAGTAGAAATGAAGGCAAGCATGAAAACATCAAAGCAAAAACAGACTTGAATTTGTAAGTCTGCTCATTCTCCTTGTCAACATAGCAAACAATATATGATAGGCAGGCAAGAACAAAACGAAGATAAGTATGAAAAACATTACGTAACAGCAAACCAACACTCGAGAATTTGGTAGGCAGGCAAAAGAATTTAGCAAAGCAAAATATCTATGACATATAAATATTAAATAGTTAAAAATGGAGACACAAGTACTATAACATTTAATGCATCCATTCCTCAATAGCATACCAGGTCATTCGAACTAGTTCATGTATCATTTCAGCCTCCAACATATATATAAAAAAAAAAAGGAAATAAACCATGTTTTGTATATAACCTGTAAACCATTTTTCTCTTATCACTTCCATTCTCATTCGAGCTAAGTTAAAGTGAAAACTGATATGAAGCTGTCATTTTAAAAACCTAAACAACATTCTATATTCAAGCAACTACAACTAATACAACAACAAGAAGGATAATGGGCAGGGTGATCAAAGTAGAAGCATGTTCCCAGTTTCAAATTCAAGACAGATTTCTAAAACAAGTCTCTGTTCTTTTGCAAAGCTAAGGTGAGTAACTTAAAATTTAAAATATATTGAAGTAAGTTCACTATATCCTTATATCTGAAAAGATGTGTGTGTTGTATGGATATTTTTATGCAATTCTTTATGTGTATTGATATTTGTCTGTTTATACTCTGGGAACACCTCTGTGAAAAGAAAACTGGAAGCTCAGGCTTCAATAAAAAAATCAACTTGCTTAATTTAATTTTATTTGTATTTAGTTTGAGAACAGAACCTGTCTGTTTAATCATGGCTTTAGGTTAAAATTTAATTAAGTAAATCAAAAGGTTGAATTTGCTCTGGAAAACACAAGAAGAACAGGGAAGCTCAAGTTTGTAAAAATTCAAACTTTTAAATTCATCGATCCAGGTATATAAACTGAATTAGTAACTAAAGACATGATTTTTAAAATAAATATCATCATTTTTAGCAGTGTATTCAGGGTGTAGTCTTGGGTTGAACAAAAACATGTTTTCGTCGAATAGCGAGTGATCACGTAAACTGGAATGGTTGGGGTTCACTGTGGTGATGGAGTGGTGAACGGAGAGGCGAGGAAAAATGGTGAATGGCGTTGTAGTTCGTCGTGGAGGAATCGGCGACAAAGTCTTTCCTGTAAACCTAGTTTTGGTAAGTTTTGGAAACGTGTTCGCCTCGACCTCCATGGTGGATCGAGTTCCACGAAATTTTGGGGACCGGAGACTGGAAGGAATGCGAAGGTGTGGCCGGAAGCCCAAAGGCTCTGGTGATCGGAGAGATGAGTTCGATGGTGATCCAGTTTGGGTGTTGTTCCTGTTCTTGTGACAGGAAAACTCGAATTCGACTTAGGGATGGGTTCGAGATTTTGATGACTGGAATCGTGGAAGATGATCGGAGACGATATGCTGGCGTCGGAGTCGATGGTCGCAGGCGAACATTTCGCCTGTGCACGTGCACGTATATTTGGGTGACTGTCATTGGTGGCACAGTTAAGTCTCGGGAGGAACTCGAGTATTTCGAGAATCATACTCGAAGCAGGGACGTAAAAATCTCGGAGCAGTCTGGTTGGTCTAGAGACAGAGAAATGTTTCCAGTTTAATAACTTAATCTTCCAGGTTTAAAGTTTTAGTTCAAAAATTTAAGACAGGATTTTAACAGTAGTTTAAAATCCAAATCTGAAATTTAAATTTATTTTTATTTTGGATGTTTAAGTAAATATAGTTTAATTAAAACAGTTTTTTTTTAAAAAGTAAATTTTTGTTTAAAACAAATATTAACGAAATTGAGAAATTCTTTTATAAAGGTTTTTGAATGGAAGAAATGAAATTGCGAGTTAAAAATATATTTTTAAAAGAATTGATTTTTCATAATAATTTAAATTTAAAAGCTCTTTTCTTTATATAAATTTTATTTTAAGTAATAAATGATATGTACATTTATTTAAAGAAATTTTAAAGTGAATTTACACTAGATTAATGTTTAAATCATTAATCACTTTAAATCTTAAATTTAGAAATGAAATTTGAAATTTAAAAAGTGGAAATGTAATGTTTAATACATTTTTAAATGCTAAAGAAGGCATTAATAAAATAATTAATTGCTATAGAAATAAATGAGATATTGGAGTAATTAATAAATTAATTAGAGAATGACTTATTTATATTAAGTAATTATCAATTAAAATTAAAGAGGAAATTACAAAGGAAGAAATCAAGTAATTGTTTAGTTAATAAATCAATTAACTAAGGATTTTAAATTGATTTATAGATGTGATAAATATTGATAATAATTAGATGAATTAATTTGGATAATTCATTGAAGCTGTTAAATGAGTATTTAACAAAGTGATTAAAGGGTTATTATCTATTGGAACTAAATTGGATGATATGATCAAATGAATGAATCTATTTAACTTAATCAAATTTATAAATCATTTAATGATCTGATAAGTAGAATTACTCGATGTAATTAATGGAGCAGAGTTACTTAGAAAAGTAATTAGATGATAATCACTGGATGTGATTAATGCAAGCTGATGTGTAGATAAAGTAATATGGAAAATTACTTTTGTAATTAATCGAGGGATTAATAAATAAAGATAATTAATTATGGGATAATTAATTGATTTAATAAGTAATTAAAGGTAGTTAATTACTGATGTTACTAATCAGGGTGACTAATAATTGTTTGAGTTAAAGATTAAATTACTTAAAGTTATGAAGTAGTTTAATTTACAAATTAATTAGAGATCATTAATTTATTTAATTAATGATGTAATTATGAATTGTATAACTAAGTAATAATTAATAATGAGGTGATTAATTAATTAATGTAATTAATTAAGAATAAATGTAGTAAATTATATTTAATTAATAAATGAAGTAATTAAATATTAATTACTATAAATGATTTACATTAATTAATCTGTGGAATTAAATTAAGACTAATTACTTATTGTAATTAGAAAATGGTTGTATAAGCAGGATTTATAGATAAGTAATTAATTTAATTTACTTTAAATTAATTAGGGACAGAAGTAATTAATTTAATTCATTTCAAATTAATTATAGTTGTGAATAATAAATCATTGCTTATGAATGATATTGATATCCCATTGATTGATTGTGATCTCAGTTATGAGACGAGTGATATCTGTTGTGATATGGATGCTTGTTTGAGATGATATTGATTATCTGTTATGATGATGTTGTGATGTCCATTGTTATATTGTAATTTATCTATCTGTGTATATAGATAATTAAATTGAATTGTTTTAACTTTAAAACAACTTGGCCTTAAAAGACACGGTTTGGATTTCGATGAGACCGGGATCGGGTTTCCGTATACCGGGATTCCAGGTCTGGAGACCCGAATACCACATCGATCCAAATTAACGTTAGGGCGTGAATTTCAAGTGGAGCAAGTGAAGACTCGAGGTATAAGAACTATTCGTCAGTATAACTCTGTGGGTGATTCCGTAATGAGTTTGACGGAGATAGTACTTATAGATTCGAGATGGTGATTCAAAATGCAAGGGTTATTGTCGTTAACTCTAAGGGTGATTCCAAAATGAGTGTAACGAGATAATGCCTTCGGTTTCGTTCGAACCCGGAACGAACTTGTATGGATTGAATGCTTTCAGCACATCGTCAGGTGGACGATGAGCATTCTAAGTGATGAGTTCTGATAAAGGTAATCGTGACCTCAAGCCTCATCAACCGGGAATGGCTAAAACAAGGGAGGTGCAGCAAGGCTTCGTGGGTAGCACCCACTTGAGAGCGAGATTTTCCCCTGTCTAGATGTCCCTTTTTATTTCGGTGTGTGGGCAGTTGTTGACGTCCTACTGCCGGGGTTGTCTCGTTTGGAACTGTTCAGTAAGGAACGGGTCCGGCTTTGTGTTGCAGGGGAGCGGGCGTACTACTCGATACGGTGATCTAGGCCACATACTGTGACGGGCGGTACCCCAGTAGCCCAGCCATTGTATGGAATCCAATCTCCAATAAGCGCCGTACGTTTTGATTGTGCCCAACTATGTTGAAATGTGAGATGTAAGCATTTCAGCTATTTTCTAGCTTTACTTGGAAACCCTAGACACTATTATAATATCACTGGATTTCCTATCAAATGTTTTGGTTAGCGTAAGGTAAAAACTTTTCCATGTTTATGTGTGGGAAGTCTTACGTGATACCTTTTGTTTCAAATGATTTTCAAAGTTAAACAACTTTACCCTGTTACTCATACCAGACCCATGTCTGACCCGAAGTTTATTTCTGTTTTTCATAAACTCTCGGGTACCCAAATTTTTATGGGTAGCCAAGGGATTCAGGTTAGATTTGACGAATACTGGAGGAGCAATGGAGCAGGAGGCTTCAGCGTGTAGATATATATTGGTTCCGCTGTGTTAGTGTTCATGTGTATTTCCGTTGTGTTGTATCTCTGTGTTGTTTGTGTTGTATCGAGTTGTATTAACTAGACAGGTGTTTATAACTGTCTAGTATGTGATGTATTATCTGTGTACTCTGATGTATATGATTCTATGTAATATTTATGTGATATATTATATTTTATTCGTTCCGCTGTTGAGATTCTGATGTTGTTTCTTCTTCTTCTTTTTCTTTTCTACTTTCTCACCTCTTTCTTTTCTTCAAAACGATACGATTTCCTGGGCATAGGAAGTCGGGTCGTGACAGTTGGTATCAGAGCACTAGGTTGAGCGAATACCTAGGCTCCTGAGTGATTTCTTTCTTGAGAGAGCGTATTTGTATTTTTGATATATATATACATATTTATATTTATTTCTACCTATCGGGTTGGGTTACCTGTTCAGGTTATCCAATATAAGTATAAAGGTGGATAGGGTAGTGATCTGTGTAACACGATCACTGATGGTTGAATTTGTTGAGATTGGAAATGTGTATGTCAGGATTGTAGGCCCAATTTCCTTCTCGAGTTAGTTTTGTTGTGATGAAGGTTCTCATTGATCTTGGAAGGATATCTGTTAAAGTTTGGAGTTTATCTTTGGAGTGTAAGTTGGATGAACTAGAGTTGAGATCTATCGGATGGACAGAAGTTGGTGATGGTACCTTGATATTTCAGGATATAGTAGCTGTGTGATGAGACGCAGTGACTAGGGATGTTTCCGAAGATATTTCTTTGGAACAAGCTAAAGAAGTGTGTCTGCTTAGATATTGCGGCTGTGTTCAGCAGGATGTTTCTGTTGGTTTGAGGTCCGAGTTTCTTGAGGAGATTCTAGATTAGCAGTTTGTGGGCATTTGGGTCAGCAGAGTGACTCAGGGTGTTCTGTGTGTTGGAAAGAAAGCTTTTAGCATAGCAGTAGATTTCAGGAGCAGAAGAGTGAATCCATTTCTTCGATGGATTGGCCATAAGTGTGTGCTGTTCTGATTTGTGAAGAGAGAGCAGTTTTCTCTGGAATTAAGCGGGATGGATCGCAAAAGTGACTTGCGATGGTTTGAGTGTTCTCTTGTGTTTTAGAGATTCTTCTTTTTCTGGTGTCTTCTGGAAGTCAGAATTTTATCAGCATCTGGAGTTTGAGTTTGTTATCAACTGTATTCCAGGAATGGTACCGATGGTTCAGCTTGGTAGTAGAATGGTTTATGGAGAAACTGTTAGAGTTTTCTCTTTATGGATCTGTTGAACCATATTTTGGAATGGTTGAGAAGCGTACCAGTTGTGATTGCTGACTGATGGTTGCAAAGCCTAGGTCCGTCCCAAATTGGTATCAGTGAACAGTTTGTGTTCATGGACATCATCTGTGTTTTCATCTACCTATATCAGAGTAGCGCAGTGGAAGCATGGTGGCAGCAGTTTCAGAGTTGAAGCAAATGGAAGTTGCCGTGTTTGGATTAGAGAATTTTTACAAGAATTTTTTCAGGATCTGAGACCAGATTGGAGTGCATCTGTTTTATCTCTTCCAAATGGGAGATGTGAGATCTGTCTTCTGATCGTGGGGTAGAGTTTGTGTTTTGAGTTTTGATTGATCTTGGAAAAGATCCTTTGTTGGATTGTTTTGGGTCCAGTTTGTTTCTGTAGGGCATCAGCCAGGATGAGTTGATCAGTAAGGATGTAGGAGACACAGGATCGTCCGAAGAATTTTGCGGATAAGAAACGGAGGATTTTGAATTCGAAGATAGAGACTTCGTTGTTGTTAAAGTTTTCTCTGATTCAGGAGCTATAAGTTGGGTAATATGTGGAAAGCCAACTCTGAGATATTTTGGATCTTTTCTGTTGTTCTTCTGAGGATAAGTGTTGAGTCTTCAGATTTGAATTGTCAGTTGGGATGATTGGGATTCGGTGTATTTCACGTATCTTTAAGGAAGTACGTGTGAGATCTATCTCTGGTTATAGAACCAGCAGTTCGGAAGTTTTGGTTGTTGAGTCAGACTTGTCCATAGTCTGATATCTTGTCTAGTTGAGTAGATCTAGATGAGTAAGAGCTCTGTAGCTTAGTAGTATTGATGGTTTGGATTCTATAGAGCGAGTAACCCGGTATTTATAATCGGGGAAACTCGAGAGAATTCTAACTAGAATTTATAGGGATAGATAGATTTGTTTGATTGGATGCTATGATGGTTAGCATATGATGGATGTATGTTTGTATTTTAAAATTTAAACTTTAATGGATTATTAAATTACCTTTGTTTAAATTTCGGGGACGAAATTCTTTTAAGGGGGGAGGAATGTGACATCCCGGAAATTTTGACAATATCAATTTAATAATCTGCAGTAGAAATTAAATTGATATGATAATAACTGTTAATAAAATTCGAATTTGATTGATAATTTTCTTCTGAATAGATGTTTAACTGATAATTTATATTTTTAAAGGCTAATAAATTGTTTTCTGTTTATAATCTATATATAAATCTGTATATACTGTAAACAGATAAGATCTGATTTGAATTTTAATAAATGAAGATAAGTTTTCTTATTTTAATATTTTTGGTAGTTTTGGTTTGATTTAATATATATATATATATCATTTTAAAAGTTATTAAATGAATAACCATTTGGCTTTAAATATACAAGATGAAGTTAAAATTTGTATAAAATTGATTTTAGCTTAAATTTAAATTTAACAAAAAGGTTTGTTTGCTTTGTTTTAAATTTAGCTTGATAGAAATAAGTAATTAAGTGATAATTTCTTTTATAAATCATTTTAATTCGATAATGAGTTTTATTAATAATGTTATATCTTTACAATTGGGTTTTAATACTAATAGAAATTGTTATCTATGTATATAATTGGAAGAGCTATAATTGAAGTTCAAAATAAATCCTTCCAAAATATTTTAAATTTAAAATAAACTTTGTAAATGTTTATGTAGTGTAAAATATTAGTAATTGGATACAATATTGTATAGTTAAGTGTTAAAACAAGTAAACTTTATAAATATTTAACTTAACGTAAATCTAATACACGATATTAACATAAGTATAAAATAAAGTAAATAACAAATGAATCGAGTGTTTAATTGTTTAAACATTTAAGCAACAACTTTATATACATGCATATATAGTTATGAAAATTGGTACATTACAAAATAAACATTAAAACATTTAAAATACCATCTCAACTATATTTTAAAATATAAACAAGTAAGCAAATCAACACTTGATAATTAAGTAACAAGCAAGGTAAATAATAAAACAAAAGAATACAAGTATGCAGGCAAGAGTAGAAATGAAGGCAAGCATGAAAACATCAAAGCAAAAACAGACTTGAATTTGTAAGTCTGCTCATTCTCCTTGTCAACATAGCAAACAATATATGATAGGCAGGCAAGAACAAAACGAAGATAAGTATGAAAAACATTACGTAACAGCAAACCAACACTCGAGAATTTGGTAGGAAGGCAAAAGAATTTAGCAAAGCAAAATATCTATGACATATAAATATTAAATAGTTAAAAATGGAGACACAAGTACTATAACATTTAATGCATCCATTCCTCAATAGCATACCAGGTCATTCGAACTGGTTCATGTATCATTTCAGCCTCCAACATATATATATATAAAAAAAAAAGGAAATAAACCCTGTTTTGTATATAACCTGTAAACCATTTTTCTCTTATCACTTCCATTCTCATTCGAGCTAAGTTAAAGTGAAAACTGATATGAAGCTGTCATTTTAAAAACCTAAACAACATTCTATATTCAAGCAACTACAACTAATACAACAACAAGAAGGATAATGGGCAGGGTGATCAAAGTAGAAGCATGTTCCCAGTTTCAAATTCAAGACAGATTTCTAAAACAAGTCTCTGTTCTTTTGCAAAGCTAAGGTGAGTAACTTAAAATTTAAAATATATTGAAGTAAGTTCACTATATCCTTATATCTGAAAAGATGTGTGTGTTGTATGGATATTTTTATGCAATTCTTTATGTGTATTGATATTTGTCTGTTTATACTCTGGGAACACCTCTGTGAAAAGAAAACTGGAAGCTCAGGCTTCAATAAAAAAATCAACTTGCTTAATTTAATTTTATTTTCATTTAGTTTGAGAACAGAACCTGTCTGTTTAATCATGGCTTTAGGTTAAAATTTAATTAAGTAAATCAAAAAGTTGAATTTGCTCTGGAAAACACAAGAAGAACAGGGAAGCTCAAGTTTGTAAAAATTCAAACTTTTAAATTCATCGATCCAGGTATATAAACTGAATTAGTAACTAAAGACATGATTTTTAAAATAAATATCATCATTTTTAGCAGTGTATTCAGGGTGTAGTCTTGGGTTGAACAAAAACATGTTTTCGTCGAATAGCGAGTGATCACGTAAACTGGAATGGTTGGGGTTTCACTGTGGTGATGGAGTGGTGAACGGAGAGGCGAGGAAAAATGGTGAATGGCGTTGTAGTTCGTCGTGGAGGAATCGGCGACAAAGTCTTTCCTGTAAACCTAGTTTTGGTAAGTTTTGGAAACGTGTTCGCCTCGACCTCCATGGTGGATTGAGTTCCACGAAATTTTGGGGACCGGAGACTGGAAGGAAGGCGAAGGTGTGGCCGGAAGCCCAAAGGCTCTGGTGATCGGAGAGATGAGTTCGATGGTGATCCAGTTTGGGTGTTGTTCCTGTTCTTGTGACAGGAAAACTCGAATTCGACTTAGGGATGGGTTCAAGATTTTGATGACTGGAATCGTGGAAGATGATCGGAGACGATATGCTGGCGTCGGAGTCGATGGTCGCAGGCGAACATTTCGCCTGTGCACGTGCACGTATATTTGGGTGACTGTCATTGGTGGCGCAGTTAAGTCTCGGGAGGAACTCGAGTATTTCGAGAATCATACTCGAAGCAGGGACGTAAAAATCTCGGAGTAGTCTGGTTGGTCTAGAGACAGAGAAATGTTTCCAGTTTAATAACTTAATCTTCCAGGTTTAAAGTTTTAGTTCAAAAATTTAAGACAGGATTTTAACAGTAGTTTAAAATCCAAATCTGAAATTTAAATTTATTTTTATTTTGGATGTTTAAGTAAATATAGTTTAATTAAAACAGTTTTTTTTTAAAAAGTAAATTTTTGTTTAAAACAAATATTAACGAAATTGAGAAATTCTTTTATAAAGGTTTTTGAATGGAAGAAATGAAATTGCGAGTTAAAAATATATTTTTAAAAGAATTGATTTTTCATAATAATTTAAATTTAAAAGCTCTTTTCTTTATATAAATTTTATTTTAAGTAATAAATGATATGTACATTTATTTAAAGAAATTTTAAAGTGAATTTACACTAGATTAATGTTTAAATCATTAATCACTTTAAATCTTAAATTTAGAAATGAAATTTGAAATTTAAAAAGTGGAAATGTAATGTTTAATACATTTTTAAATGCTAAAGAAGGCATTAATAAAATAATTAATTGCTATAGAAATAAATGAGATATTGGAGTAATTGATAAATTAATTAGAGAATGACTTATTTATATTAAGTAATAATCAATTAAAATTAAAGAGGAAATTACAAAGGAAGAAATCAAGTAATTGTTTAGTTAATAAATCAATTAACTAAGGATTTTAAATTGATTTATAGATGTGATAAATATTGATAATAATTAGATGAATTAATTTGGATAATTCATTGAAGCTGTTAAATGAATATTTAACAAAGTGATTAAAGGGTTATTATCTATTGGAACTAAATTGGATGATATGATCAAATGAATGAATCTATTTAACTTAATCAAATTTATAAATCATTTAATGATCTGATAAGTAGAATTACTCGGTGTAATTAATGGAGCAGAGTTACTTAGAAAAGTAATTAGATGATAATCACTGGATGTGATTAATGCAAGCTGATGTGTAGATAAAGTAATATGGAAAATTACTTTTGTAATTAATCGAGGGATTAATAAATAAAGATAATTAATTATGGGATAATTAATTGATTTAATAAGTAATTAAAGGTAGTTAATTACTGATGTTACTAATCAGGGTGACTAATAATTGTTTGAGTTAAAGATTAAATTACTTAAAGTTATGAAGTAGTTTAATTTACAAATTAATTAGAGATCATTAATTTATTTAATTAATGATGTAATTATGAATTGTATAACTAAGTAATAATTAATAATGAGGTGATTAATTAATTAATGTAATTAATTAAGAATAAATGTAGTAAATTATATTTAATTAATAAATGAAGTAATTAAATATTAATTACTATAAATGATTTACATTAATTAATCTGTGGAATTAAATTAAGACTAATTACTTATTGTAATTAGAAAATGGTTGTATAAGCAGGATTTATAGATAAGTAATTAATTTAATTTACTTTAAATTAATTAGGGACAGAAGTAATTAATTTAATTCATTTTAAATTAATTATAGTTGTGAATAATAAATCATTGCTTATGAATGATATTGATATCCCATTGATTGATTGTGATCTCAGTTATGAGACGAGTGATATCTGTTGTGATATGGATGCTTGTTTGAGATGATATTGATTATCTGTTATGATGATGTTGTGATGTCCATTGTTATATTGTAATTTATCTATCTGTGTATATAGATAATTAAATTGAATTGTTTTAACTTTAAAACAACTTGGCCTTAAAAGACACGGTTTGGATTTCGATGAGACCGGGATCGGGTTTCCGTATACCGGGATTCCAGGTCTAGAGACCCGAATACCACATCGATCCAAATTAACGTTAGGGCGTGAATTTCAAGTGGAGCAAGTGAAGACTCGAGGTATAAGAACTATTCGTCAGTATAACTCTGTGGGTGATTCCGTAATGAGTTTGACGGAGATAGTACTTATAGATTCGAGATGGTGATTCAAAATGCAAGGGTTATTGTCGTTAACTCTGAGGGTGATTCCAAAATGAGTGTAACGAGATAATGCCTTCGGTTTCGTTCGAACCCGGAACGAACTTGTATGGATTGAATGCTTTCAGCACATCGTCAGGTGGACGATGAGCATTCTAAGTGATGAGTTCTGATAAAGGTAATCGTGACCTCAAGCCTCATCAACCGGGAATGGCTAAAACAGGGGAGGTGCAGCAAGGCTTCGTGGGTAGCACCCACTTGAGAGCGAGATTTTCCCCTGTCTAGATGTCCCTTTTTATTTCGGTGTGTGGGCAGTTGTTGACGTCCTACTACCGGGGTTGTCCCGTTTGGAACTGTTCAGTAAGGAACGGGTCCGGCTTTGTGTTGCAGGGGAGCGGGCGTACTCCTCGGTACGATGATCTAGGCCACGTACTGTGACGGGCGGTACCCCAGTAGCCCAGCCATTGTATGGAATCCAATCTCCAATAAGCGCCGTACGTTTTGATTGTGCCCAACTATGTTGAAATGTGAGATGTAAGCATTTCAGCTATTTTCTAGCTTTACTTGGAAACCCTAGACACTATTATAATATCACTGGATTTCCTATCAAATGTTTTGGTTAGCGTAAGGTAAAAACTTTTCCATGTTTATGTGTGGGAAGTCTTACGTGATACCTTTTGTTTCAAATGATTTTCAAAGTTAAACAACTTTACCCTGTTACTCATACCAGACCCATGTCTGACCCGAAGTTTATTTCTGTTTTTCATAAACTCTCGGGTACCCAAATTTTTACGGGTAGCCAAGGGATTCAGGTTAGATTTGACGAATACTGGAGGAGCAATGGAGCAGGAGGCTTCAGCGTGTAGATATATATTGGTTCCGCTGTGTTAGTGTTCATGTGTATTTCCGTTGTGTTGTATCTCTGTGTTGTTTGTGTTGTATCGAGTTGTATTAACTAGACAGGTGTTTATAACTGTCTAGTATGTGATGTATTATCTGTGTACTCTGATGTATATGATTCTATGTAATATTTATGTGATATATTATATTTTATTCGTTCCGCTGTTGAGATTCTGATGTTGTTTCTTCTTCTTCTTTTTCTTTTCTACTTTCTCACCTCTTTCTTTTCTTCAAAACGATACGATTTCCTGGGCATAGGAAGTCGGGTCGTGACAGTTGGTATCAGAGCACTAGGTTGAGCGAATACCTAGGCTCCTGAGTGATTTCTTTCTTGAGAGAGCGTATTTGTATTTTTGATATATATATACATATTTATATTTATTTCTACCTATCGGGTTGGGTTACCTGTTCAGGTTATCCAATATAAGTATAAAGGTGGATAGGGTAGTGATCTGTGTAACACGATCACTGATGGTTGAATTTGTTGAGATTGGAAATGTGTATGTCAGGATTGTAGGCCCAATTTCCTTCTCGAGTTAGTTTTGTTGTGATGAAGGTTTTCATTGATCTTGGAAGGATATCTGTTAAAGTTTGGAGTTTATCTTTGGAGTGTAAGTTGGATGAACTAGAGTTGAGATCTATCGGATGGACAGAAGTTGGTGATGGTACCTTGATATTTCAGGATATAGTAGTTGTGTGATGAGACGCAGTGACTAGGGATGTTTCCGAAGATATTTCTTTGGAACAAGCTAAAGAAGTGTGTCTGCTTAGATATTGCGGCTGTGTTCAGCAGGATGTTTCTGTTGGTTTGAGGTCCGAGTTTCTTGAGGAGATTCTAGATTAGCAGTTTGTAGGCATTTGGGTCAGCAGAGTGACTCAGGGTGTTCTATGTGTTGGAAAGAAAGCTTTTAGCATAGCAGTAGATTTCAGGAGCAGAAGAGTGAATCCATTTCTTCGATGGATTGGCCATAAGTGTGTGCTGTTCTGATTTGTGAAGAGAGAGCAGTTTTCTCTGGAATTAAGCGGGATGGATCGCAAAAGTGACTTGCGATGGTTTGAGTGTTCTCTTGTGTTTTAGAGATTCTTCTTTTTCTGGTGTCTTCTGGAAGTCAGAATTTTATCAGCATCTGGAGTTTGAGTTTGTTATCAACTGTATTCCAGGAATGGTACCGATGGTTCAGCTTGGTAGTAGAATGGTTTATGGAGAAACTGTTAGAGTTTTCTCTTTATGGATCTGTTGAACCATATTTTGGAATGGTTGAGAAGCGTACCAGTTGTGATTGCTGACTGATGGTTGCAAAGCCTAGGTCCGTCCCAAATTGGTATCAGTGAACAGTTTGTGTTCATGGACATCATCTGTGTTTTCATCTACCTATATCAGAGTAGCGCAGTGGAAGCATGGTGGCAGCAGTTTCAGAGTGGAAGCAAATGGAAGTTGCCGTGTTTGGATTAGAGAATTTTTACAAGAATTTTTTTAGGATCTGAGACCAGATTGGAGTGCATCTGTTTTATCTCTTCCAAATGGGAGATGTGAGATCTGTCTTCTGATCGTGGGGTAGAGTTTGTGTTTTGAGTTTTGATTGATCTTGGAAAAGATCCTTTGTTGGATTGTTTTGGGTCCAGTTTGTTTCTGTAGGGCATCAGCCAGGATGAGTTGATCAGTAAGGATGTAGGAGACACAGGATCGTCCGAAGAATTTTGCGGATAAGAAACGGAGGATTTTGAATTCGAAGATAGAGACTTCGTTGTTGTTAAAGTTTTCTCTGATTCAGGAGCTATAAGTTGGGTAATATGTGGAAAGCCAACTCTGAGATATTTTGGATCTTTTCTGTTGTTCTTCTGAGGATAAGTGTTGAGTCTTCAGATTTGAATTGTCAGTTGGGATGATTGGGATTCGGTGTATTTCACGTATCTTTGAGGAAGTACGTGTGAGATCTATCTCTGGTTATAGAACCAGCAGTTCGGAAGTTTTGGTTGTTGAGTCAGACTTGTCCATAGTCTGATATCTTGTCTAGTTGAGTAGATCTAGATGAGTAAGAGCTCTGTAGCTTAGTAGTATTGATGGTTTGGATTCTATAGAGCGAGTAACCCGGTATTTATAATCGGGGAAACTCGAGAGAATTCTAACTAGAATTTATAGGGATAGATAGATTTGTTTGATTGGATGCTATGATGGTTAGCATATGATGGATGTATGTTTGTATTTTAAAATTTAAACTTTAATGGATTATTAAATTACCTTTGTTTAAATTTCGGGGACGAAATTCTTTTAAGGGGGGAGGAATGTGACATCCCGGAAATTTTGACAATATCAATTTAATAATCTGCAGTAGAAATTAAATTGATATGATAATAACTGTTAATAAAATTCGAATTTGATTGATAATTTTCTTCTGAATAGATGTTTAACTGATAATTTATATTTTTAAAGGCTAATAAATTGTTTTCTGTTTATAATCTATATATAAATCTGTATATACTGTAAACAGATAAGATCTGATTTGAATTTTAATAAATGAAGATAAGTTTTCTTATTTTAATATTTTTGGTAGTTTTGGTTTGATTTAATATATATATATATATCATTTTAAAAGCTATTAAATGAATAACCATTTGGCTTTAAATATACAAGATGAAGTTAAAATTTGTATAAAATTGATTTTAGCTTAAATTTAAATTTAACAAAAAGGTTTGTTTGCTTTGTTTTAAATTTAGCTTGATAGAAATAAGTAATTAAGTGATAATTTCTTTTATAAATCATTTTAATTCGATAATGAGTTTTATTAATAATGTTATATCTTTACAATTGGGTTTTAATACTAATAGAAATTGTTATCTATGTATATAATTGGAAGAGCTATAATTGAAGTTCAAAATAAATCCTTCCAAAATATTTTAAATTTAAAATAAACTTTGTAAATGTTTATGTAGTGTAAAATATTAGTAATTGGATACAATATTGTATAGTTAAGTGTTAAAACAAGTAAACTTTATAAATATTTAACTTAACGTAAATCTAATACACGATATTAACATAAGTATAAAATAAAGTAAATAACAAATGAATCGAGTGTTTAATTGTTTAAACATTTAAGCAACAACTTTATATACATGCATACATAGTTATGAAAATTGGTACATTACAAAATAAACATTAAAACATTTAAAATACCATCTCAACTATATTTTAAAATATAAACAAGTAAGCAAATCAACACTTGATAATTAAGTAACAAGCAAGGTAAATAATAAAACAAAAGAATACAAGTATGCAGGCAAGAGTAGAAATGAAGGCAAGCATGAAAACATCAAAGCAAAACAGACTTGAATTTGTAAGTCTGCTCATTCTCCTTGTCAACATAGCAAACAATATATGATAGGCAGGCAAGAACAATACGAAGATAAGTATGAAAAACATTACGTAACAGCAAACCAACACTCGAGAATTTGGTAGGCAGGCAAAAGAATTTAGCAAAGCAAAATATCTATGACATATAAATATTAAATAGTTAAAAATGGAGACACAAGTACTATAACATTTAATGCATCCATTCCTCAATAGCATACCAGGTCATTCGAACTGGTTCATGTATCATTTCAGCCTCCAACATATATATAAAAAAAAATAAAAAAAAGGAAATAAACCCTGTTTTGTATATAACCTGTAAACCATTTTTCTCTTATCACTTCCATTCTCATTCGAGCTAAGTTAAAGTGAAAACTGATATGAAGCTGTCATTTTAAAAACCTAAACAACATTCTATATTCAAGCAACTACAACTAATACAACAACAAGAAGGATAATGGGCAGGGTGATCAAAGTAGAAGGATGTTCCCAGTTTCAAATTCAAGACAGATTTCTAAAACAAGTCTCTGTTCTTTTGCAAAGCTAAGGTGAGTAACTTAAAATTTAAAATATATTGAAGTAAGTTCACTATATCCTTATATCTGAAAAGATGTGTGTGTTGTATGGATATTTTTATGCAATTCTTTATGTGTATTGATATTTGTCTGTTTATACTCTGGGAACACCTCTGTGAAAAGAAAACTGGAAGCTCAGGCTTCAATAAAAAAATCAACTTGCTTAATTTAATTTTATTTGTATTTAGTTTGAGAACAGAACCTGTCTGTTTAATCATGGCTTTAGGTTAAAATTTAATTAAGTAAATCAAAAAGTTGAATTTGCTCTGGAAAACACAAGAAGAACAGGGAAGCTCAAGTTTGTAAAAATTCAAACTTTTAAATTCATCGATCCAGGTATATAAACTGAATTAGTAACTAAAGACATGATTTTTAAAATAAATATCATCATTTTTAGCAGTGTATTCAGGGTGTAGTCTTGGGTTGAACAAAAACATGTTTTCGTCGAATAGCGAGTGATCACGTAAACTGGAATGGTTGGGGTTCACTGTGGTGATGGAGTGGCGAACGGAGAGGCGAGGAAAAATGGTGAATGGCGTTGTAGTTCGTCGTGGAGGAATCGGCGACAAAGTCTTTCCTGTAAACCTAGTTTTGGTAAGTTTTGGAAACGTGTTCGCCTCGACCTCCATGGTGGATCGAGTTCCACGAAATTTTGGGGACCGGAGACTGGAAGGAAGGCGAAGGTGTGGCCGGAAGCCCAAAGGCTCTGGTGATCGGAGAGATGAGTTCGATGGTGATCCAGTTTGGGTGTTGTTCCTATTCTTGTGACAGGAAAACTCGAATTCGACTTAGGGATGGGTTCGAGATTTTGATGACTGGAATCGTGGAAGATGATCGGAGACGATATGCTGGCGTCGGAGTCGATGGTCGTAGGCGAACATTTCGCCTGTGCACGTGCACGTATATTTGGGTGACTGTCATTGGTGGCGCAGTTAAGTCTCGGGAGGAACTCGAGTATTTCGAGAATCATACTCGAAGCAGGGACGTAAAAATCTCGGAGCAGTCTGGTTGGTCTAGAGACAGAGAAATGTTTCCAGTTTAATAACTTAATCTTCCAGGTTTAAAGTTTTAGTTCAAAAATTTAAGACAGGATTTTAACAGTAGTTTAAAATCCAAATCTGAAATTTAAATTTATTTTTATTTTGGATGTTTAAGTAAATATAGTTTAATTAAAACAATTTTTTTTAAAAAGTAAATTTTTGTTTAAAACAAATATTAACGAAATTGAGAAATTCTTTTATAAAGGTTTTTGAATGGAAGAAATGAAATTGCGAGTTAAAAATATATTTTTAAAAGAATTGATTTTTCATAATAATTTAAATTTAAAAGCTCTTTTCTTTATATAAATTTTATTTTAAGTAATAAATGATATGTACATTTATTTAAAGAAATTTTAAAGTGAATTTACACTAGATTAATGTTTAAATCATTAATCACTTTAAATCTTAAATTTAGAAATGAAATTTGAAATTTAACAAGTGGAAATGTAATGTTTAATACATTTTTAAATGCTAAAGAAGGCATTAATAAAATAATTAATTGCTATAGAAATAAATGAGATATTGGAGTAATTAATAAATTAATTAGAGAATGACTTATTTATATTAAGTAATAATCAATTAAAATTAAAGAGGAAATTACAAAGGAAGAAATCAAGTAATTGTTTAGTTAATAAATCAATTAACTAAGGATTTTAAATTGATTTATAGATGTAATAAATATTGATAATAATTAGATGAATTAATTTGGATAATTCATTGAAGCTGTTAAATGAATATTTAACAAAGTGATTAAAGGGTTATTATCTATTGGAACTAAATTGGATGATATGATCAAATGAATGAATCTATTTAACTTAATCAAATTTATAAATCATTTAATGATCTGATAAGTAGAATTACTCGGTGTAATTAATGGAGTAGAGTTACTTAGAAAAGTAATTAGATGATAATCACTGGATGTGATTAATGCAAGCTGATGTGTAGATAAAGTAATATGGAAAATTACTTTTGTAATTAATCGAGGGATTAATAAATAAAGATAATTAATTATGGGATAATTAATTGATTTAATAAGTAATTAAAGGTAGTTAATTACTGATGTTACTAATCAGGGTGACTAATAATTGTTTGAGTTAAAGATTAAATTACTTAAAGTTATGAAGTAGTTTAATTTACAAATTAATTAGAGATCATTAATTTATTTAATTAATGATGTAATTATGAATTGTATAACTAAGTAATAATTAATAATGAGGTGATTAATTAATTAATGTAATTAATTAAGAATAAATGTAGTAAATTATATTTAATTAATAAATGAAGTAATTAAATATTAATTACTATAAATGATTTACATTAATTAATCTGTGGAATTAAATTAAGACTAATTACTTATTGTAATTAGAAAATGGTTGTATAAGCAGGATTTATAGATAAGTAATTAATTTAATTTACTTTAAATTAATTAGGGACAGAAGTAATTAATTTAATTCATTTTAAATTAATTATAGTTGTGAATAATAAATCATTGCTTATGAATGATATTGATATCCCATTGATTGATTGTGATCTCAGTTATGAGACGAGTGATATCTGTTGTGATATGGATGCTTGTTTGAGATGATATTGATTATCTGTTATGATGATGTTGTGATGTCCATTGTTATATTGTAATTTATCTATCTGTGTATATAGATAATTAAATTGAATTGTTTTAACTTTAAAACAACTTGGCCTTAAAAGACACGGTTTGGATTTCGATGAGACCGGGATCGGGTTTCCGTATACCGGGATTCCAGGTCTAGAGACCCGAATACCACATCGATCCAAATTAACGTTAGGGCGTGAATTTCAAGTGGAGCAAGTGAAGACTCGAGGTATAAGAACTATTCGTCAGTATAACTCTGTGGGTGATTCCGTAATGAGTTTGACGGAGATAGTACTTATAGATTCGAGATGGTGATTCAAAATGCAAGGGTTATTGTCGTTAACTCTGAGGGTGATTCCAAAATGAGTGTAACGAGATAATGCCTTCGGTTTCGTTCGAACCCGGAACGAACTTGTATGGATTGAATGCTTTCAGCACATCGTCAGGTGGACGATGAGCATTCTAAGTGATGAGTTCTGATAAAGGTAATCGTGACCTCAAGCCTCATCAACCGGGAATGGCTAAAACAGGGGAGGTGCAGCAAGGCTTCGTGGGTAGCACCCACTTGAGAGCGAGATTTTCCCCTGTCTAGATGTCCCTTTTTATTTCGGTGTGTGGGCAGTTGTTGACGTCCTACTGCCGGGGTTGTCTCGTTTGGAACTGTTCAGTAAGGAACGGGTCCGGCTTTGTGTTGCAGGGGAGCGGGCGTACTCCTCGGTACGGTGATCTAGGCCACGTACTGTGACGGGCGGTACCCCAGTAGCCCAGCCATTGTATGGAATCCAATCTCCAATAAGCGCCGTACGTTTTGATTGTGCCCAACTATGTTGAAATGTGAGATGTAAGCATTTCAGCTATTTTCTAGCTTTACTTGGAAACCCTAGACACTATTATAATATCACTGGATTTCCTATCAAATGTTTTGGTTAGCGTAAGGTAAAAACTTTTCCATGTTTATGTGTGGGAAGTCTTACGTGATACCTTTTGTTTCAAATGATTTTCAAAGTTAAACAACTTTACCCTGTTACTCATACCAGACCCATGTCTGACCCGAAGTTTATTTCTGTTTTTCATAAACTCTCGGGTACCCAAATTTTTACGGGTAGCCAAGGGATTCAGGTTAGATTTGACGAATACTGGAGGAGCAATGGAGCAGGAGGCTTCAGCGTGTAGATATATATTGGTTCCGCTGTGTTAGTGTTCATGTGTATTTCCGCTGTGTTGTATCTCTGTGTTGTTTGTGTTGTATCGAGTTGTATTAACTAGACAGGTGTTTATAACTGTCTAGTATGTGATGTATTATCTGTGTACTCTGATGTATATGATTCTATGTAATATTTATGTGATATATTATATTTTATTCGTTCCGCTGTTGAGATTCTGATGTTGTTTCTTCTTCTTTTTCTTTTCTACTTTCTCACCTCTTTCTTTTCTTCAAAACGATACGATTTCATGGGCATAGGAAGTCGGGTCGTGACATAGTTATCACTGTCCAGGTTGAAGTTGTAATGTATAGACTCCGATGTATTGATATTATGGGAATGACAATGTAATATCCTATGTTATCTATTATATGTTGTTCTGATTCGTGGTGAGATTCTGTGATTGTGTAGTTTCTTCTTATCTTTCTTTTTTTTTCTACCCTTAATGGCCCGTCTTTCGGTGCAAGAAAGGTGGTTGTTACAGTATATATTGGAATTAGGACCTAGAAATAGTTCCATTGAGTTCGAAATAGTGGTATTTGGCTAAGAACGCCAGTGAGCACGCCTCATTTGGAGTTCGTGAATTTTCGGGCATGAATAATATCGTTGGTTGCCTATATAAGGACCCTTATCGATCTTCATTTGCTCAAAATTCTAATTAAACCCTAGCCGCCAGAAATATCAACCTTCATCCAGTGACCTTCAATGATCGGAGCCACTTATGGAGTTTTCAGGCGAGGGTTCCAACTAGAAAGTTGTTTGACTAGAGAAGGCAAGGTGATTTGATGGTGGGATCGTCATAGTTTGACGTGTGGTGGCCGAAATTCGAGTTCAACGAATTTCAAAATTTTAGGTTCGTCTAGGCTAGAGAGGTGACGGTGGAGGCGATTCTTGGATCATTGGGTTCGTCAAAGGCTAGGGGTGTCGTGGTTGAAGTGACGCGGCATGGCATCGCTTGTGGCGGTGGTAGTTGGTGAAAACATAGAGATAAATTCTCGGCTTGGGTTTGTTAACGAAGCAGATTAGGGTTTGATTGAGATTATGGTTAGGCATGGTTGATTAATGGTTTAATTATATAATTAATTACTTATATTATTTAATTTGTAAATCTTATAAACCCAATATCTATTTCATTCGAGGTCAGATTCGACGCGGTCGGTCGCGTTGGACTCGTAGGGACATTAACTATATCTTGGAATTGGATTGGTTGAGATTGGAGCTTGTAGAATTCCAAGCTAAAATCGAACGGTGTTTGATTTTAGACTAAACTGAAATGCTTTGGCGATAACTGAAATTTTGGTGAGTTTGGTGAGTTAGACTCACCTTCCAGTATATTATATAATAGATAAAATTTTATAATAGATAAAATTTTACTATTTGTGTTTGGTTGAAACTGTTAGCTGATTAGTTAAAATATTTGCTTTGAAATGCAATTAGTATTTAATATTGAAATGTAGGAAAATTTGTAGAGAAATCAGGATTTCTTGAAATTGTAATTATTAATTTTTGGTTATATTCTTGTTGTTTTATTTCAATTATAACCTTGTTATATGGATTGTTAATTGTTGAACCTTGATTGTTTAGCACTATTAGTTATGACATTGTTATATGTTCAAAACATAACCCTTGTAGTGATAAAAATCAATAACAACATTGGTTAAGTGCTTTGGTGGCTATTGGCCTCAATTTAGTATTTTGAAATACTATTAATTGTCGTTTGGCTTGAAATTGGTTTTTGATTCAGATAATGATTTAAAATCTAACCTTTGGGTTTTCTGGAATATTTTTATTTAAGCAGATTTTTTTTGGAAACTAGGGAAACCTGTTCAATCACTATCGACATGCGATTCCTGAATAATAAACCTAGGGAATAGACGACTGACCCGCCACAACCACTAGTCCAAGTAAGCTAGACCTTTCAGTTGGCATGGTGCAGGGGGCAGAAAATGAACCTCAAACCTCCCAAGTGAAAGGCGTATCTCCTCCCACACCTCCCAGGAGGGACTCGAACCTCAAACTTCTCATCTGGGAGGCGTATCACCCCGCCACCCTGTTAGTTCTAGAGATGATGGTTTTGATGACAACAACCTTAGGACTTGTTATAAAATATAAATACTAATATTCTTGTCTAGATATATATGTATATGCAGGATATATATGCAGGTACTGAAGAATGAAGACAGTACAGTATAAAGATTCAAGACTGAGTACAAAGATTCAAGACTGAGCATAGAGATTCAAGACTAACGAATTCAAGATTGAAGAAACCAAGACTGAAGACTCATGAATATCAAGAGTTCCAGATTTCAAGAGTTCAAAATATCAAGATAAGTAAGAGTGTTTAGATTTATGTTAAAACTTCATAATAGCACTAAAATCTTTATTCGGATTTTAATTGTGGAATGGAATCTGTAGGATCGATTTCACCCTAGAGGGGGGGTGAGTAGGGTGACACTAATAATTATAAAAATTTAACGCGGAAATATATAAAATAATTGCAACACAGATAAATAGTAGAATAATAAAAGCAGAAATAGAACAACACAGATTTACCCAGCTTCGGCAAAACCCTGCCTACGTGCTGCCCCCAAGGTTTCTACTAGAAATTAAGTAGTCGGACGCTTACACATGTAAACTCGCGACACTCGCTATCGACTAACCTGAATCTACGCTCAAAACCCTGCCACAACTCAGCCATTGAGTTGCGAATTCTCGAACTACACCACCGTAGTTCGTCCCCTAGTCACACGACTAGAAAATTACTAAAGTTTTAAAAAAGAATTACAAAATAAAAAACAAATCTAAGACCTATATAAAATTAAGTCCAAAAATATCAATAAAAGTCGGCCCACTTAAAAAAATAGCTTGAGAAAAAGCGTCTCCTTTTATTTTCCTTTGGTCGTTCCTTTGTGAAAATGTCTGCCTCTTCTTTGCTCGAACACGTTCGTTCCTCTTTTAAAATAAGTTAGGGCTTTGAAACTTAAGGCGGACGTTTGTTTTTGAGCGATTGAAGTGATTTGCTTTGCTTTGCTCTGTCAATTGTCCCCTATCTTCGATTTGCTTTCGGCTGCTTCAATAAGTCGAATTGGATGTTATGATTTGGTACGTGATTTTCTTGTTCGATTTGAATTTTCTCGACTTTGATTTGAGTTATATGTTTGTTCATGACTTAGCTAGCTCTGGTATTTGTTTTTTCATAAACTCGAATGCCTTTGAATGCCGATGATGATGATGGGTTAAATAGGGATAAATTCTCTATTTTTACGATCGTACTTATTTTTCTGAATTCTTCTCGTGCTATGCTTGGCCACTGATTTTTGATTTAATGCTGGTGATTAATCCTGGCTAGTTCAATTCGTATATTTTTGTTGCTTGATTATCACGGCTTTTGTTTCTTCTCTCTGTTGTCATCTCTGATTTCATTCTTTGCTGGCAACGATCGAATTTTTGACTTTGGCCATTTAAAATTGTGATGTTTTGACTTTGACTTGTTTAATTCTTGTTATCACCTTGGCCACCATGACTTTGACTTTGTTATTTAAATTCTGACATGTTCAGATTGACATTCCTGCGACATTGACTTTGCTCATTCTTTGCATTTGAGTTGATCTGGTCGCACTTCATTTCGATTACACTTGAGTCATTGATTTTTGCACTTGTTTGAAATTGCTCATTTGAGCTGCTGTCTGGTTTCCACTGCATATATATGTGTGTGTTTACGCATGTATATATGTATGTTTTGATGCCTGTAACATTTGCGACATGATGCTTGTAGTTGTTGTGTGATATTGGTCTGGGTTGCATTGAGCTCTGGGTTGCATCGAGTACATGTCCATATGCATTGAGTCCAAACATTTCTGTGCACTTGAATATGTTGTTATTTGGCCAGAAAAGTTGTAGTATACATTGGTTCATCTAACATGTTGTCATGTGTGTAGGTTTGAGTATTCATTTGCACTTTGATATTGCAGTCTTGTTTGTTACTGCATATATGTATACATGTGTGTTTACATATGCATATATATATATATATATGTGTGTGTGTTTGTTGTATCATGTAGTTTGCTTGAAGTTGTAGTCTGTTGCTTCAAGCCCCTGTGCGTTGAACTTGTTCATATGTGTTCATATTGTCTGCACTTGATTCTATATGCTTGCATTTGAACTTGACTGTGCAGTCTGCACTTGTATTCAGTTGAGCTGCTGTCTCATTGTTTCCAATTGATTATGTTGCTTTGCACTGCACTTGTGTAGTCTATCTTTTGTTCAACTGAGTTGTGTTGTTTAAGTGAACTGATATGTGTATGCATATGTGCATATGCTCTGGTTTGCATTGATTTATGGTTCACTTGATATCTTTACATATGTATACTTGTTTGCCTCCATGCCTTCACTTGTTCCACATGAGTCTGGTTGCATTCTCTGGTTTACCACTTTGTGGTTGCTTCTGAACTGATGGACTCTGGTAGTTGTAGTATCATGTGATCTTGTTCCTTGAGTTCATATTATAACTATGTCATATTGCTTCGAGGCAGATCATGTTTGTTTGGTCTTGGTGTCACAACTGTTGCTCCTTTGTGTGATGTCCACCACTTTTTGTACTGGTTCTTTGTCACTGTTTTGAGTTTATTTGAGTCTTCACTTGTATTCAGTTGCACTCATTAGTTCACTGTATTTTGGAATATGATTTTGGACTTAAGTCTTGTATATGTGCAATCTGATTCACTGTAGTCTTGTGTTCTCTGATCTTCACTTGAATTCTCATATTGCTTCGACTCCACTGTCGAGTCTGTTCTCATGTGTACACATTTGTGCACTTGTTAGCATGGTCTGGTTTTGACTTCTTGTTGCATTAGAACTTCTACTTGACAATTTTATGATGTATTTATATTGCACCTGAGTTGAATCCAGCCTCGGCTCGGGTTTGACCTTGTGCTCACCTGTCCCTGCAGTTTTGTCAAGTGTATATCAGTGTGCGCGACCTTGTGGCATGTACAGTCACACATTGTGCATGCCACAAGCTGTTCGTGTAAGATGAATTCAAAATAAGTGATGACGAACAACCTAAATAATTGAGGCAAATAACATTTTCAAAATACACATTTTATTTTACACTGCACAACCGTTAGGACTTTTAAATGAGACTAGTAGTATTCCCAAATTTTTAAAAAACAAAAAACAAATTTCAAGTATTTTCTAACCACGCATAACCGTGAGGATTTTTAAATGGGATTAGAATCAACTCGTCTATTTTAATAATCAATTTTGATATGTGTTCCATACATGCATAACCGTGAGGACTTTTAAATGAGCATGAAAGCACATATACAAATATTCCAAGTAATTCACCCATGCATAACCGTGAGGACTTTTAAATGAGAGTGAATACTTTGGAAAAAATAAATTAAATAAAAACGAATAATTTCCTGTTTAAAATACCACATATTGACATACTATATTGGATTTTGATGAGTGATGGTCGTTAGAAATATGATAGAAATAGAGATGGTCATGGAATTTTTACCAACAAAAAGATTTTATAACTCTTGTTTAAATTTTTAAAGAAATTTACTAAATTTACTGTCTCAAGCCATAATATATGATTAATATCAACACTCGTCACTTTTCCGATCACTATTTATCTTTTCGATAATCAGTAGGGAGTCAGATTAGTTAATGTAGTCATTTAAGATCAAATCCAAAAATAATTATAAAATCAAATTTTCTAAAAATGACTAAACTGAAACAAGGTCAACAAAATCTATTTTCTGAAAGGGGTTTTCTGAAAAAAATGTCTCCTAATTTAAAATCAGTTAAAATGAAAAAAATGCAGATATTTTCTTTGA
The DNA here is from genome assembly GCA_030737815.1 of Allium fistulosum. Classification (NCBI taxonomy): domain Eukaryota; kingdom Viridiplantae; phylum Streptophyta; class Magnoliopsida; order Asparagales; family Amaryllidaceae; genus Allium; species Allium fistulosum. The sequence continues at coordinate 460,871,513 of CM060905.1, forward strand.
AAATGTAATGTCTCTACATAAAACACATTCTACTAGTAATTTTCCTATCAACTAGACTACCAGTATAATCTGCATCTGAATTCCGCTTTAACTCAAAATTATCAGATGGATATCAAAGACCAAATCATAGAGTGTGCAACAAATATCTTATAATTCATTTAACAGCTTTTAAATGGAATTCTTTTGGATTTGAATTGAAACAGTGTATACAAGAAAACACAAAAATATAATGTCAGGTCAAATATATCCACGTGTATCCAGAATAATCATCAACCAATAAAACACCATCATTAATCCAAACAAATCTATATGAAATAGTTCAAAGACTCTAGAGGTCCTTATAGTGTTCTCGGCATAAAAATATAATTGGCCAACAATTTTGCATAAATCAAAATCAAAAACATCATTTATTTCTTTATCACATAACTGGTTGAATTAAATCAGATTATGGTGCAGATATTCACATTTAATAAATCGTTCAAAATAAATATACCATTACCTATTTTACCTTTACAATAATTTTTCATTGTTGCCCATTGTGATTCTGCCACCTTTGTACTAGGCTAAAGAACTTTGATTTGTCGCCTATCGTGTGCCTGGAACAGCCAGAATCCAGGTAACACTATTGTTGTTCCTTAGCCTGCCACCACACCTACACGAGAAAAGATTTTTGTGACCTATTTGTTTTTATAGGTCCATGGTTGTTAGTGGCAAATGATTTTGAAAAATATGTTTGAGTAGACCCAAAACAATCTATATTTGTTCCTTTCGACACCCATATTTGTTTGACTTTAAGGGATTTTATATTCGTGTCTTTTGGAACCCAAATTGGTATGGTTTTCACGTGTTTGGCCCTATACCAACAATTGTTTTGATTGTGTCCAATTTTTCTACAAATTGTGCACTCGGATTTGACTTGATTAATTTTGCTTCTAACAAGTTCAGATTGATTATATCAAGTCCTTGTCTAATTTTATTAACAATTTGTTTCCCTAATAGCATATTTAACGATCTTTCTCCTTTGGAAAATTTTCCTAAAGTTGTAGACAATTGTTGGATTTGTGTTTTGAGAGATTCATTTTCGTTCAATAATTGAGTGCACTTTTTAACAGAATTTTCTCTCCTAGTATTTTCACTTTCTTTCAAAATTAGAATTTCGTTTTCGAGTGATTTAATTTTAATTTCTGATTTTTTAATTTCTTCTTCAAATGATGGACACTTACCATACTTAGGGCTCTTGTTTTGATAGTTTTTAACCAATTGGTCAAGCTATTTATTTAGTTTTATTAAACTATCTCTTTGTGATTCAATTTTAGCGTATTTCTCCCTAAGTCGTTCGAAACAGCCATTTACCTCATGAAATATATAAGTAATTCCGAATGAGTAAGTTTTGATACCTCGCTTGGCTCGTCATCATCATTGTCAGTTATTTCTCCTTGAAGACACAGTTTTGCTTTTTCATTTTCACTGCCAGTGCTTTCATCAGTTTCATCCCAAGTAGCTGCAAAACTTCTCCTTTTCGGTTTCTTTCCTTGGCTGAGTCGATTCTGAGGACAATTGGGCTTGATATGACCGGGTTTGTTGCACTTGTGACAAATGATCTCCTGCACTTCTGAGTTGTCTAGTACTTTGACCATTCTGCTTTTCAATTGTTGATTTAGAGTTGGATTTCCATATTTGTGATTCCACCTTTTGAATTTCTTTATTATCAGCGCCAGTTCTGCTACACCATCATCATCATCTTCACTTTCGGTTTTTCCTTTGAGAGCTATTGATTTCTTTCGAGTATCACCTCCTTCACGTTCTTCCTTGAATTTCATTTATAGCTCATAAGTGGTGAGATTTCCGATGAGTTCTTCAACTTTGATTTGTTTCAAATCTTTGGATTCTTGAATGGCAGTCACTTTTGCTTCGAAATTTCGTGGAAGGACTCTGAGGATTTTTCGGACTATTTCCAATTCTGTGTATGGTTTTCCAAGAGTTTTGATTTGTATACGAGATTAGAAAGTCATTCGTACATCTCTTTGACATTCTCATCCTTGGCCATTGTAAAGTTCTCGTATTCGCTACTAAGCATGGCAAGGCGAGATTCTTTGACTTGAGATGTTCCTTCGTGAGTCACTTCAAGTGTGCGCCAGATTTCCTGCACAGTTAGACAATGTGAGACACGATTAAATTCAATCTGATCTAATGAACATATAATAGAATTCATAGCTTTAGCATTAGCATTCTGCAGTTTATTTTCTAGATCTGTCCATTGATCCATCGGTTTTTCAATTTCCTGATTATCCACCACCATAGTTGGTGTCCTATATCCTATCTCAACAATATTCCAAGCATCAATGGTTTTCAGAAAAAATTTCATTCTATTTTTCCAGTAAGCATATTCACCATTGAACATTGGTGGTCTAACTATGGATTAACCCTCAGCAAAAGCAGTATTAAAAGAATCCATTTAAAAAAATCAAAATTTTAAAACGGTAATTTGTTTTTGAAAAATCAATTTTTTAAAACAAAAATTGACTTTTGTTCCTAACTCTGATACCACTTGTAGGATCGATTTCACCCTAGAGGGGGGTGAATAGGGTGATACTAATAATTATAAAAGTTTAATGCGAAAATACATAAATAATTGCGGCACAGATAAATAACAGAATAATAAAAGCAGAAATAGAACAACACAGATTTACCCAGCTTCGGCAAAACCCTGCCTACGTGCTGCCCCCAAGATTTCTACTAGAAATTAAGTAGTCGGACTCTTACACATGTAAACTCGCAACACTCACTATCGACAAACCTAAATCTACGCTCAAAACCCTGCCACAACTCAGCCATTGAATTGCGAGTTCTCGAACTACACCACCGTAGTTCGTCCCCTAGTCACACGACTAGAAAATTACATAAGTTTTAAAAAAGAATTAAAAAATAAAAAACAAATCTAAGCCCTATATAAAATTAAGTCCCAAAATATCAATAAAGGCTGGCCCACTTAGAAAATAGCTTGAGAAAAAGCGTCTCCTTTTATTTTCCTTTGGCCGTTCTTTTGTGAAATTGTCTGCCTCTTCTTTGCTCGAACACGTTCGTTCCTCTTTTAAAATAAATTAGGGCTTTGAAACTTAAAGGCGGACGTTTGTTTTTGAGCGATTGAAGTGATTTGCTTCACTTTGCTTTGTCAATTGTCTCTTATCTTCAATTTGCTTTCGGCTGCTTCAATAAGTCGAGTTGGATGTTATGGTTTGGTACGTGATTTTCTTGTTCGATTTGAATTTTCTCGACTTTGATTCAAGTTATATGTTTGTTCGTGACTTAGCTAGCTCTGGTATTTGTTTTTTCTTAAACTCAAATGCCTTTGAATGCCGATGATGATGATGGGTTAAATAGGGATAAATTCCCTATTTTTACGTTCGTACTTATTTTTTTGAATTCTTCTCGTGCTATGCTTGGCCACTGATTTTTGATTTAATGCTGGTGATTAATCCTGGCTAGTTCAATTCGTATATTTTCATTTCTTGATTATCACGGCTTTCGTTTCTTCTCCCTGTTGTCATCTCTGATTTCATTCTTTGCTGGCAACGATTGAATTTTTGACTTTGGCCATTTGAAATTGTGATGTTTTGACTCTGACTTGTTCAATTCTTGTTATCACCTTGGCCACCATGGCTTTGACTTTGTTATTTAAATTCTGACATGTTCAGATTGACATTCATGCGACATTGACTTTGCTCATTCTTTGCATTTGAGTTGATCTGGTTGCACTTCATTTCGATTACACTTGAGTCATTGATTTTTGCACTTGTTTGAAATTGCTCATTTGAGCTGCTATCTGGTTTCCACTGTATATATATGTGTGTGTTTACGCATGTATATATGTATGTTGTGATGCCTGTAACATTTGCGACCTGATGCTTGTAGTTGTTGTATGATATTGGTCTGGGTTGCATTGAGCTCCGGGTTGCATCGAGTACATGTCCATATGCATTGAGTCCAGACATTTCTGTGCACTTGAATATGTTGTTATTTGGCCAGAAAAGTTGTAGTATACATTGGTTCATCTAACATGTTGTCATGTGTGTAGGTTTGAGTATTCATTTGCACTTTGATATTGCAGTCTTGTTTGTTACTGCATATATATATATATATATATATATATATATATGTGTGTTTGTTGAATCATGTAATTTGCTTGAAGTTGTATTCTGTTGCTTCAAGCCCCTGTATGTTGAACTTGTTCATCTGTGTTCATGTTGTCTGCACTTGATTCCATGTGCTTGCATTTGAACTTGACTGTGCAGTCTGCACTTGTATTCAGTTGAGCTGTTGTCTCATTGTTTCCAGTTGATTATGTTGCTTTGCACTGCACTTGTGTAGTCTATCTTTTGTTCAACTGAGTTGTGTTGTTAAAGTGAACTGATATGTGTATGCATATGTGCATATGCTCTGGTTTGCATTGATTTATGGTTCACTTGATATCTTTACATATGTATACTTGTTTGCCTCCATGCCTTCACTTGTTCCACATGAGTCCGGTTGTATTCTCTAGTTTACCACTTTGTGGTTGCTTCTGAACTGATGGACTCTGGTAGCTGTAGTATCATGTGGTCTTGTTCCTTGAGTTCATATTGTAACTGTGTCATATTGCTTCGAGGCAGATCATGTTTGTTTGGTCTTGGTGTCACAACTGTTGCTCTTTTGTGTGCTGTCCACCACTTTTTGTACTGGTTCTTTGTCATTGTTTTGAGTTTATTTGAGTCTTCACTTGTAATCAGTTGCATTCATTAGTTCACTGTATTTTGGAATATGATTTTGGACTTGAGTCTTGTATATGTGCAATCTGATTCACTGTAGTCTTGTATTCTCTGATCTTCACTTGAATTCTCATATTTCTTTGACTCCACTGTCGAGTCTGTTCTCATGTGTACACATTTGTTCACTTGTTAGCATGGTCTGGTTTTGACTTCTTGTTGCATGAGAACTTCTACTTGACAATTTTATGATGTATTTGTATTGCACCTAAGTTGATCCAGCCTCGGCTCGGGTTTGACCTTGTGCTCACCTGTCCCTGTAGTTTTGTCAAGTGTATATCGGTGTGCGTGGCCTTGTGGCATGTACAGTGACACACTATGCATGTCACAAGTTGTTCGTGTAAGATGAATTCAAAATAAATGATGACGAATAACCCAAATAACTGAGGCAAATAAAATTTTCAAAATACACATTTTATTTTACACTGCACAAATATTTCTTTTTCAATTTTACTGCGTCGGTGTTTACTTTGCAGATAATTCAGATGCTGGATTCAAGTTGGAATAGAGTTAAAGATAAATACGGGTGAATGAGTGATATGTAGTGAGGTGCTAATGTAAATGATAATTGTATAGTGAAAAATTGTGTTGTAATTTGAAATGTTGTATATATAGTGAGAGCTCAAATTTTTGTACTATTCAAAAATTGTAATAAAATATTTGTTTGAATAAAATATATGTTTGAATTTAAATTCTATGTTATTTATTTTATTCAGCAAATATCTATTTAATTATGTGAAAATAAAATAGTACAATAAAAAATACTCAGTAAAATAGTACAATAAAATAGTACAATAACAAATAGTACAGCAAATATTTATTTAATTATCTTTCAGTACTTGTGCAACGACCCGAAATTTTGGTCGTTTAATTTTGAACGTTTAATTTATTTTTAAAGGTTGAATTTGAATTATTAAGTGATTTGAATATGGAGATTTTGGTGGAATCGGTGAAATAGTTTAAAGTTTCAAATGTAACGATTTATTGGATTTGGTAAATATAAATTTAATATTTGAAAATTTGTTAAATATGGGAATCTGGAGTTAAATGGAAGTTGGAATGATTTATAAGTTGATTTTAAACTCTATTGGATTAGAGTGATGGTAATAGACTTTTGAATGGAATTAAAAGTCGATAAATTTAAAGTTGAAATTTATATATTAATTTAATAGTGGAAATTAATATATAGTAATAGTGTAAATAATTGAACATTGATTTAAAATGAATCAGAATGATTTCAAAAATGGTATTTGAATTATAAATGAGTCAGTAAGATTTTAAAATTCGAATTTTCAAGAAATTCCGTCAATTTTGAAAATCGCTCGATTTAATCGACGCGTTAAAATAGCCATTTGGGGAACAGTTTCGAAATTCGACGATGCTAGTTCCATTGGATCCGTAATAGTTTATTATTATCAAATTTTGTAGCGTTTGGAGTTACCGTTTGGTCGTACGGGATAGAAACGCGATGAAATTAATATCGAAAATTTAATATTTTAATTCGATTCGAAAATCTATCTTCCACATATGGTCGAATTAGGCCTTGAAACATGTTCCATTACGTTTAGAATAGGGGTAAAACATTATAAACGCCTGGCGGCACGCTTCGTTTGGACTTCGTTTGAAAAAGTATGTAAATTTTGAAAATGATAATAAAATAATTAATATGTATATATAAATACCCCTACACAGTAACCCTAGCCCTAAATCGTTCACAGCCACCACATTTTAATTCAATGGCCGAAAACATGCCTGACCTCATCCCCTCCAATCTCTCTATCCACGCCATATCACACTTCGACTTCCACACGAAAATTGAAGAGCTCGCCAAGCTCCATCTATCCAACGGTCGAGATCATCAATTTCGTAGCGTAGAGGGCTAGATCTCGTCGTGTTTACTCGGCATTCGAGCGTGATTTCTTAGAGCATTAGGGAGCCGAGCTAGGTGGGGTCGTAGCCGAGGGTAGCTGTCGCGTTGGTCGTTCGAACGGTGGCCTCCGATCATGGTCTCGATCGATGTGGTAGGAGCGGCAATCGAAGAACGAGGGGGCGGTTTTGGGTTCGTGTGTCTTCATAGACGAAGAAGATGTAAGAAACTGCCAACATTCTAATTCGAATTTGCACGGCTCTGATTTGTCAGGGTAATGTTTATAAAAAAAGGGAAAGTTTATTTGTATAAATTTATGTTCAAAACTTTAAAAATCCGTATCTTTGTCATACGAGGTCGGAATCGGACGAAATAAGCAGCGACAGAATCGCAGCGACGAATACTACGCGTTGGAGAAAATATGTAGTCGATTGGAATGAGATAAAATTTTAGGTTAAATCGAACGTTTTCGATTTAATTTAAAATTGAAGCGTTTGGCGAAATTAAAACTCAAGGTGAGTTAATCTCACTCAATTTTGAACTGCCGGTATTAATTTTAAATAGTTAAAATTAATTATTGATTGATTGAATAAACTGATACATATTTATCAGTTGAATGTGATATTATATATATATATATATATTGGAGTGATTGATATTCCCGCATATATATAGCGGATGAGACCCTATGCGCCCCGTATAATAGCGGATGACCCTATATACCACGATATTCCGCCTCGAAGCAGAATTGGTATTTTTGTGTTATGCTAACATTTGTGGATGCAGGGAAACAGGTTGGAGGGATCCAACTGGATTCCTCAAAATGTTGAATTTTAATTTCATATATGGTGATATATGTTTTGTTGGAATAATCTATGACAGGTTATTGTGTGATTTAAATTAATTGAATGCTATGACAGTTTTAGCCTGGATTTTGGTATTTCTAAATACCAATAAAATATGGTTTTGGATTGATAAAGAATTGTAAATAGGGATTTTAAAGTAAAATATTTATATAGAGTTTTGGATAAACTAATTGGATAAAATAAAAGGTTTTGAATTTGTATTTAAATATTTTGGAAGATTGTGAACAGGGATTCTTGAATGAAATATATATAAAAGGATTTTTAAATAATAAATCCTTAAGCAGTACTTGTTTAAATGTGAAAAGTTTTAAAAAATCGAGATTTTTATATAATGGAAGGATAGAAGTGAAATTTGGAAATAAGTATAAAATTGGTTATACTAGACTCAAGTAAGATTTCCAAATTTACAAAGTGAAATTAGAATCGAGGAGTTGGGCTTGTTTTAAAAAGAAGATTTTTAATTATTCACTAAGTAGCTTTAAAGGTGTTAAAAATATTCTGGAAATTAGTTATCTAATTATTTTAAATTGTTTAAAGCATATTTAAATATTAATTAGTTACCTTATAAATATTGTTAAAGATTTATTATTAAAGAAATTAGTCGGCATTGTTGTTTAAAGATAAATTATTAAATATTAATATGGCTTTGTATAATAACCTTTATTTAAGTATATTTTTCTAGATTAAACTTGGAAATTTATATAAGAAACTAATAAGCATTATTTTGAGATAATTTTTAAATAAAGTTTTGAAAAGTAAATGGTATACCCACATGGCGTAATCGGAGGCAGTGAGTGCCTGCAGTTAAGTCTTGGATTTCTCTGGGATAGAGAAGTAACCATTGAACTGTGAATCCATGGTTTAATAACGTAGTGGTACTTTCTATATTATTTTAAAAGGATTTTCAAATATTTTTGGAAAAAGATACTTTGTGAACATACTGAATTCGATAAGATAAGTGCATGACCTTGATAAAGAGATTTAACTTATTTAAAATTTAAATTAAATAAGACTTGGTGTTTATCAGTGAAAATGAAGTATTTGGTTGAATTGATTGTTTATTTGATAGTTAAGTAATCGACTATCAAAATCTGGACCTAAATATAACTTTGGAAATATCTAGGAGAAATACGGGAATTATATGGTACAGTTACCGTTCGAGGTGCTATAATGTACGTGTAAACTCGTTTCGTTCTTCTAGGACGACGATAAGGAAATCCGTCAACTAACGGTTAGGAGGTGATCTCCGATCTTATCTTCGACTGTTTACTTCCTAAAGAAACGGGGTTGAGTTTACCGGAAATAGCGAACGTTGTTTCGAAAAGACCGGGATCAGATTTATTATCCGAAAACCACTTCGATCCAATGAGTACGTTTTCGAAAGGAAAACAAGAGCAAGGAGTCAAAGATGGAGCGGTGAAGTACAAGGGCTAATCGCTACTAATCCTGAGGGTGATTCCAAAATGGATGTAGTAGGAATAGTGCCTTCAGTTCCGTTCGGACCGGGAATGGACTTGTATGCATGAATGCTATCAGAACATTGTCATTGGAGGACAATGAGCATTCTAAGTGAAAATTCCTTAAAAAAGTAATTGTAGCCTCTAGCCTCATCAACCGGGAATGACTAAAAAGCAGGGGAGATGCAGCAAGGCTAAGTGGGTAGCACCCAATTAGGGTATGTTTATCACCTTTCTAGGTACCCTCGGGTATTATTATTACTACGATTTATGGAAGGAGCTCGATAAAGGGTGGGAACACCCGGGGTGATAGCATATTCGGTCTATCCAGGTTATGGATAGTCCGGCCTTGTGTGGCAGGGGATCTCGGCGTGGTCCTCGGTACTCTGTTTCTAGGCATGTACTATGACAGGCGATACCCTAATATCTAGTCATTCGTATGGAATCCATTCTCCAATAAACGTCGTACAGTTTTGATTGTCCCCAACTATGCTGAAACATGAGATGCAAGCATTTTAGCTATTTGAATAAGTATTTGTACTTAGACACTATTATAATATCAGAGGATTTGATATGAAATGTTTTGGTTATCGTAAGTTAAATACCTGTCATGTTTATGTGTGGCGTGGTCTTACGAGATACCTTTGATTTTCAAAGGATTTTGAAAACTTTAATAATTCAAATTAAGTGTGTTTTCTCACGCTTGTTTTCCAGACTGAATTGGGTGTTATTTTATTATAATGCTCGGGTCAAACCGAGTATTACACATTCAGGTTAGGATGCTATGGAGCTCAGGAGACGAGCTGGATGGCGAAGACGTATTACTCGTATATGATTTATTCCGCTGTAGTGTTTTGTTGAAGTTATCACCAATTGTAAGGGCAGGTTGTTATAACTGTCCGGGCTGGTAACTATTGATTTGTGTACTCTGATGTGAGATATGTATATTACAGTTTTGATTTCTATAAAGAACTGTTCATATTATATGTTATTCAGTCCGCTGTGAGATTCTGTTGTTTGGTTTCTTTTTCTTCTACCTACTTTCTTTCCCCTCAACAATCTGTCTTTCCGGCACTCGATCGTTCAACATGTTATACAATGAGCGTATTTATGTCGATTTTCGAGGGTCGAAAGGGCAGGTCGTCGCGGTTGGTATCAGAGCTTAGGTTGGCGATAAACCTAGGCTTTGGTGGGGATTACTCATTAGTGATAGAGTCAGAAGTACTCTAGAATGAGTTGTGTGTATTAATAGATATGAGCGCGTAATTATTAGTGAATATAAAATGTTTTTATATTGTGTTGACTTATCGGTTGAGTGTTTATGAATTATGGTCGGTACGGGAAGTACAACCGTATCGATAGGGATTTCTAAACTCTTAAACAACGTAAACCGACATAATATTGTTTTAAAGTGGGTAAATGAAATAATTTTGCCCAAAATTATATTTTGATATAAAAGAAATAATTTTTTTGAAATTATTATATATATTTGGATGTTTGGTTGTTAATATTATAATCAAATAAGATTATAAAATTTGAAATGGTCGTATATATAACCAAATAGAAAATTGTATAAGAATGATCTATACAAAAAGAGTATAACTAAAATTGGATTTAAGCTAGAATTTTAAATCCCGAAAATTTTGGGAAATGTTTTAAATTCGGTTTGAACAAAATGTTTGGGAATTTTTAAATCTTGGAGATTTTGGAAATGTTTTCCCCAAGTGGTTTGAAAGGAATAATGGGGTATTGTTTTGAGACATTTTTGAATAGAAAATGTTTTGAATGAATTTTGGAAGTAAGGAAGCACTGAACTCACTTCAGTCGCTGGAAAATGTTCTGGTGGTGATGGCCACATCATCAGTATTCATTTTCGAGTTTCTAGGTGACGGATTGCTACCATAGTGATTGGCTATGATTGTTTGTTTGGACTTGTTTGATAGACAAGTTTTGTTTTAGAAAATTCCAAAGGGGAATTATTTTGGGGAAAAACCAAGTTGTTTTGAAAAATCTGGGAGCATGGTTGATATACTAAAGTGATATATGTATATTATGTTTTCAAAACGATTTGAAATAAAACCTGGTAATTAAATTCTAGGATTCCGTCTAAATGACTTGTAAAGTCAGAGAAATCAGTTATTGAAGCTATAAATTGAAGTTGATATAGATAAGAAAGGAAAAATGTGAATTTTAATCCTAGAATTAAAATTTAACTTGAGAAAGTTAAAATGAGTATTAAGAATTGAAATTTAACTTAAGATAAGTTAAATAAAATTGAAGTTGGATTTGAATTGAATGGAATATAAAGCTGAAATGTAAAATGGTTATATAATTATAAGTTATAATTATTGAATGGAATGGATACATTTAAGCTATTAAGTGATATATATATATATGATCCAAAGTTATGATAATAAGATGTAAATGAACTCAAGTAAGCAAAATAGGATTTTAAGTAAATAAGTCCTTGAACTTATAAATTGAGAAATGAAGTGGTAAAACCAAATTGAAAATGGTTTGGTATTGTGGTAAAAGAATGGAAATTCGAAGTTTGAATTTTTAAATGAAGGGTGAATTGGAATTTAGCAAATTGAATGTAAATATGAATTGTGAAGTGGTTGTATAACTATATGTTATAAATATTGAATGTGAGTAAAGTTAAGTGGAAAATTCAGGAAATTGTGAATAAACAAGTTGTATAACTTATTAAACTGGAAAGGTGAAAAAGTACAGCCAAGTCAAATGGTTAAGTAATTAGTAACAGGAAATGATTTCAATTTAAGGGTGAATGAATTAAATATGATTTGGGAGTATAGTTGTGGTATGAACTTAAGTTATAAAGCTGAATATGAACTTAAGTAGTGATATGGAATGTTTACAATAAACCTTAGAGATAATTTTGTGAAATGGTTTATAAATAAATTAGCATGAAATGAAATGTCGTTCACTATAAAATGAAGTGAATAGCACTATGCGAGTTAAATGAAAGTGAATGGAAAGGATGTAATATAAGTTGAGAATGGAATTAACAGGAATGAAAGTGCATGAACCATGTGCAATATAAATTGTTCAAGAATCGATTACCTGGAATAATTCCCCAAAGTAATAGTAATAATTAGTTATACTAAGTAGATGAAAACAAGTAAATTGAATGGGATTCAATTTAAAATGAATTAGAACTGAGTTGCAATGGAAAATAGATGAATTGATTTAAAATCAATTTAAATGGATCAATTAAAGCTTAATAAGATGGATATGAATATAATAAGTGTGAATGTGAATAGAATGAAATTGAATGGATTGCGGGTCAAGTTAAAAATTGAATAAATGGTATGAAAATCGGTTTGGAAGTGTATAATTGAGTGTTTGAACCCTGTAAATTGCATATGCATTCTAAAACACATGATATGACATGTTTGTGTATGAAAGCTTAATGAAAAGGATTTGCATATAATGGAAGTGAATATAAATGGAATGCAAATATATTGATTGTGAATCAATTTCAAATTAAATAGAAGTAAATTTATGCAGGTAAAGCACATATAAATCAATTTGGAGTGGATATGAGTTTGTTTGTTGTAGATGTGAATTGAATGCGATAAATGTGGTTGTAATCGTTTCGAATTGAATGAAATGATATATGGACCCATGAAAAATAAAATTAAAATTAGTGTTGGAACCTTAAAATTACTTGTAATATGTGATTGGCATGTTCGGGTTATGAAGTTTATATGTTTAGCTAGTTAAAGGAATGAAATGTTATTAAAATTTCATGTTTATGAAACTTATGTGCTTATTTTGAGTAAGTACAGGAAGCTGTTTGGATAGATTTGGGTTGCGTAAATGCATATAAATAAGCCGCTCACTTAAAAATGCTAATATAAGGTGGTACACCTACGCAATAAAATAAAGAAATGATAATATATTGATATATATTTTGTTTTCCGACCGTGTGGGTCGATGTATATATTTTTATCTCTTTTGTGATATTGTAAAAGGCTCTCCGTACAAAGGAAACTCTGTCAAAAAAATTCGAAAATTTAGGGTGTTAGAAAAATTTTGAAATTTTTTGTTAACTAGAAAAATTGATTTTTGAACTATATTAGAAATCAAGCTTTTGAATTAGAAATGAAAACTAAATGTTTTGGAGGAAACTAAAGGGTTTAGGAAAGTGAATAGTGAATTTTAACTAAGTGGGTTTTAAAGGGGGGGTAAATGGGTTTGGTAGCATTTTTCCAACCTTAGCATTTCGGGGACGAAATTCTTATAATGGGGAGGAATGTAACGATCCAAAATTTTGGTCGTTTAATTTTGAACGTTTAATTTATTTTTAAAGGTTGAATTTGAATTATTAAGTGATTTTGAATATGGAGATTTTGGTGGAATCGGTGAAATAGTTTAAAGTTTCAAATGTAACGATTTATTGGATTTGGTAAATATAAATTTAATATTTGAAAATTTGGTAAATATGGGAATCTGGAGTTAAATGGAAGTGGGAATGATTTATAAGTTGATTTTAAACTCTATTGGATTAGAGTGATGGTAATAGACTTTTGAATGGAATTAAAAGTCGATAAATTTAAAGTTGAAATTTATATATTAATTTAGTAGTGGAAATTAATATATAGTAATAGTGTAAATAATTGAACTTTGATTTAAAATGAATCAAAATGATTTCAAAAATGGTATTTGAATTATAAATGAGTCAGTAAGATTTTAAAATTCGAATTTTCAAGAAATTCCGTCAATTTTGAAAATCGCTCGATTTAATCGACACATTAAAATAGCCTTTCGGGGCACAGTCTCGAAATTCGACGATACTAGTTCCATTGGATCCGTAATAGTTTATTATTATCGTATTTCAAATTTTGTAGCGTTTTGAGTTACCGTTTGGTCGTACGGGATAGAAACGCAATGAAATTAATTTCGAAAATTTAATATTTTAATTCGATTCGAAAAGCTATCTTCCACATATGATCGAATTAGGCCTTGAAACATGTTCCATTGCATTAAGAATAGGGGTAAAACATTATAAACATCTGGAGGCATGCTTCGTTTGGAGTTCGTTTGAAAAAGTATGTAAATTTTGAAAATAATAATAAAATAATTAATATGTATATATAAATACCCCTACACAATAACCCTAGCCCTAAATCGTTCACAGCCACCACATTTTAATTCAGTGGCCAAAAACGTGCCTGACCTCATCCCCTCTGACCTCTCCATCCACGCCAGATCACACTTCGACTTCCACACGAAAATTGAAGAGCTCGCCAAGCTCCATCTATCCAACGGTCGAGATCATCAATTTCGTAGCGTAGAGGGGTAGATCTCGCCATGTTTACTCGGCATTCGAACGTGATTTCTTAGAGCATTAGGGCGTCGAGCTGGGTGGGGTCGTAGCCGAGGGTAGCTGTCACGTTGGTCGTTCGAACGGTGGCCTCCGATCATGGTCTCGATCGGTGTGGTAGGAGCGGCGATCGAAGAACGGGGGGCGGTTTTGGGTTTGTGTGTCTTCATGGATGAAGAAGATGTAAGAAACGGCCAAGATTCTATTTCGAATTTGCACGGCTCTGATTTGTCAGGGTAATGTTTATAAAAAAAGGGAAAGTTCATTTGTATAAATTTATATTTAAAACTTTAAATCTGTATCTTTGTCATACGAGGTCGGAATCGGACGAAACAAGCGGCGACAGAATCGCAGCGACGAATACTACATGCTGGAGCAAATATGGAGTCGATTGGAACAAGCTAAAATTTTAGGTTAAATCGAACGTTTTCGATTTAATTTAAAATTGGAGCGTTTGGCGAAATTATAACTCAAGGTGAGTTAATCTCACTCAATTTTGGACTGCCGATATTAATTTTAAATAGTTAAAATAAATTAATGATTGATTGGTTAAACTGATACATTTTTATCAGTTGAATGTGATATTATATATAGTAGCATATATATATATATATATTTGAGTGATTGATATTCCCGCATATACATAACGGATGAGACCCTATGCGCCCCGTATAATAGCGGGTGACCCTATATACCGCGATATTCCGCCTCGAAGCGGAATTGGTATTTTTGTGTTGTGCTAACATCTGTGGATACAGGGAAACAGGTTGGAGGGATCCAACTGGATTCCTCAAAAATGTTGAATTTTAATTTCATATATGGTGATATATGTTTTGTTGGAATAATCTATGACAGGTTATTTTGTGATTTAAATTGATTGAATGCTCTGAGAGTTTTACCTTGGATTTTGGTATTTTTAAATACCAATAAAATATGGTTTTGGATTGATAAAGAATTGTAAACAGGGATTTTGAAGTAAAATATTTATATAGAGTTTTGGATAAAATAAAAGGTTTTGAATTTGTATTTAAATATTTCGGAAGATTGTGAACAGGGATTCTTAAATGAAATATATATAAAAGGATTTTCAAATAATAAATCCTTAAGCGGTACTTGTTTAATGTGAAAAGTTTTAAAAATCGAAATTTTTATAGAATGGAAGGATAGAAGTGAAATTTGGAAATAAATATAAAATTGGTTATACTGGACTCAAGTAAGATTTCCAAATTTACGAAGTGAAATTAGAATCGAGGAATTGGGCTTGTTTTAAAAAGAAGATTTTTAATTATTAACTAAGTAGCTTTAAAGGTGTTAAAAATATTCTGAAAATTAGTTATTTAATTATTTTAAATTGTTTAAAGCATATTTAAATATTAATTAGTTACCTTATAAAGATTGTTAAAGTTTTATTATTAGAGAAATTAGTCAGCATTGTTTTTTAAAGATAAATTATTAAATATTAATATAGCTTTGTATAATAACCTTTATTTAAGTATATTTTCCTAGATTAAACTTGGAAATTTTTATGAGAAACTTATAAACATTATTTTGAGATAATTTTTAAATAAAGTTTTGGGAAGTAAATGGTATACCCACATGGCGTAATCGGAGGCAGTGAGTGCCTGCAGTTAAGTCTTGGATTTCTCTGGGATAGAGACGTAACCATTGAACTGTGAATCCATGGTTTGATACCGCAGTGGTACTTTCCATATTATTTTAAAAGGGTTTTCAAATATTTTTGGAAAAAGATACTTTGTGAACATACTGAATTCGATAAGATAAGTGCATGACCTTGATAAAGAGATTTAATTTATTTAAAATTTAAATTAAACAAGACGTGGTGTTTTTAAGTGAAAATGATGTATTTGGTTGAATTGATTGTTTATTTCATAGTTAAATATCCGACTATCAAAATCTGGACCTAAATATAACTTTGGAAATATCTAGGAGAAATATGGGAATTATATGGTACAGTTGCCGTTCGAGGTGCTATATTGTACGTGTAAACTCGTTTCGTTCTTCTAGGACGACGATAAGGAAATCCGTCCACTAACAGTTAGGAGGTGATCTCCGATCTTATCTTTGTCTATTTACTTCCTAAAGAAGCGGGTTTGAGTTTACCGGAAATATCGAATGTTGTTTCGAAGAGACCGGGATCGGATTTATTATCCGAAAACCACTTCGATACAACGAGTACGTTTTCGAAAGGAAAACAAGAGCATGGAGTCGAAGATGGAGCAGTGAAGTGCAAGGGCTAATCGCTACTAATCCTGAGGGTGATTCCAAAATAGATGTAGTAGGAATAGTGCCTTCGGTTCCGTTCAGAGGAGGAACGGACTTATATGGATGAATGCTATCAGAACATTGTCATTGGATGACAATGAGCATTCTAAGTGAAAATTCCTTAAAAGGTAATCGGAGCATCTAGCCTCATCAACCGAGAATGACTGAAAAGTAGGGGAGATGCAGCAAGGCTAAGTGGGTAGCACCCAATTAGGGTATGTTTATCACCTTTCTAGATACCCTCGGATATTATTATTACTACGATTTATGGAAGGAGCTCGATAAAGGGTGGGAACACCCGGGGTGATAGCATATTCGGTCTATCCAGGTTATGGATAGTCCGGTCTTGCATGGCTGGGGATCTCGGCGTGGTCCTTGGTACATTGTTTCTAGACATGTACTGTGACAGGCGATACCCCAGTATCTAGTCATTCGTATGGAATCCATTCTCTAATAAACATCGTACTGTTTTGATTGTGCCCAACTATGCTGAAACGTGAGATGCAAGCATTTCAGCTATTTGAATAAGCATTTGTACTTAGACACTATTATAATATCAGAGGATTTGATATGAAATGTTTTGGTTATCCTAAGGTAAAAACCTGTCGTGTTTATGTATGACGTGGTCTTACGAGATACCTTTGATTTTCAAAGGATTTTGAAAACTTTAATAATTCAAATTGAGTGTGTTTTCTCACGCTGGTTTTCCAGACTGACTTGGGTGTTATTTTATTATAATGCTCGGGTCAGACCGAGTATTACACGTTCAGGTTAGGATGCTATGGAGCTCAGGAGACGAGCTGGATGGCGAAGACGTATTACTCGTATATGATTTTATTCCGCTGTAATGTTTTGTTGAAGTTATCACCAATTGTAAGGGTAGGTTGTTATAACTGTCCGGGCTGGTAACTATTGATTTGTGTACTCTGATGTGAGATATGTATATTACAATTTTGATTTCTGTAAAGAACTGTTCATATTATATGTTATTCAGTCCGCTGTGAGATTCTGTTGTTTGGTTTCTTTTTCTTCTACCTACTTTCTTTCCCCTCAACAATCTGTCTTTCTGGCACTCGATCGTTCGGCATGTTATACAATGAGCATATTTATGTCGATTTTCGAGGGTCGAAAGGGCGGGTCGTCACAACTTGGATGCTCGGCATGTGAATACCATGGATGTATTGATGTCAACTTTTGAGTGCCGAAATAGTGGGTCATTACAGAATACGTTTCTATTTTCTTGAAAAAACAGTGGTAAGACCATCTTCATCCATAGAAAGGGGTGGCTGGTCAGATTTGAAAGCAGTGGAGGAGAAACTCGGCGTGGGATCGGGGGTAGGAGGAGGAGGAAGAGATTGACGGCTGGTAGAAGGAGAGGAGGCCATGACTATGGTTTATGTCGCTAAAATTTTCTATTACAACTACATAATTTGTTTGTTTTGTTTCAAAGGAAAGAAGATAATTTCAAAGAAAACAAGGAAATCGAATTTATATTAAGAAAAAAGAGAATTTTTTTCGTATAAGCCCCTTATAGTTTATATTTAGCACTTGAATATCTTTTGTTTATTACAGGGGTTTTTAACTAAAGTTTTTTAAAATTTAAACTACAGTTTTATCTAGGATTGAGCTGCATGCTTGTAGTCCGGGAATTCCTGACTTGGGGATGAAGTTGAGGCAAGGTTACTAAGCGTAGGATTAATATATTCGGGTTAGTAGGGAGTACGAGTTTATAGATGTTGTAAGCATTTGAATATATAATTCTAGTAGTAATTTTGGGAGCAACAGTAGACACTAATGGGTTAGTAGCCGAATTGGGGTACATCAGTGTATCATTTATTTTTCACATTTACATTTCTACATTATTTATCTATTTGTTTGTGAATTATTTTTAATACCATACTCTCCCCCCCCTTTAGGGTATACTACACGATCCTAACAGCTAGAACGGGTCGTAGCAAGTTAAATGGACGAATTAAAAAAAATCCATTTTCAGATCTTTATTGGGCCTATGATGTCTAAATGGTTTATTAAATCCAATCTAATTAATTTAGATGAAATCTTATTTTTTTTCTAAATTTCTTTGATTCAATTAATTAGTGAATTTATTAAATATGTTATAATTTATGAATACATCATTATGTACTCACATGTATATAATGAGCACGTGCAACATGGCATCTGGTGCACATGGTATAAATATATACATATATAGTTGTTGAGATTTACATCTACTATGCATATTGTTTGCACTATATATATGTATGTCATTTACCAAAATTATAATAATATATATATGTATGTATATGTATATAATATAAATACGTGTATATATATTGAGTAATAATATTTTATGATCTAAAATATTATTTAGAAAATATCTTAAATTTTGAATTACTTTGAATCTCAAATTTGAAAATTCAATTAAATATTTAATCCGGCTAAGTAAGAAGAATTCAAAGTTAAAATCGTTGGAACCAGTCGGAGTTTGGTGAAATGGGTAGGTTTAAAAAAAATTCAATTTTGGAACTATTGGGCCTATGAAGTTTAATAGATTATTATATCAAATCTGATAAAGTATTAAATAAAATCATATTTTATTTAATTCGGTTAAAAGGAAGTTTAATTTTTAATTTTAATTTATATGTATTATAATGAATATATCAAATACATTCATGTGTGTGTAGCGTAAGTGCAACATGTAAGCAGTGTATATGTGTAAATAAACATATAAATTTTTTATAGAAGGAAACCTTTTGTTTCTCTCTCTTAACATATATAATTAAGGGATGACAAGGATATATATGTGAAGAGATAAACCTTTCATTTCTCTCTCTTAGTTAGATTAATTGACATATTAAATGACATCGATAACTAAATATATACATGCCTTTATTGTCCAAGTAATTGACTAACAATATATATATATTAATAAATATATAATAATTACACACACACATATTTAAAAAATAAGATTGATTATTTTATACACTCTGGAAAAAAAACTAAAAACAAGATATATTTTATAGTTTGAAATTAAATTAATAATTTCGCACAAGGATCGATTTTACAATCTTTAAGTTAAAAAGACATATAATTATAATCATATATATATTTTTAAAATTAGGGTTAATAAAATAAACCCAACCTTAACCAAAAGAGGATCAAAAAGGCATATGACATTTTGCATAAAAGTCCACTTATGATTTTTTAACTATCAAATAAAAGTATATGATGATGAAAAGAATTATATTCAAGACAACAACTGTGCAAACCTTATACTCAAGTTCCAAGTGATTTCAAATAAATAACACGTGTATTTTGTTTAAGTTTGAATGTGTGTGTGTATAGCAAGCAATAAAAATTATATTAATTAATTTAACATTAGGTTTCAATCAAATTGTTATTTTTTTGTTAAACAATTATTTCCAAAAACAAGAAATAAAAGGACAACTTGGGCACATATAAATTTATTGTAAAGATCATATCTAAATTGTATGAACAATATGAATAACTAATTAAATAAAATGTAGCATATGATAGATCTAATGTTAACAAAGTGAACAGGTGATTAAAAAGGATATAACATAAAATTGGATCTAAATCACATCATGAACAAATATTATTAATGGACAAAAGGGGCTTTACTCCATGTTAAATAGATAAGCATAAATTTAGAGGTGGTATGTAGATTAGCTAAATCATATGAACAAGATGAATATATGAATAAATAAATTTAGAACTTTACCTTAAAATGTAGCCGAAAAGAATGCACCTTGAACGATGAACAATAGCTCGTACATTCTCAATCAACCTTTAGATGTTGTAGAGATCCAAAGGAAAAACCCATTGTAAAATAGATTTGATTTTATTTGTTTTTTGAGAAAAATAGTCATGGAGACTTTGAAATTTTCAACCTTTGATAGGAATGAGAGTTCCATCAAGTTATGAAAAGGAATGATTTTAAAGAAGGTTATCGATGCTAATTAAAGGGAGACCTTTTTCCATCCTTAAATTGTTCTTTTCCCTTTTTTAATTCTTCTGAATACTTATCCTCTCCCCTTTTACTATAGATAGCCAAACATGGAGGCGTTATGGGCCTCAAATGATCCCAAACTCACTCAGCATTTATTTCATTTAATCTAATTTAAGCAATCTATCAGTATGTATATCGATACATATATTGATAACTTTTATTTATGCACTTTATTAAATACTAATGGTATTCAAACAAATAAAATTTAGTAATCAATATTTCATAAATATTAATTAAATTACAACAATTATAAATTAATAAAATTAGGTGATTTATTCAGAGCATTCATCATTATAGTTGTGCGACTCAAAGGTTTAAATCGGCCAGCGATTAATATCGAATAATTCGAATATTAACCTTCACGTGCTACCTTAGCTAGTAATGTGACAATTTTGCTTAATTTATCGCTTACACAACTTTTTGGTAAAATCTAGTTTTACTTATTATAAGCGGTACCTGGTAGCACTAATTCTTTACACCAATTCTCTTTGTTAAAACTATATCACATTACGACTTATAGAATTTGGCTTTGGTCAAAATTCCAACATCGTCCACGTTCAACTTTGTAATTCCAAAAAAAGTCCTTGGTTTGATAATAATGTTTATTATTAACCATACTACTCTGGCCTGAGATTTTGACTTTGGGTTGACTATACTTAACCGTGATACTAAACCCATACAATTAAAAGAGATGAATTCTCTATTGAATAGTGTTTCACTTCCAATGCTTCAACTCGGACCCAACTATAGTCATTTAATGGACATCATGCCATGATTCAACTATAATCAACGTGGAGTGTGCATGATAAAGTTTAATAGTATTCTCAGGTCGAGAGAATTGTGTGACATCGTCACTTCAAGATTCTTTGTTTGAGCTTAGTTATAATAACAACGGAAAACTCTTGAGTGAGTCATTTTGTGGTTATCCAATAATTATCAGTACATAACTCCTTGGTGCCCCTATCAGTCATGAGAAATACACTTCCCAACATTTGGGGAGTGTTATATACTCATCATTAATCGTACTGTGTCTAACAAAGTCTCAGTACTCCTTATCGACACAACATTATGTACCATTTAGAGGAGTGACTTTTGAGATTGATAATCATTTTGTAGGTATTTTGAAACCTATTCCAACATTCTCACATATTCGATCAAATCGAATTACTTTTGCATGTTATGTATTCTACTTCTATATTAAATTTCATGAACTTATCATAGATATACAACTTGTGCATTAAATACACATGTTCATTTCTATGATAATTCATTAGTGAATTTTAACGAAGTATGTGGAAGCGTTTTTGTAACGAACGCGATTTTTCGATGCTCGAAAATCGACATTAATACGTCCACTGTATCAACTGCCGAGAAATCAAATGCCGGAAAACCGAATTGTTATGGAGAAAAAGAAGAGGTAGAAGAAGATAGAAGAAAAAGAAAGAAGAAACAACAGAAAAACACAGAACAATATCAGAATCTCACATATCGCAGCGGAACAACATATAATAGATAAATGAATAACCCTTGAATCAAAGAACTATATCAGTTTATGCACTACATCATCATCAGAGTTACAACAACAATACAACACTGGACAGTTATATAAACTTGTCCTCATACAGAATGCACAGCGGAATAAATAATATCATATACAAGTGATACGTCTCGCCATCCAGCTCTCCACTGAGCTCCACAGCATCTCCTGAATCCAGAATGACCTGATAACCTGACTCTAGACTGCCCGTGTGGAAATTGGTGGGCACCCAGAGTTTAGGAAGGAAACAATAAACTCCAGGTCAGTCATGGGACTGGTGTGAGAACTAAAACAGTTATTATCTTTAAACAACAACAACAAAGGAAATGAAAGACATTCGCAATGCTTTTTTTTGGAAAATGAAACTACCATAAGACCTCCCGCCATACACACAATGCAAACGCAGAATTGGAGGAGATTTCTTCTTATGATAGTCAAACATGCTTGCTACGCAAAATCATTTGATTTGATATTATTATTAGTGCATAGTGCATAAAACATTTCGAAAGTATAATATCAATCTTAGCCAACATACAACCATTATTGTATGCCTACTATAGCTACTATGTTCAATAGTAGGTTACCGCCACATTCCATAGCAGGTTATACAACTAAAACCGTACAAGGTTCGTATTGTTTCTTTGGATTTCCAACAAATGGTCAGGCAAAGGAACTTCCTTACACCGAAATGGAAACGCCTCTGGAAAGACGCCCCGAGAACCTAACCGGATCTCTGCAAACACAAGGCCGACGCTACCTCACGCTATACAGTTGTAACTAGGTAGCTAACACACAAGCTATGCCATCCTCGGTCATTACCGACCTTTATCCGAGGATCCTCAACCACAAAGCAACAACCACAAAGTATAATAAATTTGCAGCATCAACATAGGTAAAATATATGGGCTCCATACCATGATATCACCTTTTATCCAGAAGGAAATGACATACCCTAGGGGCGCTACCCCTAAAAACCTTTGCCGCAACATTCATGTTTCGACCATTACCGAGTTGTGAGGCTCGACGAAGTCTCGTCCACAAAGCTACGCTTTTTCACAAAGCCATGCTTTTTCACAAAGCCACTCTTTTTCACAAAGCCATGCTTTGATCAACAAATGATCAACAGCACTTCGTATGCCACATTATCAAATTTGGAATGTATCACTAGTAACCACCAACTACATAACCTCTGAGCTCGTACGTCTCAGAGAAGGGTGTTAAGCTAAGAGAATAAATTCTCCGCCACCAACAGAAATGTATTTGATAGAAACCAGCTTTACATCTCAAAGTGTAATGTCAGACACACATCCATACAAGTCCGTTCCAGGATCGAACGGAACCGAAGGCACTTCCAAAGAAGCCCTTGCAATCCGGATATTCACTAATCACGTACGGACTTCCCATCACAAGAAGAGTGATATAAATCTCTATACCGGAGCAACTTGGTGCAGAGACATTAGACAGGTTGTCCTTTCATTTTTGAAAATATCCGGTCTTCAACACCGGTCTTCAATACGATCCATATTGTCGTATCACTAATTCGGAATGGGTTATATGACACAAAGGTCTTTTCCCGGCTAACCCGAATAGTGAGCACAATATTTCAAAACATAAGAATATTGGGATTTCAATTAAGTCACAACTTATTACCCAAACCATTCCTTTAAATGGTTTAAACAAATTACCATTTTAAATCTTTAAACAAAAAGATTTACTTCATAAAGTTTACCCAGTTTCATAAAGATTCATTCACAGATTTCCAAATCAATTTCCATTTCAATTGGATTAACCCATTAAATCTTTAGATTAAGA
This sequence comes from Allium fistulosum, assembly GCA_030737815.1. NCBI lineage: Eukaryota > Viridiplantae > Streptophyta > Magnoliopsida > Asparagales > Amaryllidaceae > Allium > Allium fistulosum. The sequence continues at coordinate 460,895,520 of CM060905.1, forward strand.
TTTAATTTATAGCTTTCAAAACTATTCACAATTCAAGTCTTTTATAATATAAAAGATACACGTTTTAAAATCTTCTTTGATTTCAAAATAAAGCTTACTCATCTTCACAAAGGTTAATTCATAGTTTTTCCAAACTATTTACAATTTCATTTTCAACTTGAAATGTTTCGATACAAATTGGAAATCTTTTCACTTTATGAAAGCTATTATTATCTGAAAACGGATAATTTTCGTTTTGGGAAAAACTGGTTACAATTACACAGGTTAAAGTCATCCTAGTACAAATCTTGGATTTAAATTTAAATTTCCAAAACCATATTTTAAATGGTTAAAAACCCATATAACCACCTTTTATAATTTATACAATCTTTTAGACCATAATTCCCAATTCATTGAATTCAATTTCAAAATATTGAATTCAAATTTTAAATCAAATGATTTAAATTTCCATTTTATTAAGTTATTTAAAATAACCCTTATTTTGAAACTTATTTTCAAAAGCTTCCAATTCCAATTCCAAAACTATTTTGGATTCAAAAACTCAATTTTCCAAAATTGATAAAAATCTGTGACTTAACCGATTTCCACGTGAAATCCACATTTGTGTGTGTATTGTGTAGTCCACGGGTTTAACACAATAGTGCAACAACATTCAACCATCACATATCAAATATAACAATATATTTGATAAGCGGTATAAACTATAACGCTTATCTTTCATTCACAGATCACAGATATATCTATATCACAGATAAACAAATTACAGATCACAACACAAATCAGGATATATCACAAAGCATCACACATCAAAGATGTCAAACAATTCAACATCCAATATAATCCAAACATCCATAGGTAGGATTAATTCAATTATCTGATTAATTCAAATCAGATAAATTTTAATAAATCAATTTTACTAGTTATAGTAAAATTAATAATCAATTAATTTCAAATTGATTTTCAAATTTATTTCAAAACACCAAATAAAATTTTCAACGAATTTCAAAAATCATTCCCTTTTAAATAAATTCCTTTATCTCTTCAAATCCATCCAAAAATCCAAATTTCCAATAAATTCTTCAATTTATAAATAATATTTCCGAAATCCATTTATTAAGCCCTTTATCCCAAATTTGAGTTTTAATCCAATATAATTCAAAAATAAAATTTTTATCTTATAAAACTCCTTTTAACTTTATCCAATTTTCAAAAATAAATATTTCGATAAATTTTCAACTTTGAATTTTCAAAAATCCAATTTTATTTATTTCTGGTATCCAACGATACCAAAAATATATTCGGCTAAATTTTAGCCTTCAACAATTCCAATTCACAAATATAATCACACGGCGATTATAAATAAACAACACACAACATATGAAATAAATTCAAATGTTTGAGGAATCCAGTTGGATCCCTCCAACCTGTTTCCCTACATCCACAGATGTTAGCACAATACCAATTCCACTTCAATGTGGAATATCGCGGTATATGGGATTTATAAAATACTATCCGCTATTATGCGGCGCAATAGGGTCTCATCTGCTATATAATGCGAGAAATCAACTTCAAATACATATATAATACCAATTCCACTTCACGGTGGAATTATCGCGGTATATGTTTTTAATAAATAACCTCTGCTTAATATATTGCGTATAGGGTCTATTTTAACATAATAGATAGCAATTATCATTCAATCACACAATCAACACAATCAAGCAATTTTAAATCTAACTATTTAAAATTTAAATCGAAACACAATATTCGATTGAGTGAGAAGTTCTCACCTTGCTTTCAATAACGGTTGCAGTATTTTATTTCGAATAAAATTATACGCACGTTTAATTTTACTCAAAATTTTCACTGACTCCAATCGACTCCAAACCAGTTCCATTGCGAAGAGCTCGTCGAAACGATTCCAACGCAAGTCATTTCGTAATTTTTCGACCTCGTACGAAAAAGTTACAGCTTTTTAAAGATTGGACGAATTATAATATAAAAATTTTCAATTTTCTTTTATATTTTATACCCTAAAACAATCCAGGCCGTGCATCTTGAAGCCCTAGAATCAAGGCCGTGTGTTTTGCTTCTTCCCCAAACGTGAAACCCAGGCTAATACGCACGTTTACAAACCCATAGCCGCTGTTCTATCGACAAATTATCCTCCTTCCACGATCGTCGAGATGACGATCAGCTAGCACCACACGAAAGCACGTGCTCCACTCTCCCATCGGCCAGCCACCGGCCAAGCTCGGCCCCCTGTGCTTCTCGAGATACGTGACAAAATGCATAACGAACGGAAGCAATTATCTCCCCTTATAACACTCGAAAACCCATCATCGCCGTATGGAATCGAAGCTCTCACCTAGCTCTACAAGTTTGTAGTTGGAGGATTTTGATGAAAGTTGACGGATTTAGAGAGATTAAGGGAAGAAGTTTCGAAATTCTCTGCCATTGATTTTGTATGTGGCGGCTGAAACTAGAACCCTAGGGTTTTTGCAAAACAAGAAAATGGGGTCCTTATATAGAAAATTCCACGAAACATTATTCATCCGAATTTTTTCCGAACTCGAAATCGAGGGTGCCGGCTGGCGTTTCTAAGGTTTACCCCGCATTCCGAACACAATGGAACGTGTTTCGGGAGCTAATTCGATCGTATGTGTGAGTTACGGAAATAAACAATCAAATTTAAATCAAATCGATTTAAACCGATTCCGATGCGTTTTGGCTTGCCCCGTACAAACCGTACATCCGATTGACACGAAATTTGAAACCTTACAAAATTTCACATTACGAATCCAATGAAACTGGTTTCGTCGAAATCCGAGACTATTTGAAAAATGACTATTTTCACTCGTCAATTAAATATTAAAATATTCAATTTTCACAATTTAACTTTTAAATCAATTTTAAAAGTTTACAAACATCATTTTAACTCCAATATGATTTACTATAACTTTATAAATCATTTTTAATCACATTTAATCCAATTTCCAATTATTTCTGGAATTTCAAATATTAAATTATCGATTTAATTATCCAATTAAATCACTATATTCAAATTATAATTCATTCGGCTTACAAACCTTACTTGTTAATATTTAAAATTAATTAAATATACGAATTTCAAATGACAAAAATTCTGGGTCGTTACAGTTTTGGTATTATTAGACTTTGATTTCCATACATATCAATCTGAAGAGTTCATCAACTCTTTTGTTACTCCAACTGAATGGGTGTTTTGCCTTTAATCATTTGACATACAATTCACTAACACCATATGATTCAAAATCATATGATTGAAAATTGTAACTTAAAGATATGGGCTAGTCCATAATTCTCAAAAATAATTATTGAAATATTAGATACTTCTGTACCATTATTCTAATTGATTTATCTGATAACAAATATTTAAAACATTCATCATAAAATAAAACAATCTTCACTTTCAGCCAGTACTGAAATTTATTATTATTTCATAAATAATATTTGGTATATTTACGGAAATAATTTTTCATACTTGATGCATCCACCAATAAGTAGTTTACTATTTTCGGCATTACTATAATAGCGTACGTGACACGAAGCTCCATTCAGCTACTTATTATGGGCTATCTATTTCTTTTACTATAACTAAGTTATACTTGAGAGTATCCGATCAAATATCTTAAACTCATAGAAATGACTTTTATAGAAAATAATTTTCTTTTAGAAAATACAATCGGAATAAAAATTACATTTGTCGTTCCACATTAAGTATCTACTAGTATTTGATACAATTCACATCTCTGATTTATCTCATGAAGAAGAGTTGACTATTCACTCTCTTCATCCCCACTGTGCGTACATTACATCCACTCATGTACATTTGTTTCCATTTTCTAAATGGTTAAACCATTCAAAAAAATCCTCGTTGTAATCAATCGTATTGAATACACTATGGGAAACTGTGCAGTATAAATTATACTAGTGTGAATGGATCCTAAGACTGCTATAACACTAGAAGGAGGTGAATAGTGTTTTATAATTAATAAAAAACTTTTCTAAGTAGTTTCAAGATTTAAATCAAAACACATATAATCAACAAAGATATATATTAACAGGCAGTTACAGACACACACACACACATGCATATATATATATATATATATATATATATATGTAGTAAAAATAAAGTACAATTAGGAGAGATGGAACCGGGAGTTTTATATTGGTTTATATTGACCAATCCTACATCCAATCCTATACAATATCAGTACAGATTCCTTTCAATCCCTGCTTTAATCAGGTAGCAAGTAAACCAAAATACAATCATGATTTCAAGGAAAAATGATACAACCTCCTGACTTTTCGAGCTCATAGTAGACTCTCTTGATTTACCGGGCAACAAGATCATCCACTTAATTTAAACGGGCAACAAGCACACCTACTTTATTTGAACAGGCAACAAGCATGCCCGCTTGATTTGAATTGCCAAAAAGCACACCCACACAAAATAGTAGTAAAGAGTTGTTGATTCCAAATACAAATAGTTGTAACTTAAATACAAAATATCCTATAGCCCTTTTATAGCACTTTGATCTTTGAATTGGTAAAAAAAGTTTAGAATAACAAGAGAATGATTTAAAAACTTTCCAAATAGTTTGTAGATTATAGAGAATGAATGTAGTGAAGTAGAGATTAAATTTCAGAGGATTTGAATAGTATAGAGAGTGGAATTTGTGAAATATATAATGAGAATTTAGAGTACGAAGAATGGAGTGAATAATTACTAAAAAATTGTTTTTTAGTTTCCTTTATATAGTGTTTGAAGGAACATGTCCATTCACAAAAATATGAAGCCAAAAAACATAACTCCTAAACTCTAAAAAACTGTCTAATGGTACGTATGTCGACATACTTAGCTAGGATATGTCGACGTATCCTTGTATGTTGGAAAAAACAGCAATATTTTTTAAATGTTATAAACTCTGAAATTTGTAAAATCATTTAAAAATAGTTTTTATATGTAATAACCCAATAATTCTAGTCATTTGATTATTAAATGTTTAATTAATTTTAAATATTTGGATTTTAGAATTTATTAACTCATAATTCAGATATAAGGAATGTTAAAATATTTGAATTATGAATTAAATCTTAACTAAATGGATTTAATAATTTCATTTAAGTCCTTTTAATTAATAAATAATATTGGTGAATTCAATTTGTAAAATTTGTTTAAAAATATAAAAAGATTGCATAAATATCAATAATTAAATATAAAACAATATTTAAATCTATGAAATTGTCATTCCGGGGCATAGTCTCGAATTTCGATTAAACCAATTTCATTGGATCTGTAATAGTGAATTATTTTAAGCCATCGAATTTCGTGGTGATTAAACGTATAGTTTGGTCGTGCGAGATCGAAATGCATGGAAATTAATATCGAAAATTTAATATATAATTGGATTCAAAAAGCTATATTCAGCATACGATCGACTTAGGGCTCCAGACTTGTTCCATTGTGTTCAAAATAGGGTATAACATATAGAACGCTAGACGGCACGTTTCGTTTGGAGTTCGAGATTTTAGAGTATGTCATATCGGAATATTTTATTAAATAAAATAATATATGTACATGTTTTTCAACTCCATACCCACCATTTCTGCCATACCATTAGCCCATACCACATCATTTCTTAGCACATGCTTCTCCCACACCTTTTTCCCCTATTTAAACTTGCCTGAAATGTAAATGGAAAGTTTAAAAATCAATAACTAAATATTTACTTATTTAAAAATCATGAAACAAGATTTAAAAATCCCAATTCGTGCAGATCTTCGATTTGGTGTGTGTTTGGAGATGATCGATCATGGTTTGGGGATAGCCGAATTTGCAAAGCAGCTAGGGTTGGATTTTTTGCATCGTACGGTCGTCGTTTGGCGAATCTAAGCTTGGATTTGATTTTCTCAAGTCAAAATCACCTTGTAGCCAAAAAAGGAAGGTTTCGATGGTTTTGGGGAGTTGCGTCCCCTGTACAGACGGTGTGATTTTAGTGCAGGTCGCATCTTAGGGGAGGGGTGCGATCATTAATCCGAGGTGGCGAGCAAGTGTGATTCATCAAGAGCTGTTATTTGGCCAAGACGGATTCGAAAACCGTCGGGTAATTCTCCATGTCAGTGGATAATCATGCACGACCATGTCTTTGTTTCTTTGTGCATGCTCGATCATCGTTTTGAGGGAAGAAAGGTAGTGAGGGGGGCAAAGTTGTAAATATATATAAAGTTGTTTGATATTTAATTTAAATTATCCAATAACTTATAAATTGAATAACTTTTGTGTACAAGGTCAGATTCAAACGCTGTTTTTTGCATTGGACTCGTGTCATCAAAATGTTCGCAATGGACATGGTTTGGTTCGATTTGGAACTTATTGGAATTTATGCTAAAATTGGACGACTGTTCGGTTTTAGTCCAAAATTGGAACGTTTCGGAGAAAACGAAAATCAATGTGAGTTTAACTCACATTAAATTTTATTATATCATATCAATGATGTTATAAATATTTATTGATTTCCTAGATGTTAGTGTAATTGTTTGATTGATTGTTTGGTTGAATTTCCATTTGGAAAATGGTTCACATATTAATTTGATCGTTATAAACCCATATGATTATCTAGATATTATCCATAACCATTGTTTTGCAGGGAAAATATATATAGTTCACGCTAATAAATTATTTATTTACATTTGTATGCTGTTATTGATGGTTAATTAATTGAAAATAAATCCACATATCCATTTAACTTGTTAATTGTCGTTATAGCGATTTCGCTATATCGTCATTAATTAAATTCCATCCCCAAACCCTATCATATGAACTTGAGCCCGCGTTTCCGCTAAAAAGAATATTGAGAATTCATAAATCATTTTTATTAATTATCATTTTAACTAATGATTTTGAAATTAATTCACTAATTTAATTAACGATGTTTAAAATTAGTTTATCATTTGATTTAAATAAGGTCGAATTTAATTAATCGTTTTTACTAATGATTTCTTGAGTTTAGTTAATTATTTCAATTAATGATAATTAAAATTAATAATCATTTTCAGTTAATGATATTAAAAAGCAATAGATTATTTTAAATAATGATATTTAAATTTAATTAATCATTTAATTAATGATTGTTTTGAATTTAACTAATTGTTTTAACTAATGATATTTGGAATTTAGTTAAATCATTTTAATTAATGATGTTCGAAATTAAATAATCTATTTGATTTATGAGATTTGAATTTAATTAATTCATTTTAATCAATGATACTGAACTTTAATTAATTGTTTTAATTAATAGTTGTTTAAATTTAATTAACCGGTTTAACTAATAGTGTTTGAAAATTAGTTAACCATCTTAATTAATGATCTTTGAATTTAATTGGATCATTTTAATTAATGTTATTTAAATTTTACTTATCATTTAAATTTTTGATGTTTGAGATTAATTATTCATTTAATTAATGGTTATTTGAATTTAATATATCTTTTTTAACTATTGATATTTAAAATTAATTAATTGATTTAATAAAAATGATTAAAGTAAATATAATAATATAATAAAAGGGTTTTAATTTTATTAACTGATTTAAAAGTTAATAAACTGATTTAATAAAGATTTTAAAGTTGATTTACCGATGATATAAAAGTGTTTGGAAAATAATTAACTATTTTATACAAAGATAAATGATTTGTTTATTAAAAGAAAATCTGGATACCTGTCCAAGATCACATAAAAGTTTTGACAGGACAAGGGAAAATTTTGGCTAAAACGGAATTGGAACTCGATTATTGGGATGTTAAGTTGGATAATCTTTTGGGTCTCGATCTGATGTTGGTTTAGGCCTTTAGGGTCGAACACTTGGAAAAAATTATTCTTTTAGTGTTTTACAATCAGGAACTAATTCTAAAAGTGTTTTACCAATACTATAATATGGAAATCAAGCACAAGTTCAGTTCGTTTTTAAAAGAAAAGGTTTGATTCGTTTATGGAAATGAATTACTTCCGTAAAGCGAATCACTTATATGGAAATGGTTTATTTGTATAATTAGCACTAAACATTGAAGAAGTAGACTTGTCGCTATTTCGAAAGTTAAGAATAACCATGACACATGACTTTGAGGTAACACTACAATAACTTGTACGGTATTATTATTAACCAAGAAATAGTACAAGTTTGAATTCAATGAGTGGTGATAAGTATACAAGACTTAATTTCCATATACGATCGTTTTATATCCTCGATAGTTGGTATCTCAGTTATCGGTTACTTCAGCTATTCTATTATCATCATTCTAAGACGATTTATTGCTCCGTTAAACGTTCTTATCCTTTGATAGAAATGACTAAACCAAAGCAAGTGGTTTTTGGGGGCCAAGTTATATGGGGTTGCTCCCATTAGGGTATTTCACATCTCATCTGCTTAGGCACAGAGGGTGCAACATGATAGGGGGTTCTCGCTTCTTGTTAGGTAGCAAATGGATTACTCTTACCCCTACATGTCCTTTGGGTTGGTTGGCAAGATGGGCTTACAGTCGAGAGGCCGGCCGTAAAAGCAAATGAGAGATACCAGTGTAAGCTACGGTGGGGGTGTACCCATTGTCGATGGTTGAAAAGCCTAGATCTTTACAACATGGTATCAAAGCGCAAGGTTAAGCAAGAACCTTGGCTTTGGTAGGGTTTGTCTCATTTAGAAATAAGGTAAGCGATACCCTATAATGAGTTTGAGAGTATTATATATTCGAGAGCATATTTGTTAATGTTATAAAAACGTATTATGTTAATTGGTCTATTGAGTTTTTATGAATTCTGCTCGAGACATGGGACGCCATGGTATCGATAGGGGTTTCTAAACACTCGACCATGACTAATGGACACGATATTGAAATTTTTGAAAGTTTTGGAAAATTAAATATTTTTCCTAGGATTATATTTTAGATATATAAAGGAATAATTTTCAAAACTTTATGTGTTTATAAAGTGTGTTGGTTTAAATGTGATAATATTTATTTATTATCACTATTGTTTTTTCAATTATGCTTAATTTAAATTAAAAGCATTAATTATTGCTTGTTAGTTGTTAAATTGTGCTCGGTTTATTTAGGAGCATTTATCGCTTTGATTTAAAACGAACCCTTTGTGAATTAATTTTCACAAGTTGACTTAAAAGGTGTTCGAAGAAAATGTTAACTTGAAAATTCAGCCTTTAATAATTGTGGGTCAAGGATTAAACTTAAATAAAAAGTTGTTAATATAATCTAAATAATGGGATAAGATATTTAAAGAATAAATATTCAAGATGATGTATTATAATAAAGAGGAATTATTATTATGAAATGATTTTTATATAAAGGAAATTTTATATAAATTTAGTTTGTGAAATATGTTTAAAAATAATTTTTGAATCTAAATGCAGGAATTTTTGAAAATAATTTCAAAAGGTTTTTGAGAAATGAAATAGTAATATTTTTGAAATTAATTGAAAGTGAAATTATTTTGGGAACTAGAATTTTAAAAATGCATTTTCTATGGGATAATTAGGAGGAAATTATTTTGATTAGTTTTGTGGTAATCTAAATTATCTTCTAAGTGACGATCAGATGTTTGTTTAGGCGAACGTTGTGGGGCACTTAGTAAATTATTCTCTTTATCATTGTGTGATCGAAGTGAGTTTAAATACAAATGAACCCAAAGTGAATTTTGATAAAAAATCATTTGAAATTATTATATATCAAAATATATGTAGTATGTTGTAACATCCCCTATTTAGAGGCCCAAAACTAAGCACTACAAATGCAGCAGTCATATATTGTATTAGCTTCCGACGACTAAATACGGCTATGTTAATGATATCTATAATATTAGAAGCACTTGAATATGAAACAAACACAGATTTCAAAAAAACATTGCTTCATTAAATTTCAAAATAGATGCTCTATATTCTTAGTACACAATCCCAAATACGTTCCTAGGAACAGATAAAATATACTTGTTACAAAATATGCCAAGAGCGGTATATGAGGATACCCCCTTGGATGATCAGAGTCATATAGTCATAATAGACTCAATACAAACACAGCGGGAATACAACAAACATAAAACTGCAATTCCTAAATAGCTATCCGTTTGCCTCCCGCATGCCCCCGGTAGCCTTATTCGTCGTCCTACTAAAACCTGAAAAGACCTTAACCCCTCAGTCTACTCAAATCAATTTTGAGCACCCGAGAGTTTAAGGGAAAAACATAAACTTCAAGTCAGACATAAAGCCTGCTGTGTATAATACAACACATCCCGGTTAAATATGTTAAGTGAGACCACACCGCTTAGTGGAACGGGTTTCCCCTCACTGACATTCTTTTAAAACATGTCTTAGCAAAACCTTTTCTTGCAACCAAAACTGGTTAAATACTGTAAAGCATCATTATGTAAACATACATAAATATCAGGTAATAAATGAACTATCTGTTCAAACACATAAGTTTTTGGCTAACTTTAAACCTTTGGCTAACTCGGGCCTACCAAACAATATAAACAAAATCAATCTAACATATGTTAGATACTCCTCTTCTGGACGATCTGTCCTTAACTATCTGTTAAATACTTCTCTACTGGATGGTCTATCCCTAACTTAATCATCTCCCAGGTCTTCTAGATCTTTATGGTTTTTCGGGCTCACCAATAACCTATCCGTGTACAAACATATATTCATTTTGGTGTGTAATCATAATTTTTGTTTACCTGACCAAGCCCTACACACTGGAATTCTGGACAACAATTAGTTGGGCCAATAGCTAATGTATAGGGCGCGACCCTATACCAGTCTCATCTGGTATTCTAATATCTGAGTCATTTTAATTAGGGATCCCCTCCCGTAATTTTTCTTGAAAACCTTTTCAAAATGATTTAAAACCTTTAAATCAAACTAACAGAAGGAAAATATATAATCCTTATGCTTTACTCAAAATCACATTGCCATGTTAAATATATATACTTTACTCAAGCCTTTGTTGATGAAAACATTTAAACATTTGGAAGTACCCCTTTCGATCCTATTGAAAGTACCCCTTCTAAATCCTTTGAAAGCGTCCCTTTCGAAACCAAGTAAAACCCTTTATTTATCTAGCCCAAAAGGCCAAAACCTTTCCTTTCGAACCCATACTTCAAACCTTTCCAAACCATTGAAAATCTTCCTTTTGAAAGCACTAAAAACCTTAGACATCCTATCTTTAAACACTTTAAAACATTGCCTTATAAAACCTTGGAAAAACCTTCCATTTCAACCCTTTCGAAACCATTCAGAAAATAGGACCTTTTGACCTTGTCGAAAGCTACCTTTCGACCCCTTCGAAAGCTACCTTTCGACTCCATCGAAAGCTTTACTTTCGACCCCTTCGAAAGCTTGGCTTTCGACCCCTTTGAAACCATTTAGAAAAGTAACTTTCGAAAGCATTAAACCTTTAAAACATAAACCTTTCGAAAGCTCTTTGGATTCAATTTAAAACATGTGGAAAATCCACTTTTAAAACCTTTCGACCTCTTCGGAAGCTACCTTCCAACCTTGTCGAAAGCTTTACTTTCGACCCCTTCAAAATCTTAAAACATCTCTTTTAAAACAATAGGCTCCAACCTTTTTAATACTTTAAAATGCCTTTTTTGAAAATCTTTGACCATACTTCAATTAGAATAAAAAGGGTAAATCATCTAAGTCGAAAGCTTCCTTTCGAAAGCATAGGAGAAGCGGCTGGTTTTTAAAAGACAAGTATACCTTTCGACCTTGTCGAAAGCATGATTTTGAAAGGTAGGAAGGCGACAGCTAGGGGATTTTGACCCTTCGAAAGCAAGTTTACCTTTCGACCTTGTCAAAAGCTTTAAACCTTTATTTTAATTATTTGACCTGGTCGAAGGCAACCTAGTCGAAAGCTTCTTGTCGAAAGCAAAGCAGGCGTTACCTTTGGTTTATAAAACAAACATACTCCAACCTCTTAGGAAACTAAGGTTTCAACCAAGTACCCTTCGACCTTGTCCAACTCGTTACATACCAAGTTGCTTGATACCATACGCATTGGCTTCGAAAGCTTGATGTCGAAAGGTCTGGGTCGAAAGCTTTAATGTCGTAAATGGCTAAAACATGCTAAAATTACGATTTTCTTGTTTTTAACTTAAAATATATAAATTTTTGACTAACCTGCCTTTGTTTGTCAAATTCTTATCGGTTAATAAATATTTTTCAGAAAAGTGCTGCAATAGTTTCAGAAATAAACAATGATTTTATTTTATAAACTGCCCCATCTCCTTAATTAAATATATAAAACATTTAAGTTTTGTTATCCCGCCTTTTGGCAAGGCCGTGACACCAAGAACCTAACTAGAAACCAACGACGGTTCGTCTTAGAGATCGGTTATGCGCAGGCTCGCTATGGATATCGACGAATATAGTCCGAGTCCGGATCAAGCTACAATCGGCAAGACACGACGAGCAAAGCAATAAAAGTCAACATTCCAAATTTCAAGTCAATCCGAGTTCGTATGCTCAAGTTACGATCGATGCAAAATTGGACGAAAAACAGCCTCGAGTTCGAATCCATCGACTGGCTGCTGTTCGAATCGATCGAGTTCGAATCCATCGACTGGCTGTTGTTCGAATCTATCGAGTTTGAATCCATCAGGGAAAGCTTTGTTCGAATCGATCGGCTCCGCATCGATCACCAAAGCCTACTTCGAATCGATCAGCTCTGCATCGATCGTCCAATGTCCACTTTGTATCCATCAGAGAACCTTTGTTCGAATCCATCAGGATGTACTATTCGTATCCATCAATGGACCACTGTTCGTATCCTTCAAACCCAGTTACTTCGTATCCATCGAGAAGTCCTTGTATGTATCAGTCCATGTCATGGTTATTCGTATCGATCGAGCTACCAGTGTTCGAGTCCATCTGGCCATGTCAACTTCGTATCGATCAAATGGAGTCATTTCCAATCGATACGAACAAGGCCACGCAGTTGACTTATTCCACATATTCTCCATCGATGCGAACAGAGCTTGTCGCATCGATACGAACAAGAGGTACCTACCATCGATTCGAACAAGGTAAATGCTTCGATACGAACAAGGCGAAAACCTGGACGACTCGATCGACTCGGCGAAGAAAGTGGATCGATACGAAGAATACTCGCCACGTCACCACCTGATCATGCACAACCATCGATTCGAACAAGATCGAGTCGAAATGATCGAGTCGAACCAAACAGCCTGCCGAAAGTCTCCATTTCGTATCGATCATAACTCGAGATCCACAAGTCCAAATGCCACCAAATTTTCACAGGAGCTTACGCACGTGCTAAAGAACGTACACACCAAATTTCGATTCCATTGGACGAAATCTTGATCGATACGAAATCCGTTCGTATCGATCACAGATCGGGTCGAAACTTCATGGGCTTGGTTGCGTGAGCCCACTCACGTGCCAGAAGAACACTCCCGAGATCTGAGCGAAATATCAGCCTCCTACACCTATAAATAAATCCCCAGGGCTTACAGAAAAATGATCTTCTTCATCTTTGAATTCTCCAACGCCCAGACTCTGCCGGATCCAGTTCTAAACTCCATTGCTGTTGCTGCTAATGAATTTTACTGCTGTAAATCATTGTTATCTGCTGTAACCCGCTGCAATCAATTGTAATCATCAAAGAAACATCAATAAAGTAATCAACTTCATAGTGGACGTAGGCAATACGCCGAACCACTCTAAATTCTTTTGTCTCTGTGCGTTTTTATTACTTTCATTATCTGTTTTTGGAGTTTTTGTTAGATAATCCTCTTTTTCCATTTAATTTCTTCATTTTATCTCTTCAAAAACTTCCGAAGAGTGTTGTGCCCAATTTTGGTACAAACACTTTGGTGCTTTCACTGAGAAAAAACCCAATTTTTCTCCTGCTCCTTGGATCTCCTATCGATACCGGATTACATAAATCCAAGAAGAAGATCCAGATCTCAATTCTTCAAGCCCTTCCATTCTATTCAAATTTGCATCAGATCAAGGAAAGGACTTTCATCAATTCATCATGGTAAGTACACGAACTGCCTCTACAGCTGCTGATCAAGAAGGACGGGACAGACAGAATCCCGTGCAGTTGCCTCCATCCAACCAAGATGCTGCCAGACCTTTAGATCCATCAGGCCCGGTTACCAGAAAAGAGTTTCAGATGCTTCTTCAAGAGCTGACCCAGAGTTGGCAACAACTTACTGAACAACTGCGCGCCAACACAAAGTTGACCAACCAGCTGAATCGCCAAAGGCGCAGAAGATCCAGAAGGGATCAAGCTTCTTACTCTTCCACGGAGAGTTCACCACCATCTGACGATCATCACAGATCCACACGCCCACGGCTGGATGTAAGCTACACCCAGGCCACTGGACACCAACCTGCCTTGAATCTTGGACAACCCAGAACTGGACCATCTACCAGTCATCATACCGGACCTTCATCCCAAGGGGGTGCTGCCCCTTACCATGTCACAGGCAACCTTGCTACCACCACCACTACCGAACGAGGAGTTGATGCCAGAAACCAAGCTGATCCGCATCGCCACCAACGGGATCATACCCAGAACCTTATGTCCCTGAACACGTTGAACCAAGGAGGCGAGGCACGGACCGTCGACCGCGTCCGGTCCAGACTCACGTTGTGGAACCCGACCACACCTTGGCACAACATCCTCCTAATATCCAGATGCCAGATATACCGACGATGATTCGTCAGATGATCCGTGAAAGTCAGGGTCTCACTAACGACGACTGGGGAATCTCTCGGAGTCATACCCCTTTCACTGATGACATATTATATGCTGAACCACCTCGGCGCTTCAGGATGCCAACTTTACCAGTCTATGAAGGAAGTTCCGATCCCAACCAACACATCCTGAAGTATGAATGGCTGATGAATGCTGCGAGAGCTGATGATGCAGTAAAATGCCGTAGTTTCCCCATTTCCCTTGGGGGCATTGCAACTATGTGGTTTACTCGTTTGCCACCACGATCCATTTCTAATTTTGACCAGATGGCCACCAAGTTTGTTGAACAATTCTGTATGCACGTAGCAAGGCCAAAAGATGTTAACACTCTGCCTAGTGTTACTCAAGCTCCCGGAGAAACACTTAGACGCTACTTGGAGCGATTCCATGCTGCGTGTGCAGAAATAAGCAATCCCAATGACAACTCTATCCTGATGGCATTGACTAAGGGGATTGATCCTGATTCTGAGTTCGGAAATTGGTTAGTTGGGAAACAGCCTATGTCATTGGACCGTTTCTATTCCAAGGTAGCCCAATTCTTGAGAAGGGAGGATGCGAAACAGTCTAGGAAGCAGGATGACGTAGGGCCCAACATTGAAGGAATTCAGAGTAACATCGCCGTTAAACAATCCGGGGAGAGTTCTGGAAAAGTTCAGTTGAATATACAAAATAAATAGAACCAGCAGAGGGACAGTGGAAATCAAAATAAAAAAACGAGATCAAAATCGTGGCCCACAGC
The DNA here is from genome assembly GCA_030737815.1 of Allium fistulosum. Classification (NCBI taxonomy): domain Eukaryota; kingdom Viridiplantae; phylum Streptophyta; class Magnoliopsida; order Asparagales; family Amaryllidaceae; genus Allium; species Allium fistulosum. The sequence continues at coordinate 460,911,098 of CM060905.1, forward strand.
GCAGAGCTCCCATGTTCGACGATTATACTTCATTGAATATGTCATTGGAAAATGTGTATTTACAGACTTGTAATACCATGCAATATAAGAAACCTACCCCGAAGCCGTCAACGGAAAGACAAGTCCAAACAGGGAAGTTCTGCAGATTCCATGAGAGTTTTGGTCATAACACAAATGAGTGTCGACATTTACAAGATCTCATTGAAAAGTTGATCCGCGAGAGGAAGTTAGATCAGTATGTGCAAGCGCCGCAGTCAGGGGTTGCGGGCCCATCAAATCAAACTCATGCGCTAGACCAGGCAAGACAGGAGGAACCCACTCGTACTAGCGGGACGTTGGTGATAAACGCAGTTAGTGGTGGTCCTCATCCAGCAGACCAAAGCTGGAAGGAAATGGAGTCGTATGCCAGCTCTATCAGGCATGCAGACTTCGAGTGTTATAGTAGTTATGATGAAGGAGCTCCGACCAAGCGACAGAAGACGATGACTGACGATATCGTGTTTCGAAATAGAGATGCTAATAGGGTCGGAGCCCCAATCACTGATCCACTGGTCATATTAGCTCAAGTAGGTCATGCTTGGATGAAAAAGATTCTGGTCGACAATGGAAGTTCTATGAATATAATATTTAAACGAGCTTATGATCAAATGAACATGGAAGCCAAAGATTTGAAACCTTGCCAATCTCGAATCCATGGTTTCAATGGAAGCGCTACTATACCCACTGGAGTAGTGGAACTACCAGTGGAGCTGGGAACTGGAGAACACTGGAGAGTCCGGACATTGCAATTTGTTGTATTGAACATAGATTCGCCATACAACGCCTTCTTGGGCCTACCGGACCTTGCTGAATTTAGGGCTATTATTGCCCCGTGGTGTCTAACTTTAAAATTCCCTACCGCCAATGGAGTTGGAGTCGTTCAAGGGGATCTGGCTGATTTGAGGGCAGCCGCGTATCGATGTCGAGTCACCTGATTGTACAACGCTAAGGTCCGCCCGCGAACCTTTGAACTAGGCGAACTCGTCCTGAAAAGAATCTATCCAGTCCCTTCGCATGTAAAACCGACATGGGAAGGACCGTATGTCATTGAACGAAGGCTCGGAGATGGCACATTCAAATTATCGACCGTCGACGGTCTTACTCTGCCAAGAGCCTGGGACAGCGAGAGTCTTTGTCGCTACTACACATAACAGGCTATGTTATTTCATTTAGTTTATTCTCCATTTTGCAATTTGTTTCTGCATTTCGAAATTAGAATTTGTACTAAGGCAACTGACTTTGCCATATTTTTCTTATTTCAGCAATAAAATGCAATCTCTTCGAGCCAGAGTTGTGATTTACTTGAAATACTTCACATGAACATCACTATGCGCGGAGAGCTAAGTTTCACCATACGGTGGGATTCGCTCAAATAGGGAGTGACTATGATGCAACCGGTCACTCGTTAAGCGAAACACGAGCTCGGGAACAAGCCATCATACCGAGGTCAAAAAAAGGGTTCATACACGACAATCCTTCACTTAACTCCAGGTTCCTAGAGTGTGAACTGGAATATAGAAATACGTCTACAAAGAGGGTGGATCCGTCCGCCTAACGACTTCATCTGTGTCTGAACCAAGTTTGAGGAAGATGGACCCGTCCGTCTGAACGACCTCACTTGTTAACTCAGGGTGGATGTGATCTGACCATCCACAATCCTGATGCACCTTTCGTTCCCAAAGTGCGAGCGAAATCCATAAACATCAACTCCGGATTCCCAGAGTGCGAAACAGAGTATAAATATCAACTCCAAATTCCAAGAGCGCGAATTGGAGTATAAATACCAACTTCAAACTCCCAGAGTGCGAGTCGGAGTATAAACATCAACTCCGGATTCCCAAAGTGCGAAACGGAGTATAAACACCAACTCCAAATTCCCAGAGCGCGAATTGGAGTATATATATCAACCCCAGATTCCCAGAGTGCGAGTCGGAGTATAAACATCAACTTCGAACTCCCAGAGTGCGAGTCGGAGTATAAACATCAACTCCGGATTCCCAGAGTGTGAAACGGAGTATAAACACCAACTCCAAATTCCCAGAGCGCGAATTGGAGTATAAATATCAACTTCGGATTCCCAGAGTGCGAGTCGGAGTATAAACATCAACTTCGAACTCCCAAAGTGCGAGTCGGAGTATAAACATCAACTCTGGATTCCCAGAGTGCGAAACGGAGTATAAACACCAACTCCAAATTCCCAGAGCGCGAATTGGAGTATAAATATCAACTCCGGATTCCCAGAGTGCGAGTCGGAGTATAAACATCAACTCCGGATTCCCAGAGTGCGAAACGAAGTATAAACATCAACTCCAAATTCCCAGAGCGCAAATTGGAGTATAAATATCAACTCCGGATTCCCAGAGTGCGAGTCGGAGTATAAATATCAACTCTGGATTCCCAGAGTGCGAGTCGGAGTATAAATATCAACTCTGGATTCCCAGAGTGCGAGTCAGAGTATAAACATCAACTTTGGATTCCCAGAGTGCGAAACGGAGTATAAACATCAACTCTAAATTCCCAGAGTGCAAATTAGAGTATAAATATCAACTCCGGATTCCCAGAGTGCGAGTCGGAGTATAAACATCAACTCCGAATTCCCATAGTGCGAAACGGAGTATAAACATCAACTCCAAATTCCCAGAGCGCGATTTGGAGTATAAATACCAACTCCGAACTCCCAGAGTGCGAGTCGGAGTATAAACATCAACTCCGGATTCCCAGAGTGCGAAACGGAGTATAAACATCAACTCCAAATTCCCAGAGCGTGAATTGGAGTATAAATACCAACTTCAAACTCCCAGAGTGCGAGTCGAAGTAAAAATATCGATTCCGAGTCCCCAGAGCGTGGACGTATAATTAAAACTCAAAGCCGGCGTGACCAACCGCCAGAAAGAAAATGAGAATCCCCGGAGTGCGGATACGATCACCGATAATCGAACAAGTATGGATGAACCACTCAATCTCCGCTTGTCTCGGACATCCGTTCGGTGGCACTAGACTCAACACGTTATAAATGAGAAGTGATCGCTGACTGGTGTTCTACAACTCACCCCCAAGAACGGGGGGCAGGACTTATGCATCGACCATTGATTGAAGCGGTGCGACGTCAAAACTCAACTCACTTCCTGGTCATAAACCATGTCCACAGTTTCCAGACCTGGCAAACAAAAACAAACTTGACTTGGAACATGAAACTTCGCAAGTGCACTTCAGATATTGAAACACTTAAGAAAATACGCAAGGAGCTAAAAAAGAAAAGTTTCATTTCTACTATTTATGAAAGAAATTCATGTACAAGTTTGTTCCAAAAAATTCCTACTAGCAGGGGCCGAACCCACATCTATACACGGCCAACAAAATGAAAAGTCAAAATAAACCAAGGAAGCATGTCTAATCTTTCTTCTTCCTCGGCTTCCTTTTTGGTGTAGACCCGCTGGAGCCGCCACTACCCTTCCTCTTTGAGCCTTTGCTTTTCGGTGGTCGGTCTCCAGGCGGGGGCATGATCTCGACATCCTTCTCCGAGCTCGAATGGATCGGGATACTTCCTGCAGGCGGAGTCGGAGGGACAGGATCAAGTGTAGAAGATGGAACGGGCGCACTGGTGTCGAAAACTGTACCACCAGGAGATATCATTCTGAGTGGGGCTGGACCAGGTGCCGCCATCCCACCTCCAAAACTGCCACCATGTGTCGTTGCTTCCATATCAGCGTCGATCTCGGCCAATATTTCCTCTTCAGTAACCACTTGGGCTTCGCTGGGAGCATCAGTAGTTGGCATCGAGGAACTTGTAGCAGGAGCGCCTCCACCCATAACAAATGGCAGGTTGGCAAGAGGATCGCCATGACGGCGAAAGAGTTCCTCCATCAACTGCTTATCAAAAACAAGTGAGCTTCCCTGCATTTCGTCAAGCGGCGCAGTCGTAGTTACAGTGATCGCTTCAGTAACGACAGCCCCCTGCGTCTGATATGATTCTTGAGTAGCAGGAGGCACGACCGGTGCAGCATCGATCACTGGACAAAAATAAGAGAACTGTTAGAACTTAATTCAAGTGAAGATTCCGACTTAAGGCAAATATGTGGAATGTTTAAAATACCTTCCTCAGTTTGGCTTGTAGGGGGCTGAACAGCTTCAACGACTTGCTCTGTAGCTGGAGACATCTGCGGCTGGTCCGGATTGTATGCAGGAACAGCTTGGGGATCAACCACAGGCAAGGATTCAAGCTGGGTTGATGCTGGAAGTTCAAGATTTGCATCATGGTGTTCAACCCCAGAGCCTTCTCCCACTTCCAGGTGCTAGGTGCCGAGTCTCTCCTTCTCATAAGAAATTATTGACTCGTGGAGAATCTTCCTTTCATCTTCGTTCAGTAGACGATTATCGAGCTCAAATTCATCAATAGACTCACCCAGATGCACCGCCTTCTCTTCCTCAACCAATCGGCCCTAAGCGTTGTATAGATGTGCCGAATAGTCATCGAGCCAGGCTAGGCCCCTGTGCTTCAGCACGTTAGCGTTGTAAACAACGAGAAGATCTTCAATGTCAGCTTCTAGCCTGGACTCGACCGATTTCACCTTCTCCTCAACCTCAGTCTCCACCTTGCGAACCTTAGCCATGGCCGCATCCCGTTCATCCCGGAGCAAGACAGCCTGCTCGCACGCCTCTTGGGCTGCATTGTTCGCATCATCCTTTTCCTTGGCCATGTCAGAGAATTTGGCTTTAAGCTCGTTAAGTTCCTTGACTACCGCATCCCGTTCGGCGGTGACTATAGTGTTTCGGTGGCCCATCTCCTCCACCAAGGCAACATGTGTCTGCCTTAACCTATCCATCGCCACAGTCGCTTCGTCATCTTTTTTGGTGGCCTCAATTTCAGATTTTCGAGAAGACTCGGCCTCGGTATTGAGGACTTGTACAATTCGGTCCTTCTGAGCGAGTTCGGACTCCATTTTCTCAATCGCTTTGGCTCGCTCAAAGGCCAACTTGGAAGCTTTCTCTACAGCCTTTACCCACTCTCTATACTGGGTGTAGACGTCGTGAATATAGTCATGCATCGTGTTTTCTACCCCAGATGGGATTCTCTTCAAGTGAGGTGGAAAGACGTAACCATCAAAGCATATGTTCAGGAACTCCTTCCTCAGTTGAGCAATTTTAATAGCCCCTTCCCCCGTGGACTCAGTAATGGCCTGCTCTGCAATTATGGGGGGCACGGTTTCAACTCGTTGGTGTCGAGTTTCGGACCTCAAAGTTTGAGAAGATGGTATATGTCGTGGAGGCTCTGCCGGGTGTGGAACATGAACAGGAGGTGGAGATGGAAGTCTAAGAGGTGGAGAGCGAGACCTAGATCGGTGTCTATGTTCTCTGTCCCTGTCCCGCTCGTACCTCTCCTGGTTAGAGTACCCGCGATCGCGGTCCCTGTCCGAATCTCTCCTGCGAGAATCATAGTAGGTAGAAGACTTTCGGGCCGAGCGAAGGCTCCCAAGCACTGATCCTCTCCCGGACATCGTACCTGAAAATGAGAAACAAAGGAAAAGTTAGTGATCTCTTGGACTGGACGATTTACGATTATGAATCATGTAGTGTAGTGAAGTGTATGTATGTGCAACCCCCCGACCAACCGGAAATGTCGGCCGCACTCGTAACAAGTGACCCGCTTAGATCAAGAGCATTGTCAAGCTCCTTCATCCCGGTGTCGTGTTGAAATGACACATAATCCGGAATCGGAATATCAGCAAACCCTTCCAAAGGATTCTCTACTAGCGGGAGAGGAGCCTCCGAAATTCTAATCCCCTGAACAGGCAAAGACATCACCACGGATTTCAATCTCATGGATTTAGAATGCTTGTGAGCAACTGCCTTGCCTTTTCTCCTTCCTCCTGAATCTTGAACACCGGAAGAAGGCCCAGCTTGGAGTTCATTATCGGTGGGTGTTCTCTCCGAATCGACCTCTTCGGTTATCACGATGCTGGGCGCTTTGCGTTTCACCCGCTTCTTCGAGACCGCTCTGAGTGTCCCTTCCAGCCTTATGCTTTGCCTCCGTTCAATCAGCCCGACAGTTCTCAAGTTTCTGTCGGTTAAAACCAAGTCAATGTTCCTCTCTTCACCCGGAACCGCTTGATCCGAACTAACTCTCTGAAATACCCGCCATCAGGTCGAGAGATTGCGGCTGTAAAAGAAGAGAAGTATGTTGGTTTTGAGAACAATTGTTACTATCTGGATAAATCATAAGAAAGACTGCAACCCTTACGTCTATCCAACCAACGGCTAGCGAATCCAGGGGGGCATCGAACGTAGAACCATTCTGTCTTGAAGTAACTCAGCCTTCCCCAGGACCCCGTTACAATCTGACAGTTCCTAACTGCTTCCAAGAATGTGAAAGAAGGACTGTCTCCGCGGCTCTTAATGTTGAAAATATATCTAATCTCGATCGGCTTTGGTGGTCGAAAGAGAATTTCCATAAACAAGATGAAAGTGTTATTCAACAAGGCGTATCCGTTGGGGTGAAGCTGGGAAGGGGCGATTCCAAGGAATGACAGCATTTCTCGTATGTACTGATTAAATGGAGGAAGCATCCCCGCTGTGCAAGCATGACGGTTAAAGAAGTAAACCCCTCCGGGGAAGCATGTGGTCAATCAGTTGGCCCTGGCAGTAAAACGTCGTCAAGCGACAAGACATGCCTTAAACAAATCCGTCCCAGCATATCTTCGGAGATGCCGGACGGCACAGAATCCTGTGGATTGCAAATGAACTGGGCGCCTAGAAACTCGTCCGGAGCTGGATCTATGACTTCGGCCTCGATGGCCGGTATCTCGATTATTGGAGGAACTGAACCTTGAACTTCCTGCTGTTGTGAACTTGAAGGTTCCATGACTAACTAGCTCATGAAATATCATCGTTAAACAGATAATAAACCCATGCATCCCGTAGTGTGAAGTGTGTGAATATGTAGTGCGGTGCTGTGAAGTACTTGAAAAGACTCTACAGAGTATGAAAAACATGCAAGCGACGAGACTTCGAAATTCAGTCGGAATGACCGTCATCGCTGACCGTCACTACCGTGCCATCCAGATAACAGAGACCGATCTGAGTTAAAGTTTGTTAGAATTTTGTTAAAGTTGCAGTTCCATCGACAAGCTTCGAAGGGAAATCAAATATGCAGTCCAACGGTCAAGTCCAATTATGCCAAAATGAAGCTCGTCGGAGTTAGATGTTCAAATGCACAAGAGTTTTCAAGATCGTCGAAGTTAGGCTCATTGTCGATCATCAAAGTTTGAGTTCACATCGATCCGTGTAGTTGTTCGTATCCATCAGGGATACAGGTTCAAATTCGTATCGATCGTTCAGAGACAATTTCGTATCGATCGTTCAAGTTCAAATTCGTATCGATCATTCAGAGACAATTTTGTATCGATCCCATGGCACGAAGTTCGTATCGATCAGAAAACATCTGCTTCGTATCGATCAATATCGTCTACTTCGTACCGATCAATATCGTTTCGAAACAACCGATGCTAAGTGACTGTTCCATGATCGATACGAAGCTCGAAGCAAGGAAGAGATACGAGATTTCACATCGGGATCGATACAAGGCGAGACATTCTCTTCTTCAATCGATACGAGGTTAAGGCCAAAAAATTTCCCACTAACAATCTCGTATCCGTCCTCACTTCTTCTTCCCCAAATGACGAAAACGCCATGGCCTTCCTCAACCTCACTTCGACCCAACTCCGACATCGCCGACACCGGAACTGGCAACAACCGTGGGCAGGACAGCTTTCGAATTCGAGTCTAATTGTTTTGGGAATATATTGATTATTTAATTACCTAGTTAAAGTGATCGATTCGAAGGATAGATGGATTGTTTGGTTCGAAGGCAATATTTCTTTCTCGAGTTCTTTATCAATACGAAGACAAGGCAGAAGAGTAAAAAGTAAAAAGTGAAAAACGGTTAAGTCCACGGTATTTATATGGACTCGAGTGTGAAAGGAAGAAATGATTCACCTCCCAATGAACTCGACCGGTTGCGAAATGTCACCACAGAATCGATTTGAACAAGCCATTCGAATCCATCAACTCGAGCCTTTATCAAAGCGAAGTTGCCAACGAAGGCTTTTCTGAGTCACCCAAATCCATCGATAAGAAACCACTGTTCGTATCGATCATTTTCGACTCCATCCCCATTGCAACAATATAAACTGTGCAGTTCGAATCCATCAAGTCACAGCTCCCAGAAGCCAGTGCCCATCGATACGAATTGTCTATTCGTATCCAACGACACAAGGACCATCGATTCGAAATACACAACGAAGGCTGTTCTGAAGGCATCGAACTCCATCGATATGAACGATCGTTTCGTATCCATCGAATCTCACATCCATTGATTTGGAATTTTCATTATGTATCCATCAATGCAATGTATGTCGATGCAAAAATAATGTTCCAACCTTTTACATCGATTCAGGAGAGGATCGATACGAAGGAACATTCAAAAACAACCATCGAGCGTTGTTACAATTCGAATTTCACATCGGTTCAGGAGAGGATCGATATAGAATTCGATACGAGATAAACTAACAACGACTCGTGAACGTCAGCGAGAGTCAGATTAACGTATATGCATATACGTCGGACTAATATTCAATTTTTAACATTCACGGGAATTGGATACTTATCTGGTAACGATTACAACAACAAACAGCTAATCTCAGTCAAGCAGCAATCAGTTACAACAATACAGGGTATAGCACTTGACAATCAACGGTTCACATCATCGAGAAAATCAGTCAAAGATTACAACTTTCAGCGAAAAGACGATAACTGTTCAGAATAAAGATTGCAACATTTTAAAGCACATCGTATTTCCACAAGACGTACTTTGGGGGGAAAATGCTATCCCGCCTTTTGGCAAGGCCGTGACACCAAGAACCTGACTAGAAACCAACGACGGTTCGTCTTAGAGATCGGTTATGCGCAGGCTCACTATGGATATCGATGAATTTTGTCCGAGTCCGGATCAAGCTACGATCGGCAAGACACGACGAGCGAAGAAATGAAAGTCAACATTCCAAATTTCAAGTCAATCCGAGTTCGTATGCTCAAGTTACGATCGATGCAAAATTGGATGAAAAACAGCGTCGAGTTCGAATCCATCGACTGGCTGTTGTTCGAATCGATCGAGTTCGAATCCATCGACTGGCTGCTGTTCGAATCGATCGAGTTCGAATCCATCGACTGGCTGCTGTTCGAATCAATCGAGTTCGAATCCATCAGGGAAAGCTTTGTTCGAATCGATCGGCTCCGCATCGATCACCAAAGCCTACTTCGAATCGATCAGCTCCACATCGATCGTCCAATGTCCACTTCGTATCCATCAGAGAACCTTTGTTCGAATCCATCAGGACGCACTGTTCGTATCCATCAGTGGACCACTGTTCGTATCCTTCAAACCTAGTTACTTCGTATCCTTCAAACCCAGTTACTTCGTATCCATCGAGAAGTCCTTGTTCGTATCGGTCCACGTCATGGTTATTCGTATCGATCGAGCTACCAGTGTTCGAGTCCATCTGGCCACGTCAACTTCGTATCGATCAAATGGAGTCATTTCCAATCGATACGAACAAGGCCACGCAGTTGACTTATTCCACATATTCTCCATCGATGCGAACAGAGCTTGTCGCATCGAGACGAACAAGAGTTACCTCCCATCGATTCGAACAAGGCAAATGCTTCGATATGAACAAGGCGAAAACCCTGGACGACTCGATCGACTCGGTGAAGAAAGTGGATCGATACGAAGAATGCTCGCCACGTCACCACCTGATCACGCGCAACCATCGATTCAAACAAGATCGAGTCGAAATGATCGAGTCGAACCAAACAGCCTGCCGAAAGTCTCCATTTCGTATCGATCATAACTCGAGATCCACAAGTCCAAATGCCACCAAATTTTCACAGGAGCTTACGCACGTGCTAAAGAACGTACACACCAAATTTCGACTCCATTGGATGAAATCTTGATCGATACGAAATCCGTTCGTAACGATCACGGATTGGGTCGAAACTTCACGGGCTTGGTCGTGTGGGCCCGCTCACGTGCCAAAAGAACACTCCCGAGATCTGAGCGAAATATCAGCCTCCTACACCTATAAATAGAGCCCCAGGGCATACAGAAAAAGGAACTTCTTTATCTTTGAATTCTCCAACGCCCAGACTCTGCCGGATCTAGTTCTAAACTCCATTGCTGCTGCTGCTAATGAATTTTACTGCTGTAAATCATTGTTATCTGCTGTAACCCGCTGCAATCAATTGTAATCATCAAAGAAACATCAATAAAGCAATCAACTTCATAGTGGACGTAGGCAATACGCCGAACCACTCCAAATTCTTATGTCTCTGTGCGTTTTTATTACTTTCATTATCTGTTTTTGGAGTTTTTATTAGATAATCCTCTTTTTCCATTTAATTTCTTCATTTTATCTCTTCAAAAACTTCCGAAGAGTGTTGTGCCCAATTTTGGTACAAACAAGTCTCATGCCTTAAATAATTTTATATATTCATCAAAACACTTAGGAAAAAACTGGAAAAATACAGAAAATCTATTTTAGTATGTTTTCCAACATATACAAATTTCAACCCCAAATAATTATTATGTTTGCCATAAACAATTTATAACCCTAAATCATTTTCTTCACTGGAAAATTAATATAAAATCCACATTAATTCAGAAAATTATGAAAATTGAAATCCTTCTCTAAAATATTATTTTTGATCTACATTTAAATTTTCAAGGCATTTGGATGTCATCTAATAAGGTTTTTATATCAAACATATCTTAAAAACTAATATGAACATGTATAATTCATCAACAATCATGTATACAAATTTAGTCATCCAAAACATGGCATAAACTTGCAAAAACATTTCGGATCTGATCTTAAAACCGAAAACCAAAAAAATGGGATGTAGTAATCATTCACCTTAGCTTTGAGATTAAAAGATGTAAGATTTGAAGTTGAATAAGTTGATTAACTTCTTTCCTTTGAATCCTAACTTTATCTTCTTCTTGAGAATGGAAATGGTGGTCGGCCTTGATGTATTTTAGTTTGATAAAATGAAATGAACATGAGTTTCATTTCCTAAGGGTTTGGGGTATAAGTGTCTCCTATTTCCCATTTTGCCCTTCCTTATTTCCTAATACATTAGTTCATGTTGTTTCATTTGATTTTCATTTAACATGGCACAGCTACCCTTAATTAAATCAAATCTCAACCTATTAATCTTCTCATTATTTTATTTAATTTAACTAATTAAATGTCCTAAATAATGTTATAGAAATGTGGGGTGTTACAGACTCACCTCTTTAAAGAATTTCGTCCTCGAAATTATGACAAGGTACACAACCAAGCAAAAAGGTAAAACATACCATCAAAACAAATCAGGATAAGCATCTCTAATCCCGCTCTCAGTCTCCCAAGTACAGTCTCTAGCATCGTCACTCCACTGGACCTTTACTAATCTGACTGCCTTGTTCCTCAACTTCTTCTCATTTCCCTCGATTATCCGAATCGGCTTTCTAACTATGGTCAAATCCAGCTCTACTACTAAATCTTCTAACACTGTAGGTGCTATAGTAGTCCTCGGGTCTCTAACATGCTTTCTAAGATGAGAAATATGGAAAAAATCATAGACTCCTGCCAAACTATTTAGTAACTCTACTCTATAAGCGAGTTTCCAGATTCTCTCAACAATACGAAAAGGTCCAACGAATCTAGGTGTTAACTTTCCTGATTTTCCGAATCTAATCACACCCTTCATCGGTGAAACCTTAATAAACACATAGTCTCCAACAGAGAACTCCATGTCTTTCCTTCTTCTATCTGCATAACTTTTCTGCCTAGACTGAGCTTCTTTCATCCTAGCTTGGATCAACTCAATTTTATCTACGGCTTCTTTCACCAAATCCGGACCAAGAACCAATCTATCCCCAGTCTCTAACCAACATACATGAGATTTGCATGGTCTTCCATATAAAGCTTCAAACAGTGCTATCCCAAAACTAGCCTGATAACTATTGTTATATGAGAACTCGACTAAATGGAGATGGTCTTCCCATGATCCCCTGAAATCCAATGCACAAGCTCTTAACAAATCCTCCAAGACTTTGTTAACTCTTTATGTTTGCCCATCAGTCTGTGGATGGTAAGCGGTACTCATGTTGAGCTTGGCTCCTAACGCTTCCTGTGACTCTTCCATAACTCGCTAGTAAACAAAGAATCCCTATTACCGATAATACTACTAGGAATCCCATGCAATCTAAATACATTCTTCATAAACAACTTCGCCAAAATAGGTGTCGTCCTATTTGACTTTACTGGAATGAAATGGGCACTCTTGGTTAGTTTATCCACTATGACCCATATGCTTTCATTTCCTCTACTAGACCTTGGCAACCCATCAATAAAATCCTTTGAGATAGAATCCCACTTCCACATCGGAACATCCAACAGTTGAAGCAATCCACTTGGCTTCTAGTGTTCAGCCTTTGCCTGTTGGCAATTCAAGCATTGCTTAACACATAACCAATGTCCCATTTCATACCTTCCCAGAAGAAACTTATCTTCATATCCTGATACATCTTCGTTCCTCCTGGATGAATAGTGAACTTCGAACGTGGTATTCATCCAGAACTTCCTTTCTCATGTCTCCTTCATTCGGAACACACAACCTTCCATTCTTTCTAAACCACACATTATGGTCTAGACTGAAATCTTTTAAGTCATTGCTCACTGTTCCTTCACTTAGCTTTCTGATCCGCTCAGCCAAAACTAGATCCTCCTCTTGTTTAGAAGCTGTCTTCTCAATCATTACCGGTCGAACTTCTAAACAAGATAATACAGCACTTCCTACTCTAGAACCTGCCTCGGATCTATATTGCACTCTACAAGCTGATAATGCTTCCAAATCTTTCTACTCAGCAATCATAACCAATACTGCATTCTGATGTTTCCAGCTAAGTGCATCCGCTACCTTGTTTCCCTTTCCTGGTGTGTACTCAATCCCAAAATCATAAGCAGCAATAAACTCCAACCATCTCTGATGTCTCATGTTCAACTCCTTCTGAGAGAACAAGCACTTCAACGACTTATGATCCGTATAAAGCTCAAATCGCTCTCCCAAAAGACAATGCCTCCACACCTTCAAAGAAAATATAACGGAAGCTAACTCCAAGTCATGCGTTGGATAACTAACTTCATGCGGTCTGAGTTGTCTAGAAGCATAAGCAATCACTTTACCTCTTTGCATCAACACAACTCCCAATCTAGTTCCACACGCATCAGTATAAACAACTAAACCCTGATTCCCCTTCGGAACCACCAACACTGGTGCATGAGTCAATAAGTGTTTCAAGCTCTGGAATACTTCCTCACACTTATCAGTCCATGCTAACTTCACATCTTTTCGCATAAGCTTATTCATCGGTGCAGCTATCCGCGAAAAATCCTTTATAAACCTTCGATAATATCCCGCTAATCCAGGAAAGCTCTTTATCTCGGTCACCGTCTCAGGTCTCTTCTAATTATTTACTACCTCAATCTTAGTCGGATCTACAGATAACCCTTTCTCTGAGATCACATGACCAAGGAACTTCACTTCCTTCTTCCAAAAATGACACTTCGAAAACTTAGCCTTCAACTGATGCTCCCTCAACATCTCAAGCACAACTCTAAGATGAACTTCATGCTCCCTCTCATCCTTAGAGTATATCAGAATATCATCTATCAAGACTAATACAAATCTATCCAAGTGCTCTCGGAAGATTCGGTTCATCAAATCCACAAAGAATGCCGGCGCATTAGTTAGTCCGAACGACATAACTAACCATTCATACGATCCATACCTCGTCCTAAATGCCGTCAAAGGAATAATATTCTCTGCCACTCTAAGATGATGAAATCCCGTTGCCAAATCTAGCTGAGAGAATACCTTGGCTCCACTTAACTGATCGAATAAATCGTCAATTCTCGGTAATGGATATCGTTTCTTTATCATCTTGTCATTCAACTTATGATAATCGATACATAGCCTCAGTGATCCATTCGGCTTCTTAGCAAACACTTCGGCAGCTCCCTAAGGCGAACTACTCGACCGAATAAAACTCTTGCCTTCCAAATCCACCAACTGCACCTTCAACTCTTTCATTTTTGTAGGTGTCATTCTGCTTGGTGGCTTACTCACCGGTTCTGCTTCAGGCACTAAATCAATCCGCAACTCAATGGCTCATTTCGGTGCCAACCCAACTACTAGCTCAAACACATCAGCAAACTCTCTAACCACAAAGAGTCGATGCATCTCATCCTCCATCTCCATGATACCCAATAAAGCATTCACCTCACAGCTAGGGTTTTCTACGGTATAAACTATCCGATCACTACAATTCGAGTGTCTAAGTGATATTTTCCTATCATGGCAAAATATCCTAGCATCATATTTACTTAAATAATCCATCCCAAGGATAATCCCAAACCCCACAAAATCAAATACATGCAAACAATAATCAAAAGTATAACCTAGCAATTCAAACTCTAAATGGTCACACCTCATCCCAAGTGTCGCACACCCTCTTATCGGATTTGCAACCCTTAAGGAAGTAACTAAATATAATAGTTCTAGGTTAAGCTTATCTACCAAACAACGAGAAATAAAAGAATGGGATGCACCAGTATCAAATAGAACGCTAACAAACATACTGTGAATCTGTAGCGAGCCTCCCAGAACAGCCTTTCATTTCTCCTGCACAATTGGCCTTGAAGTTGCGGGCTCCAATGCATACATCTGTCCCTTTCCTTCTCTAATAGGCTCTGGGCATTTGTTCTTATAATGGTCGATCTGATCGCAATTAAAGCATCGGATATTCTTCTTTCCAACTGCTTCTTTCCCTTTTCCTTTTCCAGTCCGACACTCATGAGCATAGTGCCCTTTCTTATCACATTTATAACAAACCACCTCAAATTTTCCTTTCTTCTGTGCTCCTCCCCTCTGAGCATTCTTCTTATGGAAAAACTTTCTTTTTTGGCCTTGCCCACCTGGACTTCCTTCTCTTTCTTCTTCTCCAAACAAGTTAATGCCTCTTCCTGCCTTAGCGCCATTAATACCACTACAACACATGGATCTCTTAAATGCGGTAAGGTAGCTCTTTCCAACTCTGGCTTCAAACCTCTTATTAACTTCTTGTTCCTCTTTATCACCATATCAACAATGGCATACCCGTATCGGGCTAACTCTTCAAATCTTCTTGCATACTCTAGAACAAACATCTCTCCTTGCTCCAGTTCAGCGAACTTCCTAACCTCTGCAACATCACTGACATAAACCTTTCTTGAAACCTTCTCTTAAACTCCGCCCAAGTCATGGTTTCCTCATCAACACCAGCTACAATAGTGTCTCACTAAAATAGAGCAGCTCCCTGAAGCTACCTTGAAGCTAGTCTCCTTTTCTGCTCGTCATTCAATCCTAAGTTAGCGAAAATTCTTTCACAATGCAACAACCGGTTTTCTACCTCAATCGCATCTTCCGTTCCAATTAACGACTTCCCTCCAAGCCTAATGTAGTCTTTGCTCAGATTAGCATAATGGTTGACTATCGGAGCTTCCAGAACTCCTCCTCCAGCAGCATTCCCTTCGACAACTCCAGCTGCAATTCCAACTTGCAGCATGTTTACGAAAAACTGATACATGGCTCTCATCCACTTGGGGAACCCCAGCACCAACATTTTCAGCTTGAGCCTGACCTGGACCACTTCTAGCATTTGGTCTGGCATTTCTATTAGTGGTGGTGCTCTCTCCTCCAAGATTAACTCTGCCTCTTCTTCCTTCCATATCTATATTCAAACTTCATGAGATACATATGAATAGCCTAATTAACTAATATATGAGTTTAGAAATATAGCGTATACTTATATATAACAAATACAAGTACTGTACTATAGCATTATCCCATACCCCGATCTTAACTCTAATTACTAAGGATTATGTTTACAAAAACCATTTTAAGTTAAAATATTTCATAAACCATGCTCTGATACTAAGCTGTAACATCCCCTATTTAGAGGCTCAATACTAAGCGATATAGATGTTGCAGTCATCTATAGTAGTAGCTTCCGACGACTAAATACAGCTATGTTAATGGTATTTATAATATCAGAAGCATTTGAATATGAAGCAAACACAGATGTTAAAAAACATTGCTTCATTAAATTTCAAAACAGATGCTCCATATTTTTAATACACAATCCCAAATACATTCCCAGACATAGATAAAATATATTTGTTACAAAATACCCCAAGAGCGGTATATGAAGATACCCCCTTGGATGATCAGAGTCATATAGTCATAATAGACTTAATACAAACACAGCGGGAATACAGCAAAACATAAATCTACAACTCCTAAATAGCTATCTGTTTGCCTCATACATGCCCCCGGTAGCCTTATTTGTCATCGTACTAAAACCTGAAAAGACCTCAACCCCTCAGCCTACTCAAATCAATTTTGAGCACCCAAGAGTTTAAGGGAAAAACATAAACTTCGAGTCAGACATAAAGTCTGGTGTGAATAATACTATACATCCCGGTTAAAAAGTTAAGTGAGACCACGCTGCTTAGCGGAATGGGTTTCCCCTCACTAACATACTTTTAAAACATATCTTAGGTAAACCTTTTCCTGCAACCAAAATTGGTTAAATATTGTAAAGCATCATTATGTAAACATACATAAATATCAGGTAATAAATGAACTATCTGTTCAAACGCATAAGTTTTGGCTAACTTTTAACCTTTGGATGACTCGGGCCTACCAGACAATATAAACAAAATCAATCTAACACCTGTTAGATACTCCTCTTCTAGACAATATATCCTTAACTATCTGTTAAATACTTCTCTACTAGACAGACTGTCCTTAATCATCTCCCAGGTCTTCTTGATCCTAATGGTTTTTCGGGTTCACAATAACTTATCTGTATACAAACATATATTCATTTTGGTGTGTAATCATAATTTTTGTCTACCTGACCAAGCCCTACAAATTGGAATTTTGGACAATAATTAGCTGGGGCCAGTAGCTAATGTATAGGGCGCGATAGGGATCACCTCCCGTAATTTTCCTTGAAAACCTTTTCAGAATGATTTAAAACCTTTAAATCAAACTAACACAAGGAAAATATATAATCCTTATGCTTTACTCAAAATCACATTGCCATGTTAAATATATATATACTTTACTCAAGCCTTTGTTGATGAAAACATTTAAACATTTGAAACTACCCCTTTCGATCCCATTGAAAGCACCCCTTCTAAATCCTTTGAAAAGATCTCTTTCGAAACCAAGTAAAACCCTTTATTTATCTCGGAGAAAAGGCCAAAACCTTTCCTTTCGAACCCATACTTCAGACCTTTCCAAACCATTGAAAATCTTCCTTTTGAAAGAATTAAAAACCATAGACATTCTATCTTTAAACACTTTAAAACATTGCCTTATAAAACCTTGGAAAAACTTTCCAATTCAACCCTTTCGAAACCATTCAGAAAATAGGACCTTTCGACCCCTTCGAAAGCTAACTTTCGACCCCTTCTAAAGCTTGGCTTTCGACCCCTTCGAAACTATTCAGAAAATAGTACCTGTCGAAAGCATTAAACCTTTAAAACATAAACCTTTCGAAAGCACTTTGGGTTTAATTTAAAAGATGTGGAAAATCCTGTTTTAAAACCTATCGACCTCTTCGGAAGCTATCTTCCGACCTTGTCGAAAGCTTTACTTTCGACCCCTTTGAAAGCTTAAAACATCTCTTTTAAAACAATAGGCTCCAACCTTTTTAATAATTTAAAACATCTCTTTTGAAATCTTGAGCCATACTTCAATTAGAATAAAAAGGGTAAGTCATCTAAGTCGGAAGCTTCCTTTCGAAAGCATGGGAGAAGCGGTTGGTTTTTAAAAGACAAGTATACCTTTCGGCATTGTCGAAAGCATGACTTCGAAAGGTAGGAAGGCGGCAGCTAGGTGATTTTGACCCCTTCGAAAGCAAGTTTACCTTTCGACCTTGTCAAAAGCTTTAAACCTTTATTTTAATTATTTGACCTGGTCGAAAACAACCAAGTCGAAAGCTTCTTGTCGAAAGCAAAGCAGGCGTTACCTTTGGTTTATAAAACAAACATACTCCAACCTCTTCGGCAACTAAGGTTTCAACCAAGTACCCTTGGATCTTGTCCAGTTCGTTACGTACCAAGCTGCTTGATACCATATGCATTGGCTTCGAAAGCTTGATGTCGAGAGGTCTGGGTCGAAAGCTTTAATGCCATAAATGGCTGAAACATGCTAAAAGTATGATTTTCTTGTTTTTAACTTAAAAGAGATAACTTTTCAACTAACCTGCCTTTGTTTTTCAAATTCTTATTGGTTAATAAATATTTTTCAGAAAAGTGCTGCCAATAGTAATAGAAATAAACAATGATTTTATTTTATAAAATGCCCATTCTCCTTAATTAAATATATAAAACATTTAAGTCTCATACCTTAAATAATTTTATATATTCATCAAAATACTTATGAAAAATCTGTAAAAAATACAAAAAAATTATTTTAATATGTTTTCCAACATATAAAAATTTCAACTCCAAATAATTATTATTTTAGCCGTAAACAATTTATAACCCAATAAATCATTTTCTTCACTATAAAATTAATATAAAATTCACATGAAGTCAGAAAATTATGAAAATTGAAACCCATCTTTAAAATATCATTTCTAATCCACATTTAAATTTTTAAGGCATTTGAATGTCATCTAATAGGGTTTTTATATCAAACATATCTTAAAAACTAATATGAACATGTATAATTCATCAACAAACATGTATACAAATTTAATCATCCAAAACAGGGCATAAACTTGCAAAAACATTTCGGATCTAATCTTAAAACCGAAAACCAAAAGAAAATGGGATGTAGTAATCATTCACCTTAGCTTTGAGATTAAAAGATGTGAGATTTGATGTTGAATAAGTTAATTAACTTCTTTCCTTTGCATCCTAGCTTTATCTTCTTCTTGAGAATGGAAATGGTGGCCGGCCTTAACGTATTTCAGTTTTATAAAATGAAATGAACATGAGTTTCATTTCCTAAGGGTTCATGGTATAAGTCTCTCCTATTTCCCATTTTGCCCTTCCTTATTTCCTAACACATTAGTTCATGTTGTTTCATTTGATTTTCATTTAACATGGAACAGCTACCCTTAATTAAATCAAATCTCAACCTATTAATCTTTACATTATTTTATTTAATTTAACTAATTAAATATCCTAAATACTGTTATAGAAATTTGGGGTGTTACATATGCTTTCAAAGATGAGTTTTGAAATTAAAAATCGGGTATTTATTTTAAGTTCCCTTAAAGGGAACTGGTTCCAAAATAAAAGGTATTTCTAATAAAAGATTGTTTTGATAAATGTGATTTTATCCTTAGATAAAATATGGGATAGTTTAACGCAGGTTTAAAATTGGTAAAAATGGATAAAAATGTTTTGGATAAATATCGTGTTATTTAAAACTGTAACTTTTGTTTAAAACACCTAAGTAGTATAAACTATTTGTTGATTGGGTCAACCCATAAATATCATTCATTTTAACCCTCTAAGTTAAAGAGGTTAATAGGTTGACTCGGCTTTAAGAAACCATAATTTAATTTGATATCCATCTAGATCTTTGGGAAAAAAGCAAAATAAAATTTGCATGCACTTTTAGAATATAGAAGAGTATTATACAGGTAAATAAAGTGGAAATAAGTTATTATTTTATGTTTTATAAAGAAATGACTTTACAAAATATTTTAAACTTGGGTGAGAATTTATGAAATAATTCATAAACAATTTTAGTATTGAATAAAATACTAAGTGAAAAACATAAGTGATTTAGAAAAATTAATGCAATTAAGAAACTAATGAAATATAGAGTATAACTTTCCATTTTGTTCGAGTGAGTTTGGATAACCTTCTAAGCAATAACCAAAGGCTAATGAGAAAAATGGTACGCTTAGATAATTATCTATATTTTTGGACAATCAAGAAAATTTTAAACCTAAGTTAAGATTTGTTTGCTAGTCATTTGACATTTCGAAACAATGTTAAGTGATAAATTTTCCCTTATGGAATTTAATTTACTGCTAGCGTTAGTTTATTCTTTCATGGAATTTGATTTATTTGATTGATTTAATTTGATTGAATTGAATTGATTGGTTGTATGATTTTATACCCATTGTTTATAAAGTTTAAATTTATAGACAAAGGGTTTTGAATTGTTGTTAGTAGGACCAAATCCCAATGATTTTGAAAAAGAAATTTTTGAAGATTTTGGGGAAAGAAGTGATACTTATTCACTCTAGTTGATGTTTTTGGAGGAACCGGAATACCATTGTGTGACGGCCCGGATTTTTGACCTTCGAAAATTGACATCAATACATCCACTGAATTACATGTCGAACAATCGAATACCGGAAATAACAGATCGTTAGTAAAAGAAGAAAGAGGTAGAAGAAGAAAATAGAAATATCAACACAGAATCTCACATTCGCAGCGGAACAATATATAATAGATAACAACTGGTCTTTATACAAAAAAGAACTATAAATGTTTTTATACATTACATCATCAGAGTACAACACATCAATATCACAATATTGGACAGTTATAATAACTTGTCCTCACAAGTGCTGAATACACAGTCTACCATACACAGCGGAATATAAATCAGATACGTGTAATACGTCTTCGTCATCCAGCTCATCTCCTGAGCTCCATAGCATCCTATCATGTATCTGTAATACCCGGTCTGACTCAAGCATTATAATAAAATAACACCCGAGTTAGTCTGGAAAACCAGCGTGAGAAAACACACTCAATTTGAATTATTAAATTTATCAAAATCTTTTGAAAACAAAGGTATCTCGTAAGAGCACGCCACACATAAACACGACAGGTTTTTACCTTACGATAACCAAAACATTTCATATCAAATCCTCTGATATTATAATAGTGTCTAAGTACAAATATTTATTCAAATAGCTAAAATTGTTACATTAATTAAATTCCAGCATAATAGGCTCTGCAATCAAAACCGTAAAGGGTATGTATTGGAGAATGGATTCCATACGAATGACTAGGCACTGGGGTACCACCTATCACAGTACACGTCTAGAAACAACATAGAGGACCATGCCGAGATCCCCTGCCACACAAGACCGGACTATCCCTAACCTGGATAGACCGAATATGTTACCACCCCGGGTGTTCCCACCCTCTCTCGAGCTCCTTCCATATACCGTAGTAATAAATAATATCCGAGGTTATCTAGAAAGGTGATAAACATACCCTAATTGGGTGCGATCCACTTAGCCTTGCTGCATCTCCCCTTATTTTCAGTCATTCCCAATTGATGAGGCTAGAGGCTACGATTACCTTTTAAGGAAGTTTTCACTTAGAATGCTCATTGTCCTCCAATGACAATGTTTCGATAGCATTCATCCATATAAGTCCGTTCTGGGTCCGAACGGAACCAAAGGCACTACTCCTACCACATCCATTTTGGAATAATCCTCAGGATTAGTAACGATTATCCCTTGCACTTCACTGCTCCATCTTTGACTCCATGCTCTTGTTTTCACGTCGAAAACGTACTCGTTGGATCAAAGTGGTTTCAGATAGCAAATCTGATCCTGGTCTCTTCGAAACAACATTCGATATTTCCGGTAAACTCAACCCCGGTTCTCTAGGAAATAAACAGACGAAAAGGATCGGAGATCACCTCCTAACTGTCAATGGACGGATTCCCTTATCAACGTCCTAGAAGAACGAAATGAGTTTATACGTACAGTGTAGCACCTCGAACGGTAACTGTACCATATAAATTCCGTATTTCTCCTAGATATTCCCAAAGTTATATTTTTGGTCCAGATTTGATAGTCGGTTATTTAACTATCAAATAAACAATCATTCAACCCAATATTCCATTTTCCACTGGATAACTCCAAATCTCTTTTTAATTTAATTTAAATAAATTAAATCTCTTTATCCAAGATATATGTACTTAACTTATCGAATTTAGTAAATTCACCAACTATCCCTCTTTCAAAAGAATATTTGAAAGCCCTTTCTAAAAATAATATGGAAAGTACCACTGCGGTATCAAACATGGATTCATAGCTCAATGGTTATGTCTCTATCCCAGAGAAATCCAAGACTTAACTACAGGCACTCACTGCCTCCAATTTCGCCATGCGGGTATACCATTACTTCCCGAAAATTTTATTTAAAATTTTACAAAATAATACTTATGAAATTTCTATAATAATTTTCCAAGTTAATTTTAGGCAGTTACTCTTTAAAATAAAAGTTATTATATATTGAATATTGAATAATTTATTCCTTTAAAAAATAATACTGACTAATCTTTAAATAATAATTGGCTTAATTTAAACTACTTAACCAATAATCAAATATACTTAAAACAATTTTAAAAAAACTAAATAATAAATTTTCTGAAATATTCTTTAACACTTCTAAATTTTCTAGTTAATTCTTAAAAATCCTCTTTTTTTAAAATAAACTTAACTTCTCAAGAAAGATATATTTCCAACACCAATATAGCCAGTCTAATTATTTATAAATTCCTCTCGATTTATTTCCAGTTTGATTTACGTTCCAATTCCGTAAATTCCCTTTTTCACATTACTAAAAATAAATCTACCATTTATTTTTAAAACGATTTACCCATCTCCTTATAAATCCTCACCGTGAATTTATAATTTCAATTTATCCACTAATAATTTACATCACTTTATTTATAAACCTTGTTTATAAATTTCATAGTCTCATTTCCCATTTTAAAACGTTTTCACAACACTTAATCGATTTTAAATCGATTTCAATTTAAATTTCATTTTTAAATTAATTTTCTTAAATAACCCAACTATTATAACAATTTTATATTTTATTTTCAGATTTCCTTTTATTCTATCCCAAACTATTTTAAATCTCGATTTTAAAAATAAATCCTTTTATACTTAAACAAAATCGCTTAAGTTCTATTATTAAAATACTTCTATTCAAATATTCCAAAATCTCTATCTTTCCATATTCAGAAATTATCAAGTACAATTTTAAAATCAAACTATTTATTTTACCCAAAGTTCATTTCTTTAATTTATCCAAATTTCACTATAATTATTTTTACTTCAAATTTTCCTTTTTAACTCCTTTCTAAAAATTTAAACATTTATCATTGGTATTTAAAAATACCAAAATCTAACCAGTAATTCCATAGCATCCAATAAATTCTATTTCCACTATAATCTATTATAGATTATTCAAACGAATCATATCACTGAATATGAAAATAATTTCAACATTTTTGAGTAATCCAATTGGATCCCTCCAACCTGTTTCCCTGCATCCATAGATGTTAGCATAATATAAAAATACCAGTCCCACTTCGAGGGGGATATCGCGGTATATAGGGTCATCCGCTATTATGCGGGGTGCATAGGGTCTCATCCGCTATATATATGCGGGAATATCAATCACTCTAATATATATATCACTATATATAATATCATATCCAACTGATAATAATTATCAATTCTATCATCAATCGATAATTAATTTTAACTATTTAAAATAAATTCCGGTAATCCAAAATTGAGTGAGATTAACTCACATTTATTTCCTGTTGCTTTTCGCGTTTCGGTTCCGATTGTATCCGAACGCGTTTGAAATTGTCTAAAAAATTTCAGAAGCTCCAATTTCGTCCAAACCAGTTCCTATGCGTAGATGATGACGATACGATCCTAGCGCAACTTAAATCGTCCGAATCGGACCTTGTTTGCATGAGATATAAATTTTATAAGTTGATGATATTCCTATTTATAAAAATTGAAACAAATATTATTTAAAAAAAAACCCAATACATACGGGCCGACCCAAATCAAAGTCCCACCCGCAAACTTATCTTCCCCAGTTATTCTTCGCCTATAGCCCCATGCTCGTGCACGTCGCCGTGCACTTGCACGCCTCCGGTGGTCATCAGAACCACAATCCAATGCCATCATCCACCTTCCCTTCGCGATCTCCTTCATCTCCTCACCCCCACATCAACCCTACTTCCGCCGTACCATTCGCGACCTGGCACTCTCATCGACCATGAACCCAAATGTCGCGGCCACCCAATCGAAGCCGTACGCCACCAAACTCCATCCCCAGGTGCGCCTTCCCATGCCGATTCCAATACCGAGCTCTGTTTAGCCTCTCGACACCTAGATTCCAAACAAAACCAAACCCTAGTCTTACTGTTTCTATGTCGAGCTCGACAAAACTCAGCCGCACCCTCCAAATTTTATATTAAATCGAAGAGGAGGAGGAAATAGGATTTTACAAATAAATTTTAGATTTTTTCATTGAGTAGAATAAGAGATATAAATTTTGAAATCCCTTGCCACCATTTTTCTTTGTTTTGTGCACCAAACTGTTGCGTGCGTTATAAATGAGAGGGAGATGAGAACGTTAGCGTGTTTGAAATGTTTGCGTGTAGGTGATAAGCTATAGTGCTTTGAAGAGAAAGGAAAAGGGTTTGATGGAAATAAAGGTCAAGTCACATATAATTATTTTATTTAAATTTTCAAAACATCTCGATTTCGCAACTTAAAATATCGACCTCCTATCGAGGCATGCCGCTAGGCATTTATAATGTTATACCCCTATTCCGAACACAATTGAAATGGTTTCGAGTCCTAATTCGATCGTAGGGAGAAGATAGCTTTTTAGACCCAATTATTATATTAAATTTCCGATATAAATTTCAGCGCGTTTATATTCAATATGATCAAATGATAACTCCAAAAGCTACGAATTTTGAAATCCAATAATAATACACTATTACGGATCCAATGGAACTGGTTTCGTCAAAATCTGAGACTATTCCTCGGAAGGCTATTTTTAAATGTAAATTCAAACGATATATTTTTAAAACTGAACAAATCACTTTTAAATTCAATTTAAAAACTTTTATTATCTTCATTATTATCAATATAAATTTTATAAGCCTTTAAATTATTTTTAACAAGCTTAAAACTCAAGATTCAATATTTTACCCAATATTCAACTATTAAATTCAATAATTAAATTATCAAATAAATAGTTATATTTGAAATTCAGGTTAAAAATTAACTTTTAAATATTTAAAATCAATTAAATATTCCAATTTCAAATATCCAAAATTCTGGGTCGTTACACATTGGACGCTCCATATTGTTTTGGTTCCAGAATTTCACCATACTTTATTAGGAGGAATTCCCTCCTTGTCACTTTGATTTTTGATCTTTGATTTTTCTCGTCTGAGAAATTCGAAAAATAAATTTTTGGAATTGAAAAACCTGGGTATTTAGATCTAAATTTATTGGATGCATAACACCTATTACATAATATTCTCTGTATTTTATCGCATATGATTGAGATATGGTTTTTGGTTGCATGTGGATTTATATCATGATAGTTTTTGCATGAAGAGTTACATCGTATTGCTTTTGTCAACTAGATTCTCTTTTGGATTATGTAAGTACATGGAAGCAAGAGATTTTCGCTTGACTTCCTACACACCTGCATTTGCATAGAGATAACAAATTACTTGCCGAAATATAAATCAAACGCAAAAAGGTATGTAATAAATTTAGAAATTTAAATTCGATTGGCGATTTTATGCCCCAGATATGGGAGGCCACTTGGCTTTTGTTTTCTTTGATTGGTTTGAAGCCCGTAGAGGCAATTTGTAGTTGTTCTGATCGAGCTGCGCAAAGGAGACGTTGACGGAATTTTCCGTAAATTTAAGTGTTAGAATTTTTTTAAGAATTTTGAAATTTTTTTATAACTAAAATTTGACTTTTGAGTAGGAATGGTAATGGGGTGGGTTTAGGGTCTAAACCCGGTAGACTCGCCCCTGTTTTGACCTACCAAGACCCACCCCATTAGGTCAGCGGGGCGGGTAGACCCATGACCCATTCTTAAGAGCTCCGGGTCTAGGGTCGGGTTGGGGCTTGGCTGACCCGCCCTAACCCTACCCGCACTACTGGAATCCTATAGAATTGATTTATTGCTATAATGATGATCTGTTGATCCTTTCATACATAAGCGTTCATAACATGGATATTCTAATGTTCCATTCAATAAGTTATTTATTTTTATGGTATTAAGTCGCATGACTAATAATTATTTAATAACATATGCATGTTTTTCTTGAACTGTTATCATACACCTCATTCTTATTACCTTACCTATCATTGTAAACACAAAGATATCTATATTTATTGTATCAATTAGTGCCAACTCCTCTTATAAATAAAACAAATAAATATATGTATATTAATACATTATTTTGAATGGATATATAAAGCCTCACCGGGTCTAGGGGCGGGGTGGGTCTATCCTGACCCGTATGGTTCCGGGTACGGGGCGAAAGTCCAGACCCGCACCAGGTCTACGGGATGGATCTGGGTCAGAGTTTAGAAAACCTGGGGCGGGTTTAGGGCACAAAAAACTCACCCTAGCCCGCCCCATTAACATCTCTACTTTTGAGTTATACCTTGGAATGAATGAATGAGAGGAATTAGTTGGTATACATGGGTGAATTTTTAAAACTTGGAAATTTTAGAATCTATCCCAGTTAATCGTTTTGAAAATAAGTTTAATAACACATTTTAAATTAATAGTTTTAAAGTTAAGGGTTAGGAAACATTTTCTTCCTTAAGAATTTCGGGGACGAAATTCATTTGGGGAGGGGGGACGTAACAACCCAATAATTCTAGACAGTTGATTCTTAAATGTTTAATTAATTTTAAATATTTAAATAATTGGATTTTAGAATTTAATAACTCACAATTCAAATATAGGGAATGTTTAAATATTTGAATTATGAATTAAATCTTAATTAAATGGATCTAATAATTTCATTTAACTCCTTTTAATTAATAAATAATATTGGTGAATTCAATTTGTAAAATTTATTTACAAATATAAATAGACCGAATAAATATCGATAATTAAATATAAAACGAAATTCAAATCTGTGAAATTATCGTTCCAGGGCACAGTCTTGGATTTCAATGAAACCAGTTTCATTGGATCCGTAATAGTGAATTATTTTATGCCGTCGAATTTTGCGGTGATCAGACATATAGTTTGGTCGTGCGAGATCGAAATGCGTGGAAATTAATATCAAAAATTTAATATATAATTGGGTTCGAAAAGCTGTCTTCTGCATACGATCGAATTAGGGCTCGAGACTTGTTCCATTGTGTTCGGAATAGGGGTATAACATATAGAATGCCAAGCGACATATCTCATTTGGAGTTCGAGATTTTGGGGTATGTCATATCAGAATATTTTATTAAATAAAATAATATAGGTACATGTTTTTCAACTCCATAACCACCATTTCTGCCATACCATTAGCCTATACCCCATCATTTCTTAGCCCATGCTTCTCCCATACTTTTTTCCTCTATTTAAACTTGCCTGGAAATGAAAATGGAGTTTTTATTTTGAAAATGGAAAGTTTAAAAATCAATAAGTAAATATCTACTTATTTAAAAATCATGAAACAAGTTTTGAAAATCCCAATTCAAGGGGTTCCTCGATTTGGTGTGCATTTGAGATGATCGATTATGGTTTAGGGGATGGTCGAATTTGTAAAGCATTTAGGGTTGGAGTTTTGCATCGTATGGTCGTCGTTTGGCGAATCTAAGCTTGGATTTGAGTTTCTCATGTCGAAATTACCTTGTAGCCAAAAAAAGGGAGGTTCCGATGGTTTTGGAAGGTGGCATCCCTTGTATGGACGGCATGATTTGGTCCAAGTCGTACCTTAGGGGAGAGGTGCAGTCATTGATCCGAGGTGGCGAGCAAGTGTGGTTCGTCGAGAGCTGTTCTTTGGCGAAGACGGCTTCGAAAACCGTCGAGTAATTCTCCATGTCAATGGATAATCGTGCACGACCATGTCTTGTGTTTCTTTGTGCATGTTTGAACATCTTTTTAGGGATGAAAGGTAGTGAGGGGGGGGCAAAGTTGTAAATATATATAAAGTTGTTTGATTTTTAATTTAAATTATCCGATAACTTATAAATCGAATAAATTTTGCGTATAAGGTCGGATTCGAACGCAATTTCCATATATAACTTGTCAAAATCCGAGTTAGTATGGAGAAGTTACGAGTGAAACAAGAATTTAGAATTAAATAAACTAAAACGAAAAAAGGCCCCATGGGGTCGACCCTTATCATTGTCAGGTCGACCTATAGGTCGACCCCCAATGAAGTTGGGTCGACCCGCCATATTTCCTGGACGTGAAAACATCCATGTACGAACCGAAGACTATGTTTTTTATTTTTAGTTTAATCTTGTGCGTTCGTGCTTACATCCGACGGTTCCTAGTGAGCCTATGACATGGTTGCACCAGATTTAATCTTCAAATCCGACGGCCTGAGATCCCTAAGCTACACTATAAATAGAACCCTAGGCCTAGCTATTTTTCTCATTCAGATTTTCTCCCAACTGGGTTCATTGTTTGAGGTTGAACCCTAAATAGAAATTTTTTCTAGGGAGAAGATCTTTTTAATAAAAATATTCTACGCCCTAGAAGTGGATCCGGGAAGGCCAAAGACTAAAGCTAAGTACCACATGTGAGTGTTTTGTAATTATTTTAGATTTGTAAGCAATTTAAAATAATATGGTTCTCAATAGTTGTAGTTTTTCTACAATTTTGAGACAGTTTTTATGTAGGTTTATTTACAGTCAGTTTTTAAGTAAATTTCAGAATTTCTTTCCAGTCTATTTTTATTCAGCTATTTACAGTTATTTACATCTGTTTTAAGTTGGAATTTAGCCTGTAAATGTTAGTTTCTTTTTATAGAGATTTAATCCCTTTTTACGTGAAAAATTAAAAAGAGAAGAATTTGCTAATATGGATTAAAATAGAAAAACACTAAATTTACAAAAATCGGATGTAAAATAAGAAAAACTGAAATAAAATAGAGATGGACTGAAATAGGCAAATTTAAGATATTTTCAAGCATAATTATAACAAGTGGTTATAACTAAAAAGAGAAAATAAAAGGGTAACAGTTTCAAGAACAATTATAACACATAGGTCATAATCAGAAAGAAAGAAATAACAGAACAGGCTTATTTTAAAACCTAGATCTTGGATTAAGTTAATAAGCAAATGTAGCAGAAATAACAGAAGAGGCTTATTTTAAAACTTAGATCTTGGATTAAGTTAACAAGCAAATATAGCAAAGATAACAGAAGAGGCTTATTTTAAAACTTAGATCTTGAATTAAGTTAATAAGCAAACATAGAAGCAGGGCCCGTACCGGTAGCATTCCCTTTCAGATCTAGGACTGATGGTTTCACAATATTAGGTGAGGCTGGGACACGCTTATGCTGATTAGGGTAAATAAGTGGCCAATAGATAGAGGCTCAAATCTGGGGATTTAGGCAAGGGGCGCAAAACTAGAAGTTTGTTTGTACCGGCAGCATTCCCTTTCAGGTCTAGGACTGAAGGTCTCACAATAGTTAGGTGAGGCTACGCAGCATTCCCTTTCAGGATTAGGACTGATGGTCTTACAACAGTTAGGTGAGGCTGGGCACGCTTATGCTGATTAGGGTAAATAAATGGTCAAATAGGGGGCGAGAGTTAGTGTGTACCAGTGATGACCGAGCGTGCGTCATCGATTAGAGTAAATAATTCGCTACTGCGTCCTAAGCACTAAAGAGGTGTCTTTTGTTGTGACCAACATGATTGGTTCACAGTGGCACAACAGAGATAGAATAAGCCGATCAAATGGTAGAATTAGGATTTCAG
This sequence comes from Allium fistulosum, assembly GCA_030737815.1. Lineage (NCBI taxonomy): Eukaryota > Viridiplantae > Streptophyta > Magnoliopsida > Asparagales > Amaryllidaceae > Allium > Allium fistulosum. The sequence continues at coordinate 460,941,076 of CM060905.1, forward strand.
CCTAATCAAGTTAGCAGTTGAGATAGGATTAGGGTTTCAACCTAATCACAGCAATTTAAGACAAATGCAAACAATCACAATCAAACAGTCAAACCAATCAGTCAAACAGAATCAGAAACAGTATTTTATGCCAGTTTTATCTTTTCTATATTCCCTTTCAAGCTAGAACTATTGCTCAGTCTATTATCTTTATATTGCTTAGAAATGCTAAGTAATTACTTTCACTCACCAGACTTATTGTCTGACCCACTCCTCTATTTCCCCCTTTTCCCCCCATAGGCTAGCAAAGTTGAGGATAGTTGATTCAGGTTGCTTGGAGATTCATTTCCGGAGATTTCTCATTTCAGATGTATTCTTCTACTTTTCATCCTTTTCATTTATGGATTGGCACTTGTGAGAGGGATTGGTATTATTATTGTTATCTTTACTCTGATTATGTGAGACTGAGATGTATTTTCATGAGACACGAGATATTTTGAGTTTTTGAGACATGATATGTTTTTATGACTTATTTTGAAATGAAGTTTAATTTTGAATGACAAGTTATTATTTAAATGTTTCTACTGTTTTTACTTATTTGCCTTGTGAATCTTAGTCTCTATGATGCTTTAGCTATACCTATAACGCACCATATCCTTTGGTGTGCACTTTTTGGGTATGTTAAGGGGTGTTGGGTGTTTCACTTGGTATCAGAGCCTAAGTTTACAGGATTCCTAAAAACTTGTTTTAAAAAGTAAAGTATTTTTCAAAAGGTAACATAACTTCAAACTAAAAGTATTTTTCAAAAAGAAACTCTTATTGTAGAAATAGTTTTCAAGTATAAAGGAGTTTTCATAAAAATCTTCAACCTTCTTTCGATTCTTTCGAGCCTAAATTTCTTTTCTTTGCATAGAATGGCGGATGCCCCAAATCTTTCAGAGGGTGTCCAAGTCCCTTGCTGGTTCCTTAAATACCTCAAATCTACGGCACCAGAGGTGCAAGGGCAAGCGCCCAATGCAGCACTGGCGGGTGGAGATCCCGTTAAGCTACCTGTAGCATCCATTTTTTCTAAGCTATGCATGGACTTTGCTAGTCTAGGAGGCAAGACGTATTCTGGCATGGAGGATTTCGTAGAGGCACGAGCTTGGTTGAGGAATACGGAGTGGATATTTGGGTTATTAGGATTGGAGGACCGACAGAGAGTTTAGCTTGCATCTTGGCAGCTGAAGGGAGAGGCTTCTTACTAGTGGGAGATTTTAGAGATGGAGGGTAGAGACATTGGTTGGTTTGGATTTCGGGAAAGGTTTGAAAGAAAGTTCTTATCACAAGTCTAGGAAAGCATGCAGTTGGAGAAGTTCATTAGTCTGAAGCAAGGGAGTCTTTCGATGAAAGAGTATATAAATTGGTCTAATGAGTTATCGTAGTTCGGAATGGAGCTTGTTAATACACCGCATAAGAAGGCCACCAAGTTTGCTAAGGGTTTGAACCAGCCCCTCCAAGGGTTAGCATTGACACATGTACCTATGGGAGCGACGTATGAATCACTTGTGGAGATGGCTCTCATGTCAGATGCAGCTAAGAAAGAAGAGGTTAAGGAGGTTCTTAAATCATAAAACTCTAAGAAGCAGTGGTGGAAGAATAAGAAGGATAAGGACAGGAAGAAAGGAGGAGGACCTCAAAAGGGATAGATCAAGAAAGGCGAGAAATGTCATAGTTGTGGATTGGTTGGGCATTTCACAAAGGACTGTAAGAAGGACACACTGAAGGGGAGGTGTTACAACTGTGGGCGGCCTGGACACCTTAGTAGAGCTTGTCCTTAGAGGATGGGGCAAAGAGTAGGCGCACCTACGGTGCGAGTACAGGCTTTGGATGCAGCACCTTCTAGTAGTGGACCGGATCGAGGTAGGAAAGTCTCTGTAGAAGGTTTGATCTCTATTTTGGATTTTCCTATTCGAACTCTTTTTGACTCCGGAGCATTGCATTCTTTCATTTCTAGTTCCTTGGTTGATTGTTTGCACTTAGATATTTCTGTAGTTGTAGACCCTATAGCTGTTTCAAACCCCGTAGAAGGATCGACACATTTATCCATGATTTGTAGGGGTTTGAATTTTTATACTAGGCGTAGAGTTTGATTGTGACGCCTATGTGCTGGATTTTCGGGATACGGGATGATTTTGGGGATGTACTGGTTATCCACTTATGGTGCGATATTGGACTGCGAAAGGAGAGTCATTAGACTAGAGACATGTAGCGGATGGACTCTCGAGGTTTCTTGCGACCCATAGGGATTAGTCATGTTGAGCTTCCTTTATTTCCTTGATTCATCACTAGGAGAGTTAGATTCAGTTCCAGTCGTTAGAGATTTCCCAGACGTTTTTGAAGAGGTTAGGGGACTACCCCCTAAGAGGGAGATCGACTTTACGATCTATCTGAATGACAATAATAAGCCAGTGGCATTGCCTATGAGACATATGGCTCCTAGGGAGAGGAAGGAGTTAAGTAAGCAGATAGGTGAGCTATTAGAGCAGACGGAGCATATCTGAGTAGGGAGCACCAGTCGTCTTCGCTACAAAGGCGGATGGTTCCCTTCAACTTTGGGTAAACTATAGAGAGTTGAATAAGCTCACGAAGAAGAACCATTACCCATTTCCTAGGATAGATGATCTTTTCGATCAGTTGGTTGGCTCTTCAGTATTTTCTCAACTTGACTTAGCCACTGGATTTCATCAGCTTAGGGTCACTGACGATAGCATCGATAAGACAACATTTAGGACACCCAATGGATTCTTTGAGTGGTTGGTTATGCCGTTTGGACTGACCAATGCCCCAGCCTATTTTGTAGATTTGATGAGCCGTGTTTTTTGAGATGTCCTAAATAAGTTCGTTATAGTATTCGTGGACGACATTTTGGTGTTTTCCAAAAGTATGGAAGAGCATGCTATTCATCTTGAGGAGGTTCTTCGTACACTTCGTGTTCATCAGTTGAAGGCAAAGTTTTCGAAGTGTCACTTTTGGCGTGAGGAGGTGCCTTTCTTAGGGCACGTAATCTCAAGAGAGGGTTTAGCTGTGGATCCCGCTAAGATAGTGGCAGTACAAGATTGGAAGGCCCCAAAGAACGCTACCGAAGATAGAAGCTTCCTAGGTTTAACTGGTTATTATAGGAAGTTTATCAGAGATTTTGCTAAGATTTCAGCATTTAAGGTTAAGCTTACCCTCATAGATCGGATTGGCTCAAGGCAGCAAGAGGATTCAGAGCTTGTGGATATTCTGGATAAGGTTAGAAGAGGACTCTAGACATCTCCAACGTTATTCCAAAGATAGTAAAGGGTGGCTAAGGAGAGATGGAAGACTTTGTGTCCCTCGCATTGGCGATTTGATAAGCGCGTTCTAGCAGAAGCACACCATCCTCGAATGACTATTCATCCAGGTGGTGATAAGATGTATAGGGACATAAGAGAGTGTAGTATTGGAGTGGCATGAAGTAGGATGTAGCAGGGTTTATGGTCAAGTGTCTTGTGTGCCAAAGAGTTAAGGCGGAGCAACAGAGGCCTAGCAGATTGCTTCAACCACTGGATGTACCCAAATGGAAGTGGGATAGTGTTTTGATGGACTTCATAGATGGTTTACCCCGATCTAGGAAGGGGAATACTAGTATTTGGGTGATTGTATATCGTTTGACTAAGAGTGCCCACTTCATTTCGGTCAAGAGTAAGAGGACATCACCTTATTTGGCATCCTTATACGTTCGTGAGATAGTCCGACTTCATGGAGTTCTCTCTAGCATAGTGAGCGACATAGACCCTATCTTTACTAGCGAGTTTTGGAGAAGCTTGCAAGAGGCTTTAGGTACATAGCTTAGATTGAGTACGGCATATCATCCTCAAACGGATGGCCAAATAGAGAGAGTTAATAGAGTTCTTGAGGACTTGTTGAGGATGTGCATTCTTGATTTTGGAAGGACTTGGGAGGAGCACCTTCCTTTAGTGGAATTCACATATAACAATAATCTTTAGGCTAGCATTGGGATAGCATCTTTTGAAGCTCTTTATGGAAGACCCTGTAAGTCGCCTTCGTATTGATTGGAGTCTACAGAAAGATTGCTACTTGGTCCCGACATGGTTAGGGAGACTTCGGAAAAGATTGATTTGATTAGAAGAAGAATGAAGACGGTCCAAGATAGACAGAAATCCTATGCAGATAAGCGGATAAGGGATATTGAGTTCGAGGTAGGAGATTTGGTTTTCATTAAAGTGTCTCCGCTAAGAAAGGTAGTGAGGTTTGCATCAAGTGGGAAACTTGCTCCCAGATTTGTAGGACCGTTCCCCATTGTGGAAAGGGTAGGGAAGATGGCGTATCGGATAAAGCTACCAAAGAGGTTCGCGGGAGTTCATGATGTTTTTCATGTGTCACACTTGAGAAAGTGCTTACATGATTCAGCAGAGGTAGTGGAACCTAGCCAACTTGAAGAAGTTGAAATGGAGAAAGAAGCATCGGTTCGTCGCATTCCTACCAAGATCGTTGGACGTGATATCAAGAAGCTTAGGAATAAGGAAATCCCATTGGTTAAGGTGCAGTGGGGAGATAGTATTGAGGATGCTACATAGGAGGCTGAGGAGAAAATACGTACCTCTTATCCGCATCTCTTCAATAGTACGTTTTGAATTTCCTATTTTCATCTTTAGTTTTCAATAGGTTCTTTCCTTTAGTATCCTTTGGGAGGGTAGATCTTAGGATTTAACCTATGGATGGTAGGACTGAATGTAAACATTTTATTAGAACATGTTATGTACGATGGACGTTAGTGGTTGCAAGTGTTTGCTAGTGGATGCTAATGGACGCATATACACACACTAGGCACTATTATCTTTTAGAGATCGGCCAAACTAGGTCACTAAAGCATATGCATATGGATGTGTGTGCATTTTCATTTTTATTTTATTTGCATGGTTGCTATAATGAGTGATTATCATATGATTGTTTTATTTGGATGATGATTGTAGCACGCATATAGAACTATCAGTTGTCATTAGGGAATTTGCATTCATTTGGATACATGGCACAGACATGAGCACATAAAAGGAGATCGACTGAATCAGTAGGCCGCCTAATCTTTTGCATTAGTTAGGGACATTGACACTACACTATTGCATATAACATAAGTTGCATTAGAAAGCTTAAGGACAATGGATGTAATGGATGATGGTTGAATATGTGGCTGTAGAATTTGGATGAAAATATTTATTTCATTCTTTTGTCCTGGGAGATTTCGGGGACGAAATCCTTTAAGGAGGGGAGAATGTAACAACCCAAAATTTAAGCTATAATAATTAATTAACAAATTAATTAAATAATAAAATAAGTTTGTGAAATTGTCTGAATCGAGCTACGGGAGTTGCACCATTGGGTCCGTGGTGATTTTTTGATCAATTTCTATATATAACTTGTCAAAATCCGAGCTAGTATGGAGAAGTTATGAGTGAAATAAGAATTCAGAATTAAATAAACTAAAACGAAAAGAAAAAAAAGGCCCCATGGGGGTCGACCCTTATCATTGTCAGGTCGACCTATAGGTCGACCCCCAATGAAGTTGGGTCGACCCGCCATATTTCCTGGACGTGAAACGTCCAGGTATGAGCCGAAGACTATGTTTTTTATTTTCAGTTTAATCCTATGCATTCGTGCTTGCATCCGACGGTTCCTAGTGAACCTATGACGTGGTTGCACCAGATTTAATCTTCAAATCCGACGGCTTGAGATCCCTAAGCCACACTATAAATAGAACCCTAGGCCTAGCTATTTTTCTCATTCAGATTTTCTCCCAATTGGGTTCATTGCCTGAGGCTGAACCCTGAATAGAAATTTTTTCTAGGGAGAAGATCTTTTTAATAAATATATTCTACGCCCTAGAAGTTGATCCAGGAAGGCCAAGGACTAGAGCTAAGGACCACAAGTGAGTGTTTTGTAATTATTTTAGATTTGTAAGCAATTTAAAATAATATGGTTCTCAATAGTTATAGTTTCTTTTTACAATTTTGAGACAGTTTTTATGTAAGTTTATTTACAGTCAGTTTTTAAGTAAATTTCAGAATTTCTTTCCAGTTTATTTTTATTCAGCTATTTTATTCAGCTATTTACAATTATTTACATCTGTTTTAAGTTGGAATTTAGCCTATAAATGTTAGTTTCTTTTTATAGAGATTTAATCCCTTTTTACGCGAATAAATTAAAAAAGAGAAGAATTCACTAATATGGATTAAAATAGAAAAACACTAAATTTACAGAAATCAGATGTAAAATAAGAAAAACTGAAATAAAATAGAGATGGACTAAAATAGGAAAATTTAAGATACTTACTAACATAATTATAACAAGTGTTATAACTAAAAAGAGAAAATAAAAGGGTAACAGTTTCAAGAACAATTATAACACATAAGTCATTACCAGAAAGAAAGAAATAACAGAAAATGCTTATTTTAAAACTTATATCTTGGATTAAGTTAATAAGCAAATATAGCAGAAATAACAGAAGAGGCTTATTTTAAACCTTAGATCTTGGATTAAGTTAATAAGCAAATATAACAGAGATAACAGAAGAGGCTTATTTTAAAACTTAGATCTTGAATTAAGTTAATAAGCAAACATTGAAGTAGGGCCCGTACTGGTAGCATTCGCTTTCAGATCTACGACTGATGCTCTCACAATAGCAGGTGAGGTTGGGACACGGTTATGCTGATTAGGGTAAATAAGTGGCCAATAGATAGAGGCTCAAATCTGGGGATTTAGGCAAGGGGCGCAAAACTAGAAGTTTGTTTGTTAGGACCAGTACCGACAGCATTCCCTTTCAGGTATAGTACCGATGGTCTCACAACAGTTAGGTGAGGCTGCGCAGCATTCCCTTTCAGGACTAGGACTGATGGTCTCACAACAGTTAGGTGAGGCTGGGCACGCTTATGCTGATTAGGGTAAATAAAGGGTCAAATAGGGGGCGACGATTAGTGTGTACCAGCGATGACCAAGTATGCGGCATCATTTAGGGTAAATAATTCGCTACTGCGTCCTAAGCGCTAAAGAGGTGTCTTTTGCTGCGACCAACATGATTGGTTCACAGTGGGACAACAGAGATAAAATAGGCCGATCAAAGGGTAGAATTAGGATTTCAACCTAATCAAGTTAGCAGTTGAGATAGGATTAGGGTTTCAACCTAATCACAACAATTTAAGACAAGTGCAAACAATCACAATCAAACAATCAAAACAATCAGTCAAACAAAATCAAAATAGTATTTTATGCCAGTTTTATCTTTTCTGTATTCCCTTTCAAGCTAGAACTATTTCTCAGTCTATTTATCTTTATCTTGCTTAGAAATGCTAAGTAATTACTTTCACTCACTAGACTTATTGTCTGACCCACTCCTCTATTTCCCCCTTTTCCCTCCAATAGGCCAGCAGAGTTGAGGATAGTTGATTCAGGTTGCTTGGAGATTCATTTCCGGAGATTTCTCATTTCAGATGTATTCTTCTACTTTTCATCTTTTTCATTTATGGATTGGCAGTTGTGAGAGGGATTAGTATTATTATTGTTATCTTTACTCTGATTATGTGAGACTGAGATGTATTTTCATGAGACACGAGATATTTTGAGTTTTTAAGACATGTTATGTTTTTATGACTTATTTTGAAATGAAGTTTAATTTTGAATGACAAGTTATTATTTAAATGTTTCTGCTATTTTTACTTATTTGTCATGTGAATCTTAGTCTCTGTAATGCTTTAGCTATACCTATAATGCACCATATCTTTTAGTGTGCCCTTTTTGGGTATGTTAAAGGGTATGGGGTGTTTCAGACTGTTCGGTTGAATTTCCATTTGAAAAATGGATGACATTAATTTGATCGTTATAAACCCATTTGATTATCTATATATTATCCATAACCATTGTTTTGCAGGGAAAACCTATAGAGAGACCCTGAGGGTTTCTCGCTAATAAATTATTTATTCACATATGTATGCTGTTATTGATGGTTAATTGAAAATAAATCTTGATATTCCATTTAACTTGTTAATTTTCGTTATAGTGATTCGCTATATCGCCATTTATTAAATTCCATCCCCAAACTCTGTCATATGCACTTGAGCTAGTGTTTTCGCTAAAAAGAATATTGAGAATTCATTAATCATTGTGAGTAATGATAATTTTTATTAATTAATCATTTTAACTAATGATTTTGATATTAATTCACCAATTTAATTAACGATGTTTAAAATTGGTTTATCTTTTGATTTAAATAAGATCAGATTTAATTAATCATTTTTACTAATGATTTCTTGAGTTTAATTAATTATTTCAATTAATGATAATTGAAATTAATAATCATTTTAGTTAATGATATTTAAAATTAATAAATAATTTTAAATAATGATATTTGAATTTAATTAATGATTGTTTTGAATTTATCTAATTGTTTTAACTAACGATATTTGGAATTTATTTAAATCATTTTAATTAATGATGTTTGAAATTAAATAATCTATTTGATTTATGAGATTTTAATTTAATTAATTCATTTTAATTAATGATATTGAACTTTAATTAATTGTTTTGATTAATAGTTGTCTAAATTTAATTAATTATTTAACTAATAGTGTTTGAAAATTTGTTAACCATCTTAATTAATGATGTTTGAATTTAATTGAATCATTTTAATCAATGGTATTTAAATTTACTTATCATTTTAATTAATGATGTTTGAGATTAATTATTCATTTAGTTAATGATTATTTGAATTTTAATAAATCTTTTTTAACTATTGATATTTAAAATTAATTAATTGACTTAATAAAAGTGATTAAAGTAAATTAAATAATATAATAAAAGTGTTTTAAGTTTATTAACTGATTTAAAAGTTAATAAACTAATTTAATAAAGATTTTAAAGTTGATTCACCGATGATATAAAAGTGTTTGGAAATGATTAACTATTTTATACAAAGATAAATGATTTGTTTATTAAAAGAAAATCCGGATACCTGTCCAAGATCACATAAAAGTTTTGACAGGATAAGGGAAAATTTTGGGTAAGTTAAAAAGGAACTGGAACTCGATTATTGGGATGTTAAGTTGGATAATCTTCTAGGTGTCGATTTGATGTTGGTTTAGGCCTTCGGGGTCGAGCACTTGGAAAAAATTATTCTCTTAACATTTTACAATCAGGAACTAATTCTAAAAGTGTTTTACCAACACTATAATATGGAAATCAAGCACAAGTTCAGTTCGTTTTTAAAAGAAATAGTTTGATTTGTTTATGAAAATGAATTATTTTCGTAAAGCGAATCACTTATATGGAAACGATTTATTTGTATAATTAACACTAAACATCGAAGAAGTAGACTTTTCGCTATTTCGAAAGTTAAGATAATCATGAGACATGACTTTGAGGTAACACTACCTTGACTTGTCCGGTATTATTGTTAACCAAGAAATAGTACAAGTTTGAATTCAATGAGTGGTGATAAATATACAAGACTTAATTTCCATATACGATCGTTTTATATCCTCGATAGTTGGTATCTCAGCCATCGGTCACTTCAGCTATTCTATTATCGTCATTCTAAGACGATTTATTGCTCCGTTGAGCGTTGCTATCCTTTGACGGAAATGACTAAACCAAAGCGTGTGGTTTTTAGGGACCAAGTTATATGGGGTTGCTCCCATTATGGTATTTGACATCTTATCTAGATTTTTGTGTACCGTCACATGAAAAACGGTTTGAGTTTGGATGTGAAATATTCGGATTTTCGGTAAGGTTTGGCGGGGTCCAGCTTGGAGTTCTCGAGGTTTTCAAGTATATTTCTAGAGGTATACTTCTTTTTTAAGAGGATGCACCCTCCTTGTCCTTTGTTGGAAAATTTTCTTTCCTTATTTGATTCGAAACCCTGAATCTATTTATCTTTAATTTGCCATGAGTAGAGCCAACTCCTATTTACGGCATTTAAGTATTGATTTAGTCCATTCTATCAAGTTGGACTGTTACCTTATTCTGTCCATTCTATCAAGTTGGATTACCTTATTCCGTCCATTCTATCAAGTATGGACTGTCATCTTATTTTGTCCAGTCAATCGAATTTGGATTGTTTCTTTGTTTTATCCATTCTGTCCAGTTTGGATTTTGCTCGGGTTATTTCCATTCTTTCAAGTCTGGTTTTAATATTAGTTATGCCCATTCATATTTGGATTTGTTTCCTGATGTTTATTTCTGCTCTTGTTTGTATGGATGTTATTCTTGTGGGGTAAAAAACCTGTTCCGCATTAGCGGCATGGTCTCACAGAACTTCATATGTTCCCCGTTATTTGAGTTATCTCATGCTGGAATTTCCAGACTAATCTAGGTGTTATTTTATTATAATGCTAGGGTCAGACCGAGTATTTTTTCAGGTTGTCTTTGAAATTATGGAGAGCTTGGAGGAGAGTTGGACATTCACCTATCGTAGTGTTTTATTTTCCGTTGTATTATATAGTATCCCTATCAGCTACCCCCATAACTTTTGTCAACTCCTCCCCGTACCTTCCTACTCCCATCCTTTCTTCCACCCATCTCCTTATCTCTCCCTGGTCACCTCGTCATCATGTTCCAGACCCTCATCCTCCTCATCCACTTGTCCCCTCGATTCACTTCTCCTTCTCCATTCTTCCTTTTCCCCCTCCTTCCTTCCTTTTGCTTCTTTCTCTGCCAAAGCTGCCTCTTCTTCTGCATATGATCAACAGAAATGGACTTTCCTTTTTAAGAACAAGCCAAGAAATGCGGGAAAGTACATCCATGTTGATACGATGATGTGGCACAACATCATGTTATCAAAAGCTTGCAAATGTGGAATAGGGCGGCATTTGCCAAGCATATTGATGATCTTCTTTGTAGGAGAGATAATATATGGGTTAAATGGTCAATTAAACACATCATTGGCAACGAGAAATTTTTGGGATATGAGTCCCCCTCAAAACTGCATCTGGACTTGGAGGAACATACTGAAAATTAGACACACCATTCTTCCGCTGATCAAGTGTGGAGTGGCATATGAAGGAAATGTTAGTTTCTGACATGATCCATGGTTAAGGCCTGGTCTCATATTGAGCCAACAACTAACTACACAGCAAATTCATCAATTTAGAATCAACTTTCAAGCTAAGGCATATGACTACATTCAAGATGGCTGTATTTTACTTCCATACTCTAGTAATCAAATAATCAGACAATTGTGGTCTTTATTCCAAGGGCCACCCCTTCCTTTTGCTCCCTGAGATGGAATTAAATGGACTGCCAAATACTCTAGTTTTAAAATCTCCAAGGTATACAAGAAGCTTGCAAACCATGAAGTTGCCCTAGAATTTAGTTGGAGCAAGAGGATTTGGTTGTAACATAATAGTGAAAGAGAGAATCTTATGCTTTGGAAATTTTTTAGAAATGCTATTTACACCAAGGTTAACTTATATTACAAGGGAATCAATATTGACAGGACGTGTTCCTTTTGTTCTGTGGAAGAGGAAACACCATGCACATATTGTTAACTGTCCTTATGTATTTAGGCTATGACACAATTCATGCTAAGACTGGGAAGAAACAATGCAACTAGGATAAGTGCCATTGAGTGGTCTCTGATTTACAAGGCGACTAGATGGAGAGTAATGTCATCTTATGTTTTGCTGTTCACTCTAAAAGTATTTATCAGGGTCATATGGAATGAGAGGAATGCAATTGTTTTTTAGAGGAAGATAAAGATCACGCATCCCCAGTTGCTGCACTTTATTCTGCATGAAATTAGGGTTGGGATGGCAAACTCTAAACTTGCTTTTGATCTTGAACTTATGGCGGCTTTCAACTGATAGTTGTTTTGTTTTTTTATCCTTTATTGTTCTGCTGTCTTCTTTGTGTATTGTTGTGCCTAGTGTCCCTATGTATCTCTTTTCATGTTTTGTTTGTTTTTTTCCTTTTAAAACCTGTTTTGGTTAGATTTTTTAATTTTTATAGGCATATCAATAACTGGCAGGGGCCCAGTTAACCCAGTTGGCTTTACCCAAAAAAAGGTTTTATTCTCTAAAAGTTTACATGTTTAGGTACATATAAACATTGCTTATATGCTGCACCTTATACTTCAAACATATGAACATATTTGATCCATTCATTATAACACATACAAATTAAAACTAAAATTTAAACTTCCTTTTTAATAAAATAAAATATGATATTATCTAAAACTTCATTAGATTGGATCTAATAATCTTTTAGATTTATAGGCCCAATGATCCAAAATATGAATTTTTTTGAAATCTACATATTTCATCCATTTCCGACTGGACCAATTCCTTCAGGTTTAAATTTCAATTACTAATTGGGAGTGTATACCTATGGGTAACAATTGGATCTATTAGGTCAGATCTGAATCCGACCCTATGGGTCTTAGTTATAGATGAGTTGGTCTTTGTCGGGTGCATACTATATGTTAGAAAACTTATACCCGACTTGATCCGAGGTTTAATTATTTTCGGATCAGGTCAGTTTGGGCTTGGTTAGATAATAACATTAAAAATCCATATATTTTTATGTTTTTGATTGGATCTTTCGATCCAATTCAGATCGGATTTGGTTGAGTTTTTATGATATATTTTTTGTCTTTTAAACCTAATTGGAGGCTTATCTGGTTTAGGGATGACAATGGAGCGGGTCTAGGGTTAAAACTTGGTTGACCCGCTCTTGTTTTGGCCCACTTAGACCTGCCCCATTGGGTCATCGGGACGGGTAGACACAGAACCCTTTCTTGAAAGCTTCGGGTCTAGGATCGGGTCGGGGCTTGGCCGACCCACCCCAACCTGACCCGCACTACCGAGATATCATGAAATCGCTTTAGTATTATAATGATGGTTTGTTAATCTTTACACACACATATCTGTGTGTGTGATTATGACATGGATATTATAATATTCTAATCAATAAGCTATAAATTTTTTATAGTATTAAGCTGCATCATTGATAATTATACAATAACATATGCATATTTTTTTGAACTATTTTGTACACCACATTTTATTATCTTCCCTTATCATTGTAAACACATTGTTATTTGTATTTAACCATTAGTAACAACAAATATAAACATATGTACAGTAGTACACAATTTTGAATCAATACAAAAAACCTCATCGGGTCTCAGGACGGGACGGGATTACCCTGATCCGTACGGGTTCGGGTTCGGGGCAAATTCCGGACCCGCACCGGATCTACGGGGCGGGTTCGGGATGGGGTGCAAGAAATCCGGAGCGGACCCGGGTACAAGAAACCCGCCACAACCTGCCCCATTGCTAGATCACTTCGATTGGGAACTTTCTCAGAGTAGTTCCGTTCGGGGTGCAAATTTGGATTGCCATAAGAGGACAAGCGGGATGATTCAGAATTACGAAGTTCTGGTTGAGGGTACAACCATCTATACTATACTATTATTAGTGAGTTGAATTTCAAGCTCACACAGGCCTCCTTGAAATTTGGCAACCGAACGGTCACGTTTATCTATACTATACTATTATTACTGAGTTATATTTGAAGAACGCACAGGTCTCCTTCATGAATTCTAAACTGAAGGGCCGCGACTACATTTTTTCCTTCTTCCATCGTGCCTGTCCCCTTAATCCTTTTTCGCTTTTTCCATCCCAAATCAGAGAATCCCCTATCCATTTTTTAATCTCAAACCCTAATCCTCAATTCCTACCACGTCAACCAAGGAGGCCGCTGACATCGCTCCTTCTACCGTCGTCGAAGACAAACTCTAACCCTCTTCGTCTTAAATCCGTACTTCACCACACATCCCCTTCTCAACCCTCTTCACTGTAACCCTAACCTTACATACAACGTCTTCTTTTTCCTTCCACATGCATACCCCTGTGTCTCTACAAATCACCAAACCCCTAATCCTCTATTACCCCCATCAATACCACTTCAATTGCATTCAAATTTCCTTGGATTTATTGTTCGGTACGAAATTATTGAATCGTCTTCTTCCTACAGCTGAATCTATGAAGGTATTAATTTCCGTGTTCATCTATATATTGTTGTCTGCATGGATTTTGTATTAAAATGCTTTTATTTCAGCTATTGTTACTGGCGGTGGTCTCACCGACTTGAAATTGTTCACTAATTTTCTTGACTGGATGTTTCATAGGGCTGCTACTAAAATTGTTATAGTAATCATTTGTTTAATTGCATGTTTACTGAATGAGAATATATCTTACATGATAACATCAATTTGCACTTGCAGATTGGATAGTCATTGATCCAGATATTGAATGCGCACTCAATCGAATGATTTTACCCCAGGGTAAAATCACTTTGTCAATTCTATTCAAATATTCTTCCATTTCCATTCCTTCTACGTCGATTCTTCATTTTTGAAGTTCTTATATTTTAACCAAAAATAAACACGTTAATCAAATGTTTGAAGTGAAAACACATAGCTGCGACCAAAAATTCAACATGGAAGAAGGAAAATAAACTGAAGGAGGCAAATGAATTACCCATTCGATGAACTCAAGCTCCGTCGGTATTTGAAGTTCTTACATATTAATCAAAAATAAATATGTTCATCAAATGTTTTTTTCTCCTTTTATTTTCCGTGTTAATGATATTTAGTGTTATTTTTGTATCTTATAATTTAGCATCCAAAAAATTTTTAGGAACAGAAACATATATCCTTATAAAGAGTCAAGATTTTACGTATTTTAGTTGCACGACACATATTATATTTGATGAAAAAATGATAAAAAAGGTTTATATGGAATATAAGCTTCAGTCAAAAAACTTATGACGATTTTCTTGGTATGGTTGGTATGAAACATAGAATGATTGCTATGTCACTGTTATATAATGTATATTTTTTTATTAGAAGTATTAAACTCAAGGCCATTACTCAAAATCCAACCTTGGATTAGAATTTTATGCTTCTAGGAAAAAATAATATGATACTTTTCTAATTAGATTAGTGGGTTTAATACTTATTTTAATGTCAATATCACACTATATGGTATGTATGTTCTCTTATTAGGAGTATTAGAGGCAAGGGCACAAGTCAGCACTCCATCTTTTGGTAAATGTCATAAGCTTTTGGTTTTGGTAATGAAACATTTCTACTACTGTAACATTCCCACCTTTTTCGAATATTTATTTGCTACAAAAATAAAATCATATTCTAATTATCGCATGTGATTGTTTAATTCATTTATTTTCAATGTCTGCCAAAATTTGAATTGTATACTACTACTACAGAGAATAGACTTCTAAAATCAAGGCAATTAATGAGTGAGAATTTCATTTACTTTCCTATTTTGAATTGAATAGTCAAATCGTTGGTAATTTGTGTGGAACCTGTGTTTATGGGAAAGAAATTTAAACAAGATATTTTGTATCGGACAGTTGTTATGAATAATCTTCTTAAAAATATTACTTTTTAATAGACTGTGAACTTTGTTTACTCTTGCAAAACTATTGTAATGCTCTCTTTTCTCAACTATTGCAATAAGACATAAAACTAAGTAGTTAAACAAGTACAAGAATGAATTATGAGGTAGACTTAGAGAAATTTTTCTTCAATTTTCTTTCAATATTTTAGGTTGTATTTTAGGTGTCTAAAATGTCAAATTGGTTAGATTTCCTGCTATTGTTAAAAAGAGTAGATCATGATTTGTGAATACTTTCCTATTTGGTAAGCATTTGTTTACTTTTATAGTTTGTATCGATTTATAATTATGAACTTTGATACATAGTTTATGAATTACAAATGGCCCTAAGTACTTAAATAAAAGGGTTGTTCATGAGGTAGGTGGGTACAAGATAGAAGATATATAGCAAGGTTTGAAATCTCGGTTTCAATCTTGGTTTTGGTCTTTTGTAATTTTAGAAATTTTGATTTAATTCGTAAGTTTCGAAAATTTTAGTTCAAGTTTCGGTTTTGGATTTTATTATATATTTTTCATATAATTACAAGTACATTTGTTTAATTAATTGAAACAAGATGTGTAATTTATCTTATATTGAAAAATAAGATATAAATGAACAATATTGATTAATTATAAATATTTATAATACTAACAAATATTTATTTATTACTTCATATTTAACTATTTTGTTACATTATTCATTCATATATATTGTGATTTTGCATGTTTTCGAAGTTAAATTTCCAATTTTGAATATTTTTATATTTGATATTAAAATTAACCCTTTTTTATTTTCTTTTATAAAGTTTAATGTTTTTTTTCCATTGAACGGGGTATCGGTTCATTTTGTTTCTCTCCCCTATTGAAATCGAAGCGGAAAGACTGAAATCTCGGTGTTTCGGTCGAAACCTTGAACCTTTGTACATAGTCTTACCTCATGAAGGTTCAAACAAACATAACCTACTCCTAAAAGCATTAGAAAGAGAAACAAACTTGCTTACCTCATAACTATTCTTCACTTTTACATACTGATATTTTTATTTTTTGTTTTATTTCAATCATTCAGGTTTAAATTCATTTACCGCGATTACCAAATTTGGGTAAAAAGATAAGGAATGATTGATGAAGCATAGATTTCAAGTAAGTATATGCAATTAGTGGGTTTAGTCTTTTTTGCAATGCTGTATGGAAATTTGGATTAATTATTAGGATGGTAGTTATTGTCAATAACTAAAAGAACCGCAGCCATGTTATTTTATATATGGGATTAATCCTATAATGAAACTGGTTATTATGAGTGAAGCTGCTACAACTATTGTTTGGAGGAAGTAATGAAAAATTGTGTTTTCCAATTATATTTGTGTATTAGTTATTTATAAATAACTTATATATGGGTAGGTTTTAGAAAAAAAATATGGGCTCAAAGGAGATAACGATCAAGTTGGGGAATATTTTTGACTACGTAATTTAATCTATGTTTTCATAATAAAAGTAAACCTCAGCTTGTAGAAATATACTATTTCATATATTTTCATTATTTTTATCGATGCTTTAGTAACATAATTCTTCCAATTTTCTCATTTGAGACATTTATAAAGTGTTGATTAATCTACTCTAACCTTATTCCATGGTGGCAAGCTAACCTTCCACGAACAACGCTACACCACCTTTGTTGTAATGGGCACCAGGTTAATCTAAATACTGTATGTTTCTCTCTTAATATGCATGTTACACTTCATAAAATTGAGTACTATGCACAAATTATTGAATACATATCATTTCTTTGTTTATTTACTTCATGAGTAATTACAAACTGCAAAACATTAGTGGTAATGAGCTTCTATCCTTTTAAAGAAGTTCTTTACCTAAGCATGAATATTTTTTTCTTTCTTATTTTATACATAATAATCATATATTTCAGTTAGAGTGCCTATATACATATATACATATATATATACATATATACATATATACATATATACATATATACATATATATATATATATGTGTGTGTGTGTGTGTCCGCGTATACACACACACAAAAAATACATACGTATATACACATATGTATACATGTATTTATGTATCCCTATATATATTTTGCACATATATAAGTAAAAATACTTTTTATTTGCAATTAATGTATTTCTCATCACTTTACTCCTCTAACGTTGTAATATACTTAGGTTAAATCTGAGCAGATGATTCTAGATTCATTCGCTAATTGAAAATGTTTCTTGAGATATAGAAAATCACATCATTTCATCTGTCTATACCAAATGAAACTTAAACTCAATTTAATCCTGAATAAAAAAACTACCCAAAATATTATATGGTTTTTGAATCATGAACCGCTAACATGCCATCATGCCATTTCGAGAAATTTACCTTCTTAAACCAAGTCCTCACGCTTCTTGAATCATAGCATTTATGACTAAGACTATTTAATGACCATTAGCTAAATACATAGATTTAATCATATATGAATTTTTTTAGTTAACCTATCTCGGATTCGCTTTAGAATTTGCTATGCATCCGTAAAGGAAGTAGCGTTGCTGCTTGAAAACTTCTGTGTACGTGACTTGCTTCTGGGCTAGAAAACTCAGAGTGCATTAGAGGTTATGGAGATCAACATCAACTTCCACATCACTTTGCTAAAGTGCCAATCATCACCTGGATGAACTTGCCCATATGTGATATTGTGTTTTGAGCCTAAACATATTGAATAAGTGTCATCTTGGTTTGATTCCGATAGGGTTTCCAATAGGGGCCATTTTGGATTTTGTCTTGATCCCTGAATTTGAAGAAACCAAAGTAGAACTAATGTTGATATTGTGAGAAATGCAGATTAAGGATCTTAAGGCTAGAATTAACACTAGAGGGGGGGGGGTGAATAGTGTTTTAAGAAATTTGTTAATCTTTTTAAGTTTATCTTAATTTATTAATAATGTATACACTAATCAGACACAGATATGAACACAGAATCAAACACAGATGCAAATATAAAGTAAAAGCAGTAAAGGAAAGAACACACCGGGTTTTATACTGGTTCGGAGTTACCCTACATCCAGTCCCGCACAACTAAGTACGGATTTCCTTTCAAAAGCAATTCAACAATTACAACCCTCAGTTTCAAGGCTACGAGGTACACCCTTCAGAATCACAATCCTTTGGGTAGAGATACTTGATTTTCGGGGCAACAAGTTCACCCAATTGATTTCCAAGGCTACAATCACACCTTCTCTCGATCAATTGATTACAAAAAGTCTATAACTCAGATTAGCACTTGGATCTTGTAGAGATAGTGGAGAGAATCAAAACCAGAAATTATCTAGTTAGATTCGAAATTGATTTCGGCAGAGTAATGGTGTAATTTGTAAATAAGAAAGTGGAGAAGAAGAAGAGAAGTTAAATCAGAGAAAAGTAATTAAAATTCGTTGAAAACACCCTTTATTTATAGTAGATCAATAGCCATGTCCATTGGTGAAGGGATGTGGCGAATAGACACTTCTTTTTAAAAAAAAATTTAACTGTCACCATGTTGACAGGGGTACATGTGACCATGTCGACATGCCCTTGTATTTTTTGGTGATTTGTTTTTCTTTGAAAATAATTTCTATATTATATTATATTTATATTTAAACTTTAAAATATACTTATATATAGTTATAATACATAAATAACTATAGAGAACAATATTAAAATATATATAATAATTTTCTATACTTTTATATTTAAATCTTAAGTATAAATATATAAAACAGCTAAATATATTAATATCAGAATTATAGTTTAAAAACTTAGGATAATAATTTAAAATCAAAGATATTTAAAATCAAGGATATTTAAAACTAAGGATATTTTTGAGGCTAAAATATATTAAAAAACCAGGACAGATGATTTTGGTTTTTAAACATGAATATTTAAAATCATTTTGAAAAACAAGCTATATATATTTTGAAAATCATTTTGAAATAAAAGTAAGTGGATACAAAAAGATGTTCCACTAGATTTTTCGTAGGTTCCATCCTATTTAGGGTTCCATCTCTTTAACGAGCACGAAGTGGATTCCATTCCACGAATAAAATAGATTTTAAGATGTCAGTGCCTTTCTATGAGTTTTAACAATATTCCTAACTATATAGCTTATCTTGGAAACTTGAACTCTTGAAATTCTTGATACTCATGAGTCTTGAATCTTGATATCTTCAATCTTTGATCTTGAATCTTTATACTGTACAGTTCTTCATTCTTTAGTACCTGCAAACATATCTATATATATCTACACAATAATGTTAGTATTATATATTTTATAATCTAATTCTAAGTAAGGTTGTTGTCATCAAAACCAACTCCTCAGGGACTAACAATCTCCCCCTTTTTGATGATGACAACCTTTGTTTATAAAATATCACTTCTATCCTAATACTTCTAATAACTCCCCCTTAATCTATGCCTAACTATCCTATTTTATACTTCTCCCCCTTTGTCATCAACAAAAACCATATAACTCCCTAATACTATATAACTCTATATAACTCCCCCTGAAACTAAGACTACATTACTTGTGATTATAATGATGGTGTTATCATACATAATCAATACTTAACTTTAAACTAAACTCTTAATAACTACTTTTCCTAACTACTAAACTATTTATTCAAAAGATAAGAGAATATACGAATAAGAGACCACAATTTATTTATTCATAATGGAGTTATTTTTTAATATAAAAATAGACAATTAAACTGATAATCATGATAACTTAAAAGATCATATATCATTAATACTAATCATATGTATGTTATATTTTACACACATAATATCAATCCATACTAAGTCAAATTCAAGCAAATCAAACCAAATCCTAATTAAGCAAGCAAACAAACAAAGTTAATCAAATATTACGAGGAACATCAACCCATCCTTCTTCTCCAAAGATAGGGTCTTGTTTGATGGCATCCCAATTCTCATTATCAACAGATAGAGAAATGGGAGGATGTGCTTCATTATCATCCTTGTGCAGAGAGGAAATCATCCATCGAATTGCTTCGAAATGCCTTTCTTGCTCCTTGATCATCTGCATTTGACTTAATTCTAAGTGATGCTGATTATGGAGAATGATAGAGAGAATATTCTTGAAGGATTTAAGAGTTTCTTCAAGATTTTCAGATAAATTGTGAATAGGATCGGCCATTTTTGTGAAAAAGAGAAGAAATATAGATAGAATAGATAAGTAATGATTTTGAGTAAAGATTTCTGGAAGAGAACAGGTATTTATAGGTGTAAATTTCGTTTGAAATGAATAGATA
This sequence comes from Allium fistulosum, assembly GCA_030737815.1. Taxonomy (NCBI): domain Eukaryota; kingdom Viridiplantae; phylum Streptophyta; class Magnoliopsida; order Asparagales; family Amaryllidaceae; genus Allium; species Allium fistulosum. The sequence continues at coordinate 460,961,837 of CM060905.1, forward strand.
CAAGTTAGTTATTTAAAATTCAAAAATTAAAATGAAAAGACACTTCAGATTTTAAGCATGTCGACAGGGTGCCTTTGGAGGTTGTCGACGGGGTCATCTGTGTTTTAAAGACTTGTTTTTGATTTTGAATAAATGTATATATATATATATATCTATTATTTTAATGTCTATATAATATCTGGAATATTACTAAGACTCATAAAATATTATAATATTATTAAAATAATAATAATAATAATAAAATAATAATAAAAAATATAATAATAAAAATTTTAAAATTCAAACGACACATCAATTCAAAAACAACCAATCAATCAATCAATTCAAGCATGCAATTTCAGCCAATGTATTGTAAACGTGTACCTTTTTCAGAGTCCGTGTCTTTGGTATCGACTAAATCGAGAATTGCTGTGAAACACAGATTTGAATTATCTTTCTTCTATTCATCGTCGCTGGAGGATGAGTCAGAGTCATCTAGAGTAGCAGTGAATGCACGTTTCCGTTTCTTTGTAGAATCATTGTTTGTAGGAGGGTTTTGCTTATCTGGATCCAGACAGTCTCTTTTGATATGACCTGGTTCGTCATAATTGAAGCATTTGATAAAGTTTGGTACTGTAGTCTGATTACCGGAATTCTTAAAGTTGTTTCTCTTGGAACTATTCAATTTTCTGTACTTCAGAAATTTCCGAAAATTCCTGGTCATAAATGCTATCTCTTCATCATTATCACTGTTTGAGTCTGATCCGTCGATTAATGCATTGAATGCCATTGATTTCTTTTCAGATGCTTTGCTTTCTCTTCTCCCGATCATTTGAACTTCAAACGACATTAGATTTCCAATCAATTCTTCTATCTTTAAAGTACTGATGTCATTTGTCTCTTCAATTGCAAGTGTCTTTTGATCCCATTCTGGAGTGAGAGAATTTAAATTTTTTTGACTTGATCTTCTTCCGAAAATTCCTTTCCCAAAGATATTAAAGAATGCACAATATCTTGAAATCGACTATACATATCTAAAATAGACTCATTAGTATTCATTTTAAATAACTGAAACTGATTTGTGAGCATGGAAATTTTGGTCTGTTTAACTTTGCTTATTCCTTCGTGAGTTACTTGCAAAGTTTTCCAGATTTCATATGCAGACTTACAAACTGACACTCTATTAAATTCATTTCTTTCAAGTGAACAAAACAGAATATTCATTGCTTTAGAATTATTTTGTGCAACAGTCTTTTGCTCAGTGGTCCACTGTGCAAAATTAGTTGTGGGTTCAGAATATTCAGTTTGTGTGATATTCCAAGTATCTAATCCTACAGATTGTAAATATATTTTCATCCTACATGCCCAATATGCATAGTTACTGCCATTAAAAAGTGGTGGTCTGGCAGTAGGCTGACCTTCTACAAATGAACTAGTGTTGGTGGTAATAGCAGTACTAGTGTTAGTAGCCATTTTGAAATTTTTCAAAAAATTCAGATAATGAAACTTTTGAAAACAAAGCTCTGATACCAAATGTGAGAAATGCGGATTAAGGATCTTAAGGCTAGAATTAACACTGGAGGGGGGGGGGGTGAATAGTGTTTTAAGAAATTTGTTGTCTTTTTGAGTTTATCTTAATTTGTTAATAATGTATACACTAATCAGACACAGATATGAACACAGAATCAAACACAGATGCAAATATAAAGTAAAAGCAGTAAAGGAAAGAACACACCGGATTTTATACTGGTTCGGAGTTACCCTACGGATTTCCTTTCAAAAGAAATTCAACAATTACAACCCTCGGTTTCAAGGCTACGAGGTACACCCTCCAGAATCACAATTCTCTGGGTAGAGATACTTGGTTTCCAGGGCAACAAGTTCACCCAATTGATTTCCAAGGCTACAATCACACCTTCTCTCGCTCAATTGATTACAAAAAGTCTATAACTCAGATTAGCACTTGGATCTTATAGAGATAGTGGAGAGAATCAAAACCAGAAATTATCTAGTTAGATTCGATATTGATTTCGGCAGAGTAATGGTGTAATTTGTAAATAAGAAAGTGGAGAAGAAGAAGAGAAGTTAAATCAGAGAAAAGTAATTAAAATTCGTTGAAAACACCCTTTATTTATAGTAGATCAATAGCCATGTCCATTGGTGAAGGGATGTGGCGAATAGACACTTCTTTTTAAAAAACAATTTAACTGTCACCATGTCGACAGGGGTACATGTGACCATGTCGACGTGCCCTTGTATTTTTGGTGATTTTTTTTCTTTCAAAATAATTTCTATATTATATTATATTTATATTTAAACTTTAAAATATACTTATATATAGTTATAATACATAAATAACTATAGAGAACAATATTAAAATATATATAATAATTTTCTATACTTTTATATTTAAATCTTAAGTATAAATATATAAAACAGCTAAATATATTAATATCAGAATTATAGTTTAAAAACTTAGGATAATAATTTAAAATCAAAGATATTTAAAATTAAGGATATTTAAAACTAAGGATATTTTTGAGGCTAAAATATATTGAAAAACCAGGACAAATGATTTTGGTTTTTAAACAGGAATATTTAAAATCATTTTGAAAAACAAGCTATATATATTTTGAAAATCATTTTGAAATAAAAGTAAGTGGATACAAAAAGATGTTCCACTAGATTTTTCGTAGGTTCCATCCTACTTAGGGTTCCATCCCTTTAACGAGCACGAAGTGGATTCCATTCCACGAATAAAATAGATTTTAATATGTCAGTGCATTTCTATGAGTTTTAACAATATTCCTAACTATATAACTTATCTTGGAAACTTGAACTCTTGAAATTCTTGATACTCATGAGTCTTGAATCTTGATATCTTCAATCTTTGATCTTGAATCTTTATACTGTACAGTTCTTCATTCTTTAGTATCTGCAAACATATCTATATATATCTACACAATAATGTTAGTATTATATATTTTATAATCTAATTCTAAGTAAGGTTGTTGTCATCAAAACCAACTCCTCAGGGACTAACAGATATTACGTGAGAGGAGGTCTGAAATGGTGTTCAGTAGGATGGTACACTTGATATGGTGATTACAAATTTGGAAGATGAGTCAGCTTCTAAGGATGGCAATAAATTGACAAGATTCTCACTTGCTTACATTATGATTCCTTTAATTATTACAATTGTAAGGCACTTGCTAGCATGGAGGCAATTATGATTCTTAAGTGTGTGCCCATGAGGATGCTTGCGTTTAGAATTTTTAAAGGGAATGTAGAGGGGTGGGATTGTGATCTGAAGAAGGCAACTTCAACTATAAACCTATGATGTTGTTTTTTGATACTGCTCAGACATGTGGTTATGTATATACTATAAGTTTATGTTTCTGTTATGTTTTTTATGTTACTTTGTATAAGTAGATTGCTATTGTGAAGCACAATTTGCACTCTTGATGTTTATTTTTTTAAGCAAATTTTGCTTAATTAAGACACCATTGATGGCTAAGCATGTTATATTTTACAGAAGTACACATGTGCATTTATCCTTTATATTGTTTTTAACATCACAGTAACTATAGTTATTCTGATTGTGTATAAATGTTGCATTTGCAATCGCATTTATTGATCTGGTGTACTTCTACTAAACAAAAGTTCTATAGTAACTGCGAAATTATCTCACGTAAAACTAATAATGAAGTTTTGAGGTTGCATTCTATATAACTTATCTATTTTGTGGATTTATATGTACATTTACTATATGGTTATATATCTATTCTCGATATTGTTTAATAAGAATAATAGACTGAAAGATTGTCAAAGAATGAAAGTTCATCAATAGAAACCATTATAACAGTTTGTCGATAAATGCCTCAACGAAACGCTTAAGTAAACTGTCACCACGGTTATATTTTCACAAGAAAATAAAGAATGATAATTACAAAAACTAATCTTAAAACAGACATTTGTGTTTATATCACAAAAATAATCAAATTTATAAATATTTTTTTGCACCTAGCAATTTAAATTTAAACGCTCTGAAACAATTCCGTTTAAATATTATTTCAAAAAATGTACCAAATGAAATGTCCAATTTAATTAGAACCATAATGATGATCTTACAAGCAAATATACGAAGATACATTGATAATCAAAAACAAAAATTTTGCTATAATCCGTGTGCGAAGCACGGACGTGAGGGTTCAAACATGGTTTATGCATCGCAATAATTCACCCGAGTCCTTCCTGGATCAATTTTTTTCCCGTCATTCCAACAACCCCGAAATATTCTTCATAATTAACCTAGATTTATTTGATTCTCCAAATCTGCTCGAATTAATCAACTGGAACCAAAATTCTAACCGATTCTTCACTTTCTCCATCCGCTTATCCTTTCCAAGGTAAATATCATAGTCAAATTCTTTTGTTTCCATGCAAATTTTCGATGTTTATGGATCAAATATAATTCTCTTTCTTATGGATTTGTAGCATTGAGCAGAAATCCAGTAACCTGCTTCGGGATAACGTTAACAAATCTGTAAATGATTCGAAGGTTAATTTTCACTACAAATTCGTTTTTAATAGATTAAGATCATATTTTAATGGGTTCTGATTGAATTGCAGGTATGAAGTGTGTTGGTGAGCTGGACCATTTAGAGATAAAATATCATGTTGGAGGGCGTTAGGCATTTGTGTAATCTCTTGTTAAAATGTTGTGATCTTGAATTGCCTAAAAAGACTCCAGGAATTGAGCACCCTGAATTGTTAGCAAGAGAAACAGTGTGTATGTTGTAATTATTTTGCTAGCGATTACTTTGAGTCCGAAAAGTGCTTATGGTATTATATACTCATTTTGGCTTTGCAGTTACTGTAAGCGAAATTGAAGCATTGTATGAGTTGTTCAAAAAGATTAGTAGTGCTGTGATCGATGATGGGTTGATAAATAAGGTATACTTACAGCTAATAATTTGTATTATGTACAATAAGAAGTCTGCAAATTCGCCAGTAATCTTCTTAATGTTTGATTAATTTGTACTGCAGGAAGAGTTTCAGTTGGCCATATTTAAAACTAACAAAAAAGAGAGTTTATTTGCTGACCGAGTAAGTTCTATTACAATGTTAGAATTTTTATCTATTTATTTTCCGAAAAAGGGACTGACTTGGCCCAATGATTAGGAGATACGTTGTGTGCTGATGGACTTTGGTTCTATCCTTGGAATGACATCTAAAAATATTAGTTTAAGTGTCGGGCCAGTTCTAATGCCTTGTGATGTATAGTGGGGGAGGCTTATGAGTTGTATGGCTGTGATTTTGTTCCTTTAAATGTGGATTAGTAAATCCGTTACCATTTTATTCTCAAGAATGAATATTGTCTTATAGCGCTAGAATAATCTTGCCAAACATGAATAACACACATCACTAAAAAAACCATGACAAATCCATATTTGTTGTTTAGTCACTCTTTGCACCGCTTTGCTACATTATAGTAAAACAGTAATACATGTTTTCTTTATAGCCATTTCCATGTTAGATCACTTACGTGATTGTATCGTTATTATATTGTTGCTATGTTGCTTCCTTGCCGATATGATTTGTGATAAAAAAAATTCAACTTGCCGATAGCCCAATTGGCAATAAGATTGATAAAGACTAAGATATCGTTGATGAATTCTGATAGTTGATGTTTCACTTATTAATCTATTATTATTTTTGTGTTTATTAGTCTTTCTTTCTCTACGATACTTTGTTCTTTTTTTATTCTTTAAATCGATCTCTTCAAAATTTGTGTTATTTGTCTAATTTTTGAAGCTTTTTTCACCTTATATCTAAGCTTCGGCACCTTTCTTGTTATATTTCTTATTTTTGCTTGGTTTTTTGTTATATTCAGGGATTATCGTAACTGTGTTTGATAATTTTAGATGTAAAATAATGATAAAAATCATAGCCAACTATAATGATGAAAAAAACAGTTGGTATATCGCAAATATATAATTTCATGTCCTGGTCAATATAAAATTGGTAAGTAGGTAAAGTACTTAGGGTCAGAACTAATGTTAACTGACCAAAAGATGTATTTGCAATACCTTTTGAACTAGACACACAATAATGTTGTAAAAAAACGATGTTGTTGTTATAGCGATCTAATATTTTTTGTGCTTTATATGCAGTTATAAAAAAATAAATTAAATTTTGTTAGTTAAGATGAATAATATATAAATTGATTTTATATTTTTTTAGGAATCATTTGACCTATGAACAAATGAATATTAACTATTTGCGTTCATTTAGCCAACATAAAATTTAAAATTTCTTAATTTTTGTTGAGAAAAATATTTATTCAGATAAATTCTGCATGTAATAATCTAGTTGAGGTAGATGACATGTACGTAGAACTTTAAATATTTGTGAGAATGATGGATAGATTTAAATTTCAAAAGTTCATATTTAAGTGCTTAATAAAGTTGAAGATGTAAATGGTTTATGTGAAGACACCGATGATATTATTAAAAAAGGAATGGAAGAATTTGAAAGATATAAAGACCTCGAGGGAACATATTGATGAAGAGATTAAGGAGTGATGGAAAATTTTGAAGATAGGGATGATTAAAATGATAAGATTAAACATAGGACTAAGAAGAGATTAAAAAAAAACTTTTTACTATCACATAATAGATTATTACTGCCTAAGCTTCTTATATCACTACCCATTTTCAGTAAACATAAAGATTGTACTGTGTTGGTTGGAAGCTATGTTACAAGAACCACTTAAACAGCACATAAGCTACACTTAAGCAACAATTTACTCGGTTCTTAATTTTGTTTTAAGAACTTTTTGGTTATAATAAGCAAAAGTGCTTATGTGCACCTAAGCATCGGTTAGTAGCTCCTAACCTAACTTATCCAGACTGCCTAAGCGATGACAGTTGCAAACAGAAGAAAAATATGTGTCATTTTTATCTTTCATATGAACGATGGATGTACATTAGATATAGAAAAGTTACAAACCAAAAAAATACTCTAAAATCTTAATATTTTACTAGCGCTTTTTCAAATTTGCATCCATTTCATTTTTTTACCAATAAAAAAAAAGTATGAATATTATCTTTCTCAATTGGATTATAGAAGTATATAATATTTTATATCATACTCTAAAATTAGGCAACAATCTCAGTGTAAATATTGAATTTTGGTTCTTGGACAAGCATGCAACGCTTACTTGTTGAGCTAGATAATAGTTTTGTCATCTTGCCTCGCCTTTTATTTAGTACTAAGTAGCATAGAAGCTGAAATTTTCCGTGGAGCTATATTTTTTCAGTAAGTACCAGGTTTAGGCGTTTCTTACTTCAAAATCTTATGGAAGCAGTTCTAAATAGATGACAGTGTGGCTCTAAAACATATTTTTCTTGCAACATGAACAATGAACATAATCGATATTTCAAATTTTCAAAAACGATTAATTTTATCAAATGCGAAATCAGACAACATTTTGTATGTCTATTAAAGAGCATGCATTCAAATAGTTCATAACAACATTAATAATTTTTTTCCTTTGGATATGTATGGAATTGCATAACATTTTTCTGTTTAACTATATGCTCTATCTGGTTATCAACCATAGACTTTTCAAGGAATCGCCTTTCATGTTCCATCTTCATGTGTTTTTGCATATCCATTCCCCCTCGAGGCTTCTAAGTATTGTGGAACTTGTGATAAGAGGACTGATTATTGCCATTTTGATACGTACATTCTTATAAGTTACATTGTTTTGAATATCTTATATATCGGACATAGTACTGAAGTTCATTGGTGTATGTGGTGTAAGACTTTTGGATAGTGGATTCAAATGACATAGCATTGAATCGTCTAGACACCACTAACTAAAATTTTAAGAATAAAAATGTAACTTGTATATTTACTCTAGGCAACAACTAACCTCTTTTTTTTATGCTACCAGGTATTTGATTTGTTTGACACAAAACATAATGGGATTTTAGGATTCGAAGAATTTGCACGAGCCCTCTCCGTCTTCCATCCAAATGCTCCAATAGATGATAAAATTGATTGTAAGTTGCATTACGCATTTTCCGCCGATTCCTTTGATTTGAGCTATATGTTGATGGGCTTCTTCTTCTTCTTCTCCTTTTTTTTCTTGATTGATATGTTATGTCTTTTGAGCTTGCAACTATATATTCACTTAGTCAACACCATGCGCACTCATAGTTATATTAATATATACATCTCTCTTTTAAGATGTTGTATAAAGTGTATGGATATGTATATTATGACAGCTTCTCCTTTAACTGCAATAATAGAATCAGGTTTGTATAACATGCATAAATATGCATATTATGACCTGCCCCATGCACACATGATCTCAATGAGTTTATTCTCTTACCATATGTCTAAGCATTCTTATATCATTTGCTAAATTGCAAGGAAGATTGGGTTTTACTCCGTCTACAAGTGTAATAAATAAAAATTTGGGTACAACAAATTGACAAGATAAATAGTTCTTTATCTTGTTCGTCAGTAAACTCATCAAATTTGTTCACTCGCATACAGAGGAAGGTTCCATGACACCTCTCTTTGTGGTATCCCTTTAGCACCTCTGTCATATTTTGTGCTAAATAATCTCAATGATTGTAAATTATGTGTATATGTTTATATCATAGTTAAGATCATCTTTACAAAAATTGAATGATCATCTTTACAAAAGTTGAACTCATTTGAATATTTTTGACACAACGAAATTGATATTTCAAATCTATGTTTAATGCTTCATACTGACTTGTGATTTTGTAGTGGTTAGGAATCTTTAAATGGTCTCCTTTTTTGTAGAGATGATACTCATAATATGATTAAGCATCTCCAATATTTTGTAGCATTTCGAATAGTGCAACTCAAAATGTGATAGTACTAAATGAGTGTACAATCCTTATATGTATGTACATACGTATGTATGTATGTGCGTGTGTGTATGTATGTGTACATACGTACGTACATACATATATGTGTGTGTGCACGTGCACATGCGTAGATATATTTATGTATTTACACACACACATATAATATATTATATAATTAAACATGAGTGGACTGACTGATATTGTAGTATATATTACCTACACACAAGGATGTGAAAAATGACATTCTCAGAAAACTCTTCATTTTTTGTCTTCAAATTTAACTTTAAGCATGTAGAATCAATTTGTTGTACTTTTTGTGATACTAAGGTCAAGATAGTTGGTTCTGGTGTTAGGTATTTTTCTTGAAGTCGATTTTATTGGTGCAAAATTTTATCTTTGCCCAACTTTCCTCAATTATCCTTAAATGCTAAATCTGTATGTTGTTTGGGTCTTGGAAGCCACATATGAAGGGGAAACATTAATTGCCTGGGAAATACTGTTAATTAAAATTCTAAATTTTGGAACAAGATGAGAACACTAGCTAATGATTTCATTATATTTACCAATGGTTGCTATGAAATTTGATAGACATCTTAATATTTATTATATTTTTGAGTTAAGGGTTTGTGTACTTGGTAGTTATACCCTACATATTATCCAAAATATAATCAAACATATAACTTCGAATATTTTCTTAACATGATTGATGTTTGGATCTGAGTGACTAGCATGAAACGATTCATAAGTAACCGAGTAAAGTGGAACATTAATGTTCTAGGATAAGTTCCACACGTTCAAAAGTTACAATAAATGTTTGTATGTAGTATGTACTCATGAATCATTGTTATTCTTATTATTAAAGAGATATTTAAAATAAAATCAACCACAAGAGGGACTATTGTCTTCCTATGTCCAAGAAAAGTAAATAAAAAAGTTATTTATGAATATGATCGCTCCTTCTCTCATTCGCTTTGATTAAAATGTACTAAACGTTGTAAACTTCCATTCTTAATTTTTGTCTTCCAAAAGTTTGGCATGTTAACTAAAGCACTCCTGTCTGCTTAAAACCTATCCTGTTTACTTTTAACGAAGGCATATCTATTTGAACTATTATTGACATCAAGTTTCAAGAAGAAATGCCAAACCACAATTGTAGTTATTTGGGCTTCCGGCTTCTGATGTTTGGTTGCATGTTGGATGAATCATATACCATGATTCAAATATTTTTAATCATTCGCAAGAAATTATTCCAGTTTACGATTGCTATGAAACATGGTGTGCATCATGTGGAAAAGGAAAACTGGCATGGGTCTATGTATCTGTCACAGTTCATATTATATTGAAGCTTATTTATCGCATGTTTCAATGATATTATACTTCGATATCCTGGATATAGAAAACAAACCAACTCTTTTTTTCTTCTGCAGTTTCTTTCCAATTGTATGATCTTAAGCAACAAGGGTTCATTGAAAGACAGGAGGTACAATTAATATACCTAGTTAAACCTTTATATCTTTGTTCTATGACAATTATGTTCTTGCATTGATTTCCTTTGTACTGCACATAATTTTCTGCTTGATGGTTTATTTATTAACAGCAACAGCAATGACGTTTGTCATGCACATTCCTTATCCAATAATCACATTGATGTAAGCGTAAACTGCCCAAAATGGCCCTAGAAAAGAATAACAAATAGCTGAACACATTTAAAAAGTCAGACCTTTATCCGCTGAGTCAAAGTTTTATCCTTGATTTGAGCAAAAGAAAACTGTTCTTTTTACTAGCGTCCTCATTATTGAACAGGAAATAAAATATTTTATCAGAATTATGGATCTTTAGTAAGATCGGACAATTATGTTTTCTTGGTAGTTAACAAATTGGAAATTTTGTATTATATCTTTTTTATTTATTTAAAAAGGAGGTTGTAGCACCTTTGGTTTCACAGTTGTGTACATCATTTTCCCTTCCACGTGTGAAATACATGCAATTTGTAAAAGAAATTCATTCCACGCGCGAAGCTCGTGCCATTATGCTCGCGTGCGTTTGTGTAGAGAGGGATATATCTTGTTGAACCTTTACATCTTTGTTCTATGACAATTATGTTTATGCATTGATTTCCTTTGTATTGTACATAATTTTCTGCTTGATGATTTATTTATTAACCACGACAACAATGACATTTGTCATCCACATTCTTTATCTAATAATTACATTGATTAACACATACACACACAAACATATATATAGAGGGAGAGATCAATGGTGCCGTTCTTTTGGAGCACCCCATTGATATTTTGAATTACACAATTTTAAATGCTATGAAAATTTGTGGATGTTTAATCTACATTATGGATATCATCTCTACAGAATATGAGACCGTTTTGAAATTTTTAGCCTCGTCAAAATAATAAGTCAGTATTAACCGTTAAAACATTTACTTTTTAGTGGAAATTAGCCACAAGGGCCTCTTTAGCAAGTGCAATTAGTTTCTAGGACACACAACTGAAATAATTACTTTTAAGGACAAAATGCAAAATAATTAGTTTCTAAGGCCTAAAAACCTATGAAATTATGTCATTGAAAGTAATTGGACTGCTGACTTTGTCCTTAAAAGTAATTATTCTGCTGACTTTGGCCTTGAAATTAATTTCTGTGAATGTGTGTCCTAGAAACTAATTGAACTGCAAAGTTTGTCCTTCCGGTGAAATGCCCCTTTAATTTATCTGTTGGTTTGAACTATCAAGTTTATCATGTTATGTATACTTAAATGCGTTCAAATTTTATGGAGATGATCTTAAGTATGATATGAACATATTCACAGTCTTAGCATTTAAAATTGCGTAACTCAAAATATGATATGGGTGCTAAAGCAATGCCACTGAACCTTCCTCATACACACATATATCTTTGTGTGTGCACACGCGTGCGCGCGCGCGCACACACACACACACATAGCGTAATGAATTAGTTTAGAGCATCTCCAGCATCACGCTTCATCCTTTATTCGATTTTTTTAACGAAAAAACACCTCTAACAATTGAGATTTATAATATGGAATGTCTCCGGTAGCCTTAAACCTCCACTGCATGCATCTATTCAAACAACAAACATTCGATGGTTCCAACAAATGCATAAGGTCATTGAAGCGCGTACTTCGATTTTTGTTTAGATTTCTTTGTGTGTTTATTTTATTTGTGCAATAATTATTTTTCAATAAATAAACACACATTTGTTCAATACAAATTTATGAAAGTTTATATATTTTAAAAAATTAACACTTCCAAAAGTTTGAAATTAGTGTTATAAAATAATGGAACTTTTTCTCAAATGTCACGAAGTATATGTTTCTTTTAATTATATTTTTTATTTTTCAAAAACTATAAATTTGATGGAAAGATCATCATGCCCGTTGAACTGTGCGTTTTGATGAACATTTACTTGGCCATCCAACTTTGAACGATAATATTACAAATCGTAGCCTCATCCGTAATGACAATTGGTGATGCTCTTAGTCAGTTGTTCATTTCATAAATAAACTTCCTGAAGAAATTTACTGGAGAAATAGACTTCAACTGAAGCTTATTACAAACATAGGTTTCATTTTGAGTATGGATATACATGGTCGTTTATAGAGTGTGCATGTATAAATTTGGAATTGTACATGTGGCTTTATGGAATGTGGATATACAAATTCAAAAAATACACATGCGCATCTCATAAATGTGCATGTACTTGCCTGAAATGAGATCAGTTTCTGCAATAAATTTAACAGAGATCTATTTCTATAATATGTATTCTAAAGAGGCCTGCTTTTGCAATTAACTCTTGATTTTTACTTCAGTTTTTATGCTTGAAGTGAAATTGGTTTGGGCACATTAGTCTAGCTTCTACTTCGGATATTCCCTCTTGACTTTTATATCGACGACTGACAAAACATGCTATCATCTGTTGTACTATGCTAATAAATTCAAGAATAGTTGTAATACTGCAGTAATTTTTTGGGTGGCTCGTAGAGATTTCAAAATGTACTTAATATTCACATTAGGTCACTAGGTCCAATCATGACAAAAATGAACCTTTAATTCAGTTGAAAATTTTGGTATAAAAGTGAGATTACAAGTTTGAACGACTATCCTTATAAAAAGTTCGTATCTTTTTCTTTATATTTTAATAAACTTATGTTATTCTCAATATCAATACACCTATGTTTCAAACTATTCAGTCTTCACCTTTTTTTTTTGCTTTTGCATTCGTATATTCTGTATGATACTGAATTTACTATCTATTTTCATGTTTAGTGATTTTTTATTATAAAATATAAATGCGGATTAGAATTTGATTTTTTCTTCAAGAATGTTATTGTACATATACACATGCTAAAGTACATGCATTTGTTTAACCCTTCATACACGGCTTGTTTCTGAAGTTCACCTAACATTAGGAAAACACAATGTTAATGATCATATGTAGCAAGTTGCATATTTTAAGTTGAAATACAAAACCTAAAAATTAATTATGAGAATACTTCAGAATTATGCCAAATGGCAATATCGAGAGTTGTATTTATGAAAAATGCCAACTTTCTTAAGAGCCAAAGCATAAGAGCATATCCACTAGTGTTGGAGATTGTAGCAGTTGGTTTAAAGTGTGAGAAACTTCTTCCCACCCATTAAGGTTTGGGAATTTTAATTTTTGTGAAGTAGCTATATTGGGGTTTCATTTTCCTGTTTATAAGGTATGGCAGTTTGTTTCATTGTTTTAGAGTAAAAATGGGAGATAAAAACCCATTTATATAAAATTTACTTTGAGCTATTTGCTAAGCGATTTAATTAATCATAATTTACCTTCTTCTAACCCATTTATCCTTTTGTCTATTTGTCCATTTCCTTTTATAATCTCAATATCGTCGGGTAACTATTAAGATATCTATTCCAAGGCTTAATATTTTGATTTCTATTTCCATTTCAGTTATTTGAAATCTCGATTTTATTTCGGATATTCTGGGAATTTCGTTTTAGTTCCGATTTTGGATTTAGTTACTTTTTGGTAGCTACGACAAGTGTAATTAACAAATATACCATTTAACAGTTAACAAGCACAATTATTTTTGCCTAAAGCTCGATATATCGTTTAATTCATACCCAATACACATCTCAGTATGCTGTTTTGATTCAAATTCCAATTAGCAACCTAATCTATATTATTTGCAGTCCATCTATTGGTTTAATTTAGACCCCAATATATAAGCCCAAAAATCCATTGTTTATACCATCTATTTCATCCCTGAAACCCTCCTCTACATCGTTTTATTTTTTTTCTGCCTCTATCAAACATTGATTTGAAGCCCTAAATCCCAACCTCAATCCAGTTAGAAAGTCAAGCCGCTAAAAAAAAAAGTTTACATGCTCAATTAGTAGATGCCGTTTCTTCTTTTCTCTTGCCCAATTAATTATTTCTCAAGTATTTTTTAGTTTTCTTTTCTTTCCTTGATTCTTTGGTAGATTTGCTGGAAAGTTAGATTGTTACTTTTTAATTTATAAGGAAACATTTTTTTTACTATCTTGGTACATACTAAAATTTTCTAGTAATTTTTTTCCTAATAAGCGTTGTTGCGCCAAAAGTTGACACAACATCCCACTATCAAATGGAAGCACCAACAATCTAGATCTATCAAAGTAAACAAAGAGAAGAACATGATTTTTATAGTGGTTCGGAAAATTCTCCGACCTACGTCCACTTTAATTATACTATCTTATGTTTTCTTTAGCCCACCATCACTCTAGAAGCCATGAATGTTGGCACCGACTTCTTTTCATATCGGTATGCAATCAACTCCAAACTTCCTGAAGCCTTTTCCATTGCCGTTCCAAGCCTGCCTTCAAGGCTCCGGAGCCATTTCTTCATTCTGAAGTCCAATTCATCTATTTGAGCATATTCTGTGACTATGGAAAATTTGGATGTATCAAGCGTCATATTCCGACCCAACCAGAATTTTGATGTGTCTGATGGAGTTATGAACTTTGATTATTCTTCACAATTTTGTTTTACAATCATACATATGATATTCTACTTATGTGCCTCTCTATCTTTATGAACAATAATTATCTTATTGAAATCTATTCATGGTCAATTGATCTTCATAGTTTTTTATTTTTCAAAACATGATCTTTACATTATACATATTTTATTTTTTAGAATAAGAAGTTTAATCATTTTATTTTTTATATTTATAATTTACAATTAATATACCATTTTAACAATAGATTTCCTGAAAAGTTGGACTTTGAATGCTTGAAATTATTTATAAAAAAGTTTATTATTTTTTCTTATATTGAAATTTTAAATTTTACTGTGCAAATTTTGGAATATTGAACTTGAATAACTTTTACATTACGTTGAACTATAATATCATAATATTACGAAATAAATATTAATAGATATAAAATAATGATTTTGATTATTTTAGCTTAATGTGATTTAAAAATAATAATATTCTAGTATATATTTTTTATATACAAATGAACTCTTTATGTTGATTTTCATCTAATTGTAGTTTTTAAGAACATCTACACTGTTAATATTGCATTCTGTAAAAGTATACCCTTAAACTAAACATCAAAATCAGTTCATTAGACAAAATTTATGACTTGATTCATTGTTTGTAGTTCAAAATTATTTTGTTATTTTTTGTAAAATGAAAACTGAAATTTATATACAAACACGTACTTTTGTTTTACATGCTTTAGTTACTTCCAAGATTATTTTTACTACATATTGTTTATATAGTGATTTTTTATCAAACTAAAAAATGGTCAATATATAAAATTATGCGTTGATTATTTGGTTTTGTGATACATTTCTTTCAAATGTATTTTACGTACACGTGCATTCCATGTACCAAAATACTTTTTAATTGATGTCATGATGATGTAAGCAAGTGACGTTTGTATGCTTAAGGTTCAAATTATTACTTTTGTCTTTTACGTGTGTAATGCATTATTTCTGTACCAATTATTTTGTTTCACACATAAACTGTGTCCTGTTTGTACTAATTATTTTACCTTTCACGCGTAGAGGGTGGGTCTCTTGTACTAGTTATTTTGTATTTCAGGCACAGAGCCCATGTTGATTGTACTAATTATTTAGCCTTGTGCGCGCACAGTGCATGCCGTTTGTACCAACTACTCTGCCTTGGATGCGCAGAACAACAATACTCATTACTCTGAACAATATCAGATAAAATATATAATATCAGTTGAGATTAGAAATAATAGGATTTGCAGTGGAGGGAGCGATGGATTTTATTATTCAATTGACATTATACTGTGGTTCGTTTATAAGAAGGTAAGATATGATTAATTAAATGAATTGGCAGATAGTTAGAAGTTATTGTTATTGTTATTATTATTTATGCAAACAGGTTTATGTACCTATTTTTAATTCCAGAAGGAAATTAAAACCATTTTATCCTATATATTGGAAATTGAGATCCATATATAGCACTCAAAATGAGAAAAGAAAATCTTCACTGACTGCTGGGTGGGAAGAAGTTTCTCAGGCTTTATATTGATCAACTTTTCCTACAATCTCCAACACTACCAAAAATCATAGGACGGTGAAAGAAATTGGAATTCTTTAAGCCTCCTCATTTCTTGCCAACTGCTGGAGGTCATCTAAAGTAGATAGAACAAAAGAGAACCGAGTATAAATCATCATAATTTTTATTATTAAGCATGATAGTAGTTTGCCTATTATATAATTAATGAAATTCAAGGCTTCAGAATTATTTTTGTTTAAGAGGTTACTGCTGCAGAAATTACTTTTCTATTCACCTGTGTGTTTGCCATGTTCTTGATTTTTATAAACAGGTATATTTCATTTTACCCAGGTTAAACAAATGGTAGTGGCTACACTTGCTGAATCAGGAATGAACCTTTCAGATGAAGTTATAGAAAGTATCATCGATAAGGTGAATAAAACGAGATACATCATATATTTGATACTCAAGGCTGAATTAAGTCTGTTTATCTTTCTCTGTAATGTTAATCGTGCACTTGTTATTTTAATCACACAGCAATTTCCTGGTAGTACTATTTTAAGCTTGTAAATACATTACGTGGAAACAATTTATTTATTTTCACCTGTTATTATTTCCCCAAGGATTTTGCTTATACACCGACATGCAAGGCGCCTCACAAGTCCCAGTTACAATTTAAACATACCATATGAAGATATGACATGATTCTCTAATACAAATGAACAAGACCAAGTAGTTTGAGACATAGAGCTGTGCTAAGAATGAATATATTTGTACTATAAAGCATTTCATTTTTATTTATTGTGTTTTGGTTAAGACTTTTGAAGAAGCCGATACAAAACATGATGGAAAGATTGACAAGGAAGAGTGGCGGAGTTTAGTTTTACGACATCCATCTCTATTAAAGAACATGACCCTTCAATACCTCAAGTATATACTCTCTGAATCCCTTATGTTATCCATTATTACTATATTTAGTGACATAGTAAATATAAAGTATGGCATACCTCATTCATACCGTATTCTAATGTGAATCGTAATTTTGCTGTAGGGACATAACCACAACATTCCCAAGCTTTGTGTTCAATTCTCAAGTTGATGATACCTGATGATATATTTGGAATGTTTCTTTATAAGATGCTTTAAGTTATACAGAAGGTGGATATTTCAGATCAGATTTAGAGAGACAGTCTGTATGCGCAGTTACAGGAAAAATGTTGTTTGTATGTTTGCCATATTCATATTTTTTTGTTGATTGTTTTTCTAGGGTTTAAATTGTATTTATAACAAAAATATTTCTAATATTCTTGGTGATTTAACCAATGTGCTTGTTTCATAATTACAAACAGATTTATCAAAGTTACTGAACCTCATTTTCAGGTTCTCTCTTTTGTATGGTTTCTAAAATTTTTAGATTTGAGCAAACAAACTTTTTCAATAGTTACATTTTGGTACTAGCTATGTAAATTTTCTATTTGCTCTATATCTGTACATGTATGATAAAAAGGATTTTTTATTTTTTGAAAGGAAATTTATTTTCTGTTGCAATTTGTTTGGTTCTTGTTAATTACAGTGTAGCTGGTTAGTTTAATTATTTTTGAAGTAAATATTATTGGGCAGTGTTGTGATCAACCTGTTTGGGGTAAGATTTTTCTCACCGCAGAAAAGTTAAACTGTAACGTTTTTCTGAATTAGTTATCTTAGTCGTATGTTTCATGAAATTTACTAAAGTAAATTCTTAATGATTGTTTGCACAAAAAATGGCAGAAATACACCAGTAGCAATTGAACGCACGAAAATGTATAAATTTAATGAAATAAACGTAAAAGCAGTAGAAAAAATACAATTTTTATTGTGGTTCGATAAATACTTGTGTTCACTTTAATCTTTATTATTGATTGATTCTCTCTAAAGTACGATGATTATAACTCAAATCCGATCACAATCTAGTAGATCTCGGATTTGGGAGTGTTTAGAGTACTTAAGAAAGAAGAGAAAAGAAATCAAGTGCCAAAGTTTTTTTTTGAAGCTACAAGTGCTATATTTATAGGGAAACCGCTTAGCAGAACTAGAGGCCCGTGAAATATCAAGTCCAAATCCAAATCCGAGTATGCAGGAGTGAGCAATCGGGCCCAATTACTAATAAAAACCACTCGGTACCGAGTGGTTTTGGTCGGTACCGATAGGTTTTTTTGGGGGGAAAAATCCCTTCCTTTTTTCCATTAGCCTTCTACCTTCGATCCGTTGTTTTCCAAACACTTCTCTGTTGAGATTGGGTTGTTTATGGGAGGCTCTCATGCCGCTTGTTCTTGTCTGCTTTCAGTCAGAAAATCCTTAGAGTTGTTCTTATATTCCTTAGGAAAGACACTCCATGACAATCACTCGGGTCTGAGTTCCACGTACATGAGTTTTGGAGGACCAACGTGCATAAAAAAGTGGTCGGCACCGAGTGGTTCTCCTTGCTCCAATGCCTCTGAATTTTTTTGAGTTACTTCATATCATCATTCTAGAAAGCTTTTAATCATGTTAGAGTGAATCATGTCGGTGAAAATCAACTCGGTGAAAATCATGAGCTTCAGGTCGAGGTTGACCTGACTTGGTGTCCAACCCGAGTGGTTTGTGTGTTTGCTTCGGGCCTTGCTTGGAGCCATTCGACGGTTGAAGTGCTTCGAGTCGTACTTGGGAGTTTTGTGTGTCCGACCCGAGTTCTACCCCGTACCGATAGCTTGGAGTCTGACCCGAGATTTTTGTGTGTTCTACCTGAGTTCTACTCGGTACCGGCCTGAAGACCCCGACCAAAAATGTGACTTACCAATTTTTCAACATTTTCGACTATTTTTTTACACTTCCTTTTTCTTGCCTTTTCATGATGTTTCCAAAGTACTTGGGTCATTTTTTCATCGTTTGTTCGTTCAATTCGCTCTTTTAATTCCGTTCGAAAACTGCAAAAAATTTGATTATAACACTTGCCCCAAAAGTATGTCTTATGAATGTAAGGTAAGCTTTGCTCAAGAATAAGTTTATGCAATAGTCGACTTTTGGCAGTCAAGCTTTCCAGGTATCCATCGATTCAAGTTGCGGTGAATCATCCGGTTTCTTCGGATTCTCCTGCAAATCCATGGTCATTTCAAACCGTCATAGCTAAGGACTCTAGTCCTTGCTTAAGTATTAGTCATAAATCATAATCAGTTCATTTCCATCCCGAGTTATCATATCATACATCAAAATTGTCCCGTGTTCGTCCGGGATTTATATATTTTAGTCTAATCATAAGGCGTTCAAATCCTAAGGTTAAGTCAACGTCCATTCTAAGGTCCGATCTCTTCCGATCATTGAACATCCAATCTCGGGTTCGTCATTTTCAGATCGTTTAACATCCAATCTAGGGTTCGATATCTTCGGACCGTTTAACATACAATATGGAATTTGATCTCTTCGGATCCTTGTTGAGTCCAATCCGCTCGCTCTTTGGCGAGGGGACTCAACGTCCAGGCAAGTCCATCCACTCACCCTCTGGCGAGGGGACTTACTTTCATACAAGCCCAATCGACTTGCTCTCCAGCAAAGGGACTTGCACCCTATGGTCATCCCCACGTCTCTCCGATCGAGACTACCGTGATCAATCAGTATCAGCCATCACATTCAAGTGGCTTATAAAATCCTAATCAATTTCGGGGGTCATCAATCTCCGTTGGTGTTTCTTATTTGGTGTTAGTCATCACTCATGAAGCCTAAGTCAGAGCATTTAGCAAACAACAAAACATCTAATCCTATCAAGGATCACCTTCAGACTTCCAACTCAAGACGCACCTATGGACTGATCAGGATCCCATACACGTGTAAGCAGTCTGATAGTATCATTGCATCATTTATGTAAAACAAAAGGCGAGGTAAGGGAATCGAACCTGATTCCAATCTATCTCGATTATGGGGTTATCATTCAATGGAAGTCTTTGATCCATAACTTCATTCTGCCCCCCTCACGTTCCTATGGTGAGCTTCTGGTTCCAGCTCATGTTGTTGTGCATTCGCATTTCGATCTGCCTCTCTAGCTCTAGCACCACCCGTTCCAAGCATTAGAGCTCATCCTAGATCCAAATCGACCGTGCCCCCGAGTAAATGAATCTCGGTACCGACCAGTTTTAGGTCAATACCGAATGGTTCTGGTCGTGGGGGCACTGTTCCATTTTGCTATGCTCCAACTCCAAATGCTCCTGCATAGGTTTTTTGTCTTTGGTTCTAAATTCCAACTGCTCCGACTGTTATTTGTTGATCCATCCTTCTGAAAAATCTAGTCAACATCTCCTCTTTATCTCTTTCCTGATCACGTAGACTGATGGATCGGAATTTAAGGATACCTCCTGGCTGTCCCATGTTCTTGTTGACTTCCTTTAGCAATTGCTCTTGTAGAAGACCTCTTCATCTCTCCCAAACTTCAGATCCAAGCTTTAGGTTGTCAAATCTAGCTCGCTCTCAATGAAAGCACAAAAAGTGTTTGCACCAAAAATGACACAAACACCCTAGGAGCAACCAAAAGCACCAAAAATGTATAGATCTAATGAAATAAACGTAAAAGCAGTAGAAAAGACAATTTTTATAGTGGTTCGGCATATACTCCGGTCTACGTCTACTTTAATTTTTGTTATTGATTGATTTTCTTCGGAATACAATGATTATAACTCAAATCCGACCATAATTAAATAGTTCTTGCATTTGGGAGTGTTTAGAGTATTTGGGGAAGAAGAGGGTAGAAGAGAAATCAAGTGCTAAAGTTCTTGTTTTGAAGCTAGAGGTGTTGTATTTATGGAGAAACTGCCTAGTAGAAATATCAAGTCCAGATCCAAATCTGAGTATGCAGGAGTGGGTAACCGGGCTCAATTACCAATAAAAATCAGTCGGCATCGAGTGGTTTTGGTCGGTATGGACTGGTTTTTCCAAAGGGAACACCCTTTCTTTTTTTCATTGGCCTTCTATCTCCGATCCTTGTTTTCCGAACACTTTTCTCTTAAGATTGGGTTGTTTCTGAGAGGTTATAATACCGCTTGTACTTGTCTGCTTTAAGTCAGAAAATACTTAAAGTTATTCTTCTATTCCTTGAGAAAAGCACTCCCCGACAATCAGTTGGGCCAGAACTCCATGTAGAAGAGTTTTGGAGGACCTACGTGCAGAAAAAAGTGGTCGGTACTGAGTAGTTGTGCTCGGTACTGAGTGGTTCTCCTTTCTCCAATGCCTTTGAAATTTCTTGAGTTACTTCATATCATCACTCTAGATAGATTTTAATCATGATGGAGTGAATCATGTCGGTGAAAATCAACTCGGTGAAAATCATGAGCTTTAGGTCAGGGTTGACTTGACTTGGTGTTTGACCCGAGTGGTTTGTGTGTTTGCTTCGGGCCTTGCTTGGAGCCGTCTGAAGGTTGAAGTGCTTCGAGTCGTACTTCTGAGTTTTGTGCGTCCGACCCAAGTTCTACCCGGTAACGATCGCTTGGAGTCTGACCTAAGATTTTTGTATGTTCAACCCGAGTTCTACTCGGTACCGATCGCCTGAAGTCTAACCTAATTTTTTGTGTGTCTGACCCAAGTTCTACTTGGTACCGATCCGAGGACCCCGACCAAAAATGCGACTTTCCGATTTTTCAACTTTTTCGACTATTCTTTTGATATTCCCTTTTTCTTGCATTTTTATGATGTTTTCAAAGTCCATGGGTCATTTCTCTATCGTTTGTTCGTTCAATTCCCTCGTTTAATTTCCAAAATTCATAAGCCTAATTTTTAAATTCCAAGCTCAAGACTTTCCCCTATTTTCAAATCAACTCTAGATTTTCAATCTTTCCATTCAAAATGTCACCAAGAACCTCTAAGAAGAAGAGAACAACAAAAGAGGCAGAGAGCTCTACCATTACTCAATAGCAACTTTGTGAATAGCTTCATTATGATGAAGAGAGCATTCCTAGATATAAAGATCTCGGTAAAAAGAAATTTTTTACTGTTACTTTCTATAAACTTGAAGATTTTCCTTCATACCATCTTAGAAATTTTATCAAGAGAGCTAGAATTACTTCCTTGATTAATTATGATGATAGTGATGTTGGAATAGATGATTTGAGCATTCAACTTTTTATGGCCAATCTTAGTATTAAGAGTAGTAGATTAAATAATGAACTGGGCTTTGGGCTTTATGGAAAATTTCTTAAATTTCACAAAAATGAAATTTGAAGGATTTTAAATTATGAATATAAGGGAATAGATCTTCAAGATGTAGAGTTCAATGATTAGAAATGAGACCAAATTAGTTATAATATATGGAATGATAACGCAACCTTAGCTAACAGAGATTCTAAAGATTTAAAGCCTTAGGCTAGACTACTCGAGAGAAAAATAATCAATATTTGATTCTAAGAATGGGTAGTCATGAGCTACCGTATGACATAAACTATCAAGCATTGTATGCTATTTTTGGAGATGTACAAGTAACTAGGCCACCTTTATTTATCATGAAATCAAATTTTATTTTAAGAAAAAGCACTAAACAATTTTCTATGGTCTCTTTATCATGTAATTTCTTAAATTAAAAGACATTCAAGGTTTTGAAAAAAACCCAATGGCTATCAAGTATTTTGAAGATAAGTTTTTTAGTTTGATGAGATTGCCAAAAGATCCTCATATATATTACTCACATGAAATTTATTTGGAAAAATTGAACACAAATGAACCCATTGTAGAATCATCTTCTAGAACCAATAAGCCAAAAATCTTGCCCAACCTGATGATGAAATTAGAGAAGAGAGCAACAAAGGAGGGAATGAGAGCGACTCCCCGATTAGGGATGAAAATGAAGGTGATTAGAGGAGACTTTATGAAGCTCAAGTAACGGCTTCAGAAAATAAAAAATAAATAGATAAAAGGATGGAAAGGAGTTTGAAATCTTTTGATTTTAGAACGGGTAAAATGGAGTAGAAGGTGGATATAATGATGTATTTTATAGGGAAAATTTGGAAGAAGTTGAGTGGTACCCCTTAATCATCCTCTTCGACGGACAAACAAGGAGGTAAAAACAAAGGGGGAGATTGAAACTATAACACCCTAAGTTTTTTAATTAATTAATTAAAATAGATATTAATTAATAAATAATAAAAAGCGAAAAATGAAATTGTAAATGTTGGAATTTGGCTATGAAACTTATACCATTGGATTCGTGGCGATTTTCTGATCAATTTTCATATATAAACTTTTCAAATCGGAGTTCAAACGAAAAAGTTATCAACATTTGAATTTTCATAGTTGGAAATAATTATATATGTAATTAAGGAAATAATTTGAAATTAATTAATGATTGATTAATAGCATTAAAGTTAAAGGTAGCTTAACATTAAAGACAATTAATTAAGGCATAAACTAACGCCGGTTAACATTATTTGGAGAATAGATAGTAACAAATCAATTAAATCAACCAATGCTAAAAAATACACTATGTTGGCCTAGTCAAGTCGACCATGACCTAGGCACGGTCAACCATAAGCGGTCGACCTGGGTCATGGGGCGGTCGACCTGTCTTCTTTTGGTGGCGGTTGTAACTTAAGGCGTGTGTTTTAGATCTAATCTATTTTCATCCTATAGTTAACACTGATTTGAACCTCTATAAAATAGGACCTAGGGCTTCACTTCTAACTTATTATTTTTCTAATGAGCGCGGAAGCTCTGCCATTTTCCTTTCTCCTTCAAAATTTCTAAATACACTTTGGAGAAGAATAGAGGATAAGAAATAGGTTCAGGTTGCTACATCAAAGGTAAATTTTTAGATACGATTCTATTTAATAAATCTAAATCTCTTTTCCCTAATCCAATTTCTAATGAGATATGTATAAATATTATCTGTGGATCCAAATAGGGAGTCAAAAATGGAGAATACAGATAATAGGATTAGATATGGATTAGATCTAAAGATTTGAAAGCGCTAATTAAGGTGAGTGGAAATATTATATATTTTTATATAATACTAGATTATTTCGTTGCAAATCTATCTTATATGTTTGAGAATTGAATTTAAAGCGCAGTGAATTCATTAAGAAAAGTTGAAGATATGAAACTTGCCTATGAAAATCATAATGACTGCATAATGATTAATTTTATTTCTGTAATTACGTACTGATCATATTTGATCATGTAATTGCAAATTAATTTTTTTTAATCATCAGTTCTAAGTTGGATTAATTAACCAAAACATATTAAATTGAGATTCTATTTTATTTGGCATTGATGAATGATATTGAAAATAAAATTAGTTGGACTTTTGGAATTTTAATGATATTTTAATTTATTGGAATATATATTATTGTAAGTGGATTTTCATATATTGTCAAGTTTAAATTTAGGAAAAGTGTGATGTTTGAAATAACAACAAGCAAATATGTGTCTTTAAAAGAAAGAGATGTATAAAATAAAGATAGTTGATGTATTTTGTACTTTCTATTTCAATAAATAAAAAGTGAGTTTCTTGTAATTACAAACATCGCACGAACCACCTCTTTTGAACAAGATACTATGTTAAAGTTAATCCTTAATTTTAAATTCCAATTTATTGAAATGTAGTAAATTCTAAAAGTGGAATATTGAGACAAGAATGAAACAAAAAGGTAGATAAAATGAAAACTAATGAAAATGGAAGTTTGAGTGATATGCAAGGAAAAGAAGCTGGGAAGTGAAATTGATGTTTGGATTAAATCTGATAATCGAATGAAATGGATTAATTTGCTTAAAATAAGTAAATTTAAAGATGTCAAGATTTAGTCTAATAATTAAATTAAAAAGAATAAAAATTGAAGTTAAGCTAATGAATGCAGTAGTAACGATAGTGATGACAGAAATAGAGAAGTAGTAAATAAATATAATGAAGTAGAAGGTAAACGCATAATAAGAATAAGGACTTGGAATCAAACATAAAAGATGTAAGGCAATAAAGAAAATGAAAGAAGTATAAATATACATGAGTCTAAAATATGTATATACGTAGCCTAAAATAGGCGTTTATGATGGGTGTGAGTAATTATAAATTGTCTGTTATAATTATAAAGAATAAATGAATAAAGGTCGTTAGACTGGGCTGGGACGCTAAAAACATATCCAACCAATAGGACCTATTGAGATTATACGCTTGCGTATAGCTGAAGGGATACCCTCAAGTTAGGTGTGCTTGGATTGGAACCTCCGTAATTGCAGGCACCGGGTGGACCTTTTACGGATGGCGAGACTGTATAAGCACTAGTGGTTTGTTTTAAATTTTTCTGAGGAGGGTATTGCCTTGATTGCACTAGGCAATCTAAATGGATGATGGGTGAGATCGGACTTATGCAGCAGGATGCGCAAAAGGCTAGCATGCATAGGTACCAAACGAGTTGCAACAGGGTGTGCAAAAGCTGGCGTATGTGGGTACAATAACTAGTATTAGGAGTTTCATATTTAGCGAGCTCATCATCGGTCCTTTGCGGTCAACAAGAAGGACTGGGTTACACCTAAATGGTCTTTGCCGCCTACCAGGGTTGATTCAGTTGGGTTATGCACTGCCAAAGTTGTTTGTTAGTTTGTTTGATACAGCAAGGGTAGTTAGC
Source organism: Allium fistulosum (assembly GCA_030737815.1). Classification (NCBI taxonomy): domain Eukaryota; kingdom Viridiplantae; phylum Streptophyta; class Magnoliopsida; order Asparagales; family Amaryllidaceae; genus Allium; species Allium fistulosum. The sequence continues at coordinate 460,987,873 of CM060905.1, forward strand.
CCTTACAGAAGTTCCTTCAAAGTGCATAGGGCGGATAATCCATGATAAGAAGCGGATAAAAGTGTGCAGAAGGCTAGCGTAGGTGGTGAAAAGTCCCCAAAGAATACATGGCCTCATGGACTGTCGGTGCGCACGTAGGATTTCCTCAGGTGATACGATGTAGCAAGATGATGGATCCTTACGAGGTGCTAAGAGGTAGATACTAGTGGGGATAGTATCTAGGTCCATTAGTGACGATGGGACACACACACACACACATATATCTACATGGTGTAGATGGGTATGGTTCGTATGCAGCGATGGAGTCGTAATGACTAAGGATAAAGTCTAACATAACATGAAATGGTGAAAAATCGACATAAGCTAGTATAATGTATAAGATGTATAATTTACCAGTTACCAGAAGTTATTCTGACCCCATCCTCATTACAACTCATATGATTTAGAAGGGTAGGTACTGGTACTGACTGGAAGCAGTTGTCTGGCTGAGGCTCTTGACATTTGAGATGTCAATTTTTGGTCAGTAATTATATTGATCTATTATATTTACTTATTTCCGTTGTGAGTTATTACCATTAGTGCTTTGATATGATTTCTCTTTGCAGGATACCAAACCAACAGTATGTATTTTAGTAGAATTGGGTTTTTGGATTAGCGAAAAATCTGGGCCTACTGGAGTGCGGGTTGTTACAGGAACCTCCCTTCTTCTACATCTCGACATTCCACTTCTTAGATACTTGGGCTTGGAACCTCTTTTTCTTCCCTGGTTCTTTCTAATTTATATTTCCATCTTACTTTAAAAAAACTTTGGTTGTGTAATAATCATAATCTAGTACTTGTGGTTGGTTAGGTGTTTTTTGTAAAATGTTATATTGGGATTGCACTTGTTTGTGATTGTTCGTATGTTGGTGTTGCACTTGTTTGTAAAACATTAAGTTGGCATTGCACTTGTTTTGTTCCTTATATTATTTGTTTTCTCCCTCATACATTTCTTTTTGGTGAAGGAAAAAGGAGAAAATTCGAGCATATTGATAGGGGAAGCATTATATATAATCATGTTTATAAATTCGTGTTATGAAAATTTTAAGCATATGGTTGTCATCATAAAAAAGGAGAATGTTAGATCCTACCTTTTTGTGTTTTGAATAAAGACAACTATATGAATATATATATGCACAAGTTCTTATTTACAAAAGACAAGATCTATAGAGGCTAAGACATAAATTATTCGACGATTAATGGAGTTTGAAGAATTCAAGAAGTATGTGTTCAAGTTATCGACTTTTGTGAGTCTTAGATGTTTTAATATTGTATAATCTATTTGTTGATGTTGCACACACAAACATTTTATAACTTGTTTTTTCTTAGAAAAATATTTTAAGTATATGGTTTTATACTTCAAAAATGTTTCAAAAGTAAAAACACAGTTCTAAAAAATTTCAAACGTCTTATCATAATTTTCAGTAGTTAGGATTCAACGTTTTAAAAGGTGTGCTCTTGGGTTGGAAATTTACCCAGTTCTAAAGCTTATATTCAGATGTATGATTGCATATTCATACATCTGAACTAGGACCTCAAACGTCTAAGTAAACCTTGCTTTTACAACTTATTATTTCTTACCTTTCAAAAGTCTAAATTATTTCAACCAATCGTCTAATCATATTTCAGATGTCTAATAATAGTCCTTTTTCAAAACAGAGAAGTAGCTTTTCATATTTAATTGGATTCAGACACCCGAACCAAAATTTAGACAGCTGGTCAACTATACTGTAACATCCTTAATTTTAATTTAACGTTATTCAGGATATTTAATTGAATAAATTTAACAGAATAATGTAAATGGTTAAGGAGAATGAGATTTGAAAATTTATAAGGTCGAGCCATTATTAATGAACTAAGTAATAAGATTGTTCTAAAAGCTTAACATATAAGAGAATATATGTGTTAACCTAAAAAATGGATCAACACCCTGAACTGAGTGTGAAAGCACTACCATTGTTTATCAAGGAAAATAAAATAGAAACAAGGAATAATAACTTGCAGATAAAGTAAAGTGACATGAGATTTTTATAGTTGTTCGGCTGTTAACAAAGCCTAAGTCCACTTTATAACTTTTGTTATTAACTGACTGCAATTACAAGTTGAATATGGTTACAACTTGATTGGATCTTGTAAGTTAGATCAAGTCACCAGTGTTAGAGTTCACTGGAGAGTCATAGCGAACCCTTTACATGAATGTTGTGTGGGAGGAGAAGAGTGAAGAATAGTTTCTGTAGAGTTTCAATAGCCACTCCAGAAGATCCTGTTTATCTTGTAGGTAGGTGAATATTTATAGGGATTTGAGAGCTATTGGGCTGGGCCGCTTTGCTAGAGACCTAAACTTAATGATACGAAGGAGCTCCAAAAATTGCACAGCAACCTAACCTAAATTGATGGATCACTAGTGATCCATAGGGCATGGATCGCTAGTGATCCATGTAGTTAGAATTTTGGATCGTTTCACTTGGGTTGCATTCCTTGCCTTAGGTAGATGCTCTCCATGTGATTTCGTAGCTAGTTGCCTTGTTTTGACGATGATTCATACATGAGTTAGATTGATCTTTGACTATCAGATGGGTCTTTGCTTCTCGAACTAGGTTGCTTGGAAGGCTGTGAAACTTGGAAAACATATTTAGAAGAGACAATGAATCAAGATGCAAGAGGGTACGGTGACTCATGAAGCGCCCCTATGGATCGCTAGCGATCCATAAGTGATGGACCGCCAGCGATCCATCTCCTTAGTTTATTTTTGGTTGAATTTCTTTGAGTGATATTCACTTGTTCTTTTGAGTGTGTTGTCCAAGTATCAAGTCATCTGGAGTTAGTTTGATCATCCGTCTTCATGGGTTATCTGGTCCAGAAGAATCATCCATAAATCGCTCAAAACTTAACGAAATCAGATGAAACTTTGCGGGTACACTCTAGAGGGTGTTTGGACCTACCCTACAAATTTGAGGTGATGGGCCCAAAATACTTGGATCGCTAGCGACCCATAAAGATGGATCACCAACGACCCATCATACTAACTCCACTCAATCCCATTTTTTCTATGAGCCTTCTTTTATGTCTTCTAAGTGTTCTCTCAATATTTCTAGTCAATCCGACTTCGTATGAGTTCTCTAGGTTCGTTTTAAGTTAGCTGCTTTGTTAAAAAGTGGGTTAACATTTGCCCCCCCCAAAGTACGCCTTTTGAATGAAAGTTGTGCTTTGCTTAAGAATAAGTTCCTATCTCCGATCTTCGATAGTCTAACTTTCCAGCCGTTTCATCCTTAATGAGTCATCCAGTTCCTTCGGATTTTCTTGCCAATCATAAGTCATTCAAAACCTGTTACAGCCTAAGACTCTAAACTCTGCCTAAGTGTAATCTATAAATCACAATCAATCCGATATCTTTCGGAGCTATTACATCACACATCTCCAATTACATCACGTATCTCTAATTGTCCCGTGTTCATTTGGGATTTACAGCACTATCATTTTGCTTCTCATTCAGAGTTGTCAAATCATATACCAAAATCATATCATATATCAAAATCACATCACATATCAGAATCACATCATTTATCGAAATCACCCTATGTTCATCCAGGATTTATCAGTTTTATTCTATTTATAAGGCATTCAAATCCTTTTATTAAATCAAATCTTTTTTAAGGCTTGATCTCTCCTGATCGTTTAAGTTTAATGTGCGATCTCTCCAGATCGTTTAATGTTTATTTAATGCACGATCTCTCTGGATCGTTTAATGTTTTAAGTTAAGGGGACGATCCCTCTAGACCATTAGTTTGTTAAGCTAGGGGGATTAAGTAAGCCCATCCACTCACTCTTTGATGAGGGGACTTACCTCTTGCACTCCGGTCCCGTCTCTCTGGCCGGGAGTCTATGGCATTCAATATCGTACAAGTCCATCCACTTGCTCTTCGGCAAAGGGACTTGTACCTTGCACTCTGGTCCCGCTCTCCGGTCGGGACTCAATGGCGTTCAAAATCAGTCAACACATTAAATATGGATTTTATAAAATTTAAATTTTAAGTCAAAGCTAACAAGAAGAAATTAAATAAGCAGAAATCCTGAATGTCTATCCCAGACATTCGACTCAAAGCATGGCAAGGGACCAATCTAGGTTTTGTGCACGTCCAAGCAGTCTGAGATTATTATCCTAAGCAGTTATCCTTGATATCCGACTCAGAGCGTGACTAGGAACCAATCTAGGTTTAGCACACATCTAAGCGGTCTGGGGACATTATTGTTTTTACCGCTAATATATGAAAAGAAAAGTGCAAAAAGAAACCAAAGCAAAGAGTAGCAGTCGAACCTAACTTCCCATCCATTCTGGTTATGGGGTTATCTGTCTTGGCCCAGATCCTTGGGCATTCCTTGAAGCATCTGCCATGGGTGGTGGCTGCTCCAGCTGTGCTATCGCAGCTTTGTTCCTCATTTACTGTGGTACCTGGTTGTTCCGAACCAGTTCTTCTATCAGGTCACGAAGGTGTCGGCACTCATTTTTTATGTTCGCCCAGCTCATGGAAGAGCAAAACTTTCTGGATCCTTTCTCGATCGGTGGGCTCTCTTCTCAGGGGCTTCCGATAAGGAAATTTCCCACTTGTGTCTAGGTATATCCTTTCCAGGCTTTCAGTCACCTCAGAGTAGGAAGAGAAATTGGGCTCCATCCTTTTTCGTTTTGGTTCTCTAGAATCACCATCAGCTTTTCTTTTCCCTTTGTCTTTTCCAAATCCTACTCCATAGGATCCCTTGCTATCCACAACATTAATTTCGGCGCCTTCAGCTTCATCTTCAGCCTCCTGACGTAAATATCTCTCAACTTCATAGTAAAACTCAGCAAGATCCATTGGTGGATCCCTCATAAGTGCAGCCCTAAAGTCGGTCTTGCTTGCGACTCCAAACACTACCGTCATCAAAATCACTGATGGGTTCGGCCTATCGACCGCAGCTGCTGCTGCATTGAATCTTGTTAAATAACTTCTCAAGGTCTCCCCAGGCCTTTATTTCACATTTGCCAATGTCATCACATTCTTCAGTTGTGAGACGTGAACTCAGAATTGTCTTAAAAATCTGCCCACTAACTCGGTCCACTTGCCAATGGATCCATTCTCTAGCTGTCTAAACCATATCGCCACCAAATCCGTCAAGTATAATAGGAAGGACAGCCCCATTACTTCCTCAGAAGCACCCAACACCTCCATATGTCGAATATATCTCATCAGATGAATCATTGGATCGGTCTTTCCGTCGTACATTTCCAGCATGGGAAGTTTGAAATCGGGAGGATTTCTCGCATTCTGGATATTAGCCGTAAACGGGTTTCTGTTCACATCTCGCAAACCCTGATCTATAGGTCCTCCTCTAACCAACCTTCTTACTAATTCAATAATTCGATTTTCACCATCCAAAGAAGGTCTTCTTCCAAAAGCAATGTTCTGCCCACCGCTTTGGGAATGGAAATCCGACGCATACTCCATTGGTTGCACACTAGTGTTCTACCCAACTTTTCTAGTCTCATTATGTCCTCTGCTCCTTCGGAGTAGCCCTGGCACTTCCTCTACTGGTTACACTCTAGTATTTTGATTAGCTTCCATACCACCAGTTCCTAGAGTTTCAACAGTCACTATATTGTTGGCCCTTCCGGTGCCAGCTCCAATATTGATCTCATCATCGACGTTGATTCCCAAGTTGACTCTCATGTTGCCCCTAAGTATCGGTTGCTCTGGGCATCGAGGCAACGTTCCATCTCATTCTAATCCAACTTTAGCAGCTCCTATATTGTTTCCTAGAGTCTGAATTCCTACAGCTTCTGCAATTCCTTGTTGTCCCATCTTTTGGAAGAATCCCTCTATCATCTCTTGTTGCCTAGCCAAGATTCCATCATGCATCTCCTTCATCTGCCTTTCCATTTCTTCTCTAGCTGCATAGTTAGATTGGTGAGAATTTGAGGATACTTCCTGACTGCCTCTAGGCTCTGGTTGACTTGCTCCAGTTTTATATCTAGCGTCAGGCCTTTTCATTTTTCCCGAATCTCATATTCAAGCTTCAAGTTTATGGATCTACCTTTGCTCTCAGTTAAAGCACCAAAATGTTAATCCAAAAAATGGGTCAACACCGTGAATTGAGTGTGAAAGCACCAGCCCTATTTATCAAGGCAAATAAAATAGAAACAAGGAATAATAACCTGAAGATAAAGTAAAGAGACAAGATATTTTTGTAGTGGTTCTGGCTGTTAACGAAGCCTATGTCCACTTTATAACTTTTGTTGTTGACTGACTGCAATTACAAGTTGAATCTGATTATAATTTGATTGTATCTTGCAAGTTAGATCAAGTCACCGGTGTCAGAGTTCACTGGAGAATCATAGTGAACCCTTTAGATAACTGTTGTGTGGGAGGAGAAGAGTGAAGAATAGTTTATGTAGAGTTTCAACAACCAGTCTAGAAGATCCTGTTTGTGTTGCAGGTAGGTGAGTATCTATAGGGATTGAAGAGCTATTGGTTTGAGCCGCTTTGCCAATGACCTAAACTTAATGATACGAAGGAGCTCCAAAAATTGCATGGTGACCTGACCTGAATTGATGGATTGATAGCAATCCACAAGGCAAGGATCGCTAGCGATCCATGTAGTTAGAATATTTTTGGATCGTTTCACTTGGGTTGCATTCCTTGCTTTATGTAGATGCTCTCCATGTGATTTCGTAGCTAGTTGCCTTGTTTTGACGATGATTCATACATAAGTTATATTGACCTATGACTAGAATCAGATGGGTCTTTGCTTCTCGAACTAGGTTGCATGGAAGGCTATAAAACTTGGCAAACATATTTAGAAGGGACAATGAATCAAGATGCAAGAGGTTACGGTGACTCGTGAAGCGTCCCTATGGATCGCTAGCGATCCATAAGTGAGGGATCGCCAGTGATCCATCTCCTTAGTTTATTTTTGGTTGAATTTCTTTGAGTGCTATTTAGTTGTTCTTTTGACTGTGTTGTCCAAGTACCAAGTCGTTTGGAGTTAGTTTGATCAATTATTTTCTTGAGTCATCTGGTCCAGAAGAATCATCTATAACTCGCTCAAAACTTAACAAAATCAGATGAAAATTTACATGTACACTCTAGAGGGTGTTTGGGGCTTATCCTATAAATTTGAGGTGGTGGCGCCCAACCTACATGGGTCACTAGCGACCGATCAAGATGGATCGCCAACGATCCATCATACTAACTCCAATCAATCCCATTTTTTCTATGACCCTTCTATGTCTTCTAAGTTTTCTTCCAAAATTTCAAGTCAATCCGACTCCGTATGTGTTCTCTAGGTTCGTCTTTAGTTAGCTACTTTGGTCAAAAATTGGGTAAATAATATGAGAGGGGCAAAATATGTAAATCCAACTTTCACTCCTTAAACCCTCTCCCGCTCATATTCACTCTTATTTTTCATAACATCAAAACAATTAAAAAAATGAGAGGATGGCTATTAAACAAGGGGATTAGAAGAGGAAAATAAAGCTAATCAAAGAAAAGACTTAGGGATTCAAGAGCTATATCAAATCTCAAGTCCAACATTAAATCCAACGAGAATAATACATGATCCGTCTCTTTTGCTTGCTTTTGAATATGGCTATGGTTAGTATCCGAATCATTTTGATGATTTTTGCCACGTTATGGTTGTTTAACCGTTGTTTAGATAGAATGATGATTTATGGAATTTTTATGAAATTAACTAAGTGGGTTTTAAGGGTAAAACCTAAGCTTTTGGTCTCCAATCGATTTGATTTTTGGATATGTGATGTTAAACATTAATTTGCAGATGGATTTTTAATTTCATAATTTTCCAAGTTATATTAAATATTTTATGAATTTCCTAAGGATAAAATTGCTTAATTTTGGGTTTTAATTATTTAAAATAATTTAATATAGTATTTAGCCCTGAAATTTTTATATGATGAAGAATATAGTATTTTGGAATTTCTGGAATTTTTGGGATTTTCCCCAAGTGATTTCGATTTATCATGAATTCAATATGCTTGAAAAGCATTTTAATTAGTAAATAATCAAGGTTATTAATTAATGAGGAAATTAGTGTAAAGGAAAAAGTTTAATAAAATTTAATTTTAACGGACGTTAAAATTAAACTTTGGTCTGAAGGACAAGCACCAAAAATTGTATTTCTTTCGTACTTCTGTAGTTTCATTTCTTCTGCAAACAAAATTTCTTCTTCATCAAACAATGGCAACCCAAACCGAAATCAATTTTCTTCCTCAAACTGATTTAAAAGCGCAATCGACTTCAGAATCTAAGTCGATGGACGTAAATCAAAATATTTCAATAAATCCTGAACAAATAAATGATGAACCTATGATTTCAAAAAGTAGGGTTCCCAATGCTATGCGTACAGTAGTAAAGAGAAGGCAAAAAACTACTTCATCAACGGCTGTTGATTCGGATGAGATTGACGAAGATACAAAGAGGACGAAAAAACCTAGGGCATGTAAAACTATGAATGAAGACGAAAGGAAGAAACAACAGCTTACTGATGAAAACGTCAATAGAAAAAGAAAAACAAAGGTAAAACAACTGATTATTTTTTAAAATAAAAGATAATTTTACAATGATAGTTCAACTATCATTTGATTTGTTATTGAATGATAGATCAATGTATCATTTGATTTGTTGCATGTATAATATTGATGATAAAAAATAATTAGATGGATACTTATTTAATGATAGTTCAATATATCATTTGATTTGTTATTGAATGATAGATCAATGTATCATTTGATTTGTTGCATGTATAATATTGATGATAAAAAATAATTAGATGGATACTTATTTAATGATACTTCAATATATCATTTGATTTGCATGTGTAATATTGAAATATGAAATGATGGATGAACATAGCATTCAGTCTTTGACAGATGATAGACAATGATAAGATGAATATTTATAAAATGATAGAAATATATAGCATTGAAAAAAATGTTGGACAAACATATCATGATAGAATGATAGTTGAATATATCATTTTATTTACAGTATTTGCTAGTATAGTATGATAAATGATAATTGAATATATCATTTGATTTACTGTTTTGATGGTTATAGAATGATAGTTGAATATATCATTTGATTTACTGTTTTGATGGTTATAGAATGATAGTTGAATATATCATTTGATTTACTGTTTTGATGGTTATAGAATGATAGTTGAATATATCATTTGATTTTCTGTTTTGATGGTTATAGAATGATAGTTGAATATATCATTTGATCTACTGTTTTGATGGTTATAGAATGATAGTTGAATATATCATTTGATTTGTATGCATCATATTAAAATATAATATGATAGATGAACATATGATAGACAAACATAGCATTCAATATTTCAACTTTAGAAGCATACAGTGAAAAAAAGAAATGATAGACAAATATAACATTTGAAAAAGAATGATAGATGTATATATCACTAGTAAATTATGCGTTCATAGTTGTAAAAATTAATAGATAAAAATAAGAAAGCATTTAAAAAATGAGACATAAAAATAATATTATAGTTTGTTAAATACCGAATTATTCATTCACAGTTTTTTGTACAGGGATCAATAGGTAAAACATTGAAGAAAGCAAAAACTACTGAAGGAAAAAAACCAAAGAAAGTTTCTTAGAAAAAAATCCAGTATAGATGTAGCTTACTGCCAATGATAAAAATTTTCAAGAAAATTAAGGAAAAAGGAGGTTATCTTATAGATCAATTAAATTATTTCAAACAAACACCTTTCGAAAAATTCATGCTAGTGTTTTTCAAAGAAATTTTAACCATAGCTGCTTTTACAAAATCATCAACAACCTTAGATGATATAATAGAAACATTTTCTATCAATGATGAAGCTTTTAAAGTAGGAAATCTTTTTTTAAAAATCAAACCTGAGGATGTTTCAATTATTTTTAGCTTACCTTTGTCTGGAGTAAATATTTTTCCAGTACTGAAAATGAGTTTACAAATCCTTCCAGACAATTGCAAAGATTTTGTACTGAGAAACTTTGGAACCATAGAGCACATCACAAAGGATCTTACAATTTCGAAGATAAATAATGTGCTAGAAACACAACAATTTCAACATGAAAATGATTTTCCAAAATTGCTTATAATTCTTGCAATGATAACCTTCTTCTTTCCTGATAACCAAAGATACTTACCATGGGGATATATTCCCTATATCTTAGATCAAAACAAAATGAATTCAGTATCTTGGCCAGTTTCAATTCATCATTCATTGATTAGAGCTTTGACAACTTTCAAAACAAAGCCAAGAAACATGCCAGGTTGTTCCATGCTCCCTATTGTAAGTACAGCAATCTAACTTTATGCTCATGCATCTATCTGTATAAATTTTATTATACACATTATATGTTTTAACAAGTAATATTTTATTTGTAGTTTTTCCTATGTGAGCATGTGAATTTGATACCTCCATTAGCAACATACTGTTCAAACTTACTTAGATTTGGGAGGTGGAATATTGCAAGCTTGAAAAAGGTGATCTCAAGAGACGCATTGATGAACATGGACAATAGAAAGGTATTATTTATCACACTAGTATAACAAATATATCATAACATAGTGTATATCAGCAGTTGTCATTTTGTTATTATATCATAACACTAGTATAACTAAAGAATGATAGTCAGATATAGCATCACATGAAAAATGACAACTATATATAAAATTAGTTCATCCTTGTATGTTACCTGATTCATTACTATTTACGTTATTACATAGATTTTTGTTGAAATAAGAAATCTGACTAAAGATGAAAAAGCACTTCTTCAACAAAATAGCCAACAAAAATTTGTCCAGCTGGATAATAATGAGAATATTGGGATGCACAAAATAGAAAATGTGGAAGAGACATCAAAAGACCAAGTTGAGACAATGCAGCAGTACATCATACAGTTGGAAAATAAATTGAAGAAAAGTGAAAAAGAATTAGAAAAGGAAAAACATAAAAGAATACAAGCAGAAGGCACTGTCATACAATTGAAAAAGGAAATTAAGATTTTAAGATCAAAAGAAAAAGTAGAAATAGAACCACCATCATTTGATCTCAAAATAACTCAGGAAATTGAAAAGATGCGGAAAGGGAAAGAACAACAGGATCAAAACAAACCTTCAGAGGCAACAGAAAAATCACCAGCAGTGCATGAAAAAACGCAGAAGAAACCAAGCTCTTTAGTTTTGAGGGTTAAAAAGCGCCAACGAAGGAGTAAAATTGATTCTGATTGCCAATATGAAATTGTGTGCAGAAAAACAAAGAAAAATGTTGACAATGAAAACCAAAAGCAACAATTTGAAACCAAGGAAGGTCAGAAAGAAAATACAAATGAACAGAAACAAGAGGAACAAAATGAAGAATCAGATTATGAACATGAATCTGAAACTGAAACAGATGAACAAGTCACAACAACTGATAATGAAGAAATTATTGATGTTGATGGATACTCGCAATCAAGTAAAACCTACAAGAGTAAGGATATCACAAAAAGCAGTATTCTACAATTATTGAATGAAGAACAACAAAACAAAATTCTTACTTTCTTCAAATTTAACAAAAATGAGAAGTAAGAATTCTAATATTTTTTATTTCATTATATTTGTAACTAAATAAAATTGAAGGAAAATATAGTTATCAATTATTAATTTTCAATTACAGCACTGTAGCATATGAAAAAGATGAAGGACACAAAGGAGGAATCACAATAGTTAAATCTATGCTGGAAGCTGTTCTGTTCGAGGGGGTTACAGATGGACAGGTATGCATCAAATTAAAATTATGATAACTGTCTAGGATGGGAGAATGAGTAATAAAACTAGCATTCATAGTTTTTTAAGTGCATATAAGTGTATAGAATGAGAGAATGATAGTTAAAACTAGCATTCAAAGTTTCAAACTGCATATAAATGTATTGAATGAAAGAATGGGAGTTAAAAATAACATTGATATTTGTAAACCACATATAAATATATAGAAAGACCAAGATGACTGATTAAATGATCATTTGCATTTTTCAATGCATACAATGTAGTAAACATATAAATGAAAATGAATACTAGCATTAATATTCCTGATCCAAAATAAATTAATTATCCCATGAAACTTACAACCTTTGTTGTTTGGTTTAACAGATAATTGATTGGTTTTATTACAATCAAGAGATGTATGAACACAGTTACTACTTCACCACAATGATGATGGTATGTATAATCTTATTAATATAAATGTTAAAAATTAATATAAAGTATTCTAATACATATAAATGTGCAGAATGCTTTAACACATGACCAGCAAACTGTGATCAAAGACATAGTTATACCAACAGTAGATGTCATTGTCAAAGATGAATTTACAGAGAAAATTTTCTTCCCTCTACATTACGCAAACCATTGGAGCTTGTTGATGCTAAATTATGAAACAATGCAGTGGAGTCATTATGATTCAACAAAACCAAAAAATAGATCAACAAGGACTTCAAACCCCAACTACAACCAAGCCTTCGTTCTTGCAAGAAAAGTATATTTTTGAAATCACTCTAACATTAATATACAACACTAATTTTACTTCTTGCAGAAAGACAAAATTGAATTGATATTCAAGACAAAATGGGCAGAATTAGGAATACTGAACAAAGAATTTCACAAACCTAAAATGCTGCAGCCAAAAAGCCCACCACAGGATTCAGATTCGTAAGTAAATAATTTCATTTCTTCTCTTGTTTAAACTATCATTTCTATTTTTAAATTGCAGAAGAATGCATGAAATATGCAAAATGATAATTAAAACTAGCATTGCTAATTAACAGTTCATTGATCTGCACTTATTGAACAAAAAGATAATGTATAAGCATGCACATTCCACACACAGCAATGTTGTCTCTATGAATGCATTGATTAATATTGTGATCGAAATATAAAGCTATGTTTTAGAATTCTGGAGTAAAAATTGCAATATTATTTTAGAATTAGGTTTTACTGTAATATGAACTAACATTTGTATATTTGAAACAGACTTGATTGTGCGTTCTTTGTCATGGTAAACATGAAAAAACTAGACAAGGATGAGGTACCAGAAAAATATCCAAAGGAAATGCTTAGAAACCTAAGAGCTGTAGTGGTGTATAGCATACTCAATGATCCACAATACAGTTGGTCACTGGAGAAACTCTGCAAAGATTCTACATAAAAAAAGCTGCTGCATTGTAACTTCGAAAAACTTTGGATATATTTGAACTGAACCATTTGTGCTAATTAAACTGATATGGAGTCTGATATGGAGTCTAAGATGGAATCTGAGATGGAGTCTGAGATGAAGTTTTATATGTTTTCCAGTAATTGAATTTTGTTCTCAGTGTATAAACTGTGTAGATGAATTTGAACTTCTTGATTTGAATTTGATTTGATAATAGTTGTCTAATTTCAATGCATGAACTACAATGTATAAACTATCAATATACTCAAGTGTCATTTTTATTTGTTTTATAATGCTTTTATTGTATTTCTGATGTACCAAATAATGTTTTATACTGAAATGCTAGATAGAACTAGCATTATGTGAAAATACATTTCTCAGTGATTGAACAGTGATCAATAATGTGTGAATTTATCCATATCGAATTTTTATATCATTTCCAATGTTTCAACTCCATTTCAAATATGTTGGCTATTGTTTACACTGTAATGCTACTTATAACTAGCATTAAACTGAAATGATAAACAGATATAGGAAATTATGGAAATGGTAAGTGCTGGGGTAGAAACATGGAGATAGTGGTTTTATTGTAATGAAGATATCTCATTTACAAATAACAGAAGATATCTCATTTACAAACTGAAATGATAAACAGATATAGCCAATTATGGATATGTTATTTTCTGAAACAGAGAGATGCAATTTGCATAATGAAGATATTTCATTTACAAATTACTATTAATTATTTTTTCCAACTGCTGTTTTTAACAATAACAGAATATATTCAGATGCAGTGTAGAAGAAATATGGGAACAGATGTTCCACAATTTCATATAAACAATACATCATCATACTGAAAATCATTACAAAACCACTAAAATAATCTAACCAAGTAATCATATAAACAGTATACCATCATCATCAAATCCTTCATTCTTGCTCAAAAGCTTACTCAGTTGTATACAATGAAAGATGATTGATTTCAATGACAGAACACTGAATACTAATTATAATTAAATGCTAGTTACAACTAGCATTCAATTGAAATGATAAGTACATATAACATTGAATACAAATATCAATACCAAAATGCAGAGGAACAGCAGATATTACAAATTTTAAAAAAAAATAACCAAAACATATCACATTTTATTTTCTAATGATTTCACAATGTCTAACTGCATTTTTCTATAAGCTTTAGCAGCTGTAAACTTAAAAAACTTCTCAATTGCAGTAACAAAACACATAAATTTTATTAAATTTTTGAAGAACCAAGACAATTCCTTTTGTTGTGGCCAACTTTATTACACTGACTGCATCTGTTTCTTTTACTTTGAGAATATCCAAATCCACCACGCCTCTTTGTAGATGGTCTTCCAGCACCACGAATTTCTTTAGGAGGCCTAATCAAAACATTATTTTCAGCAACAATTGGCTTATCAAAATCTGGAATTGGATTGATAGCATTAGCATATGAAGATCTGAAAGCATTAACAGTGAAATAGTCCTCCACAAAATCATAAACTGATAATCTACACTTGTTAATGCACTTAATTGCATGAGCACATGGAAAACTAGTAACTCTCCATCGATTACAAGAGCATAAACGATTTTTAAGATCAACAACCTGTGACTTAGGAGATTTAACTTCAAACACAAATTCCGATGACTTAAAAACTTCCCAACCAAAGCCATCTTCTACTAACTTTGACAAACGTTCCTCCATAACAGGACAAAGATATGTTGTCCATAGACAACATTCCTCTCTTCGTCTCGCCATTTGCTCCATAACTTTCACACGAATACCATCCAAACAAGAAGTTATAGGCATAACTCTATTTTCCAAAATCCATGAGTTGAAACTTTTTGCAACATTAGAAGAATACTCACCATAACGCTTTCCTTGAAAAAACAAATCTGCCCAATGGTCAAACGGTTTATCTCTTAAAAAATTTTCTACAGATATACCCCCAATATCTTTAAATTTGGAAAGATATCGCTCAAAATCATACACATTAGAAGCTCTAGCACAAAGTTTGAACAACTCCACAATAGATGAATCACCTTTACCCGCCTTGACAACAGTACCAATATTCTGTTCCATGTGAAGTAAACAATAGCTATGATATGAAGAAGGAAATATTTTGGGAACACCTAAAACAAGACCCCATTGACGATCAGACATAAAAACTAAAGGCCGATCTTCATTAAGCATTCCTTTCAGATGGGATAAAAACCAAGACCAATTAGATTCATTTTCGTGCGAAACAATACCCATAGCAAGAGGAAAGAAACCTACAAAATAAATAATTAAGGACAGCTCAGTAATGAGAAACATGGATTATATTAAACATCAAAACCATTATTAAAGGTTAATAATTTCTGTTATACACAGTTAAAGTAAATTCAAAATGATATATGAATATAGCATACGTTATTTAAAAGTCTTTTAGGTACTGCTGCATAAAATTTTATTTCATGTTTTTGTAAACATTTCTACCATAAACATTTGTACTATAACCAGGTCAATCATTTAATAAAATAAAGCCAACAATTCTTGTGTAAACATGGCTGCATTATAATTATGAACAACTTTGAACAATGATAGTTTAATATATCATCACTAGAAAAACAAATGAGTAAATAAATAAAAAACTAAAATGAAACTCATACCTTGATTACCATTTTTAGCAGTAGCAGCTAACAAAACACCCGATCTTCCCTTCAAAGCAGCTGCGTCTAAAAATATTAATGGCCGACAATGTTTAAATCCAAGTAGACAAGCACCAAAACCAATACAAACTCTCTCAAACTGATCAGTTGAACCATTAACTTCCAGGGCCACATAACTACCAGGATTATACTTTTGCAACGCTTCTAAATACCAATGTAAATCATTATATGACATAGCATCATCTCCATATATTTCTTTCAAAGCCAATTGTTTTCCGCTATAAGCATAATAATATGAAAGAGTAAAATTGTAATCTCTTCTAAATTCCTTCATTATATCTATTGGCTTCTTCATAGGAGCATCTCGAATTTGATCAACAATCAAAGATTTAACAAATCTACTTGAAATATTAACTTTATTAACATCTCTAAGACCGCCTCCACACGAATGAGCAAAATTGTAAGTTCTAATAAAAAACCGAGAGAGTAGACCGGGATCCGAAGAAGCATTAAGATAAAACTTACAACCATCCTTCAACCAAGAGCAATTAACCGATATTCTATCTGGAGAATTTCTTATAAAAATCAAATCATAACCATTTTTTATTTGATATGCCATTAAAAACTCCCGAAAATCTTCAGCTCCATTAAAACAAAAACTAAGAAAATCCACAATAGTTTTTTGACAACCTTTCTTCAACATATCTTTCAAATAATAAGAAGAATCAGCATGTGAATCACTATTTGAACCAGAAGTACTACCAATTGAAGAGCTTTGAACACTTGCATTGCCTAAACCACAGCCAGCAATATCAGCTTCCTTAACACAAACATTTTCCTTAACAGTAAACTTAAAATATTGACTCTTCTTGAAAATTAAAAAACACACAATACTGATCAAATCTGAATCAGTATCAATGATTATATTCTTATTCTCAAGAACATAAGATATCTCAATAGAAAATGGACTTAGATGTGGCCAAACTTCACAGATTTCAGTCTTAACACCAAACAAAGAGGAGCCCGTCGTGAGATGACAAGAATAGCAATTCCCATTATGTTCAAAAATAACTAGCAAACTTTTTGATTCATCATCATAGATATCAGTACTGCAAAAGAAATTAAAAAAACAGTTAACAAACTTACTTAATATTATGACAAAGCAACAACAGAAAATGTTAAATTAACATAGCATAACAAATCAAAATGATAATTAAGACATAAATAAGAGAAATATAAACCAATTAAAAAGCAGATGATAAATGAACAGAGCACAAGCAAATTACAACAAAATATGAATACAACAGCAAAAAATGCTATATAAATATAGCATAACGAAAAAAACTACATATGAAATTCACTCGTAAGATAGATGAACAGTAAAATTGTAAAACCTTAAACTATACTGAAGAAACAGAATAATACACAATAAAATCTTACCTTGCCATTGAAACAAATCCAAAATAGGAACTGAAATCTGGAAGAAGACAATCTATACAACGTACAAAAACAAAAAAAATAATTACTAATCGAACGATATTTTATCAGAGAAAGATAAAAAGAATATCGAAACAAATAAAAGTAATATACCTGAATGTAACGAAATTGTAAAGATCCAGAGCACGATGAAGATCGACGATGAAAAAACACGACGAAGATGGATGACAATCGAGAAGATCGAATACAAAACGCATCCTTGAATCGAGAAGATCGACGAACAAAGATCAGTAATATCAAAAAGAAGGTGGAGAAGAAACACAGAGGAAAATTTAAATTTTATAGAAGTTTGTCCTTAGAAAGAAAAAAGTAAGCCCGCGTCCTTTAGACGAAAAAAAAACATGCGCGTCCGTAGGCCCAAAAACAGAAATAAAAACTTCCTTCAGCCCATTTTCCTGTTAATTAATTAAGTGGAAAATGTTTTGGAAATGTGAAACTGAGGTGCGACAGTTTTCTGAAAAAGAAATTATTAAAGTGTTACATTATCCAATAGAAATTTGACAAGAATTATGGTTTGGTGAAAATAAATTGCTTTTAATAGAAATAAATAAGTTTTCAAGATAAGTACAACAATGCCATGCCACGTATGTTATCTCTGCGCCTATGGTAACGACACATCTTTCTGTATCGATGTTGAGATAGAGGGAAGCTTATGATGGCTAATTTGGTAGCCATGGAATGACTCCATCTTTGTCGACGCCGACCTTATTAGCAACCTATCATTGGCGGCATAGCCTTATCGTGATTCATCTAAAGGTTTAAAGGTTCGGTGCTATGATTATTGAGGCCGCCTCTTATCATTTATGCCGCTATCAATGACGCTGCATGTCTTCACCTAGGTTTTAAGCGATGCCGCATACTTCTAATTTGGATTCTTTCAACGTCAATTATACCAACGGTTGGGGCGCCGCTTGTCTTCGACTTTATATATATATCGGGATAATAGCCGAAGTGAACTAAGTATGATTTTACAATGATGTTGCTTGTTTGGATGTCACCATTCAATGTCGGCAACATTGTTCTTGGTTACAAAAACACTAAGCTTTGTTTTGAAAAGGGTGGGTAACCTATATTTCTTCTATGTCGATGACCTTAATTTCGGCATAGTATTTTATACTTAGAAGAATTAAGTTTGACTTCAACCTTGGATGGAGGTCGAGAATGTCTTTAACGCCATGTGTGTTATATATTATCTTATTAAAGATGGAGACCCTTATGCCTCTTTGTCGACGTTGTTGTTGACGTCGACATTGATCTATACTACACTATTTAAAGGCAGCGCGCCTTATGTACTATAACTTTGACTTTAAAACCTAATTGGGGATACCGATGTTTATATTGTTATTATTTAAAAGTATACAAAGTTGACATCATTTATTGGGGGTACCAAGGTAAAATAAACTCGACAGTAATCATTGGGGATACCAATGTATATTTAATGAATTTGACATCGATCATTGGGGATACCAATTCATGTCATTGTGAGATGTCATAACTGTAAAGGAAGATAACCTAACGGGGATACCAATAGACAAAGGTTAAATATGTGGGTAACATGAATTAAATTGTTAGATGATGGGTTCATAGTCATACTAGGAAAACTATGGGATGTGAGATGGATAGTCCACATTATGTCTGAGATGGATAGTCTCTATGAGGGGAATGATGGATTCATAGTTACCCTACGAAAACTATGGGATGTGTGATGGATAATCCACATCAATTTTAAATGAATGAGATATGTGAGATGGATAGTCCACATAATTTAAATACCTAAACAATGTGTGATGGGTCGTCCATATGGTAAGGGATGGGTAATCCGAGTAATAACTACATATGAGATGGGTAGTCCACATAAGTATAAGATGGATAGTCAATTTAAACTTAGATGGGCGGTCTAATAACTTGGGATGGGTAATCTAGTGTATACTAGCATGTTTGCATATCAATACATTGTTATTTTATAACCACTGTGAATACAGAGCATAGTATATAGTTGAGATGTTTTGGTTACGATACTAGTGAGGAGAAACCCATTCCGCTCAGCGGCGTGATCTTACTTGATATCTATTTGGTTCGAGATGGTAGGTTATTTTCACACCATGTTGTTTGTCTGACCCAAAGTTTTTTTTTCGCCTTAAACTCTTGGGCACTCATTTAAGTGGGTCGAGAGTAAGTGTTTTTAGGTTTCTAGTTAGACAAATTAGCTTCCAGAGACACGCATGAGGCAATCTAGCTACTAGGAGCTTTATCTATTTTTGCTGTGTTTGTTTGTTTGAATGTATGAGATGATAGAAAATTCTAACTGTCAAGTAGTAGTAGTAGATTCTGATCAACCAAGGGGATGTTATCTCGCCTTTTGGCAAGACCGTGATATCATCGACTTGGCTAGGAATGGATGGTCAATAGCCTTAGGAATCAATTACGTACAGTATTATAAACGATGGCTGGGTAGATTTGGACTGGGACCCCATCGAGGTTCAGTCAGCATGGAGTAACTGGCATGGCCCCGTGAAGTTACATTTCAAATTTGGAGTCAATTGAAGTTCATATGCTCGAGTTACGGATGAAGCAAAGATTAGCATGGATCGACCAAGAACGATCCATAAAACAGTTCAAGTCGTCAGAGAACGCTCAATATCTTGAGATCCACAAGACCAATTCATTTGAAACTTCCAGGACATCAACAAGATGAAGATTGAGGCTTACAAAAACAATCGCAAGTCCTGAAGCTACATTTAAGATTTAACCGTTATTAGCCGATCATTTTGGCCAAGTCCTAAAAACGATCGGTATCTCCCAGTGCATAATCCAATTTCAACCAAGATCGATTCATATCTCTCAAATTGCAAGTTAGAATGATTCCGTATTTTAGAAGCAGTATCAAAAGGCATTTGGGACCCCTCAAAAACGATTGCACCAAGATTGAAGACAAGAAAAAGGATCGGCTTAGGCCGATCGTTCTTAATGATCGAGTTAGCTCGCCAATCGATATGGTGGGCACCTTTGTACCTAGAGAGCCTTCTGCCGAAATCTTAGCGAAATATCTCATCATTTCTCCCTATAAATACATGCCCCATGGTTCATTTTAAGGGATCTTTACGCTATCGGTTACTTGAGTCTTAATTGTAATCAAGATTTTTCTTACTTCTTGCTGTTGTAATCAAACTGTTAGTGAATCAATAAGGATAGTCTTCAAAGTGGACGTAGGCATACGATGCCAAATCACTATAAATTCATGTGTTCTTGATTATTGCTTTGATTAGTCTGTTAGTTTATTCTATTCCTCCGTTTTAATTTTACTTTCTTCATTTACTTCTCTACATAAATCTATTCTTGGGTGTTTGTGACCAATTTGGTTGCAAAAATTTTTGTGCTTTCACTGAGAACCCTGATTCTCAGCCTCCAAGGATCCCCTTTGTTGCTACTGGATTGGACAAATTCCCCTGAGGAGATCCATTGTTACCTTCATAAAGTTGTTTGTACTACTCAAATTTGCTGAAATCTAAATAAGGAGATTAATGATGGTGAGGCATACCAGATCTACTACTCAGAATGTGGATGGAAATGAAACTGCTAGCATTCAACAAGGAGACCCAAGCAATCAACTAGTAAATGCGAATGCTGATCCGGTTGAAATTCAAAATCCCACCGACTCTATTACCAGAGCTGAATTTCATAATTTAATGAGAGAGCTGATGGAGGGCCATCGACAATTAAATCAGCAGATCCAGACCAACATTGACTTGATGAACTAAGTCAATCAGCAGCAGCGGGGCAAAGCTAAGAGAGATCCCACTCCTTACTCGACGTCGGAAATCTTTAGCTCATCAGATGGATACCGTAGACATAGGCATCACAGAACTAATGGATACCATGCGGAAACTTCAGAGCGTCAACAGATAGACCATCGTGGTTTGCCAGGAATGATTAGTGTTGGACCCTCCGCTAGAGAAGGAAATTACTTGTGCACGTTGGGATTCAAACTGAAGCTACTGTGGTTGATTCAAATGATGAAGTCCGAATGAATGTTGATTGTTGGAAATGCGGATTACGGATCTTAAGGCTGATTAACACTAGAGGGGGTGAATAGTGTTTAATGGATTTTATGGAATTTTTGAAATCTTTTGAAATTAAACACATACAGATGCAATTCACAAACAAAGAGACAATCAAAGAATCAGACACAGATGAAAATAGAAAATAAAAAGCGGTAAAGGAAAGAACACACTGGAATTTTATACTGGTTTGGAGTTACCCTACATCCAGTCCCACACAATTTATAGTGCAGATTTCTTTTCAAATATAATGTCGATATTACAACCTCGATTTCAAGGCCACGAGATACACCCTCCTGTCTTCGAGTCCAGGGCAAACTCTCTTGATTCAACCAAGCTACAAGATCACCTAATTGATTTACGGGCTACAATCACAACCAATTGATTTATGGGCCACAATCACACCGTTTCCAATAACACTTTGATAGATAGAGAGACTCGATACACTTCTTTGATTATAAATGATCATATAACTCTGAATAGCATTGAGATATTTGAGAGAGAGTGGCAGAGAATCAAACTAGAGATGATCAAGTTTGATTCACTTAGGATTTCGGTAGAGTTTTGTTAAAATATAAGAGAATATTTGAGTGGAGAAGAAGGAGTGAAGAAATGAAGAAAAAGTAACTTAAAATCCGTTGAAAACAACTGTTATTTATAGGAGAACAACAGTCATGTCCATTCGTGAAAGGTTATGACGAATAAACACTTCTTTTGAAAATTTGAAAATTGAATTCTACGGTCACCATGTCGACATGGGGAGATGGGGTATGTCGGCATGCCTATGATAATTTTGAAAATTGATTTTGTTTTAAAAAAATGATTTCTATTCTAGAACTTGTCAAAACAATTTCTGAAGTTTATAAACCATTTTGAATATATTTTAAACTTATAAAAGAGATCTAAAAAGTAATCTTAAAAATATATAGTCTATAATATGAAAGTAATATTAAAAACTAAGTATAGAATATATTTCTAAGATTTAAAGCTTATAATATTAAAACCAGGAGATAGTTTAAAAACAAGAAATGATTTTGAAATCAAAATATAAAAGATAAAAATAGTTTAAGGCTAAAATATTTAAACCGAGAGAGATGACTTTTAAAAAGTTTTTGGAAAAATATTTAAAATAAATAATTTTGAAAATTTCGTGGATTCCATTCCACTAGAGAAGGTCATGGGTTCCATCCCACTAAAGAGGTCGTGGGTTCCATCCCACTATTAAAGCAAGAAGGTGGATTTCATTCCACAATTAAAATTCGAATAAAGATTTTATTGCTATTATGAAGTTTTAACATAAATCTTGACACTATTACTTATCTTGATATCTTGTACTCTTGAACTGTTGAAATCTTGAACCCTTGATACTCATGGGTCTTCAGTCTTGATATTTTCAATCTTGAATTCGTCAGTCTAGAATCTCTATACTGTACAGTCTTCGATCTTCAGTACCTGCATATATATACTTCATATACATATATATCTAGACAAGAATATTAGTATTTATATTTTATAACAAGTCCTAAGGTTGTTCTCATCAAAACCTTCATCTCAGGAACTAACAATCTCCCCCATTTTGATGATGACAACCTTTGTTTATAAAATCTACTCCACAAATCTCTAATTCTACTCTAACTTCCCCTTACTCCAACAACTCCCCATTAAACTAATAACTCCCCCTTAATCTAAGCCCATCTAACCTATTTTATAATTCCCCCCTTTATCATCAACAAAAACTAATCCTAAACTACATAACTCCCCCTAAATCTTATACTATAGCACTGTATAGGATAGTAATACAGTAGTAGAATATAAATGAGACATATAGTAATTAAAGTAAATGTGAGAGATATAAAAATTTCAAACATCATCAACCAATATATACATTATAGTTCTTATTACACCGTACCATGTTCAATTGCACACCGTATTAAAATCAATCCAAACTGTTCAAATCAAATCAAACAAAAACAAACAATTCAAATCAAATCCATACAAGTCAAATCAAACATTTCTTGGAACTTCAACCCATCCTTCTTCATCGAAGATAGGATTTGACTTTATAGCATCCCATTCTTTATTATCCTTGTTCAGAGTTCCTTCTGGATTCGCTTCGAGTTCTTCTTTGTTGTGGGCTGAAATTATCCATGGAATGGCATCGAAGTGCCTTTCTTGTTCCTTTATCATCTGCATTTGGCTTAATTCTAAGTGTCATTGATTGCGAAGGATAAAAGTAAGTATATTCTTGAAAGATTTGAGAGTTTCTTCAAGATTCTCACTTAGATTATGAATAGGAGAGGCCATTATTTGATAAAATATAAAGAAATTCAATAGAAAATAAGGAGAGTTTGAAAGTATGCATTTTTCTGGAAGAAACAGGTATTTATAGGGTTAGAAAGTCGTTTGAAATGAATAGACACAAGGTAGTTATGTCAATTTCAAAACAAAATCCACTTTCTGGCCGTTACATGTCGACATGGGGGGTGGGGGATGTCGGCAATATGCTTTGTTTCTTTATATTATGTACAAGTCTATATATAAACTTATATAATATAATAACAAGCATTCCGGAGATATTTTAGAGCTAATGAACAGAAATAAATGATTTTCATTGATAAATTTTAGTTAACATTACATAAACAATACATAATATTAACTAATCGAAAGATACAAACTTATACAACTTGAAATGAAAACTAGAATTCGATAGAGGATGATGAAGATGATGATAATCCAAGTTTGTGACCCACTTTCCCAAAGAACTTGTTCATTTTGGTGGAAATTTTGTCCAACTTTTTACTAATGGATCTTTTGAGAATCCATTGGTTTTCCACGATAATCTTTTGATTCTTGAGAAGTGTTTTGTTGGGTGGATTGTTAGGAGTGATAGGGTATTCGATGCTTTTCAAAGATGTCTCTTCCTCCTCTCCTTCTTCTTCAGTCTCCATCTCCTCCCCTTCTTCCTCCTCCTCTTCTTCTTTTTCCATCTCTTCATGAGCCAACCTTTCATCTTTTTTGGTAAGTGTTTCATATGGTTGAAACACAAGTGGTATTTTCATAAGAGAGATATTTGCATGGTTAAACACCATTCGAGAAACGAATTCCTCTCTCTTATAATCAACACCAAAATAGTTAAAAATCCGAGTAAGATAAATCCCATGATACAAAGTGTTTTCTCCTAAAGTAAAATTTTTGGGACAAAGTTCATCCAAAATTACTTACGCCCAATTAATGTCATAGTGCCCATAAATAGCAAAAAGAGCCTTACAAACTTTTAAGGTTGGTGATAGAAATTTCCCGATCTTGGAGTTATGGTATGTTGCAAAAGAAGATTAACAATTCTTGCTTTAGGACGGAAATTTCGATTTATAAATTCAAAGTTTTCATCTCCTTAAAAAATGTGATGAAATGTCTAATGATCATGTTCATCAATTTGAAAATATAAAGATTCATTCCCATATACTTACAACCCAAAATATTTCCCAAAATCTCACTATTCAGAACAATTCATGTTCCTTTAACACTACTCCAAACTTCCCCTTCATTACCATCATAAAAACCACGATTCGAATTTGCATAAAACATTTTAACCAGATTTGGATAACAAACAAAATCAATTTGAGAATCATCAATTAAACTAAGAATTTGATTCTCTTCGAAAAGAATATTGAGTTCATAAGAAAGAAAATAATTAAAGATTGCAAATTTTCGCGTATGAACTTTTCCAAAGTTTACATAGCTTATGTAAGCTTTGATAGTTTCCGAGTCATTGTAAAGGAATTCTTTGATGGCTTTGGACAGCCTAACGGTGGATGGGGTGCTTGAGGAAGCCATTTTTGAAAAGAGTAAAGTGCTTGAGAGTTTGAAAGAGAGTTTTGAATTTTGAAATGAAATTGAAAAGATAGGATAAAGTTAAGGAGATAAATAGATATTTAATAGTCATGTTCTCTGGTCAAGAGATACCTTTTCAGATCCTTGGAGTTGGTGAAAAGGTGGAGGGAAATTCAAAGTTTTGAATTCAAATTTCGACATAGGGGGTAGGGCCATTTCGACATGGGTCCTATAATACATGTGACTAATTTTTTCTAATTTGTTTAATATATATATATATATATATCTCCTATAATCTAATTTATATTTTATCCGAAATAATATAAATATAATAACACTTTAATATTAAAAATATTATTAAAATAAGATTATTTTGAAAATCAAAATTTTAAATTCAAACAACAAGCAATTTCAAAACATGCAAGCAATCAAACATTCAAGCAAACAATTTCAACCAATATAATTAAATGCGTACCTATTTTTAGATCCATATTCCACGTGAATAGCTGTAAAGAACATATTTGAATTTTCTGTCTCTTGATCTTCATCACTGGAGGATGAGTCTGAATCGTCTAGTGTAGCAGTATACGCTCTCTTCTTTTTCTTTGACGAATCATTACTTAGAGGAATTTTTTGCTTATGCGAATGCGAACAATCTCTTTTGAAGTGGCCTGGCTCATCACATATGTAGCATCTGACGTTGTTGAGAGTCTCATTATTGTTTCCAGAATTCTTGTGATCATTTCTCTTGTAGTAGTTCATCTTTCTATATTTCAAAAACTTTCTAAAATTTCTTGTCATCAAGGCCATTTCTTCATCGTCGTCACTGTTTGAGTCTGAGCCCTCTGTTATTGCATTAAATGCTATTGACTTCTTTTTTGAGGCCTTGCTTTCTCTTCTCCCTTGCATTTGTACTTCAAATGACACCAAATTCCCAATTAATTCTTCAATTTTCAGCGTACTGATATCATTAGCCTCTTCAAATGCTAAAGTCTTCTGATTCCATTACGGAGTGAGTGAATTCAGAATTTTTCTAACTTGATCTTCTTCAGAAAAGTTCTTTCCTAATGCAATTAATGCGTGCACAATGTCTTGAAACCTACTGTACATGTCTAAAATGGACTCATTTGGATTCATCTTGAATAATTGAAACCGATTAGTCAAGATGGATATTTTGGTCTATTTAACTTTGCTTGTTCCTTCATGAGTAAATTGCAAAGTTTTCCAGATCTCATATGCAGATTTACAGAAAGACACTCTATTAAACTCATTCCTATCAAGTAAACAGAATAGAATATTCATGGCTTTGGAATTTTTTTGTGCAACAATATTTTGCTCAGCAGTCCACTATGCAAAATCAGTTGTGGGTTCAATGTACTTAGTTTGTGTGATATTCCAAGTGTCTAATCCTATTGATTGTAAATAGATTTTCATCCTACATGCCCAATATGCATAGTTACTGCCATTAAAAAGTGGTGGTCTGACAGTAGACTGACCTTCTACAAATGAACTAGTGATAGTGTTGACATTACTAGTGTTGGTAGCCATTTGAAAAATTTTCAAAATCAGATTATGATAACTTTGAAAACCAATGCTCTGATACCAAATGTTGGAAATGCGGATTACAGATCTTAAGGCTGGATTAACACTAGAGGGGGGGGGGGGTGAATAGTGTTTAATGGATTTTATGGAATTTCTGAAATCTTTTGAAATTAAACATAGATAGAAGCAATTCACAAACACAGACAGAGGGTGAGCGAAGGAGAGTGCGAATCTTGACGTTTATTGTTTTGGATGTTGACTCCCCGTAAAAAAAATTTCTGGACCGGCCGGCCCTGGCAGAATTCTGGGCAGCTCTTACCCCATGGTATTTGACTTTGAAATTTCCGACATACAATGGTGTAGGAGTTGTTCATGGTGATCAGGCGACTAGACATGCCTGTTATGTAGCTGAGTTGAGGGAAGCTTAGTGCAAAGAAAAAGGAAAGGGTGTGGACAAGAATGTCCACATCCAAGCTACCCAAGGTTGACAACCCAGGCCTGAGCCTTGGCTTGGGCACCACAGTCGGCTCTATAGAGATATAGATCTGAGAGATGACAAAGAGGAGCCCAATGAGACCAAGGCTGCACCGACTGAGCTAACAATTGATATCACCGTCAGCCACGTTGACCTATCGCGAGTCTTGAAGATTGGGTTACAACTATGTCCTTCGATGATGAAAGAACTTGCTGGTTTTCTCCGAGCAAATCTAGATGTATTTGCTTGGACTCATTCTGACATGTGTGGAATCTCACCTGCCATTGTGAGCCATACATTGAACACTGACCCGAAGTATGTTTCGATGAAGCAAAAAAGACGTAGCATGGGTCCGGAGAGATCTGCCGCTCTCAAAGAGGAGGTGGATAAACTAAAATTCAACGGGTTTATCCACGAGGCCCTCTGCCTTGAGTGGATATCTAATCCTGTACTTGTGAAGAAGGAAAATGGAAAATGGAAAATGGAGAATGTGCATTGATTATTCAGATTTGAACAAAGCATGTCCAAAAGAAAGTTTTCCCCTTCCAAGGATTGACCAACTAGCTGATTCAACCGCAGGACATGAATTGCTATCTTTTATGGATGTGTACTCGAGATATAAACAAATCCCGATGCATGTCCCTAATCAGGAGCACACCAGTTTTATTACAGATGCTGGGTTGTACTATTACATAGTAATTCCATTTGGATTGAAGAATGCTGGAGCGACTTATCAACGTTTAGTTAACAGGATGTTTAAAGATCAGATTGGAAAAACAATGGAAGTGTATGTGGATGATATGCTCATGAAGTCACGAAAATCAAGCGACCACATAAGAGACTTGGCAAAAATGTTTGACATTCTCCAATATTAAAAGATGAAAATCAATCCTTTGAAGTGTTCATTTAGTGTTACACCAGGAAAGTTCTTGGACTTTATTGTCAATGCTCGTGGAATAGAAGCTAATCCAGAGAAGATTCTGGCTATCTGTGATATCCAAGCCCAAGGACCATTAAAGATGTGCAGAATATGAATGGGAAGGTTGCCGCTTTAAGTCAATTTATCTCCAGAGCTACCGACAAATTCATTCCTTTCTTTGATTTGATTAGGAAGGGAAAGAGAAACTTCAAATGGACGCAGGATTGTAAAGACGCATTCCAAGCTCTGGTGAATCATTTGGAGCTTGTCAAAGCCGATAGATCATGAGGGGTTGTACATTTATTTGGCTGTATCAGAACAAGCTATAAGTGTCGCCTTAATATGTAAGGAGAATCAGATCCAGAAGTCGGTGTATTACGTCAGTGAACGATTAACAGGAGCTGAAAGGAACTATCCAATAATAGAGAAATTGGCATACTGCTTACTAATCGCATCACGGAAGCTTTGTCTGTACTTCCAGGCACATCCGATCAATGTTTACACCGACCAACCATTACGAAAGGTCCTACAGTGACCTAAAACGTTTGGAAGGTTACTCAAATGGGACATTGAGCTCAGTCAGTTCGACATTACTTATCTCCCTCGAAGAGCTATCCAAGGTCAGGCATTGGCAGACTTTATAGCAGAGTTTACTATGCAAGATGATCTTCCAAAAGGTAGTGAAATCCTTATTGTACGATGGAAATTATATACTGATGGAGCATCTAATGATCATTGTTCTGGAGCTGGGATTGCGCTTGTAACTCCTGAAAACCGGTCAATTTGTTATGCTTTAAAGCTTGATTTCCTAGAAACAAACAATGAAGCTGAGTACGAAGCTTTGATTGCTGGACTTAAACTCACTAGAGAACTTGGAGTTAAATCTCTTGAAATCTTTTGTGATTCGCAGTTGGTTGTGTATCAAGTTAGGGGAGACTATCAGGCTAACAGACCAAGGCTTTTCCCCTACCTTACCCGAGTTCAAATGTTGTTGACGGAATTTGAATACTATGACATTTCACATATTCCACACGATCAAAATAGAGAAGCTGATTCGTTGGCAAAGTTTGCTAGTACCGGTGATGCATAGCAAATGGGTTTGGTTCCGGTCGAAGTATTGGATACTCCAAGTATAAACATGATGGAAATTGATCAAACACTGGAGGTGGAATCTGAAAGGGAATCGTGGGTGACTCCAATTAAAGACTATTTACTACACGGAGTCCGGCCTGATAAAAAAATGAAAAGCGACAGGTCCTTCGCAAAGCTTCACGATATATTATGCAAGTAGAGGTTATGTGCAAGAGAGGTTTCTCAGTCCCTCTACTCCGGTGTATCGCTCATAATGAGTTAAAGCATATTTTAAAAGAATTTCATAAAGGAGAATGTGGCGATCACACTGGGGGGCAAACTCTGGCAAACAAAATACTCCATTATGGGTATTATTAGCCAACCGTAAATCGAGACACTGCTGATTATTAAGAGATATGATTAATGCCAGATATATGCAAATGTCCCAAAAGCTCCACTAACAAAAATCACGCAAATGGTCAGCCCATGGTCGTTCGCTGTTTTGGGTATAGATATTATCAGTTCTTTACCGATCTCTAAAGGTGGCGTGAGGCACACTATCGTTGCAATTGATTACTTCACCAAATGGGCCGAAGTGGACCCTTTAGCCACAATCGCAACCAAGAAAGTAATCAACTTCATTGTCTAGAACATCATATGCCGCTTCGGTCTCCCACAAACTATTGTGACAAATAATGGGGCTCAATTCGACAGTGTCGAATTCAAAGACTTTTGTCGTAGATATCATATTGAAAAAAGATTTGCAGCGATCGCTCACCCTTGGGCAAATGGACAGATTGATGCTATAAATAAAATCATAAAGTCTATTCTGAAGAAGCATTTAGAGAAGGCAAAAGGAAAGTGGGTGGATAACTCCATACAGCATTATGGGCTTATAGAACCACCCACAAGTCCGTGACTGGCCATACTCCATTCGCCCTTGCCTACGGTTCTGAAACCTTTATTCCTGTTAAACTCGAAGTCCCTTCTCATCGAG
Organism: Allium fistulosum; assembly: GCA_030737815.1. Taxonomy (NCBI): domain Eukaryota; kingdom Viridiplantae; phylum Streptophyta; class Magnoliopsida; order Asparagales; family Amaryllidaceae; genus Allium; species Allium fistulosum. The sequence continues at coordinate 461,018,224 of CM060905.1, forward strand.
TAACTTACTGTGACCCTAAAATGAATAAAGATCTCCCCTTGGAATCTCTTGACTTCGTTTATGAGAAGCGTGAAGAGGCCGATTTAAGGGCTGCTGCACATCGACATCAAGTTGCCAGGTATTACAACACTAAAGTTTGACCTAGATACTTCGAAGTTGGCGATCTCGTCTTGAAATGGGTTTTTCCTGCCCCATCGTACATGAATCCAATATGGAAAGGACCATATGTCATTGAACAGAGGCTTGGAGAAGGAATTTCAAGCTAGCGACTGTCGATGGATTACACTTCCAAGGGCGTGGAATAGCGAACATCTTCGACGCTATTTCACTTGATTTATTTCCTTTGCATTTCAATTGCATTTATTTTCAGAATTTGCTTTAACATTTGATTTTTCGAATGTGAAATAAGATAGTTTATGTTATTCCTTTCCATTAAATGAATAAAGTTTCAGGCTCCCTTAATATTTATGTTTGTTATTGCATTGTATGCTAATTACATAGCGAAACTGATTGAAGCCGATATGTTTGAACATGCTCCCAGAGTTTGAAATATATAAATCATGCTACCTCCCAATGAGGTTAAATAAGATAATCTTAATCTACGTGTTCATTTAACAACCCTCATTCACAATCCAAAGGACGGGATACACCGTAAGGGGCAAATGTGGTCGACAATCTGATGATTGAATAACTGCTGCCTAATTATGAAAGTGGGATAAAATCGGGGCGACCGTGATATGACCAGTCACTCGTTGGACAAAACCCCAGACCCTGGGGGGCAAATCAATCAACCAAGGGGAATGTGATCCGACTGTTCTCCGAAACAACTCTAAGTCCCCAGAGTGCGAACTTGAGTATAAACATAAATCGAGTGGAGACCGACTACCCGTGAAACAACTTTAAGTTCCCAGAGTGTGGACTGGAGAATAAACATAAATCGGGTGGAGACCGACTACCCGCAAAATAACTCTAAGTCCCCAGAGCGAGTACTGGAGTATAAACATAAATCGGGTGGAGACTGATTACCCGCGAAACAACTCTAAGTCCCCAGAGTGCGGACTGGAGTATAAACATAAATCAGGTGGAGGCCGACTACCCGCGAAACAACTCTAAGTCCCCATAGTGCGGACTGGAGTATAAACCTAAAATGGGTGCGATCCGACCACCCATTAACTAAATCGTATCCCCAGAGTGTGGATGCAAACACGAATGAATAGTTGAGTGGAGTTCGACCGTTTACTATTCCACCAACTCCGGCCTGAAACCGATGGGAGGAGTATAAACTCGCCAGGGATGGAGATCGACCGTCCTACATCTGATCCAATTAAACCAAAACCATGGGCAAAAGTATAGTTACTAAAAAAACCGCTGAAATTCGACGACGTAACACTAAGGCTCGAGCCTAGTGTTTGATACGAATCGAGGCCACGACCTTTGGGAGGCCTTGGGATGGATGAACTAATTCGACGTCCAATACAACGAGCAACGAATCAAAAGTGCATAAAATGAAAATGTGATAGTTCAGACATTTGAACAAGTAAATGCAGGAATCATACACAAGAACAAAAGAATTCTTATTTACACTAAACTGGTTGTACATCACACAAGTCTGTCCAAAATGCAAGACAAAAATGGAAGGCCATGCCCAAACAAATACAACCAACGAAAAGGAGAAATGATCATCTAAGCTATTTACATGTTCGAAGATCATTTCTTGGATATTCTGTTTTTCCATTGCTTCTTTGGAGTGGCTCTTTCTGAACTACCGCTCAACCCCTTCTTTGACCCTTTGCCACCTCAGTTTTTCTTCAAAGGAGTTTCTTCAGTTGTGTGAATCGAGGCGGTATCATCTTTGGAAGTAGGGGGGATGGAGGCACTCTTAACACCAGAAGTAAGAGGAATGTCATCCCCGGGGACCGTCCCGTCCAGAGGGATCACCTGGAGCGGGACAGGATCGGTTTGTCTTAGACCGAATCAACAGGCTCACCTTTTATCTCCTTTTTTAACAGTTCTTCTCGCTCAACCCGCTCTTTCATACTAAGCTAGTCGGTGGGGTCAGATGAACCCGTGATCACAATGTCCTCGTCAAAAGGAATTTCATGGTTCGAGTCTCTTCCCTCCTTGAATAATGCCTCCATGAATTGGTCGTCAATAATAAAGGCATTTTCCCGAGCACTTTGAGTGGCGGCCGAAGTTGTAACTTTAACAGATTCTGTCACGGCCGTTTGCGACTGCATTTGAGGATCATGTGAAGGGAGAGGAGAAATTCCTGATGGATTCAAAGCTAAGAAAAAATGGGCGAAAAGATTAGAAATACCAATTGATAACACCCCAACTTTGTGAGAGACGAGAAAAGTCGACGGAATACCTTCTTCGGGATGACTCCCAGGTTGAGCCGAAGCATCCTCAGAACTGCACTCGAGAATTGGAGATAGTTGTGGCTTGTTTGGATCATACCCGGGAATGGTTGAGGAGCTTACTGCAGAGTTAGACATAAACTGGGATGCCGGGGGCAATTCGGTTGGAATATCGGGTTGTGCCGACCCGGATCCCTCACCCACTTCATGCGAGGAAGCAACCGCAGACTCTTTTTAGAGTGAGAGATGAATATCATGCAATATTTTGGGTTCATCACCCAATAGCATTTCATTTTCGAGTTTAGATAAATCGATGTCCTCTGAGTTAGGAAGTTTTTTCTCTTCCGCAATGAGAAATTCCCAAGCACAACAGAGCTGCTAGGGATAGTTTTCACTGAGTCACATCAAATCCAATGTTTGAGAACATTGGCATTGTAGAGAACGAGAAGCGGGTCAAGCTCATTTAATATCTCTTCCTTGACTTTGCCTTTGGTAGCATTTATTTCATGTTGAATAAGTGCGTTGAAATTTTTGGTCTTTTCAATAGCCGTGTCTCTCTCAAGTCTGATGCGTACCAACTCATCGCAAGCATCTTGAGCAATCTTTTGAGCATCATCTTTTTCTTTATTTGCATACTCAAGCTTGGCCTTGAGGTCGGCCTTTTCCTTCAAGGCTACAGATTCATTATTCTGAGCTGTATCCTACTCGAGCACTATCTCTTGGTTCCAATGAGGCAATCTTGGATCATATCAAGATGGCTGAGTTTCATCTCTTCCATGGATTTTATAGCAGCGTTAGCTTTTCCTTTCGCTTTTAATTAGGAGGTTCTAGAAGCTTCCAGCTTATTTGTCAAAGTGTCAATGATTCTTTTGTCCCGAGCCTCTTGGCATTTTAGCTTTTCGATCTCCACTGCGCGCTCGAAGTAAACTTTCGAAAAAATTTCAACTGCCTTCATCCATTCCCGATATTGCATATGAATGTCAGTGATGCAGTCGATGGTCATATTTTGAACATGGTCCGGAACCCTCTTTAAGTAGGGAGGAAAATAAAACCCTTCAAAGAATAAATTCAGAAATTCTTCACGAAGTTGTGCTATACGAGCGTTTGGATTGATCGTAGAGTCTCCAGTAGCAGCTTCGACTTCGGTGCTTTCTTTACCGGGCTTATGGGTAGTAGTGTGTTCACCATGATGGCAGCGATCGCTCGACCATTGAGAATGAGATGGAACCAAAGGCTGTGGAGGCATTGAAATGGTAGAAGGGCCGCGAAATGGATCGATAGGCAGGTCCCTACGATCAGCTGGTCTTTCGGGGCCTTTTTGAGGAGGAGATCTTGATCTCGATCTATGTTTATCCTAGAGTGGCTTATCCTTGTCATCTCTATCTTGAAATCTCGATCGCAGCTGGGGCGATAGCTAGAATCATAGTAATCTCGACTGCCGTGATAAGAGCCAGAGCATGAACCCAATGACTGATGATGTACATCCCGAAGAGAATCGAACATGTTCCTCTTCATCACCATCATTTCTACAAAGAAAAATAGAAGTTAGTCAACTCTAAGCATTAGAGAGTACAAGTCAAGTACAATGCAGTGTTGAAGGGTGCAAGTGTGTGCAAGTGTCCTAGCGTAACCCCCCAATAGACCAGGTGCAGGAGCTTTGCTCATTGGTGTAACTTCCCCTCCGGAAGTAGGAATCTCAGAGCCAATTCTAATGGGAGATTCCGACCCTTCAATTCTCACATCATTAAAATGGAAAGCGTCAAGGTCGGGTGGAATTGGTAGACCAAACAGAGAGTCAAGTGGTAAACTCAAATGCTCTGATGGTTGGGAGGAAGATTCATTTTGAACAGCTTTAGGAGCCATCGACGACTTGGTTTGGTCAGAGAGGTGACTTCTTGGAAGCTTATGTACGAACGTTTTCTTTTTCCTCTTATCAGCAACCAGGGGTTGTGAGACTTGCGAGGATCCAACATCGACCCCAGGATCAGATTTGTTGCCATTATGACCAAGTACATCACCCCTATGCCCTCCAGCGTCGATATCAGCAAATTCTTGGACAATCGTGACTGGTGGCACCACGGGGTCGGCTTGATTATCCCTTTGACCGAGTACAGTCCAGGGTCTTATCCCTACCATCTGGGCAAATTTTAGTTAGCCCCACGCTGAGGCCCTCCTCTATTAAACAAAAAGTGATGAGATGTTCATCCCTAAGCAAATATTTAATAATCATGTCCTCAGGTGGAGCATTCTTCAGAATTGAGACCGCTTCTACGTCAATATCGCCGCTTGACCAGGTAACGACACCTATAAAGGAGTAACATCGTCAGTAAGGCAACCTGGATATCATTTTTCTATGCTATCATGAAAATGGTGGGTAACACTTACGTCTTTCCAGCCATTGTCGAGCGAAGCCGAGCAGGCAGCGAACAAAAAACCATTCTCTCTTGAAGGCGCTTAACTTATTCCACACGCCGATCAGAATTTGGCATCTCTTTGCCGACTCAAGAAAAGTAAACAAGAGACTCTTTGTCCGCTGCTTGAAAGTAAAAATGAATCGAATATCTTCGATGGTGGGAGGATGGTGCAGGAACTTCATAAATACCATACAAGTACAATTAAGGAGGGCATAACCATTTGGGTGGAGTTGTGCTAGAGCAATCCTTAAATAATGTAGAATCTCTCAGATATATGAGTTGAAAGGCGGGATGCATCCCACCCAGTATATAAACTTATTGCAAGCTGTATACCCTTCAAGGGGTCTATGAGCCCTATCATCTCGCAATGGAACCAAGATGTCGTCGAAGGGAATTCCATGCCTTACGCAAATTCTTTGGAGAGCATCTTCTTTAATTTTGAAGCTACTGAATCAGAAGGATTTTCAAGAATGACTGCATCCTCTAGAGTATCGGGAGAAGGATTAATAACCTGTGGCGTAAAGTGAGGGATGACTTTAGAAAGATCGAATTAAGGACCCAGACTTTCCAGTTGTTCTGAATGATGACTGAACAACAAACAATTGGACTCTGTTGCCGAACTTGATTCTAAGTTAGAGTTATTCCTTTAGGTAGATGATCCAACCGGCATAGTCGTAGAAAGCCCGAAACGTCTAGATCTCATTGCTATTAAACTAAGTAAAAATCGTAATTAGATAAAGTAACCTGAACCCCCCAGTGCATATTGAGTGCTAGTATAGTGCGATAAAATGTTATTCAATATGTAGAAATTGTGCAAAACTGGAGCCAGAAAAGACAACGAGACTTAGAAGTTTGACCGGAGAGACCATCATTCCTGACCGTCTCAACTATTTCTGCATGTCATCGAGAAATGATGTAGCTGTAGTTTCACGGATGATCGTCAGCCAATAAAAGTTCGGTTGTTATCTAAGTTACTGACGAGTTTCAAGATGATAGTTAAAGGCATTGGTTCGTGTCATGTTTCTAAAGCAATTTGCTACCAAATATGTAGTTCAGATCATATGCAAGTCATATACAAGTTTTAATGTTTGTTAAAGTATGAAAGGCCAAAGCTTGTCGTTTAGTTCAAGTTTATCCATATAAATTCCATTTTATATAAAAAAGGTTCATCTGTAATTTAGGCGGATCGTTCGAGTACGAGGATCTAGGATGATCATTCCTTAAGGCAATACTAGCCGATCGTTCACCACGAGCTTTCTCCCACCGATCATTTGAATGACTTCAAGGCATAGACGATTGTTTGTAGGTGATTTTCAAGTCCTAAATGTTCCAGAGCTTTGCTGATTGTCCAAGAACGATCATGGATGATCGATCTTACAACTTCTTCATGTTTAAAGCACCATCTCCATTAGCGAGCGATTGGCTAAAAGTCGTAATTCATTCATCCTAGCTACTTAATCTCTTTCACGCACGATTAAAAAAGAGAGGTAGGGATTCACTCATCCCTAGCCACTTCATTCTCAAGATTATGAAGCGAGTTTAAGATTCATGCTACCTAAGTTTGGATCTGAAGAAGGAGGATTTGAAATTGATTCAAAAGTTGGAGATGACTTTGGTGTGAGTTATTGCTTGGATCGGTGGGAAAAAAGTAAAAAGGCTTGACTCATTTTGGTGTCAGAGTGGAATGATAGAAGGAGAACAAAAGAAAATGATCAAGTGTAGAGGCTTATATAGGAGAGGGATATAGTCGATCGTTTTCAGTTTAAGAAATTTTAGCCGATCGTATCCCTATCCAAACATTAGCCTATCATTCCCTATCCAAGCTTATGCCGATTATATCCCTATCCAAGCCATATGCCGATCGTTTCCCTATCCAAGCCTTACGTCGATCGATCCATTTCTAAGCCTTATGCCGATCGTTCCATAACCTAGCTTATGCCAAACGTTTTCATAATCATGAGTAATTTGGAATTTGTTTTCTAAACAAGGTAGGATTATGGATATATAAAAATATATGGTTAATAAAAAAGAGGGGGAAGAGGACAAGTTTGAAAAAATGACGGCTGGTGGAAATTGTTTATAGAAAGTTATCTCCATTAACTTGACAACGACTCATGAACGTGTAATCATGATCGGGAGTCAGGTGCATACACGTATACTTACAAGTGTATGTTTCAAAATTTAATTTTCAGAAATCAATAAAAAAACTGAATAGTCACCTGGAGCCGGCTAGAGGAAAACTAAAGCTAAGTTGCTGAAGCTTGGAAATTGCTATGGTATAAACAAGATGTTTGTTAACAAGTTGTGATCCTATGTTTATACTATTGGAAATCGAGCAATCATCACGGCGAATAAGAAAACTACGATGTTCGGCAAGAAAACAACCTAACGGAAGAATAGCGACTATTTGTTGACCCATATGGTTTTCTTTCAAGAAAGTTCAACCTTACGACGATTCATATCACGTAATGTATGATACAAGACATACTTTGGGAGGCAAATGTTATCCCACCTTTTGGCAAGGCTGTGATATCATTGACCTGGCTAGGAACGGATGGTCAACAACCTTAGGAATCAATTACGTACAATATTACAGACGATGGCGGGCAGATTTAGACCGTGACTCAATCGAGGTGTAGTTAGCATGGAGTAACTGGCATGGCCCAATGAATTTACATTTCAAATTTGGAGTAGATCGGAGTTCATATGCTCGAGTTACGGATGAAGAAGGGATTTGCATGGATCGACCAATAACGATCCATAAAACAGTTCAAGTCGTCAGAGAACGCTCAATATCTCGAGATCCACAAGACCAATTTATTTGAAACTTCCAGGACATCAACAAGATGAAGATTGAGGCTTATAAAAACGATCGCAAGTATTAAAGCAACATTTAAGATTTAGCCGATTGTTATTAGCCGATCGTTTTGGCCAAGTCCTAAAAACAATCAGTATCTTCCAGTGCATAATCCAATTTCAACCAAGATCGATTCATATCTCCCAAGTTGGAAGTTAGAATGATTTCATATTTTAGAAGCAGTATCAAGAGGCATGTGGGATCACCCAAAAACGATCCTAACAAGATTGAAGACAAGAAAAAGGATCGGCTAACATTAGGCTGATCGTTCTTAATGATCGAGTTAGCTTTGCCGATCGATATGGTGGGCCCTTTTGGACCTAGAGAGCCTTGTCGAAATCTTAGCGAAATATTTCATCATCTCTCCCTATAAATACAGGCTCTATGGTTTACTTTAAGGGATTTTTACATTGCCGGTTACTTGAGCCTTTATTGTAATCAAGCTTTTTCTTACTTCTTGCTGCTGTAATCAAACTGTTAATGAATCAACAAAGATAATCTTCAAAGTGGACATAGGCATACAACGCCGAACCACTATAAATTCCTATGTTTTTTATTATTTCTTTGACTAGTCTATTAGTTTATTCTATTCCGCAGTTTTAATTTTACTTTCTTCATTTACTTCTCTACATAAATCTATTCTTGGGTGTTTGTGACCGATTTGGTTGCAAATAGAGGGCATCTTCATATGTCGCTCTTGGAATATTTTGCAATCATTATATTTTCTTTGAATGTGGAATCGCGAATGAGATTATGTAATGTATTTGAAATCATATGTTGAAATGGAATGTAAAAGTTATTCTAAAGTATGTTTGAATTTTTTTCATATTCATGTGCTTTTGATTATTGATATGATTAACATAGCCGCATTTTGTCGTCGGGAATTAAAAACTATGGATTACTACAGCATTCGTAGCGGTTAGTTTTGGGCCCCAAAATGGGGATGTTACAAGTTAGTATCAGAGCATAGGTTTATGTAAAACTTAAAAGATTTTTTGAAAACATAATCCTAATGAATTAGAGAATAAGATTGGGGTATGGGATAGTATTATAGTAACGTATTTGTATTTGCTATATATAAGTATGTATTCCATCTATATTCTCCCCTCTCTTATACCATTCTTCTGTATCTTACTAAGGCTCATATGCAGATTTATGAGAAACAAAGATATAGAAGCAGGAAATTGATGAGTGAATCTAGGTGGCAGAAGCGCCACAACCAATAGAAATCATCGGCCCAACACCAGAAGTAATCTAGGTCGACAGGCAAATGCTAGTCAAAATGCAAATGATAATGTAAGTGGTGCAACCACACCAGAAGATATGGGGGTTATGTATCAGTTCTTTATCAATCTGATGCAAGGTGGAGCAGCAGTAGGAGTAGTTGGAGGAAATGTTGCTAATGTAGGAGGAGTTAATACCGTAGCGCTAGTTGGTAATAATTATGCTAAACTGAGTCGAGATTACACCAGTTTGGGTAAGAAGCCTTTTTTGGGGACTGAGGATGCAATAGAAGTGGGGAACTGGCTGTTACATTGTGAAAGAAATTTTGCTTATTTCGGGTTGAATGATGAGCAGAAAAGGAGATTGGCTTCAAGATAATTGCAAGAAGCTACTTTGTTCTAGTGGAACGAGGTGACCATAGGTGTACCAAAAGAGTAATTGAATTACGAAGAATTTTGAAGGAGATTTGAGGAAAGGTTTTTGTCTGAAGTAGTCAAGTTAGCCTTGCTCAGGAAGTTTATGGAGTTGGAGCATGTGAAAATGTCAGTGTCGGAATACTCTGCTGAGTTTGAGGAACTGTCCAGGTATGGATATACCACCATTGACACTGCTATCAAGAGGAATGAGAAGTTCATCCAGGGGTTGAGACCGGAGAGTCATAGGGCAACTGTGCCACATCTCTGGAATCCATCGAATGTAGTAGTGGAGATGGAAATCGAGAATGAGGAGATGCTTTCTACTTTCGAAAAGGAGAAGCCAGTTATAACCTAGAATTACCAGAATAAGAAGAGGAAGTTCTTTAAGGGAAAGGGAGTTCAGAAAGGGTGAAGTATCTAAGAAATGGAAGGCAGATATCATTTGTTATAAGTTTGATAAGAAGGGGCACTATGCAAATGAGTGTCGATCAGGTGATGGCAACATGGTTGGGGGCAAGCAGATTGTGAAGTGCTTTAACTGCGACCAGGTGAGGCATTATAAGAGCAAGTATCCAGAAGCTGCCAAGGCTAACAAAGGAAAGGTGTTTACTTTGGAGCCATCTGCATCAAGACCAATAGCAGCTGAGAAGGGAAAGTCTATGATGGAAGGTACACTTCTGATTCATAACATACCTGTTAGGGTACTATTTGGTACCGATGCATCGCAATCATTTATGTCTCATTGTTCGGTAGATAAGTTATGTTTATAACCATCATACCTTGTTACTTCATTACGGGTAGCTAATCCAATAGGAGGGTACCCAACTCTAAGGATGAGATGTGACCATCTAGAATTTGAGTTGCTAGGTTATATTTTTGCCTGCAGTTTGTACGTGTTTGATTTTGGGGGTTTTGGGATTATTTTGGGTATGTATTAGTTGAGTAAATATGATACTAGGATATTTTATGGAGATAGGAAAATACCAGTTAGACACCATGATAGTAATGATTAAATTATATACTCAGTGGATAACTAGAGTGGAGATATTTGCACTTTGTTGGGAGCAATGGAAGTAGAAGACGAAAAGGATCAGAATTTGGTTGCAAGGGAATTTGCAGATGTCTTTGAGCCAGTTACAGGACTACCATCGAAACGAGCTATTGAGTTTCGAATAGATCTTGTACTTGGAGTCGAACCCATAAATAGACCACCTAGTAGGATGAAACCTACCGAGATGAAGGAGTTAAAGGTGCAGCTAGTGGGCATAGAAGGAAAGAGTTTTATAGACCAAGCAGTTTGCCTTGGGGAACCATTGGAGTATTCGAAAAGAAACCAAACGGGCCGTTAAGATTATTATTGATCATCGAAAGTTAAATGAGAAGATGATAAAAAATAGGTATCCTTGCTGAGAATTGATGATATATTTGATCAGTTGAGTGGAGCCAAAGTGTTTTCGTAGTTGGATTTGGTGACAGGGTTCCATCAATTGAGGGTGGAGGAGGATAATATTCCTTTGATGGCGTTTCGAATGAGATATTGTTCATACAAGTGGTTAGTAGTGCCATTCGGGTTTACTAATGCGCCAACTATCTTTATGGATTTGATGAATTAGATTTTTTGAGAGCACTTGGATAGGTTTGTGTTGGTATTCATTGATGATATTCTGATATATTCTAACAATGAAAGAGATCATGAGATTCATCTTGGAATAGTAGTTAAGAAGTTGAGATAACATCAATTGAAAGCGAAGTTTTCGAAATGTCATTTTTGGAAGAAAGAAGTGAAGTTTCTTAGTCATGTAGTTTCAAAGATATGGTTGTTGGTGGATCCAGCTAAGATTGAGGCTGTGAATAGCTGGAAAATACCCAAGATGGTGACTGAGATAAGGAGTTTTCTTGGATTGGTTGACTATTACCGGAGATTCATCAAGGGTTTCTCGCGGATAGCAGCACCCCTTACTAAACTAACCAAGAAGGCCGTAAAGTTTACTTGGTCCGATAAATGTGAGGAAACATTCCTTGAGTTAAAGCATTTGTTGACCAAAGCGCCTAAGTTGGCTGTCCCGGACGGGAATTAGAATTTAGTGGTGTATACAGATGCATGTGGAACGGGATTAGGAGTTGTATTGATGCAGAGGGGTAAAGTGATTGCCTACACTTGTCGACAACTTAGAACACATGAAGTTAGATATCCAACTCATGATTTGGAGTTGGCAGTGGTTATTTTGGCATTAAAAGTGTGGAGACACTATCTCTTAGGAGAACGATTCGAGTTATATACGGATCACAATTCCTTAAGGTATTTATTCTCTTAGAAAGAGTTGAATATGAGACAGCAGAGATGGCTGTAGTTTTTAGTAGCTTAGAATTTTAGATTGAGCATGCACTTAGTAGGAAACATCAAAATGTGGTGTTAGCTATGTTGGCTGAATAGAGGGATTTAGAGGCGTTGACTACTTGTAGCGCGCAATTAAGTTTAACTACTAGTTCTTGTAAAAGTACTTACATGTTGTCTTGCTTGGAAGTTTAACTAACATTGATGAGAGTATTGCATCTAAGTAGGGAGATAATCCACTGTTAGCTGAAAAGATTAGAAGATTGGAAGGTGGAACCGAGATTGATGATTTGAAAGACAGTAGTCTTGACCGGAGAGGACGGTTAGGGAAGAAGAGACGGTTGTGTGTTTCAGATGTTGAAAACCTAAGGAGGAAAGTTCTTAGGTAGTGCCATCGATCGAAGTTTATGATTCATCCTGGAGGAACTAAGATGTATCAAGATATGAAGAGAAGTTTCTTCTGGGAAGGTATGAAAAGGGATGTAGGCTTATGGGTGAAGAATCGTGCAAATTGAAAACAATTGAAAGCCGTACATCAGAAGCTAAGTGGATTGCTTCAACCTTTAGATATACTAGTTTGGAAATAGGATTCTATATCCAAGGATTTTATTTGATCGGTTGCCAAGGTCAAATAGGGGAAATGTAAGTATATGGGTCATAGTGGACAGACTGACCAAGAGTGCACACTTCCTTCTTGTTAAGTCAACCAGAACTACATCTGTATTGGCCAAGTTATTTATGAAGAATATTGTTAGACTGGGATTCCTAGTAGTATAGTCAGTGACAAAGATGTTTTTTTCACTAGTGAATTCTGGAAGAGTCTACAGGAGGCATTAGGTACCAAGCTTAAGGTGAGTACTGCTTATCACCCACAAACAGATGGGCAGATAGAGATAATCAATAAGGTAATTGATGATTTTTTGAGAGCTTGTATACTAGATTTTGGTGGGTTATGGGAAGACCAATTGCACTTGGTTGAATTTTCCTATAATGATTGTTATCAGACCAGTATAGGATGGCGCCTTTCGATCTTTATATGGAAGGTCATGTAAATTGCCAGCATGTTGGTTAGAGAACTAAGGCAGATTGGTCCTTGGTCTAGATATGGTAAGAGAATCCACAGAGAAGATTGAGTTAATCCGGGATAGGATGTGGGAAGCTCAGTCTAGATAAAAAAGTTACGTAGATAAAAGGCATAAAGATCTTGAGTTCTCAGTTGGAGATCGTATTTTCATTAAAGTATCACCAATAAATGGCGTGGTACGATTTGGAAAGTCAGGAAAACTAACACCGGGATATGTTGGACCGTTCCCTATTATAGAGAGGATCGGAAAGATCGCGTACCAAATTGAGTAAACGAGTAGTTTGGCAGGTGTTCATAATGTGTTTCATGTTTCTCATCTTAGGAAGTATGTGCATGATCTAGAAACTACTATTACTCCGGCTGTACTAGGAGACCTAGTGGTAGAACCAAATCTAACTTTTGTGAGACAACTAGTTCGAGTTATAACGAGAGATGAGAAGAGATCAAGGAATAAGACAGTCAAGTTAGTGAAAGTCTAGTGGATTGACAACGAGAAAGACTATATTTGGGAGACAGAGGAAAGGATTAGGGATACTTATCTTGAGATGTTATGATGGTATGTTATATATTTGTTGCATATAGACTATATAGCTGGTAGGATATACTAGCATTGTTTGCATGTTTGATATGCTTGTTATGTAGTCCTTACTGAATTTTGAGGACGAAATTGCATGAAAGGATGAAGCATGGAAAAGAGGCCGATCTTTATTGGAACGATAGTACAAATCAGCATAACGATCCATAGTTTTACGGAAAACGCGATATTTCACAAACTGTACGTCTTAATTGCACGAAATTTGGAGGGAAAATAGCTAACATCATGGGAAACCCACATGATCGATGGCAACTCAAAAGCATGAAGCATGGAATGATCTAATTTCTAGTAAAAATAGCGAAGACCGATTGACATCTCAGAAACGGTAAGTCAGAATGCGCGATACTTTGGGAGCAAGGAGTAGAGCCATAGGGGACACCATAAAAAATGATCGCAGCCCCATTGGAGTAATATGGAAAGATCAGCCTAAATTATTTTTTGGTGTTCGACCAATCTTAAATTTTGTGGGTCGGGTCATATGGGCCTGGAGGTTCTTTTTGTCAAAATTTCAGCCCGATCCATGCACATCTTCACTTATAAATACAGTGGACTTGGCTCATTGCAAGGGACTTTTCGGCTGGCTCTCCTTCATCACTTCTTATATCTTCCTCCATTATTTTTCTAAGGCAAAAAACAACTATAACTATAATCTTACAATATAAATAAAAGATTATTAGACTGGACTTAGGCCTGAGTTTGCTGAACCACAATAAAATTTACGTGTTTATTTACTTTTTTGCAATCTATCCTGTGATATGTGAATCTCTATTTCTCTGTTTGGATCTAAATATGGGAATTGGTGCTTTCACATACAACAGGGTGTTTGTGACCATTTTTAGCGTAAACAATTTGTTGCTTTCACTAAGAGGAACTTGCACCCGTGGATTTGGAAGCTAGGATCTTGGATTTGGAAGCTTGGATACTTGGATCTAGGAAGCAATGGCTAGGCAATCAACAAGGAGACCATTAGCGGATAGGAGCCATCATGGAGGGAGCCAGGAGGCTTCTTTTGGAGCTAGAGAAAATCAGACATTTATCTACATCACACGAGTTGAAATGGGAACAATGATGGATGCTATGCAGGAGAGGATGCTAAAGAGATAGGAGAAGATGATGCAGAATCTACTCCGACAGGTTGGACAAGCTAGAGCGCAAAACAAAGGAAATGGAGTAGCAGGAAACGCTGTAAATATGGATCATGGAGTTGGAGCAGCAGTAGCTAGGAAAACCAGAATCAGGACCAAGGAAACAAAGCTAACAGGATGCATGATGGAGTGGAACAGCCGGGAGCGGCCCCTGACAAACCAAGAACGATCGTGGCCGATCGTTCTAGAATGATCGGGGTCGATCGATCCATACTTGGGGGCATGCCCCCAGGTCACGTTGGATAGATCCTAGGTAGTATTCCGGGCAATGCTGAGTAGTTTAGTGTCAATCGAAACTTGGATGCACGTCTGGAAGAGGATAATTTGGGATTCCCTCACAGACTCGGGGGGCAGGATGGAAACGATGATCGGAGACCACTCATGGATACCATAATAGTTGGAAATTGGAATCCAGGACTTGGAGCGGAAACTAGCAGACTTGGATATGGATTGGCTAACCGGGGGCAAACCCCAGCCAAGGAGAACTGATTAGCACTACTCGCTATGGAACTTGGAGCACGGATTTGGATGGCTTTGTAAGAAAAATGGATAGCGGTGAAGGAATAAGAGCAGCCATCCTCCGCTATAAATTGGATCAAGTCCGGCTTAAGGGCACAAGTCATCATCTCTTGATCGGGATGACAAGAAGTAAAAGAAACTCCACAATAACACGGCTAAGTCACTTACACATGTATGGGATCAAGGTCGGTCCCTTGGCATGCTCTGAGATGGCGATAAACTGCCATAGCAAATGATTTTGGAACTCACTTGCATGTGAAAAGCAAGTATTTTGCCTCGAACGACACTCAATCTCGAACGACCACATTTCGCCTCGAATGGCACTCGATCTTGAACGATCACATTTTGCCTCGAACACACTCGATCTTGAACGATCACATTTCGCCCCAAATGACACTCGATCTCGAACGATCACATTTCGCCACGAAAAGGCACTCGATCTCGAACGATCATATTTTGCCTCGAACAAGCACTCGATCTAGAATGATCACATTATGCCTCGAACAGGAACTCGATCTCAAATGATCGCATTTCGCCTCGAACAGGCATTCAATCTCGAACGATCGCATTTTACCTCGAGTAGACACTCGATCCCATACAATCATCATCAGCGTAAGACGACTACAAATTTGATTAACGGTCCCGAATGACCGTTACTAACAATCATGCAAGATCATAGATTTGTTCATAGGTCATCAACGGATTTTGAACATTGGACTTAAGGCAATTCAAAAAACGCCTTCCTACTGCAAGGCATGTTTTGGGAGGCAAATTTTATACCGCCTTTTGACCAGGCAGTATATCATAAAAGTTGGCTAAATGGCTTCTATGATCATCAAGGCAGGAAGCCCGGAGAGATGGTTATTAGGCCCGGAAATCAATGATATTTGGAACTATGGACAATAGTTGGACGGATTCGGACTGGGTGCCAATCAAGGTGCAATTAGTATGAAGTGACAAGGAAGGCCGCGTGAGACCACATTTCAAATTTCAAGTCAATTGGAGTTCGTATGCTTGAGTAATGGGCAAAGGAAGAATTTATATGGATCGATCGAGAACGATCAATAAAACAACGTAAATCGAAGAAGATCGATCAATATCATGAAATATACAAAGCTAATTCACTTGAAACTTTCAAAGCATCAACATATTAAAGAGTGGAGCCAAAAAAATGATCGCATGACAAAACTCCAAAACCTTGGAAAAAGAGGATGATCGTTATCAGAACGATCGTACAAATCTGCCAGAACGATCCATAGTTTCACGAAAAATGCGATATCTCACAAACGGTAAGTCCGAATGAAATTTGGAGAGCAAGTAGCTAACATCATGGGAAACCCATATGGTTAATCGCAGCTCAAAAGGATGAAGCATGGAAAAGAGGCCGATCATTATTGGAATGATCGTACAAATCATCATAACGATCCATAGTTTTACGGAAAACGTGATATCTCACAAACGGTATGTTAGAATTGCATGAAATTTGGACGGCAAGTAGCTAACATCATGAGAAACCCATATGATCGATCGCAGCTCCAAAGAATGAAGCATGGAATGATTTCCTGTGATCCAATTTCTAGTCTAAACAGCGAAGATCGATTGATATCTCACAAACGGTAAGTCGGAATGGCACGAAACTTTGGGAGCAAGGACTACAGGCCTGGAGGACACCATAAAAATGATAACAGGCCCATTGGAGTTAGTATGGAACAATCAGCCTAAATTATTTTTTGGTGTTCGATCGATCCCAAATTTTGTGGGTCGGGTTGAATGGGTTTGAGGGTTCTTCTGCCAAAATTTCTTCCCGATACATGAATGTCTTCAACTATAAATACAGCAAACTTGGCTCATTGCAAGGGACTTTTCCACTGTCTCTCCTTCATCACTTCATATCTCTTCCTCCATATTTTTCTAAGGCAAAAAACAACTATATTTGTAATCTTACAATATAAATAAATGATTATTGGAGTGGTCGTAGGCCGGAGTTTGCCAAACCGCTATAAAACTTCCGTGTTAATTTACTTTTCTGCAATCTATTCTGTAATCTGTGAATCTCTATTTCTATATTTGGATCTAAATATTGGAAACTGATGATTTCACATACAACAGGGTGTTTGCGACCATTTTTGGCGCAAACAAAGTTGACATCATTTATTGGGGGTACCAAGGTAAAATAAACTCGCACTAATCATTGGGGATACCAATGTATGTTTTAATGAATTTAACATCAATCATAGCAAATACTAACACATGTCATTGTGAGATGTTATAACTTTAAAAGGAGATAACCTAATTGGGGATACCAATAAACAAAGGTTAATCATGTGGGTAACATGAATTAAATTGTTAAATGATGGGTTCATAGTCATCCTATAAAAACTATGCGATGTGAGATGGATAATCTACATCATGCCGGAGATGGATAGTCTCTATGAGATGAATGAAGCGTTCACGGATAACATAGGAGAACTATGGGATGTGTGATGGATAGTCTACGTCAATTTTAAATAAATGGGATAAATGAGATGGATAGTCCACATAATTTAAATAGCTAAACCATGTGTGATGGGTAGTCCATATGTTAAGGGATGGGTAATCCGAGTAATAAGTACATGTGTTATGGGTAGTCCTTAAGTTAAGGGATGGGTAGTCCGAGTAATAAGTACATGTGAGATGGTTAGTCAATTAAAACTTAGATGGGAAATTTAATAATTTGGGATGGGTAATCCAGTTTGCATTTCGCATATCAGTATATTATTATGTTATAACCATTATGGATGTAGGAGCATAATATATGGTTGAGATTTTTTGGTTAAGATACTAGTGAAGGGAAACCCGTTCCACTTAACGGCGTGGTCTCACTAGATATCTATTTGGTTTGAGATGATAGGTTATTATTCACACTAGACTATTTGTCTAACATGAAATTTTTTCTTTTTCCCTTACACTTCGAGTACTCATTTGAGTTGGTCAGGAGTAAGGGTTTTCAAGTTTCCCATTAGATGAATAAGCTTTCGGAGATGTGAAGGAGGCAATCTAGCTATTAGGATCTTTATCTATTTTCGCTTTGTTTGTCTGTTTGAATGTATGTGAAGGCAAAAGATTCTAACAATCAAGTAGTAGTAATAGACTCTAATCAACTAAGGGCCATCTTCATATGACGCTCTTAAAGTATTTTGTAACAGTTATATTTCTCTAAACGTGGAATCACGATTGAGCTTATGTAATGAATATGAAATCATATTTTGAAATGAATTGTAAAAAAAATTTGAATTGTGTTTGAAAATTTTTCATATTCATGTGCTTCTGATTATTGATATGATTAACATAGCCACATTTTATCATCGGGAATTAATAACTACAGATGATTGCAGCATCTGTAGCGGTTAGTTTTGGGTCCTGGAATGGGAGATGTTGCAAGTTAGTATCAGAGCATAGGTTTATGTAAAACTTAAAAGATTGTAAGATTTTTTTGAAAAATAGTCCCAATGAATTAAATAATAAGATTGGGGAATGGGTAATGTTATAGTACCATACTTGTATTTACAATATATAAGTATGTATTTTATCTCTATTCTCCCCTCTCTCTTAAACGTTCTTCGGTATCTTACTAAAGCTCGTATGCAGATTTACAAGAAAGATACAGAAGCAGGAAACAGAAGAGTGAATCTAGGTGGTGGAAGCACTACAACCAATGGAAATATTCGGCCCAACACTAGAAGGAATCCGGGTCAGTAGGCAAATGCTAATCAAAATGCAAATGCCAATGATGGCACGATGACCGCACCAGTAGATATAGGGCTATGTATCAGTTCTTTGTCAATTTGATGCAAGCTGGAGCAGCTGTAGGAGTAACTGGTGGAAATGCTGCTAATGCGGAAGGAGTCAATCCTGTAGCTCCAGTTGGTAATAACTATACTACACTGAGTCCAAATTACAGCAGTCTGGATAGGAAGCCTTTTCTAGGGAGTGAGGATGGAATAGAAGTGGAGAACTGACTGTTACATTATGAAAGAATTTTTACTTGTTTGGGCTAGAATGATGAGCAGAAAACGAGATTGGCTTCAAGACAGTTGCAAGGAGCTACTTTGTTCTGGTGGAATGGGGTGATCATAGGGGTACCAAAAGAGGAATTGACTTGGCCAAAATTTCAAAGAAGATTCAAGGAAAGTTTTTTGTCTGAAGTAACCAAGTCAACCCTTCTTAAGAAGTTTATGGAGTTGGAGCAGAGGGAAATGTCAATGTTGGAATACTCTCCTTAGTTTGATGAACTTTCCAGTATGGATATGCACCATTGACACTGTTATCAAGAGGAACGAGAAGTTTATCCAAGGGTTGAGAGCGGAGATTGATAGGGAAACTATGCTACATCTCCGGGATCCATCGAATGTAGTAGTGGAGATGGAAATCATGAACACGGAGATGCATTCTACTTTCGGAAAGGTGAAGCCAGTTGGAACCCAAAGTTCTCGGAATAAGAAGAGGAAGTTCTTTAAGGGAATGGGAGCATAGAAGGGTGGAGCGGCTAAGAAATGGAAGGCAGATATCATTTGTTATAAGTGTGATAAGAAGGGGCACAATGCAAATGAGTGTTGATCAGGTGATGGCAAGATGGTTGTGGGCAAGCAAAAGTGAAGTGCTTTAACTGCGACCATGTAGGGAAATAAGAACAAGTGTCCAAAAGCAGCCAAGGCTAACAAATAAAGGTGTTTGCTTTGGAGACATCTGCATCAAGACCAATAGTAGCTGAGAAGGGAAAGGCTATGATGTAAGGTACACTTTTGATTCAAAGCATACCAATTAGGGTACTATTTGATACCGGTGCGTCACATTTATTTATATCTCCGTGTTTAGTAGATAAGTTATGTTTAGAACCATCATACCTTGTTACTTCCTTAAGGGTAGCTAATCCAATTAGAGGGTACACAACTCTAGGGATGAGATGTGACCATCTAGAATTTGAGTTGCTAGGTTATACTTCGGCCTGTAGTTTTTATGTGTTTGATTTTGAGAGTTTTTGGGATTATTTTGAGTATGGATTGGTTGACCAAATATGATGCTGGGATATTTTGCTAATATAGAAAAATATCAGTTAGACACCCTGATAGTAGTGATCGAATTATATACTCGGTGGATAACTCAAGTGAAGATATTTTTACTTTGTTAGAGAAATGGAAATAGAAGACGAAGTGAATTGGGTTTTGGTTACAAGGGAATTTGCAGATGTCTTTGAGCCGGTTATAGGAATACCACTGAAATAAGCTATTGACCTACGAATAGATCTTGTACCGAAGCTGAACACGTAAGTAAACTACCTAGCAGGACGACACGTACAAAGATGAAGGAGTTAAATGTGTAGCTTGTGGACTTAGAATGAAAGAGTTTTATTAAACCAAGCAGTTTGCCTTGGGGAGCGGCCACAGTATTCGTAAAGAGACCAGACGAGTCATTAAGATTATGTATTGATAATCAAAAGTGGAATGAAAAGGCGATAAAGAATAGATATCCTTTGCCAAGAATTGATTATTTATTTGATCAGTTGAGTGGAGCCAAAATATTTTCTCGGTTGGATTTGGCGACAAGGTTCCATCAATTAAGGATGGCGGAGAATAGTATTCCTTTAACTGCATTTCGAATAAGATATGATTTGTATGAGTGGTGTTAATGCCATTCAGGTTAACTATTGGCTAGCTTTCTTTATGGATTTGATGAACCTGATTTTCCAGGAGCACTTGGATAGGTCTGCATTGGTAATCATTGATGACATTCTGGTATATACCAAGGATGAAAGAGATTATGAGATTCATCTTAGAATAGTGCTTGAGACATTGAGGCAACATCAAATGAAAGCGAAGTTTTCAAAGTGTCATTTTAGAAGAAAGAAGTAAAGTTTCTTGGTCATGTAGTTTTCGAGACACGGCTATAGTTGATCCAGCTAAGATTGAGGCTGTAAATAGCTGAAAAAGACCCGAGATGGTTACTGATTTAAGGAGTTTTCTTGGATTGGCTGGCTATTATCGGAGGTTCATTAAGGATTTCTTATGGATAGCAGCACCCTTGAGTAAACTAACTAGGAAGGTTATAAAGTTTATTTAGTTCGATAAATGTGAGGAAGCATTCCTTGAGTTAAAGCATTGGTTGACTAATGCACCCGTGTTAGTTGTTCCATACGGGAATAAGAATTTGGTGGTGTATACAAATGCATATGGAATAGGATTAGGAGCTGTATTGATGCAATGGGGTAAAGTGATTGCCTACGCTTCTCAACAGCTCAGACCACATGAAGTTAGATATCCGACTCATGATTTGGAGTAGGCAATTGTGATTTTTGTATTGAAAGTGTGGAGACACTACCTCTTACGAGAACGATTCGAGTTGTATACAGATCACATGTCCTTGAGGTATTTATTCTCTCAGAAAGAGTTGAATATGAAACAACAGAGATGGCTGAAGTTTTTAGCAACTTATGATTTTGGTACTGAGTATATACTGGGAAAAGGAAATAAAGTTGGGGATGCACTTAGTAGGAAACATCATAATGTGATGTTAGCTATGTTTGCGAAATGGTGGGATTTAGAGGCGTTGACTACTTGTAGTGTGTAGTTAAGGTTAACTGCTACTTCTAGTCAAAGTACTACCATGTTGTCTTGCTTGGAAGTTCGACCAGTATTGATCGAGAGAATTTCTTCTAAGCAGAGAGATGATCCATTGTTAGCCAAAAAGGTTAGCAGATTGAAAGGTGGAACTGAGATAGATGATTTGAAAGACTTTAGTCTTGACCAGAGAGGATGGTGAAGGAAGAAGGGATGGTTGTGTATTCCATGTGTTGGACACCTACGGAGAGAAGTTCTTAGGGAGTATCATCGATCGAAGTTTATGACTAATCCTGGAGGAACTAAGATGTATCAGGATATAAAGAGAAGTTTCTTCTAAGAAGCTATTAAAAGGGATATAGGCTTATGGGTGAAGCAATGTGCAAATTGCCAACAAGTGAAAGCCGAACATCAGAAGCCGAGTGGATTGCTTCAGCCTTAGATATACCAGTTTGGAAATGGGATTCTATATCCATGGTTTTTATTAACGGGTTGCCAAGGTCAAATAAGGGAAATGAAAGTATATGGGTCATAATGGATAGACTGACCAAGAGTGCACACTTCATTCCCGTTAAGTCAACCATGACGGCACCTGTATTGGCTAAGTTGTTTATGAAGAATATTGTTATACTGCATGGGATTCCTAGTAGTATAGTCAGTGACAGAGATGCTTTGTTCACTAGTGAATTCTTGAAGAGTCTGTAGGAGGTATTAGGTACCAAGCTTAATATGAGTACCACTTATCACCCATAGATGGATGGACAAACAAAGAGAGTCAATAAGGTACTTGAAGATTTTTTGAGAGCTTGTGTACTAAACTTTGGTGGGTCGTGGGAAGACCACTTGCACTTGGTTGAATTTTCCTAATAATAGTTATCAGACTAGTATAGGAATAGGACCTTTCAAAGCTTTGCATGGAAGATTGTGCAAATCTCCAACATGTTGGTTAGAGACTGAAGATGGATTAGTCCTTGGTCCATATATGGTAAGAGAAACCAAAGAGAAGATTGAGTTAATCCAGGATAGGATCAAAGAAGCTCGGTCTAGATAGAAAAGTAACGTAGATAAGAGGCGTAAGGATCTTGATTTCTTAGTTAGAGGTCGTGTTTTCATTAAAACATCACCAATGAATGGTGTGGTATGATTTAGAAAGTCAGGGAAATTGGCACCGAGATATGTTGGACCGTTCCCTATTATAGAGAGGACCGAAAAGCTCACGTACCGAGTTGAGTTACCAAGTAATTTGGAAGGTATCCATAATGTGTTTCATGTTTCTCATCTTAGGAAGTATGTGCATGATCCAGAACTACTATTACTCCAACTGAACTAGAAGACTTAGTGGTAGAACTGGATCCGACTTTTGTGAGATGGCCAATTCAAGTTGTAGAGAGAGATGAGAAGAGATTGAGGAACAAGACAGTCAAGTTAGTGAAAGTCCAGTGGAGTGACAATGAGAAAGACTATACTTAGGAGATAGAGGATAGGTATGAGATACTTATCCTGAGCTGTTATGATGGTGTGTTTTTTATTTGTTGTATATAGACTTTATAGCTGGTAGGATATACTAGCATTGTTTACATGTTTGATATGCTTGTTATGTAGTCCTTACTAAATTTCGAGGACGAAATTCTTTAAGAAGAGGAACCTGTAACAACCCTAATTTTAGTTTAACATTATTCAGAATATTTAATTGGATAAATTAAATAGAATAATATAAATGGTCAAGGAGAATGAGATTTAAAGATTTATAAGGTCGAGCCACTATTAATGATCTAAGTAATAAGATTGTTCTAAAAGCTTAATATATAAGAGAATATATGGGAGGGGCAAAATAGGTAGATCCAACTATCGCTCCTTAAACCCTCGCCCGCTCAAATTCATTCTTGTTTCTCATAACATCAAAATAATCAAAAAAAAGAAGAGAGGCCGGCCATTGAACAAGGGGATTAGAGGAGGAAAATAAAGAAAATCAAAGAAAATCAAAGGAAAGACTTAGGGATTTAAGAGCTATATCAAATCTCAACTCCAACATTAAATCCAAGGTGAATAATACATGATCCATCTCTTTTGCTTGCTTTTGAATTTGGCTATAGTTACTATTCAAATCATTTTGATAATTTTCGCCAAGTTATGGTTGTTTAATCATTATTTGGATAGAATGACGATTTATGGAATTTTTTATAAAATTAATTAAGTGGGTTTTAAGGGTAAAAGCTAATTTTTTAGTCTCCAATCAATTTGATTTTTTGATATGCGATGTAAAACATTAATTTGGAGATGAGTTTTAATTTCATAATTTTTCAAGTTATATTAAATATTTTATGAATTTCCTAAGGAGGAAATAGCGTTATTTCGGGTTTTAGTTATTTGAAATAATTAAATATGATTTTTTGCCCCGAATTTTTTTTCTGATGTAGAATATGGTATTTTGGAATTTCTAGGATTTCTCCTAAGTGATTTCGAATTATCATGAATTTAATAAGCTAGAAAGTCATTTTAATTAGTAATTAATCAAGGCTATTAATTAATTAAGTGATAAATGTTTTGGAAATGTGAAACTGGGATGCAACAATTTTTTGAAGAAGAAATTGTTAAAGTGTTACATTATCCAATAGAAATTTGAAAAGAATTATGTTTTGGTGAAAAGTAATTGCTTTTAATGGGAATAAATTAGTTTTCAAGATAATTACGATAAAGCCATGCCACATATGTTGTCTTCACGCCTAAGGTAATGTCGAATCTATATGCGTCGACGTTGAGAAAGAGTGGAGCTTATGATGGCTACTTCGGTTGCTATGGAATGATTCCATCTTTGTCGATGCCGATCTTATCAGCAACCTATCATTGGTGGCATCGCCTTATCATGATTCATCTAAAGATTTAAAGTTCAATGCCATGATCATTTAGGTTGCCTCTTATCATTTACGCTGCCACCAATGACGCCGCATATCTTCACCTAAGATTTTAGCGATGCTGCATACTTCTATTTTGAATACTTTCAGCATCAATCATACCAACGGTAGGGACGTCGCTTATCATTTCTTCGAATTTATATATATAGAGGCATAATAGCCAAAGTAAACTAAGTATGTTTTTATAATTACGCCGCTTGTCTTAACATTTCCATTCATCGGTGTCGACGACATTGTTCTTTCTTATAAAAACACTAAGCTTTGTTTTGAAAAGGGTGGGTAAGCTATATTTCTTCTATGTCGATGACCTTACTTTCGACACAATATTTTATACTTAAAAGAATTTAAGTTTGGACTTCAACGTTGGGTAGAGGTCGACAATGTCTTAACGCCGTGTGTGTTATATATTATCTTATTAAAGGCGGAGAGCCTTATGCCTCTTTGTCGACATTGTTGTTGATGTCGACATTGATCTATACTAACCTATTTAAAGGCAGCGAGCCTTATGTTTTATGACTTTGAATTTAAAACTTAATTGGGGTTACCGATGTTTATATTCCTATGTATTAAAAGTATACGAAGTTGACATCATTTATTAGGGTTACCAAGGTAAAATAAACCCGACACTAATCATTGGGGATACCAATGTATGTTTTAATGAATTTGACATCAATCACTGGGGATACCAACACGTGTCATTGTGAGATGTAATACATTTTAGGGGAAATAACCTAACTGGGGATACCAATATACAAAGGTTAAACATGTGGGTAACATGAATTAAATTGTTAAATGATGAGTTCTTAGTCATCCTAGGAAAACTATAGGATGTGGGATGGATAGTCCACATCATGCCGGAGATGGATAATCTCTATGAGGTGAATGAAGGGTTCATGGTTAACCTAAGAAAACTATGGGATGTGTAATGAATAGTCCACATCAATTTTAAATGAATGGGATATGTGAGATGGATAGTCCACATAATTTAAATAGCTAAACCATGTGTGATAGGTAGTCCGTATGGTTAGGGATGGGTAATCCAAGTAATAAGTACATATGAGATGGGTAGTTCACATAAGTATAAGGCGGATAGTTAATGAAAACTCAGAAGGGCGGTCTAATAATTTGGATTGGATAATCCATTAATGTATATTTCATGTTTACATATCCGTATATTATTATGTTATAACCATTGTGGAAGTAGGAACATAGTATATGGTTGAGATATTTTGGTTAAGATACTAGTGAGGGGAAATCCATTCCACTCTGTGGCATGGGCTCAGTAGATATCTATTTCATTCAAGATGGTAGATTATTATTCACAGCAGACTGTTTGTATGACCCGAAGTTTTTGTTTTTCTCCTTAAACTCTCGGGTACCGATTTAAGTAAGTCGAGAGTAGGGGTTTTCGGGTTTTCAGTTAGAGGAATAAGCTTCTGAAGATGTGCAGAAGGCAATTTAGCTATTAAGAGCTTTATCTATTCCCGCTGTGTTTGTCGGTATAAATGTATAAGGTGACAAAAGATTCTAACTGTCAAGTAGTAGTAGACTCTGATCAACTAAGGGGACTTCTTCATATGTCGCTCTTAGAGTATTTTGTAATAGTTATATTTTCTCTGAACTTGGAATCGTGAATGGGATTATGTAATGAATATGAAATCATATTTTGAAATGGAATGTAAAATTTATTCTGAATTGTGTTTAAATTTTTTTCATATTCATGTGCTTATTATTATTGGTATGATTAAAATTGCCGCATTTTGTCATCGAGAATTAATAACTATGGATGACTGCAGCATCCATAGCGGTTTTGGGCCTCCGAATGAAGGATATTACAATAACTAGTCAAAAATTCAAATGTAGAGTCTTCTTTCTCCTAAAGGTTGCAAATCTTTCAATGGTTGTATCTCCTTCTAATCATTATAGCTTTTCATTGTAGCCTTTCAACACTATAAATATTGTTAGCTTTTGAGTTTTTAGAGCTAACTTTCTATTCTTACTCTTGTACTTTCAAATTTTATTTTCTAAACGATCTTAAAATAATTCTATGCTTACTATACACTTACACCTTCATCTATACATCATCAAGAGAGATTATGGATAAGGTGTACTTGAACTTGACTAATCCATGTTGTGAAGAACACCTTGAAGTCCGTAAGCGGAGATTTTTCTTTAGAATATTATGAAGTCCTATTCGGTTGCTCAAGCACTTGTAAACCTATTCCTCCGGGTGAAGGGAGGGTTTTTGTAATAACCCACCCTTGTTAAAATCCATAAATCAACATTTCACATCAACGCTTGACTTCCAAATACACGAAAGACAAATTGTCGAGGTGAAATTAAAAACTAACACTATACCAAGGCATAACGATATAATCTCACAGTGGATTGATAACATATAATATACTGAATATAAATGAATAAAATAGGATGAAAAATGTATAAGAGACTGCACTGGCGGAAGTAACTGATAAGCAAATATCAATATAGAAAGTCAGAATAGAATATCTGATACAAGTCCACATACAAATAATATATCCGCCTTATACCACCACAATTTCAAGTGTGTGTGTCTCCAAATGTCGTCTTTACCGTCAATGCTCCAGTTGCGCCACTCTACTAGTGTATCCCCCGAAATATCTGACTCCTAAACTATTCAATCGAGTATTCAGAAGTTGTCATGACATAAATAGATAAAGGCAAAAGCAGGTCAGACATAAAGCCTTGTGTGAGGGAACTATCCCAAAATACTATATGTCAAAGCTATATACATATATAAATTTGGAAGCTACTAAGGTATATCCGGTCCTCTCTACAAGCATGGCTCAGGGGCAATCCAGATAGCTCATAAACAAGTAAAGTAAACCCATCACAATAATAGCGAATCATACCATAACCTCCTCTTCTCCTCTAATCAACAAATCAACACAACAAATTTAATTTGATTGATACATAACAATATACCATGATAAGGAAACCCAATATATAAATGCAGAGACAATATAAATATCACAGCATACGCATATCATATAATACACAACAATATTATCAACCAACAAATATAACACGCATAATAATGATAAGCGGTGGATACAGAATATAAATTGGTACTCATCATTGCTGATGAGTTGAGTATAGAGTGGACATTAACTGTGATTCAGTGATCCCTATGTAGGATCCAAAATAAATAGAGTCGGTATCTAGGTGTATCATAGACCTCAAGCTGCATCCAGTGTGATCGAACTCGTGTATATCTCACTGTACTCCATATCGAGCATAAGTGATATATAATCTACTCTAGATATTTGACAATATATAGAACCCACCGTAATCCAATGATTCCCGCTGAGGGTCCAAAATAAATAGAGTCGGTACCTAATCATACCATAGACCCCGAGCCACATCATGATTGATCGAATTCGTGTAGATCTCACTATACTCCATATCAAGCATAAGAGATATATGACCTAAAACCTGTTTGGACCTCACTATACACCCATTTTGAGCATAATGATAAATGATCCACCCGTAGATGATCGTCATGATCTCATCCTTAGTCATCATGGATTTCTTAGAAAATTCACATAATGACTCAACAAAAGAGAATGACAAGAGTGTCCCATATAATATGCTATCAGGACCACAAAGGAACACCGATATCGTATGGATATATGTGTGTGTGTGTGTATACATACATACATACATATAATATACATCAAATATAACCTAACATAATCAAATACGTCTATCACAAATGAAGACCAATATCTCGTCATCATCTATCTACACATATGACCTCTACTATAGGACAAATAATAGGTATGACCACTAATATAAAGCCAATACAATGTATGGTCACTAATATAAGACTTGTACAAGTTATGGTCACTAATATAAGACTAATACCATTCATCAAAAAATCTACGTAAGGTTAATTCCAAGAGGTACGAACTTGCATACCACTTCCCTGTGTAGCCCAAAAGTCTTCATAAAGTCATACGGAGGAAATCAGTTCAGTCTAGAAGCAAAATGCTTTGGATCTAGGCATTATTACCCAGCTCAACCACTGACCGGTGGATTGGTCAGTGCAACCCATCCACCGATATGTACATGGAGCTGGGCAATAATATTTAGCTTGGAGCACGACCTGAGATCTGGTTTCCACTTGCATCATCGCGCCGCCTTCTACATCGAGTCACCTGACTATCCTATCATGTTGTCATCGTCACGCGGTTGAAATTTTGTGCCTTATGGTTGAGTTTACATGCCGATTTTGAGTATTCGGGAGGGATGTTCGTGTCGTCACGAATCCTTTTCCCAATCATTTTACTACAAAAATGCGACGTCCATCTCGACAACCCAACTACACTCTGCTACAGTACCTTCCTTCATAAATGTGTATATTTATGTGCTAACACACAAAATACAAACCAATTCACATACATTTACACTTATACTTCACAATTCATGTTTCGAGCTTCACCGAAGCGATTACTCGACCCGATATCACCTTATGCAACTTAACGCATATGATAGTCGCTATGGCTTCAAGAGATGCCAATGATGTACTTATACACATACTTAAATAAATAATTCGATTGTTTAATAATCAAACCTTACTTTTATTTACTAAATCTTTTCTATAATAAAAGTTCAGATATCCTCTTCTACTATTTTATAAAATTACGCCACTATTTTATAAAATTCTTAAATAGCTTATAAATCATTTTAAGCCTTCTAACTTATTTTTAGAAGTCATACTTTTTGACTTCTAATTTATAATAAATATATAATAATATTTCTATGACTAATATAACTACAAATTAGAGTTTAATTAATTTATAATCATGTTATAAATTAATATCAACTATGTCTAACTTTATTCAATACGAATAGAACACAATATTTATATATACAAGATCTTAATCAATTATCTTATATATCTACCCAAATTAATCCAATCAAATAGGGGCATATATATAATTCTACTTCCTCTAGGTAATATTTTCAATATATATAATTACGAGGATTTATACTAAAATATAAATTTAGATTTATAATTCCACTCACTTGAGCCATATTTCCTTAAGTGACCAGATCCAGTCTAAGCCCATACTAAGTTGTAGATGATCTCACTACGAATGCAACGATGAAGACCACGTTTCTATTGGACCTTGTATGCAAGAGACACAAATTTAATACAAAATCGGATTATTTAAAATAACTAAATTAATTAATTACCTTAATTAATTCTAATAATTTTCTTCCCCAATCTCTTTTATTTTAAAATCCCTCCTGCTAACCTATTAACCACCAATGGCTATCACTCCTCGCCGTCGCTACAGGTCATTGGACTTCTCTCGTCGCCACCGTTGTAATAACCCTGGTCGAGATTACTTGGAATTAAATATAAAATATAATTTATAATTGTCTTAATTAATTTTAAGATAAATTTGAAAAATTTATTAATTATAATTTCCAAGTTAAAATGGCATTTTAGATGGCAATAAATAAATTTGGGAAAATTTATTTAATATTAAAAACTATGTAATTTAACTTCATATTTTTGATAATATAAGAATAATCTTGGGAAAAATAGGAGTAAATAAAAATTAACTCTAAAATATGAATTAATTAATCATAATTAGTTTTTAAGATGAATTTAGGAAACCTATATTTATTTTATTTCCATATTTAAATTGGACTTTGGTTTAAAATAAATAGGAGGATTTATAAAATGGCTTTCCAAGTGTTGATAAATAAATAGGAAATTTATTTCAAAAACAATGTTGGAATTTATTGTTTAAAATTAGATTTTTCAATTAATAGTTGTTTTTATTTAAATAATGGGAATAACTTTTATTTTCAGAAATTATATTTAATTTTTGGAAAATATCTCAATATTAATAGGAATAAAATTTTTACTTGTTGCATTAGTTTTGTGAAATTTGGAAAAATTAAGGTATGATAAATAAAACACTGTTTAATGTAAATTGTTGCTTTATAAGTAATAAAACAAAATAAAAAATAGTAACACTTCTCTTAGAAACTGTAACACTTTGCTTGTTGGGTCCAAATCAAACCCTCTTGACCCAAGTAGGAGAAATAAGAGATAAGAAACAAATACGTATAGTTTCTCATTCTCACTTTCTTCCTGTAAATTGAAAACACAATGCCTCCTATATTTCAAAACCCTATATATTAAATCCCAAATCAAAACTAAAAATCATAAGGCTTGCGGCTAATTCAAGTATAAGTTTAGAAAAGGTGATCTCCTCTAACTATTTGTGTGTCTATTTGTTTATCAATTTCAGTCTTAGTCTTTGGTTGTAATCATTTCTCTCTGATTTCTGAAACTAATCTAGGTTGTAATTGAAATAGGAAAACCTAAGAAATCCAATCTTTAATCCACAAATTTAGATTATCTTGGTGAGTCTATCTCAGTACAGTTCTAGCTATTAATGAATGCAAGTCGCTACTTGGTAAAATTGGTTGAATTTGTGATTGAATTGCTCTTGGTCTCTTGTGTTATTCTTATCAATTGTTATACCACTTTCAGTTTGTTGAAATCTTCTTCATATAATAATGGATTGCATTCAATTGTTTATGTTTTAATGCTTGCATGACTGCTAAATCAGTGTTCTAAGAGTTAAGGAGGCCATCGATGAAGAAACGAGCGACAACGGACGGATGGAGAGCCATCGACATCGCCTGGGGTTCATCCCAAGCACTGCCACTAGTCTGACCAGACCAGTGCATCGGTTGTGAATTGGGCTAAGCCCCAAGTTACGCCGTGCAGCCACCCATAATTCGCATCCGTTCGTCCGTTCGTTCGTCCGTTCGGCTCCTTTTCGATGTTTGATTTTTTTTTATGCTCCAATTCATATTGATTTCAATGCAAATTTTGGAGTTTTGATTATGAATTTGTGAATTCATCTTGTAGTTTCTATTCCATCGGAATGCTCTATGGATACATGAGTTGCATATAAGATTTATCACACTATTTCAACTAGAATTTTCAAAAGAATGATTTTCAATCCTAACCATTTTCTTAAATCATTTTAAGTATGAATATATTTTCTATAAAATATATTTGGAATATTTATATATATATATAATATTTATTTATAATAATAATGGTTTTAATTTTGATTTGGAACAATGGTTTAAAACTGTACTTATATACGTATATTTTAGCAAGGGCTTTCCAACACACACACACACATCGTAACTTATAAAACTATACTTTATAAGAATGTTTTAAAGTAAAATATTTCTTTGAAATTACACGTTATCAAGAGAAGGTGATTTAAACAGTTTAATAAAATGAGTGTTGGAACGTTCGCGTCGTTTTACCGGTTAATTTCCGAACTTGTTCAATCGAGCCATTTACACACACAACTGGAGTTTACTAGCTTATAGTAAACATTTAGGTAAACCCGTGTGGTATGGGGCACACGGTTGTTACTTATTTGGTTGTTTTTTGGGAGTACATGACACTTGTATCAATGAGTTTACGACTCGCCCTTAGATTTCTATATGTCTTGCACCTATCTTCGAGTTTTTATAGGTCTTGTACCTATCATGAAGTTTTATAAGACTTATTCCTATCTTGGAGTTTAAAAGTCTAGCACCTATCTTGAAGTTCTATGGGCTATCGCCTGTCTTGAAGTCACTATGGGAATCTTGCCCATCTTGGAGTTTTATAGACACATATGTCTATCTTGAAGTTACACGCGTGTAGGTGAATTTATTCACCAATCCTGGAGTTTTGGCGCCTTTCCCCTTTTATTTGATTTCTGAATTTCTATTGATGATTTCTAGATTGTATTTTATTTGTGTTATCAACAAATAGTTTTGAGGATTTTTTGCTTTTAGAAGCTATCTTTTGTTTTGATATTTCGTGATTTCATTCTTGGAGTTTATTGAAGCATTTCTGATGTTTGCCAATACTTGGCTTTGTGTTTATATTTGAGATCTAGTTCCTTTCATATATTATTTATCTTGCTTAACTCATTCATTATAATCTAAACTGACCAGTTTATTATTTTATAATACTCGGGTCAGAGCGATATATTTCAGGTGCTCCAGTTTTGATAGTTCTAGAGAAGTTCTCACTCCAGTTATCTAGTTATCATTCATCTTACCATCATCTTGTATATGTGTACATATTCATATAGTGTTGTATCTTATATCAAGTATAGACTCGATTAAATGTTCATATTTGTATCTATGGGATATAGTGCTTGTATATTCCATAATTTGTAGTGACCATAATTTTGTAATCGGCTTTATGTACCTATTCAATTTGATCAGCTTGCATCTATTTATATTCCACTGTGTATATTCTGTGATCTGTGATTCTGTGATTTGTATTTATTATATATTGTTCTAGATTATTATTATAACCAGTGTAGTTTTCTTTTAAGCCTGGATTGCATATGTTGATTTCACTTAAGAGGAAAAAAATATACAACACCCAAATCAACTCATCAATGTTCGCTTAAGTCAAAATTCACGGATGATCGCTCCTAACCAGCCTTATTATCTACACTAACAGACAATATTACTCAGTAATACCCTTTGTTAGTATAGTCTCGTGGTAGGGGGTCACAATTGTCGTGTACCTCTTTACGACCCAAACATGATGAGCTCCTCCACATCAACTCCATTCACCTAAAACCAATTGCGACTGTGCACCCCTTTCTCGGCCTGGTTAACATCGCATACCCCATAACGGCATCCGCACTTTGCCAAACTTCCACCACACGTGTGCCACTTCACATGGAACTTAACTACAATCATTGTTCACCCTAGCTCCCCCTAAGGACCCAGCAAATCGAAACCCTATTCACTACCTTCACAAAAACCACCTCCATGATAGCGACGGCTCCTCCTTTTCCTTAAACCAAGCTTTGACACTCCTCCAGCCATGACAAATGAAAAAGCACAAAGTGTAAGAGGGAGGGAGTGGAGTCGTCCTCTCTTTTTCCAAGTAGATTGAGAGAAGCGGATATTTTAAAACGAGTGAGAGGATAAATGAAAAGTCAAAGGGAGAGAGGGTGCATGCATGCATACATACATACATACATACAAACATATATTAATTCCTTAAATAAATCACCACACGTTTCAAGCTCGTACGATTACATGGCACATTAGATCGTCTTGAAACTCATCGATGCACATCACCTCAATTTTCCAATCCCGATAGTGTAAATCTCGCCGCCATCCTAGACGATGCTTTAAGATGATAATTTCATGCATTCGAGGTCGTTTTTGCCATTAGATTGTCCGATTCCAAAAATTCTTCAACCGTGCGTCTTATAATAAAATCCTCATCCCAGAATCACAAGCCATCAGTCGAGATCCCACAGGACCCGACTATGCATATATTTTTATAAAATATGTATAATAATATGTAAATTGAAAAATACCATGACTCTAACTATAATGATATTTATATCCATTTTGATTCACAACGTCAATTTGGACTCAACGGAAGTGGAATGGAGTCCTAATTCGACCGTATGCGAAATGTTAGATTTTGGACCTTCAATTTAATTAACGATTCAGTATTTAAATTAATTATTTAAATATCCAATTGTTAAAAATTTGGGTTGATACACCCCTCCTTAAAAGAATTTCATCCTCGAAAATCCTTTGAGTATGACAATGCAACCCAATAGACCAAAATTCCCAAAGCATATAAAATATCTTTTAACCCTTAGGATTTCAAAACTCCTCTTGTTTTAGAAAATTCAGCAGCACCTCCTTTGCACAGCTAGCTTTGATAAAATCCTAAAACAACAGAAATATATATACACACGCCTCATACCTAAGGCATCTCATTTCTAAGGACTTACAAGTATATTGTAACACCTCATAATTTTTAACGATAATCAATTTAAAAGTAATTATGTAAGAAATAGTAACGCTAAAGAATAGAATTTTTATAACCATCAGAATTTGGTTCCAAAACCTATACCATTGGGTTCATGGCGATTTTCTGGTTAATTTTCATATATAAAGTTTTTCGATCAGAGTTCAAATGAAAAAGTTATCAACGTTTGAATAATTCAAGTTGGAAATAAATATATATGTAATTAAGGAAACAAAAAGTAATCAACGGAAATTAATTAACAGTAACAAGTTGCTTAAGTTAAAGAAAAGTTAACATGGAAATAAATTATCTTAGTTGAAATAAAATGAAAAGAAATTAACTAAAGATAACACGATAAATTTATTGCCATTAATATATACGACTAGTCGACTCCTAAATCGTGCCGGTCGACAATTAGCAGTCGACTGGTAGGGGCGGCGATTGACCGGTCGAGCTGTCAATTGGAGAATTTCCACGCGGCCAAACCGGCCAGGTTTAAAATAGTTTAATCTAACGGCTGGCATTGATTCGAACCCCTATAAATATGGGCCTCGCCCCTTACTTTTCTTCTCATATTTTTTGAAGTACAATAAAGCTCTTCCATTTTTTCTTCTCCACAAAATTATAAATTCTTAAAAAATAGTTAAAGTTTATGTGTATATATAATTAGAGAGCAGTAGAGGATGATTGAGGAGAAGAATAAGGTCGAACCAAATTGTCAAAGCCAAGGTAAATTATAAATCCAGATCTAAAATGTAAATTACATCCAAATCTCTTTTCTAATCCAGATTTCTGATAAATACGTGTATGCCTGCGGTGTATGTTTTCAAGTAGGGAGGAAAATAGAGTCAAACTTGAATAATAGCGATAAGAACTGGAGATTTGGAAAGCTAAAAAAGTGAGTGGGAAATTATATATTTTTATATAATATTAGACTTATATCGTTGTAAATCTATTCATGTATGCGCGAAATGTAAATTGGAGTTGTAGGCTAAAATTTATATACGTGTAATGGATTATAAACCTTGCCTACATATTCTTGATTAATGACTTGAATTATATATTGCATGTATGTAAATTTGGAAACTATTGGGTATTACCAGTCCCTAAATTTAGTATTGGATAGTAGTAGTCCTTGAAACTTATAAATTATGTGGTAACTCCAGATTTGTAGATTTGAATGGCTATTACAAGTAAGAATGTAATTAAGTTATCATAATAAATTATAAGGGCTTAAATAGTATTTAATTCATTGAAATATAGGGTGTTGAACTGTGAATTTCTATAGATTATCGAGGTTGATTTATAAATAAAAGTGTATCATTTGAAGTAACGAGGAATACACCTAAAAGGAAAGAGATATATAAATTAGGGATATTTTTCGTATTTTGTACTATATATTTCAATAATTATGAAAAAGATAATTCCTTGTAATTCCAAACGTAGCACAAATTCTCCTTTTGGGTAAGATATAGAACTTTGCAGGGTTAACCTTTCCATTCAGGAGAAATGCAATTCCAATGCATTAAAATGCAGAAATCCCTAAGGATTAATTGAAGAATTATAAATGTGATAATAATAATGGTCTAAGAGAAGAATTAATAAATATGCAATATAAGCAAGATAGAAATTAAATAAAAATGATGAAAAGGCAGGCAAGTAATAATTTAAAAAAAAAGAGCATGGGAAGTGCTCTAAACAATGGAGGGAAGTAAAGATTAAAAAGGAAATAGAGATAGAAAATTAAGTACAGAGAAAAGGAAAGTAAATGGAAAAAGATATTTAGATCTTTTAAATGAAAGCGGTAAATGACCTTAAATTAAATAAGATATAAATGCATAAGGAAGAAAAGAAATGTTATTAACAGTAAAACCATGGAGGTGCAATAATTAAACAAGTATGAATGAATACACACGTATACATATACACACACACACGTAGCCTCAAGTATGCATTTATGATGGGTTTGAACTATTAAAGTTTGTAAATAACTTAAGTGGATTAGAATGAGTTAGAATGCGAGGTCAGTAGTGTTACACAATAGAAGTTTGTCCACCACAAGGGGCTATCAACAGTTGTATATAAATTATACTGATGTAGGGCATATCCAACTGTAGGACCCGTGGAATTATATACGCTTGCGTATAGGTAAAGAAATACCCCAGTAGGGTCTGCTTCAATCATTTAGGGAGGGCATTGCCTTGATTGCATTAGGAAATTTAAATAGGATGGTGAGTAAATATCGACGCTATGTCAGTGTATTGGTACCATATAAGGGAGTAGGATCTATACATAGGTCGAGAACGTCATCGGGTTTGGTGGAAAGTCGAAGATTACACCTAAAGGGCTACACTATCTACCAGTGTGGGTCACATTAGGTCATGCACCACCATGGTTGTTTGCAGGTTTATTTGTTATAAGGCAAGGCTAGATAACCCTTAAAAGAGGATTTCAAAATGAATGGGTCCATAGTCCGAGGAGCTGAGTCTGCTATAGTCCATGGAGCTGAGTACACTATAGTCCGAGGAGCTGAGTCCTCTATGGTTCGTGAAGATGAGTTCACATTAGGAAGCAAACAAGTAGAAAATTCCCAAGGCAAGATAGAATAGGGCTAAACTATTGTGACGCCTTTATTAGGCACTACGAGGAGTTCCTTGGTATGCACGATGATGCGAACGTAATACTACATTAGTAATGGATCTTGATGATGTGTTGGGTTATGGATACTAGCGGAGATAGTATCTTGGTCCAAAAGGAGACTGCAGACGTATGTAGTTATGGTCTACTTTAGATAGATGGGGCGTGTCGTACGTGTATGTGGAGTCGAGATGACTAAGTAAAAATAAAAGGACATAAAATGTGACGGAAGACAATCAGCATTGGGTAAAATGTATAATTTACCAGTCACCAGAATGTTTTTCTAACCCCCTCCTCATTATAACCCATAGGATAGCTTTTGAGGAATATGTACTGGTGCAAGACGGGAACGGTCGAAGGACGTGTTTCCTTATGCATGCTCGACACTGGCAAGGACACTAGCTATTGGAAGCATCAATCTTGGTCAGTACTATTTGATTTATTATACTTTACTATTCCACTATGAATTATATCGATAGTGCTCTGATGTGCATTATTCGTTTATTTGTAGGATACCAAACCAACGATCCATATTTTGATGGACTTGGGTTTCCGATTTAGTGAAAATTTAGGCCTACTAGGGTGTGGGTCGTTACATATACGTATCCAAACTATCTACACTACAGATCTTATATACCTCTTTTACAGCAAGGGAGTACCATTTGGATGTGAATAAACGCAAGTAAGCATCCTAATAGCTAACAACTGCTTCAATGTACCTAATCATGAACTCACAAAGAGGATTAAACACAATTGCAATATTAAACCATGGATTTAAGCATGCTAAATCAGATATAGCAATTATCTCAAATAAACATGTTATAACAAACTATGCAATAGGCATCTCTAATGTAATAATCAACTTAAATAAACATTTTATAACAAACTATGCAATAGGATCTCTAATGCAATAACACGATATTAAAACATGTACAATCAAGCATAGTAACTGATACCACCACAATCATACATGACTAGCAATTGGAGAGTAAGCTCAAATAAGTTAGTTTCTAATTATACTATCGACCCTGAGTCATATCAAAATGCAATGGACTCATATAGATCCCATCCCGACCCCATAATAGGCATGGAAGATATATGATCTATTTTAAATAGTTATCGCTGCCTCTCTCCGAACATACTTTAACAGGTAATTATAATTAGCATATAACCAACCAAAACAGAAAAGTAGTGGTAGCCGATAACAATAATTTACAAACATACTACCAAACATACAAAGCAAGCAACAACTAGCAACAAAAATTAATAACAATCAATAAACAATCAATAGCAGGAAACAGTAAGCAACAACAAGCAATCAACAATGAGCTACACTAATAAATCAACAAGCAACAACAACTAGCATACAAACTACCCATCATACAAAACAAGAACCAATTAATAAGTCAATAAAAATCAAGATCAATCAACAACAAAAAATAGCGAGCAACAATAAGCAATGACAAGTATACAAATCAATGAATCATACCA
This sequence comes from Allium fistulosum, assembly GCA_030737815.1. Lineage (NCBI taxonomy): Eukaryota > Viridiplantae > Streptophyta > Magnoliopsida > Asparagales > Amaryllidaceae > Allium > Allium fistulosum. The sequence continues at coordinate 461,056,686 of CM060905.1, forward strand.
AAGAGCCTATACCGACAAACACGGTGGCCGACAGTAGTCGAAATATGCATGGAAAACTATAAACTCTAACGATTCTGTTTGACATCCAAGATGGAATAAATGATTAGGTGGTGTGACTAGTTTCATGAGTACAATACATGAAAGACTATTACACCTCCCACAACGAAAATGATATCTTACATGAATACGCAGGATCATCGAGTCTTAAAACTCTTGAGTAAATCCAACAATCAAAGCCTTAACTTTCCTTTTTTTTCGAACAGAACTCATTCTCCAAAGAAGAAAATTCAACTAATTAAATCATTAGCTAATGACGATTTATAAATGCCTGAGTTTTCTTGGGTTCAAACTCAACTCAACTGCACAATGTTGATAAGGATAATATGCTAAGTGTACTACGATGCTCGTCCAAGCAAGTATCATATTGCCACTTAGAAGATTATCCGAATCACTACAAGACTAGTTAAGAAGTCCTACCTTGAACTATCATAAGCGATCTTAACTATACTATAAATAATTTCACTATGAATAAAGATCATCCAAAATTATATATGATGTCCGATCTAAACCTTTGTTTACTCGCATGACTTCTTTGTTAAACAATGGTCGGCCACCTGACTCCTCTTATGCAAACTCTAATCTAATTCCTTGGTCAGATCACCAAAATTTCCTCCCATGACTAGAGTCGTGCTTCAGAAATCTCTCAATAGCCTCAATAATTCGACTCAGTTCTCGCCCTTAAGAATCGAGTGAAAAACACTTGCCTAACTAGTGCAAATTACCTAGAAACACTGCACTTGAATGAAGGATTAAAATTTGGTATGTGAATGGACTGATCCATAGAAAATACCTCTTTTGCACATAGGATTACTCCCATCGCCTAAGGTTTACCAACACAAGGAAAAACACTCCTAACACAAATGACTTCACGTAGAACGTATAAGTCACCCGCTCAGCCTTTGCTTAGTACTGGGCAAACACCGGACTCTACTTAGATGCAAATCCAAACCACACTTCATCGACCAACCCCACTCAACTTGAAAGCTCGTGCATCAAGTTTGAATGGCAGTACTTTTGATCATTTCACCTTAGCTTAGCAACTAAGGTTAATCATACAATGTTTAATAAAAGAATTTACCTACTATGGTGTCAAGATTAGTCTGTGAATATGCAGCCTAAGTATCGAAAATAACATAAGTAAGCAACTTACAATCAAAGCACAAATTGCTACATGAATTTCTCTCCTTTTCCCGAGCAGTAAACCTACTGGGAACTAAAAATGTCTTTAAGGCATAAGTCATCATCACTCATCCACCTCTCAAATATGTGGGACGATCCTTCATCAAGTGACAAAGCTGACTGCAATTGAAGCACTCATGCTCTGATTAAGTTGCACGACATTCCATAATGAAATACCCCTATATGCCGCAGAAGTGGCATACCATATCAACTCTTATCCTTGGATAAGCTCATCTCTCCTTGTATCATGGCCTCTGCGCTTCGGTTGGAACTTCAGTTTACTTTCCATTATTGATACCTACATTGCTACCTAGCGGTCACCATTATAGGGGAAGAACTATCACCATGAGACCGTCAAAAGTGGACCATATAGGGTAAGACTAAGCAATGAAACCCCAACCAATGCATTAAGACCATAGGCAAACTCCTTTCCTACTTTAATGGAGTATTAAGTATCACAAAACAGAATATAGCCAAAAGATTAAATCAGTTAACATACTCTATCACCGACAAGCTTCCCAGCTCCAAATGGATGAAACTTTCTAACCGTACGCCTCACTCAGTCTTAGAGATAAACTAGGGCTCAAAGCGACGTTTAGAATCAATCCAAGTCATGGCATGCTCGTCAACCTCCACTACTATTATGTCCCACCAAGCCAAAGTGTAACATCCCGTATCTAGAGGCCAAAAGCTAAGTGCTACAGATGCTGCAGTCAACCATAGTATTAACTTCTGGTGATAAAATACAGTAATGATAATGATATCCATAATATCAGAAGCACATGAATATGAACAAAATCAAAGATTTCAAAAACAACATTTAGCTGATTACATTTTAAAATAATAATTCATATCCCTGTTACATAATCCCTTAACATTTCCCAAGCAATGATTAAATATATCAATACAAAAATATGTCAAGAGCGACATATAATGATGTCCCATTGGTTAATCAAAGCAATATAGTCATATCTGACTTATATACACATCAGAATCAAAATAAAATGAAATGGAAAATCCTAATTAGCTATCCATCAGCCACCTACTCGTCTTCGGATGCTTTATTCGCCAAAAGACAAAAACCTTAAAACCTCAACCCTCGGCCTACTCAAATCAATTTTGAGTACCCGAGAGTTTAATGGGAAATAAAAACCTCAAGTCAGACATAAAGCCTGGTGGGAATAATCCTGTTACATCTCGGTTTACTTATATTAAGTGAGACTATGTGGCTTAGCGAAACGGGTTTCCCCTCACTAATATCCTTTTCAAAACATATATATTTTGCAATCCTTTCCTGCAATAAAACTGGTTAATCAAACTGATTATATCAAAATAGCAATATCCTTTATGCTAATAAATGGATCTATCCATAAAACAAGTAATATGTGAACTATCTGCCCACATATAATAACAAGGTCCGTTATGCCACAAATGGACTATATGTCCATACAACTGGGCTGACTGCCCACAAACTAGACTAACTGTTCGACATCTAGGCTGACTGCCTGCAAAATGGACTAACTGTCTGAATTATTTTCTTAGGGTTAACTAACCTTTAAATTTTCCTTGAAAACCCTTTCAAAATGATTTAGTCCTTCAAATCATACATACATACATATATATATATATACAACGAAAACATATCTTTTAGCTTTACTCTAAGCCATTTTTCCATGTTATATATACTTTACTCAAAATAATGTTGATGAGATTTAACAAGGATTAACTATCCCTCTAAAACAAGTCAAAACCCTTTTTAACTTGAAAATACTTAGGCTACATTGCTTATTTATTACATTCGAAATCTTTGTTTAAAACCATTAAACAACCCTTTCAAAACCATTGAAGATAACCCCTTCGAAACCATTGGAAAACCCTTTTGAAACCATTGAAGGTAACCCCTTCGAAACCATTGGAAAACCCTTTCAAAACCATTAAATACTGCCTTTTGAGAACATTGGAAAAACCTTTCCTTTCTTTTCTCCGAAAGCTTCAAAATAACAGACATCCCTCTTTAAAACCTTTTAAATATTGCCTTTCGAAAACATAGGAAAAACCTTCCTTCCAATCCTTTCGAAACCTTGGGGAACCACCCCTTTCGTTCATTAAACCTTTCGAAACAGTCATACTCAATCCTTTCGAAAGCACTTTGGGTTCAACTTAAACAAGTGGAAACCTTTCAAAACCATTCAAAAATGTCTCGGTCGAAACCATTTGGATTATGCCTTCACGTAGAGCAAAAGGATCAGAAACCCATTAAAGTCAAAAGCATCAGTTTCGAAACCTTTTAAAACTATCTCTTTCGAAACCATTTGGGTTTTACTTTACTTATAGAAAAAGGGTCTTAAAAACATTTAAGTCGAAAGCAACTGCTTCGAAACCATTTCCTAAGTAATAAAGTGATGGTGTCGAAACCATCCATTCGAAAGCCCTAGAGAGGTGGCCAGGTTTTAGAAAAACAAAACAACCCTTTCGAAACCATATAGGTAGAAAGGCGGCAGCAAAAATGTCTCGACTTAGTCGAAAGCGATTATAAAAAACAGAGGCGCAACCCAATCAAAACCATTTCCTTTAAATCATTTGACTTGGTCGAAAGCTACTTAGTCGAAAGTCATTTAGTCAAAAGCAAGCAGGTGTATTTCTTTAATTTAAAAATAATGGACTTACTCAACCCTTGGTTTCGACTCCTTACCTTCCGCCTACATCCAATTAACTACGTACCAGTAAACTAATACCATGTGCATTGGTTTCGACTGTGTCGGAGACGATAGTATGGAGGCGGAACCTGGTGTCGAAAGAGATGAAATAGTGAAAAACTTGTAGCAAAAAGTTCTTTTCACCTAACCTGCCTTACGTGTCTAATTGTGATTGGTTGCCTCTTTCTTTACCAATAAAAAGTACCGCACTTTGTCAAAAGAACTGCCGACTTTTCAGATTTAATAATTTAGTTCATTTTACAAAAAGCCCCTTCTCCTCTTTTAATCATATAAAACATTTAAGTCTCATACCTTAAATAATTTTATATAACCACTAAAACACTTAGGAAAAATCTAGAAAAATTCCAGAAAATCACATTATATATGTTTTCTAATATATAAAAATTTCAGACCCAAATAATTTATAACCCAACATACCACTTTCTTTACTAGAAAATTTATATTAATTCCATCTCCAAAATAATATTTAAGACCTTCATAAAAATTCGTAAGGCATTTGGATGTCATTTAATAGGGTTTTCATCTTAAAACATATCATAAATTCAATACGAATAACCATAATTCATCAACAAGTATATACATTCATTCCATCATTCAAAAACATGTAAAATCATTGCAAAATATTTGTAATTCATATTAAAACTGAAAACACAATAAAAAATGATATGTAAACATTATCCACCTTAGCTTTAGAGATTATAGAGATTGAGATGTGAATAGATTTGATTTGAATTAGCTTCTTCCTAGCTTTCTTCTTCTCTTCCCTGTTAATGGTGGCCGGCCCCTTAATTTAAAAAACTTCTAATGAAAATGAATGTTTATAGGAATACATGGCCTAAGGGAAAGGATATAGGAATGGCCTCTTACCTATTTACCCCTCTCCGATTTCATATTAAACTCTTCTTTTAGTTCATGGTTAAATGGCACAGCTACACCTTAATTAAAATCAAATCCCAATCCCCTAATCATCACATTATTTTATTTAATTTAGCTAATTAAATATCCTAAATAATGTTACCAAAAATCTAGGGTGTTACAGAATCCCCTCCTTAAAGAATTTTGTCCTCAAAATTACGATAAGCTATAAAACAAATCAAACAAGAAGGTAAAACATACCATCAAAACAAGTCAGGATAAGTATCTCTAATCCTGCTCTCAATCTCCCAAGTACAGTCCCTGTCATCGTCGCTCCATTATACTTTGACTATCTGACCGTCCTGGTTCTAAGCCTCTTCTCATCTCTCGCAACTATGCAACTGGCTTTCTTACTATGGTCAAATCCGGTTCTACCACTAAATCATCTAGCACCGTCGGTGCAATAGCAGCCTCCGGGCCTCTAACACACTTTCTGAGATGAGAAACATGAAAAACATCGTGGACTCCTGCTAAACTGCTCGGTAACTCAACTCTATATGCAAGTTTCCCGATCCTCTCAACAATAGGAAAAGGTCCAATGAATCTCAGAGCTAACTTCCTCAATTTCCCAAATCTTATTACACCCTTCATCGGTGACACTTTGATGAAAACCTGGTCTCCAACTGAGAACTCTTAATCTTTCCCTCTCTTATCTGCATAACTTTTCTGCCTAGACTGAGCCTCCTTCATTCTAGCCCGAATGACCTCAATCTTATCTGCAGCTTCTCGGACTAAATCTAGACCAAGAACCACCTTTCCCAAGTCTCTAGCCAACGAATGGGAGATTTGCATGGCCTTCCATACAAAGCTTCAAACGGTGTCATCCCAATACTAGTTTGATAACTGTTGTTATATGAAAACTCGACTAAATGCAGATGGTTTTCCCATGATCCCCCGAAATCCAGAACATAAGCTCTTAACAAATCTTCTAAGATCTTGTTAACTCTCTCTGTTTGCCCATCAGTCTGCGGATGGTAAGCGGTACTCACCTTGAGCTTGGTTCCTAAAACTTCATGTAGACTCTTCCAGAATTCGCTAGTGAACAAAGGATCTCTATCACTAACTATACTACTAGGAACTCCATGCAGTCTAACCACATTCTTCAGGAATAACCTTGCCAAAACAGGTGCCGTTTTGGTTGACCTAACTGGAATGAAATGGGCACCCTTGGTCAATTTGTCCACTATAACCCATATACTATCATTTCCTCTGTTCGACCTTAGCAACCTGTCAATAAAATCCATGGAGATAGAATCCCACTTCCATACTGGAATATCTTATGGCTGAAGCAACCCACTTGGTTTCTGGTGTTCGGCCTTTGCCTAGTGGTAGGTCATGTACTGCTTCATACACAACCCAATATCCCGCTTCATACATTCCTATAAGAAACTTCTCTTCATATCCTGATACGTCTTAGTACCTCCTGGATGAATAGAGAACTTTAAACGATGACATTCCTCTAGGACCTCTTTCCTTATGTTTCCTACACTCGAAACACATAATCTTCCTTTCTTTCTCAACCTCCCATTCTGGTCAAGACTGAAATCTTTCAAGTCATCGCTCTTAGTTCCATTTCTTAGCTTCCTGATCTGTTCAGCTAATACCAAATCCTCTTCCTGTTTAGAAGCAATCTTTTCGATCATTACTGGTCGAACTTCCAAACAAGATAATACAACTGTATCTCCACTAGACCCAGCCTCAGATCTCTATTATACTCGGCAATTTGCTAATGCCTCCAAATCCTTCCACTTAGCAATCATCGCCAAAACTGCATTCTGATGCTTCCTGCTAAGTGCATCTGTAACCTTGTTGCCTTTCCCCGGTGTGTACTCAATCCCAAAATCATAAGCAGCAATAAACTCTAACCACCTCTGTTGTCTCATGTTCAACTCCTTCTGAGAGAACAAATACTTCAACGACTTATGATCTGTATATAGCTCAAACCTCTCTCCCAAAAGGTAATGTTTCCACACCTTCAAAGAAAAATCACTGCAGCCAATTCTAAATCATGCGTCAGATATCTGACCGCATGCGGTCTAAGCTGTCTAGAAGCATAGGCAATCACTTTACTTCTTTGCATCAGCACAGCTCCTAGTCCTATTCCACACGCATCGGTATAAACCACTAAATCTGATTCCCATCCGGAACTACCAAAATAGGTGCATGGGTCAATAAGTGTTTCAAACTCTGGAATGCTTCCTCACACTTATCGGTCCATACAAACTTTACATCCTTTCTTGTCAGCTTGGTCATCGGTGCCGCTATCTGCGAAAAATCCTTGATGAACCTCTGATAATAACCAGCCAACCCAAGGAAACACTTTATCTCCGTCACTGTCTCGGGTCTCTTCCAACTATTCATTGTTTCTATCTTAGTCAGATCTACTGACAACCCTTCCTTTGAGACTACATGACCAAGAAATTTCACTTCTTTCTTCCAGAAATGACACTTCGAAAACTTCGCCTTCAGCTGATGTTGCCTCAGCGTTTCAAGCACCACTCTAAGATTAATTTCATGCTCTCTTTCATCCTTAGAGTAAATCAAGATATCATATATAAAAACCAATATGAACCTATCCAAGTGCTCTCGAAAAATCTGGTTCATCAAATCCACAAAGAAAGCTAGCGCATTAGTCAATCCGAACGGCATAACTAACCATTCGTACGACCCATACCTGGTCCTAAACGCCATCAAAGGTATACTATCCTCTGCTACCCTGAGCTGATGGAAACCTATCGCCAAATCCAACTGTGAAAATACCTTGGCTCCACTCAACTGGTCAAATAAATCGTCAATCCTTGGCAATGGATATCAATTCTTTATTGTTCTCTCATTCAACTTACGATAATCGATACATAGCCTTAACGATCCATCCGGCTTCTTAGCAAACACTGCAGCTGCTCCCTATGGCAAACTACTCGGCCTGATAAAACTTTTGCCTTCTAAATCCACCAACTGCACCTTTAACTCCCTCATCTCTGAAGAGGGTCATCCTGGTTGGTGGTCTACTCACTGGTGGAACCAAATCTATCCGAAACTCAATGGTTCGTTTCGGTGGCAATCCAACTACAGGCTCAAAAACATCTGCGAATTCTCTAATCACAAAAACTCGACTCAGCTCATCATCCAACTCCATAGCACCTAACAAAGCATTCTGTTAGCGCCAAAATTGGTCACTAACACCCTTGAATAGAATTGTGTATAGTGATTAATGAAGAAAGTAAATTAAAACAGAGAAGTAACATAGTTGAATGCAAAAAGAACAACAAAAACGAGAACACCGGATTTATAGTGGTTCAGCATAATTGCCTACGTCCACTTTGAATATAATCTTTATTACTTTTCCAATCACTTGAGTACATATACAATCAGTAAACAAGCAACTTGAATGCAAGTTTGAACATAAAAGAAGCGAAAACTGAAAATGGTAGAGTATCCCTGGAGTTCTCGAAAAAAGGTCCCTTTAACTGGACCCCTGCCCCCCTATTTATAGACGAAGATAGGCTGGTTCTCCCATCCAGGCCCATGACTAAGATAACTTGGCCCAAAGATGATAGGTTAGGTTGACCGATCCAAGCATGCTGAATCCTTCATGACCGACCCACCTATTGCCGGCCCGAGGTTTCCTCGTCAGTGACTCGAAGTAAACTCTCAAGGGACTCGAAGCAAATAGTAGTGTGACCCGAAGTGAAGAAATGCCGAGCGCCTCACTTTGTTGCAGGCCTGATAACCAGTTAGCTTCCCTAATATGCATCGAACCAGATATGCTGAACCATTATGACCAAGCCCAGCTCTCGATCCACACATGCTGTTTTAAGGCCGACCCATACCTGACCGACCAACCTTAATTCCCCTGATGTATACGACCCAAGTACGTTGACCCACCATGCCTGGGTCTAAGTTGCCGACCAATATGTGCCGAGCGGCATATGCCGACCCCACCAAGCCAATCAAGACATGTCGAACCACTGAAGCCGAACGATACTCGCTGAACCTAGGCCGAACGACACGCGCTGCACTAAGGCCGGGCCATACCTAGCGATCAATATTCACCGTCCCAGATGTATCGAGCCATGCTCGCCGAGCCACACATGTGTGCCGATCCACATTTACACTGAGCTACTTAGGCCGAACCACTTCGTGCCAACCCAACATGGCCGAACCACATATACAGGCCGATCCACATATACCAATCCTCCTGAGGCTGATCTTATCTACACCAAACCACCTAGAGTGACCCAATCACGGTCGACCCACTAAGGACGATCTACACATGCTTTTCCATAATAGCCACCTATCGAACTACATATACAAGCCAACCCAAACAAGTCACACCAACCCCCAATCCTTTCTTGGCTTGAGTCTCGTCTAGGTCCAACTATTTCTTCTACAAATATCGTCTCATAGCCGAGCCAAGTAGCCGGGTAACATTTTCCCCCCAAAGTGTGTCATGTGAATCAACATGACGTGCTTTGAATCAGTGAGCAATCTTCTCCTTCAAAAACTAGCTCATTTAGAATGATGATTGACTGTCGCCTTTTCATCGGGTTTTTTTTTGACGAATCTCTGTGACGTTCGAACGTAGTAGTTCAATCTCGAAGAAAATTTAAAATATTGTTTTAACTTTTCAAAAGCTGAATGTACATAACCATTCGAAAGTTAAACCATGCTAGAATTATAAACCAATATTTCTCCACCGACTCGATGGCATCTGTCTCTTCGTATAGTTTCATCTTTCATTGCCATGATGTGTGTATACATTCATGTACACACGTTGTACTTTTTTATTATCATCGTCATTTCATTCATCATTTTTATTTTTTTTATAACAAAATTGGGTCGGCATATGGAGGCCGACCCACTCGGTCGGTTCCTTTGGCAAAAAGGTGGGCCGGCGTACCAATACCGACCCACACGATCGGTACTTGCTTCACCGACCCAATAAACACGTGTTAAACGGTTCCATCGGGTACAGCCCATTCATTTTCTCCCCTTATCATATAAAAGCTCCAGCCTTTGCTCCTTTCTCTCCTTCTTAGTTTCACTCCACTTTCACAAGCCTGCGTTCTTCCTATTTTCCCAAATTTGCCAACTTGTTTCCCATCGAACCCTGTACCCTTCCCCTTGTGATTTCAGTTGTCCTCAAAATCGATCAACTCCTCAACCTAGCATCTAGAAGCTGCTGTAGACCTCGAGTTTTTTCCATAGGTATGAATTTCCTTTCAAACTCGAAATCGCATACGAAGTTTCGGTGCTCGAGTGGATTGCTTCCTCTTTTCTTTGGTTATAGGAATAGGTAGAGGATATTTGAGAAAAGAGGAAGAGATAAATCAAGAGGAAGACTGGACTTTAAGTTAGGGCTTCAGCCGTCTTTGATGGTTGATGACAATAGGCTCTTAGAAGGAGTAGTTGTTGTTTTCATAATTCGAAAGCATGACTTAAGAGGAGGATGGAAGATGTCGCTTGGTGATGAATTCAAAAGAAAATGAGGGGTTCGGTGATTCTAGGGAAAACGCGGGTCGGTCATGTGGTGAGAAACGAGAGTGTGGTTCGGTAGCTATGCATGACGTTGTGGTTCGGTCAGAGTCCTGAGGAGTGGGTCGGTATTCCGAGCGAAGGAGTCGTTCGGTATTGAGGAGAGCATGGGTCGGTTGGAAATTAGGAATGTGGGTCGGTATAGACCTAGAGGGTTGTTAGGTGATTAGAGATTGAGAGAGGAGAATGAGTGGAGTGGTTGTTTTGAGGGAGTGAGTGGATCGGTCGTTTTGATCTAGAGAGGCGGTCGGTAGTCCGTAGGAGGGTGGGTCGGTAATCTAGTTTTTAAAGGACGATCGGTGTAGATAGTTTATTGTTTGGATCGGCATGGAGTGTTGGGGTCGGCATTGGCAATCAGGACCATTTTAACTTGAACACGGCATACATTAGGATCATATTTCCCATGCTTAAGCATAAGACAATGGATAATGACAAGAATCAAAGCATATGAACCCATGGACTTAATTCGGACTAACAATTCCATAGTTCAAGTAATTCTAAACACGAATCTAACTCAACAAAAGCAAATAACAACCTTCAATATATGATGCCAATGTCCGATTCCGAGACCCCTACTACCGAACATAGGACAAGTTGTCGGAGACGGTTAGCGATGAAGGTTTTAGAAGATGATATTTTAAAGCTCAATCACGCTTTACCAGTCTTGAAAACTTTAATTCTTTTATATTCATGCTTGAATGGTTACACTAGTCCACACACCACACGGGGGGAATATTTTGTTGTTATATATGATATCTATTATCTTTCAAGTATAGTTTAAACAGGTATCTATTCACACCAATCGTTCTTTGGAGATGTCCAAAAATCAAGCTCCGCTACTATTTACGACAAGCCCGAGCTAAGTTCTCGGCAGGAGGCAGTGGAGACTTTGAACCCATCGTCAGCCTCCACACCTGACATTCCGGACCCACCTGCCACGGTTATAGGCCCGACTCCTGATGCTATAGACGGGGCCTTCATTCTGGATGACCCCATCGACTCTCAACCCTCGAAAATCGGCGAATCTTCTCTCCGTCGATTATGTTCTATCCATAGAATCCCCTTCGAAGACGTTCTAGTTTTTTCGGCACAAGATCGGCCTCACCTGCCCCCAGCCGGGTATACTGCTTGCAACAAATTTATGTGCTGGGTCGGAAGTGTGCCACCTTTCAATTCATTCATCCGTGATGTGTTGCAGTATATAAGGATTGCTCCAGCACAACTACACCCTAATAGCCATGCATTTATCCATGGTACATGCGTTCTTTTCATGAGCGTCTTACTCAGACTTCCAACTCCCGAGGATATCCGTTATATTTACTGCTTCAAGAGACATACCGACAGTCCATCTTACATATTCCTCGAGCCACACCCCAAATGTCAAGTTCTGATGGGTGCGTGGAGTAAATTTTCTCAGTATAAACAAGAGTGGTTCTACTTATGTTGTCCTCCCGGTTTCGCGAGAAGATGGCTAGAAGGGAGTAAGTCTCATTTTTATCCCAATCTTTGTCGTAAGGCTCGAAGTGCATCTTTCCTAAACTTATTTCAACTCTTATAGATATCCACCCATGACCCGAAGGCGCCGGGTATTCTGAGGCCGTCGAGGCCATTCGAGCTACTCCCGTGGGAGATCGGGACATTAAATTTATAATTACCAACGAATAGCTCTCGAAGTTCGGAATACTAGAAGAGGGCCACCGGACTAGCCTTCCAATTGGAGCCACTATAGCAAGAACAACTGCAGAAACGGGCAAAGAACAAGTTGGACCTTCGGTGACCCTTGCCGAAGGGGCCTTTGATACTACCGAGGAAGGTGAGATTGAAGAAACCAAGGTGACAGTGGCGACAGATGAGAATGTAAGTTCTGGTAACTGATGCATCCAACATCGATGAACCACCGCCTCCTTCGAAGAAGAAAAAGAGTCTAGCTTACAAGCTGAAAAAGAAGACAGTTGGCGGAACTTCAAAGGTTACGATAACTCCAATCCAGAAGAAGTCGTCTTCCCAAAATTTAGAGGGCTCATTAAAGGGCCTATCCGACTTGACCATCCCTGACGATATACTGAATTATGGTTTCAACAACCCCAAAGCTATGGGATTTAATTCACCCGCGAGAAGCGATGAAGGCGCTCAGGCTCATCATCAGGGAGAGAAAACTCCAATGAGTAAAGAGAAAGACACTGGTCCGTCGGGGGGATGCACTATGACACACACAAACACTTACACTCAGCCACGCACTTGAATTCCACTCATTGTGCGATTCCTACTAACTCGTCCTCATTTGGCTTTATGTGCAGGTGATATGGGGCATACACATGGCATTGACCGCCTTTGCGGATCCTCCATCTTCTACCATTCTAGTCAAGACTCAAGATCGGGAAAACGGTGAGACAAGGACGACAGCGGTGATAGAGATTATCGTCCCAGAGAGTCGTCGTCTTCCAGAAGGAGAACCTACCGCCATTCTTCATATCCAAACGATCATCCCTCTCACATGGAGCGTAGTGGGGAGAAGTCTGCTCAAAAGGGATCCCAGTCCAAAATTCCTCGTGATCAATATTCTGGCTTTTCGAGTACCAAGCAATCCCATGAGCCTTATAAGAAATCCATGACTCCGGTTAGGCAGACTCCCCCAGCCTCCGCTCATGATCCGTCGATGGCGGAAAAATTAGCTGAGCTCAAGGCTACATTCCTGAAGATATGTTTCGATGGACTGAAATTTCTCCCCGCAATCCATCTTATCCTTGGACATGTCAAACAGAGCGCCATCGCCTGCAACAACGATGTATATTTTCAGCATGATGCATTCGCACACTTGGTGGAGAAAGTTTCAGAGGTTTCTATTGAACAATAACACGAGATTGATCGTCTCAAACTTGAAGCTATTCATGACAAAGACATCATTAAGGGCCAGGACGAAGAGCTATCCTCATACAAATCTCAACTTGAGACTGCCCAGAAAAATGCCAAGGAGACAACCGAGGCAGTTAGTCGCTTGGAGGCCACTCACAAGAAAGAACTCAATGAGGCACTTCAACGCAGCGGCGCTTTGGCTTTGGAGAAAGACTCGATCCAAAAAGAGAAAGACATTCTCACTCGATGAGTTAAAGAACTAGAAGAGTTACTCTTTAAAGAGAGAGAAGAGAAAATTATAGCCCAGGAAGAGTCACAAAGATACTGCGTCGAAACACGGCTTCTAAAGACAAAACTCGACGAAGAGCTATCCAAGGTTGAAGCACTAAAGGAAGCAAATCGTGAGGAGAGCAAGAAGATAGCGCTCACGGAGGCCAACTCTCAACTCGAGGCAGCTACTTAAGCCGGCAGAGAAGAAATCAAGTGTTTATTCGACCCGTTCATTGCCGAATACAATGCATGAGTCCTCATTCATCGTGACATATCTTTCTTAGGCGATGGTTATCTCAAATCATTGGCCGAAGCATGGGATACTTTGATAAAAATTAAGAGAGTGGAGCTAGGCATCAAAGAGGTTGATGAAGAGCCTCTCGTGAGGGAAGTGCTCCGAGGAAATGAGCCTTCGGACTTATCCGCGGCGAGAGCCCTCTTTGGAAGAAACTCCCCATCATCGAAGGGTAAAGATGATAACTCTGGCCCATCCTGCACTGAGTCTCCAGTTCCTCCTCCCGTTCAACTGACTGATGGTCTGACACTTAGGCCTCCCGAGCAGCACGTCGGGTATGACCCGGAGAAGCCCGGACTTGGCGTTTACATTTTATCTCCAATCCCTGAGTGTGATAGTCCGAGGACCATTGAGAGTCAGTTGGAAGCTGGTATGTAGCTTCACCTTCTATAGTTTAGGAATTCATCGCTTTTGGCGAGTGATGAATGTGTTCTAAAATTTGTTTTTCACGAACTCATATAGGTCACTCTGAACTCGAGTCGATTCCAAGGAGCGATGTCGCCACAGAGCGGGAAGAGAAAAAGGCTGAGGCACCTCACACCGGAGATACCCCTGGTCCTGATGCTCAAGTGATTGGGGTGCTAGATGAGGATAAACTTGAAGATCCCTCAACTGTAGATGAACACGACGAGGTCGAAATCACAGGCGCTTTCGAGCATACTTCCAAGCTCAGCATGAAAGAGCAAATCGAGGAGAAGGAGAAAAAGAAAACCAAAGTTAAGATAGAATCTCAGGTGGTGGAACTCGACGATCCCCTAAATAGGCCCTTGAAGGTCATTCTCCCCGATGGGATCACACCTTTGGAAGTTCCTCCTCCTCCCTCGAGTACTCCGTCGTTGGGAAGCAAAGGGTCCATAAAGAGGCACTCGGATGAGAAAACTTTGGAGAAGCCAAAAAAGGAAAGAAAACCGAAGAAGTAGCTATTGCCTCGCTACATTTTGCTCAACTTAAGTAACGTAGTACCATGCGGTTGTTTTCCTCCCCCTTTTTTTAGTCATCGTAGATAGATTTTGGCTCCGGACTTCGAAAAAGTTGTAATGAAACTTCTTTTCTGATTAGTAAATAAAATTTTGCTTCTTTGTATTCCCAGACTCTCATTGCTTAGCTTATAATTTAATTTGTAATTGAAATTCAGAGTTTTGTGGGTCATGTGAACTCCAGTCCGCTTTCACAAGACTTGGATATTTTTGAATCGTTTATACTCTAGTCCGCACTCTAGAGACTTAGAGTACTCAAGTTCGCACTCTGGGGACTTAGAGATTTTCGAATCGTTTATACTCTAGTCCGCACTCTAGGGACTCGGAATACTCAAGTCCGCACTCTGGGGACTTAGAGATTTTTGAATCGTTTATACTCTAGTCCGCACTCTGGGGACTCAGAGTACTCAAGTCCGCACAGTGGGGACTTAGAGATTTTTGAATCATTTATACTCTAGTCCGCACTCTGGGGACTCAGAGTACTCAAGTCCGCACTCTGGGGACTTAGAGATTTTCAAACCGTTCACTCTGGGACTCAGAGTACTCAAGTCCGCACTCTGGGGACTTAGAGATTTTTTGAATCGTTTATACTCTAGTCCGCACTTTGGGGACTCAGAGTACTCAAGTCCGCACTCTGGGGACTTAGAGATTTTTTGAATCGTTAGATGATCGACTTTTGGTTTTGTGCGTGCGTTCATACGCCAGACAGATTAATGCAATTTTATTTTGCCATGAAATTATAAAACACAAAACACTAATAGTTCGTAGAAAAACAGCTTCAAGCCTTTACTGATTGTAGAAAATAAGGACAAACTGAATTGTCTTATTACATGTCGGAAATAGAGAACAACAAAAGAAACACATTCTGGAAACAATTGCTACTAAAATGCAAAAGAAATAAACTAAGTGTAATAACGACGCAAATGCTCGCTATTCCATGCTCTAGGGAGCGTCACGCCATCAACGGTCGCTGGCTTGAAGGTTCCTTCTCCAAGCTTCCGTTCGATGACATAGGGACCTTCCTATATGGGATTCATATGTGACGGGACTGGAAAAACTCACTTCAAAACAAGGTCGCCCACATCAAAAGTTCTTGGTCGAACTTTTTCATTATAATATCGGGCGACTCGGTGCTGATATGCGGCCGCCCTTAAATCAGCTTCTTCACGCTTCTTGTCGATAAAGTCTAATGATTCCAGTAAAAGATCTCGGTTCGTTCTAGGATCATAATGAGTCACCCGGTGAGAAGGAACTTCAAGTTCCATAGGTATAACAGCTTCATTGCCGTATGCTAAGGTGAAAGGAGTGTGGCCAGTCGTGGATTTGTGGGTGGTTCAGTAGGCCCAGAGTGCTGTTGGAAGCTCATCCACCCACTTGCCTCTAGCCTTCTCCGAACTTTTTTTCAAGATGGACTTGATTATCTTATTTACGGCTTCAACTTGCCCATTCGCTTTAGGGTGAGCGACTGCTGCAAGCCTTTTCTCAATGCAATATTTTTGGCAGAACTCTTTAAATTCTCTACTCTCAAATTGAGTTCCATTGTCAGTAATGATAGTCCGTGGGAGGCCAAAGCGGCATATAATGTTTCGCACAACAAAATCAATGACCTTTTTGGTGGTGATCGTAGCTAATGGCTCTGCTTCTGCCCACTTGGTGAAGTAATCGACCGCGACGATTGCGTATTTCGCACCACCTTTGGAGATTGGAAAGGAGCTGATTATATCGATTCCCATATTGCAAACGGCCATGGACTAACCATTTGCGTGAGTTCCGTCGGCGGTGCTCTCGGGACCTTTGCATACTATTGACATCGCATCTCCTTACATAGTCTGCGTCGTCCCGATTTACGGTCTGCCAATAGTATCCATAGCAAAGGATCTTTTTGGCTAGTGTCTGCCCCCTAGTATGGTTGCTACATTCTCCTTCATGGACTTCTCTTAAGACCCGCTTTATCTCGTCGGGGGCGATGCACCTAAGCAAGGGAATGGAGAATCCTTTTTGATACATTACTCCATTCTACATTATATACCGTGAGGCCTTGCGAACGACTTGTCGTCTCTCGCTCTTTCTCTCGGGCAAGGTTCCGTATAGCAAGTATTCTTTGAACGGGGTCATCCACGACTCCCTTTCAGTTTCCACCCCTGACACAAGATCTATCTCCATCTCGTTTATACTCGGAGAGTGTAAAGTTTCAACGGGAACCAAGCCCATCTGTTAAGCATCACCAGTACTTGCAAATTTTGCCAAGGAGTCGGCTTCTCCATTTTGTTCACGCGGAATGTGCGAAATATCATAGTATTTGAGGTCCGCCAACAATTCTTGAACCCGAGCGAGGTATGGGGCAAGCCTTTGCCCGTTTTTCTGATAGTCTCCCCATACTTGGTACACCACCAACTGTGAGTCACAAAAGATTTCAATCGATTTCACTCCAAGTTCTCTAGTAAGCTTCAGTCCAGTGATCAACACTTCATACTCAGCTTCGTTGTTTGTAGCGGGGAAATCAAGTTTCAAAGCATAACAAATCGATCGGTTCTCGGGAGTTACAAGAATAACACCAGCCCCAGAACAATGGTCGTTGGATGCCCCATCGATATATAGCTTCCATCGAACAGCGGGAACCATATCACTTTCACTTGGCTCGTCTGATATGGTGAACTTTATAATGAAATCTACTAGCGCTTACCCTTGGCTAGCCCTTCGCGGCAGGTAAGTGATGTCGAATTGACTCGGCTCAATGTTCCATTTGAGTAGCCTTCCAGACGTCTCTGGTCGTCGGAGCACCTGCCGCAAAGGTTGATCGGTATAAATACTGACCGGAGGTGCTTGGAAATAAGGACGGAGCTTGCGTGGTGCGATCACCAAGCAGTAGGCTAGCTTCTCAATCTTAGGATAATTTCTCTCCGCCCCCGTTAAACGCTTACTAATATAGTACACTGGCTTTTGAATTCGGTCCTCCTCACGAACCAGATCTGCATTGATGGCATGCTAGGATACGGCCAAGTAAACATACAACTCCTCATGGTATATGGGCTTTGATAGAACTGGAGGCCTCTCCAAGTGTCTCACCAGAGCTCGGAATGCGTCCTTACAGTTCGGCGTCCATTCAAAATTCCTTTTCCCTTTCCTTATCACATCAAAGAAAGGAATACACTTGTCAGTTGCTCTGGTTAAAAATCGACTCAACGCGGTAACTTTTCCATTCAGGCTTTGTACTTGCTTTATAGTTCCGGGTGCTTGTTTGTAAGGAATAGCTTGAATCTTTTCTGGGTTGGCTTCAATTCCCCGTGCATTGACAATGAAACCCAAAAACTTCCCCGACGCAAAACCAAAGGAACATTTCAGTGGATTGATTTTCATTCTATAAAATCCGAGTATATAAAACATTTTTGCTGAGTCTCGAATGTGGTCGTTTGACTGTCGTGACTTCACGAGCATATCATCCACATAGACTTCCATCGTTCTACCAATCTGGTCTTTAAACATCCAATTCATCAAATGCTGATAAGTTGCCCCTGCGTTCTTCAACCCGAAAGGCATCACTACATAACAGTACAGTCCAACGTTCGTGATAAAACTGGTATGCTCCTGATCCAGAATGTGCATCGGGATCTGATTGTATCCCGAATACGCATCCATAAATGACAACAATTCATGTCCTGTTGTCGAGTCGACAAGTTGATCAATTCTGGGCAAAGGAAAGCTATCCTTAGGGCATGCCTTGTTCAGGTCCGAGTAGTCAACACAGGTCCTCCACTTCTCATTTGCCTTCCTCACCAACACGGGATTAGATATCCATTCAGGATAGAGGGCATCGCAGACGAACCCATTGGCTTTGAGTTTATCCACCTCCTCTCTGAGAGCAGCGGACCTCCCCGGGTCCATGCCTCTCCTCTTTTTTTTCATTGGCACATACTTAGGGTCAACGTTCAACATATGACTAGTGATGGCAGGAGAAATCCCACACATATCAGAATGGGTCCAAGCGAAAACATCTAGATTCACTCGGAGGAAATCTGTAAGATCCCTTGTCATTGAGGGGTTGAGCTGCGATCCAATCTTAAGCACCCGTGACGGGTCATCATGGCTGAGTGGAATGTCAATCGTCAGTTCAGCCGGTGCCACCTTGGCCTCCTTGGTTTCTTCATCGTTATCTCTCGGATCTATATCTTTATAGATCCGACTGTGTTGCCCAAGCCAAGGCTCGGGCATTACTTATCAATTTTCAGCAACATGGATGCTGATAGAGTTGTCCACACCCTTTCCCTTCTCTCTTCGCTGGGCCTCTCTCAGCTCAGCCACAACAAGCACGACCAGTCGCTTGATCGCCATGCACTACATCAACCCCTCTATCCGTTGGAAATTTCAAGGTCAAACACCATGGGACCAAAGCTGCCCTAAACTCCGCTAGGGCCGGTCGGCCCAGAAATACTTTATACGGGGAATCAACATCCAAAACAATGAACGGTAGGATCCGTACCCTCCTGCGTTCACCTTCTCCTAGTTCAACTGGCAATTCAACAAACCCTATTGCATCAGTAGCCGCACCATTAAAGCCATAAATGCGGGCTTTAGGCGGTTTCAGATCCTTCGCCTCCAGCTTCATTTGGTCATACGCCTTTTGAAGATAATATTAACAAAACTCCCACAATCAATCAGTATCCTTCTCACAAGCGCCGGTCCAATCGTAGCTGAGATAACCATCGGGTCAATGGTAGGTGCCTCCACCTGATCGGCATCCCTGCTTCTGAATACTATATCATTCGTCATCATTCGCTGCTGTTTCGTTGGAGTCCCGTCTTCTGTGTTCGAGCTGCATTCAAAACCCGCATGCTTCAAGGAACTAGCATAGTGTTCCATTTCTTGCCAACTCTTGTCTGTCGAATGAGGTCCATCGATTATCGTGTTTATGACCAGCCTTCCCCCGGTCCGAGCGGGCTCCTCAGGTCGATGTGAAGCTTGCCCGTGATTGGGGTCGGATGTCCCCTGTCCGCCTTCCTGTGGATTCTTAACAAACTACTGTAACTTCTTTTAGCGAATCAACTTTTCTATAGCATCATGGAGGTGTCTACACTCTTCAGTATTGTGCCCATAGGTCTCGTGAAACCGACAATACTTTCCAGTCTGCTTTTGTTCCTCAGTGGATTCCTTTGGGCATGGCTTTCAGTATTGGAATGTATTACAAGTTGATAGATAAATATTCTCCAAAGATGTATTTAGAGGAGTATATTCGCTATAGGTTGGGACTCTTGGTTTCCACTTTCCTGCTTCCCTCTTTCATCCGGAATTTCCTCCTCCGGATCCTTTAGACTGCTCTGGCTTATTTTGAACATTGACTTGGATCTTGCCAGAATTTTCACCAAATTGCTTTACCGCAATGTTGCTTTGCACCACTTCCTTGCTGGGCCCTGGCGTACTGCTTCGTCTTGACCACCTAGCCTCTTCCCTTCTCATGAATTGGTTCCCCTTTGAATAAAAGCGTTTCAGGGTAGTCGGTGGTTTGCCTGCCAGTCAGTCACCAAACTTCGAATCCAGATCTACTCCTCGCATCATGGCCATAAGGATAGCATGGTCATTCGGGTTGCTAACTTCGGTAGCAGCAACGTGAAATCTTTGCAAATAATCCTTCAACGACTCTTCCAGAGCCTGGATCACACTGGACAACGACATCAAGTCCTTTGGGCGAGTGGTATAGATCCTAAACTGCTCAACAAATTTCACCGCTAACTCATCAAACCTGGAGATCGATCACAGGGGAAGTCTGGTGAACCACATGGTAGCGATTCTGGATAGGGTTATTGGGAAGCATCTACATTTGGTCGCATCATTTGTCCTAGCCGAGTCCATCATCCACTCGTATCTCATTATGTGTTGTCGGGGATCGGTCTTCCCTCATAAGCTGGAATAGTAGGAATGCTGAATTTTCGGGGGTATTCAACTTGTAGGATGGTATCTGTAAACGGAGTATGGCTCCTAGAAATGCCCCAGTCATCGTTAGTTAAGCCTGATTCTCCCTCATCAGTTGCCTGACCATAGCTGATAAATCTGGAGTCTGGATGGGAGGTGGCAAGTAGGTATCCGTCTTGCGCGATCGTTCCGACTGGTGCCTCCTCAGTAGGCGATCATCTAAGTGCGTATCCCAAGGACCTGCTTCACTACAACCCTGGCGAGGCGGTGGACCAGCTCTCAAGCATGCTCCAAATCCTAAGTTTCCCACTCCAGGTTGGGAGCGACTCCCCAGGTGCAGATGAGGGGCCATGGTTCCAGGTAGGGAATCTGGACCATTCTGTTGGTTTGCTCTTGGCGAGTCGTCACCAATTGCTCTGTTGCACCAGTTTGTGCCGTTTCGATCCTACGACGTCTACGCCTAGGGTGTTCATCTGACGAAGCGGAGCTATCGGATGATGAGTAGGATGCAGGGCTTCCTCCAGCGTTCTGACGCTGTTGCTGAGCGATCTGGGTCATCAGGTTGGCATTCGTTTGAATCTGCTCGTTAGGTTGTCTCCTACTTTCCACGAGCTCCCTCATCAGCTCATTGAACTCTACCCTGGTGACGGCTTCTGGTTGATTTGGGATGGTGGTGGGCTCTGCACTAGCATTAGCTAGCTGATTGCTAGGACCCACTTGCTGGACGCTGGCAGTCTCATTAGCATCCACGTTGTGAGAGGCGGATCTGGTACGTGGTCTTGCCATCTTAGAGTTATCTGTAAGAACTCTGAGTAGAATCTATGAACTCTTGAGAATGAACTTGGATCTCCTTTCGGGGGATTTCCTCAATCCAGTAGCGACAAAGTAGATCCTAACAGCATGAGAATGCACGCTCTTAGTGAAAGCACCAAAATGTTAGCGCCAAAATTGGTCACTAACACCCTTGAATAGAATTGTGTAGAGAGATTAATGAAGAAAGTAAATTAAAACAGAGTAGTAAAACAGTTGAATGTAAAAAGAACAACAAAAACGAGAACAGTATAATTGCCTACATCCACTTTGAATATAATCTTTATTACTTTTCCAATCACTTGAGTTCAGATACAATTTGTAGACAAACAACTTGAATGCAAGTTTGAACAGAAAAGAAGAAAGTACAGAAAATGGCAGAGTATCCCTGGAGTTCTCGAAAAAAGGTCCCTTTAACTGGACCACTGCCCCCTATTTATAGACGAAGATAGGCTGGTTCTCCCGTCCAGGCCCATGACTAAGATAACTCGGCTCAAAGCTGATAGGTTAGGTTGACCGATCCAAGCATGCTGAATACTTCATGACCGACCCACCCATTGCCGGCCCGGGGTTTCCTCGTCAGTGACTCGAAGTAAACTCTCAACGGACTCGAAGCAAAAAGTAGTGTGACCCGAAGCGAAGAAATGCCGAGCACCTCACTTTGTTGCAGGCATGATAACCTATTAACTTCCCTGATATGCACCGAACCAGATATGTTGAACCATTATGACCGAGCCCAGCTACCGATCTACACGTGTTGTTTTAAGGTCGACCCATACCTTACCGACCCACCTTAATTCCCCTGATGCATACTGACCCAAGTATGTTGAGCCACCATGCCTGGGTCTAAGTTGCCGACCCATATGTGTCGATCCCCGAGCCACACATTATGCTGATCCACATTTACATTGAGCTACTTAGGCCGAACCACTTCGTGCTAACCCAACATGGCCGAACCACATATACATGCCGATCCACATATACCAATCCTCCTAAGGCTGATCCAATCTACACCAAACCACCTAGAGCGACCCAATCACGGCCGACCCACTGAGGATGATCTACACATGCTTTTCCATAATAGCCACCTATCGAACTACATATACAAGCCAACCCAAACAAGTCACACCAACCCCCAATCCTTTCTTGGCTTGAGTCTCGTCTAGGTCCAACTATTTCTTCTACAACTATCGTCTCATAGCCAAGCCAAGTAGCCGGGTGACACATACGTCTCACCGCAAGAACCTTCTACGGCATAAACTATCCGATCACTACAATTTGGGTGTCTAAGCGATATATTCCTATCCTGGCAAAATATCCTTGCACCGTACTCACTTAACCAATCCATACCAAGAATAATTCTAAACCCCACAAAATCAAACAGATGCAAACAAAAGTATGACCTGACAGGTCAAACTCTAACTGATCACATCTCATCCCTAGAGTTGCATACCCTCCTATTGGATTCGCAACCCGTAAGGAAGTAACTAAATAACTGGGTTCTAGGTTAAGCTTATCTATCAAACATCTAGATATAAAAGAATGCGATGCACCAGTATCAAATAGAGCGCTAATAGTCATACCATGAATCTAAAGCGTACCTCCCAGGATCCTTTCTCCTGGGCTGTTGGCTTTGAAGTAGCAGGTTCCAATGCATACACCTTGCCCTTTCCATCCTTAGAGGGCTCCTTGCACTAGCTCTTGTAGTGGCCAATCTGGTCACAGTTGTAGCACCTGACATTCTTCCTCCTAGCCACTTCCTTAGCCTTCCCATCATGACACTCGTTAGCATAGTGTCCCTTCTTATCATACTTGAAACAGACAATCTCAGATTTCCCCTTCTTAGCTGCTCCACCCTTCTGAGCACCTTTCTTTGGAAAGAACTTCCTCTTCTGATTCTGCCCGACCTGAACTTCTTTAGCCTTATGCTTCTCTAGAGAATCAAGCAACTCCTCATGCCTTAAGTCCATCTTTACAACAAAGTCAGAAGGATCTCTAATATGAGGTAATGTGGCCCTAGCTAACTCAGGCTTCAACCTCCTGATGAACTTCTCATTCCTCTTCATGACTGTATATACTAAAGCATACCCATACCGAGCCAACTCCTCGAACTTTCTATCATACTCTAGAACTGACATTTCCCCCTGCTCTAACTCAGCAAACTTCCTGATTAGAGCTAACTGTGTCATTGTTGATAAACCTCTTATGGAACCTTCCTTTGAAATCTTCCCAAGTCATAGTTTCCTCATCCACCGCCGCAGTCACACTATTCTACCAGAACAGAGCTACTCCCAGAAGCTTCCTGATGCCAACCTCCTCTTTTGCTCATCATTGAGCCCCAGATCTGCAAAAATCCTTTCGCAGTGCAACAGCTAATTTTCTACTTCAATGACATCCTCCGTTCCAACAAACGGTTTCCCTCCAAGCTTGGTGTAATCTCCACTCAGCTTAGAATAGTGGTTAACTACCGAAACCTCCAGAACCCCTGCTCATACAGCATTTCCTCCTAACACTCCAGCTGCAACTCCCGCGTGCACCATATTCCTGAAAAACTAATACATAGTTTCCATTCTGACCTGTGGGACTTTAGCACCCACATTCTCTGCTTGTGCCTGACCTTGACCTCTTCTCACATTAGGCTTGGCATTCCCATCGGTGCCTTCCCTTCCTGGGTTAACTCTTCCTCTTCTTCCTTCCATATCTGTATTCAAACCTCATGAGATATAGAAAAATAACCTAACAAAGATAGAAGACTAGAGATAAAGCGTATACTTATATATTGCAAATACAAGTACGTTATTATATTGTTATCCCATACCCCATTCTTATTCTAGTTCCTTGGGATTATGCTTTAAAATCATTTTTAGTTTAAAGTTTTTCATAAACCATGCTCTAATACCAAGTAGTAACATCCTGTATCTAGAGGCCAAAAGCTAAGCGCTACAGATGCTGCAGTCATCCATAGTATTAACTTCTGGTGACAAAATACAGTAATGATAGTGGTATCCATAATATCAGAAGCACGTGAATATAAACAAAATCATAAACTTCAAAAACAACATTTAGCTGATTACATTTTAAAACAATAATTCATATCCATGTTACATAATCCCTTAACGTTTCCCAAACAATGATTAAATATATCATTACAAAAATACGCCAAGATCGACATATGACGATGCCCCCTTGGTTGATCAAAGCAATATAGTCATATATGACTTATATACACAGCGGAATCAAAACAAAATGAAACGCGAAATCCTAATTAGCTATCCGTCAGCCACCTACTCGTCTTTGGATGCTTTAATCGCCAAAAGACAAAAACCTGAAAACCTCAACCCTCGACCTACTTAAATCAATTTTGGGTACCCGAGAGTTTAAGGGGAAACAAAAACTTCAAGTCAGACATAAAGCCTAGTGCGAATAATTCTGTTACATCTCGGTTTACTGATATTAAGTGAGACCACGCCGCTTAGCGGAACGGGTTTCCCCTCACTAATATCCTTTTCAAAACATATATATTTTGCAATCCTTTCCTACAACCAAACTGGTTAATCAAACTGATTATATCAAAGTAGCAATATCCTTTATGCTAATAAATGGACTATCTGTCCGTAAAAATAGTAATATGTGAACTATCTTCCCATATATAAAGGCAGCGGTCTGTTATGCTACAAATGGACTATCTGTCCATACAAGTGGGCTGATTGCTCGCAAACTGGACTAACTATCCGAGATCTAGGCTGACTGCCTGCAAAATGGACTAACTGTTCGAATTATTTTCTTTAGGTTAAATACCCTTTAAATTTTTCTTGAAAACCTTTTCAAAATGATTTAGTCCTTCAAATTATACACACACACACACACTAAAGGAAAACATATCTTCTAGCTTTACTCTAAACCATTTTTCCATGTTATATATACTTTACTCAAAATAATGTTGGTGAGATTTAATAAGGATTAACTATCCCTCTAAAACAAGTCAAAACCCTTTTTAACTTGAAAATACATAGGCTACATTGCCTATTTATTACATTCGAAACCTTTGTTTAAAACCGTTAAACAACCCTTTTGAAACCATTGAAGATAACCCCTTCGCAACCATTGGAAAGCCCTTTTGTCTAAACAATTGAAGGTAACCCCTTCGAAACCATTGGAAAACCCTTTCGAAACCATTAAATACCGCCTTTCAAGAACATTGGAAAATCCTTTCCTTTATTTTCTCCGAAAGCTTCAAAATAACAGACATCCCCCTTTAAAACCTTTTAAATATTGCCTTTCGAAAACATAGGAAAAACCTTCCTTTCAATCCTTTCGAAACCCTGGGAAACCACCCCTTTCGAAACCATTCATTAAACCTTTTGAAATAGTCATACTCAATCCTTTCGAAAGCACTTTTGTTTCAATTTAAACATGAGGAAACCTTTCGAAACCATTCAAAAACGTCTCGGTCGAAACAATTTGGATTCTGCCTTCAAGTAGAGCAAAAGGAATAGAAACCCATTAAAGTCAAAAGCATCAGTTTCGAAACCTTTTAAAACTATCTCTTTCAAAACAATTTGGGGTTTACTTTACTTATAGAAAAAGGGTCTTAAAAACATTTAAGTCAAAAGCAACTGCTTCGAAACCTTTTCCTAAGTAATGAAGTGATGGTGTCAAAACCATCCCTTCGAAAGCATTAGAGAGGTGACCATGTTTTAAAAAAACAAAACAACCCTTTCGAAGCCATCTGGATCGAAAGGTAGAAAGGCGACAGCAAAAAGGTCTTGACTTAGTCGAAAGCGATTATAAAAAATAGAGGCGCAACCCAATCGAAACAATTTCCTTTAAATCATTTGACTTGGTCGAAAGCTACTTAGTCGAAAGCCATTTAGTCGAAAGCAAGCAAGTGTATTTCATTAATTTAAAAACAAAGGACTGCCTCAACCCCTTCGAAACCCCTGGTTTCGACTCCCTACCTTCCGCCTACATCCAGTTCACTACGTACCAGTAAACTAATACCATGTGCATGGGTTTCGACTGTGTCGGAGGGGATAGTATGGAGGCGGAACCTGGTGTCGAAAAAGATGAAACAGTGAAAAACTTGTAGCAAATAGTTCTTTTCACCTAACCTACCTTACGTGTCTAATTGTAATTGGTTTCCTCTTTCTTTACCAATAAAAAGTACTGCATTTTGTCAAAAGATCTGCCGGCTTTTCAGATTTAATAATTTAGATCATTTTACAAAAAGCCCCTTCTCCTCTTTTAATCATGTAAAACATTTAAGTCCCATACCTTAAATAATTTTATATAACCACTAAAACACTTAGGAAAAATCTAGAAAAATTCCAGAAAATCACATTATATATGTTTACTAACATATAAAAATTTCAGACCCAAATAATTAATTATTTACCCGTAAATAATTTATAACCCAAAATACCACTTTCTTTACTAGAAAATTTATATTAATTCCACAAAAATTAAGAAAATTTGAAAATTGAAATCCATCTCCAGAATAATATTTATGGCCTTCTTAAAAATTTGCAAGGCATTTGGATGTCATTTAATAGGGTTTTCACCTTAAAACATATCATAGATTCAATATGAATAACCATAATTCATCAACAAGTATATATATTCATTTCATCATTCAAAAACATGGCAAATCATTGCAAAATATTCAGAATTCATATTAAAATCGAAAACACATTCAAAAATGAGATGTAAACATTATTCACCTTAGCTTTAGAGATTACAGAAATTGAGATGTGAACAGATTTGATTTGAATTAGCTTCTTCCAGGCTTTTCTTCTTCTCTTCCTTGTTAATGGTGGTCGGCCCCTTAATTTAAAAAAATTCAAATGAAAATGAATGTGTATAGGAATACACGATCTAAGGGAAAGGATATAGGAATGGCTCTTTCCAATTTTACCCCTCTCCTATTTCATATTAAACTCTTCTTTTAGTTCATGGTTAAATGGCACGGCTACACCTTAATTAAAATCAAATCTCAATCCCCTAATCAACACATTATTTTATTTAATTTAGCTATTTAAATATCGTAAATAATGTTACCAAAAAATTTGGGTGTTACACAAAGCCTCCCCCTCAAGGTGCTGGGAAGCAACGTTCTAAGTCCATATTGGTGAAAACTCTCACAAATGAATGGGCCCCAGCCTATGTCTTAGGAACATACTCTGAACCCGGATATGAGTTCCCGCCAAGGCTAAGAAAATCCCAGCACAATTTCAGAAACTCTAAAGCTAGTGAAGCAAGAAATACCGGTGCCTCAAGGGCTACACCACCTCCAACACCTACAGCTGCTGTCAGGATATTCGCAAGCGGTGGAACATCCCATGCGGTAGTTAAATCATGTCTGAACTACTCAGGCATCCCATACTGCCTATCTGAGGTCGCTCTTGTACTACGTCTGCTCATATGATAACCTAAACGAAGATATCTTAGCAACTAGTGATAAAAATAAATCAAAGTTCAGAGGACAAGTGGTGTATATAGTAGAAAAATAAAAGTAAGCTCTCTCAGTATATCTCCCTCAACTAGTTTGTTTAACTCAAACGGTTCCACTTGGTCTTGAATGTTGAATCTAAGCTCTGATACCAAATGCAACAACCCACCCTTCGTAATACCCCGAAATCAACGTTTCACATCAACACTTGACTTTCGAATACCGCAAAAGCAGATTGTCATGATAAAATTAAATACAAACACTATTGTGATATCCCGGGATTTTGGGCAATATCAATTTAATAATATGTATTAAAAATTAAATTGATTTGATAATCTTTGTTAATAATTTGAATTAATTTAATAATCTAATTAAATAAATATTTAATTAGCGAATTTTTATCTTTTAAAAACTATTAAAATGATTTCTATTTATAATTTATATATATGTGTGTATATATTGTAAATAGATGAGCTTTGGTTTGAATTTAACAAATGAAATTATATTTTCAAATTCTAATATATTTTGGTAATTTGGAAATCATGATTAATTTAATATTAAGCTTTTCAAAGTTATTTAATAAATAACTATATGGTTTTAAAATACATAAGATAAATGTTTAATTGTTTAAAAATAGATTTTAACTTAAGTTTAAATTTAAATAAAAGGTTTTTTTTAAATATTACTTAATATATATGATTTTAAAATAGAAGTTTAAAATACAATTTACATATGGTATTAATTCATTTAATAATAGAAGTAATTTATAATTTCTTTTATAAATTATTTAAATTGTCAAATTTGATATTTTCAAATAATAATTATAATACTTTGTTTTTATAAACATAAATAGATTTTATGGAAATAGAATTGTTATTTTAAATTTAAATGGTAGTTATATATGCATATATATAACTTGATTTTAAATTAGATTTTTAAATTTAATTTGAATATGAATTTGGATTTATAATAAAAATTCAAAGATAAACATTCTAAAAATATTTGGATAAGCCTTTAATTATATATAATTTGTTTATTTACATTTTTTTAAAAGAGAAATTCATATATACATTTACATAAGAATTTATTAATTAAGTTAAAAATCTTTATTAACATTTAAAATAAAAACAAAAATATTTAAAGACAAATGTCACCATATTAAAGCTTAATAAAACATGTGTAATTTAAATAACTAATGTATACGACAAGGGTCACATTTAATTTAATTTTTCTTTTTATTTTTATTAAATCATTTCAGCCTTTATACATGTGTTACCTTACCTTCATTCTTATCCCATTTTCTCTTTTCAAAACTTGAGAAAATGTTTTCAGCCTGTACAAATCTTAAATCAAACTCTCCTCAAAACAAAACGTGTAATCAACAATCCTCCTCAAACCACTATCTATTCAAATTCAATAGCCTGTTAAGCATCTTCAAAAATAAAAAACAATCAAAACCTGTATCATTTCTTCAATCTGGAATCAAACCAAAATCAAAAAGCCTGCATGCATTCTAAAATCTGAGATTTAATCAAAGCATTAGCCTGTAATTTTCTTCAACTCTGAAAATTTTCTGAAGCAACCTGGAACAAAGCTTGCAAGCATCTTTACAGCATTCAAGTTTAAGATTTTAAAAAGTAAAGGGCAATGCAAGTTTTAAATTTTAAATCAAAGATATTTCCAGCAACTCAATTTTTAAGGTCCAAAAGCTATTTTCAAATCACAGTGCTCTGTCTTCTTCAAATCTGGTGAGTAACATTCTTATTAAAATAACTTAAGTATAAATATGGTTGCATGCTAATTTCTGTGATAATTTTGTTTTGTGTGAATGTATATAGATGGGTTCTGCATATATATATGAATGTATATAGGTGTGTGCATGTTGCTGTGTATTAGTGTTTCTCTATTTTCTTTTAATTCCAGGCTCCAGTTTTTGATTAAAAATCATTATCCCTTGATCTAGTCTTGATTTGGATTTAAGACTTAAACAAATTTTGTTTGATTTATCATGAATTATAGTTTAAAAATTTATTTAAGACAAAATAAGTTAAAATGTATCTGGAAACAAGAAAAGAACAGAGCAAGCTAAATATAAGTGAAAATCCAAATATCCTAATTTATTGTTTCAGGTATAAAATCTGAAACCTTATTTAAAAACATGATTTTTAAGAATGGAATCAAAATTTTTAGAAGTGAATCGAACGAGCAGTTCGAGTTTGTTCAGGATTTGTATTTTGAGTGTTCTCTGGTGATCTAGTTGCTTGGCGAGGTCGTGGTTCTCATTGGTAGTAGTGGAATGATGTGTGAGCTCGCGAAAAATGTCAGATGGAGGAGCAGGTCACTGGGGCGATGGTAGGAGGTTGATATTGTTTTTAACCCTAGTTTATATGGTGGTCGGAAATTTGTTCATCACGGCAACTCTTGTGGTTCGAGTTCAACAGAACTCTGGGGATCGAGTGTTTGAACGTTGACGAAGGCTTGGACAAAGATGTTGACACTCCGCTGATCGGAGGCAGGAGTACGAGAGGTTTCCAGGCATTGTTTTGGTTCCAGGTGGGTGCTCGAGTGCTCGAATTCGATTTTGAGTTTGAGTTAATGTTATGATGGCCTGAATCTTGTGTGAGGCTGGTCGTCGACTTGTGAGGATCAACGCTGGTGGTCGGAGTCGCCATGTTTGGCTATGCATGTGCACGGTAGTGTGTTCATGTCAGAGATTTTCGATTGGGAAGGTGACTCGAAGGAAGACGCGTGAATTTGGATTGAGGACTCGAAGGAACTCTCGGGGTTTTGAAGGAGTGACTCAGGTTGAAAATTTTGTTACACGTTTTAAAAGCAACCTGTTTTGTTTAAAAATTTAAACCTGAAGTTTAAATTGTTAAGCAAAGTTTTAGACAAGTTTAAATCTAAATTAAAATCAGTATTCAAGTTTAGTTTGAATTCTAGTTTTTGGAATAAAATAAAGTCTTGAATTAAATTGTTTTAAAACAACTTGAATGTTTAAAGTGTATTTTAATTTGATTTGAAGGTAAAATGAATTTGGTTTTAAATTTCTTTTATTAAGTAAATATTTCTTTAACATGTGATTTAAAAGGATTTAAATGGTTTTAAACTTTGTTAAAGTTAAATTTGTATTCATTTTAAATCTTAAATTTAAAATGAAATTTAAAAGTAAATTAAAAGTAGATTGTTTAAATGCTTTATTAATGATAATTAATCATTAATAAGAATAAAGTTTATCTTAAGATAATTAAGATTTAATAATTTGGGATAAAATAAATTATTAAGGTAATTAAAAGTTAATTTATCAATCTAATTAATTTATGATTTGGGTTAATAAATTTAGTAATTAAGGGTAGTTAATTACTGAATGTGATTAATCAAGAGTGATTAATAATTATGTTTTAATTAAAGGTTAATTACTTAATGTAATTAATTTAATTAGAGTAATTAATAAAAAAATGTAATTAAGGATTATTAATTAATAAAATAAATAATGTAATTAAGAAATGATTAATTAAGAAATAATTAATAAATGAAGTGATTAATTAATGTAATTAATTAAGGAGTAATGCAATTAATTATAGTTAGTTAATTAATGAAGTAATTAAAGGTTAATTACTATAAGTGGTTAAGAATAATTAATTTGTAAAATTAATTTAATGCTAATTACTTGAATGTAATTAAATGTTAATTAATCAAGGATGATTAATTAAAATGAATAAATCATTTCTTATGTATGGATGATATTGATTTTCCTTGAATGGTTTAAGCTCTCAAAAATGAGATAAGAAATGCTATGTGATATGGATGCTTTGGTTGCATTTTATGATAATATGGATTATCTATTTTGATGATGGTATGGATTATCTGTTTATGATGATAATATGGCATATCTGCTTATAATGATAATGTTGATTATCTATTGTGAATCTGTGAATTATCTATCTATGTGTATCTAGATAATAGAATAGAATTGTTTTAACCTTAAAACAACTTGGCCTTAAAAGATACGTTTTGGATTTCGATGAGACCGGGATCGGGTTTCCAGATTTGGATATCTGAATACCACATCGATCCAAATTAACGATAGGTCGTGAATCTCAAGTGAAGATGAAGATTCAGAGTGTAAGGGTTATTGTCGTTAACTCTGAGGGTGATTCCAAAATAAGTGTAACGAGATAATGCCTTCGGTTTCGTTCGAACCCGAAACGAACTTGTATGGATTGAATGCTTTCAGCACATTGTCAGGTGGACGATGATCATTCTAAGTGATGTGTTCTGATTAAAGGTAATTGTGACCTCAAGCCTCATCAACCGGGAATGGCTAAAACAGTGGAGGTGCAGCAAGGCTTCGTGGGTAGCACCCACTGAGAGTAAGGTCATCCCTGTCTAGATGTCCCTTTCTATTTCGACTTAGTGGTGCGGTTGATGTACATAACCGTGGGGTGATTTTTATTCGGAATTATCCAGTAAGGGATGGTTCCGGCTTTGTGTTGCAGGGGATTGGGAGTGATCCTCGGTACGGTGATCTAGGCCACGTACTGTGACGGGCGGTACCCCGGTAGCCCTGCCATTGTATGAAATCCAATCTCCAATAAGTGATAACGGACTTGATTGTATAACCCACTTTGTGGCTAGTATGCTGGAATTTAATAATGTAACAATTTCAGCTATTTTATATTTATTTGAAAACCCTAGACCCTATTATAATATAACTGGATTTCCTATAAATGTTTTGGTTATCGTAAGGTAAAAACTTTTCCGTGTTTATGTGTGGAAAGTCTTACGAGATACCTTTT
Organism: Allium fistulosum; assembly: GCA_030737815.1. Taxonomy (NCBI): domain Eukaryota; kingdom Viridiplantae; phylum Streptophyta; class Magnoliopsida; order Asparagales; family Amaryllidaceae; genus Allium; species Allium fistulosum. The sequence goes on from CM060905.1 coordinate 461,089,448, forward strand.
CTTTCCAAATGGTTTTCAAAGTTAAGCAACTTTAACCTGTTACTCACACCAGACCCATGTCTGACCCAAGTGTTTATTTTCTGTTTTATAAACTCTTGGGTACTCAAATTTTTACGAGTAGCCAAGGGATTTAGGTTAGCTTTGACGAATTGTGGAGGAGCAATGGAGCAGGAGGCTTCAGCGTTGTAGATATATTGTAGTTCCGCTGTGTTGATCTCTGTATTGATCTCTGTATTGTATTGAGTTGTAATAACTAGACAGGTGTTTATAACTGTCTAGTATGTGTTGTATAATCTGTGTAACTTTGATAGTCGTTGTATATTATGTAATACTTATGTTATTAATATAATTTATTTGTTCCGCTGTTGAGATTCTAATGTTGTTTCTTTCTCTCTTCTCTTCTTTTCTCTTTCTATCCCTTTCTTTCTTATTAATGACGCGTCATTCTGTGGAATGAATGGCGGGTCGTTACAGTTGGTATCAGAGCGCTAGGTTGAGTGAATACCTAGGCTTTGGAGTGAATTCTTTCTTGAGAGAGCGTATTTGTAATTTTCCTATATATATATATATATATCTATTTCTTCCTATTTTGTTGGGTTACCTGTTCGGGTTTTCCAATATGAGATATAATGGTAGATAGGGTAGTGGTGTGTGTGTAACACGACGACTACCAATGGTTGGAGTTTGAATATTGAGGTTGGAAGTGTATCTGTCGAGACTGTAGACCTAATACCGTCTTGAGTAAGCTTTGCTGTGGTGAAGGATTTCATCGATCTCCGAAGGAAACTGTTAAGGTTCGGAGTCCACTTTGAAGTGTAAGTTTGGCTGAGTTATAGTTTGGATCTGTCGGATGAGCAGAAGCGAGTGATGATATCTTGGCAACCTCTCGAAGAAGTAGCTGTGTGATGAGATACAGTGACTATGGATTGTTTCCGAAGATGTTTTCTTTGGAACAAGTTAAAGGAAGTGTATCTGCTTCGGTGTTGTGGCTGAGTTCAACATGGTGTTTCTGTTTGGGTTGAGGTTCGAGTTTCTCGAAGAGCTTTGGATTAAGAAGTCTTTGGCATCTGTGGCAGCGTTACAGCTCGGAGTGTTCTGTGTATTGGCAGGAAGTTTTCTGGCTCAGCAGTATTCTAGAAGTGAAGTTCAGAAGCAGCAGAGTGGATCCATTTCTTCGATGGATTGGTTAGTTAAATGTAAGCTGTTCTGATTGGTAAAGAGAAAATAGTTTTTCTTTGGAAATAGTCCGGATTGATCGCAAAAGTGACTTGCGATTGCTGAGTGTTCTCTTGGGTTATCAGAGTTTTTCTGGATGTCTTCAGGGAAGTCAGAAGTTTGTCCGCATCTGGAGATTGAGTTTTCTTATCGACTAGGATTCCAGGAGTGGTACCGGTGGTTCGGTTTAGTGGAAGGATGGTTCCTAGAGATAGAGTTTGGTGAAGCAGCTCCGGTTTTGATGAGCATCTGAGTTTTCTTTATGGATTTGATAAACCATATTTCTGGGATGTGTTGTCTAGACTGTGCTCGTGTTCATCGACGGATTTTCTCATCTACTTCAGATCAGAGTTGTGCAGCAGAAGCAGTTTGGGAGTATATCTGTTTGTCTTTTCCGAATAGGAGAAGTAAGTTTGTTTTCTTCTGATGTTTGAGGAGTAGAGTTTGTTCTGGGTCTTGGTTGATCTTGAGGAGATCATTGTGTGGATTGTTTTTGGTTTAGTTTGTTTCTAGAAGCATCGGCGAAGGTTGAGCTGATCAGGAAGGATGTAGGTAGCCCAAGATCGTCCGAAGAGTTTTGTGGATAAGAGACGGAGGAATTTGGATTTCAAAGTCGGAGACTTGATTTTGGATAAGTGTTTGGTCTTTAGGATTAAATTTCTAGTTTGGATGACTGGGATTCGTTGTGTTTTACGTATCTCTGAGGGAGTACGTGTTTGATCTATCTCTGGTTTTGGAAACAACAGTTCAGGATGATTTAGTTGTTGGGTCAGACTTGTCTATAGTCTGGTATCCTGTTTAGTTTGTAGATCTAGTTGAGTAGGAGCTCTGTAAGATAGATTGTTTGGCTTCTGTTGAGCGAGTATCCCGGTATTTATACCTGGGAAACTCTAGGAAGTTCTATCCAAAATTTTGTCTAGATAGTTAGAATTGTTTGTTTGGATGATTGGTTGCTATGGTTGTTAGCATATGGTTGATAATATATGATTGTGTTTTAAAATTAAAATCTTTAATGACATTATTAAATTACCTTTGTTTTAAATTTCGGGGACGAAATTATTTTAAGGGAGGAGGAATGTGATATCCCGGGATTTTGGGCAATATCAATTTAATAATCTGTATTGAAAATTAAATTGATTTGATAATCTTTGTTAATAAATTTGAATTAATTTAATAATCTAATTAAATAAATATTTAATTAGTGAATTTTTATCTTTTAAAAACTAATAAAATGATTTCTATTTATAATGTATATATATGTGTGTATATATTGTAAATAGATGAGCTTTTGTTTGAATTTAACAAATGAAATTATATTTTCAAATTCTAATATATTTTGGTAATTTGGAAATCATGATTAATTTAATATTAAGCTTTTCAAAGTTATTTAATAAATAACTATATGGTTTTAAAATACATAAGATAAATGTTTAATTGTTTAAAAATAGATTTTAACTTAAGTTTAAATTTAAATAAAAGGTTTTTTTTAATATTACTTAATATATATGATTTTAAAATAGAAGTTTAAAATACAATTTACATATGGTATTAATTCATTTAATAATAGAAGTAATTTATAATTTCTTTTATAAATTATTTAAAATTGTCAAATTTGATATTTTCAAATAATAATTACAATACTTTGTTTTATAAACATAAATAGATTTTATGGAAATAGAATTGTTATTTTAAATTTAAATGGTAGTTATATATGCATATATATAACTTGATTTTAAATAAGATTTTTAAATTTAATTTGAATATGAATTTGGATTTATAATAAAAATTCAAAGATAAACATTCTAAAAATATTTGGATAAGCCTTTAATTATATATAATTTGTTTATTTACATTTTTTTTAAAAGAGAAATTCATATATACATTTACATAAGAATTTATTAATTAAGTTAAAAATCTTTCTTAACATTTAAAATAAAAACAAAAATACTTAAAAGACAAATGTCACCATATTAAAGCTTAATAAAACATGTGTAATTTAAATAACTAATGTATATGACAAGTGTCACATTTAATTTAATTTAATTTTTCTTTTTATTTTTATTAATCATTTCAGCCTTTATACATGTGTTACCTTACCTTCATTCTTTTCCCACTTTCTCTTTTCAAAACTTGAGAAAATGTTTTCAGCCTGTACAAATCTTAAATCAAACTCTCCTCAAAACAAAACATGTAATCAACAATCCTCCTCAAACCACTATCTATTCAAATTCAATAGCCTGTTAAGCATCTTCAAAAATCAAAACAATCAAAACCTGTATCATTTCTTCAATCTGGAATCAAACCAAAATCAAAAAGCCTGCATGCATTCTAAAATATGAGATTTAATCAAAGCATTAGCCTGTAATTTTCTTCAACTCTGAAATTTTCTAAAGCAACCTGGAACAAAGCTTGCAAGCATCTTTCCAGCATTCAAGTTTAAGATTTTCAAAAGCAAAGGGCAATGCAAGTTTTCAATTTTAAATCAAAGATATTTCCAACAACTCAATTTTTAAGGTCCAAAAGCTATTTTCAAATCACAGTGCTCTATCTTCTTCAAATCTGGTGAGTAACATTCTTATTAAAATAACTTAAGTATAAATATGGTTGCATGCTAATTTCTGTGATAATTTTGTTTTGTATGAATGTATATAGATGGGTTCTGCATATATATATATATATATATATATGAATGTATATAGGTGTGTGCATGTTGTTGTGTGTCAGTGCTTCTTTGTTTTCTTTTAATTCCAGGCTCCAGTTTTTGATTAAAAATCATTATCCCTTGATCTAGTCTTGATTTGGATTTAAGACTTAAACAAATTTTGTTTGATTTATCATGAATTATAGTTTAAAAATTTATTTAAGACAAAATAAGTTAAAATGTATCTGGAAACAAGAAAAGAACAGAGCAAGCTAAATATAAGTGAAAATCCAAATATCCTAATTTATTGTTTCAGGCATAAAATCTGAAACCTTATTTAAAAACATGATTTTTAAGAATGGAATCAAAATTTTTAGAAGTGAATCGAACGAGAAGTTCGAGTTTGTTCAGGATTTGTATTTTGAGTGTTCTCTGGTGATCTAGTTGCTTGGCGAGGTCGGGGTTCTCATTGGTAGTAGTGGAATGATGTGTGAGCTCGCGAAAAATGTCAGATGGAGGAGCAGGTCACTGTGGCGATGGTAGGAGGTTGATATTGTTTTTAACCCTAGTTTATATGGTGGTCGGAAATTTGTTCATCACGGCAACTCTTGTGGTTCGAGTTCAACAGAACTCTGGGGATCGAGTGTTTGGACGTTGACGAAGGCTTGGACGAAGATGTTGACACTCCGGTGATCGGAGGCAGGAGTACGAGAGGTTTCCAGGCATTGTTTTGTTTCCAGGTGGGTGCTCGAGTGCTCGAATTCGATTTCGAGTTTGAGTTAATGTTCTGATGGTCGGAATCTTGTGTGAGGCTGGTCGTCGACTTGTGAGGATCAACGCTGGTGGTCGGAGTCGCCACGTTTGGCTGTGCATGTGCACGGCAGTGTGTTCGTGTCAGAGATTTTGGGTTGGGAAGGTGACTCGAAGGAAGATGCGTGAATTTGGATTGAGGACTCGAAGGAACTCTCGGGGTTTTGAAGGAGTGACTCGGGTTGAAAATTTTGTTACAGGTTTTAAAAGCAACCTGTTTTGTTTAAAAATTTAAACCTGAAGTTTAAATTGTTAAGCAAAGTTTTAGACAAGTTTAAATCTAAATTAAAATCAGTATTCAAGTTTAGTTTGAATTCTAGTTTTTGGAATAAAATAAAGTCTTGAATTAAATTGTTTTAAAACAACTTGAATGTTTAAAGTGTATTTTAATTTGATTTGAAGGTAAAATGAATTTGGTTTTAAATTTCTTTTATTAAGTAAATATTTCTTTAACATGTGATTTAAAAGGATTTAAATGGTTTTAAACTTTGTTAAAGTTAAATTTGTATTCATTTTAAATCTTAAATTTAAAATGAAATTTAAAAGTAAATTAAAAGTAGATTGTTTAAATGCTTTATTAATGATAATTAATCATTAATAAGAATAAAGTTTATCTTAAGATAACTAAGATTTAATAATTTGGGATAAAATAAATTATTAAGGTAATTAAAAGTTAATTTATCAATCTAATTAATTTATGATTTGGGTTAATAAATTTAGTAATTAAGGGTAGTTAATTACTGAATGTGATTAATCAAGAGTGATTAATAATTATGTTTTAATTAAAGGTTAATTACTTAATGTAATTAATTTAATTAGAGTAATTAATAAAAAAATGTAATTAAGGATTATTAATTAATAAAATAAATAATGTAATTAAGAAATGATTAATTAAGAAATAATTAATAAATGAAGTGATTAATTAATGTAATTAATTAAGGAGCAATGCAATTAATTATAGTTAGTTAATTAATGAAGTAATTAAAGGTTAATTACTATAAGTGGTTAAGAATAATTAATTTGTAAAATTAATTTAATGCTAATTACTTGAATGTAATTAAATGTTAATTAATCAAGGATGATTAATTAAAATGAATAAATCATTTCTTATGTATGGATGATATTGATTTTCCTTGAATGGTTTAAGCTCTCAAAAATGAGATAAGAAATGCTATGTGATATGGATGCTTTGGTTGCATTTTATGATAATATGGATTATCTATTTTGATGATGGTATGGATTATCTGTTTATGATGATAATATGGCATATCTGCTTATAATGATAATGTTGATTATCTATTGTGAATCTGTGAATTATCTATCTATGTGTATCTAGATAATAGAATAGAATTGTTTTAACCTTAAAACAACTTGGCCTTAAAAGACACGTTTTGGATTTCGATGAGACCGGGATCGGGTTTCCAGATTTGGATATCCGAATACCACATCGATCCAAATTAACGATAGGTCGTGAATCTCAAGTGAAGATGAAGATTCAGAGTGTAAGGGTTATTGTCGTTAACTCTGAGGGTGATTCCAAAATAAGTGTAACGAGATAATGCCTTCGGTTTCGTTCGAACCCGGAACGAACTTGTATGGATTGAATGCTTTCAGCACATTGTCAGGTGGACGATGAGCATTCTAAGTGATGTGTTCTGATTAAAGGTAATTGTGACCTCAAGCCTCATCAACCGGGAATGGCTAAAACAGTGGAGGTGCAGCAAGGCTTCGTGGGTAGCACCCACTGAGAGTAAGGTCATCCCTGTCTAGATGTCCCTTTCTATTTCGACTTAGTGGTGCGGTTGATGTACATAACCGTGGGGTGATTTTTATTCGGAATTATCCAGTAAGGGATGGTTCCGGCTTTGTGTTGCAGGGGATTGGGAGTGATCCTCGGTACGGTGATCTAGGCCACGTACTGTGACGGGCGGTACCCCGGTAGCCCTGCCATTGTATGGAATCCAATCTCCAATAAGTGATAACGGACTTGATTGTATAACCCACTTTGTGGCTAGTATGCTGGAATTTAATAATGTAACAATTTCAGCTATTTTATATTTATTTGAAAACCCTAGACCCTATTATAATATAACTGGATTTCCTATAAATGTTTTGGTTATCGTAAGGTAAAAACTTTTCCGTGTTTATGTGTGGAAAGTCTTACGAGATACCTTTTCTTTCCAAATGGTTTTCAAAGTTAAGCAACTTTAACCTGTTACTCACACCAGACCCATGTCTGACCCAAGTGTTTATTTTCTGTTTTATAAACTCTTGGGTACTCAAATTTTTACGAGTAGCCAAGGGATTTAGGTTAGCTTTGACGAATTGTGGAGGAGCAATGGAGCAGGAGGCTTCAGCGTTGTAGATATATTGTATTTCCGCTGTGTTGATCTCTGTATTGATCTCTGTATTGTATTGAGTTGTAATAACTAGACAGGTGTTTATAACTGTCTAGTATGTGTTGTATAATCTGTGTAACTCTGATAGTCGTTGTATATTATGTAATACTTATGTTATTAATATAATTTATTCGTTCCGCTGTTGAGATTCTAATGTTGTTTCTTTCTCTCTTCTCTTCTTTTCTCTTTCTATCCCTTTCTTTCTTATTAATGATGCGTCATTCTATGGAATGAATGGCGGGTCGTTACAACTATACCATGGAATAACGATGTAATCTCATTGCGGAATGATAATATATAATATACTAAATACACGTGAACGGAATATGATGAACATTATATAAGAGACAAATAATATATCTTCCCTGTAACCACCACAATGTCAGGTATATATATATATATCTATATCCAAATGTCATCTTCGCCTTTAAAGCTCCAGTTGCGCCACTCTGATAGCGTATCCTCAAAAAACACATGACTCCCAAACTACTCAATCGAGTACCCGAGAGTTATCATGACATAAACAGACAAAGACAAAATGCGGACATATATAAAACTGTATACATATATAAAACAAGAAGTTAGGCATATCCTGTTCTCTCTATAAACGTGGCTCAAGGGTAATCCAGACAGCCCATAAACAAGTAAAGTAAACTCATCACAAAAATAGGGAATCATACCATAACCTGCTCTCTCTTGTAATCAATAAATCAACACAATTAATATAACGTGACTAATACATAACAGTATACCATGATAAGGTAACACAATATACAAATGCAGAGACAATATTAATACCATGGTATAAGCATATCGAATACACAACAATATTATCAATCATCTAATGTAACACACAATAACGATAAATGATAGATAGAGAACATAAAGTGATATTCATTTTTACTGATGAGGGGACTCCAAAGTGGACATTAACCGTGATTCAGTGTTCCCTACATAGGGTCCATATAAATAGAGTTAGTGCCTAATTATACCATAGACCCTGAGTCGCATTTAGTGTGATCGAACTCGTGTAGATCTCACTGTACCCCATATTAAGCATAAGTGATATATGACCTACTCTAGATATTCGGCACCTATATAGATCTCATCGCAGTCCAGTGATTCCCATTGAGGGTACAAAAAAAAGAGTCGGTGCGTAATCATACCATAGACCCCGAGCTGCATCCTGATTGATCGAACTTATATAGATCTCATCATACCCCATATCGAGCATATATGATATATCACCTACTTTGGATATTTGAACCCTATATCGATATCACCATACCCCATATCGAGCATAAGTGATAAATGATTCACCCATAGATGATCGTCATCATCTCCCACTTAGTCATCAAGGATTTCTTAGCAAATTCACATAATGCCCTAAAAAAGAGAATGATGGGTGTGTCCTGTATAATAAGTAACGACCGGGATTTTTGACCCTCGACAATCGACAGTAATACATCATCGTGCCGCAAATCCAAGTGTTGGAAAGCTTGACTATTAGAGGTAAAAGAAAATGAAGATAGAACTGAATCGGATACGAATGGAATAACATACATATTTCAATATATAACCTTTACAGTAGAAAATTTTGAATACAACATCAAAGTCTAACCTAGATTCAGCCTGGACAGTTATAAACCATCTATCCTTACAAATGCTGAAGAAAAAAAACAAATGCAATAGATACCATAGATAATAGAATACTTCCATACGTAGATAAAGATCTCCAGCTCTCCTTTGGAAACTCCAAGCGTTTTCAATTAAACCTGAAACTACTCAGATCTGACCCAAGTATGAAAATTACCCGGATCAGGCTTGATAAACCAGTATGAGATACTCAAAAAATTTAATGTATAGATCATGCTGATGTCAATCAAAACCTTCGAAAAGAAGGGTATTTCATAAGACCACGCCCACACATAAATACGAACAGGTTTTTACCGTATGATAACCAAAATACTTTATACTTAAACCATTTGATATTATTTCTAATAACATTGCTTTGAAGATCCTTTCTAAGTAAATATATATAAACATAGCCGAAATTGATACCATTATTAAATTCCAGCAAGGGGTTACTGAATGTTTGCAAAGCATTACAGCTATTTTGGGACTACAATCAAAACCGTAAGGCTCGTATTTGTAAATGGATTTCCAACATGATAAGGAACTAGTGGTCTTTTCCTTCGATCCACGCATAACAACCATAGTTCCCGCGGTGACCTTATCACTTTTCTCAAGCTAGCCACTTGGAACTACACTTGATACACTACTATGGTACAACCTATTACTCGGTGGCTTTACACGATCTCCGTCAGCCTCCATGAAACACCCCACACCCCTTTATATACCCAAAAGGACACAATAAAATGCGTGGTGCGTTGTAGGTATAACTAAAGCTAACAGAGACTAAGATTCACAAGACAAAAATAGATAAAACAGCGAAAACTTAAAATAATAACTTAATTAAAACAAAACTACATGATTGCTTCATAGATAAGTCAAATACCAAATACCACATACATGTCTAAAAATCCAATATGTCCCATGAAACAAAAAATCATAGTCTCAAAAATCAGAGTACATAATATCCCTCATAATAAGCCAGTACATAGAAAGGAAAAAAGCTGAAAGAAAAGAAATACATGGTAGCAAACTCCTCCAAGAAATCTCCAAGTAACTGCAGTCTACTGTCCTCTCCCTTGATTGCCTAAGGGGAAAAAGGGGGAAATAGAGGAGTGGGTCAGACTAAAAGTCTGGTGAATGATAGTAATTACTAGATTCTTTAAGCAAGATAAAAGTAATAGACTCTACAACAGTTCTAGTATATAAAGAGGAAACAAAGGAAATAGGAAAGAGAGAAATTGGAAATAAATACGATTAAATATAAGATAGGTTAATTTCGATTGCTTGCACTTGTCCTTGATTTCTGCATTGATTAGGCTGAATTTCTAATATGTAATTAGGATGTAACCCTAATTCTACCCTTTTTTGATTGGCCTGCTACTCCATAGACCTTACTGCAGACCAGCCGCTATATAACTCCCTACACAGCAGCCAATGGTATCTATGAAAGATGCACATGGCAACCACTGTGGATCTGGACGACATATATAGCTCCATACACAGAAGGCAATGGTGTCTACGAAAGACACCCATACTAAGCGCTTGGAACTCATAGCTATTACCGAGCACCCAAATGGAAGTTGCACGCGTAACTGCCACCATGCCCATGCTACCTTTTGCTCCACCTATTGGGTCTTCTTATTACCTCAAACTTCCAGCATAGCGTGCCCCTCATCTCACTTTAGGCTAATGTGAGATCACCCTGTGTCCATAGAAACTATAGGGGAAATGCTGTTGGTACTGGCCCTTCATCCAAACAATATCTAGTTGTGTCCCTTATCCAAATCCCCCATGATTTGGACTTCTATTTGACTAATTACTACCATTCTTAGCATAAGCGTGCCCTTATCTCACTTTAGACTAATGTGAGACACCGTTTTATCTAATAGGGAATGCTATTTGGTATAGGTCCTACTTTCATCTTTGCCTATTAACTTAGATAAATTATTTAAATAAGCCTTTATTATCATTTTTATTTTCTACGCTTATTAATTTATCCCTGGTCTTAAAATAAGCCCTATTGTATTCTTTTTCTTATTATAACCTACGTTATAATCATGCTTATTACTTAACCCGAGTTCTAAGTGTGAAAATAAGCTCTTTCTTCTTTTACTCTTTTTAGTTATAATTCTACGTTATAACTAAGCAAATTAATTAGTCCAATTCTGATCATAATTAGGCATAATTTCAATATAATTCCATTTATATTACAGTTTTTATAATTTACATCTCATAATTATAAATAAATCTCTTTAATTCAGTCCAATTAATATCATAATTAGGCATAATTTCAGTCTTAATTCCATTTTATTACAGTCTTTAAAATTTACATCTTGTCTTTCGTTATTTCAGAATTCTTATATTTTAATCTAATTTCGCGTTAATTCTATTCTAATCCATATGCAAAGAAGAAGGAGAAATAAAAGAAAAATGAAAATAGAAGAAACTCCAATGCGTAGGAAGAAGACATAAATAACGCATAAATAACAGTAAATAAATTAAAATACTATAAATAAACTGTAAATAAATGAAAAAGCTATAATTAACAAAAATAACGAAAATTAACTTAAAAGAATGGCTAGAAAGAAATAGACTTAAAATAATTCTAAAAACTATAAATAAAACTGCTAAAAAGGTTATTCCAAAAATCATAGTAAAACTACAACTATTGGAAACCCTATTATTTTAAATTACTTAAAGAAATCTTAAAATAATTACAATCACTCACCTCCGGTCCTAAGCTCTTCCTTTGGTCTTCCCGGATCCACTTGGAGTTGTAAAATAATTTAATTTATAACGATTTTCTCTTTTGGAAAAATTATTCCGTTTAGGGTCCTTCCTAGAAAGATGAACCCAATTGGAGAAAACCTAGAATGAGAAAAAGTGTTAGGTCTAGGGGTCTATTTATAGGGGTAGAAGTGGATCCCGGACCGTTGGATTTGGGGATTGAATAGGATGCAACCACGTCATAGGCTGAATAGGAGCCATCAGATGCAAAAATAGATGGACTGGATTGGTCAGAAGAATGCAAAACACATCAGTAGAGGCTCTGGAACGTTCGAACTAACGAACGTTCGTTCGTTCGCAATTTCCAGAGGCGGGCCGACCGGGCGGTCGACCGCTTTGGTGCCTAGGTCGACCGACCGGTCGACCTGCCTATATATATATATATATCTCTGTGTGTGTGTGTGTGAGAATATTAGGCTCAGATCCCTAATAAGTTTCAAAATACACAAAAACCACAGTAAAAAAAAGTATGTAAATTAGGTCCTTAGAATTAAGTTTCTAAGTAATTGCATATAGTTATGCAATTATTAACTGAATAATTGCAGACATTTATGCAATTATATCCAAAATTTGCATAAATTTATGCAATTTTTTCGGTGAATAATTACGGAAATTTCCGCAATTTTTTTGGTGAATAATTGTGGAATTTTCCGCAAATTTTTGAAAAAATTGCGGAAATTTCCGTAATTTTTTTGGTGAATAATTGCGGAACTTTCTGCAATTTTTTCAAGAAATTTCCGCAATATTTCAATGAATAATTGTGGAAATGTCTGCAATTTTTTAATATAATTGCACAAATGTCTACAATTATTCACTGAATAATTGCATAAGTGTATGCCATTATTCGGTAACTTAATTCTAGGGACCTAATTTACAAACTTTTTTTTACTGGGGTTTTTGTGTATTTTGAAACTTATTAGGGATCTGTGCCAAACTGTCCCTATATATATTCCTTTTTTTCTTTTTCTTTTTTTGCTTTTTTTGTTTATTTTATAACTTGGTCATTTTAGCTCGATTTCTAATGTTCTATATATGGAAATTGACCAGAAAATTACCATGCACACAATGGTGCAACTTTCGTGACTTAATTCTGATAATTTCACAAAGTTATATTATTATTTATTTAATTAACGAATTAATTATTACGGGTTAAATTTCGGGTCGTTACACTTTAATACATGTCCATTTCATCATCTTAAAGCAACAGATACCTTGCGGCAACCGATGCCTTTCATTTCCCATAACTGATAGCCCAAAATTTGTCCTACAGACCACATAGTATCCCGTATGATTCCTATGATGTGAAGCTCATGAGGCTATGTTCCACAAAGCCATGCTTTTTCATAAAGCCATGCTTTGATCATAACAGATTCCATTTTGAATGCCGCATTGTCATTCCTTCGATTACTATTGACTTTCACGAACATACAACCTCTGAGCTCGTATGTCACAGAGAAGGGTGTTAAGCTAATAGAAGTTGTCTTCTCCGCCACCAAACAGATGTATGTTTGTAAAAGTCAACGTTTGTGATTTAAGAAATGCAATGTCAGACATTCGTCCATACAAGTTCATTTTGGGACTGAACGAAACCGAAGGCACTACTCCTACTATATCATGTCTTGAATTATCCCTAGGATTAGTAGCGATTAGTCCTTGTAATTAAAGATTTCAAAACATGATAGGATCACTGCTATAAAAAATATCTCTATATTAGGAGCAACCCAGAGGATGTCAACAAGTGGTCCTTCTACTATGAAGATCTTCGGTCTTTAATACAATGAAGATTTCAGAATGCAGACACCACTACCATATAAATATAATATGGTGCAAACCCCTAGGACTCGTGAGAGCAATCCCTACATTCTGAAGATCTCCGGTCTTCAATAATCATCATCTTCAACACATCTTCACTTCTAAATGTATACATTGGTTCCAAGTGGTTTTCCAGTAGGAATTACCCAACTCTGACCTCGGTTTCTCCAAACCAATCATCGATTAAAAAGATGTTAAGTTCATATATGATTATCAATGATTATTCAATTTAATTCATCTTTTTATTCATTCATAAATATCTCAGAGAGACATATTATTTTAAATTATTCCATTTATCTTCTTAATAATAATGGAATCATTAAGACTCATTTATCAAATCCTTTGCTTAATTAAAGCCCTTTTTTAAATCTTGGAATAACTCTAAATCTTTTCACTTTTTACTTAGGAAAAACATTTCCAAATCATTTATTTAAATGTCATATTGGAAAGCATTATTTTAAAGCATCCGGGCTTTCCATCGATCAATTCCATTCCTCGGTCGGATTTTCTATTACACTTACAAATGGAACAAATGTACTAGTCATTTCCGCATACTCATTTTCAAACCTCTTAATCATTTATAAATTACTTAATTATTTATTTGAAAAGATTCGGGAAAGAATAATTAAGTTAAAACCTTTGTTTGCAAAGGTTATTAAAAGAATGCTGCGAAAAAGTGTTGCAAATAGTGTTTTAAAAGCTTATTTGGTTAAAACAGCTTTTCAATCATTTTGGAAATCCATATTTATAACTCAAATTTCTTTTAAAACAATATAAAAGATTTATAAAATTTATTTAATACTTTTAAACATTAAAAACTATTCATTTTAAATTAATTTCAAATTCGGGTTTTAAACTGCAAAACCGCGATTTTTCTAAATAATTGTTTTGGACTTATTTAAAATTTACAAGATGAAATCTTGATTTTATTCTTCATTTAAAAATTATGGATATAATAGTCCGAAAATTTCTTATCTCAAAGAATTCAAGCTATATTCCATTCTCTACACTTTTTTGAATTCTACGGCACGAAATCAGCAACTACCGTTACGCGACGCGCTTAATTTTGACTCAATTACTATTTTCTATTTAAATTTTGTCGAAACAAGTTTAAATGTTTATAAAACACTTAGAAATCATTTTAAACTTATTTTGAACAATATTCTCATTTTCAAATTCATATTCCACTTATTTCATATCATAATATTATTTATTATAATATTCATTTTAGAACTTTTTAGATATTTAAAATCATAAAAAGGCTAAACAACTCCACGCACATATTATTTATTAATTAAATTTCCATTTAACTAACTATGGTTAATTACTAAATATTTCTCTTATCAATTGTCAAAACAAGTTATCAACCATATTACAACCATATAACCAATCATAATATCAACCAAGTTATCATCCAATATCAAACATTTAACCATCCGATATATTTAAACTTTCAAATCATTATACTTGACATAATTTAGTGATTAATTAGTAAAATGTGAGTACAACATTTGTCTCTAACTACTTCCTACAAAGATTCTTGTGACGCCCCACCTCTATGCTCATAATAACAAAGAGTATTAAAAGAAATACTGTCTATTATTACGAAGAATAAGGCTGGATAGGAGCGACCATCCGTAATTGGCCTTACACTAATATTGGTTATCTCGATAGGAGTGGTATATACTTTTTATTTTTCATCTATTATTTATTTACTCCCATCGACATATCCAATTATCAGTATAAAACAAACTACGATAGTTCATAATAGTTTAGGACATTAGATATAACAATAACACAGATAATATAAATGCGGAACACAGAGTAACAAAAATCTCATATATATAACCGATGTCAGTTACAATATAGTTGACACGATACATATGATACAACTACAACTGTCGCCTCTAGAAGTTATATATACAAGTACATTATCGACTAATATACATGAATACATATCGTTCTATACAATGACACGACTACTACAAAATGACACTGACAACTTCAGAAGATGTGAAAAGTCTTCATATCCTGAACAGCAACTCAAAGAAGAAAATCTACAACCTGAAATAACTCGGGTCTGACCCGAGTATTACATTCAAAAGATAATAATACCCAGGTCAGTCTAATTCAAACCAGTTTATTAGTGCATATAGGCAGTAATAATTTAATTAGACGACAGTCACAATAATTCCCGTCTATCCGATTCTTTAAACAAAGAAACCGGATAACGGTCAATATAACACTTAACAGTGTTTAACAAAAATCAGCATATTTAAATCATCAACAGAGATAAATAAACAATTTATCAAATCGACTAAATCAATTTAAAACAATTGAAATTGTCACTTTAAAACCATCAAAGTTTGATTGGCTGCCGTACACGCACGCGTGCACGGCCTCGCCAATACGGCATAAAAGATCAATGCATCACGACGCAAAGAAATATTAATTCAAAACTGTCGATTTGGGTGGCTGCAGTGCACGCACGCGTGCACTGCCTCGCCAACACCGAATATAAAGTCACCACAAGGGATCAAGGGTAAAACTGCAACGAAAAATGCAGCCATCACATGAATTTAAGGGCACGGCAAATATACAAACTGCAACTTCAATGTGTTGCTATCTTATTTGAAAACAAATGCACATCCAACTAGCAGTAATCAGTGCTAAAAGAACAACAACCCGAATGTGAAGGTACCAAAATCAAGAACAGGGTGCAGTACCGAAGCAAAAGACAGGGATGTATTGCTTTTCCGAGAACAATTACTATATAGTGCAAACCATCAATGCAAAGTCAAAGACAACAACACTACAGGCATCAGGTCAGAAAGACCATAGTGACAAACTCAAATGTACAGAGACATCAACAATTATAGGTGCAATATAATGCAACAGTGGACAAGGACTAGGCCCCAACAACAAGATGAACCAGACAGTGATTTAAGAAATATCACAGTCAAGTATGCTACAGAAACACTAACTGATGAACAAGGATAGATGCAACAGAGTTTAAAATGAAGACCACTTCATATTAAAGAAGACTGAAGTATATGCAAAGCTTCAACATGGATGCAGACATGTCAAACTCCCAAAGATACAATAGTGAAGGAAACTGCATCTCAAAAATGCAGAACCCAAACCAAGGTCAAGCAAGGCAGGTAACAATAACTACACTAGAATGTCAAAGGCTGGAAATCAACAAAACACTTCAGTATGAAAACAACTACAATGCAGATTGCATCAAACCAGAGAACATCAAAACAAGATTGTCATGATGCAGATTGCAAGATAGTCTGGACTCAACATGAGCACCAACCTGAAACAATGTCAAACAGTGCTAACCCAAATGAATGGAGACAACAGAGACTTGAGACCAGCAATGCTACTGGATGAACAAACATAGCCATAGTAATCAAGTACAAGACCCGAGCTCATCACAGCAAAATGTTAATCCAGGACAAGGAGATAACACATATGTGCTACATGAATGCATATGCAAGCGATCAGGTACAACAGCTCTAGCAAGTATATCAATATCATCACCGAAATAAATGATCAAAGTCAAAGATCAAAGTCAGGCGAAGTCAAGACAGTGAAGGATTTCAAGTGATGTGCTTAAATTTACAGTAAAGTTTACAAGAGAATATCACAACTAAGTCAAACTCAATCAATGATGAAGTCCTGCAACTATTCACAAACTACAAATACCAAGAGGTCAAAGCTGAAGTCAGTGTTACAGGGATGAACACAAATGCAGACTCACGTTTATATGAAGTGAATAGGATACAGCCATCAACACGAACAAAAGATCATCACAATGCAAACTCCAGTGTGAAGACAACAGAAGTGATGTCAGAAGTCATACAGCTCAAACTACACAAATATCACAAATTCATGTCCAACATGATCAAGTACGACTCCAGAAATAAACAGTGAAGTGCAACAGAGGAGAGTCCAGAGAAATACAGGGATATGCCAAGCAACCAGACCAGCAACAAAATGAACAAACTCCGCATTTAAATTCAAGAATATATACATACACACATCATATGCATATATATGCACATATATAGTCTTGAATAAACAGGTCAAAATGAATACAAACTTCAAGTGACAGTGGTAACTATACAAGTGAAAGCAAACAGTGAAGAACACTATCAAGTCGAATGCAACAGGGAAACAAAGGCACCAGTAAACAAAACGTCAAGTTCGAATCACGACGACAATTCGACTGACGAGCATAGTACTGAACGGTGGATAAACAAATTCGAAGACAACATTCTCAGAAGCCAACTAAGTCGGAAATCAAAACCCAAGCATCAAATAGAAACATACGTTCAAGAGAATAAACTGCCCATTACAACCAATATATGCGACGAAGATAAAGGGATTCAAACCCTAATAAAACAACTTAAAACCCAAATCACGAAACTGAGCAGTTGAATTAGATGTGAGCGGTAGCACTCACCTTTGATTCGATGAGCAAGCAACATGTTTCCTCACTCGATCGAGCAAAACGAAGTCGAAGTCAATCGCCTTGGAGATACCAAAGCCCTAATTTTTGGTGCCGAGGAATGAACAAAAGACGAGCTGCCTCCATTTTTTCTTCCTTTTCGAATGTTTGCTAAGGCTTGGAACGATTGGAATTGGAGGGGGAAAAAGGAACGAACGATAATGTCGCGGCCGCCATTTTTTCATTCGAATGCTTTTTCTTTTAGGGTTTTAATGAATGAATGGGGGTCGGGTTTCTCCTTGACAAAAGAGAACGGCAACAAAGGAATAAAAACATGGGCTAGATTCAAAAGCCCATTTCAATCATTTGAGAATTGTTTAAAAGAATAACAATTTGATTCAAATTCCCAAACAACGTTTTACCCTTCTTATTTACTCTACTTACAATGTTTAATAGAGGATTTACAAATCAAAAGGAAATGAATTTCAGATCGATTTAAAATCTCTAACCACATATAACAATTTTATTAAAGAATTTAAATACGATTTAAATCCCAATATCAATTGTCAACTGAATTAAATTGTTATTTTGACGATAATTAAAATTACAAAAATCCCGGTTGTTACAGACTCCCCTCCTTATAAAAATTGCGTCCACGCAATCATAGGGAATAAATGAATAAAAGGTAACAACCAAAAGAGCATGGAAATGTCGAATGTATAAGCAAAGCAAGTGTCAGCGGGGAAGTATTAGATAAGAAATCGAAAGGTTCGACTGCTTCAAATCAAAAGAATCAACCTCGTGGGAATCAGGGATCAAAATCAGACGACTAACAAAAGCAAGAACAATCGAGTTCCAGTAACTAAAAGAGAAGGAAGAACAGAGCAGAAATCCCATACAGAGCACGAATTGAATGCGAGTAAATCAAATTACTCACCTGAATCGCCAGCGAAAAAGACGAAGCTCAAATCTCAAAAATCGCAAATATTCACTTATCTCAAACGATAATCAGAAGACAAATCAAATATCTGATTATCTCAAACGATAGTTAGAAAACCAAATCAAATATCTGATTATCTCAAACGATAGTCAAATTTCTCAAATCAACAAATATTCGATTATCACAAGCGATAATCAAATTTCAAATTCAACAAATATTCAATTATTAAAAGCGATAATTAAATCTCAAACCAGCAAATATTTAATTATCAAAAGCGATAATTAAATCTAAAATCAACAAATATTTAATTATCAAAGACGATAATTAAATCTCAAATCAACAAATATTTAATTATCTAAAGTGATAATTAAAAGCAACAAATATCCGATTATCAAAAACGATAATCAGAACTCATATCAACAAATATCTAATTATCACAAGCGATAATTAGAAACAACAAATATCTGATTATCAAAAACGATAATCAGAACTCATATCAACAAATATCTAATTATCACAAGCGATAATTAGAAACAACAAATATCTGATTATCAAAAACGATAATCAGAACTCATATCAGCAAATATCTAATTATCACAAACGATAATTAGAAACAACAAATATCTGATTATCAAAAACGATAATCAGAACTCATATCAACAAATATCTAATTATCACAAGCGATAATTAGAAACAACAAATATCTGATTATCAAAAACGATAATCAGAACTCATATCAGCAAATATCTAATTATCACAAGCGATAATTAGAAACAACAAATATCTGATTATCAAAAACGATAATCAGAACTCATATCAGCAAATATCTAATTATCACAAGCGATAATTAGAAACAACAAATATCTGATTATCAAAAACGATAATCAGAACTCATATCAACAAATATCTAATTATCACAAGCGATAATTAGAAACAACAAATATCTGATTATCACAAACGATAATCAGAACTCATATCAGCAAATATCTAATTATCACAAGCGATAATTAGAAACAACAAATATCTGATTATCAAAAACGATAATCAGAACTCATATCAGCAAATATCTAATTATCACAAGCGATAATTAGAAACAACAAATATCTGATTATCAAAAACGATAATCAGAACTCATATCAACAAATATCTAATTATCACAAGCGATAATTAGAAACAACAAATATCTGATTATCAAAAACGATAATCAGAACTCATATCAACAAATATCCAATTACCTGCAGATAATTGGAAGCAACAAATATCTAGAAATCAATTAAGAAGACTAGAAAATCAACATAAAAGCTTGGATCGATCCCATTAGATGGCGAGTTTTTAATTCGCCGCACGTGCATCTCAGAGTGGCCGAAGCCTACCAAGTACTCAACATAATTTTGGCGCCCATCAGATTGACCCGAAGGTCCGCAGAGTGACCCGAAGGTCTAGTACTGGTATTTGACCCGAAGGTCCGCAGAGTGGCCCGAAAGCCCAACAAATGACCCGAAGGTCCAACAAATGACCCGAAGGTCCTCATAGTGGCTTGAAAGCACACAAAATCATCAAATATTTCAATTAACGAGTCCGGAATTAACCGAAATAACAAACGCACATGTCCCATACCACGTGTTTTACTAAATCGTTTGATTCTCTTCATCGTTTCCTTGAAAGTGCAAAATTGTGTATTTTGTAAAAATACATTTCACATTCTCAAATGGACAAGTCCGGAATTAAGCGAATCAGTAAAAGAAAGGGGTCATAGTCCTCGATTTTGCTGAAACGTTTAAATCGCTTCCTCATTCTTTTGAAATCGCAAACTGTAAAATTTTTGAAAACAATTTTATTTATTTTGTAAAAATAGCAATTCGCATTCTCAACTGAACAAGTCCGGAGTTAAGCGAAACAGTAAAAGAAAGGGATCATAATCCTCGATTTTGCTGAATCGTTTAAGTCGCTTTCTCATTCTTTTGAAAACGCAAACTGCTAAAATTTTATAAAATAATTTTTCATTTTAAAACGATTTTCCAATCACGTGATGAAAACAGCAAATCAGTAATAATTTCGATAAGGAAATTGTACTTCTCAAAATACCGTAAAAACGGTTACAAATCAGCATTGCGGAATAACCGCTTGAAAATCCACTTTTAAAATTTGACGGTTACGGAAGCCAAAGCGACAGTAGTTTTAAAACGTCAAAATCACATCAAAACAATCTACATCAAAATGTAATGTCAGTGAATTCTCATTCATCAAAATGCCACAAAACACCGTACTTCAAAATATAGCATTGGTGTAAAATTCCGTTGTAAAAATAACGGCAACAAAATACGTTTCATAACCAAGCATCGGTTCAACGTAAAATAAATGCAATAACGTGCAATTTAAATTTTTGCACGTACTACAAAATGAACAAAGAATCATTCAAATGTATCTTCAATGAAGATAATTTAAAACAGCAAAAATCTAATCAATAGATGATTAGTACAAAAGAAAGCCAGCGGAAATTTCAACAAAAATCACATATCTGCAATTTCTTCGAATCCTCAATTCGGATTCGAAGTTCTCAAAGAAACAAAATAATTACAGCTATGTAAACAACAAATGAAATTCGTATCAATTTCGTATTTTGATTTTTAAATCAAAAAGATTATCAGTTGTACTCAGCGAAGACAGTTTCACTGTTTCCGCTGCGCACTCTGATAAACAGAACACAAATCAATCAAATCATCAGAACACAATTTCACTATTATTTTTAAATAAAGTTATATAAAAATTTCATCCAAATTTCAAAACTTTAGTTTTGACTCAAGCACAAATAAAACATCGACCAATAGTTGTAACATATGTTCCTTCCGAGTTAAGTTTTATATTATGTCCATAAACCCCAAGCTCTGATACCAACTGTGACGCCCCACCTCTATGCTCATAATAACAAAGAGTATTAAAAGAAATACTGTCTATTATTACGAAGAATAAGGCTGGATAGGAGCGACCATCCGTAATTGGCCTTACACTAATATTGGTTATCTCGATAGGAGTGGTATATACTTTTTATTTTTCATCTATTATTTATTTACTCCCATCGACATATCCAATTATCAGTATAAAACAAACTACGATAGTTCATAATAGTTTAGGACATTAGATATAACAATAACACAGATAATATAAATGCGGAACACAGAGTAACAAAAATCTCATATATATAACCGATGTCAGTTACAATATAGTTGACACGATACATATGATACAACTACAACTGTCGACTCTAGAAGTTATATATACAAGTACATTATCGACTAATATACATGAATACATATCGTTCTATACAATGACACGACTACTACAAAATGACACTGACAACTTCAGAAGATGTGAAAAGTCTTCATATCCTGAACAGCAACTCAAAGAAGAAAATCTACAACCTGAAATAACTTGGGTCTGACCCGAGTATTACATTCAAAAGAAAATAATACCCAGGTCAGTCTAATTCAAACCAGTTTATTAGTGCATATAGGCAGTAATAATTTAATTAGACGACAGTCACAATAATTCCCGTCTATCCGATTCTTTAAACAAAGAAACCGGATAACGGTCAATATAACACTTAACAGTGTTTAACAAAAATCAGCATATTTAAATCATCAACAGAGATAAATAAACAATTTATCAAATCGACTAAATCAATTTAAAACAATTGAAATTGTCACTTTAAAACCATCAAAGTTTGATTGGCTGCCGTACACGCACGCGTGCACGGCCTCGCCAATACGGCATAAAAGATCAATGCATCACGACGCAAAGAAATATTAATTCAAAACTGTCGATTTGGGTGGCTGCAGTGCACGCACGCGTGCACTGCCTCGCCAACACCAAATATAAAGTCACCATAAGGGATCAAGGGTAAAACTGCAACGAAAAATGCAGCCATCACATGAATTTAAGGGCACGGCTAATATACAAACTGCAACTTCAATGTGTTGCTATCTTATTTGAAAACAAATGCACATCCAACTAGCAGTAATCAGTGCTAAAAGAACAACAACCCGAATGTGAAGGTATCAAAATCAAGAACAGGGTGCAGTACCGAAGCAAAAGACAGGGATGTATTGCTTTTCCGAGAACAATTACTATATAGTGCAAACCATCAATGCAAAGTCAAAGACAACAACACTACAGGCATCAGGTCAGAAAGACCATAGTGACAAACTTAAATGTACAGAGACATCAACAATTATAGGTGCAATATAATGCAATAGTGGACAAGGACTAGGCCCCAACAACAAGATGAACCAGACAGTGATTTAAGAAATATCACAGTCAAGTATGCTACAGAAACACTAACTGATGAACAAGGATAGATGCAACAGAGTTTAAAATGAAGACCACTTCATATTAAAGAAGACTGAAGTATATGCAAAGCTTCAACATGGATGCAGACATGTCAAACTCCCAAAGATACAATAGTGAAGGAAACTGCATCTCAAAAATGCAGAACCCAAACCAAGGTCAAGCAAGGCAGGTAGCAATAACTACACTAGAATGTCAAAGGCTGGAAATCAACAAAACACTTCAGTATGAAAACAACTACAATGCAGATTGCATCAAACCAGAGAACATCAAAACAAGATTGTCATGATGCAGATTGCAAGATAGTCTAGACTCAACATGAGCACCAACCTGAAACAATGTCAAACAGTGCTAACCCAAATGAATGGAGACAACAGAGACTTGAGACCAGCAATGCTACTGGATGAACAAACATAGCCATAGTAATCAAGTACAAGACCCGAGCTCATCACAGCAAAATGTTAATCCAGGACAAGGAGATAACACATATGTGCTACATGAATGCATATGCAAGCGATCAGGTACAACAGCTCTAGCAAGTATATCAATATCATCACCAAAATAAATGATCAAAGTCAAAGATCAAAGTCAGGCGAAGTCAAGACAGTGAAGGATTTCAAGTGATGTGCTTAAATTTACAGTAAAGTTTACAAGAGAATATCACAACTAAGTCAAACTCAATCAATGATGAAGTCCTGCAACTATTCACAAACTACAAATACCAAGAGGTCAAAGCTAAAGTCAGTGTTACAGGGATGAACACAAATGCAGACTCACGTTTATATGAAGTGAATAGGATACAGCCATCAACACGAACAAAAGATCATCACAATGCAAACTCCAGTGTGAAGACAACAGAAGTGATGTCAGAAGTCATACAGCTCAAACTACACAAATATCACAAATTCATGTCCAACATGATCAAGTACGACTCCAGAAATAAACAGTGAAGTGCAACAGAGGAGAGTCCAGAGAAATACAGGGATATGCCAAGCAACCAGACCAGCAACAAAATGAACAAACTCCGCATTTAAATTCAAGAATATATACATACACACATCATATGCATATATATGCACATATATAGTCTTGAATAAACAGGTCAAAATGAATACAAACTTCAAGTGACAGTGGTAACTATACAAGTGAAAGCAAACAGTGAAGAACACTATCAAGTCGAATGCAACAGGGAAACAAAGGCACCAGTAAACAAAACGTCAAGTTCGAATCACGATGACAATTCGACTGCCGAGCATAGTACTGAACGGTGGATAAACAAATTCGAAGACAACATTCTCAGAAGGCAACTAAGTCGGAAATCAAAACCCAAGCATCAAATAGAAACATACGTTCAAGAGAATAAACTACCCATTCCAACCAATATATGTGACGAAGATAAAGGGATTCAAACCCTAATAAAACAACTTAAAACCCAAATCACGAAACTGAGCAGTTGAATTAGATGTGAGCGGTAGCACTCACCTTTGATTCGACGAGCAAGCAACATGTTTCCTCACTCGATCGAGCAAAACGAAGTCGAAGTCAATCGCCTTGGAGATACCAAAGCCCTAATTTTCGGTGCCGAGGAATGAACAAAAGACGAGCTGCCTCCATTTTTTCTTCCTTTTCGAATGTTTGCTAAGGCTTGGAACGATTGGAATTGGAGGGGGAAAAAGGAACGAACGATAATGTCGCGGCCGCCATTTTTTCATTCGAATGCTTTTTCTTTTAGGGTTTTAATGAATGAATGGGGGTCGGGTTTCTCCTTGACAAAAGAGAACGGCAACAAAGGAATAAAAACATGGGCTAGATTCAAAAGCCCATTTCAATCATTTGAGAATTGTTTAAAAGAA
Organism: Allium fistulosum; assembly: GCA_030737815.1. Classification (NCBI taxonomy): domain Eukaryota; kingdom Viridiplantae; phylum Streptophyta; class Magnoliopsida; order Asparagales; family Amaryllidaceae; genus Allium; species Allium fistulosum. The sequence continues at coordinate 461,114,340 of CM060905.1, forward strand.
TAACAATTTGATTCAAATTCCCAAACAACGTTTTACCCTTCTTATTTACTCTACTTACAATGTTTAATAGAGGATTTACAAATCAAAAGGAAATGAATTTCAGATCGATTTAAAATCTCTAACCACATATAACAATTTTATTAAAGAATTTAAATACGATTTAAATCCCAATATCAATTGTTAACTGAATTAAATTGTTATTTTGACGATAATTAAAATTACAAAAATCCCGGTTGTTACAATTCTTATCCAACAACACTTCTTCTAACATTTTGTACTTCAACTAAATCATTACTAAACCCATTCTAAGCATCACCTAAACCCTTCTCCTTCCTCTTAAGTGCACGACCATCATCACCACCACCATAAAGATCATGTCCTTCATCTCTTCCACCACTTCATGATGCTCACGGCCCAAGGGGATTTTCCCCATACTCCATCATTTTTTTACTTTATAGACACTAAAGCATGTTTTCTAGAAGATATAAGAAATTTGGTAAGGTTTGGTGGAGGCTGTATATGATTTACATAGTTTTCTAGTAAGTTAGAGAGGAGGAAGAAAAGAAAACGAAGCCATTAGAGAGCATGGAAGAAGAAGAAGAAAATGAAGAAGTAGGTGTGTTTGGAATGAATTAAAATGAAGAGGCTATGCATGTGTATTTATAGGAAAAGTAAAAAGTGGTAATTTACCAGATTAACCCTTACCAAATTACCAAAACACCCTTGGATATTTCTCTTAAACTTCACATCACCCTTTGTCAACACTTCCCATCACCACATCCTCCTTTGTCCCCTTACCTTGGTTGCTAAGGAAAACATGCATTTATGCACATGTGTACTAATGTACTTAAGTTGCCAAAATGTCACATCAATGTTTTACTTAACTTAATTAAGTTGTTTAAACCTTTTTATATCCTCTTAAACCATATCTTATAGTTAGTATATGTGTGTATGTATGGAAAAGTGTAAACAACATTTCATACAACTTTTATAAAATGAAACGTCGAAAATTCGGAAAAACGGTCTCTAGTAACATTTTCTGTTTTTTATCAAATTATTTATTTATGTAATCAAACTTGAAAATAAGTTTCTTATCTTCTTTAAATAATTAAAGCAAGATAAATAGAGTTACAAAATCATATTAAATAATATTAAAATCCAATTGTAAAATACGATGTTGATTGGTCAAAGTGCGATGAAGTTTGTTTATCTTTATAAAACAAGTATATATATATATTGATATAACTTTTATCAATCAATTTTTATCATTTTATAACATTTATAACAATTTAAAATGAATTATTTATCTTTTAAAACAAAGATTGAATGTGTATCCAATTTTATCGAAAACAGGTTTTTGTCACTTTTACGATGAAACCCAAAAATCTCTTATCTTTATAAACCGATTCTAAAAATAAGTTCACCATTTTTATTTATCACATAAAACGTGATTATTTAAGTATTAAAATTCTATATTTGAATAATTTAAGTCAATTAAATATTCAATTTAAAAGCGATAAAATTACGAGTCGTTACATACTTCCCTCCAAAAGAATTTCGTCACCGAAATTAAACCAAAACCCAAAACCCCTTAATACTTACTCAAAACAATCTTTAAACTCAATTCCGTATGATATACATAGATCATCCACATGTGATTTCTGACTCGATCTTTTATTTGAATCCACAACTTTACTTTCGAACTAGTATTGATCCCCATATCCGCTAGTGCGGACTCTGATAAAGCTCTTTGATCAGAAACCTTCGTTTCCTTAACATAGCTCTCATCAATGATAGAAAACTTAAGTACCCAACCTAACCCCTCATCAATGTTCATCGTTAAGAATCAAGTGATAAATCCTCTTTCGGACTGGTGAGAACACCTTAAAGTTCTTTACTAGAATCTTAGATCAAAATCGTGTGACGAAATGATCTACGTACCCCATATGTACTTATTAACATTCAAAAATCTTTATGAAAACTTTTCATAAAACTTTTATCTTTTTAAAAATGCTTCTTTATATATTATCACTATAAGTATTAATTTCCAAATATTTTTCTTAAAGGAAAACATTCCATCCCAAAGGAATCTTTTCAATTTTAAAAGATAATTTACCTTTTATTTTCCAAAATTACAATCAACTTCTCTCATTATAATATATTCCTTTTTAACCAACCTTAATATTAACCTATCAAATATTAATTCAAAATTATCCTTTTAACTTATGGAAAATTATATAGATCGAGTAACTACAAAATAATACCAAGGAACTGGGTACTACCAATCGTGTTTAATATCCCCTTAACAAGAAGGGTTATACTTAAGAGAAGTGTTTACCATCCGAACGTATCTCCTGTCCATTTTTAGTTATTTTCGAACCACTCAAACTTGTTATCGTTTGAGACTTTTTTACTTTTCAAATATCATATTTGAAATTTCTTTTCAAAAAATCCATTAGAGATTATTTTGTTTATAAAACCCATTTTATAAATCGCTTTAATAAAATCATCTTATATTAACTTACTACCTTTTAAATTTTCAAAATTTCCGAAAATACCCAAAATTTAGTTTCTCAAAATTTATATAACATATCTTTCATATCCATCTATTTCAAAATTATTTTATTTGTGAAAAATACATTTTTATACCACATGTTTATTTTATTATCTTACATGAATTCATTAACCTCAACCTCGTATTATTATCAATCATTTTATAGTCAAATAGTGAAACTTAATTCACAAGATGTTCGTTCAATCAACAAATGGTAATAACCGAATATTATCATTCCCTTAACCATAAATTGACACATATAAATATATATATCTTTCAAAAGATATTCCTTTATACTTAAAATATAATCCTTTTAAATCCGTGTGTTGATTTGCCTTGTTTAAGTGTTTAGAAATCTCTATCAACAATGGTGATCATGCGCATCGACCAGAATCTATAAGCCACTCAATAGATAAATCAATATAAAATATTTTATATCAAATAACAAATACATGCTCATATATAATACTCTCAAACTCAGTCTAGGGTGTTACTAACCCTATCTCTAATGAGTCACTCATTCTAGGGTATTACTAACCCTATCTATAATGAGTTTTACCCCCACCAAAGCCTAGGTGTTCGCTCAACCTAAGCTCTGATACCAAATGTAACGACCAGGATTTTCGACTCTCGAATATCGACACTAATACATCCTTGTGTCGTAAATCCAAGTGCCGGAAAGCCTAATTGTTAGGGGAAAAGAAAATGAAGATAGAACAGAATCTCACACGAATGGAACGACATATATTATTTCAATACATAATCTTTACAGTGAAATTTTTTGAATATAATATCAGAGTCTACCCTAGATTTAGCCCAGACAGTTATAAACCCTCTGTCCTTACAAATGCTGAAAAATAAAACAAATGCAATAGATGCAGCAGATAATAGAATACGTCCATGTGTAGATGAAGATCTCTGGCTCTCTTCTGGAAACTCCAAGCATCTTTAACTAAATCTGAAACTACTTGGATCTAACCGGAGTATTAAAAATACCCAGATCAGGCTTGATAAGCAAGTGTGAGATACTCGAAATTTTTAATGTATAGATCATGCTGATGTTAATTAAAACCTTTGAAAAGAAGGGTATTTCATAAGACCATGCCCACACATAAATACAGACGGGTTTTTAGCTTATGATAACCAAAATACTTTATACTTAAACCATTTGATATTATTTCTAATAACATTTCTTTGAAAATCCTTTCCAAGTAAATATATATGAACATAGCCGAACTTGTTACCATTATTAAATTCCAGTAAAGGGTAGTTGAATGTTTGCAAAGCATTACAGCTATTTTGGGACTACAATCAAAACCGTAAGGGGCGTATTTGGAATTGGATGTCCAACATGATAGGGAACTAGTGGCTTATTCCTTCGATCCACGCATAACAACCATAGTTCCCATGGTGACCTTATCACTTTTCTCAAGCTAGCCACTTCGAACTGCACTTGCTACACTACTGTGGTATAGCATATTACTCAGTGGCTTTACACGATCTCCGTCAGCCTTCAATTCCTGACCATTTCATTGAACTTAAGGCAACGGATGCCTTTCATTTCTCATAACTGATAGCCCGAAATATGTCATGTAGACCACTTAATATCCAGTATCATTCCTGGGATGTGAGACTCATGAGGCTATGTTCCACAAAGCCATGCTTTTTCGCAAAACCGCGCTTTGATCGTAACAGGTCCCACTTTGAATGCCAGATTGCCATTCCTTCGATTACTATTGACTTTCACGAACATATAACCTCTGAGCTCGTACGTCTCAAAGAAGGGTGTTAAGCTAAGAAAAGTTGTCTTCTCCGCCGCTAAATAGATGTATGTTTGTAAAAGCCAATGTTTGTGATCTTAGAAATGCAATGTCAGACATTTGTCCATACAAGTTCATTCTAGGACTCAATGAAACCAAAGGCACTCCTCATACTACATCCTGTCGGGAATTATCCCTAGGATTAGTAGTGATTAGTCCTTGTAATTGAAGATTTCAAAACACGACTGGACCTCTGTTATAATAAATATCTCTATATTGGGAACAACCCAGAGAATCTCAACTAGCAGTCCTTCCGCTATGAAGATCTTCAGTCTTCAATACAACGAAGATTTCAGAATGCAGACACCACTGCCATATAAATATAATATGGGGTAAACCCTTGGGACTCGTGACAACAATCCCTATATTCTGAAGATCTCTGGCCTTCAATAATAATCATTTTCAACACGTCTTCACTTCCAAACATATACATTGGTTCAAAGTGGTTTTCGGATAGAAATCATCCAAATCCGACCTTGGTTTTTCCGAACCAATCATCGATTAAAAAGATGTTAAGTTCATATGTGATTATCAATCATTATTAAATTTAATTCATCTTTTTATTCATTCATAAATATCTCATAGAGACATATTATTTTAAATTATTCCATTTAACTTCTTAACAGTATATGGAATCATTAAGACTCATTTATCAAATCCTTTGGTTAATTAAAACCATTTTTAAATTTTGGAATAATTCTAAATCGTTTCACTTTTTATGTAGGAAAAACATTTCCTAATCATTTATTTAGATCTCATATTGGAAAACATTATTTTAAAGAATCTGGGTTTTCCCTTCGATCTGTTCCATTCCTCGGTCAGATTTTCCATGACACTTACAAATAGAACAAATGTACTAGTCGTTTCCGCATACTCATTTTTAAACCTCTTAATCATCTTTAAATAATTTAATAATTTATTTGAAAATATTTACAAAATATTCGGGAAAGAATAATTAAAACCTTTATTTGCAAAAGTTATTAAAAATTGCTGTGAAAAAGTGCTACAAATAGTGTTTTAAAAGCTTATTTGATTAAAACTACTTTTCTATCATTTTGGAAATCCATATTTATATCTCAAATTTCTTTTAAAACATTATAAAAGATTTATAGATTTTATTTAATATTTTTAAACATTTAAAAATTCTCATTTTAAATTAATTTCAAATTCGAGTTTTAAGCTGCAAAACTGCGATTTTTCTTAATTTTTTTTTGTTTTATTTAAAAATTTACAAGTTAAAATCTAGATTTTCTTTCTTCATTTAAAAACTATAGATATAATAGTCCAGAAAATTCTTATCTCAAAGAATTCCGAGCTATATTCCATTCTCTAAAACTATTTGAATTCTTTGGCGCGAAATCGCGAAGTACCGTTACGCGACGCCCCTAGTTTTGACTCAATTACTATTTTCTATTGAACGAAACAAGTTTAAATGTTTATATAACACTTAGAAATCATTTTAAACTTTTTTTTGAACAATATTCTCATTTTCAAATTCATATTCCATATATTACATATAATAATATTATAATATTCATTTTTAACCTTTTTAGATATTTAAAATCATTAGGAGGCTAAACAACTCCATATATGTTATTTATTGATTAAATTTCCATTTAATTAACTATAGTTAATTACTAACCATTTCTCTTATTATTTATCAAACCATGTTATCAACTATATCACAACCATATAGCCAATAATAATATCAACCAGGTTATCATCCAATATCAAACATTTAATCATCCAGAATATTTAAACTTTCAAATCATTATACTTGAAATAATTTAGAGATTAATTAGTAAAATGTGAGCACTCACCTTTGTCTCTAACTAATTCTTCCTACCAACATTCTTATCCAATAGCATTTTTTCTAACATTTTCTACTTCAATTAAATCATTACTAAACCCATCCTAAGTATCACTTAAACCCTTCTCCTTCCTCCTAACTGCACGGCCATCATCACCACCACCATAAAGCTCACGGCCTCCATCTCCTCCACCACTTCATGATCCTAACGGCCCAAGGGGATATTTCCCCATACTCCATCAATTTTCTACTTTTTAGAGGCTAAAGCATGTTTTCTAGATAATATAAGAACTTTGGAAAAGTTTGGTAGAGACTGGATATGATTTACATAGTATTCTAGAAATTTAGAGAGGAGGAAGAAGAGAAAAATAAACCATTAGAGAGCATGGAAGAAGAAGATGAAGAAGGAGATGTGTTTGGAATGAATGAAAATGAAGAGGCTATGCATGTGTATTTATAGGAAAAGTAAAAATTGGTATTTGCCAAATTAACCCCTTACCAACTTACCAAAACATCCTTGGATATTTCTCTTAAAATTCACATCACATACTCCTTTGTCCCCTTACCTTGGTTGCTAAGGAAAACATGCATTTATGCACATGTGTAATAATGTACTTAAGTTGCCAAAATGTCACATCAATGTTTTACTTAACTTAATTAAGTTGTTTAAACCTTTTTATATCTTCTTAAACCATATATTATAATTATTATATGCATGTGTATGCAAAAGTGTACACAACATTTCATACAACTTTTATATGATGAAACGTCGAAATTCGGAAAACGATCTCCGGTCACATTTTCTGTTTTTAATCAAACTATTTATTTATGTAAATAAAACTTGAAAATAAGTTTCTTATCACCTTCAAATAATTAAAGAAATATAAATTAAGTTACAAAACCATATTAAGTAATATTAAAATCCAATTGTAAAAATACGACATTGATTGGTCAAAGTGCGACGAAGTTTTCTATCCTTATAAAACAAGTGTATATATATATATTTATAAAACTTTTATTAATCAATTTTTATCATTTTATAACAATTTAAAATGAATTATTTATCATTTAAAACAAAGATTGAACATGTATCCTATTTTATCGAAAACCGGCTTTTGTCACTTTTACGATGAAACTCAAAAATCTCTTATTTTTCTAGACCAATTCTAAAAATAAGTTCACCATTTTTATTTATCACATAAAACACGATTATTTAAGTTTGAAAACTCTATATTTGAATATTTAAAGTTAATTAAATATTCAGTTTAAAAGCGATAAAATTACGGGTCGTTACATACTTCCCCCTTAAAAAAGTTTCGTCCCCGTAATTAAAATAAAACCCAAAACCCAGTAATACTTACTCAAAACAATCTTTAAACTCAATTCGGTATGATATACACAGATCATCCATATGCGATATATGATTCGATCTTTTATTTGAATCCACAACTTTACTTCCAAACTAGTATTGATCCCCTAATCCTCTAGTACGGACTCTAATCAGCCTCTTTGATCAAAAACCTTCATTTCCCTTACATAGCTCTCAACTATAATAGAAAACTTAAGTACTCAACCATAAACCCTCATCAATGTTTGTCATCAAGAATTGAGCGATAAATTCTCTTTCGGACCGGTGAGAACACCTTAAAGTTCTGTACTCGAATCTTAGATCAAAATCGTGTGACGAAATGATCTACGTACCTCATATGTACTTATTAACATTCAAAAATCTTTATGAAAGCTTTTCATAAAACTTTTATCTTTTTAAAAATGATTCTTTATATATAATCACTCTAAATATTTATTTCCAAATATTTTTCTTAAAGCAAAACATTTCAACCCAAAGGAACCATTTCAATTTTAAAAAATAATTTACCTTTTATTTTCCAAAATTACAATCAACTTCTCTCATGATAAATATATTCCTTTTTAACCAACCTTGATATTAACCTATCAAATAATAATTCAAAATTATCCTTTTAAGTTAAGGAAAATTATAGATCAAGTAACTCCAAATAATACCAAGGAACTGGGTACTACCAATAGTATCATATATTCTCTTATCAAGAAGGGTAATACTTAAGAGAAGTATTTACCGTCTGAACATATCTCTTGCCCATTTTTAGTTATATTCGAGCCACTCAAACTAGTTATCGTTTGAGACTTTCTTACTTTTCAAATTTCTTATTTGAAATTTCTTTTCAAAAAATCCACTAAAGATTATTTTGTTTATAAAACCCACTTTATAAATCCCTTTCATAAAATCATCTTATATTAACATACTTCCTTTTAAAATTTCATAATTTTCCAAAATACCCAAAATTTAGTTTCCTAAAATTTATATAACATATCTTTCATATCAATCATTTTCAAAATTATTTTATTTGTGTAAAATACATTTTATACTACATGCTTATTTTATTATCTTATACAAATTCATTAACCTTAACCCTATATTATTATCAAACGTCTTATAGTCAAATCGTGAACTTAATTCATAGGATGTTCGTTCAATCAACAAATGGTGATAACTAAATATTATCATTCCCTTAACCATAAATTGACATACGTAAGTATCTGTATCTTTCGAAAGATATTCCTTTATACTTCAAATACAATCCTTTTAAAATAATGTGTTGGTTTGCATTGTTTAAGCTTTTAGAAATCCCTATCGATAACGGTGATCAAGCGCATCGACTAAAATCTATAAACCACTCAACAGATAAATCAATACAAAACATTTTTATATCAAATGGCAAATAAGTGCTCATATATATAATACTCTCAAACTCGTTCTAGGGTGTTACTAACTCTATCTCTAATGAGTCCTCATTCTAGGGTATTACTAACCCTATCTATAATGATTTTTATCCCACACAAGCCTAGGTGTTCGCTCAACCTAAGCTTTCATACCAAATGTAAGGACCAGGATTTCGACACTCAAAAATCGACACTAATACATCCACGTGTTGCAGATCCAAGTGCTGGAAAGCTCGATTGTTATAAGAAAAAGAAAATGAAGATAGAACAAAATCTCACACGAATGGAATGACATATATTATTTCAATATATAATCTTTGCAGATGTTAACCAAAAAATGGATCAACACCTTGGATTGAGTGTGAAAGCACCAGCCCTGTTTATCAAGGCAAATAAAATAGAGAAAGAAATAGTAAATCACAAAAAAAGTAAAGAGACGGGAGATTTTTATAATGGTTCGGCTGTTAACGAAGCCTACGTCCACTTTATAGCTTTTATTGATCAATTGTTGTTCCAAGAGATTTTGGATTACAACATGATTATTTTCTTCACGTTAGATCAAGCCACCATTGTCAGAGACAAAGGGAGGATCTCAATTGTCTCTTAATGGCCGTTGTGTGGGAGGAGAAGAGTGAAGAAAGGATAGCAGAGCTTCAGTAGAGATCAGGTTAGGAACCCCTTTTCTGTTGATGGTAAGATGGTATTTATAAGATTTAGAGAGCACTTGAGTTGGAACCATTGTACCACCAGCCTGTAATTGTCCATAGGAAAAAGCATGAAAAGTTTGAAATGATTCTGAGCTAACCTTTTGGATCGGATCGGTACCGATGCAAAGGGTTGTGCAATTTTTGCACAATGTCTATCTAGTTGGCTTCCCTACTTGCTTATGAGGCTCTCCATGTAATTTCATAGCTTGTTGGCGTGTTTTGACGATGGTTCACCCATGGATTTGACTGAACTGTAGTCTGAATCCGATAAGTCTTTACTTCTCGAACTCGGGTGCTTAGATTGTTATCAAACTTGGTAGATAGGCTTAGGAGAGAGGTAGAAACATAACTCAAGTCGTTTGGTGGAACCATAAGCCAGTATTTTGGATCGATACCGATCCAATTGGATCGGATCAGTACCGATCCAAAGTGTTGATGTATTTTTGGGTCAAACTTACAAGGTTCCTTTGTCTTGTACTTTTAAGCCTTTCGGTCAAGTTTCAAGTCATCTGGCTTAATCTGAATGTTCTAACTCCTTTTGGATTCTGCTGGGTTAAAAACCCGATTAATATTTGCCCCCCAGAGCACGCTTTCGTTGGAAACAAGGTTTGCTCTGGAGTTTTTTATCTTTGGGTCTCTATTTTAAGGAGTTTCATTCCTCGTAACTGGTCATCTTGAAGAGCTGCCTATGATGCACCGGCTAACTATTAAGTCCTTAGTAGGAATCTCATTTGTTCGTAATTGTGGGGTGATCTTGATTTGATAATTTCTAGAATGAATAGAAGCATCGAGTTGGTCGCATGGGGAAGATTTGAGATTATTTGGAGAAGTAAATTTAGATCGATACCGATCTGATTGGAACAGATCAGTGCGGATCCAAGTACTTGTAATTTTTGGCAACTTACTTTCCTTCTTTTTATATGAGCCGACCCCCTCCCAATTCGTATCATTTCCACTCGATCCAAACCCTTTCCTTCCAACCGATCCAACTTCATCCATACCCTAACCTATCGATCTGATCGCTTCATCCACTCGAGAGCCACCGTTGTCGATCCTTGCTTCCAACGCCACTAGCCACAGTTCTCTAGAGCTGCCGCCGACTTAAGTTGGTCCCGATATCGAAATTTCCATTTCAAGGCATTGTCGACCCATCAATACCCTAGTTTGGGTTGTCTTGCATCAGAGATCAGATCACTCTTCTCCATTTTGAAGGTTGGTGATTTGGATTTTGGCGCATTATTAGCGATTAGTGATGAAGTCATGTTGGTGACGGATACAGTGGAAGATTAAGTTGATTGTGATTTTATGGAAGAAGATAGTAAATCGAGTCTTAAGTTCTTCATGGAACAAAGCTAGAGTTTTGCCCCAGTGCTCAACATGTTTTGCTATCTTCATCTACAGAGTCAGAATTAACTTGCACCGACTTACACAGTCGATCCCGAAATGATGCCTTGCGGATTGATTTTGGTTTTTCAAGGAGGTGATAATAGCTTATGATAGCGTCTTGTATGCAGCTCAGGCTGTTATCACTTTCCAAAGAACTAAAATCGACTTATGCTGAGAATTCTCTTACCGATTCGGACCCATCGATCTATAGTTGCTCACTTTGGACTAGTCCTGTCATTGCACGGTCGGTGTACCTGGAATAGAAAGAGCTTTCCATGTTGCTTCGGACAACGGATCCATTATTGATTGTTGATCTATAAAGGGTAAGTATAGAAGAAAAGAAATTAATAGGTGAAATGGATCGCTATTTCTAGTGTGAGTGAGCCATCTTCACGAAATGGTTTGTTCACAACATTCAGGACGCCGGACCCATTCTCACTTAGATTACACATCACACATACCCATGGTTAATACTTGGAATCCGATCGGTGGTTGGTACATGCCCATTATCTTTTGAATTTCAAGTATCAACTACGCTAAGGTGTATAATTTAGAGATTTGGCGTACATGATTATTTTGAACATAAGCTTTCTTATATGGAATGACACGCAAATCTTCTCGGCGCAAGTCAGTTGAGGAAGATCATCTATTCTAAAGCGGAGTCTTTGTCGATCCCAGTGGGGTCTGCTGCTTCCTTAACTTCTGGTCAATATGGTCGTCTGATTCTAGTTGGCTCTGTCGTCGATCGCACTCCTCCTAACTTCAGAGACTTGCTTGATCCTCCGGAGAAAGCTCCTTTAATCCTTACACACAGGATGTTGCAAAGCATCTGCTCACAATATGGTATCCCAGAGGACGACGTGCTTCTGCCATCGAGAGGGGAGTTCACTCATAGGCTACCTTCTGGATATGTGGCTTGCCACCACTATATGTGTATGTACGGTGCAGTGCCCCCATTCAATCATTTGTTAATGACAACACTTAAGAATATAGGGTTGGCCCCATTCCAAATTCTTCCAAATGGGTATGCCATGCTGACGTGCTTATATGTTCTGTTCATGCGGGCGCTTAATCATGCCCCGAGCTTTGCCGAGTGGCAGTATCTTATATTATTCAAAAAGAGAGAGGCTAATCTGTCACTCGTTTATATTGAGGCGCAATGTACCTGGAAACTTATACTAGATCTTTCCGGCAAGGTTCCCTCATTTAAGAATCGGTTTTTTAGCCAAATGTCCAGAGGGATTCACCCGTCTGTGGACCACAGGGGATAAGTCTCTTTCACGACGCTTGGAATTTCCTTTAATTGTCACAAGTCTTCTTTGCATTTCTTCCAAAGCTTAATAAGGATCTGACTCTTGGCACTGTTCTTAACACCCTAAAGGCGATCGATGCTCAAGAGCACACAATCAGGTTCTCACTAATAGATAAAAATCTCCATCGATGTGGGCTTTTACACCTTGGGAGGTCCATTGGATTTGTTAGCGCTCCTTCCCACTCCAGAGCCCGGCCCTGTTTTGTTTCCTATTCCCATGATTCTGGTGAAGATGATGATGATGAGGAAGAAGAAAGTGACACATCCGACGGGTTAGAGAAGGCTTCGGAAGAGATCCATGTTTAAGTCAGGGTCGACAGTCTGCCCAAAATGCCATCAATCCCAGAGGATAAAGAAGAAGAATTTGTTCAAAGGACGGGCAAGGCTACATTGATTGAAGGGAAGAAGGAATGAGAGATCAGTGGGGGGCTCCCTTTAAACGAAGAAGAAATAGATTAGGATACTGACATCGATGAGGGTGATGTCCACTTAGGCATCATGGCCTCGGAATTGAGCCCTGAGCATACTCCCTCACCTCCTTTGAAAGAACATGTTGAAGAAGCTTCTCCCAAGAATAAACCTGTTGCCAGCTCCTTGCCGGAAGGTGCCGATATTGACTTGGGAGACATGAGCGACATTTTTGTGAATATGGGTGGCTTGATGGACGACTTCACTTCGAAAAGGTTGCCTTCCCAGCTTACTCAAATCATCCCTTTAGGAATTAATGTCCTGACATTAATCGGTGGTCGATCTGGTTTGTGTACTCTACTGGGGTCATCAAACTATAGCACACACTTCACTAGGATCACACACTTTACATTATTATCTAGGTTGTTTTAGTTCATCGAATTCTTTTTTCTTAAATCCATTTTATCGTTTGCTGCAGGAATCATGTCCCATGGATTTTAGAGTTATCTTGATCGAGTTCTGGAGTCTCAACATTCGCAGAGACATTATTCCAGGTATCACACTTCCCGGGAGACTAATGAGGAAAGGAAGATGAGGAAGGATGAGGAGGCGGAAGAGCATCGTCGTGCTGATAAAGATCAAGGCTACGATAGAGGAAGTGGCCAAGAGAAGAGGAAGAGCCCGATTTAGCAGGATGATTCATCAAAGAAGCTGAAAAGAAACCAAGAGCAGGAACCTGCTCACATCATCCTGCTTCTACTGGAATAACCATTTCTGCTTCCGGTGTTATGACATCTTCCACTCGTGCTGCTATAACCGCCTCTAGCCCAGTTTCTAGGCATGCTCCTTACATTGTCCATGTTGGTCCCCCACACCTGCAGGTTGCATTCCATAAATTGTTCTTAAGGGGGTTGTTTTCGATAAGCCCAATTTGAAATTGGTTCGTTAAGAATCTTATTCACCCTGTCACTACGCGATTCAGAGCGGTTTGGAGCAAGCTGAGGGGTGGGAAAAATTGTGCGTGCGCCTTCCACTGTTAATTGAAAGAGTTACCAAGAAATTCTCTCATTCGAGTCCAAAAAGGATGAGTACGAGAAGCAGCTTGTGGATCGTGACAAGGCGATTGAGAGGCTAAAGAAGGAGAGGGATGATGCCCTTAAGAGATAAAGTAAAAGTGATTTCTTGTTTAAGGAGCTGAAGGAGTCTACCAACCGGGCCACACTCATATTTAGAGACGAAACAAAGAAATGCCATACTAATGAGGCGGATTTAAAAGAAAAACTGTGGATAAGCGAGACGATGGTTTAGACGGAGAAGAAAACCATCGCCTAACAGGCCCAAGAAATTGCCTCTCTTCATGAGCAAATTTTGACTTTGGATGCCGAGAAAAATCAACTGGCAACAGAGAAGGCTAGCACGGAAGCCAGCTTCTCAGAGCTTCAAGACACCTTCGCAAAGAAGATGGAAGTCTTGGATGCTAATATTTTGGGTTTCTATGTTAATTCTGTGCTACACCATGGGAGCCTCAGTTACTTGGGTCCACTGTTCCCTCACACGCTTGCTATAGTCTGGGAAGAGGTTCTGGTCCAATTTTAAGACAAGGGCAGTAGTTACACCGAAGGAGAATTGGTTTAGGCATACCTTAATGAATAATCCCTCTAAACTTTAGTGGAAGGCTAGAAAACCTTGAGACTGGAGAGGGAACGCGAAGCCACTAATGTCACGGCCACCGCTAAGGCTATTACCGAGCATTTTCCTTCAGGCCCGGGTGAGCCATCTTTGCATCTTTGCACCGATGAGAGGACAATTTCTACTTCTCATGTACCGTGCAGCCAGCAAAGGAGGGTGGCGACGAAGGCTTCAAAGTTGTGATGCATGAACAGACCCCCACAGCAGGTAATTTTCCTGTCTCTCCCATGCTTGAAGACTTCCAATTCATGCCTCATGAAATTGCCAAGATAACTGCCCTTTATTTTGATATTATAGATCAACCCTCTCTTCCTGCTGAGTTATCTCCTCATCATGATGCTGGATCTGCTGCCATCCTGACCGCATCACCATCGTCTCTACATCTAGCTCGTAGCCTGGTTCGCAATCCAAGCAAATGGCAGCACTACACGGTTTGGATGACCCCTCTGTATCTCAAGAGGAAGGCTTGGAGGCTACTGATGCATGGGAGTAGGCGGGTCAAGCCAGCCAACCAAAAAAAGTGGAGATCGAGCAGCCGATAACCAAGCAATAGATGATAGCAGTGAAGAAGGAGAAGGTTGAGGAACAAAAGAGGTCGTCAAAGAGTTCTCATAGATCCCGCAAGCACAAAGGCAAAGGAGGAACCGCCAGTGGCCATGCTTCGGAGAGCAAGGTCGCCTCGGGAGGGGACAAGCTTGAAAAGTTGCCGATTAGAGGAGGAAAAGGTGATCAAGGAAGCGGTGAGAAGAAGTCATGATTTGTCTTTTGCTTCTTTTTGTTTTCTGATTACTTTTTGTACAAATGCAGAGTCTGCACTTAGCATTTATGCTTGTTGTTACCATAGTGGTGTTTGTATTTTCCTATTCTTGGCCGATATTGTGCGGGCACAGCCCCTGCTGTTTGTTGTTGTACATCAAAAATATCATAAGTAATAAACCTGTCGAAATTTTGATTATAGTTTTATTTAGTCTACTTGTTTGTGTCTCATGCACTTAAATTACTTTTTATTCATCATTGTTTTATTTAGTCCTATAATTACAGCCAAAATTCTTTGTTTGGAGTAACAGAACTATGAAGTATTTGCTACGTTGATTAAGTGTTGGTGTGTGTGTGCCTCTTAGTTCATGGGACTGTTCACTCCGAACACTTGGTACGAGACTAGGTGCCCCTGGTAGTCTTCTAGATGCGCCCAGTCAAATTTACAGTGCAACTCCTATCTTTAGGGATTTCTGGCTTGAAATATTTTTGAAGCTCTTTTATGGCCTCACGGTCAGTATTTTACACACCAAGTGATTTACATACTTAAGTGATCGGCGGTGCCGGAGAAACACTGATTTCATGATTATCTGTTAAGTTATTTCATCACGATGCTGACATTCAAGTTATCGTGCGCACATATCGCTCCTCGGAGTGCTATTTTCTTGGTTTCGGGGGTAGTATGTGATTTTACGCAATATGAGAGTTCCTCATCTTTCGATGCAATTTTGCGGATCCAAGTAGTAGTGTGTGGCTTATGAAATGTGCACAGTGGGATCAAGGCTTGCATGTCGTTGTTTTATGAACCAGGAAGCGATGCACGACTTACGAGATGTGTGTCTTAGGTTATTATGTTTGCCTGGACGTGATTTCACAATCCAAGAGGCGGTGCGCGGCTTACAAAATGTGCGGCTTTGATTTGGGCTTTCTCGGTGTTGCCAAAGCAACATCGGTTCTTAGAAGGCGGGGATCGAGTTCCGTTGATCCAACGGTTTGAGTCGATTTGTTTCTTTCGACTTAGCAGGTAGATGGGGCATGGTTCCACTATCTCAAGCAGCGATTGGATGGTTTTGAGTCGATTTGACCCCGTCGACTCATTGGGTTACTTTTGTGAACACGGTTTTATTGCTTCAAAAAGCAAAGCAGTTTTATTAATTAAAGTTGGGCAAGCTCTGCCTATTTACAATGCCTTCGGTATTCCAGGATGGCTTATTTACGGGAAATAGGAAATACATAAGATAGTTTTAGATAAAGTAATGACGTAGCCATTCGTTGTTCCAAGCTCGGGGAATTTGGGCTCAATCAACGGCTATTAGCTTGAATGTGCCATCCCCTAGCCTCTGGTCGATTGTATAGAGCCCTTCCCAGTTTGGCCCTATTTTTCCTAGTATAGGGTTGACCCATTTGAGGACAAGATCTCCCACCTCGAAAATATGGTTACGGACTTTGGAATTGAAATATCGTGCGACCCTTTTCTAGTGATCAGTAGTCCTTAACTTGGCTTCTTCCCTCTTCTCATCGACCATATTGAGCGACTCGAGTCGGGACTTCTCATTTTTCTTTTGATTGAGATTTTTCCTTTAATGAGAGGGGACTTCTAGCTCGACTGGGATCATTGCTTCTGAACTATATGCCAGGGTGAATGGAGAGTGCCTAGTTGTAGATTTGTGTGTTTTCCTGTAAGCCCATAGCGCAAGTGGAAGTTCATCAACCCAATTTTCTTTAGCTTTAGTTAGCCACATTTTGGTGGTGCACTTGATGATCTTATTCACTGCTTCCTCTTGCCTGTTTGCCTGTGGATGTGCAACAACGAAAAAGCTTTTCTCGATTTGGAAGCGTTTGCAAAAGTCTTTTAATTCAGCACTTTCGAATTGAGTCTCGTTATCTGTGATGATTTGTTATTGCACTACAAAACTGCAAATAATGTATTTAGTGACAAAACTAATAACTTTCTTTATGGTAATAGTGGCCAGTGGTTCCGCTTCGGCCTATTTGGTGAAATAGTCAAAAGCTACGATAGCGTATTTGACTCCTCCTTTGGCTATTAGCAATACACCAATCAAATCGATTCCCCAGATTGTGAATGGCCACAGACTGACCATCTGTGTTAGTTCTGTTAAAGGAGTTCTTTTGATCTTGCCAAACTTTTGGCATTGGTCGCACCGTCCGGCATAATCTGCTGCATCGCGGTTTACGGATGGCCAAAAATATCCATATTTGAGGACTTTCTTCGCAAGGGTTTGCCCCCCGGTGTGACCTTCACAGTCGTCTTCATGAACTTCCCTGAGGATTCTTTGAGCTTCGTCATTGGTTACATGCCTGAGAAAGGGGGTAGAGAATCCCCTTCGGTAGAGTATCCTATCCTGTACTATGAACCATAGTGCCTTTCGAAGGAGCTTTTTCCATTGATTCCTATCTTTGGGGAGTGTTCCTCTGAGCAGGTAATCCTTGATTGGTATAGGGCATATTATACAATTGCCCCCAGTCTGGTTCTCAATCCTACTCTAGGATTGAGGAAATCTAACGTTTAATTCCCGACTTTTCATGATTGTCCAGCTTGTCCTTAGCCGTGTGTGTCTCGCTTGGCTTCTAACGTCATTACGGAAGTCCTATTCATATGTCAATTCCTATCTCCGAGAACTGGTAACTCAACTGCTTGGTGATTACACCTTCCCAACGTTTTCGGGAAAATGTCGGTTCTTAGATGTTTAGGGTCGATACGACCTATCGACCCTACAGTTTGTCCTTCCTAACGTTGCCAGTTTTAGGGCAATTCCATTTTTCAGAAGGTTGGGGGTCGATGTGCCCGTCGACCGGGCGATTTTAACCTTCCTAAGGTTGCCGGGGCAACACAGGTTCTCAGAAGGTTGGGGTCGATACGACCCATCGACCCGACGGTTTTGACCTCCCCGACATTGCTAGGGCAACGTCGGTTCTGAGAAGGTTAGGGTCGATACGACCCGTCAACCCGGTAGTTTTTATCTTCCCAAACGCTGCCATTCTAGGGACAACGTTGGTTCTTAGAAGGTTTGGGGATAGATACTACCCATCGATCCGGTGGTTCTGACCTTCCCAATGTTGCCTGTTTTAGAACAACACCGGTTCTTAGATGGTTGGGGATCGATACAACCCGTCGATCCGGTGGTTTTGATCTTCTTTACATTGCCAGACTTAGGACAACGTCGGCTCTCAAAAGGTTTGGGATTGATACGAATCGTCAATCTGATAGTTTGTGAGTCCATGCTCCACATCCATCATTCGAGGACAAGGGTATGTTTTCTCAAATATGTTGTAGATTGTGCTACATGGGATTTTTGCTTACAAGTACACGGTTCCATTGGTTCAAGAAGCCAACTTTATTGATGAAATAGAAGAAAAGGCAAGTATTGCCTAATTTCAATGCTCCTAGTGTCCATGGATGGCTTATTTGCAAAAGGGAAATGTATAAGGTTAAATGAAGTAGCATTGCTTTAGGCGGCTGCTCCATTCCTTGGTGACTAGCTAGTCAGGGTGTTATGGCCAGTCTTTTATCAACTCGCTTGAGCCCCTCTTCGCTAGGTCCAGGCATTTCACCTTAAGCCGGTAGACCCTGGGGTCTTGCGGTTTCTCCGCCATTCCATGGCTCCCTAACATACTACTGGAGCTTGTTTTTCCTTATCAGCTCCTCGATCAAATTCCTTAGATTTCAGCATTCATTGGTGTTATGCCTGTGAGTTTTATGAAAGCGACAGCAATTCGCAGAAAGTTTATCTTGCTCTATCGCTTCCCTCCTTGGTGGCTTCTTATATTGCTCAGTTCTTTGAGTGGCAAGATATATATTCTTTAGTGTGTCAATCAATGGCGTGCAATCTTCCAATCTAATATTCTTCGAATGTTTTACATTCACGCCATGCCCATTACCAAAGTTTTGACTTCTTTTCTTCTGGTTATCAGAGTTTCAAACGTTTACTGCAATGTTGCTCTGGATTACTTCCTTCGGTTGTTCATCACCAACCTTTATTTCAACCAGTCCTGCTTCTTTCCACCGTAGGAATTGATTCACCTTTCGGTGAAATTCTTTTATGGTAGTGGGTCGCTTCATCTTTAACCATCTACCAAAATCCATATTCGGGTAAATGCCCCAGACCAAGGATATAAATATAAGGTCCTCCTTCGAATTGCTAACTTCTGTAATAGCGATATTGAATCGGCTCTAAAAAGCTTTCAGAGACTCCTTAGGTCCTTGAGACAAGTTTGATAGGAACATCATGTCCTTTGATTGGGCAGCATGGAGCCTGAACTGCTCCAGGAACTTCTTAGCTAATTCGTCAAAGGTAGAAATAGACTTTGGTGCGAGCTTAGTAAACCACATGGAAGCAACTCCTTCAAGAAAGATTGTAAAACATCTACAGTGAATGACATACGTAGCTCTCACTCCATCATTTGTACTTAAACAAGTGTCATTTAGGGTCAGTCATCCTATTATATAACATCATAGTCGGCATTGTGAATTTATGGGGATACTCTTCTCTAAAGATGTTCTTTGTGAAAGGAATTCTGCTTGGAGCAGAATCCCAATCCTCATCCTTCCTTCCTTTGCTTTCCTCAACCAGCCACTTTATCACGTTAGCTATGTATTCTTCACTGGCACGGTATTCCATAGGATGACTGTGAGGGGTTGCACCGAGTGTTTGGCACCGCAAATAGTCTTGGTTTGCAGACTGGCATCTAAGTTCTCTAGTCTCTTGGAGAACCACTCTCGTGGAATTTCGTCGGTGTGGGGTTGGTTCAGTTGCAGCTATATGAACTCCATTGGTACTATCATCGAGCTTAAAGTCATCATTATAAAGCCGCAAATCATCTTCCACATCAAAGAGTAGCATTGCATCAGCTTCCTACCCATTATTCAATTCCACATTCCTCTCGATGCCAAGAGAAATCCTCTCTATACCGGTTAGTTTTCTTATAGGAGGAGTGCTCCTGCTTCCTCCTACAAGTCCTTCAACAGTTCTAATGATTCTTGTCTCCTGTTTTTGCCAGAAATAGAGGAGTTATCTTATTCTATAACAGGTGAAGTTTCCCTTCTAGTTCTTCTAGTGGTGTGGGGTTGCAGATTGAGCAAAGCGTCCATCTTGTCCATGAGAGCATTTTGGCTATTTGCCATCTTCTGGTTAAGTTCATGAACCATCTTTTTAAGCTCTCCTCTAGTAACAACTTCTTGTTAAGTAGATGATTCTTATATGGCACTTCCACTATTAGCTTCCATTTGGTGAGTTTTTCCTTCATCGCCATTAGCCACTGCTCCTACAGATCTTCCGGAGGCAGTTCTTGCTTTTTTGGGAGCCATTGATTTCCAGTAGCAATTCTCCAAATCTTCGAAGTAGAATTTCTGGATCTAACTTCTAGATTTATCCAATCCAAAGTTGATAACTACATCTAAGCATGGATTCAGCCCTTAAAGAAAGCACCAAATTTTCACGTCAAAAATGGATCAACACCCAAGATTAAGTTGTAGAGAACCAGTGAGGTTTAGATCTAACAAATAGTAATGAAAATAGCAGAAAAATTAAAAAGGACACAAAAATTTTATAGTGGTTCGACAATCTCTGGTCTATGTCCACTTTATAGTTTTATCGATTATGGACCTGAGATGGTTTGTTTGAGATTACAACTAGTTATATCAGATCTGACCACAATAAAGTGGATCTCAGATTTACTGTGGAGTTTATAGAGTGTTTGGGAGTCACTAATACTAAGGATTTACCGATCAAAGTCCTAATAGTAGCTTTCTATGTGACTTTAATAGAGGAGAGATTATAGGTAAAGAAGAAGAAGAGTCTCAAATCCAAAGTAGAGAGAAGATCCTCTTTTAGTTGTATATAGGTTGGTATTTATAAGGGAACAGAGGTAATGGATCAGAAGCTTGCTTGCATTTGAGTCTAGATGAAGGCCCAATATTGTACAAGAGAAATAGAAGCACCATGATCCAAGAGATAAGTCGGTACCGAGCTATTCTAGCTCGGTGCCGAGCTATAAATGTTAGTGGAAATCCAACTTCAACTCTTCATCTCCTCTTCTATCTTCATATTGATATGTCCCATGGTACTTTCATTGATTATTGGTTGATTCTAGTAATCTTCTTATTAGCACTTAGATTATCCTACTTTCTCGGCTTTTTTCTCATCAACCTTAGAATTTATCATCCATACTTTTGAAAAACCACTTGACCACGAGCTATTAGAGAAGTGTATGAGAAGTATGGAGTTTGGAAGACAAATAGGGTGAGAAGTATAGGTCAGTCCAATCTCCCTCAAAATTCTCGAAGTTGTTTGTTTATTCCTTTTAAGTGCACTTCCAAGGTTTCAAGTCATTTCATCTTCGTCTTGACGTTAGTGAAAATTATAAGCTTTAGGTTGTGGTTGATCTGACTTGGATACCAACCTGAGATTTTCGTGTGTCCGACTTGAGTTCTGCTCGGTAACGATTGTTTGGAGTCCAACCTGAGAGTTTTGCAAGTCGGACCCGAGAAAACCCATAGCTCAGTGCTAAGCTATTTTTCTTGGAGTCTGACCCAAGAGTTTTGTGAGTCGAACCTAAGAAAAACCATAGCTCGGTACTGAGCTATGTTGCTTAGAGTCTGACCCATAAGTTTTATGAGTCAGACCCAAGAAAAACCATAGCTCAACGCCGAGCTATTTTGCTTGGAGTCTAACCTAAGAGTTTTGTGAGTCAGACCCAAGAAAAACCATAGCTCGGTACCGAGCTATGTTACTTGGGGTCTGACCCGAGAGTTTTGTGAGTCGGATCTATGAAAAACGATAGCTCGGTATAGAGCTATGTTGCTTGGAGTCTGACCCGAGAACTTTGTGAGAAACCCGAGAAAAATCATAACTCAGGTTTTCCTACATTTTTCCTAGGTCCAGCTCATGTTCGACTTAGGCTCGACCCCAAGTGCCAAGTTGAAAAACTCAAGTCAACTTTTTTCACTCATCTTTTTTATATTTCCTTCATTTTACCTTTTTATGATGTTTTCAAAGTTCCTGAATCATTTTGTCTTCATTTTGAGGTTCTAACTTCCGGTTGAAATTGACTTGGTCAAAAACTGGGTTAACAATACACCCATGAGAAAAACCATGAAGTTTATCCAAGGCCTAAACTCCCCGCTTAGGGAATAGTTGTTGACTCACATGTCAAATGGAGCTACCTACGAGATGCTTGTTGAGATGGCTTAATGTAGACGATGAATGGTGAGGAGAAAGAAATGGAGAAGGAGAAGGCAGGACCCATACATAAACAGGGAGAGGCCAAGAAAGGAAATTTTTAGGCAAATAAGAACCCAAAAGGAAGCTATGGAATGTGGAAGGTAAAGTGTGTAATAGATGCCAAAAGAAAGGAAACCTCGCGATGGATTGAAGAGTATAACCGTTGAAGGAATATTTTAAAGGGAAGTGTCACCATTGCTACGAGGAAGGGAATTTCAAAAATCATTGTCCGGAGATGGTGAAGGAAGAGCAGAGTGGGCAAGCCTACGCCATTGAGGCTGCCCCTATTTCGAGTAGACCACCTCCTAGAGACCTAGGAAAGGCAGCTATGGAAGGTATAACTCTTATTTTTAGGAATAAAATTTGTACTCTATTTGACTCCGGAGCATCACATTCATAGCTAAGAATGTGATTAACTCCTTAAATCTTCAAACCTAAACTATCACCCATCCAATAGTAGTTTCAAATCCTATTGGGGAAACGACGTATCTTTTCTCAATTTGCAATGACCTAGTGTTAAACGTATGTGATGTTGATTTCATATGCGATGCGTACATTCTAAATTTCAAAGGGTATGGACTAATTTTGGGTATGGATTGGTTGTCGCTACGGGGTAGTCTTAAACTGCGATAAGATGGTAGTATGGATTAAGAGTTGTAAAGGGCGAGACCTAAACGTTCGTTGTACACCCTAAAATTCAGTCGAGTTAATTTATCTATACTCGGTGATCTATCGCAAAATGAACTTTCATCCATACCCATAGTTTGAGAATTCTCTAATGTCCATGAAGAAGTTTCGGGGCTTCCACCTCGAAGAGAGATTAGGATTGATCTAGAGGATGCTAGACCAGTCGCTCTGCCAATAATACACATGGCCCCTAAGGAAAGGTGAGAATTGGATAAGTAGACCTCGGAGCTACTATAGAAAGGATTCATTCGACGAAGTACCTCGAAATGGAGACCCCTTTTGTCTTTGCCACTAAGGCAGACAGCACATTGAGGCTTTGTGTTAATCATTAGGAACTCAACAAGTTAACAAAGAAGAATAAGTATCCTATACCTAGCATAGATGATTTGTTCGATCAACTTGTGAGAGCTAAAGTCTTCTCCTAATTGGACTTGGCAATTGGATTTCATCAGCTAAGGATCATAGGGGATAGTAAACAAAAGGCTACATTTCGCAGACCATCAAATGGGCTATATGAATGAGAAGTGATGCCTTTTGGATTGACTAATGCACCCGCATATTTTGTAAATTTGATGAGTAGAGTATTTAGGGGATAGCTAAAAAATTTGTTGTAGTTTTTGTAGATGATGTCTTGGTATTTTCCAAAATTGAAAGGGAGCATGAAAGTCGCTTAATGGAGATATTAGGAACCTTGAGAAGGCACCAATGTAGAGCTAAATTCTTAAAATGCCACTTTTGGAAGAGGGAAGTGAAATTTCTTAGGCATATTGTTTTGGAACATGGATCGGCGCAGACCCCGTAAAAGTGGAAGCTATTCAAAATTGGAAGGCTCTAAAGAATGCCACGGAGGTTAGAAGTTTTCTAGGGCTAGCAGATTATTATAGGAAATTCATTAAGGATTTTGCAAAGATACCAGTTCCTCTAACTCGTTTGACCAAAAAGAATTTAGTCTTTGCTTGGGATAAGAAATGCACGGAAGCGTTTGTGAAGCTAAAGGAACTATTGACAAGTGCACCAGTACTCGTCATACCCGATGGAACAAAGCCTTTTATGGTTTATATAGACGCATGTGGCATAGGATGAGGAGTAGTTATTATGCAAGAAGGAAGAGTGATAGCTTATGCTAGCAGACAACGAAAGGGCCATGAGAAGGGATACCCAGTGCATGACTTGAAGCTGGCAACCATTGTTTTTGCCTTAAAGATGTGGATGCACTATCTTTTTGGAAAAAGGTTTAAGTTGTTTACCGACCATAGATCACTTAAATATTTATTTTCCCAAAAAGACTTAAATCTTAGGCAGCAGAGGTGGATGTAGTTCATAGCATCATATAACTTTGGGATTATACGCCCAGAAAAGGGAATGTCACCACTGATACCCTTAGTCAAAGGCATGCTATCATAGGTGTTATATATGAGTGGAGGTAGTTAGAGTTCCTCTCAAATTTCAACTTCCAACCGCCAATAGGACCCACTCAAAACTATTTGGCAGTAATGGATGTTAGACCAATACCAATGGATCATACTGGACTTGAACAAAATAAAGATGAAGGGATAGTTGATATTTTGGATAAGCTAAGGAGAGGAGAACAATTTCCCTATGTAAGTAGATATGCAGTTGATGAGAAGGGATGTTTGAGGAGAGATGGACATCTTTGCATCCTAAGGATTGATAATTTATTGGAGGAAGTGCTTATAGAATTTCACCATTCACGGATGACTATTCACCTCGAAGGAGATAAGATGTATAGAAATATGAAACAGATTTTCTATTGGCTAGGGATGAAGAAGAAGGTAGTTGAATTTTTTTTCTAGGTATTTGATGTGTCAAAGGATTAAAGCTAAACAAGGGAAGCTCGAAGGATTGTTATCATAATTAGAAATCCCAACTTGAAAATGGGAACACGTATTAATAGACTTCATAGATGGGTTGCATAGGAGTCAAAGAGGAAATAAAGCAATTTGGGTAATAGTGGACAGACTCATAAAAAGCACCCATTTTCTTCCAATTAGGAATAGTAGGACCATAGCATCTTTAGCTTAAATTTACATTAAGGAAGTGGTTCGACTTCATGGAATTCTAGTCGGCATCATTAGCGATAGGGACCCCTTATTTACTAACGAGTTTTGGAGGAGTTTGCAGATGGCTTTAGGAACATCATTGAAACTTAGTACTACTTACCACCGGCAGACATATGGATAAACGAAAAGAGTAAATAGGATCTTGGAGGACTTGTTGAGAGTAAGCATCATGGACTTTAGCAAATGTTGGGAGCAGCACCTACTTTTAGTGGAATTCGCTTATAATAATAGTCATCAATCGACGATTGGTATGACACCTTTTGAAGAGCTTTATGGAAGGTCGGGAAAATCACCAAATTGTTGGAGGAAACCATCGACAAAATTTTACTCGGACCGAATGAAGGCAGTGCAAAATCGCCAAAAATCCTACGCAGATAAGAGAAGGAAAGAGTTAGAGTTCGAGGCTGGAGACATGGTGTTCATCAAAGTCTACCCTTTTAAGAAAGTCGTGAGATTCGAAAAATCGGGAATGTTGACACCAAGATTCGTTGGGTCTTTTCGAGTTGTGGAAAGAATAGGAAAATCAGCTTACCCCGTGGAGCTACTCGATAAATTAGCAGGAGTCCATGATGTTTTTCATGTTTTTAACTTGAGGAAATGCCTTCATAACATAGCTATTGTAGTAAAGACTGATCAATTGAGTGTACTGAGACTGAACCAATAGCATCCCGTGCCACCGCACACATTGTAGATCATGGAACTAGGAAGCTCCATAACAAAGAAATTAGGTTGGTTCAAGTACAATGGGGAGATAACCCGGTGAAAAGCACATGAGAGACCGAAGAAAAGATGAGGATCCTTACCCCGAGCTTTTCACTAGTAACTTTTTTCTCTCCAAAAGTAGATTTTGGTTGCATCGCGGTTGCTAGATTAGATGGTAGGAGATGGTTGCTACATTTTTCACCGTTACTTTGCACTCATGTAGAACTTTTCATGCATGTTTAGGGTGTTTTGCATACATACTTATATGTGACAGTCACACACTCATGCTAGGATTGAGCTCACTTATGGTACACCTGTAATAAATAATCACATTGCACTTTTGGATTAGTAGATAGATGTGTAGATAACTTAGTTGTTTAACATGGATTTTTAGTGCACGTTACGTTGTTCACCCCTTGGAAAAGATTTTTGGGACCAAATCCTTTTTAAGAGGGGAAGAATGTAACACCCCGTAAAATCAATCATAAATTAATTGGACAAATTAAATCAAATAAGATAGGGATACAAATGTGTTATCCCGACTTTTGGCAAGGTCGTGATACCATGAATTCGGCTAAATGGATTTCGTGGTCATTGAGAAAGGAAGCCCGAAGAGATGATTATCAGGTTCGGAGATCAGTTATAAGAAAGGCTATGGATGATAGTCAAGCTGCTTCAAGCAAGTAGCATCCAAGAAATGGCTAAGTATGGATTTGCCCTTCCTCTAGGAAGGGGATCAGATCAGATCAATATGGTTAGGAACGAATCGAATCAGACCACTATGGTTATGAATCACTCAGATTAGTTGCTCAACTCAATGACGATCATTTAATATCTCAATAAACATCGGGAGAACTATGCAAACGACAACAGAAACACAGAGCAACAGAAGAAAGGGACCCACCATGAGGATCGTCGGCCCTATGGTTAAGCATTTGACCGGTCGGTGCTGATTCCCCTAAGGATCGGTGCAGATCGCTCCAAATTGCCTAGACGAGCCCTATTTTTTCTGGTTTAGTTCGTCTTGGTCTTAGGATTCTGCACATAGATTTTCAGCTGAATATTTCGGTGTCTTCTCCTATAAATACAGGATCATTAGCTCATTGCATAGGATCTTCTTTTGGCTCTTCTTCATTGTTTCTCTTTCCTTCCTTCATTAATTTGAGGTTAAAACAAAATGTATCTATAATCCTATAGTATAATAAAAAGATTATTGGAGCGGAAGTAGGCCAGAGTTTGTCGAACCACTATTAAATTCATGTGTTCATTTAGTTTTTTGCTATTGAATCTGATCTGCGCATTTAACTCTCTGTCTAGAAATTGTGATTGGATTGGTAGTGCTTTCATATTATTTGGGTATTGGCGGCCATTTTTGACGTCAACATTTTAGTGCTTTCACTAAGAAGACATGCACCTGTGGATTTGGAAGCTTGGATCTCTAATTTGAAGGCTTAGATACATGAATCTAGGAATTAATGGCTAGGAAATCAACAAGGAGAGCATTGGTAGACATGAGTCACCATGGAAGAAGTCAGAAGGCATCCTCAGGAGCTGGAGCTAATCAACCCTCCATCTATGTCACTAGGAACGAGATGGAGACTGTGATGAAGGCAGTGCAAGAGCGGATGATGAGGAGACAAGAGGAGAAGATGTAGAATTTCCTCAGGAAAATTGGACAAGCTAAAGCAGGAGCTACTGGCAATCTGGATTAAGGAATTGGAGCAGTAGGAGTTGTAGAAAATCAGAACCAAGAGCACGGTGTCGGAGCTAATAAGCAAGAGAACGAAACAGAGCAGCCGGAGGCAGTCCCCAGCCAACAAGGAGGGATCGGCACTGACCCCCCCTATAGGGGTCTACACCGATCCCCCATGGCAAAGGGGCATACCCTCGGGTCAGTCTAGATCGGTTCACGGTAGGCCAGTGGTCGATGTTGTGCAGTTTGGGCGGATCAAAATACAGATGCATGTTCAAAGGAGCGTGTTCCAGAATTCCCTTGTAGTGTCAGAGGCAGGCTGGAAATGATGAATGGAGGTTTCCTTTGAATTGCAGTGATGGGTTTTCGGAGATGATCAGTTGAGCTATAAGAGGAGAATTGGTGAACAAGGATATGAAAGATGTGAATAGGAGTTATTTTACTCCTAATGTCAGGCGTGCTTGGAACCCACTGAAGTTTAAGTTATCGACACTAGTGCATATGACGGAAAATTGGACCCTATTGTCCATCTGATGAGGTACATGAGGCATATGGAGGTACTAGGGGCATCGGAGGAAGTGAAGGCGTGATATTTTCCCTTGTACTTAGCGGATATAGTTGCAATGTGGTTTAGGCAATTAGAGAATGGTTCTATTGGTACTTGGCAGAGTTGGTTGATAAATTCATAAGGCAATTTTGGGTCCACATCACAAGACTCAAGAGCGTAATATCATTGGCAACAGTAAAGCAAAGGGTAGAAGAGTCCATAAGGAGTTTCTTGACATGGTTTAATGCGGCACTTGCTTCGATGGATCGATCGGATCCATTGATGGTCTTAATGGCGGTGGTATCTAGGATTGCAGATGACACAGACTTTAAGATTTCTTCACTGGCACTTTATCACGTTAGCTATGTATTCTTCACTGGCACGGTATTCCATAGGATGACTGTGAGGGGTTGCACCGAGTGTTTGGCACCGCAAATAGTCTTGGTTTGTAGACTGGCATCTAAGTTCTCTAGTCTCTTGGAGAACCACTCTCGTGGAATTTCGTCGATGTGGGGTTGGTTCAGTTGCAGCTATATGAACTCCATTAGTACTATCATCGAGCTTAAAGTCATCATTATAAAGCCGCAAATCATCTTCCACATCAAAGAGTAGCATTGCATCAGCTTCCTACCCATTATTCAATTCCACATTCCTCTCGATGCCAAGAGAAATCCTCTCTATACCGGTTAGTTTTCTTATAGGAGGAGTGCTCCTGCTTCCTCCTACAAGTCCTTCAACAGTTCTAATGATTCTTGTCTCCTGTTTTTGCCAGAAATAAAGGAGTTTTCTTATTCTATAACAGGTGAAGTTTCCCTTCTAGTTCTTCTAGTGGTGTGGGGTTGCAGATTGAGCAAAGCGTCCATCTTGTCCATGAGAGCATTTTGGCTATTTGCCATCTTCTGGTTAAGTTCATGAACCATCTTTTTAAGCTCTCCTCTAGTAACAACTTCTTGTTAAGTAGATGATTCTTATATGGCACTTCCACTATTAGCTTCCATTTGGTGAGTTTTTCCTTCATCGCCATTAGCCACTGCTCCTACAGATCTTCCGGAGGCAGTTCTTGCTTTTTTGGGAGCCATTGATTTCCAGTAGCAATTCTCCAAATCTTCGAAGTAGAATTTCTGGATCTAACTTCTAGATTTATCCAATCCAAAGTTGATAACTACATCTAAGCATGGATTCAGCCCTTAAAGAAAGCACCAAATTTTCACGTCAAAAATGGATCAACACCCAAGATTAAGTTGTAGAGAACCAGTGAGGTTTAGATCTAACAAATAGTAATGAAAATAGCAGAAAAATTAAAAAGGACACAAAAATTTTATAGTGGTTCGACAATCTCTGATCTATGTCCACTTTATAGTTTTATCGATTATGGACCTGAGATGGTTTGTTTGAGATTACAACTAGTTATATCAGATCTGACCACAATAAAGTGGATCTCAGATTTACTGTGGAGTTTATAGAGTGTTTGGGAGTCACTAATACTAAGGATTTACCGATCAAAGTCCTAATAGTAGCTTTCTATGTGACTTTAATAGAGGAGAGATTATAGGTAAAGAAGAAGAAGAGTCTCAAATCCAAAGTAGAGAGAAGATCCTCTTTTAGTTGTATATAGGTTGGTATTTATAAGGGAACAGAGGTAATGGATCAGAAGCTTGCTTGCATTTGAGTCTAGATGAAGGCCCAATATTGTACAAGAGAAATAGAAGCACCATGATCCAAGAGATAAGTCGGTACCGAGCTATTCTAGCTCGGTGCCGAGCTATAAATGTTAGTGGAAATCCAACTTCAACTCTTCATCTCCTCTTCTATCTTCATATTGATATGTCCCATGGTACTTTCATTGATTATTGGTTGATTCTAGTAATCTTCTTATTAGCACTTAGATTATCCTACTTTCTCGGCTTTTTTCTCATCAACCTTAGAATTTATCATCCATACTTTTGAAAAACCACTTGACCACGAGCTATTAGAGAAGTGTATGAGAAGTATGGAGTTTGGAAGACAAATAGGGTGAGAAGTATAGGTCAGTCCAATCTCCCTCAAAATTCTCGAAGTTGTTTGTTTATTCCTTTTAAGTGCACTTCCAAGGTTTCGAGTCATTTCATCTTCGTCTTGACGTTAGTGAAAATTATAAGCTTTAGGTTGTGGTTGATCTGACTTGGATACCAACCTGAGATTTTCGTGTGTCCGACCTGAGTTCTGCTCGGTAACGATTGTTTGGAGTCCAACCTGAGAGTTTTGCAAGTCGGACCCGAGAAAACCCATAGCTCAGTGCTAAGCTATTTTTCTTGGAGTCTGACCCAAGAGTTTTGTGAGTCGAACCTAAGAGAAACCATAGCTCGGTACTGAGCTATGTTGCTTAGAGTCTGACCCATAAGTTTTATGAGTCAGACCCAAGAAAAGCCATAGCTCAACGCCGAGCTATTTTGCTTGGAGTCTAACCTAAGAGTTTTGTGAGTCAGACCCAAGAAAAACCATAGCTCGGTACCGAGCTATGTTACTTGGGGTCTGACCCGAGAGTTTTGTGAGTCGGATCTATGAAAAACGATAGCTCGGTATAGAGCTATGTTGCTTGGAGTCTGACCCAAGAACTTTGTGAGAAACCCAAGAAAAATCATAACTCAGGTTTTCCTACATTTTTCCTAGGTCCAGCTCATGTTCGACTTAGGCTCGACCCCAAGTGCCAAGTTGAAAAACTCAAGTCAACTTTTTTCACTCATCTTTTTTATATTTCCTTCATTTTACCTTTTTATGATGTTTTCAAAGTTCCTGAATCATTTTGTCTTCATTTTGAGGTTCTAACTTCCGGTTGAAATTGACTTGGTCAAAAACTGGGTTAACAATACACCCATGAGAAAAACCATGAAGTTTATCCAAGGCCTAAACTCCCCGCTTAGGGAATAGTTGTTGACTCACATGTCAAATGGAGCTACCTACGAGATGCTTGTTGAGATGGCTTAATGTAGACGATGAATGGTGAGGAGAAAGAAATGGAGAAGGAGAAGGCAGGACCCATACATAAACAGGGAGAGGCCAAGAAAGGAAATTTTTAGGCAAATAAGAACCCAAAAGGAAGCTATGGAATGTGGAAGGTAAAGTGTGTAATAGATGCCAAAAGAAAGGAAACCTCGCGATGGATTGAAGAGTATAACCGTTGAAGGAATATTTTAAAGGGAAGTGTCACCATTGCTACGAGGAAGGGAATTTCAAAAATCATTGTCCGGAGATGGTGAAGGAAGAGCAGAGTGGGCAAGCCTACGCCATTGAGGCTGCCCCTATTTCGAGTAGACCACCTCCTAGAGACCTAGGAAAGGCAGCTATGGAAGGTATAACTCTTATTTTTAGGAATAAAATTTGTACTCTATTTGACTCTGGAGCATCACATTCATAGCTAAGAATGTGATTAACTCCTTAAATCTTCAAACCTAAACTATCACCCATCCAATAGTAGTTTCAAATCCTATTGGGGAAACGACGTATCTTTTCTCAATTTGCAATGACCTAGTGTTAAACGTATGTGATGTTGATTTCATATGCGATGCGTACATTCTAAATTTCAAAGGGTATGGACTAATTTTGGGTATGGATTGGTTGTCGCTACGGGGTAGTCTTAAACTGCGATAAGATGGTAGTATGGATTAAGAGTTGTAAAGGGCGAGACCTAAACATTCGTTGTACACCCTAAAATTCAGTCGAGTTAATTTATCTATACTCGGTGATCTATCGCAAAATGAACTTTCATCCATACCCATAGTTTGAGAATTCTCTAATGTCCATGAAGAAGTTTCGGGGCTTCCACCTCGAAGAGAGATTAGGATTGATCTAGAGGATGCTAGACCAGTCGCTCTGCCAATAATACACATGGCCCCTAAGGAAAGGTGAGAATTGGATAAGTAGACCTCGGAGCTACTATAGAAAGGATTCATTCGACGAAGTACCTCGAAATGGAGACCCCTTTTGTCTTTGCCACTAAGGCAGACAGCACATTGAGGCTTTGTGTTAATCATTAGGAACTCAACAAGTTAACAAAGAAGAATAAGTATCCTATACCTAGCATAGATGATTTGTTCGATCAACTTGTGAGAGCTAAAGTCTTCTCCTAATTGGACTTGGCAATTGGATTTCATCAGCTAAGGATCATAGGGGATAGTAAACAAAAGGCTACATTTCGCAGACCATCAAATGGGCTATATGAATGAGAAGTGATGCCTTTTGGATTGACTAATGCACCCGCATATTTTGTAAATTTGATGAGTAGAGTATTTAGGGGATAGCTAAAAAATTTGTTGTAGTTTTTGTAGATGATGTCTTGGTATTTTCCAAAATTGAAAGGGAGCATGAAAGTCGCTTAATGGAGATATTAGGAACCTTGAGAAGGCACCAATGTAGAGCTAAATTCTTAAAATGCCACTTTTGGAAGAGGGAAGTGAAATTTCTTAGGCATATTGTTTTGGAACATGGATCGGCGCAGACCCCGTAAAAGTGGAAGCTATTCAAAATTGGAAGGCTCTAAAGAATGCCACGGAGGTTAGAAGTTTTCTAGGGCTAGCAGATTATTATAGGAAATTCATTAAGGATTTTGCAAAGATACCAGTTCCTCTAACTCGTTTGACCAAAAAGAATTTAGTCTTTGCTTGGGATAAGAAATGCACGGAAGCGTTTGTGAAGCTAAAGGAACTATTGACAAGTGCACCAGTACTCGTCATACCCGATGGAACAAAGCCTTTTATGGTTTATATAGACGCATGTGGCATAGGATGAGGAGTAGTTATTATGCAAGAAGGAAGAGTGATAGCTTATGCTAGCAGACAACGAAAGGGCCATGAGAAGGGATACCCAGTGCATGACTTGAAGCTGGCAACCATTGTTTTTGCCTTAAAGATGTGGATGCACTATCTTTTTGGAAAAAGGTTTAAGTTGTTTACCGACCATAGATCACTTAAATATTTATTTTCCCAAAAAGACTTAAATCTTAGGCAGCAGAGGTGGATGTAGTTCATAGCATCATATAACTTTGGGATTATACGCCCAGAAAAGGGAATGTCACCGCTGATACCCTTAGTCAAAGGCATGCTATCATAGGTGTTATATATGAGTGGAGGTAGTTAGAGTTCCTCTCAAATTTCAACTTCCAACCGCCAATAGGACCCACTCAAAACTATTTGGCAGTAATGGATGTTAGACCAATACCAATGGATCATACTGGACTTGAACAAAATAAAGATGAAGGGATAGTTGATATTTTGGATAAGCTAAGGAGAGGAGAACAATTTCCCTATGTAAGTAGATATGCAGTTGATGAGAAGGGATGTTTGAGGAGAGATGGACATCCTTGCATCCTAAGGATTGATAATTTATTGGAGGAAGTGCTTATAGAATTTCACCATTCACGGATGACTATTCACCTCGAAGGAGATAAGATGTATAGAAATATGAAACAGATTTTCTATTGGCTAGGGATGAAGAAGAAGGTAGTTGAATTTTTTTTCTAGGTATTTGATGTGTCAAAGGATTAAAGCTAAACAAGGGAAGCTCGAAGGATTGTTATCATAATTAGAAATCCCAACTTGAAAATGGGAACACGTATTAATAGACTTCATAGATGGGTTGCATAGGAGTCAAAGAGGAAATAAAGCAATTTGGGTAATAGTGGACAGACTCATAAAAAGCACCCATTTTCTTCCAATTAGGAATAGTAGGACCATAGCATCTTTAGCTTAAATTTACATTAAGGAAGTGGTTCGACTTCATGGAATTCTAGTCGGCATCATTAGCGATAGGGACCCCTTATTTACTAACGAGTTTTGGAGGAGTTTGCAGATGGCTTTAGGAACATCATTGAAACTTAGTACTACTTACCACCGGCAGACATATGGATAAACGAAAAGAGTAAATAGGATCTTGGAGGACTTGTTGAGAGTAAGCATCATGGACTTTAGCAAATGTTGGGAGCAGCACCTACTTTTAGTGGAATTCGCTTATAATAATAGTCATCAATCGACGATTGGTATGACACCCTTTGAAGAG
The DNA here is from genome assembly GCA_030737815.1 of Allium fistulosum. NCBI lineage: Eukaryota > Viridiplantae > Streptophyta > Magnoliopsida > Asparagales > Amaryllidaceae > Allium > Allium fistulosum. Next base: position 461,148,523 of record CM060905.1, read on the forward strand.
CTTTATGGAAGGTCGGGAAAATCACCAAATTGTTGGAGGAAACCATCGACAAAATTTTACTCGAACCGAATGAAGGCAGTGCAAAATCGCCAAAAATCCTACGCAGATAAGAGAAGGAAAGAGTTAGAGTTCGAGGCTGGAGACATGGTGTTCATCAAAGTCTACCCTTTTAAGAAAGTCGTGAGATTCGAAAAATCGGGAATGTTGACACCAAGATTCGTTGGGTCTTTTCGAGTTGTGGAAAGAATAGGAAAATCAGCTTACCCCGTGGAGCTACTCGATAAATTAGCAGGAGTCCATGATGTTTTTCATGTTTTTAACTTGAGGAAATGCCTTCATAACATAGCTATTGTAGTAAAGACTGATCAATTGAGTGTACTGAGACTGAACCAATAGCATCCCGTGCCACCGCACACATTGTAGATCATGGAACTAGGAAGCTCCATAACAAAGAAATTAGGTTGGTTCAAGTACAATGGGGAGATAACCCGGTGAAAAGCACATGAGAGACCGAAGAAAAGATGAGGATCCTTACCCCGAGCTTTTCACTAGTAACTTTTTTCTCTCCAAAAGTAGATTTTGGTTGCATCGCGGTTGCTAGATTAGATGGTAGGAGATGGTTGCTACATTTTTCACCGTTACTTTGCACTCATGTAGAACTTTTCATGCATGTTTAGGGTGTTTTGCATACATACTTATATGTGACAGTCACACACTCATGCTAGGATTGAGCTCACTTATGGTACACCTGTAATAAATAATCACATTGCACTTTTGGATTAGTAGATAGATGTGTAGATAACTTAGTTGTTTAACATGGATTTTTAGTGCACGTTACGTTGTTCACCCCTTGGAAAAGATTTTTGGGACCAAATCCTTTTTAAGAGGGGAAGAATGTAACACCCCGTAAAATCAATCATAAATTAATTGGACAAATTAAATCAAATAAGATAGGGATACAAATGTGTTATCCCGACTTTTGGCAAGGTCGTGATACCATGAATTCGGCTAAATGGATTTCGTGGTCATTGAGAAAGGAAGCCCGAAGAGATGATTATCAGGTTCGGAGATCAGTTATAAGAAAGGCTATGGATGATAGTCAAGCTGCTTCAAGCAAGTAGCATCCAAGAAATGGCTAAGTATGGATTTGCCCTTCCTCTAGGAAGGGGATCAGATCAGATCAATATGGTTAGGAACGAATCGAATCAGACCACTATGGTTATGAATCACTCAGATTAGTTGCTCAACTCAATGACGATCATTTAATATCTCAATAAACATCGGGAGAACTATGCAAACGACAACAGAAACACAGAGCAACAGAAGAAAGGGACCCACCATGAGGATCGTCGGCCCTATGGTTAAGCATTTGACCGGTCGGTGCTGATTCCCCTAAGGATCGATGCAGATCGCTCCAAATTGCCTAGACGAGCCCTATTTTTTCTGGTTTAGTTCGTCTTGGTCTTAGGATTCTGCACATAGATTTTCAGCTGAATATTTCGGTGTCTTCTCCTATAAATACAGGATCATTAGCTCATTGCATAGGATCTTCTTTTGGCTCTTCTTCATTGTTTCTCTTTCCTTCCTTCATTAATTTGAGGTTAAAACAAAATGTATCTATAATCCTATAGTATAATAAAAAGATTATTGGAGCGGAAGTAGGCCAGAGTTTGTCGAACCACTATTAAATTCATGTGTTCATTTAGTTTTTTGCTATTGAATCTGATCTGCGCATTTAACTCTCTGTCTAGAAATTGTGATTGGATTGGTAGTGCTTTCATATTGTTTGGGTATTGGCGGCCATTTTTGACGTCAACATTTTAGTGCTTTCACTAAGAAGACATGCACCTGTGGATTTGGAAGCTTGGATCTCTAATTTGAAGGCTTAGATACATGAATCTAGGAATTAATGGCTAGGAAATCAACAAGGAGAGCATTGGTAGACATGAGTCACCATGGAAGAAGTCAGAAGGCATCCTCAGGAGCTGGAGCTAATCAACCCTCCATCTATGTCACTAGGAACGAGATGGAGACTGTGATGAAGGCAGTGCAAGAGCGGATGATGAGGAGACAAGAGGAGAAGATGTAGAATTTCCTCAGGAAAATTGGACAAGCTAAAGCAGGAGCTACTGGCAATCTGGATTAAGGAATTGGAGCAGTAGGAGTTGTAGAAAATCAGAACCAAGAGCACGGTGTCGGAGCTAATAAGCAAGAGAACGAAACAGAGCAGCCGGAGGCAGTCCCCAGCCAACAAGGAGGGATCGGCACTGACCCCCCCTATAGGGGTCTACACCGATCCCCCATGGCAAAGGGGTATACCCTCGGGTCAGTCTAGATCGGTTCACGGTAGGCCAGTGGTCGATGTTGTGCAGTTTGGGCGGATCAAAATACAGATGCATGTTCAAAGGAGCGTGTTCCAGAATTCCCTTGTAGTGACAGAGGCAGGCTGGAAATGATGAATGGAGGTTTCCTTTGAATTGCAGTGATGGGTTTTCGGAGATGATCAGTTGAGCTATAAGAGGAGAATTGGTGAACAAGGATATGGAAGATGTGAATAGGAGTTATTTTACTCCTAATGTCAGGCGTGCTTGGAACCCACTGAAGTTTAAGTTATCGACACTAGTGCATATGACGGAAAATTGGACCCTATTGTCCATCTGATGAGGTACATGAGGCATATGGAGGTACTAGGGGCATCGGAGGAAGTGAAGGCGTGATATTTTCCCTTGTACTTAGCGGATATAGTTGCAATGTGGTTTAGGCAATTAGAGAATGGTTCTATTGGTACTTGGCAGAGTTGGTTGATAAATTCATAAGGCAATTTTGGGTCCACATCACAAGACTCAAGAGCGTAATATCATTGGCAACAGTAAAGCAAAGGGTAGAAGAGTCCATAAGGAGTTTCTTGACATGGTTTAATGCGGCACTTGCTTCGATGGATCGATCGGATCCATTGATGGTCTTAATGGCGGTGGTATCTAGGATTGCAGATGACACAGACTTTAAGATTTCTTTGGAGCAGGATCCACTAATGGATCTCAAAGAATTTTTCCCTGAAGCCGAGGGATTCTTGTGGTAGGAGGATGCTAAGGCAGGCAGAGAAGAGGTAAATGCAATAAGGGATGGAGAACCGTTTAGGGAAGGTTCAGGCAAAGACAAAGGAAAGCGAAAAGCAGATGATAGCTTCGACAGATCAAATAGCAAAGGAGTGAACCGAAATTCTCTTCTTAAACGGATTTGAACGAGAATTTGAAAAGGATTTATTTGGATACTCGAGGACGCCTTCCATACCGAAGGTCGGCAAGGAGAAAGCGTATCAAGCATGAGTGGGCATCAGGAAAATACTGTCTATTCCATGAGCTGGATGGGCACATTACCAACGATTGCAGGCACTTGAAGGATATAGTTGAGGAACACATCAAGGATGGCTGGTTACCACAATATATAAGGACTCGGACTACGGCGGTGGAACAGGAGCAGCCACCGTCTGCATCAAATGGAAATTGCTTTGGATCAAGGTCACAGATCGTCATCTCTTGATCATGATGGCTTGAACTAAATAAATAATAAACTCCATAATAAAATGGCTATGTCACTTTTATATGTACGGGATCGAGGTCTGTCCTTAGGCATGCTCTAAGATGACTACAAACCATCATGCTCGGAGAAGCAGTTTCTGATTTTTCTTGTTTTTGGTTTTCTGGTTTTTTGGTTATGAGAACTTAAATTTAATAATTTAATGAATGGATTTTGGAATGATTAAATTTGCATTTAAAAGTAATAAATGAAACAAGTCGCAGTTGTCTCGACGAAGAGATGAGCAATAACCGCAAGGTGCGAGTCCCTTTGACAGAGAGCGATAGGATGGACTTGTACATGGATTAAGTCCTCGACTGGGAGATCGAGACCGAAGAATAATACCCCACAGATCGTGTTATGTTTCAATCGGAGAGACAGAACCAGAGAAGCAAGAAGTAGGCCGCTTCATCGAAAAGCGATAGGATCGGCCTGCTTATCGTTGTGTCGTTCTCGTCGGAGAGTGAGTGAGTCCAATAAGGGTTCAGAGAGACCATGATTGACCTAGGAAGGCCATGACATCACTTTCTGTTCAGGGACACTAAACCAGTGTGCAGGAAGTAATGCCGCTTCATTGGAGAGTGATAGGATTGGCTTACTTATCGTTGTTCCCCTTTCCATCAGAGAGTGACTGGAATGGAGTCCAGCAAGAGCTCGAAGAGGCTATGATCAGTCCAGAGAGACTATGAACCAGGCTATTAGTCCGGTGAGACCTTGGAATTGGAAAATGATCCGATGAGATCATGGATTCGGTTACTAGCTTTGGGTGGACATGGATTCGGCTAAGGATTTGGAATGGTTTTGGAATTGGCTATCAACTCGGAGTGGTCGAGGATTACGACATTCAGTTTGGTAAAAGATTGGATTCTAGACTGGAAGATTCGGTTATCGATGGATTATGGACTTCAGGCTTATGGCAATTCAAAACACACCTTCCTATCGCAAGGCATGTTTTAGGGGGCAAATGTTATCCTCTCTTTTGGCAAGGCCATGATACCATAGATTTGGCTAAATGGATTTCGTAGTCATCGGGGTGAGCAAGCACGGAGAGATGATTATCTGGTTCGGAGATTAGTTATAAGCAAGGCTAAGGATGATCGTCAAGCGGGTTTAAGCAAGTAGCATCCAACAAATTGCTAAGTATGGATTTGCACTTCCCTAAGGCAAGGGATCATATTGGATCAATATGGTTAGAAATGGATCAGATCGGATCACTATGGTTGTATATCACTCGGATTGGCAGTTCAACTCAATGATGATCGCTACGCAAATGACTATCGAAACATGAAGCAACAGAAGAGGGGACCCGCCATGGGGATTGCCGGCCCATGGTCATGGGTTTGACAGATCGGTGCCGATCCCCACAAGGATCAGTGTCGATTGCTCAAATGGTCCAGCTAGGCCCCATTCTTTCTGGTTGGTTCGTCTTGGTCTTGGGCTTCTACACGTGGAATTTCAGTTGGATATTTCAGCGTCTTCTTCTATAAATACAGGATCAATGGCTCATTGCATGGGATCTTCTTTTGGATCTTCTTCGTTGTCTCTCTTTCCTTCCTCCAATAATTTTCTAAGGCTAAAACAAACTATATTTGTAATCCTACAGTATAGTAAAAGGATTATTGGAGTGGATGTAGGCCAGAGTTTGCCAAACCACTATATAATTTGTGTGTTTATTTAGTTTTTTACTATTGAATCTATGATCTGCACATTTAGTTCTCTTTCTGGAAATTGTCATTGGATTGGTGATGCTTTCATAATGTTTGGGTGTTGGCGGCCATTTTGATGCCAACAAAATGGAAATTTTGCAAAAGTTGGAATTTGACCACGAAAGTTATGTCGTTGCGTTAGTGGTGAAATTCCGATCAATTTCCATATATAATAAGTTGAAAACGAGCTCAAACGGAAAAGTTATGGACGTTTGAAGTTTTTAGGGTTAAAATAATTTAATAAAATTCAAATTCAAATGAATAATTTAAAATTTTGTAATTCAAAAGTTAACAGTAATTAGACTTGGGGTTAGGTAAATGTTAAAAGTAAGGTTAATGTTAAAGCATAGTTAAGGAATATAATAAATAAAAACAATGGCACCAAAAATCTTTCCAAAATAAACGACATAATCGACCTCTTCCTATGATTCGTCGACCGCAAGTAGTCGACTGGTAGGGTAGGGCTGTCAACCGTTGGTAGTAAAATTACCGCTAGGGTTTGTGAATTTGAATGTTTTGGATTTTATAATTTTCAACCGACCTTCATCCAACGGTTTCGATGCATTCCAACCACTATAAATAAGACCCAAGACCTAAGACCATAATAAAACTATGAATAATGAAATTTCAGTATTGTTGACAATATTGCGTAGTTAAATAGGTTATTAATTTTATTAAAATCCCCCTTAGGAAGGTAATTAATGTTAAAGGCGAAATATGAAAGATTTCTTATAAGGCCTTGATTATGGAAACGGTGAGGTGTGTGATAATATATGTAGAGTGTGATATAGATTATGACTAAGTTATAAGGAAGCGATGTCAGTCATAAGCACACAGAAGTCTGCCTAGCTAATCTTGCTACCAGCAGTGTAACTTTAGGGATGATGTGAGACATCACCTATAATAAATAACTAGATGTGAGGTTAGTCCCAAATTCTATAAGGTAAATTTGCCCAGCTAATCTGGCTACCAGTACCTATGAATAGTCAGGCTAATGTGAAACATCGCCGTAGGGTATGGGTCATAATATGAACCTACTCATAGATTGAAGGTATTAAGTGGTTGTGTGAGGGTCTGTCTCTTTTTATGTAAAAAGTAGTAAATGGTCGAGATTATGGGTTAGGCACATTAGAGGATATCTCAGGAAAGGGTCCACTTTAATAGGAAGTATTAAGTGGCTGAAGAGATTCCATGCAATGTCAGCTAGATAGTTACTAGTGAGGAGTCCGCCATGGGATTATAGGTAGTAAATGATGCAAACCTGCCTCAAATAAGGTATTAAATGGTTAGAGTCTGTCTAATTCCCAATAAAAAGTATTTAGTGACTTGAGTACTATCTCTTACATTAATAGGACATTCTGTACGATAGATATGGGTTATTGGGTTGATAGCAAGTTAGTTATGGACTTAAATTTGGAAAGCCTTTCTATTCAAGTTTGAGAAAAGCCTTTGGGCTTATATTTGAAAGGACTTATGATGTAGGCAGAAAACGTAAGACATGTTCCTGTTTGAATTGTATTGCCTATGTACTAATATAATAAGGCTCGAGATTTTTATTCACCAGATATATGTTGTTCTGACTCCCTCCTAGTTACAGTACAGGTTAGGAAAGCCGGTCCTGAAAGCGGACACGTTGATGAGGCTTGTGGTAGTAGATTGTTTAATTATTTACTTATTATTTTCTGTTGTTTTGATGTACCCTTGAAATAAAAACAATGTAGTAATTTGGAATATTACGGATATGTATGGTTATTGTTGGGATTTGGTATCATGGATATCTTGTTATGGTTTTAACAATTTGAAATTTTAATAAAATGGGTATTGTTGTTATTATCATATTTATCCTTCCACTGTGAGATTCTAAATGTGTAAATAATAGCTCTGTACTTGTCTTTTTACCAACCAAAAGGCAGCTTTGAGATGGTTCTAAGTTTCGATGGGCATTTTCTGGATTGGAATTTAGACATATTTCTGGGCAGGTTGTTACATAAATATGCAATCATTGCAGTCGATTATTTTATGAAATGGGTTGAAGCAAAACCGCTTGTCACGATCACTACTAAAAGAGTAATTACTTTTGTAATGAAAAATATTATCTGCTGGTTCGGCGTGCCTCGAAAGACTATCACAAACAACGGGACTTAATTTGAGAGTGTTGAGTTCAAAGATTTCTGTAGGCGATACCGAACGAGAAGAGCTTCTCCACAGTAGTGCATCCGCAGGTAAATGGGCAAGTGGAAGCGGTGAACGAAATCATAAAATCTACCACAAAGAAATGGATGACTAAAGCTAAAAGCAATTGGGTTGATGAGCTTCCGCTTGAACTATGGGCTTACAGGACAACGCACAAATCTATGACTGGGCACTCATCGTTCGCCTTGGCATATAGTTCAGAAGCTATGATCCCAGTGGAACTGGGCATCCCCTCTCATTATAGAATACACTTTAATAAAAAAACGAGCATCTACTGCTCAATTCCCTTGACCAAATCGATGAGAGGTGGGAAGAAGCTGAACTAAGGTTGTTGCTCACCAGAAGAGAGTGGCATGAAACTTCAATGCGAACTAGACCGGGGGCAATTGAATGAATTGCTCAAGGAATCTAGCCATACGTGATGCCTGAATTTTAACATTCAGCCCTATGGATAGGGGCATATCCGCTGACACTTGGTCGAAAAGAACTCAACTGAGCCATATAGGAATAGCTGTAGAGTTGGTTAAGCAACATTTATGTTTTGTCGAATGAAGTGTTTTGCAGATATAAACAGAGCTAAGCAACAAAATATACTAAAGCAGTTATAGGTATATTATTTACATGCACAACATTGCGTTAAATAACCATATCACATAGAAACAGAAGTATATAATATGGAAATTGCACTACAAGCAATCATATTGTATACACAAGCAGTCATGCATAAACAGACACAGTACATAAAATGCAGAAAAATACACGGAAGAAAGATTACAAAAGAAAAGCTAATCTTTCATTACTAATAATCTTTTATGTACGAATCAAATAGTGAGGGTTGTAGCTGCACAACCACGACCTGTTGAAAACCAAAAAACAAAATACAGACTCAACCACTATTACAACACAAAAACCAAACACTTAGCTGGCACATACACTAATGAGTCTTCGCCTTCTTGCCAGTTTGGCCACCTTTTCTAGTGTTACCCATATGGGTCTTGAGCTTCTTTCTCCCTTTCCACTCCTTGCTAGGAGGAGTCTCACCTTCTGAGTGAGTAGATTCCCTACTGGTCGTAGTATGTGGCTCTACAGACTGACTTGCTGAAGTTTTAGTAGACTTCGTTTTAGGTGGTCGGATCTTCAGGGAGGGAACCTTTTGCTGGATGCTGGTCGGTTTTGTAGAGGCGGACTGTTCAGCTCCAAGTTCTTTCTTCACACTAATAGGAAAATATCCTTCCTCAACCTCTCATCCATGGTCTCATGTTCAGTCGGGTCAGAAGCACCTATAATGAACAATCCTCCTCCTGGGATACAGAAATATCCGCCAAGCTCTCCAGAGCGGCAATCTTCTCGGAGTCAGGTGTTGGGATGGAATTGGAGATAGGAGCTGTGATAGTCAGTCTTGCGGAAACAGAGGTAAATGAAGTAAAGATGGTTGCAAGTCCAGAACCTTGCATAGATGGAGGTGGAGGCAGAAGAGACGGTTGACCTACAATTAACATATAGATTGATAAAGTTTAATGACAGATTCCCATGAGATCTAAAGCTTAATAAAGACCGAAGAAACGAAAGAGATACCTATAGCAAAATCCTAGTGAGATATGATGAATTCGTCTTCTTCGATCCCAAGCTCCCCGGGCTGGACCACAACAGGAGGAATGTAAAGCTCAAGAAGTGTAGTCACTGTTGAAGTTGGAATTTCATGAGTGGATTCAGAGCTAACCCCCGTGGGTGCAGGAATGATTGTCGTTGGCTTTATAGATTCTGAAATGGATGCTTCATGCTGACTCGATGAGCTCAGGCCAGCGAGAGCTTTGGCAGCGTCAACAACAGCAGCAATGGCGGCCTCTTTAGCTAGGAGAGCCTTTCCAACAGAGAGAGATTTGATGTCCTCAACATTGAGGTATGCAGTCATTAGCTCCTCCTCGAGGAGATAGTCTTCGGCCTATGCAGACCTATGAAACACTTCCTCCCAAGCGCTAGCGAGTGTTTCGGAATAGTCATTTCCTAGCCATCTCAAGTTCTTATGCATCGCCACATTGGTATAGAAGAACAACATGTTGGCATTAAGCTCCTCGCTTGTCTTTGCCTTCTCTTCCTGAAGCTCTTTGAGCTCTTGCGTAGAAATTGCAAGCTCAAGATCATTGGCATCATTTTAATGGACAACTTCTCTAACTCATCCATGATTTTCTTTTTCTCCTTGCCAAGTTTCTGATTCTCCTCCTGGAGCTAAGCATGTTCAACAGCTTGTTCAGAATTAGTCTGATCCTATGCCTGAATAATCTCATCATTCTAAGTAATTGCTTGGGCCCTCTCGTCGTCTTGTTTTTTAAACTCGGAGCTCTTGGCTAGAGACGCTTTCAACTCATTCCTCATCACGATTTTGGGGGTTGCTTGAGTGCGCTTTAACTCTTCCATTAAGCTATCAGTGCTGGATTTTTGTTTTTGAGCGAGGTCTCTCTCTGGTGACCTTAACCAAATATTTCTTCCATTCTTAATCATTCACTCGAGGTCGGCTTTCACAAAATTGAAGGATTGGATGTTGGTGTAGTTAATTTGACTCACATCGGAGAGGGCCTTGCATAAATGTTTCCATTCGTACCCAGCCTCTACATCTTCTTGAACAGCCTGGATGTTTTTAGGGAGACCTCCTTTGGGACGTCCTTAATGACTTTATCAAACTTAATGCTTCGTAGGAAAAGATTGGAAAATGCAGTTGATAAACGCAGAGGACCGGCAGGGAGAGTGAACGAAGGAGCGGAGACTCCATTGGAAGCAGGTAAGACAATCGTGATCATAGCTTGGGAGATCAGAACTTGCTGGATGAGGAAGTTTAAGTTTGGGTATGTGGCGGAACATCAGTAAAAGGAGGCCCCCAATGTTCAGAGGAGTCTCTATGATGATTGGGTGCATCTCGAGGCAACTCGGTCTCAGCCTCCCTTTTCCTTCTCCCCTTCTCTTTCCCTTATCCTTCTCCCTATCGGCCTGTGGGCTTCTCCAGCCTCGTGGTCTTTCCATCTCCACCTCTCATCCTCGGTTTCGTAGCAAAGAGGAGGGGTAAGGTCTAGAGTCTAAGCTCAATAGGAACTGGCATGGTGGGAGAGCTTCTCGTAGTATCCACTTCCCATAGAGCCTGAAACAAGAAATAAAACAGAATTAGTGTTGGAATTGTGGAGCATGATTCAATGCAAGAATGAGTGTCCGTGATCCTAGTGAAGTGTATGCTGCCGATGACCCCCTAAGTACTCTATGAACCGTGTTCACATGGGCATAAAGATGGAATTTCTCCACCTTCACTTACAAAATCAAGAAAGTAAAGCCTGAGCTGGTTTTGTCCAGAATGTCATGAACGGTGAAGTCGATCTCGTCGATGTCACTTAAACTGACGAAGATGTCGCCAAAGGTGCAAGATCAAAGCGAAATCTCTACCGAGGACAATATAGATTGATCTCCGACCATTTAAGAAGTTTATACAGTATTATGTTTTTGACAGGGTGAGCTGGGAGATCAGGACTCATCTTGAGTGATTCACTAAATGATTCGTACCCTTCTTCATCGACGTGATAGTGATTATCGTCATCATCGGCATCCTCTTCTTCCTCTTCGACCATCAGCTCTTTTCCCTCTCTCCTTTCAACTTCTCTACCTTCCTTTAGATTCAAGGGCATTTTGACTGGTTTGCCCCCATCTCTCGGGACATCACCTCCTATGGGCTCTTCATTTTCTCCCTTAGGGGTCTCCTTTGTTTGCACCTCGCTAATAGGCCCGCACTTCCCTTTGAAAATTCTCATCGAAGCTACGAGTCAGGGTAGAAGAATGAATATGAGCTTTAGAGTCGCTCTGCGCTGGAGACTCAGTGACAGCAAACCTATAAGGGTGAAGCAGACCGCACCGTCATAGATTTTCATTTGTAAGCAGGAATGCGACGGTGAGCTGACATGATCCAACTACTATCAGGGCGTTAAGTATTGTTTTGTGCACATCTCTCTCATCTCAAGCAAGATTCCTACGAGGAAACATGTATCAAGTTATAAACTTAGAAATTCCATCATGGGAGAAGCAAGGGAAAAGAGGCGTACATCCAAATAGCTAGGGCCGATTGAAACCGTGCTGGCATCACACAAAGAAATATTCATTCTTGAAGTAAGAACGCTTGTTGTGGAGCTTCTTAATAACTTTTCATCCCTTCTAGGCTTCGATTATCATGTAGGATGGGGAATCCCACCTTCGCTTAAATTGAAGTAGACGTGTAAATTCATTGAACCTTGGGGATCGGTTGAACCGATTTGTAAAGAGGACGTAAAACAAACTCAGAAGAGAATACCCATTTGGATGGACTTGGAATGCAGCTAGTCTGAGTTCTTGTACATCATCATAAGGTAAGGATTGAATAGCGGGATGGCACTGCCTAGGCACATATACATGATTGCACATGGTATAGTCTTCCAGGGAGTTTTGTGCAAACTCACACCTCCCGAGAAGAAGAACGTTCTCTTCGGGAATCCCGTGTTGAAGACATATATTATGAAGCATCCTAGCTGTTAGAATTATCAGCCCTTGCTCCAATGGATAATTCAATATTCTTAGACCTACGAGCATATTCAAAGGAGGCGGCTGGTCCGCCACTGGAACAACTTACACCAACGAACCTTGTGATTCAGATGTAGTAGGTTGGCCCGATTCAACGGGGATTGTAGGTGAAGCCTGAGCTGTAAGATTCGGCTTTAGGAGGAGTAGAATCACGACAATCAAAGAGTCATTATAAATAACCAAACTTAGTCTAACAGGTATGTCTTATTTTGAATGATAAGCCGTGAGAACAATGCCCAGAATCCAAAGGATGTCGACGTGTGTTGACCAATCGGATTCTAATCATTGGCCGAGGCATGTGAAATGTATTAATCTATGCAGTATGAGTCCTATGTCCTATACACCATGAACGGACCATCCTGTGTAGATAGCTGGCTCATGCTATAAAAATGAGTCACGTCGTACTTTGAGATTATATTTTGGGACTTACCTGTTATCGATGAATAATCAATAACGGATCCACTATCTAGAGTGAAGTGAAAAGCCTTTCTTTTAAGGAACACCGGAGATGTAGAAACAGGGAAAAAGAAATGCGATGGAATCATCCAGTACAACCGATCTTGGAATAAGTCATTGTACTAGAACTCAAACGACAATGGAGGCTTAGCCAAATTTTGGCAAGAGATAGCTGAATCCAGAGAACTGGACTTGTCTCTGTAATGACGTGCACATGACCATGGCAAAATTTGTGTTCACCACCGATCAAGCACAAATCAAATGTCAACCATCTCCTCTCAAATGTAATCGACCATACCCCCATCAACATCGCCATCGCCATCACAACGACATTCACGATTGCCAACCTTAAATCGTCGAAGTTTGGATTGGTGCTAGGGTTTTAGATCTCCAGGCCGAGTTCTCTAAGTGGTGATTCGATCGACGGCGACTTGTGCAAGGTGGCATCAGAAGGCCGCAACAGCGGCAGCAGGTCAACGGTGGTAGGTAGCGGCGTTGGAAGACTCGATGGCAAGTTGTTTGGGTCGGCAAAAGGTAGACTCGAGTGAAAACCAAAAGGACTCGGGTGGAAACAAAAGAAACGAATGAAGAAGTAACTTAAAAAATTTCTAAGTCCTAAACATATAGGACTCGGTGAAAAACAAAATGACTCGGTACCGAGTTAACCAACTCAGTACCAGGTTATTTTTTCTCCCTTGAAATCTCTAGAATGCGAAGCAGAGAGAAGTCATGCTCATTTAGGATTCAATATAATCTTCGGAGTGCCACTTTCCTAGCACAGAGGAATGGAATTCCAATTATAACTAAGCAAAATAGTTAAAGGAAAACTTGTCTAGTGAAAGCAATGTTTTGGGACAATACTTGAATAATCAACTAGAATTTGAAGGATAGCAGTCCGGGACTTGTCTTGGTCTAGAGCACGCTCCATTTTCAACGAAAGCGTACTCTGCGGGGTAAGTGTTAACCGGGTTTTTAGCTGAGAAGAAATCAACGGAAGTTAAAACATCAAGACAAAGACGAAACGACTCGAAAACTTGAAAGTACACTTAAAAGAGCTAGAAAAACAAATGGGAAAATTTTCAATGGAAATGGGACTAAGGAAATAACTTGGTACCGATCCATTTAGGTCGATAACGAGTTGCTTCCTCTCTTTGTTTTGCCTCCCAAACTCCATATCTCTCTTATACAACTCTAACTACTCATGATCAATTAGGTTTCTCGAAGTTTGGAAGAGTAATTCCAAGGATGATTAAAAGAAGGTAGAGAAAGTAGGAAAATTTAAGTGTTAACGGGAATATCACTAGAATCAACCAAAAGTCATGGAAAAGAGCTTGGAACGCTTCAAGAAAAAGATGGAAGAGCTAAGCAAGTAAAATAGTTCAACTTTCACGAAGAAAAACAGATTGGTACCGATCCATTTAGGTCGGTACCGAGTTGTTTTCTCGGTTAGTCCGCCTCCATGCTCACTATACAACATCGGGCTATCTTATGGACTTCAGTGCAAGCAGACTTCTGACCATGTACCTCTATTTCTCTATAAGTACAAACTCTACTGCAACTAGAAAGGGATCCGATCCTCTACTGGCATAAATTTTGCCATTTCTTCATCTCCTACTTCCTTACAATAGTCACCTAGGCATCTACTTTTGGCAGTTCTAGACTATAGAACATGTCAAGACCTTGTAATAGTGACTTGTAATCTCAAATTCTCTATAAACAACAATCAATAAAAACTATAAAGTGGACGTAGGCCAGAGGTTTTCGAACCACTATAAAAATCTTGTGTCTTCCTGTTCTATTTTCTTTTATTTTTCAATACTATCTACTAGATCTAGGTCTCACGGGTTTCCTACAACTCAATCTTGGGTATTGATCCTTTTTTACTTCAACATCAGCTATTGTCTAATTTTCTGATGAAAGGAAACAAACTATAATATTATGTTAGTGATATGTTCTCTAAAAACAAAGGTTTATTTTGGACTTAAAGTATACCAAAGGTAATGAAATATTTTCCATAAAGCTATTTTGGAAAATGCTAAATAAGTATAGCTTGTGTGGTAAATGGTTGCATTGTAATTAACTAGGTGAGAAATCTTTCCAAACTTTTAGGTACCTATAAATTTATATTAAATACGACACATAAAGATTTAAATGTTAAATTCATGGAAATCTAGAGTTGTATACCTGATTTTGGAAGGATTTGCGAATTTTGGTCGAGACTTGAATCTCTAGTAAACTTCACTCAAAATAATGTTCAGATTTATACTATACTTGAGAACATATGGGATAAAGGAGTGACAACTAAATTAGAGTTGGTGAGGGTCGTCGAGCAGTCATAAGTGATAGAACTTAGAAGTCGTCACCATCGAAGACATAAGTTGCTAACTTATGTTTGGGAACGTATTTATCGTCATAAATAAAGCTGGGTTTAGATATTCTGTATGTTTATTCGATGCTTTAGGGGATACTAGGTCAGGTCTTAGGCTATGGCATTTTCGACCATGTTTTATTCTTTGTAAAATTGTACACATTTACTCCTTTATTTTATAACAAAGATCAATGTCCACTTTCAGAAACATAAAATGAAAATAACATAAAACTTTTGATGTGTCAATATGGAAGTATATTGGTATCCTATTATATGAAGTTTGACTGTTATATTGATTTCAAATGGTTATTTCTCACAAAAATTAATCATATGTCCTTATTTCTATTGTTGTAATAAAAAACCCGTGTTGAATATAATATATACTGAAAAATTGGTCAAAGGAAATAGTTTAGATTTTTTAGACTAAAGGACAAAGTTATGCTATATCTATATAATATTTGCTGTAAATATAGTATTTTTGCTGTAGATATAATGCTAATTTAGTTTAATATTTACATAGGTAATATTATATCAATATAGCATTTTGTTAATATTTTTTCATTCAGACTAAACTTTTGAGACAATGCCTTTAATTTAAAAAGTTGTTATAACTTTGTCATTTTAACTAATTCATTCTAAATGCATTTTTCTTCTCTTTTTCTTATTAAAGTTTTGATTTTATACTATATACATAAGTATTTTTTGTATGCGTTATACTAACTCAGCATATAAATTTTTTTATCATTCAACTAATCTACATATGCATTGCTATAATGATCCTTTTCATTATTACATTGAACATTATGGTTTAATACTCGGAGTCCATATTTATGAAGGGTGTTTGTAACGATCCGAAATTTTTAACGTTTCGAATAAGAATATTTAATTTATTTAAATATTCAAATTTGATTCGAATGTAATAAATAATAAGAAAATTAGTTTTTATTAAAACGACTTGATTTTAATGACATGTTTTTAAATGAATTTATATGATTTTTCAATAATTTTAATTTGGAAAATTTATCGTTTGACGTATTTTACGATAAACGTTGGTATTTTTGAAATTTCACAAAATAAAATAGCAGGTGTATTTTATTGTTATTTTGTGATCGTGTCGCATTGTTGTGCTTGATTGTATTTTTATTTTTTTCGTTTGTGGTTCGTACGCAAATGGTATATTGTGTAGCAGAGTACCCGAAACAAATAAAATCAAAAACATTTTTTTAACAAACTATTAATATGATTTGCTCTTGATATGATGGTTGTCTTTAATTTCAGTGATTTGCTTAAATTTGAAGTAATGTGTTGGTTTGGTTATAAGTGTGCATATCAAGTCAACATTTCATTTCATTTCACTTCTCTATCTCTCTTTCTCCTTCTCTTCTTTTATTTTTATTTCGTGTAAAAATGAAAATCACTCCACCTTCCACCCTCAAAAATCTCGATCTCCAAATCTAACAACATTTTGACAAAACTTCCAAATTCAAAGTTGTGTGTTATAGTCTCTAGTATTTTTCAAAAATAGTCGTTCGTCATTTCATCATGTGTGGTGGCAAATATTGGCCCATAACGGTAGTGGTTAAATAATGTTGGAATTTTAACGATTACGGAAAGGAGATCAGAGATCATGGTTAGGTTCGTATGGTCGAGTTATGATTTTTGGCGATGATTTCGAGATTTTAGAGGGCCGAAGATGGCTGTAAGTGGAGAACGAAAATTTTTCGCTCATCTATTTTTTTGACGGTTTGGTGGTTTCGAGGGGAGGAGTGGCGATGGCTGAAGGAAGCTTAGGATTGCACGAGTCTTTTGGAGATGGTCGGGGTGGCTATGGAGGTCGGTGGTGGTGTGACGAGGTGGAGTTAGGGTATCAACCATGTTTTATTTTTGGTTCGAATTTTTGAATCACGGCGGCAATTGGCACCGTCAAGTTCGACGTGGAGGTGCTTGGAGGTAGGTATAGATGTTGCAGTGCTAATGGAGGCGGTGGCATGAGCAATAAGCGGCCGAGGTGGTGGTTGGAGATATATGAATGTGGCGACTTCATTTTCCTGGAACGTGTGACTTTTTGAAATTTAGGGGAAAAAGTACCGTGTGTGCGGGTAGGGTTTGATTGCTAGTGGGTTGGGCTTTGATGTTGGGTGAGAATATTATTATAGTTTATTTATTTTAAATTTTATTTAAAACCAAGTATGTTAAAATTTAAAATGTCATATCTTGTTCATTTTAAATCCGATTGACCTGTGAATTTTTGCGTTAGACTCGTATTAACGAGTGCAACATTATGGTCTAACTTGTTGATAGTTTTAACGAAGTATAAATTTGTGATAAAATAATAGTGATTGAATATAATTAAGTTGTTTTAAATGATAATGCAGTTAAAATAATTGTACTTTGTTTGTGATATCTATTTAGTAGAATAGACCTCCTTTCTGCTATAATTAAATTGAATAGATTATTTTGGATATCTATTGGGTAGAAAAATCCTCATTTTGTGCTTGTAAAGTAAAATGATGATTTTTGAAGTTAATTAATATGTGGATTAATTAATATTGGAAAATGATGTGTTAACTATTGATTGTTAATTATTGAGTGCCAGAAGTTTGGTAGCTTGGCTGTATTGGTTATGACTTTGATATGTCGCAAAAGTTGAATTCTTTTATTAATGAAAACAACGATTATATTGGTTAAGTGTATAGTAGCCCTGGGCTTCGTTATAGTATTTTGCAATACTAGTATTTATTATTTTTGATTTAGAAATGGCTTTGGTTAGAACGAATGATTTTATAAAGTTGATTTTATAAATTGGATTTATAAAATATGTTTAATAAATGAAAAGGATTTTTATGAAAGTAAATCCCAATGTCTTTGAAAGAGATTTTAAAGGATTTTTGGAAAAGTAATAATAGTATTTTTGGGAAGTATTTATTATACAGAAAAGTAAATATAATATTTATTATAAAGAAAAGGAGTTTATCTCTTATAACAAAGTGATTCTGTTTTTAAAGAAGATGGAAATATTTTTGAAAAATATTTGTGAAATGCTTTGTTTAAAATGTTGTATGGAAAGAAAGATTTATATATAAATCGTGTTTTATAAGTAAAAGAATATATTTATAAATAAAGTTAGAGATTTATTAAAAGAGATTTTTATAAATAAAGCTAGAGATTTATAAAAGAAGTTTTATAAATATAAAAGGGATTTATAAAATGAATTTTAAAAATAATTTTAGAGATTTGTAAAAGGAGTTTGATAAATAATTTTAGAGATTTATAAAAGAAGTTTTATAAATTAATTTAGAGATTTATAAAAGGACTTATAAATATGAAATAGGTTTATAAAAGGAATTTTATAAAAGGAATGAGATTTGATTTTTATAAATGATCATTTTAACTTATGGTGGTATGAAAAGTATTCTTTTCATACTTAGCACCAAAAGAGAAGTGGTTTGGATTTACAGTAAACAATGTTTTAAATAACATTTGTTTTTGGCCCATTTAAAATATGAATTTAGAAAGGAGGAAATCTACCTTAAGATTTGTTAATATACTTCTACCATTGAGATAAGTATATGAATACATTTTTTAAGTATTGTAAGCGTAGTATTTTATGAATATACTTATACCGATGAGATAAGTATATGGATGTTTTTCCAAGCATTGAAAGAGTATAAATGAATAGTGAATAAGTAGTATACATATGTATATCTTTGTAAAAGTATTTTGATACAAGTATTTACAAAGTGGTTTTAATTAATGAAAGGATTAATTAAAGAGGCCTAGTGGCTGCTTATATGTTTAATCATGTTTAGTTTCTTATGAAAGTAACCTCTGATTTGATCGATTGTTTATTTGATAGTTAAATAACCGACTATTAAATCTTGACCAAATGTACTCTGGAAATATCTAGAAGAAACATGGGAACTATATGGTACAGTTATCTTTGGTGAAGCTATACTATGCATATAAACTCATTTTTCTATTTTAAGACAAATGATAAGGAAATATGTCCGCTTAAAAAGTTAGCAGGTGATCTCTTCCTTATGTATTGTCTATTTATTTCCCACAGAATCAGAGTTAAGATTATCGAAAACTATCAATTGGTTTGGGAGTGCCCGGTAAGAGGGGAAGTGTACTTATATGAGATGACTTGAAATCGTAACCACTCCAAACCATACACGTGTTTTATGCTTTGGAAGAGGTTCAAGATTGGTTCGAGATGTTGAAATCTATGTGGAGATTCGAGATTTGTTTGAGATGCTCGAACACATGTAGTTGTTTGTGATCTATTCAGGATGTGGGAATCCATGTATGATTCCGAGACCTGTTGAGGTATGGGAATCCATATGTGGTTCCATGATCTATTCGAGTGGTGACTCATGTGCTGCAATGTCGGACGTTGCCTCACCTGTAGAGATGACTAAAACCAGAGATAGGATGCATAGACCAGGGGTTTAGCTAACCCAAAGGGTGCAAGCGATTCTACCATAGAGATACCTACTATCGTTATGCATGTAGTGAGTGGTGCACTCAGCCTTGATGGCCTATGTATTTCCTATGGTATATCAGCTAGGGATGTGCAATGCTTCAATAGGGCATCTTTGATCCTTGTGCAGGAGGACCGTCCCAGAGGTTCTGAATGCACCTCCGTGGAATCATACACAATTAGCGAATGCACATTAGCGGTTTGATTTGTATACCTATTATTGTTGTATTGTACACTCACGTACAACACATCTATTTATTATGTATTTTAAACCCTAGACATTATTATAATATCATTGGATTCTCTAGTAGAAATGGTTTGGTTATCATAAGGTAAAAATCTGTAGCGACTCGTGATTTTCGACCCACGAAAATCGACATCAATACGTTCACTGTATAACATGCCAAGCAATCGAGTGCCGAAAATACCGATTGCTAGGGGTAAAGAAGAAAGAGGTAGAAGAAACAAAACAGAATCAACAACACAGAATCTCACAAATGTAGCGGAAAAAAATATAATATATAATAACAGATTTTTTACAAAAGAACCTATAACTATTTTATACTTACAATCATCAGAGTACAACAATCAACACATCAATCTGGACAGTTATAATAACTTGTCCTGATATACATAACTCACACGGCGGAAATAAACAAGTACGTGATATACGTCTGAACTCCTCCAGCTCGTCTCCTGAGCTCCATAGCATCCTAACCTGAATCTGCAATACTCGGTCAGACCCGAGCATTATAATAAAATAACACCCGAGTCAGTCTGGAAAACCAGCGTGAGAAAACACACTCAATTTGAATTATTACTATTTTCAAAACCCTTCGAAAAACAAAGGTATCTCGTAAGACCACGTCACACATAAACACGATGGTTTTTACCTTACGATAACCAAAACATTTTTATCAAAATCATCTGATATTATAATAGTGTCTAAACAAAGTAAATTGAAATTACCTGAAATGCTTGCATCTTACATTTTAGCATAGTTGGGCACAATCAAAACCGTACGGCGCTTATTGGAGAATGGATTCCATACAATGACTAGGCACTGGGGTACCATCTATCACGGTACACATCTAGAAAAATGTATCGAGGACCTTGCCGAGATCCCTTACAACACAAGACCGGCCCTATCCCTAACCTAGATAGAACCGAATATGTTATCACCACGGGTGTTCCCACCCTTATCAAGAGCTCTTTTTCCATGCACCACCGTATCCATAATTTATAATATATCCGAGGGTATCTAAAAAGGCGATAACATACCCTAATTGGGTGCGACCCACTTAGCCTTGCTGCATCTCCCCTGATTTTCAGTCATTCTGGTTGATGAGGCTTGAGGCTACGATTACCTTTCAAGAACAATTTCACTTAGAATGCTAATCGTCCTCCAATGACGATGTTCTGGTAGCATTCGTCCATACAAGTTGTCCTGGGTCTGGACAAATCGAACCACCGACTTAACTGTCTTCATGATATCCATTTGTAACGCTCAAATCGGACTGAAGTGGTTTTCGGATAATTAAATCTGATCTCGGTCTCTTCGAAACGATCAATGAAATGGGCCAATATTTGATTGTCGGTTATTTAACTATCAATAAACATCCATAAGCTGACATCAGGCCTTATTATAAATTTTCCAAAATTTATTTTCAAAATATCTTTATACGATATATACCAATCTTTCAATATTTCAAAATTTGAAAACCAAACCAAACTCTAATACCCATAACAGGATTTTCCCGAACCATCTCAATATCTTAGAAATATTTTCCTTTGATTCCTTTTACAATTCAATACTTGAAAATATTTCTATAATAATAATAATCTCGTAGGAGAAATATTTCAAATCCTTCCAGTTCAATACTTAGGAAATAATTATAAGTATATTTTCCAAATATCAATTTATCTCCAATACTTAGGAAATATTCCATTTATTTCACAATTCACAAATCCTTTACAAATTTCATTTGTAAATCCTCTGACTCATTTTTTAACGAATTCTATAAGTTCCGGAATTCGTTAATTAACTTCCCTTTAAGTTTCCCAAGTCAATTTCACTCGCCTAAACCCCCAATTACCATTTCAAACTCCTTTCATGAATTCTAAATTCATTTTGAATTTCTATTTAATCACCTTGGAAATTAACTTAAATTTCAGCATTTCACTATAAAATTCCTTTTTCAAACCACTCTCCATCTACCAACTTAACTTACAAATCTCGAGGTAATTATAAATCACTTCAATCTTTTGCCTTCAAACCAAATATATATATATATATAATAAATATTTTAAAGAAAAATAATTAAATTTCAAAATATGGTTAAGTACTATTAAAATATCAAAGCACCTTTAATTAAGTATTGATAACTCATTTCCAATTCATTTTAAATAAAACTAATCCGTGTACAAGCTTATTAATAAAACTTAAATTTTCTTTCACTAATATAAAATATTTGAATAACCCACTTTCTAAAATATTCCAATACTAACTAGTTTTAAAATTTCATAGTTTAATAAATAAAATTTCCATTCTTTTTAAAAATAAAACTTAACTTCTAGACAAAAATATATTTTCAAAATTCCAATAATCAATTTCAATTTATAAATTCCTCTCGATTCATAACACATCAATTTCCTTTCCAATTCCCTTTCCAATTCACTTTCCAAAAATAAACTCTATATTTTTCCAAAAAACTATTTTCATATCTTGATATAAATTCACACTGTGAAATTTATATTTCCAATTTATAATTGATATATTTTCCCCTATTTATAAACATTGTTTATAAATTTATAAACTCCTTTGAGTTTTCACTTATTTATAAAACGAATCCCATTTATAAAGTCTCATTTTATAAATCCATTTCTTAATAGATTCCATTTATTTCACAAATCTATTTAAAATATCGATTTCAACTCCTTTTCATATTTTCCAGAAATATCGTTTAAAAATCCATCATTCAAAATCATTTACATAAATTATTTTAAAATCTCTATTTGAAATATACTTTTCTGAATAGTTAAGTACAATCCAAAAATCAATTTATCGTTTTCATTTGTCCACACTTATCAAAATCTCTATTCAAAATCTATTCAAAATCTCTATCCAAAATCCGAATATTTAAATATATATAAATTATTCCATTTTATAAATATCCCCACACTCATCTTTTCATTCGTCCTCGAATAAAAAAACTAAGAAAAATCCGTTTTCATAGGAAACACGATTGCATTGAGCGTATGCAACAAGCCGTTAAACCTCTAGGTGTCCCCAGTAGGACGAGTGTTGTCTCATGAGGGTTTTCAGCGGATACTACCCACAAAATCCGAATGCAAAGTGAGTATATTTACAAAATGCAAGATTTATCTACAAAGAGATGAATGAGAGTTTTTGAAAATATTTACAATGAAGCATTTACTTTTAAATTGACACAAATAAGTTAAATATAGGTTTTGGTCATTATCTTGAAATTTAAGTCATTTACTCATCAAAATTTCCAATAAAAATGAAGTTATCATAACAATAGACAATACTTTAACTCGTTGTTTCAGTTGATAACAAAGTGTAACTATGAAATAGATCCTTAGTTGATTATCAAAGTTTTTCAAAGTGGTATTTTCATTTCTTTTCAATAACAAATCAAATCAAATAATTTAAAATAGTGCTTGGATTTCATTTGCTTACTCAGTCTATTTTTTTTTGAAAATTTTATTGATATTTACAACATTTACATATGCCTAACTCAGAAAACTAAGGCCAGATATATTACCCATGCACTGCCTTGCGGACTTATGTAAGGGGAATACAGAGCATGGCGAGTGAACACACGAGTGTGAACACTTATCGACTGTAGGCGTTATTAGTAAAATAATTTTCATATACATACACCTAACTCAGATAAACTGAGGCCAGATATAATGATCGTGCACTGCCTTTCAAGCTTACGTGAGAAGGGTACAGAGCATGGCGAGTGAACACACGAGTGTGAACATATGACTCTGGGTGTTCATAATATATATATATATATATATATATATATATACAAGATTTTTTTTTGAAGAGAGAGTTTTGCAAAATCATCTTAGCACCAATTAACTTAGAAGACAAAAAAATGTTATATCCTTTAGTTTAAATCCACCACTTTTTAAAACAAAGATTTTCAATTAGGATATATTTCATAATCAACACGTATGAACCTTCATATATACTAGTTAAACCATTGTTATTTGTAATCAAACTTCATTTTTATTTTTGTTGACACAAATAGATTTTCAAAATTTTCAATTTAATAAACCAAAACCATATATTTATCCTAGTGTTTCTTCAAAAGTAATTAAAAGAAGAAAATTTGTATTTAGGATTCTTTTTTTTAACATTTTTTTTGAGTTTTTGAAAGAAAAAGCAAAAAATAAACCATGAAAAATTAAAAATGAAGATGAGCTCCCCACACACTTGATTTTGAATGTGTCCCTATAGTCAACCCAAGTGGAAGGAGAAAAATAAAAATAAAAACATGACCTTTATTTATATGAAAAGATTATTATTTACAAGACATCAAAAAGTATGCCATTAAAGAGTAAATGAACCGGTCTTCCAAAGACCGATTCATTTGTCTCGTCAAATATGCGAGACACTGCTTGAGCGCAAAAAACCAAATTATATAATTCAGAGTTGAATGTTGATTTGGAAAAATGAATGTCGTTTTATTAAAAATCGTATGAGTTGTTTTGTTTTCGATGATTTTTGGGTAGATAAAACGATTGGTTGAAATTCAAGTTTATTTTCACCAAATTGAAATTCAATTTTATCGTTGAAAACTTTTTCAGAATTATCGATTTCAAAATGAAAATGGTGATTTAAATCTTCCCCTTTAGAATTCAATAACTTTTCGTCGAAAAGTCCAAAAAATTTATGTTCATTGAATTCGTCTTCCTTTGTTGGATTATCAACAACTTCATTACATGTACCGATTTCAAAATCCAAAGTTGTTGTATTTAAATTTTCAAAATCGGAGAAATGAAGATCGAACTTTAAATCAAGTGTCACACCCTCAAAAGAATTGAAATCCAACTCAATTACCGTCTTTTCAACCACTTCATTAAGATCGTTATTTTCAATTTCAAAAGTTGTTATTTGAAAATCGTTGAATTGGATAAAAGATAAATTATCACTTGACTCATCACACGTTGGGATTTGATTATGTTTATCATGAATTTTTCCTTATGTTTTCATTAACAAATTCGTGTGATCATCGTAAATTTCGTTCATTTGTTCAACAAAATCCAATTTATAATTATTAACTTGACGATTTTCGATTTGGATTTGTTGAGAACAAGAATCGTCAATTTCGATAAACGATGGATTATCATTTGATTTTTCACATATTGGGATTTTATTATGTTTCCCACAATTTTTTTTGTATGTTTCACGCAACAAATCCTCGAAATCTTTTTCCGTTGGCTCAACTAAGTCAAATTCATGATTATTACTATGAGAATTTTCAATTTGAATTTTTTGAGAATAAAAATTGTCAATCGCACCATTATTGAAACTATTCCCATTGCCAAAATCATTTGAAAAATGATTCACATTTCCATTGAGATTTTGAAATTCATTTTGGAGTTCGAAGTTGGATTGGCAAGGTTATAATCAAAAGCGTTTGAATTTGGAAGTGAATTCAAAATTTGATTACTTTGAAAACTTTGGCTTGAATTGTTGCATAGATACGAATTCAACATATCAATAAATTAAATTGTTTGTTCAAGTAAAGATTCAACGTTTTCAATACATTTTTCAAGAGTTGAGGGTTGACCATTACTTTGAGAATCTTGCGGTGCAAAATTCGAATCGTTTGTACAAAACTTATCGTTAAAATATTCATACGAGATTGATGTGAAACTATATGGATTATATAGATTTTCACAACTATTGCAAAATTCATATGAGTAGGGAAATTGAGACATTTTCAAGAATGTTTTTTGTTTTTTATAAAGGAAAAATAATTACAAATTGAATTTATTTTTCAAAAGGAAAATTAATTTATGTTTTGTTTTTTTGGTTTTTCAATTTTTCTATCTTTGTTTTTGAAAAGATTTTATATATTTTTTGGATTTTTGTCTTTCTAAAATTAAAACTAATTAAAAAAAATTGGATTTTTGGATTTTTGATTTTGATTAAAAAAAAATTCAAACGAAAAGGATTTAAAGATTTGTAAGGAAAAGGAAAAGGAATATTTACAATATTTTTTTTAATTTAGGATTTTGAATTTTTTGAATTTTTTTATTTATATATACATGAACTAATGTGTAACGACCTGGTATTTCGAACCATTCGCATCCGCACATGTTGGACTTGAATTGCTCAAAACAACAGGTTGTTAATTTTATATTTGGCAAAACTTAGCATATAAGATAAATAAATCAATCATAGAATCACAGACACAGAGTATTACAACAATAAGCAGCGGAATAGATAAATAGTAGTTCATAAAGTTACTATATAAACATCAGAGTTTAAAACAAAATACAACATAAATCTCGAATACAGAGTAGTCTCAATACAAAAGTAACTACAAGACTGGATAGAAATAACTGGAATAACTAAAAGTTGGATAGATAGATCTTCAACAAAGCCCCAACCTCCAAAGGTGAGTCTCAATTGCTGTGATACTCAGTCTGACCTGAGCATAAAGCAAAACACAAAACACTCGAGTCAGGATTAACATTATTATATTAATAAATTCAACTCAAGTGAAATGTCAACTGAAATACCAGTAACTTAAAGGATGTTTGGGATACCCATCCTCTAAGGATCCGTGGAACTATCTACTATGTAGTAATATACGCTATTATAATATGTCTATAGTAAAGTAAACTATTAAAATAGCATTAAGGCATTACCCATATCCCCCTTAACACATTTTCATATATTCCCATAGTCTATAAAGTACCGTGATTCCTCCGTAAACTGGATGGCTATCAGAGGGCACTCCATAGGTATGGTACAAACCAAACTCGTAGAAGGCGCGATAGGGCATGTGACAAGGCATGCGATGCAATGCCAGGGTAGGTATACCGTTTGCGTATCCGGACTGGTGGTAACGCATAGCAGCTACTACCACCCACCTCGAGACACACTCCCAAATCAAAGGTGCACCCAATCAAATCACAAAAGCAATAGAATGGTATCGAAGAAATGTGTCCGATCAGAGGAATGACCTCACTTGGCCCGGCGAGGCTCCTGTTTTAGCCACATCAAGCTGACTCACGAGAGTCATGGCTACGTAAATACCATATAGGATCGTCACCAACCATCCTACTTCATTCTGGAATCTCCACCACATACACAGTTGTTAAAGTGGTTTTCGGTATTGGCAGAGAGTATGACAATATCCGATCCCGGTCTCTTTAACAACCAAACGCTTATTTTACACCGTGGTCATTTCATTTCAACAGTTCATACTTTATATCAAAATATCATATTCATTTCAAAACCGTATCAAATTGATATCATTATTCACTTTAAAAAATATTCATTTCCAAAATCGTAACACTTTAAAAAATTATAATACTTTTGAAATCATAACACTTTTGAAATCATAACACTTTTAAAATCATAACACTTTTGAAATCATAACACCTTCGTAATCATAACAGGTCCAACTTAAACAGTTTAGATATTAAAAATAGTATGTATATTTAAAATAGTTATAAATTAAAATAGTTTATATATATAATAAATACTTTATATAATAAAATTAGTTCCTCCAATTTCACAAGTCAATTCAAATCATCTTAAAATCCAAAAATTCAATTTAAATCGACAGTTTAATCATTTTGATTTAAAGTTCAAAGATTCAAGTTTAAATATTCAAACATTTACAATATAAATTTCATTTATATTTCAACATTTAACTTTAATTTTATTCAAATTTGAAAATGTTCACTTAATCATTTTAATAACAATTAAATAAAATCTCAATTTATAAATTTAAATCAATATTAAATATTCAGTCTCAATTTTATTTAAAGTTGAGAATACTCATTTAATCACCTTTTTATTGAATCAAGTTATAAATCAAAATTTTCAAAATCTCAAAGTCAATAAGTTCAAATAATTCTTATTTAAATTCAATTATTAACCAATTTAAATTCCAAGTCAACATAAATTTATCTTCCCAACACAAAAGCGTAGCAAAACTACTAAGTGGTCTCTCCACTTTGAGACTCGAAAATGAACGTTGATGATGCTGCAGTCATCACTGAAATTATTTTCCAGCGACAAACGAAGAGAGTACATACTTAATTCCTTTAAATTATTCTTTTTGCAACAATTTCCATTCGAAAATACTTTCAAATAATATACTCTTTCAAACTATGTAAACCAAATTTTTGGAAAGCACCGGAAATTAAATTCTTAAATCCTTGATTTAAGTTTATTTCATTTTCAAATCAAATAAACCATGTTTATAAAATTCCAACACCTTATAACATATAACAATAGAAAATGATTTAGTAGTGTTGACAAAGTAATAAATGATAATCTAGTATTATCACTCCTAACAACCAATTTGATTAACTATCCAATTTCAGAAAAATTATACCTTTATATATATATATATAATCATACACAAAATTATTTTATTTACAAATTTTGAAAACAGTATTGTATCAGTTTGCTATGTTCAAGTGTTTTGGAATTCCTATCGATAGCGTTGGCCATACGAATCGATCAAACCCCCAAATCAACTTAACAAATTCAAACAACACAATATAAAATATTTTATATTAATTACAAATACACTTCCTCACAGGATGATTCAAGAATAGATTATAGAACAAGAATAGAGATTCAAATTTAGAGGGACCCTAGTCAAAGTGAATTCTAACTGAGCATATAGGCTTGAAAGGAAGATAGATAGATTACAAAAGAGAAAAGATGGATAGACTTGTATAAATCACGGGCGACCTTAACCGGGTCAACCGAGACTTAGAGAAGGCGATAATATCATCAACGGGAACCAGTACGACAAGTCAAGCTCCAGGGATACGATCGATGCAGAATTCGATTTCTCGCTGAGGAGGTGGAGAAGTGACTTCACCCAATATCAGGATAATCTATGATTATCGGAGTGGAGTCAAGATTACAAGAGAATTACCCTGATCGTCTACTAGAGACGGTTCGGGCTTTGCAAGGAATAACATCATCGTAAACCGAGGACATAGAAATCTCCGGAGAATCGATGCTTGTTATAAAGGAGTTCAACCCCTTTACAAATCATACAAGATTGGCGGGGCCGTCGATGAAACTAGACACACACAAGGACAAAATTTCCAATTGAGGTGGCACGATGAGCTCAAATTATTACAGGATTCAATAGAAATGGAGCTATGAGATGCTCCAGTATCAAAAGGAACACAAACAGGAGAAGACAAGAATGGATTTCAGGACAAAAGGGGATTCCCACAATTCAAAAGAAATCCGAGTCAAAGAAGAAGAACTCAAGCTCGAACGAAGGTGATTCTGTAATTAAATTTTACTCTATATGCTAAGTTTTGCCTAAACCAGAGCTCTGATACCAACTGTAACGACCCGGTATTTCGAACCATTCGCATCCGCACATGTCGAACTTGAATTGCTCAAAACAACAGGTTGTTAATTTTATATTTAGCAAAACTTAGCATATACAGTAAATAAATCAATCACAAAATCACAGACATAGAGTATTACAATAATAAGCAGCGGAATAGATAATAGTAGTTCATAAAGATACTATATAAACATCAGAGTTTAAAACAAAATACAACATAAATCTCGAATACAAAGTAGTCTCAATACAAAAGTAACTACAAGACTGGATAGAAATAATTGGAATAACTGAAAGCTGGATAAATTGATCTTCAACAAAGCCCCAACCTCCAAAGGTGAGTCTCAATTGCTGTGATACTCAGTCTGACCCGAGCCTAAAGCAAAACACAAAACACTCGAGTCAGGATTAACATTCTTATATTAATAAATTCAACTCCAATGAAATGTCAACTGAAATACCAGTAACTTAAAGGATGTTTGGGATACCCATCCTCTAAGGATCTGTGGAACTATCTACTATGTAGTAATATACGCTATTATAATATGTCTATAGTAAAGTAAACTATTAAAATAGCATTAAGGCATTACCCATATCCCCCTTAACACATTTTTATATATTCCCATAGTCTATACAGTACCGTAATTCCTCCATAAACTAGAGGGCTATCAAAGGGAACTCCATAGGTATGGTACAAACCAAACTCGTAGAAGGCGCGATAGGGCATGTGACAAGGCACGCGAGGCAATGCCAGGGTAGATATACCGTTTGCGTATCCGGACTGGTGGCAACGCATAGCAGCTACTACCACCCACCTAGAGACACATTCCCAAATCAAAGGTGCACCCAATCAAATCACAAAAGCAATAGAATGGTATCGAAGAAATGTGTCAGATCGGAGGAAAGACCTCACTTAGCCCGGTGTGGCTCCTGTTTTAGCCACATCAAGCTGACTCACGAGAGTCAAGGCTACGTAAATACCATATAAGATCGTCACCAACTATCCTACTTCATTCTGGAATCTCCACCACATACACAGTTGTTAAAGTGGTTTTCGGTATTGGCAGAGAGTATGACAATATCTGATCCCGGTCTCTTTAACAACCAAACGCTTATTTCACACCGTGGTCATTTCATTTCAACAGTTCATACTTTATATGAAAATATCATATTCATTTCAAAACTGTATCAAATTGATATCATTATTCACTTTAAAAAAATATTCATTTCCAAAATCGTAACACTTTAAAAAATTATAATACTTTCGAAATCATAACACTTTCGAAATCATAACATCTTCGTAATCATAACAGTTCCAACTTAAGCAGTTTAGATATTAAAAATAGTATATATATCTAAAATAGTTATAAATTAAAATAGTTTATATATATAATAAATACTTTATATAATAAAATTAGTTCCTCCAATTTCACAAGTCAATTCAAATCATCTTAAATTCCAAAAATTCAATTTAAATCAAATTCAGTTTAACCATTTCAATTTAAAGTTCAAAGATTCAAGTTTAAATATTTAAACATTTACAATATAAATTTCATTTATATTTCAACATTTAACTTTAATTTTATTCAAATTGGGTAATGTTCACTTAATCATTTCAATAACAATTAAATAAAATCTCAATTTATAAATTTAAATCAATATTAAATATTCAGTCTCAATTTTATTTAAAGTTGAGAAAATTCATTTAATCACCTTTTTATCGAATCAAGTTATAAATCAAAATTTTCAAAAACTCAAAATCAATAAGTTCAAATAATTCTTATTTAAATTCAATTATTAACCAATTTAAATTCCAAGTCAACATAAAATTATCTTCCCAACCTTTATTATTAAAGTTATAAAATCTATTTTTAAAATATTAATATAAATTTAAGTAAATACTTAAACATATTATATACTAATTAAATTAAATTTTATAAATTAAATCTTATTATTAAATTTATTTTTATATTAAATCTATTTCCATATTATTTTTTAATAATAAAATTATAAGAAAAATCTTAAAAATTATATTTTAAAACTAACTTATAAATTAAAATTTCCAAAACATGTAATTTAAAAATCTAAATTTTTCAAAATAAAATATCTTTACATTATTAAAATCCATATATTTCCTTCCAAAATTCAAAAATCATTTTTCAAAATGGACCAATGGTGTCCGTATATAATTTTCTATCCTATGGTCAAGTGATATGGATATTTATCATTTCAATCCGCAATTTAAATATTTACGGGTATATATCATTTCAGCTCGCAATCCCAAAATTCAAAATCAATGAAAATCGCTTGGGTTTATCATTTCAACCCATAACAATTTTCTCCTATTCTAGAATATCATTCGGGAATGTATCATTTCAACCCATAGGGAATTCTAAACTAACAGGGAACTTGCAGAGTGAGAACAAATATGACAGTAATATAACATATCAACAACATGCATATATCATCAGTAACAAATTTAACTATAATATAAATAACGGATTATGGTGTCAGCTGTCATAGGTGAATAGTTACAGATAATGGCATATCATATATATACAATTAAATAATAAGCAGTTCAAATTTAGCAGCATATTTCAATTGTCATTTCAATGTGAATTTAATTTATTAAATATAAGAATGTTAATCGTGAGTGATTGCTCACCTTTCGAGGCTAAAGATATTTGACAATGAAAGGAGCTACGAATCCAAGCACGAATTTCAAAGCAAAGCACGATGGGCATGAATTGACGAAAACAAAATATATACATATTTGTATGAACTATAAATATATGTATATATAACTATATAAATTTTATGTTAAAAATCAATATTTAATTTAGAACACTTATTAAAATTCAAAATCTTTATTTATATCATATAAAAAAATCAATACCAAAATCAAGCAGCTTCTCAGCTATGAAAACAACCCTATATATTATAAAGATCAAAATATTTAAATATTATATTTTAAAACTCCATAAATATATTTTTAACAATCAGAATATCGACATATATAGTTTATACATAAATAAACACGTCGACGTTCATATATTATACTTAAAAATCAAATAAGACCTTTATATAATAAAATTCAAAATCAATAAACAAATCAATTTATATAATTTGCAGACTTATATACATACTTTTTTTCACTATTAAATTTTAAAACACATATAAAATAAACTCTCCATATATACATATTTGAATACCAGACTCATATATACTTATATACAAACTAATATATAAGTTACATACATTAAAACCAATATTTATTATAAAATCAATATAAAAATCCAACATATACATGTTGTAACCAAACGAAAAAAATGGAAATATATATATGTGCGGTCTTACATATTATAGCAACATACAGATTTCAAACGATAGGGTCTCTTCCGCTCAAATCGGCGGGTATACTAATATATACCACTATATATATATAACATCCAAACTGATAATAATTTATAAATTTATCCAAACAACCAATAATTTAAATTCAACATTTTTAAATTATACTAGTAATCCAAATGAGTGAGATTTTACTCACCTTGATTTTTATTTGCAATCCATTCCAATTTTAAATTTATCCCATTGCGTAGTATATGCCCCTGCGAATCCAATGTGATTTATATCATGATTTTTGAACCTCATACGAATGAGATATACAATTTATAAATATTCGATTTCATCATATGATTTATATACCATAATTACTGAAATTAATATTTTAATTAACCTTACCCTAAACCTCTCCATCTCAACTGCTCATCCTAGCAGCAGCAAATCTTGGCCGTTCGCTTCTCAAATTTCCTACTGCGATTCCAGACAACCAAGAATCCAATTCCTCCTCGCTTTCCACGCCTCAGCCATGATCGCTACTTCACTTTAGGCGTTCAACCTCGGCCACCAACCTTGCTCGCGAGCTCCTCCACATCGCGACCCAGCCAACTCCGGCTCCGACAGTGTCTCGGCCCCCTAATCTAAAGTCGATCAAAACATGCATCACCGTGCCACATGAAATTAGATCCCTCCCTCTATAGTCCACTGTGACTCCACCCACGACCATATATCGACGTTGAGCATCCTGGCATTGCGCGCGCATCTTCCAATTGTCGTGACACACTACCCTCATTGAGAAACCCTAAATCGCACCCTCCCTCCTCTGCCGTGAATCGCCTCCACATCGATGCTACCTCTTGTTGAACTCGAACCCATCGCGTTGGCCCTTTTTTTTATTGAATGAGATTTTCGTTCTTTTTTTTTCTCGAGTTCAAATTCGTGAGGAAGGAAGAGAGTGTTAGGAACTGGAGATAGTGGTTTTGATGACAACAACCTTTGTAACTTATTTTATTATAACTTATATATTAACATTATTGTCTAGATATATATATGAATGTTATTATGCAGGATATATATAAGGCAGGTACTGATTATTGAAGACTGTATAGTATAAAGATCAAGAATGAAGAAATCAAGTTTGAAGACTCATGAGTATCAAGATCAAGATTTCAAGATAAGTGTCTAGTTTTGTTAAAACTTCATAATAGCATGGAAATCTTCATTCCAAATTTCATTCGGGATGGAACCCATTTCTACCTTCTTAGTGGCTTACAAACCCACGACAAGTAGCTTACAAACCTACGACAAGTAGCTTACAAACCCACAAATATCCTAGTTTTGTACTAGTTCTCGAGTCCTGATGTGATGAGATATTCTGCAGGAAGAAGCTTGCAATACTACTTCAAAATGGTTTTTCAAAACTACTTTTCAAAATGTTTTAGCCTTAAAAATTATCTTTTCAAATGATTTTCAAAAAGATGTTTTAGCCTTAAAATATTCTTTGTTTTTGTTTTTAAATAAACTCTTGTTTAAAACTTCGTTTGTTTTTAAAACTATCTTCTGATTTTTAAATATTCTTTTATAACATATATATATATTTAAAGATTTAAAATCAAATTTATATATACATTCTAAAAATATATTTTTCTACTCTTCTTTATTTTAAAACATAGGAAAATTAGTTTATTTTACTCCAGAATCATTTCAACTTGTTTTCCTTTCAATACCATTTTCAAAACAAATTTTACATTGTTTTTTAACCAAGGGATGTCGACATCATGGGATACC
Source organism: Allium fistulosum (assembly GCA_030737815.1). NCBI lineage: Eukaryota > Viridiplantae > Streptophyta > Magnoliopsida > Asparagales > Amaryllidaceae > Allium > Allium fistulosum. Next base: position 461,182,627 of record CM060905.1, read on the forward strand.
CCATGTCGACATGGTGGCCGTTAAATTCAAAAGTTTCAATTTTCAAAAGAAGTGTCTATTCGTTTAAATCTCTTCATGAATGGTTATGACCGTTACTGGTCTATAAATAGCCTTCACAAACGAATTTTTTAACCAACTATTTTCTTATTTTCTTCACCCCTTCTTCTCCACAAATCCATATTCTAAAACTTTCATATTTTTAAGATCGTGCAGAAAGTCTGCCGAATTTTCAAGTGAATCAAATTAGAATCTCATTCTTGTTTGATTCTCTGCCCTCTCTAGAAGATCAAAGTGCTATTCAGAGTTATATGATCAATTTGTAATCAAAAGTTTATCGAGTCTCTCTATAAGGTGTGGTTTTGCCTGGAAATCAATTGGGTGATCTTGTGTCCCGTAAATCAAGAGAGTTTGCCCCGGACTCGAAGACAAGAGGGTACCTCAAGGCCTTTAGAAATTGAGGATTGTAATCTTGACATTGGTATAACAAAAATCTGTACGAGGTGTTTGCCTTGGTGCAGGACTGGACGTAGGGTAACTCCGATCCAGTATAAAATCGGGTGTGTTCTTTCCTTTTAGTGCTTTTTATTTACTTTCTGCATCTATGTTTGATTCTGTGATTGTTCTGTGATTAAGTTCTGCATTTGTTTATATCATAATTTTTAAATTAGTCCATATAAGTCTTAGAATCCATTAAACACTATTCACCCTCCCTCTAGTGTTAAATTAGCCTTAAGATCCTTAATCCGCACTCCCTTTCAATTGGTATCAGAGCATAGGTTTTCATAGTTTTCATAATCTAAAACTTGAAAAGTTAAAAATGGCATTTTTAGGAAATTTTGTTAATACTAGTTTGAATTTATGAATTTCATCAAAGTATCATAAGTCTGCATATAGTTTTTATGAAAAATCAAGTGTTCTACCGAATTGGTTTGTTATGCTAGAACAGACATGTTACATGGATTTTGAAGAATCAACAACCAATGGACAATATGTGCAAATTGAGAAAGATAAATGGATACTTGATAGTGGCTGTTCAAGGCATATGATTGGAAATCCCGAGATACTCATTGACATTATATATCAAGATGGTGGATTGGTCAACTTTGGAGATAACTCAAAAGGATATGTGATTGGCATCGGCAATGTCGATAATTCTAAAACTCCTCTTATTTATGATGTTTTGCTAGTTAGGAATTTAAAACATAATTTGCTTAGTATAAGTCAACTATGTGATAAAGGATTTAAAATTAAATTTGGAAAAGATAAGTGTCACATCGAAGATAATAAGTCAAATATTATCTTTGAAGGAATTAGGAAGAAAAACATTTACATCCTTAGTATGAAAGTTTCAAATGATGACTTATGTCTTTTGGCTAATACAAGTGACCCTTGGATTTGGCATAAAAGATTTGGTCATTTAAATTTCAAACTGTTATCTAGGTTATCAAAACTTGACTTAGTTAGAGGTCTTCCCAAGTTAAACTTTAAAGTAGATAGTATATGTAATGCTTGCCAATTAGGAAAACTTAAGAAAAGTTCATTTAAACTAAAAGATATGGTTTCTACTTCTAAACCTCTAGAATTACTTCATTTAGATTTATTTGGTCCATCTCAAGTCCAATCAATTAATCACAATAAATATGTTTTTGTAATTATAGATGATTATTCTAGATATACTTGGACAATTTTTCTTAAACTTAAAAGTGATGCTTTTGAATTATTTAAGAATTTTGCTAAAAGAATTCAAAATCAACTTTCTTTAAAAATAAAAAACTATTCGTAGTGATCACGGTGGAGAATTTGAAAATGAAAATTTTGAGAATTTCTGTAATAAAAAAGGAATTACTCATAATTTCTCTTTTTCAAGAACTCCACAACAAAACAGAGTGGTAGAACATAAGAATAGAACGATTCAAGAGTGTGCTAGAACAATGCTTTCTGATAGTAACTTACCTAAAAACTTTTGGGCTGAAGCAGTCGCTACAGCTTGTTATATATTAAATAGGATTTTAATTAGACTATTAACTAATAAAACACCATATGAATTACTTTACAATAAGATACCCATAGTAGCTTATTTTAAATTTTTTGGTAGTAAGTGTTTTATTCTTAATACAAAAGATAATTTAGATAAATTTGAACCTAAATCCGACAAAGGTATCTTTATCGGATATTCTAATAGAAGTAAAGCATTTAGAGTTTATAATTTAAGAACTAACACTATTGAAGAAACAATGCATGTATCTTTTGATGAAAATTTTAAAGATACTGTACAAATTGAAGATGAAGAAGATTTTGTAACTTTAAATAATGAACCTAATGAAACTAATTGTGAAATCATTCAACCTAATAAAAGAATTAGGCTATTAAAAGATCATCCTGTAGAAAATATACTAGGAAATATTGAATCTATAGTTAAAACAAGAAATCAACTAAATAGTATGAGTAATGTAGCTTTTATATCAACTATTGAACCTAAAAATCCAAAGGAAGCATCATCTGATGATTCATGGATTCTTGCTATGCAAGAAGAATTGAATCAGTTCACCAGAAATGATGTTTGGGAACTTGTTCCTAGACCTGAGGATAAAAGTATAATTGGAACAAAATGGGTTTATAAAAATAAAATGAATGAACTTGGTGAGGTCGTGAGAAATAAAGCTCGTTTAGTCGTGCAAGGTTATTGTCAAGAAGAAGGAATTGATTATGATGAAATCTTTGCACCAGTAACAAGACTAGAAGCTATCATGATTCTACTTGCTTTCGCAAACTACAATAATTTCAAGTTATATCAAAAGGATGTTAAAAGTGCTTTTCTAAATGGTTTTGTAAAAGAAGATGTTTATGTTGAACAACCTCCACTTTTTGAAGATAATAAATTTTCAAATCATGTATATAAATTAAAGAAAGCTTTATATGGTCTGAAACAAGCTCCTAGAGCCTGGTATGAAAGACTAAGATCTTATTTACTACAATATGGTTTTGAAATTGGTAAAATAGATACAACTCTTTTTATTAAAAGAAACAAAAATGATATTCAATTAGTACAAATATATGTAGAAGATATAATATTTGGGTCAACTGATAACATAATGAATAAAGAATTCTCAAATATAATGACTAAAAAATTTGAAATGAGTCATATGGGAGAACTAAGTTTCTTCTTAGGACTTCAAATCAAACAATTAGATAAAGGAATTTTCATTAGTCAAGAAAAATATGCTAAGGATTTAATTAATAAATTTGGATTGACCACTTCTAGTGGGAAACCAACTCCAATGACAACTAATGTAGCTTTAAGTAAAGAAGATAAATCAAAAGATGTTGATCAAAAATTATATAGGGGAATGATTTGTTCGCTGCTTTATATAACAACAAATCGTCCTGACATCATGCATAGTGTCTGTCTCTGTGCAAGATACCAATCTCAACCTAAAGAAACTCACTTAAAAGCTGTTAAAAGAAATTTAAGATATGTAAAACATACTTTAGATTATGGTTTATTTTACCCTTAAAATGATGTATTTGATTTAATTTCATATTGTGATGCTGATTACGCTGGTTGTAAATCAAACCGAAAAAGTATAAATGGAACTTGTCACTTTCTAGGACATTCTCTGGTTTCTTGGTTTAGTAAGAAGCAAAATACTGTATCCTTGTCAACAACTGAAGTAGAATATATATCTGCTGCTTTGGCTTGTTCTCAGGTTATATATATGCAACAAAACTTTAAAAGATTTTGGATTAACTATAACTAAATCACCAATTTATTACGATAATACTGGTGCAATAAACCTATCTAAAAATCCAACTCATCATGCTAGAACAAAACATATTGATATTAGACATCATTTTCTTAGAGATAATATAAGTAAAGAAGTCATAACTCTTGAATATATTAATACTGAAAAACAAATTGCTGATATATTAACCAAACCATTAAATGAACAAAACTTTACTAAATTTACAAGAGAATTAGGTATATGTTCATTAACTGAAATATAAAATATAAATAATACAAGTATAGTTAATAATAAATATAAATAAAAAAAATTCAAAAATTGAACTGGGCATGTCGACATGACCCATCCCCCTATGTCGACATATATGCCGAGATTTTCAAATTTAAATTTCCATCTAAAATTAATTATTTGGTTATATATTTATATATTTCAACTTTTACTCCTTTTCTCTATTCTATTCTCTGTAATAAACTTCTAAAACGGTAAATTAATGGCTTCCTCTTCTAATAATGAACCCTCTTCACCCACTTCTCCTCATTCTGGCCCTTTTCAACGTTCCACACACGTACAAGTCATCAAATTACAAGAGAAGATGAAAGATTTGCTTCAAATGATGATATAAATTCAAGTAAGTCAACTGCGAATGGCTAGAGAACAAGATAGGCAAGGCAGAATCCTTAGGAATTTACAAAAATTCCTTATGGATAACCATGCCAATCCCATTGTCATTGAAGAATCATCACAAGCCATGGATTCTGAAGAAGAAGAGCCTATGGAAGAACCACAAGAGGATCAAGAAAAAGAACATCCTCTGCCGAATCCGGATGTTCATATGGACGAAGATGATGGCGTGATTTGCGTTGGAGAGGTCCTTTTTGACGCTAATGGGAACTTGGTCGAACAACGTGGAAACTTTTGTCTCCACTATCCAAATTGTTCGGTCCATAAATCACCAGTAGTTAAGGGTCCTCGTTAAGTGTTTTTCGTTTTTCTCTTTCTTGATTGTATATTGGTTGTTAATTTGTATATAAGTGTTATATTAATTAATGTTCTTCTAAAAACAATCTTTGGTGTATAAAATCTTGAATTCCATTTAACTTAGGATGCTATATTTCACTCATACATAGTTATTATTCTTATGACATATGTTTGTTTATCTCATTTTCTATTAAGTTCAAGGTTTATAGGTTATTTTTGTTGATGACAAAGGGGGAAAAATTATATAAAATAGTAGGCTTGGAGTAAGGGGGAGTTATGGTATGACCGAAGTGGTAAGTATATTTTATAAGGTTGTCATCATCAAAAAGGAGGAGATTGTTAGGAACTGGAGATAGTGGTTTTAATGACAACAACCTTTGTAACTTATTTTATTATAACTTATATACTAACACTATTGTCTAGATATATATGAATGTTATTATGCAGGAAATATATAAGGCAGGTACTGATTATTGAAGACTGTACAGTATAAAGATCAAGAATGAAGAAATCAAGTTTGAAGACTCATGAGTATCAAGATCAAGATTTCAAGATAAGTGCCTAGTTTTGTTAAAACTTCATAATATCATGGAAATCTTCATTCCAAATTTCATTTGGGATGGAACCCATTTCTACCTTCTTAATGGCTTACAAACCCACGACAAGTAGCTTACAAACCTACGACAAATGGCTTACAAATCCACGAACATCCTGGTTTTGTACAAGTTCTCGAGTCCTGATGTGATGAGATATTCTGCAGGAAGAAGCTTACGAAACTACTTCAAAATGGTTTTTCACAATGATTTTCAAAACTGCTTTTCAATATGTTTTAGCCTTAAAAATTATGTTTTCAAATAATTTTCAAAAAGATGTTTTAGCCTTAAAATATTCTTTGTTTTTTTTAAATAAACTCTTGTTTTAAACTTTGTTTGTTTTTAAAACTATCTTCTGATTTTTAAATATTCTTTTACAATATATATATACTTAAAGATTTAAAATCAAATTTATATATACATTCTAGAAATATATTTTTCTACTCTTCTTTATTTTAAAACATAGGAAAATTAGTTTATTTTACTCCAGAAACATTTCATCTTGTTTTCCTTTCAATACCATTTTCAAAACAAAATTTACATTGTTTTTTAACTAAGGGATGTCGACATCATGGGATACCCCATGTCGATACAGTGGCCGTTAAATTCAAAAATTTCAATTTTCAAAAGAAGTGTCCATTCGTTTAAATCTCTTCACGAATGGTTATGATCGTTACTGGTCTATAAATAGCCTTCACAAACGAATTTTTTAACCAACTATTTTCTTATTTTCTTCACTCCTTCTTCTCCACAAATCCATATTCTAAAATTTTCATATTTTTAAGATCATGCCGAAAGTCTGCCGAATTCTCAAGTAAATCAAATTAGAATCTCATTCTTGTTTGATTCTTCGCCCTCTCTCGAAGATCAAAGTGCTATTCAGAGTTATAGGATCAATTTGTAATCAAAAGTTTATCGTGTCTCTCTATAAGGTGTGGTTGTGCCTGGAAATCAATTGGGTGATCTTGTGTCCCGTAAATCAAGAGATTTTGCCCCGGACTCGAAGACAGGAGGGTATCTCAAGGGCTTTAGAAATTGAGGATTGTAATCTCGACTTTGGTATAATAAAAATCTGTACAAGGTGTTTGCCTTGGTGCAGGATTGGACGTAGGTTAACTCCGAACCAGTATAAAATCCGGTGTGTTATTTCCTTTTACTGCTTTTTATTTACTTTCTGCATCTATGTTTGATTCTGTGATTGTTCTGTGATTAAGTTCTGCATTTGTTTATATCATAATTTTTAAAGTAGTCCATATAAGTCTTAGAATCCATTAAACACTATTCACCCCCCTCTAGTGTTAAATTAGCCTTAAGATCCTTAATCCGCACTCCCTTTCAGAGAGAAGCATGTACGTTCTTTTAAATGAGAAGAGGCGTGTTTGAAATGGTTACGTATGCTGGTGGAAAAGTTCAGCTGATGGTTGATAGGAGTTAAATCGATATGAACATATTTTATTTAATTTCGAAATATCTAGATATTTATTTCGAACCCCTAACTAGGCGTGCCGCCTGACGTTTCTAATGTTATACTGCTATTCCGAACCCAATGGAAAAAGTTTTGAGTCCTAATTCGATCGTATGAAGAAGATAGCTTTTTAAATCAACTATTAAATTAAATTCAATTAAATTATTTCCAAGCGTTTTCAGATCGTACGATCACACGGTAAATCCAAACGCTAGGAAATTTGAAATCCAATAATAACACATTATTACGAATTCAATGGAACTAGTTTCGTCGAATTCCGAGACTGTGCCCCAGATCGCTATTTTAACGCGTCGATTAAATCGACGATTTCCAAAATTTACGAAATCGCTTTGAAATTTTCAGTTTTAAAATCTTACTAACTAAATTATAATTCCAAATCCGATATTTAAGGCCATTTAAATATTCCAAATTAAACATCGAAAAATCTGGGTCGTTACAAAATCCGTTCGTGTTTATGTGTGACATGGTCTTACGAGATACCTTTATTTTGAAGGGTTTGATAAATATAAAAATCCATATGATTTGTGTTTCTCATGCTGGTTTAGCAGATTGATCCAGTGTTATTTTCTTATAATGCTCGAGTCAGCTCGAACATATTTTCAGATTTAGTTATGGATGCTTTGGAGTTTCGGGAGACAAGTTGGATGTCTCCAAGACGTATTCACGTATCTTTATTTCCTCTGCATTTCTTGTTTTGTATCTGTAAGCATTTGTGAGGACATGTCGTTATAACTGTACATACCGATGATAAGTTAGTTACTTTGGTTAATGTATGCATATTTTTTGTAAAAATCATTGGTATATTATATATTACTCGTCACGTTGTGAGATTTAATTATGTCTTTTATTTTATTTCACCCCAACAATCTATGTTTCCAGCACTCGGATGCTCGGCACATGAATACCATGGACGTATTAATGTCGACTTTTGAAGGTCGAAAAGGCTGGTCATTATAGTGTTATTACTTACACATACTAATACACTTTCTAATGCTACTTAAAGAGATAATAAAAAATATATTAAAAAACACTTCAACCATCCACTATTTAGTTGAAGCAAAAAAATTAAATTTCCACAAACTTTACACAGAATCACACTTCAAATTTTTCTATCAACTTAGAGAAATAACTCCTTTGCAGACCATTCTTATCGTATCTTCAATTTTTATAACTTTGAGAGAGTTTTAAAATAAAATCGTCTAACATCTTAATATATTAAGATTCGAAAATTATCAAATTAACTGTAATCTTCTAATCAAATTTCAAGCTGATAGAAATTTCTAGAAAAAATGATTGATATTGATGAGATTTGAATTCACGGTTGCTATTTACGGTTATATTTTAAAGAAAATAAAAAATGAATGCTGTCCGCAGGTGTGACACAATGGAAAATGGATGTCTAGATCTGCTAATAGATCTAGGTTCAAGTCATGTCTTGAACACACTTTTCGCAAAAATAGAAAGTGGATGTATAAGGATGAGAGAAGTATTTTAGATAATATTGATGGGTGAAAACTGAGGTGGGTGTATATAGTAACACCATTTATTAATGGCTTACAACGCATAGTTAAAAAATATTAGTATCTTTTTTATGGGATTTCTTCCCGATTTAGAATTGAAGATGACCTTAGCTCAAATAACATCTAAAATCAAATTTGTACTCCTGAATTGATTGATACTAAATATATTCAGTATTATACTTTAATGCTATGCGATTCGATGGTTGTGCCAAAACTGCAACTTTCGTTTTGGACTGTAGATACTTTTCAAAATAATCTTTATCTTTCAAAGAAATAATCACATGAGTCAAAAGAAACGATACGTCTAAACATGGTGCAGCCTTGAAAGCATAACAAATCTTATTTAGAAATACATATACATATATATATATACACACATATATACATATATATATATATATATACATACATACATATACATACATACATACATACATACATACATACATACATATATATATATATAGAAATAATCACATGAGTCAAAAGAAACGATACGTCTAAACATGGTGCAGCCTTGAAAGCATAACAAATCTTATTTAGAAATACATATACATACATACATATATATATATATATATATATATATATATATATAGACACACACACACACATATATACATATATATATATATATATATATGTTCATAAAAGTAATTTACTTTTTAGAATGTACTTCAACATACCAAAACAGTTAAATTTTTAATGTCAACAAATTTTATTCATCAAATATAGTATATGTTTGATCAAAATCATATAATTCCAGTTAATAGCATGCTGTTGAACAATCTTCTCTAATAGGCCAACAAATTTTCACATTGAATAAATATTTAAAAGGGGAATTAATTTAAAGGACAAAGATTTGTATATTTTTTGCCTCAAGGACACAACCTCAATATTTTTACCACAAGGACAAACATTCTCCTAAAAATTATTCACAAGAACAAACATTTTCCAAAATTATTCATAAGGACAACAAAACTGCTACCAAGCTAAAAACTGATACCTAAAAACTGCTACCGGTAACTACAAACTGATACCTAAAAACTGCTATCAATGACTAAAAACTGATACCTAAAGAAAGTTGTCCTTCAGGATAAAATATTGAAAGCCTGTCCTTGAGGCAAAAATGCTGAGAAATTTTGCCCTTGACAATAATTTCCTGTATTTAAAATGCGTACTTTTTAATTTGTGTATTTTACACATTTTCTAATAGTGACTTATTGTTCCTAATATATTCAAACCAGTGAACCACCCCAATATACTTCAGCATCTTTATGCTATTTATATGATTACAACTGGTTTGCAGGGTTGCTAACTGTACCCATAAATTGGAAACAAATTATCATAATAAGAATTAATTTAGTGGCCATAAAAAGTTAATCCCAGTCTTATTTACAATATATATTATGTTAAGCTTATGCGTTATGCCTTATATATACATGTGTACTGCCTATAAAAAAAAGCAACATATTGAGTACGTCAAGATTTCAACCAGTAACAGACTGCACAAACACTGTCGCCGGGATACACTTCACCGACGGCGGCCGTTCACGGAGACCGTCAATTCACTATTTCCACGTGGCGGACATCCAGCAACCCGACCTTACGTGAACTGGCACTAAGTCATTGGACACTACTATCGATGGAAGGTCCTAAATCCGTAAAGGGTAAAACCGTCTTTTTGTACTTTAAAATTGGGAATTTTTCTTGCTTTAATTGCTGCCTAATCCTCCAAAAATTTTCCTTAGATCTCAAAATTGACCTCCCGAACCTCTGATTCAATATCTAAAGCTTTTACTTTTATCAAGCTTTAACAATTGTTTTTCAGTTTTGTTGGTTGTTAACCCGTAGCATTTTTCTGTATTACTGTTGCAAATTGTGGCTTTTAGGCGGTTTTTGATTTCTCGTTTTCATTAAATCAAGTATCATATTGCTCCTGTAAAAATATCTTTGTTGGTGGAGCTGCATTTTGTCTGATTTGAGGATTTTGGGGATAAATTAGGGTTTTAAATGAAGGGGCATTTGGTATGGGAAAGAAGGACTGTTTCGATATAAGAAAAGATATCTGTATGGGTTTGAAAAACAATTTGAAGTTTGCAGATAAATCGAAAGGAGTCAACTCAATGGTATCGAGATCGAAAATGAAGTTGTGGATAATTAGGGCGACGACTACAGTGCTGTTGTGGATATGTGTAGTACAGTTAATTGCGTTAGGGGAGATGTGGGGTCCCAGAGTATTGAAAGGTTGGCCTTCTTGCTATAACAACAAGGGCAGTCCTAAACCCATCAAGAGCTTGTCTGGTGGATCTGTCAAGGAGTCTATAGTTTTGCCTTCATCTAATCCATTGGCTATGGCTTCTTCTTCCGAGGTGGAAAGGACGAATTATCCTCCAAAAAGTGAGTTGTCGTTTTTTTTTAATCTTTTAGTGTTAGTTGACTATTGTCAAGAATTTAATTAATAACAGTACAGATAGCAAAAACAATTAAGCACATAGAATTACACTGGCGTGATATTCTGTAATTTACAGATTTTTATTATTTGAAATTTACCGTTTTGATTTGTTAGCTATATTGAAGATTATAAGGAAATTAACGATGATGCAGTATGTTAATTTTTTATTGCATATTACAAGTGGCACAATTTCATAATATTGGCAATGTGGTCTGATATTGAGACAGTTGGACAAAGTTTGGTATATTGATAATATGGTTATATAATTATCATCATGTAGGGTTTGCTGAAGTAGGAGGTAACAAAAAATGACGTTTACATTTTTCATGCAATTATTTTCATTTTTTCTCTCATAATGATGTTACGAGCAAGTTGTATTTTATGTGGATAACATTGTGTTTTCGTGCACATAATTGACTGAATTTGGATAGTGTAAGAATTGCTGTGTTGCAACTTAGAAATATAGTAATGCATTTGTGATACTTTCAGTAGAGCCTCGGTACACATAAAAAAAAGTTAAATTGTGCGGTATTTAAATTAGCATTGGTGGAAATATTTTAGGGTAGATATTGTTATCTTAAACTTAAGTCGTAACGCTTTTCTATCTAATAGTATTATCCCATCACTCTCCCGTTAATTGCTGTTTATTTGTTATTTACTTCTTTTTTTCGTTTTCATTTTGTAGGATTGTATAAAAATAATGGTTATCTAATGGTATCATGCAATGGGGGACTCAATCAAATGCGATCAGCCGTAAGCCTTTAAATCTTTTCAAGAATATCTTTTACACATTCATATGATTGATTTATCGATTTTTCCCCATGGATGCAGATTTGTGACATGGTTGCTGTCGCTAGATATCTGAATGTGACACTAATAGTGCCTGAATTGGATAAAACCTCATTCTGGAGTGATCCTAGGTATTTTGAGATAAATTTATAAAATTGATTGATAGTTCTTTACTAGACATGTCACTGAAAAATGCGTATTGCGCTGCAGCGAATTTCAAGATATATTTGATGTCAACCATTTCATTATGTCACTGAGAGACGAGGTGCGGATATTGAAAAAATTGCCTCCAAAGCTAAAGAGAAGGGTAGATTTGGGAATGTACCACTCCATGCCCCCTGTTAGCTGGTCTGGCATTTCTTACTATCACCACCAGGTTATTAACCGTCTTTCTCAATATTCTTCAAATTTACAGTGCATAATTTGCTAAGCGATTTGAGCGTATATCCTGTGTAAATTCTTGAAGCAGATTCTGCCTTTAATAAGGAAATTCAAAGTTTTGCATCTGAATAAAACTGATGCTAGGTTAGCTAATAATGGCCTACCTCTAGAGATTCAGAAGCTTCGATGTCGAGTAAACTATGATGCTCTGAGATTTACTCCTCAAATTGAAGAGTTGGGAATGAAAGTGATAAATTTATTACGGAAGAATGGTCCTTTTCTTGTTCTCCACTTAAGATACGAAATGGACATGTTGGCTTTCTCTGGATGTACACAAGGTTGCACTGAAGAGGAGGCAGACGAGTTGACAAGAATGAGGTTCATTCAAATATTCAATTTTTTGTTTTGTTTTGAAAGTTTGCTCTCTGGTTCCTTACACAAATGACCATTTGTGGTCCAAACAGGTATGCATATCCATGGTGGAAAGAAAAGGTTATTGATTCTGACCTGAAAAGGAAGGACGGTCTGTGCCCTCTGACACCAGAAGAGACTGCTTTGATTTTGAGGGCATTAGATATCGACCGTAGTGTCCCTATCTACATTGCAGCTGGAGAAATATATGGAGGAGCAAGAAGAATGGCTAGTCTTACTGCAGCTTATCCTAATGTGGTAAGTAGTATACAAAATCTTTCATGTTCTCTTTTAAGCATATGGATACATGCTTATGTGCTAAGTGGCATTAACCATATCTAGGTGAGGAAAGAAACACTTCTGGGACCTTCGGATTTAAGATTTTTTCAGAATCACTCGTCGCAAATGGCTGCTTTAGATTATTTGGTATCACTGGAAAGTGATATTTTTGTTCCAACGTATGATGGTAATATGGCAAAAGTTGTTGAAGGACATCGCAGGTAATATTCTTTTCTTGTGATGATTTTATATCTTTTAATAGTGACTGCTCTTTGTTTCGACCTTTCTAGTTTTATATACCTTTGCCAGCATTGTACACCACAGGAATATCTGTTATGTATTTGAGTATGACAACATACATTAGAAGTTTGGATTGTCGCTTAGATGCACATTTAGTGGATTAAGATGTTGATTCCTCACTGTAAATTGAAGGGTCCGTTTGGTTTAATTTTGTGTTTTGCATATTCAACATTAATTATAAAATATGAAAAGAGTGGAGGGACAACGGAACGGAGGGAATGGAAGGAAGATGGAGGGATCAACGGAAGGGATGGAGGGACGACGGAAGGATGTATTGTTTCTCGTGCTTGTGTTATTTCCGACAGCACGAAAAATTAAAATAAAAGTTGTTTTTTATTTTGTACGCTAACTTTGATTTCAAAATTGGTCGTCTTTCTAGATATACAGATGTTGTGTGCATTTTTGTATGGATGAAAATCCAAAAAATAAAAATGGCAAACCAATCGCAGCCTAAGTTTTTCTTGGTATGTTTTATTAGGTATTTGGGATTCAGGAGGACATTCTTATTGAATCGAAGATTAATAGTTGAGCTGATAGACCAGTACACAAGTGGATCATTAAGTTGGGAGGATTTTTCAGCATCTGTAAAGGAAGCTCATGCAAATCGCATGGGGAAGCCAAGGAGAAGAACTGTAATTCCAGATAGACCAAAAGAAGAAGATTACTTCTATGCAAATCCTCAAGAATGCTTAGTTTCACATAGTGATGATGATGAAGCATGGTTTTCTTCAACTAGCCAACTATTATAGCCTGGTGTTCTTGATACACAGCACAGTTTTTGATTGATTTGTTTATTGAATCCATTATTTTAGAAAAGAGCTATCACAAAGATCAATACTGAAAATGGAGAAGATGGTTATACGAGGATGCTTTGGAAGTAACATACATGTATTTTTCTTATAATTTTTTTTTTTTTTTTGGTAAATGTGTAGTATTATTTATATATTTTCAATAAGAAATCTTGTATAGATGGTTAGGGTATTGTGTATATTTACACACAAACTGAATTTGAATGAAGGGATGTGAAGGGTGAGTAATCGATTTCTTTGCTACTGAAGCTGTTTCACATTTTCCGAGTATAGTTGTGATTTAAATACCCATAATTATTATGTATCTATTTTTCTGCTTCATCATTATTCGTTTTAATCATAAACTGTATTTCTTCTTTTATTATTTTGGGGTGAAATGAGTTTTGACATCATTGTCCATGTTACATGGTTACATTTGAAAATGATTTTGGCCAGAGTCTATACATTTGAAAATTGTTTTGGAATGATAGGGAGTAGGTGATTTTATACCCCGTGATATTGGCTGCTAATGCAGTGCTTTGGCACGGAACGGGATGTCATGATGAATCATCTTTTACTCAAATTAATCAAATATTGATTGAGATTGGGTAACTGATCTGTACATGTGAATGTGATGGACAATTTTACGTGAGTTTTAAGCTGCGGGTTTTAAATTTGGTTAAGTAGGCCAAAGCCCATTAGACTAAAGAGACGTCTCAAAAATTATAAGCAGGCCGCATGGAATTCAAAATTTCAGCATTTCATGTACATTACTGTTCTAACTTCTTCTTCCTCAATCTCTCTGATTCACCAATTCTCTCTCAAATCAAAATGAAATCCTAGAAATCTATGTACCAAATCGAAGAGCACGAAGAGCGCTATAAGAATATATCAATCATTTGCGGAATTGGGAATTGTGGAAGGATTGTATTTCTGGACTGCGATGCTTTTGGAAAATTAATGCAATTTGATGAGTGGGACTCATTGCTGAAGATATATTGACGAGAGTAGTTTATGTTGTATGATTATTATCTAGGTTAATTAAATAGCGAATTTGAGAAATATAAGTTAGGAAATTAGTACTGAAATGATTACATAGATTAATGGACAAATAATGATCAAATTGGAGTTAGATTTCATTTAGATCGTTTATTTAATTGAAATTGAATATATTGTAATTAAGGAATTGATATGAAGAAATTGATGATAATATATATATATATATATATATATATATATATATTATATATTATATATATATAAGGCTGGAATGGTAGAATATGATGTTTCAGTGAATATTAAATATTAAAGAAGTAAACAACGAAGTGGAAATTGGTGCACCGCAGGTTGATCGGTGCACCAAGATAGACCCGTGCACCATTTTACTGGCTAGGTTGAACCTGGATCAGGGCTGGAGCAATTTTCTCCAGCCAGACTTATACGAAATAGTTATAAAATAACGTGTTGGGTTTTTAGTGATGTTTGAGAGTGTTTAAAATGTAGACAATTACTCCATGGATTGTGCATTTTGATGAGTGGTTAAATCGTATGTAAAAGAGTCTGGTTGTGTTTGCCTATCCTCTACATATACGTGGGTTAGACTTCGTTTATCTAACTCATATTTTTGTTTACGTTTACGGGAATAGTCTACGTTAACTGTGTCATGGGGTTAGTCTTCGTTCAACTAACTCTGATGTGTATCATTGGATTGGTCTCTGTTTAACTAACTCTCTCGTTTGTCGTTGGATTGGTCTGTGTTTAAGTAACTGTATGTTGTTTTATATCTTGTGTGTAGACAAACTAGTCTATGTTCAACTAACTTTAGCATACGTTGAATGTTAATATAAATATATAATAGTAGTCATCATATTATGTTTACTATGATGGACTAACTCTATGGATGCAAGTGAGACAAATTGAGGTAAGTAAGTATTGGTATTTGTATGATGTTTATGAAATTGTATATTAGTATATATTTGGTAATATTTTTATTCACCATACATATATCTGACCCCCTCATCATACACTATACGCGAAGGAAGTAACCATGATGGTGTGATGTTCGAAGACGGAGACTATAGATATGTTTATATATTGTAACGACCCGACTTTTTGGATGGTTTAAAATCGACAATAATCCATACATGTCAACTCAAACCATTTAAAAGGGAGAATTGTTATGGGGTAAATAAGAAAATAAGGGAAAGGAAAAAAAAACAAAACACAGAATCTCACAGCAGAATGACAAAATATAATAATCAAATAAACAGTTCATGAAGCTATTTTACATTGATTACACTTTTACAACATATCCGAGTTATACATACAACAGGAATAAATAAATAATGCATCAAAATAACATGATGCGGTGGAATAAATATGATAAATAGAATAATATACTAAATATTTGTCTTCGTCCTCCAGAAAATAGTCTTCAATACACCGAAAAGCTCAGACTGACCCGAGCGTAACGAAAAGACAAAACACTCGAGTCAGAACTAAAAGATCTTATGTAAGATAAACCAATAATAAATAAATATGAGTGTAACGGCTTCAGAGATGTTTACGGGGTTTTACATCTCCTATCCAGTGTTTAACATGCGTCCAATAACTTAAGAGATGTTCGGGATTACCATCTCCTAAGGATCTGTTAAACTATTTACTATGCAGTAATATACGCTATTATAATATGTCTATCAGTAAAGTAAAGTATTAAAATAACGTTAAGGCGTTACCCATATCCCCCTTAACACATTTTTATATATTCTTGTAGTCTATACAGATATGTAATCTCCACCAAACCAGTGGTTTACTCAGTGAGCACTCCATCGGTACGGTACAAACCAAACTCGTAGTGGGCTCGATAAGGCATGTGACAAGGCACACGAGGCAATGCCAGGGTAGGATTCTACCATTTTGCACTCCTGGACTGGTGGTAACGCACAGCAGCTACTACCGCCCACCTCGGAACACACTCCCATAATCAAATCGAGGGGTGGCCACCAAATCAATCACAAAGTAATAAATATGGTATCGAAGAAATGTGCCCGATAGGAGGAGCAACCTCACTTGGCCCGGTATAGCTCCTGTTTTAGCCACATCAAGCCGACTCGAGGGAGTCAGGGCTGCGTTAATACCTCATACAGAATCGTACGCCAAACCATCCTACTTCATTCTGGATTCTCCACCATGTACACAGTTGTTAAAGTGGTTTTCGGTATTGACAGAGAGTATGATAATATCCGATCTCGGTCTCTTTAACAACCAAACGCTTATTTCACACCGGTTGGTTCTTTTACATTTCCAAAACCAATTCATAATTGGTATCAAAATATCATATTCAATTCAAAATATTCCTCATTTCAAAACCATCATATATACTCAAGGTATGTAATTTCATTAGAAAACATCATTTCAAATTCCAATGTAGGTTATAACATCATTTAACCATATTCGCCTTTAAATCAAGGATTTAAACATAAACAATTCAACCTTGCACGGTTTAAATTTCTAAAAATAGTTGGATAGTTATTGTTATCCCGCCTTTTGGCAAGGCCGAGATATCAAGGAATTGACTGTAACGACCCGGGATTTTCGATCCCGAAAATTCCAGATAGTTAGGAAAAGAAGAAAGAGATAGAAGAAGAAACATAAAACAAAACACAGAATCTCACATTCGCAGCGGATCAAAATATAATATCAAATAATAACAGTTATACAAAGAAATCTGTACTTTTCAATTTACATTTTAATACATCAAAGTTACACACATACACAAATACTGGACATATACAAATCATCATGTCTCACATAAACAGAAATATCTCACAACGGAAACACTCCATACGTTCCTGTCATCCAACTCGTCTCCTGAGCTCCAGAACGTCCTTACCTGAAAATCTGTAATACTCGGTCTGACCCGAGCATTACATCAAAGTAACACCCGGGTCAGGCTGGAAACCAGCGTGAGTAAACCCATCTAACAAGAAATACTATTGCATAAATCTTACTTGAAACCCGAGGTAACTCGTATCTTACTACAAGTAAACATCTTATATAATCAACACTTATTTCCACAAATCAATATCTAAGTACCCAACTTAGTTTAAATGGTCCATATTATCCCATTCCAGCCTATTTATTTCACATATCAAGTCTATAAAGAATTTATTGTAGATTACAAATCGAAGTGGTTTCGGGTATTTACTAATACCCGAATCCGGTCTCTTCGAATCCAATGTCGTCTTTAATCCATGTTATATAAGTGAATACAATCCAATTTTAAATACAGGATGTCACATTTACACAGCATTTTATCATCAACAGATAACCCACATTTCACATTTTAACTTAACATATCAGATTAGATATTAATCTAATTATTCAATAAAACTCAAACATCCATAAGCAAGATTAATTAGATGTTCAATCTCTAATTAACTTAATTTAATCTCCAATTAAATTAATTACCATCTTTAATTACTTAGATTACTTTTAATCCTACTCACTTAACATCAATTATTTATAAACCACTCCTTACAATAATTACACTGATTAACTATCCTTATTTAATTACATTGATTAATTAACCTTAATTAATCATTCCTTAATTATCCACCTTAATTTAAATATCCTTAATTAATTAACTTTAATTACTTCCCTTAATTAATCAAGCTTTAATTATTAATCAATCAATTAATCAATCTTTAATTACTCAATCCTTAATTTATTAAAAGATGAACCATTTACCTTAGACAATTACTTAATCAAATCATTTGAATCTTATTTACATTAAACGTTTGAAATTAATTTATTATCATCATACGAAATTGCTTGAGACTCTCAAGTTTTATTCAGTACATTTATTATAATTACTTACTTTATCATAACTCTTTAATTTGGAACACTTAAAGATATAACCAAATAATTTACTAAAATCCAAAACACATTTATCTTCATAATCTAAATTTGAAACTTACTTAAAAAAAACTGGATACGTATTCTTGCCTGAAAAATTTATTCACTCTCAGTTATTTTGAAATTCTGTTTCATATTTACCTTCTTATCATAAACATGATACCTAACACAACTAACCCGAGCCCAAATCAAATTCACCCGAGCCCACACTCGAGCTTCTCTCCCTCTCAAAATCTCGAGCTCAACTCCGATCAAAACTCTAATTTTCCCGAAGCTCCACAATACACACAACCACAGACACGCTTGGACGCTCGTGCACGTGCACATCGCCATGCCCTCGCTCCGACCAGCGCTGTGACCTCAGCCAAGTCGTCGATGACTATCACATCACGATCGTCCACCCAGAAAACCGAGTTCCCTTGTGAAATCAAAATCGAGCCATCTCGACCCCATCAGACTGTAATCCAATCATCAAACACCTCACATCCTCCGATCTCCGTCCACCGTAGTCCACGATCTTGTGCCTGAACCACCGCCTGTGTTCCACGCTCCTTTCCCCATAACTCCGATCCCACTCGATGCGACAACGATGCCACATTTACCCAGAAACCAACCACGATCCAAACCACATCTTAAACCCTAGATTAGCCTCGCCGCGCCACCACGGCGGTCAGTAATTCCTCCGACCAATTTTCTCGTGATTCCCAGACCTCCAGCTTCCTGCACCATCGATCACTACGATCATCACGTTTCACATCGCCAGAAATTGACGAAAATACGATTTTCGTTCAACTCGCTATATCTCGACAACCACAAGCTTAAAAATCTTGAAATCTATATTATAAATCGTGGTTTTCATATTCGAAAATGATTCCATAGGTGAGACTGGAAATTACCTTAGTTGATTTACCTGACATCTTACCATTTCCACTGTAATTACAATTTTCCAGAAAACTACTTGTTATTTACACACAACAATATTTTTAAAATTTGAATCTGCTAAATATAAACAAGTTTCGTTTAGAGATGGTAAGCTATAAAGAATTAAAATAAGTGAAATTGATTTTTGAATTTGTTCTTGAAGCCTGTGAACTAAACAGAGTCTGATCATACATATATGCACACTTGACAATTCCATATCATATACATGCAAACATATTGCCTTAATGCAATCATTTTCAAGCATTAACCACATGAATTAAGTATCAACAGATCTAGCTTTAAAACATATAGTTTACTCACCTTTTAAAGTAGAGAACAGAGAGCAAGTTCTTGTTTCCAGACTTGCTAAATCTTGAAATCCTTTTTCTTTAGTTGAGTTTACATTTTTTTGCTGTTGTATCTTTGAAACTTGTTGTAAATCTTCATTTTGATTTACAAAATCTCAGATTGCAGTTGAAAATTGAACTGATGTTGATTTTCCTTTGACCTTCTTTTATTTAAGTTGAGTTTGAGTTTAACTTGTTTTGAGTGGCAGGGTTGTTCTCTTTTTTTTTTTGTTCGAATTCCCGACATTGTGACAGTGAGGAGATATATGTAAAAAAGAAAGTATAGGCTGTAGCTTACACAGCAAGCTTCTCTTGTACAACAAATTTTACTCTTTTTTTTCATGTCTTGATTTGGTTAAAAACTGATTTGAGTTTTATAAATTATTTTGTGTGCTCAGATTTGATATCTTAAGTGCTTGCATTAAATGCTTGCCTCCTCTTTAGTTTACATGCATATCCATATTTTTTCTTCTCTGGTAATGTACAAGTACCCGTATGTCTTTCTCATTTTTTTTTCTCATGTTAGCAAAGTTTTTACTGAACGAACAGGAATAGCAAGATGCATACATATATATAAGAGGACAGGATGTATAAGGGGAGGTTTAATTGGTCAAGTGTTTATCTTCTGTTGAACAGATTTTTATTGTTTTTGACTAAAGATCTTTTTAGTTTGGAGGCTGAAATGATCTTTTACAAATTTCGGCTGAACATATTGTGGTGCAGAGATGAAAGCATTAAATGTAATTGTCTTCAAATATGTTTACATACTTATGGTTTTGCTGATATTTATTTGTACAAAGATATTTGTATAAAGATTTTTGTTTTTATTATCTTCTAGCTTGAACAATACATATACATATTTGTGTCAGGTATTACTTATACTTTGTCTGATTTCATGTTACAAAACTATTAATCTATTTTACATATTTACTTCTATTTTAAACTTAAATTATCCAGTACTTCATTTACTTGTTCATTTTATACTTATATTAATATTATAGTCTTCTTATCTTTATATACTGATGTTTATAACCATAAATTTGTTTTATACTTATGTTTAATATTTATAAGATTTATTTTATTTTAAATCGTATAAGTTGTTGTTAGAATAACTTCTTAGTTTTATTTTTATTTAGAGTTTAACTTTCAAATATTTGATTTATAACCTATATTTGCATTTATATATTTTATATTTCTATTCATATCCTATATTTTATATTCACATTCAATATTGATAGGATTACTTAAATTTAAACATTATTATCAAGAGTTCATTTATAAATATATTATATTAAATATTAATAATATGGAACTTTTAATTTAATTGAATAAGATAAATTTTACTATAAATATTATTAAGAGAGTTGATTTAAATTTTCAAATCAAATTCCCTTTCAAAATACAAATCCAAATAAACAATGACAAATATTCCCAAAAGCCCTTTTTTTTGGATAAGTTTACATTTTATTTAATTGGATTAAATATTTATTAAAAAATGTTGCCAAAATACCGGGTCATCACATTGACTGAAAACCAAGGATCGCTCATCCCGAATGTTGAGTATGCACAAGTTTGCTACGGATGTCGATAAATTTTTTCCGAGTCCGGATCAGGCTACAATTGACAAGACATAACAAGAAAAGCTGTAAAAGCCAACGTTCCAAATTTCAAGTCAATCCGAGTTCGTATGCTCGAGATATGATCGATACAAGTCAAAGAAATCAGCATAATCGCATCCATCATTTCGCATCCCTCAGTTCGCATCCATCAAGTCTCGACGTCATCTGTTGTTCGCATCGATCCAGAGCACACCATTTTGTATCCATCGACTGAAGAGCGTTGTTCGAATCCGTCGAGCAACAGTAGTTCGTATCCATTAGAGAATCACTGTTCGTATCCATCAGAGAATCATTGTTCGTATCGATCAAACAGTCATTGTTCGTATCCATCAAACAACCACTGTTCGTATCCATTCTATTGCCTATTTGTTCGTATCCATCAAGTTGGAACACTTCGATCGATACGAACAAGGCCACACAATCGATACGAACTGAGCTGTATCAATCGGTACGAACAGAGCCACATTGATCGATACGAACAGAGTCACATTGATCGGTTCGAACAGAGACACATCAATCGACACGAATGGAACCACTTCCTTCAATACGAACATGGTAGTTGCTATCGATACGAACGAGGAAAAAGTTTTGGAACGACTCGGTCAACTCGGCATCGAAAGTGGATCGATCCAGAAATCACGTGCCACATCATCTCTTGAACACGTGCCCATAACCGATTCGAAGTAATCAATTCGAAAAGCATCGATTCGAACAGAGTAGCATACGCGAAAACCAAGTTTGCATCGATCATATCTCGCAATCCACAAGTCCAAATACTATGAAATTTTCATAGGAGCTGACGTACGACCTAAGGAAGGTCCATGCCAAGTTTCGACTCGATTGGATCAAATCTCGATCGATACGAAATTCGTTCGTATCGATCACGGATCGAGCCGAAACTTAATGGGATCGATCGCATGGGCCCACCCACATGCCAGAAGAAGTCTCCCGAGATCAAAGCGAGATATCAGCCTCCTACGCCTATAAATAGAGCCCCAGGGCCTACAGAAAAAGGATCTTTTGGCTATCCAACGTCCAGACTCTACCGGAAACACCTTGGCATTACTAAGCTATTGTTGTACTCAAATTTCTTCATTGTAATCCACTGTAACCAGCTGTAACCAGCAAGGAAAGTCAATAAAAGATTAATTTTTGGAGTGGACGTAGGTCGGAGATAGCCGAACCACTATAAATCTTGTCTCTGTCTATTTCTTTCTGTTTGAAGTTTATTATTCTTCATTTTTTTATCCTCTACATTATTTAGATCTGTGATTTGTGATCATTTATTGCTGATCTGTATTCATACACTGGTGCTTTCGCGATATTTGGGGTTTGTGACCAATTTTGGCGCAAACAGTTATAAATAATTTAAACAGTTTAAAGTAGTTTTTAATAGTTAAAAATAGTGTTAATAGTTTAAAATATATTTAATAGTTTAACATAGCTTTAATAATTTAAAATAGATAAAAATAGTTTAAAATAGATTTAATAGTCTAAAGTAGATAGAAATAGTCTAAAATAGATTTAATAATTTAAAGTAGATTAAAATAGTTTAAAATAGATTAAAATAGATTAAAATAGTTTAAAATAGATTAAAATGGTTTAAAAGTTTAAGGATTCTTAAAACAGTTAAAATAGTTTAATATAAAATGGTTTGATTTTTGGAAATAGTTTTATACAGTAAATAGTTTTGAAAATCTAAATAATCTGAATTTTTAAAATAATAGATTTTTAAACAGATTATAATAAAATAATTAATTTGAAAATAATATCAAATCAACTATTTCTTCCATTTCAACAAATCTGGACCATATCCAAATTTCAGATCAACAAAATCCAATTTTAATCTTTCAATTCAAATTCTCATTAAAACCATTTCAATCTATATCGATTTCAAATTCATGTTTGATCTACAAATTTTAACCACTTCAAATATAACAGATTTAAAAGTTTAAATATTCAAATGTTACAATAACTCAATTTTGATAAATTCATTTATATTTCAAACTTCAACTTTAAAATTTCAAATTTAAATTCTGTAACGATCTGTCTTTTTGGATGGTTTAAATCAACGATAAGACACACATGTCAGACTCAAACCATTCAAAAGGGCAGACTGTTATGGGTAAATAAGAAAAAACAAAGAAAGAAAGAAAAAAACAAATACAGAATCTCGCAGCGGAATGATAAAATATAATAATCAAATAAATAGTTCATGAAGCTGTTTTACAAATAACATTTGATTACACTTTTACAATACAGAATCATAATACATACATTAGTGATAAATAAGTAATGCAGCGGAACAACATGATGTAGTGGAAATGATAGAATAAATAGTAATAGTACTAAATCTTCGTCTTCGTCCTCCAAGAGCAGTCTTCGATATACTGAAAGGCTCAGACTGACCCGAGCGAATTGAAAAGACAAAACACTCGAGTCAGAACTAATAGATCTTATATAAGTTAAATCAACAGTAAATAAATATGAGTGTAATGGCGTCAGAGATGTTTACGGGTTTTGACATCTCTTATCCAGTGTCAAATGTGAGTGCAATAACTTAAGAGATGTTCGGGATTCCTATCTCCTAAGGATCTGTTAAACTATCTACATACATAGTACAATACACTATTATAATAGTGTCTACAGTAAAGTATTAAAATAGTGTTAAGGCGTTACCCATATCCCCCTTAACACATTTTTATATATTCCCATAGTCTATACAGTACCGTACGCTCCACCAAAACGGTGGTTTACCTAGAGGGCACTCCATAGGTATGGTACAAAACAAACTCGTAGAAGGCGCGAGGCAATGCTAGGGTAGACATACCGTTTGCAGATCCGGACTGGTGGTAATGCATAGCAGCTACTACCGCCCACCTCGGAACACACTCCCATAATCAAAATCAAGGGTGGCCACCAAACAAGGTTTTAAATATCGGATTTCGGTTACGTTTCGTCTCGGAATTTTACACAAGTTATCTCGTATCGGGGGAGATCTCGGACGATATGAGTACATATCGGGTGTACATCTCGGATTGACATCTCGGGTCTTATAATGCATCTCGGGAATATCTCGGATGTACTTATGTGTCTAAAATTGATGTGTCAAAAATTTATTTAACGGTTATAATTTTCTTAGTAAAAATAAAAATGGTAACATACTTGATTTACATGGAAAATGAATATTTTTAGAAGAATAGTAGCTTGATTAGCTTAATTGATTTGGTAATGATTGAATAATATCATTTTATTTGAACATAATAAAGAAGTGAAACCTTTCACTTGACTCATTAATATAAAAAGTAAAGAATATGTTCAAGAAGTTGGTAAATTATAATTGGATTGGGTAGTTTCTTTTGAATCAATATGAAAATAAAAAATATTATGCAAAATAAGAAAAATGTATAATTTCGGGTGAGATCTCGGATTGAGATTTTGATCCATATTTCGGATGAGATTTGAATATCTCGAACGAGATGGGTGTTGAGGGAGATATGGAGGAGATTTGATGTCTCGTCTCGTTTAAGTGTGAAAAGGAGATCTCGGACGAGATCTCGGGCGATATATAGGAGATTTAAAACCATGCCACCAAATCATCACAAAGTCATAATATGGTATCGAAGAAGCATGTCCGATAGGAGGAATGACCTCACTTGGCATGGCGTGGCTCCTGTTTTAGTCACATCTAAGTTGACTCACGGGAGTCAGGGTCACGTCAATACCTCATACAGAATCGTTCGCCAAACCATCCTACTTCATTTCTGGAATCTCCACCACGTACACAGTTGTTAAAGTAGTTTTCGGTATTGGCAGAGAGTATGACAATATATGATCTCGGTCTCTTTAACAACCAAATGCTTATTTCACACCGAATCGTTCTTTTACATTTCCAAAACTGATTTATAATTTATATCAAAATATCATATTCTCAAAACCATATCTTTTTCGAAATCAAATTTACTTTCGAAATTATATCACATTTGAAATCATATCACTTTCGAATTCATATTTCCAAAATAGATTAAATCCTCATTTAAAATCATCATATTCCTCAAATATGTCATTTAAATCCCTACTTATGTTATAACATCATTTAATCGTATTCTACTTAAAAATCAAGGATTTAAATATAAAACTTCCACTTTACAAAACCTAAAATTTAGAAAATAGTTTAGATAGTTTAAAATACTTTAAAAAATATAGTTTAAGATAGTTTAAAATAGATTAAAACAGATTAATATAGTTTAAAATAGATTAAAATGGATTAATATAGTTTAAATAGATTAATATAGTTTAAAATAGATTAAAGTAGTTTAATATAGTTTAAAATAGATTAAAATAGATTAATATAATTTAAAATAGATTAAAATAGTTTAATATGGTTTAAAATAGTTTAAATAGATTTAAAATAGATTAAAATGGGTTAAAATACTTTAAATAGATTTAAAATAGATTAAAATACTTTAGAATTTCGATTTAAACCAATTTCCAATTCCAACCTTCAAACTTGGATTTTCAAAGTAATTCAATTTAGATAAATCAATTTCCTACAAACTATCATTTAATCCAATTCAAGATTTAAGGGTTTTAAAATCGTTTAATTTAACCAATCTGGTGTCCGTATATAATTTTCTACCCTACGGTCAAGTGATACGGATATTTATCATTTCAATCCGTAAAAAATTAAATTTACGGGTATATATTATTTCAACCCGCAATCCCAAATTCCAAATCAATGAAAATCGCTTGAGATTATCATTTCAACCCATAACGATTTTCTCCTATTCTACATGATCGCTCGGGTATGTATCATTTCAACCCATAGGGATTTTCTCACAATAACTAAGGGAACTTGCAATGTTATAACAATATAAATATAACATCAAATCATCCAATATCAACAATTAAACATACATCACAATCATCACCCAAATCAACCAATAAACATCAATAGATAACAGATTATCATTAACAGGTATTAATTTGACAATTAAATTCAATATTAAATTAAACGATGATTAAATGCAATAAAAGTTAAATTTAACTAGAATGAAAATTTAAATATACCAAACATCAACCAATCAATTCAAAATCACATCATAAATTCAATTTAACTAACATAAGATAATTTAGTAGTTATGAGTGGGTTAAAACACTCACCTTTGATTTATAGTCGATTTAAATCCAATAAAAGCCTAAAATTCCAATAGAAGAAATCGCGAATGAATCGAAGTTTATATGCAAAAGATATTCATGTTATAAGAAATATTATTAAAATCATAATTGGTACGCGTTTAAGTAAAAATAAACAAAGTTTAATAGTTACGTTTTTCTCAAGATAGGCTTCGGGCAAAGATGGAAAAACAAACTAAGATGAGGGCAGGGCATGTAGGAAAAAAAGGGATGAAACTCATGTTACATAAAAGAAAGCTTTTGAATTTGCGAAATGAGAGCTTTTGAATTTGCAAGTTCATATTAAAATGATTCAGGAAAAGGAAGATTTGAAATGGAGATCTAAACATAGGAAATGAAGCGGCGACAAGAAAAAAAATGAAGGAAAAATTTTAAAAACGTGAACAATTTGCGGATGAGATTATAGCTTCAGCAAAGAATAATTTGAACTAAATGAATATGAGGTGCCAAGAGAAACAAAACGTAAAAGAAGAAATAAAGTGGCAGGTTATTTAATAATAAAGAAATGAAGGTGGAGGAACAAAATGAATGTCACGTTTCTAAAATGAAGGCTTTAGGAAATATAGGCTACCAAAATAAATAAATAAATAAATATGAGGTGGAAGAAGGTTACAGAAAAACAAAATGAAAAGAAATGAGGTGGCTGTAGAAATATGAATTGAGATGGAGAAAACAACAAACTCACTTTTTTTTTACTTTAGGAATTGGAGGTAGGACATGGTGTAAAGAGGTGAAGAAAGGTTAAATAAATATAAAAAAATATGTATACATACAAAATGAAACTCACGTTTGAGAAGATGTAGCTTCAGGAAAAAGAGGAAGGAAATAAACAAAAATGAAGAAACAACAAAAATAAGGAAAAAATGTGGTATGTATTAAATAATGTTGAAGGAATGCACGGACCAGATGTACACTACCAACTAACCTTTGGAAGTCAAATTTCAATCTTATGTGTCCTCTTTATTACTTTCCTTAATTCCCATAAACCCATAGTTACACCTATTTAATTTTACATTAACACACAATAAATAAAAATAAATTCTTTACACAAATTTGTGTAATTAATTAAGGCAATATACAACATTAAGAACCTTTCATCTCTCTCTGTGTGATTAGATTAGGAATTTAAACAAACAAGTTAACATTTCGATTAAACATTTTACTAGAAAAGCATTAACATACAATAAACAAATCTAACAGCATAAATGAGGTAATATAAATAGATGTATAATACACACACACATCTTTATCTCCACTTATGGTTTACATTCATAAATAAAAGGTATGCTACTAATCCACATAACGAGGCAATGAATGTAAGAGTAAATTAGAAGAACGCAGATGGAAAGGTAAATTATGTTGCAATTAAAATCTAATCAAGTCTAAGTAAAAAGGAAATAGTCAAGTGTAAACATATATTAATTAGAAACCATATGAGATTTAATTTAAAACCATATGAGATTTCAAACCTAAATAATCCTTTTTTTATATAATTAGATCTGAAACGTAAGTTTATATTTAGGTACAAACATATATGCAGTAAACCAACACTAAAATTAGAAACATGAACTGAATTAATTGGAAATAAATCACCTAATTTAAATTTATTTCAATATACGTCTACAATTAACATCTTCTCTCTTTTTAATTAAAAGGGTTCCAATCACATTAATTGCCATTGATTTCTAAGTTAAATTTTAAAAGAGAAATGAGATAATTCAATTCCTTTTATAGTGATTTAACGTGTTTGTGGAATTATTGTATACAAACTAAAAGCTATTAATTTCTTATTAAATAATCGATTTCTTATTCCTGTAATTAATCAGTAAGCTGGAATACATTTCAAACAAATAAACATATGCTTACTCCTTTACTAAACTTATTCATTTTTATTCTTTTATTTTTGATTTAAATGTTCTCATATATAATCAACTATTACCTTATGAATTTATTCAACATAAGTTTTCATTTTATTTCACTCAACTCTACAGTTAACATCTTTTCTTATACTAACTGCAATATTTAATTACATTTAATTTCATTGATTTCCAAATTGATTTCAATGGATTAAATAATAAGATGATAAGTAAAACAATATTTACATTTAAGTAATTTAAACACATTTAAAAAAACACATTTATAAATCAATTCAGTGTTGAGTATTACAATAATTACAGTGTTTAATTTCAACTGTAATTAAATCCAATTGATTATATTTTTAATTCCAATAAATTGATTAAATTTGATTTCAATCTTCTATTCAATCATTTATTGTCAAATGGGTAAAACTAACACTAATTTACATTTTATTACCTCAATATTCTACAGTTATTTCCTTAATTCACATTAACATAACATTTAATTACATTTAATGCAATTTATTTCTAATTTGGTTTCTACAAGTTAAACAAATAGGTAACAAATAACAGTTGTCACCTTTAGCTTAATTTAATCACATTTATAAGTTGATTGTATACATAAATGTTATAATTATTTGCACAACACTAATTTTTATTCAATTACATTTTATTACATACTATTTCATTAATTAACACACCATTTAATTATCAATTACTCTTTTAATCCAATTATAAATTAATACACACATTGTTACAATTTATTTACAATCTATAACCAATCATAACTTTTTAATCATTTCCATTAATTGGAATTACATTTAAAGCAGTTATCAATTACCTTAATTTAATACTATTTGTAACAACCCGTATATTTGGACCATTTAAATTGACAATAATCCACACATGTCAACTTAAATAATACAAAACACGAATCATTATGGGATTATAAATACATAAATGTAGATGAGAATCAATACAACGTCACAGACACAGAACAGTCACAGAATAATGTAGCGGAAAATACATCGTCATAATAGCAGTTCATAAAGCTACTACAGGAAGTACAACAATGTCTCAACATAAAGTGACTGAGAGGAAATACATAAATGTCCAACAGACTAGTACATCAATACTGGAATGGAAATAAACTGATAAAGATAAATGCTAAGTCTTCAGCATCTTCAACCAACCTGGGTCAGCAATTGGATAGCTTCAGACTGACCCGAGCATATACAAAAAGAAACACTCGAGTCAGGACTCAAAATCTTATACAAGATAATCAAGTGCAAGGAATAAAGTCCATAACTCAAAGATGAATAAAATAACATCTCTAAGGGTCCGATAAACTATCTATATATACAATAGAATACGATATGTAGATAATGTCTAATCAGTAAAGTACGATATTAAAATAGCGTTAAGGCGTTACCATAATCCCCCTTAACACATTTTTATAATACCATAGTCTATACAGCACCGTAAGCCCCACCGTAAACTAGTGGTTATCAGAAGGTACCCCATAGGTATAACACAAAACAAATCGTAGTGGTCACGGATAGGATAATCAGTATGACAAGGTACATGAGGCGATACCAAGTAGGATACTACTAGTTGCGTGATCCGGACTGATGTTGAGCATAGCCAGCAGCTATCTCAGCACCGCGAAACAACACTCCCAAATCAAGGGGTGCACCCAAATCGAATCACATAAGTAATAGATATGGTATCGAAGAAGTGTGTCCGCTAGAAGTGGTGAACCTCAATGGCCTGGCGCGGCTCCTGTTTTAGTCATGTCAGGGGTCATCCAATATCGTTCTCTTTCTTCAGTCAACGCGTTCACCAAATCATCCACTTCATTCTAGATCAACACTCCGCGTATATTAGTTATTAAAGTGGTTTTCGGTATCGACAGAGAGTATGTCCATATCCGATCACGCTCTCTTTGATAACTACGTATTATTACACCGATGGTCATTTAGTATTTGAAGATTAAACAAATTAAAGTCCAAAAGTCAAGCTGCAAATTTGACTTTCAAAATTTGACATTTCCCAATTCCATTTATCTCAAATAATTAAAATCATATTCCCAAATGAAATCTTAGTCCAAACATTTGAATTGACAATTAAATTCAATATTCAAATTCAATTTAATAAGGTTCAATTTTTTTTCGATGGATTTAATTTTAATACTTCGTTCAATCCAAATCATTCAAACGAAAATTTGATCCATTTTACATTCATATTTACATTCATCATTTCACTTATTATAAATATAGATTCGGCTAAATCGATTTTCATTTACTACATTCTTTAAAATAAAAATAGTTTTAATTAACTCGTTACCAAAATCCAGTTCAAATTTCATTAAGGAAATCTCATTCTATTTATTTAATTCCATGATTTGCATAACCTAGTTTAATTCCTTACGAGTTTCAAACCATTTAACCTCAAAACCCAATTGAAATTTCATAATTAAATCAATTCATTAAATTTAAAAATCATTTTAAAATTTTATCCCAAATTAAATCCACTACTATACTAAGTTTAAATTATACTTAAGTCAAAATTTCATTAAATCTTATATTACATCCATTATCAAGTTTTCAAATCCATTTAATTTAAAACCAAGTTTATAAATCTTAACTTAACAAATTCCATAACATTCGGAATCATTAAATCTTAAATTATTACTTGTCAAATTTCGCATTCCAATTCCTCAACTTACTTAACTTAAATTTCCTTAAATCAAATTTCAATTTCTCAAATTAAATTCATCAATTCATTTTATTCAAATTAAATAAATTCTTAAATCCGTTTCAATTGAATCCATTGATTTATTTCAATTTATCAATTAATTAATTTCAATTAAATCAATTAAGTTCGCTAATTAATTTTAAAACAATTTGTTAAGTTCATTTCTAAATTTCAAATAGATTTCAATTACAAAATAATTTTTGTTGACCAATCGGTTTCTTATTTTAATATTTTCTATCCTAGGCCAAGTTGTTTAATTGGGTATTTATCATTTCAACCCAAATTCATATAAACCGTTCAGGTCTATCATTTCAACCCATAACGATTTATCCTTATTCTAATGTCCGTTCGGGTATGTATCATTTCAACCCATAGTGATTCTAAACTAACCAACAACTTGTAATTCAATTAAAACATAAACAATATACATTCAAATAAACACACATACTTGCATGGCATTTTACTATCATTACATGTAAATCAATGGTTATTTTTATCTAACTATATAACACATCATATATTAAATCCAAATTATTCCGTGAATAAACATCGTCATTTCATGTGGTACAATTATTCGTTTTAGTCCTAACATCAACAGTTTAATTAATTAAGTGCCACAATTTTCTAAAATCACATATAACATCATGTCAATAGTTTAAATCAAATTAAATCAACTAACAATACATAGCGTGCATTAACAATTTAGAACTAACAATATTCAAATTTAACTTGCATAGCGATTAACAGTTTATTTCAACAAATTTTGACAATCAACAATTTAATATCCAAATTAATATTAACAACAATTATCACTTGATTATCATAGCATAATAGATTGAGTCGTGAATAAAATATTCACCTTGCGTGGTTAGAGAAGATGACGGCAAAGCACGAAAATGAATAGACTAGATAGACGACACAAGCACGAATACGAACACGAACTGTAAATCAAACAAAAGATTATTCAACAATAGATTAATACAATCTATATATATCGATTGTATATATATAAACCATACCAAACAACTAGATGCAAATAAGGTAGATGGAAGCCTAGGCCTGAGATCCCGGATCAACTACAACTGTCAAACAAGCGAAACAACATATGAGATACTGTAACTTTACAAAACTATATATATAGAACATTTTTTCTTTTCTAAAACCAAACTGTATATATATATTTTTGTATAAAATGGAAGTGCAGTGGAAAGTCGGCTGCGACCAAGCGATGCGTTCGGGTTTGGTGGCGGCGTCGGGCGGTTGCTGGTAGGGTGGGGTCGAGGGCAGCGCGCGGTGACGCGGCGTGGGTTCAGGCGGAGTGCGATGGCCAGTGGTTTTGGGTTGGGATCTGGGTCGTTGGCGGAGCCTGGGCGTGGCAAGTCGTGTGGTGTTGTGAGTTGGAGGGGAGCAGTTCGCCAGAGGCGCGGAGGTGGTAGGGAGGTGGGCAGGCAAGGCGACGTGGACAGTGGAGTCTCATTAGCTGGGAGAAGACAAACTAATAAAAGAAAATTATGCAGAGGAGGAAGAAAAGTGAGCTACGTACCAGAGTAGTAGAAGGTGAAGCAAACGAATGAATAAATGGAACGACAGCTAGCTTATATAAAATAGTACAGAAATTGAAAGGTCCCCAATTGATTGCCTCGGTAATCAAAATGGCTGTTGGCTTTCCAAGATAGCTGAATGGTCATTAGACTCCTAGAATTCTGAACGATGAGACAGTTGGGTACCGGTTTGTGCTGCGTAACGGACCGGTTTATACTCCGTTAAACAATTGTAACTTGCACCGTCGAACTCCGATTGATACAAATAAATATACCATTTTGATCAGCGCGTCGAGGCGAACACAACGGTATGAAGATATTGATGATTTGACGTTGTTTGCGAAGTTGTTATTTACTAATTGAATCATTCGATCGCGCGAACAATTTAACTAGCAAATAAAAGCGGAATTTGACAAAACGAAATGCGACGTCGTGTTTAGAATATTTTTCTTATGCAAACCAAAAGCTATTAATTTCTTATTAAATAGTTGATTTCTTATTTCTGTAATTAATCTGTAAGCTAAATACATTTCAAACAAATAAACATATGCTTACTCCTTTACTAAACTTATTCATTTTTATTCTTTTATTTTTGATTTAAATGTTCTCATATTAAATCAACTATTACCTTCTGAATTTATTCAACATAAGTTTTCATTTTATTTCACTCAACTCTACAGTTAACATCTTTTCTTATACTAACTGCAATATTTAATTACATTTAATTTCATTGATTTCCAAATTAATTTCAATGGATTATATAATAAGATGATAAGTAAAACAATATTTACATTTAAGTAATTTAAACACATTTAAAAAAACACATTTATAAATGAATTCAGTGTTGAATATTACACTAATTACAGTATTCAATTTCAACTGTAATTAAATCCAATTCATTAGATTTTTAATTACAATAAATTGATTAAATTTGATTTCAATCTTTTATTCAATCATTTATTGTCAAATGGGTAAATCTAACACTAATTTACATTTTATTACCTCAATATTCTACAGTTATTGCCTTAATTCACATTAACGTAACATTTAATTACATTTAATGCAAATTATTTCTAATTTGATTTCAAACAAGTTAAACAAATTGGTAACAAATAACAGCTGTCACCTTTAGCTTAATTTAATCACATTTATAAGTTGATTGTCTACACAAATGTTATAATTATTTGCACAACACTAATTTTTGTTCAATTACAATTTATTACATACTATTTCAGTAATTAATACAACATTTAAATTATCAATTACTCTTTTAATCCAATTATAAATTAATACACACATTGTTACAATTTATTTATAATCTATAACCAATCATAACTTTTTAATCATTTCCATTAGTTGGAATTACATTTAAATTAGTTATTAATTACCTTAATTAAATACTATTAAATTAATTTACATTATTAAACTTCATTCTAGTTAGTTTTCCCATTCCTATATCATAAATTTTATTTCTTCCAACATTAAATTACATAATCTTATTAAATGAACTATTTTAATTATCGAAAAGTACAGGCCATTACAAATTCCTTAAATAATTCATTTAAACCAATTTCAATTTCAACATTTTTAAAGCTTAGATTTTGAAAACAATTCAGTTCATATAAATCAAATTTTATTTCAAAATATCATTTAACTGGATTCAAAAATTAAGGATTTAAAAATCATTTAAATACCAATCCGATGTCTGTATATAATTTTCTATCCTATGGTCAAGTGATACAGATATATATCATTTCAACCCGTAATAAATTTAATTTTACGGGTATATATCATTTCAACCCATAAACGTTCACTAACAAATAAACTAAGGGAACTTGTAGTGTGGTAACAATATTTAAAATAAATATAATATCCAATCATCCAAATATCAACAGTTAAACATCCATCACAATTATTATTCAAATCAACCAATAAATAACAACAATTAACTAGTTATCATTAATAGGTATTTAACTGGCAATTTAAAATTCAATATAAAATTAAACGGCGACTTAATTCAAATAAAGTCGGATTTAACTGGAATGACCATTTAAATATACCAAACAACAATCAATCAATTTCTAATCACATCGTACATTTAATTTAACCAACATAAGATAGTTTAGTAGTCGTGAGTGGGTTAAAACTGTAACAACCCAAAATTTAAGCTATAATAATTAATTAATGAATTAATTAAATAATAAAATATGTTTGTGAAATTATCAAAATCGAGCTACTGGAGTTGCACCATTGTGTCCGTGATGATTTTCTGATCAATTTCCATATATAGTTTGCCAAAATCTGAGTTAATATGAAAAGACACGAATTAAACAAGAATTGAATTAAAAAGAAGAAAAAAATAATATAAGGGTCAGGTCAACCCAAACTAAGGCCAGGTCGACCCTAGGGTCGACCCTCACAATATCTAGGTCGATCTATAGGTCGACCCTTACAATATAAAGGACGACCCGCCTTCCTTTTGTATGTAGATTCACCCAGTTTTGTTCGAACACGTCATTTTGCAACTTTTCTTCAATCCTGAGCGTTCGTGCTTCCATCCGACGGTTCCCAGTGAGCCTATGACGTGGTTGCACCAAATTTAATCTTCAAATCCACTGGTTTGAGATCCCTAAACTACACTATAAATAAGACCTAGGCCTATATATTTTTCTCATTCGGATTTTCTCCTATTTGGGTTCATTGTCAGAGGCTGGACCCTAAATAGAAAATTTCTCTAAGGAGGAAATCTTTTTAATAAAAATATTCTACACTCTAGAAGTGGATCAAGGAAGACCAAGGACTAGAGCTAAGGACCACAGGGTAAATAAGAAGTCACAAGAGGGAGCGACAGTTAGCGTGTACTGGCGATGACCACGCATGCGGCATCGATTAGGGTAGATAAGTCGCTACTGCGTTCCAAGCACTAAACAGGTGCCTTTTGCTGTGGGACCAACAGGATTGGAATAGCTCACAATGGCACAACAGAGATAGAAGGCCGATCAACGGGTAGAATTAGGATTTCAACCTAATTAAAATAGGATTAGGATTTCAGCCTAATCACAGAAATCTAAGACAAGTGCAAACTATCCAAAGAATCAAAACAAGCAAAGCGAACAGTTAAACAGTATTTATCCCAGTTTTACCCTTTCTCTATTTCCTTTTTATACTAGAACCGTTGCTAAGTCTATTATCTTTATCTTGCTTAAAAATACTAGTAGTTACTTTCACTCACCAGACTTATAGTCTGACACACTCCTCTATTTCTCCTTTTCCCCCCATAGGCCAGCAGAGGCAAGGGTAGTTGATTCAGATTTCTTGAAGATACATTCCAAGAGTTCTTCATGTATTCTTCTTCTTTTCGTGTGGTTTTTGATGTACTGGTACTTATGAGAGGGATGATTATTTTATTATACTCTGATTTTATGAGATTGAGATGTACTTTTCATAAGACATGTGTATTTGATATTTGAGACATGTGATGTTTTTCAGACTTATTTATGAAGTTTTATTTTGAATAATGAGTTACCATTTAAATGTTTCTACTGTTTATATTTATTTGTCTTGTGAATCTTAGTATCTGTGATGCTTTAGCTATACCTATAATGCACCAGCTTTTAGTGTTCCCTTTTTGGGTATACTAAGGGGTGTGGGGTGTTTCACTTGGTATCAGAGCCTAAGGTTACAGGATTCATAAAACTTGTTTTAAAAGTAAAGTATTTTTCAAAAGTAACATATCTTTAAAAGGAATTTTTCAGAAAGGAACTCTTATTATAGAAATGGTTTTCAAGTATAAGAGAGTTTTTATAAAAATCCCCTCAAAGTCCGGTTCAACCTTCTTTCGATTCTTTCGATTCTTTTGAGCCTAAATTTTCTTTTCTTTGCATAGAATGGCGGACGCCCCAAATTTTCCAGAGGGTGTCCAAGTCCCTGGCTAGTTCCGCAGATACCTCCAAGCTACGGCACCAGAGGTGCAAGGGCAAGCGCCCAATCTAGCACCGGCAGGTGGAGATCCCATTAATCCACCTGTAGTAACCAATTTTTCTAAGCTATGCAAGGACTTCGCTAATCTAGGAGGTAGGACGTTTTCTAGCACGGAGGATTTCGTGGAAGAACGAGATTGGTTGAGAAACACGGAGCAAATATTTGGGCTGTTAGGATTAGAGGACCGACAAAGAGTTCAGCTTGCATCTTGGCAGCTGAAAGGAGAAGCTTCTTACTAGTGGTAGATCATAGAAATGGAAGGTAGAGACGTTGGTTGGTTTGGATTTCACGAAAGGTTTGAGAGAAAATTCTTGTCGCAAGCAGAAGAAAGCATGCAGTTGGAGAAGTTCATTAGTTGAAGACAGGGAGTCTTTCGGTGAAGGAGTATATAAATCAGTTTAATGAGTTGTCGAGGTTCGGGATGGAGCTTGTCAATACACCGCATAAGAAGGCCATGAAGTTGTCTAAGGATTTGAATCAGCCCCTCCAAGGGTTGTTATCGACGCATGTACCTATGGGAGCGACGTATGAGTCACTAGTTGAAATAGCTCTCATGTCATATGTAGTTAAGGAAGGAGAAGTTAAGGAGATTCCTAAATCAGAAAACTCTAAGAAGCAGTGGTGGAAGAATAAGAAGGATAAGGACAAGAAGAAAGGAGGAGGACCTCAAAAGCAGATCAAGAAGGGTGAGAAGTGTCATAGTTGTGGATTAGTTGGTCATTTCACAAAGGACTGTAAGAAGGACACGATGAAGGGGAGGTGTTACAACTGTGGGCAGCCTGGTCATCTTAGTAGAGCTTGTCCTCAGAAGACGGGGTAGAGAGCAGGCGCACCTACAACGCAAGTACAGGTTTTGGATGCAGCACCTTCTAGTAGTGGACCGGATCGAGGTAGGAAAGTCCCTGTAGAAGGTTTGATCTCTATTTCAGATTTTCCAATTCGGACTCCTTTTGACTTCGAAGCATCGTATTATTTCATTCTAGTTCCTTGGTTGATTGTTTGCACTTAGATATTTCTCTAGTAGTAGACCCTATAGTTTTTTCTAACCACATAGGACGATCGATGCATTTATCCATGATTTGTAGGGGTTTGAAAATTTTTATACAAGGCGTAGAGTTTGATTGTGACGCCTATGTACTGAGATTCTCGGGGTATGGGATGATTTTGGGGATGGACTGGTTATCCACTTATGGAGCAATATTGGACTGCGAGAGGAGAGTCATCATATTAGAGACATGTAGTGGGTAGACTCTCGAGGTTTCTTGCGACCCATAGGGGTCAGTCATGTTGAGCTTCCTTCATTCCCTTGATTCATCACTAGGAGAGTTAGATTCGGTTTCAGTCGTTAGAGATTTCCCAGACATTTTTGAGGAGGTTAGGGGACTACCCCCTAAGAGAGAGATCAACTTTAGGATCTACCTGAATGACAATGCTAAGCCAATGGCATTGCCCGTGAGACATATGGCTCTTAGGGAGAGGAAGGAGTTAAGTATGCAGATTGGTGAGCTATTGGAGAAAGGCTTCATCAGACAGAGCATATCTGAGTGGGGTGCGCCAGTCGTCTTCGCTACAAAGGCGGATGGTTCCCTTTGACTTTGCGTAGACTATAGAGAATTAAATAAGCTCATGAAGAAGAACCGTTACCCACTTCCGAGGATTGACGATCTTTTTGATCAACTAGTTGGCTCTTCAGTATTTTCTCAGCTTGATTTGGCTACTGGATTTCATTAGCTTAGGGTCGCTGACGATAGCATCGATACGACAGCATTTAGGACACCCGATGGATTCTTTGAGTGGTTGGTTATGCCGTTTGGGCTAACCAATGCCCCAGCCTGTTTCATAGATTTGGTGAACCGCATTTTCGAGATGTCCTAAATAAGTTCGTAGTAGTATTTGTGGATGACATTTTGGTGTTTTTCAAGAGTATGAAAGAGCATGCTATTCATCTAGAAGAGGTTCTTCGTACACTTCATGTTCATCAGTTGAGGGCGAAGTTCTCGAAGTGTCACTTTTGGTGTAAGAAAGTGCGTTTCTTAAGGCATGTAGTCTCAAGAGAAGGTCTAGCGGTGGATCCCACTAAGGTAGTAGCAATACAAGATTGGAAGGCCCCCAAGAATGCTACTGAAGTTAGAAGCTTTCTAGGTTTGGCTGGCTATTATAGGAAGTTTATCAGAGATTTCACTAAGATTTCATCACCGCTTACTCGCCTCACTAAGAAGAATGTGGCATTTGTGTGGGACGTAGATTGTGAGAATTCCTTCACGATGCTAAAGAGAGCCCTTACTAGTGCACCGGTGTTAGTTTTACCCGACCGAGCTAAGCCTTTTACAGTATACACTGATGCATGTAAGACGGGTCTTGGAGAAGTATTGATGCAGGAAGGGAGGGTAGTATGTTATGGAAGTAGACAGTTAAGAACTCATGAGAAAAACTACCCCACCCATGATTTGGAGTTAGTTGCTATTGTTTTTGCGCTCAAGCCTTGGAGACATTACCGGCTAGGAGAGAGGTTCGAGCTTTTCACTGACCATAAATCATTGAAGTACCTATTCTCACAAAAGGATTTAAACTTGAGGCAGCAACGTTGGATGGAGTTTTTGCATCATATGACTTTGAGATAGCCTACACCTCTGGCAAGGGAAACGTAGTTGCAGATGCGTTAAGTAGGAAGAGAGCAACCCTTAGTCCAATGTTCGTGGAATGGAAAAACCTAGAGTTTATTTCCATTTTTGATTTTAATCCCTCTACGGACATTACCCCTGGATTGTTGGCAGCACTTGAAGTTAAGACTACCCTCATAGATCAGATTGGCTCGAGGCAGCAAGAGGATTCAGAGCTTGTGAATATTTTGGATAGGATTAGCAGAGGAGAGGTCTCTAGACATCTCCAACGTTATTCCATTGATAGTAAAGGGTGGCTAAGGAGAGATGAAAGACTTTGTGTCTCCCGCTCTGGTGATTTGACGAGAGCAGTTCTAGCAGAAGCATACCATTCTCGAATGACTATTCATCCGGTGGTGATAAGATGTATAGGGACATGAAGAGAGTGTTTTATTGGAGTGGCATGAAGAAGGATGTAGCAGAGTTTGTGGCTAAGTGTCTTGTTTGCCAAAGAGTAAAGGCGGAGCAGCAGAAGCCCGGCGGATTGCTTCAACCATTGGATGTACCCGAATGGAAGTGGGATAGTGTTTCGATGGACTTCATAAATGGTTTACCCCGATCTAGGAAGGGGAATAACAGTATTTGGGTGATTGTAGATTGTTTGACTAAGAGTGCCCACTTCATTCTGGTCAAGAGCAAGAGGACAACACCTTATTTGGCATCCTTATATGTTCGTGAGATAGTCCGACTACATGGAGTTCCCTCAAGCATAGTGAGCGATAGAGACCCTATCTTTACTAGCGAGTTTTGGAGAAGCTTGCAAGAGGCTTTAGGAACACAACTTAGATTGAGTATGGCCTATCATCCTCAGATGGATGGCCAAATGCAGAGAGTTAATAGAGTTCTTGAGGATTTGTTGAGGATGTGCATTCTTGATTTTGGAGGAACTTGGGAGGAGCTTCTTCCTTTAGTGGGTTCGCATATAATAATAGTTTTCAGACTAGCATTGGGATGGCACCTTTTGAAGCTCTCTATGGAAGACCGTGCAAGTCGCCTTCATGTTGGTTGGAGTCTACATTAAGATTGCTACTTGGTCCCGACATGGTTAGAGTGACTTCAGAAAAGATAGATTTGATTAGAAAGAGAATGAAGACGGCCAAGGATAGACAGAAATACTATGCACATAAGCGGAGAAGGGATATTGAGTTTGAGGCAGGAGATCATTTGGTTTTCATTATGGTATCTCCACTAAGAAAGGTAGTAAGGTTTGGATCTAGTGGGAAACTTGCTCCCAGATTTGTAGGACCGTTCCCCATTGTGGAAAGGGTAGGGATGATGGCGTATTAGATAAAGCTACCGGAGAGACTCGTAGGAGTTCATGATGTTTTTCATGTTTCGTACTTGAGAAAGTGCTTACACGATTCAACAGAGGTAGTGGAACCTAGTCAACTTGAGGAAGTTGAAGTGGAGAGAGAAGCATCGGTTCATCGCCTTCCTACCAAGATCGTTGGACGTGATATCAAGAAGCTTAGGAATAAAGAAGCCATTTGGTTAAGGTGCAGTGGGGAGATAGTATTGAGGACGCTACGTGGGAGGCTGAGGAGAAAATACGTATCTCTTATCCGTATCTTTTCGATGGTACGTTTTGAATTTCCTATTTCCATCTTTAGTTTTGAATAGGTTCATTCCTTTTGTATCCTTTGGGTGGGTAGATCTTAGGATTTAACCTATGGATGGTAGGACTGAATGTAAACATGTTACTAGAACATGTTATGTATCATGGACGCTAGTGGTTGCAAGTGTTTGCTAGTGGATACTAATGGACGCATATATATACACTACGCACTATTATCTCTTAGGGATCAGCCTAACTAGGTCACTAAAGCATATGCATATGGATGTGTGCTCATTTGCATTCTTATTTTATTTCCATGGTTGCTATAAATGGATGATTATCATATGATTGTTGCATTTGGATGATGATTGTAGCACGCATATAGAACTTTCAGTTGTCATTAAGGAATTTGCATTCATTTGGATACATGGCACAGACATGATTGCATTAAAAGGAGGTCGATTGAATCAGTAGACTGCCTAATCTTTTGCATAAGTTAGGGACATTGACACTACACTTTTGCATATAACATAAATTGCATTAGAAAACTTAAGGATAATGGATGTAATGGATGGTGGTTGAATATTTGGTTATAGAATTTGGATGAAAATATTTATTTCATTCTTCCGTCCTTGGAGATTTCGGGGACGAAATCCTTTAAGGAGGGGAGAATGTAACAACCTAAAATTTAAGTTATAATAATTAAATAACGAATTACGGGAGTTGCAACATTGTGTCTGTGGCGATTTTCTAATCAATTTCCATATATAGTTTTTCAAAATCCGAGTTAATATGAAGAAGATACGAATTAAACAAGAAATGAATTAAAAAGAAGAAAAAAATATAAGGGTCAGGTCGACTCAAACTAAGGCCAAGTCGACCCTAGGGTCGATCCTCACCATAGCCAGGTCGACCTATAGGTCGACCCTCACAATATAAAGGTCGACCCGCCATTTTTTTGTACGTAGATTCACCCAGTTTTGTTCAAACACGTCATTTTGCAGCTTTTCTTCAATCCTGTGCGTTCGTGCTTCCATCTGATGGTTCCCAATGAGCCTATGACGTGGTTGCACTAGATTTAATCTTCAAATCCAACGATCTGAGATCCCTAAACTACACTATAAATAAGACTCTAGGCCTAGCTATTTTTCTCATTCAGATTTTCTCCTATTTGGGTTCATTGCCAGAGGCTGGACCCTAAATAGAAATTTTTTCTAAAGAGGAAATCTTTTTGATATAAATATTCTACGCTCAAGAAGTGGATCAAGGAAGACCAATGACTAGTGCTAAGGACCACAGGTGAGCGTTTAGTAATTATTTTAGTTTTTTAAGTAATTTAAAATAATAGGGTTCTCAATAGTTGTAGTTTTTCTGCAATTTTGAGACAGTTTTTACATAAGTTATTTACAGTTAATTTTTAAAGTTCTTCTCAGTCTATTTTATTCAACTATTTTTATTTAGCTATTTTATTCAGTTATTTGTATTTTATTTGCATCTGTTTTAAATTAGAATTTAGCCTGTAAATGTTAGTTTCTTTTTATTCCTTTTTATGCGAATAGAACATTAAAAAGAGAATAATTCACAAATATGGATTAAATAGAAATAAACACTAAATTTACAGAAATTAGATGTTAAATAAGAAGAACTGTAATAAAAAGAAGATATATTGAAATAGGCAAATTTGAGACATTTGCAAATAAGTTTATGACTAGTAGTTATAACTAAAAAGATGGAATAGAAGGGCAATTATAACATAGGTTATAATTAAACAAAAGAACAGGAAAAGGCTTATTTTAAGACTTAGATTAAGTTAATAAGCAAATATAGCAGATATAACAAAAGAGGCTTATTTTAAAAACTTACACTAAGTTAATAAGCAAGAATAGAAATAGTGCCTATACCAACAGCTTTCCCATTCAGACTAGGACTGATGGTCTCACAAAACACTTAGGTGAGGCTGGAAAGGACTCTTTCAGACTAGGACTGATGGTCTCACAATAGATAGGTGAGGCCGGGACACACTTATGCTAACTAGGGTAAATAAGGGGCCAATAGATAGAAGCTCAAATCGGGAGATTTGGGCAAGGGGCGTAACTAGATTTTGTTTGTTAGGACCACCACCAGCAGCATTCCCTTTCAGACTAGGACTGATGGTCTCACAAAACACTTAGGTGAGGCTGGGAAGGACCCTTTCAAACTAGGACCGGTGGTCTCACATAGATTAGGTGAGGCTGGGCACGCTTATGCAGATTATGGTAAATAAGAAGTCACAAGAGGGAGCGACAGTTAGCGTGTACTGACGATGACCAAGCATGCTGCATCAATTAGGGTAGATAAGTCGCTACTGCGTTCCAAGAGCTAAACTGGTGTCTTTTGCTGTAGGACCAACAGGATTGAAATAGCTTACAGTGGCACAACAGAGATAGAAGTCCGATCAACGGGTAGAATTAGGATTTCAGCCTAATTAAAATAGGATTAGGATTTCAGCCTAATCACAGAAATATAAGACAAGTGCAAACAATCCAAAGA
The DNA here is from genome assembly GCA_030737815.1 of Allium fistulosum. Taxonomy (NCBI): domain Eukaryota; kingdom Viridiplantae; phylum Streptophyta; class Magnoliopsida; order Asparagales; family Amaryllidaceae; genus Allium; species Allium fistulosum. The sequence continues at coordinate 461,226,229 of CM060905.1, forward strand.
ATCAAAACAAGCAAAGCGAACAGTTAAACAGTATTTATCCCAGTTTTATCCTTTCTCTATTTCCTTTTTATACTAGAACTTTTGCTAAGTCTATTATCTTTATCTTGCTTAAAAATACTAGTAGTTACTTTCACTCACCAGACTTATAGTCTGACCCACTCCTCTATTTCCCCTTTTCCCCCCATAGGCCAACAGAGGCAAGGATAGTTGATTCAGATTTCTTGGAGATACATTCCCATAGTTCTTCATGTATTCTTCTTCTTTTCATTTGGTTTTTGATGTACTGGTACTTATGAGAGGGACGATTATTTTACTGTACTCTGATTTTATTAGACCGAGATATATTTTTTATAAGACATGTGTATTTGGTATTTGAGACATGTGATGTTTTTCAGACTTATTTATGAAGTTTTATTTTGAATAATGAGTTACCAATTAAATGTTTGCGCTGTTTATATTTATTTGCCTTGTGAATCTTAGTCTCTGTGATGCTTAAGCTATACCTATAACACACCATATCTTTTAGTGTGCCCTTTTTGGATATACTAAAGGGTGTTTCAAAACCACTCACTTTTCGAAATTTTCGGATAACACACCATACCTATAACACTCCATAATTTTCGGAATTCCGATACGATCGCAACAGAGAAAACCACGCGCCAATCCGAGCTCGTATGCAAAAGATATGATCTTTAGAAGATATAGATTTTCAAATTTAAAATAAATAAATAAAAAGCAACTACACGTCACCTGCTACGTTCGAAACCCTAGCAACAAACATCAAATCATGACCCATCTCGTTCCGCCGCTAGAGTTCAATGAGCTATCACGCCGCCTTCCGACCATGCTTCGACCATCTGACATCGCCTCTGGAATCCCCACCTCGAGCCGCCTATGCGAGTTCCAAGCGCCCCCCTCCCGCCTCCCTAGGTACGAACTGTCGTCGCCACACTTCCTTGACCATTTTTTGCAATCTCCGACCACCATACGACAAACGAGCAACACCACTACGACCTGCTCTCCATCCTCTTCCCAATTCCGCTTCCCGACCATCGATCCACCGTTGGATCGAAAAACCCTAATATGGACGGTCGAGGTTCTTCGACGATTTCTAGTCGAATGATTCATCTAATTGAAAAAAAATTGTTGCAGTAGATTGCACTCGTCGAGAGCTTTTCAACGATATATAATTTGTTATGGTTTTGAGAAGTTTGGTTTTTGAAATTGAATTTAGGGTTTTTGGAATTGGAAATAGATTTCTGTCATTAGAGAGAGGAGATAGGAATAGACAGACAGAATTGTTCGTACAAGAATAAGGAATAAAAGGCTGCTAGGGTTAGGAATATATATATATATATATATATATATATATATATATACAAGGCCCGATAAGAATGAATGAACATATCGAATTGGTTTGAAATGACAATAACGACCCAAAAAGCTCGTTCCATCCCCGAAATGAAAGTAGGTCATCTCATATATCTAAATAGATGTTATCGATATTTTTAAACTCAATGGAATAGGTTTCAAATCCAAATTCCATTGTATACAGAAGTTAGCTTTTAAAATAAGCTTATTTTAAATTGAATTCATTAAATTGATTTCTACGCGTTTTGAGTTCGCACGATTAAACGACAAGTCCGATCGCTACGAAACTCGAAATTACAATAATTCACTGTTACGGATCCGACAAAACTGTTTCGTCGAAATCTAAGACAGTGGCCAAAATGGCTATTTTCACGTTAATTAAATAAATTATTATTAAATTAATTAAATCACTTTTTAAATTCAAATTTTATAACTAACAATTTTTATCATTATTGATTACCTAGTAATTTATAATCTTTTAAAGTAAATTTCCATGTCAAATCCAATGTTAAATATTGCACTAATTACAATGTTAAATTTCAATTGCAATAAATTCATTAATTATAATCTAAATTTCAAAAAAAAATTATTTCTTTTGATTTACATCTTATTATTCAATCAACTATCATCTTATGGATATAGTTAACATTGGTTTACGTTTTATTAGATCAATAGTCTACAGTAATCGTCTTTTACCATATTGATTGCAATATTTAATTAGATGAATTTTAGTTGATTTACAAATTAGTTCCAACGGATTAAATAATGGGATGCTAATTAAACAGTTACTATCATTAATAATTCAAACACATTTATATGTTTATTGTTAACAAACAAAGCTTATAAATTCACATACTGATTAGTTTTTCTATATTAACCGGATTTCAATTAATTACATACAATTTCATTATTAAATACAACATTTAATTTATCCTTTATTTACAGTTTCTAACCAAATTAACTTTATATTATTCCAATTGATTGAGATTACATTAAAATAGTTGTTATTAACGTTCAAACAAAATTATTAAATCACATTTTAACAATTTTCCCCTTAATAAATCATAAATTTAATTTTCTTACAATATTACATTCTAAAATCTTATTTGATTTAATATTTTAGTTATCGAAAAATACGGGTCGTTACATGTATATTGTCTGATTGCCTTGTACATGTTGTATATGTTGCGTGACACTTTATGTACGTATGACTAAAGACTACGTGTATCTTATGAATGTATATTGATGGGATATGTATATTTTATCCATATATTATAGTTTGATCCATTTCGTTGTGGGTTATGAAAGTTTTAGTTAGTTTGTTTATATAGCTCTCTGTATACTATTGTGTTTATAATGATCCGTCCTTTTATTTTATGGTGATTTTATGGCTATGAAATGTTGGGTTGTTACAGAGGGTGCACGCATGTTTTTTGCATGGACAGTGCTTGTATTGACAGTGGTTGACCTAGCAGAGGATTTTTCAAAAATGTCATTGCTTGCGAATGGACGCGACCGTTTCAGTGGTCATAATTTCTAAACAGATTTGACTATTTATTTCAAACATGCATGTCCATTCATGAAATGTCACCTCCTTCACACACACCTGCTCGTGTTACATTAGAGTTTAACTTCAACTTTCCCCATAAATACGATTGCTATTTTTTTTTCACATCGTCAGAAACCAAGTGTTTTTATTTCGGTTTGATTCAAGTAGTCACAAGTTTGATTCAAACAACTTCATTGTATCCGAAGAGAGATTTTCTATGTTGATTCAACTGTGATAGAGGAAGGAAACATCTTTTAGATGTGATTCATAACTTTCCTTGAAGTTATGGGATAGAGATGAGCGCCAAAATTGAATATCGGTATTCATTTGTAAGAACATGAATAATCAATTGGTGGTAATAAACGGAGCATCATCAAATAAAGAAGACAATACTATATTGCCTTAATATCAAGACGTGGTATTTTTCAGCAACATCTAGTTAGTAACAATAATATAATACATTTTCGATATAAGCAAGGTACATATATTTAAAATCTAGTGTGGACTGCATTCAACATTATCAAATGTGCACATATTCAATTATCATATTTACTATATTTCTTTTCCATAGTGCACTGATAGTGTAAGTAAGTATCCATACTTGTAGTATATTACTTAATATTTAATCACTTTGTTAAACTCATATTAATGCTACAAGTGAGACAACTTGAGTTGCTTATGGGATTTCACTACTAGTAATAATGTCACTATATTTAATTCACAATTGATTGATTATAAAACAAAAACTAGAGGGTAGATAGAGTACTAACACACAAATAACACATACTATCAAATGTTTGAAGCCTATCTGTCACTTCAAACAACATTCTAACTGTAACAACCATGCTTTCTACGTCGTGATAATAAATAAAGTTAATTGAAATAAAATGTTCAAATTCAGTTTTGTTAATAATTTTTTTTATAAATGAATTTTTACTTAATTGAAAATCTATTTAATAAAAGATTTTGTTTTAATAAATTGAAATTAAGTTATAAATTCTTATTGGATAATATTTCGAATGCAAATAAAATATTTTGACAAATATAAGATATTTCTAGTGTAAATAAATTTTTTATATCATTAAAATATTTGTAAAATAAATAAATTTATTCTACGATTAATTCAACAAATAATTAAATAAAAGTAAACAAGTACTGAATTGGAAGAAAATGTTTAGTTATTGAAACATATTGTGTAAAATGAAGTTCAAATCAATTTAAATAAAAACGAAATTATTTACAGATAAATAATCACATTATCTAAACAAAATGAAAAGAAAATTTAGTTAATTTAGGTCCAAAATATACCCAAGCCCAATTAAAACCAGTCCCTTAATACACATCTTCGGATTTTTCCCAAAATCTTCCAACATACAAAAAATCTAAATTGAAAAAAAAAATTCATCAATCATGCCCGAACCAGAACTCGACGTCAACGACAACAAATGGGAGCAGGCCGCGCGATCTTTATGTGGAGTTGTGTTGCACCATGACTTAGGCGAACGGGCGATGAAGGGTTGGCGTTGCGATTTGGGTTGTGTAGGGTTTTGGGCATTTGTCGACGTGGTGGAGGCCGATGGATGATGTACGGGTGTTTCAGGTGATGGGAGGCTGGCGCGATGGTAGATGCTACCTTCGATTGGAGCTCGAAAGTGGCGATTGGCGTACAATGTAGGGAAGCACTGCGACGCAGGCGCTTGTAGACTTGAATGTAGGGGAGGACGTGAGTTGTCAAAGGTGACATATGTGGTGTTTTGCTGCGATGAATGAGGAATTTCGCTTGATAATTCAGTGAGTTTTCTCTCTCACAACTGTATCTATAATTCATTGTCTGTTCTATAATTAGATATTTCTAATAGTGGTTGAATTGTTTGGATTGATTGTTTGTTTGAGATCGTTTGTTAATTGGATATTGTGATAATTGGTCGATTGTGTTAAGTTGGAAGTGTCGATATACAAACAGAATTGTATCCATCTGTGAATTAAACTTTTTTTTGTATGTCGATTTGTGAATTTTATGGATGACCGGAGTTTGATGGAACTCAACTCGTGTCACACGATATTTATAGCGATGTTTGTTGATATATTGTGGAGTAATTTTACTTCATAATTACACACACTTATTGCTTGTTTTAATGAATGTTTGAAAAGCTTAGAAATATAATTTAAGAGTTTTAAAATCTTATGAAATGCATTTATAAATATTTTACTAAATTCTATTTAGACTGGCTATTTTCAAATTTACAGATATTTTGAATTTGAGATAATGGACCTGAATGTAAATAATAGCGTTTATATCCTTTTTTGGTAATTATATAAATGATGTAAAATTATCTAATATATAAATGTTTTATTATATTTATCAATTCTAAAATATAATATTTGATTGAGGAAAAGTGTTATTAATATTATTAATTATTTAAAAGTAAGCTATTGTCGGTATTGAATAGTTATTAAAGAAAAATATATAATTTCTAAAAATAAGAAATATTTTCTGATTAATGTTTTAGATACTTTAAAGTGTATTTTCATAAATAATATGTTACTTATGAGTTATTAAAGTATGTTTTTAATATATTTGAATATTTGATTTAATTATCCAAAGAAAGATTATGTTGAAATTTATTATTATTATTTCATTTTTGAATTGAATTTGGATTTTTAAGTATGAATTCTATATTTTGAGATTTTCCATTTTCCTAGATTGATTTCAATATTATAAAGGATTCACGGTTGATATTGATTTGATTGGTGATTTGATATGATATGTTGATGACATCTTTCTATATGATTTTACGATATTTAATTCTGTGTAGTATGAAATCTGAATAAACGGATTAGTAATACCGTTTAGGATGGGGCTTTGGGTAATACTTTTATGGTTATTTTTTGGACTCATTATATAGAATATGAAAGAAGAGAGTGTTGTATGTGAACGCTGAGTAAATAGACTAGTAACACACGGTGGTATAGGACATCATTGTGTTACTTATTCAGTTATTCTTTGCTCACGGATGACACTCATATGGGGGTATGTTGTGTATGTATGAATTGCTGCGGTGAGCACGTATGAAGACTACTTAGTAACCACATAGTTTGTGTACATTATATATATGTCTATCTTTGCCTAGCTCCCTTTATGTTTTGGGAGTGAACATGATTGTCCAATATCCACCCTGGTAGCTTTATTGTTGGGTCGTGCCCCAAATCCACGACACCATTGTTGTTTATGGTATTTGATGCACATTGCAAGATTGGTAGTTGGTTTCCCCTTGTGTCGCATAGGCCAGCAATCAGTTACCATAGGGTTACATGTCGATAGTCGTAGCCAAAGAGACCATGCATTGTCGAGCCATGGTGGATCATTGTCGTGATATCGAGAGGGGAGAGGTAATGGTAATCGATGTCTGTAGGAATCGTGCCACCACGTGTGGCTTTTGGAACAACCAGACATGCTGTTAGTCTCTCGTCTAGTTCTGGTGTAGTTGTTTGTATGTAAGTGGTTGACAGAAATATATTATGTATAGATGAGATTATACTTGAGACTGTGTCCAAAGTATGGTCAACTCTGTATCCTTCTCAGGTAGACGGCCTACTTATTATTGATTATATTTGGATATTGTTCTGAGCTGGCTCAAATCTTTCTTATTGATTTTACTGATTTGATAATGGTATTTTATAATATGAGATTGAGAGGGATTGTAGGCGTTGCTTATTTTTAATATGAGATTGAGATGGATTGTGGGCATTACTTCGTTACAGTCTATATTCACTTGAGGATATCTCATTATTGATTATTTTTGAATTTAATGGCGATTTCAGATATGAATGATTAACCTATTTGTTATGATTCGATGAGATAATATTTGATACGATTTATATAGGTGATGATATCTTTATTTTAGGTGTTGTGGTTGTTGCTATCCTTGTTATACTATTGTTTGTATGTCATCACTATTATACTATGCATATTCTATATCTATATAAATATGTACAACCCTTGATTTAGATATAGTCTGGTCCTTTTATTATTTATATAATACTCGGGTCAGTTCGAGACATTTCAGGTAAAGGGATGTTGAGACCAGTTTGTATCATTTCGGCATAGAGGAGATTAATTATTCGGTATTGTTGTATGTTAATTTGTATTTTATAGACTCATGTATGTATAAGACCTAGTAATATATATTATACATTATATATTGTATATTACATATTATCGCTGCGATTGACTATGTTATTTACTGTATATTGTATATTGTTCTATCCTGGAGGCACACATGTTTATTGCTTTGTATCGATACTGTGTACGTTTGTTGGTGAGTTATATACGATGTTTGAATACGTACCAATGTTAGCCTAAGTGAATATTCACGTATGTACCTTATATCACCTTATTCTCCGTATTATATGATAGTATTACTTTGTAATACTTTTGGATAGTATGAGTATAGAAATGAGGGTGTTACAGTAGGTATCCGAGCAGGTTTAGAACAATACAGAGTATAAAAGACAAGTCTTGGCCTTAGAAGAGACTTAGGGTCCCGATTATTGTTATACTTATATGATAGTAAATACGATGATTACTGAAGTAATCATCTAGAGACGTACTTGTTATTTTTCCTACTATTTTTTTTATTCTTATCACTTCTGTGTGTTTGTCTCCATGTGAAAGTTAAGTAGTTTACGGAGATAGGAAATAAGAGTTGTTGGTCCGATGAGTAGTGTCGGTATTGATGATGGTGAATAAACATGTGTGGCTTGTATATGAATGAAGTGAGCAGAGTTGCACAGCGGAAATTGATAAATAGTTTTCCGCTGAGGGCATTTGTTTGCTTGTTAGAGGATATATGTAGGGTTGTATTGATGCTTATTGGTTTTTATGGATAATGTGTGATAATTTTCATTGTTGTAGATGATTGATGAATATACAAATTTTGAAAATAAATAATATTATTTAAACAAGAAAATGATTTAATAAAGTACGAAGACTGTTTTATAAAATAATTGTACATTATTTTTAGTAGTTTGTTTTGGTGTTAATTTGTCTATCGAGTATTTTAATAATTCCGATCGATGCATCTAACCAATGTTATCGACATGAGTCCATAAATAGTACGACGAGACATTTCGACACAATGTTATAAAATAAAATACAATGTGTTGAAATGAAGAAAATGTTTTGAGAAGATAATAAAAGATTAAGGTCGTGCTAATGTTGTAAAAGTAGGTGTATTTTAAGTAATTTATAATGTACAGTAGTTTGTTCAATTTTTTTTAGAATGTTAAACAAATGTTTGGTGTATAAATAGAATTTTCCATAGCTTTATTTCCAGAACGTTTAATTAGATCTACTGGCAATACACGTTTTTTCAAGGGAAACACTTACTAGTCCTTTATTTGCATACTGTAATACTAATTTACCGAAAATGCAGTTTCAATTTTGACTTTAGTCATCTGGACGTAAATAAACCAAATTTTCACATGAATGTAATCACGGTTATAATTTTCTTGAAACCTTTCTTTTGATGTAAAAAAAGAAAAATTATGTCTTATTCTTTGACTACTTTATCACATTTGAAATATGTACCGGTGGAAAAAAAAACATAAAGTATATTATTTAATATTAGGATTTTTTTTTTATACATTCCTTTACGAAAATATTGTATGTAAGTTGAATTTTATCAAAATTTTGAGTTACATGACATCTTTAGGTTTACTTTATTTATCAATTGCTTTGTGGGTTTGGAGTTTTAAATGTATCATAAGTGCAGAATGTATAATTGTAGTACATTTATAAGTATGAGTATTGGTTCAAAAGAAAAACAATAATTTAAACTCATCTGCTCAATGAACACACACCCATGAATTAAATGCAAAAATCGGATCAAAGTACTATAGGTTTTGCAACTCTTTGATTTTAAGAGATATATTCTAGTCGAAAAAAAACCTCAACTTGCTTACCATAGATTGTGATATTTCTAGCAAATAACTATCAGATAGATTGAAACTTTAACGTTAGGAAATTAATATGGATTAACACAATATTTAAATCATGTCTAGACCTGAATATAAAATACAAGTAACAAAAATCAGTTTATATAACATTACATTTAATGACAATGGTCAAAGTTAATAATGTGTTAATCTAATGCAGTTTAGTACAAAGTGCTATAAAACTATCAAACCTAATCAAATTTAAATTAATTTTCCCTTGATATTATGTTGTGTACTACTGAGAGTGGGTAATAGTGTAATACCATAAAAACCATGATGCGAACATTAAAGTTTAAGAGAAAAGATTGATGTTATGACACAAATGAACAATTATTACTAAATTCACTGAGTAGAGCTTTTTAATTCAACTTTCGGGGGCGCTACAACATTGGAAGGGTACAACATTGGAAGGGACTCAAGGGATGTTCGTATTAACTATTGTAATAATAAGAGTTTCAGATACATGCATATCTGTTGTGTTAGTTAAGTCTTCTTTCTGGATTTTTGAGGCTTCGTGTGTGCTTTTTATAGAACAACTAGACTATAATCCTACTGCTTGAGTACATTCTCTAGTGGGGAGGCATGGAAATTAGCCTTGTCAACATGCTGAGAAGGGTGTTCTATCATATGTACTTCAACATCTAAATTTAAGTGAACTGGGCTTTTATTTGATTTTTTAGTTTTGCCAATTTTAGAGCAGTTAGATGTATAATTTGGACTGTTAGGAGTTAGGACTACTACTTTATATATAACTAGACTACGCAATTATTCATTTCATTGCTTCTACAGTTTTTTTTTAAATATATATACACACACACATGTAAACAGGTGAAAGTGCACGGTCAATGCCAGTTCAGGTCTGTGAAAACATCCTAGCAAGGCAATGAAATATAAAAAATACATACTTAGACCATGGTTTTCAGAGTAACACATTGCTACCGACTTTCGTTCAATCTTGAGCATCTTCTTATCAAAGAAATAGTTTCATGTACATTTTGACAAAACTCTTGCCTGAATTTAGTGTGTGTTCTTTTAGGAATAACTTTTAGACGGCTTGTCCGAATTGGACGGTTTTACACTTTCCGGAAAGCTAAGAACCTAAGCGACAACTTTAATTTTAAGCACTTCTCAAAATTTTAACGTTTTCTAAGCTAAAATCTTTGTTTTCTAAAGTGGTCCTGCGCACTATTAACACTTCCAGTTTTTACTACTCTTAGAAATAACGTCATAACTCGAGTTATAATCCATATTTTTGCAATCTGAAAGTTGTTTTCAAAAGCTAACACATTATACGACAATTCACTTTTTGATGTTGTAGTCTAATTTCATGTCTTTATTATTAAAAAGTTTGCCGAAATGTGACTAAAACTTTAAACTTTAAGTTGCTTTGAAATTAAGTAAATACAAACTTATTATATCTGTCACATTTTGTTAATGTTTGAATTTGGGTTGAGATAGATACATTTGAAGCATACTTGGACTATATGGCTACGAAAACTCGCTGTTGCTCGCTAAATAGCAAAGTAAATTGCTAGTAATGCTAATAAAAATGTATGTTTTTATGGTATATAGATATATTATGCGTTATTATCTTTTTTCCCCGTATTTCGGGATGCCCCATGTTGGGATGCCTCTTCGGAGATGTATATTATAGTATTTTAATTTTTCGGAACGCTCTTCGTACAAGAAGACTTTGCCGAAATTTTTTGAAAAATATAACACTTGGAATATTTTCACAAATTTTATCGTATGCGAAGAATAGAAAGTCGTTGTATTAAACTTTTTTAAATTGTAGCATACGATAAGATAATTTGAGATAGAGCCACATAGAGGGTTAAGCAGTTTAAGTTTGAGGAAAGATCATAAATTTAAAAAAAGTCAGGGTATGAGTTGTCTGACGTCTTCCTCTAAGAAATTACGAGGATGCAATTTTCATAAGGGGATTCTATAATAGCCCTGCCTTCTACCCCGTGATAATAAATAAAGTTAATTAAAATAAGTTCAAATTCAGTTATATATATATATATATATTTTCTGAAAATGAATTTTTACTTAATTGAAATCTATTTAATAAAAGATTTTGTTTTAATAAATTGAAATTAAGTTATAAATTCCTATTGGATAATATTTTGAACGCGAATAAAATATTTTGACAAATATAAGACATTTCGAAAGTGTAAACGGTTTTTTATATCATTAAAATATTTGTAAAATAATAAATTTATTCTACGATTAATACAACGAATAATTAAATAAAAGCAAACAAGTACTGAATTGGAAGAAATTGTCTAGTTATTGAAATATATTGTGTAAGATAAAGTTCAAATCAATTTAAATAAGATCGAAATTATTTACTTATAAAAAATTGTGTTATCTAAACAAAATGAAAAGAAAATTTAGTTAATCAAATTAAGGCCCAAAATATACCCAAGCCCAATTAAAACTTACCTCATTTCTTTCTTTGCCTAATTCAATTCTCGTAGGCAAATTATATTTCAACACAGATAATTACTTAGTAGCCCCTTCTAAAATAAATAAAATTTTAAAGACTAAAATACCCTTAGAAAGCTGCGTAATTTCTTTCTTCTCAATTCCACTATCTTCTTACGTCAGTTTCTTACTATCTAAACCACCGCTTCTTCAAAACCCTATTTCTAAATCAATGAAGAAAAAATTTAATTTTTCACTACTAGCTGATGGATTTTGAAGAGGAGAATGAATTATTAATGCAATCACAGCAGGTAATTCAAAAAAAATTGAATTTTTTTTAATTTTTTACAAATACAACCATTGGTCGATTATGGGGATTGGTGATAATTCACGCAGGGGGTATACTAGGTTTCTGGCTTAATCGCGCAAATAATTGCATGAATTTTTACACATCCATGTAGAAAGCCTACGTGGTATTGATACGAACCACGGAGTCACCTTGTATGGTACTTCATTTTGCTTTTTTTTGGTGATGGAAAGGGTAATTCTGAAAATGGTAGGGGGCTATTAAGTTATTTTTTGGGTTTATAGACTTTTTTAAATTTTTGGGGGCTACTAAGTAAATACTCGGGTTGAAATAGAATTTTCCATTCTCGTAATACACATCTGTAGATTTTTCCCAAAATCTTCCAATATACAAAAAATCAAAATAAAAAAAATCATCAATCACGCACGAACCAGAACTCGATGTCGACGATAACGAATGGGAGTAGGCCGCGCGGCCTTCATGGGGAGTTGTGCTGCATCGTGACCTGGACAAACAGGCGATGAAGGGTAGGCATTGCGATTTGGCTGGTGTAGGGTTTTGGGTGTTTGTCGACATGGCAGAGGCCGATGGATGATGTATGGGTGTTTCAGGCAATGGGAGGTTGGCGTAATGGTAGATACTGTCTTTGATTGGAGCTCGAAGGTGGCAATTGGTGTATAATGCAGGAAGGCACCGCGACGCAGGCACTTGTAGGCTTGAATGGAGGGGAGGACTTGCGTTGTCGAAGGTGACAGATGTGGTGTTTTGCTGCGATGAATGAGGGATTTCGCTTGATAATTCGATGAGTTTTCCCACACAACTATATTTATGGTTCATGGTCTGCTCTATATATAGATAATTTTGATATTGGTTGAATTGTTTGGATTGATTGTTTGTTTGAGATCGATTTTAGATGTTGTGATAATTGGTAGATTGTGTTAAGTTGGAAGTGTCGATTTACAAATGGAATTCTGTCCGCTTGTGAATTAAACTTAATATTTTTTTTGCATGTCGATTTGTAAATTTTATGGATGATCGGAGTTTGATGGAACTTGGCTCGGGTCAGACGATATTTATAGTGATGTTTGTTGATATGTTGTGGAGTAATTTTACTCCATAATCATATTTATTTATTTATTGCTTGTTTTAATGAATGTTTGAAAAGCGTAGAAATATAATTTAAGATTTTTGAAATCTTACGAAAGTTATTTATAAATATTTTACTAAATTGTATTCAGACTAGTTATTTTCAAATTTACAAACATTTTGAATTTTAGATAATGGACCTTAAAGTAAATAGTATTGTTTAAATCCCTCTTTTGGTAATTATATAAATGAGGTAAAATTATCTTATATATAAATATTTTATTATATTTATTAATTCTAAACTATAATATTTGATTGAGGAAAAGAGTTATTAATATTATTAATTTATTTAAATGTAAGCTATTTTTGGTTTTGAATAGTTATTTAAGAAAAATATATAATTTCTAAAAATAAGAAATATTTTCTAATTAATATTTTAGATATATTAAAGTGTATTTTCATAGATAATATGTTACTTATGAATTATTAAAGTATGTTTTATACATATTTGAATATTTAATTTAATTATTCAAAGAAAGATTATGTTGAAATTTATTATTATTATTATTTTGTTTTTGAATTGAATTAGGATTTTTAAATACGATTTCAATATTTTCAGATTTCCTATTTTCCTACATTGATTTTGATAATATGAAGAATTCACGATTGATATTGATTTGACTGGTGATTTGATATGATACAGTGATGGCATCTTTCTATATGATTTTGTGATATTTAATTTTTTGTAGCGAGGAATCTGAATAAACGGATTAGTAATACCGTTTGGGATGGGACATTCGAAAATACCTTTTCGGTTATTCTTTGGACTCGTTATATAGAATATGGAAGAAGAGAGTGTTGTATATGAACATTGAATAAATGGACTAGTAACACGCGGTGGTATGGAACACCGTTGTGTTACTTATTCGGTTATTCTATACTCATGGATGACACTCACACGGGGGTATGTGGTGTGTATGTGACTCGCTACGGTGAGTACATATGGAGGCTACTTGTTAGCCACAGTTTGTGTACATTATATGTTTTTCTACCTTTGTTCAACTTCCTTTATGTTTCGAGAGTGAACCAGATGGCCAGTATCCACCCTGACGGTTTGATCGTGGGGTCATGCCCAAGATCTACAACACCGTTGTTGCTTATGGTATTTGATGCGCCTTACGAGATAGGTAGTTGGTTGCCCTTTGTGTTGCATAGTCCAGTAGTCTATTACCATAGGGGCACATGTCGGTAGTCGTGGCCGAAGAGGCTACGCATTTTCGAGCCTATGGTGAATCATTGTCACGATACCAAGAGGGGAGAGGTAATGGTAACCAATGACTGTAGGAGTCGTGTCATATAGAGCACGTGTGACTCCTAGAGCAAGCAGACGTGATATCAGTCTCCCGTCTTGTTGCGGTGTAGTTGTTTGTATATGGGTAGTGGATAGACATATATTATGTATATATGAGATTATACCTGAGACTGTGTCCAGAGTATGGTCAACCCCGTATCCTTCTTAGGCCGACGGCCTTTCCTTTACAAACAGACGTCCTACTTATTATTGATTATATTTGGATATTATTCAGAACTGGCTCAAATCTTTCTAATTGATTTTGTTGATTTGATAATGGTACTTTATAATATGAGATTAAGAGGGAATATGGGCATTGCTTCGTCGCTGTCTGTCTTTGCTTGAGGATATCTCATTATTGATTATTTCTGAATTTGATGGTGATTTCATATATGAATGATTCATCTATTTGTTATTGTTTCGATGAGATAATATTTGATATAATTTATAAGGGTGGTGATATCTTTATATTGGGTGTTGTGGTTGTTGCTATCTTGTTATACTATTGTTTGTATGTCATCACCATTATACTATGTATATTTTATATCTATATAGATATGTACAACCCTTGATTTAGATATAGTCCGACTCGTTTATTATTTATATAGTACTCGGGTCAGTCTGAGACATTTCAGGTACAGGGACGTTGATACCAAGTTTTATTATTTGGGCATAGAGGAGATCGGTTATTCAGTATTGTTGTATATTAATTTGTATTGTATAGACTCATGTATGAATATGACCTGGTAATCTATATTATACTTTGTATATTGTATATTATATATTACCGCTGCGATTGGCTCTGTGATCTTTGTTATTTTCTGTATATTATGTATTGTTCTATGTTGGAGGCACACATGTTTATTGCTTTGTGTCAATACTGTGTACGTTTGTTGGTTAGTTATATATGATATTTAAATACATACCAGTGTTAGCCCAAGAGAATATTCATATGTGTATCCTATATCGCCTTATTTTCCATATTATTCGATAATATCACTTTGTAATACTCTTGGATAGTATACGTATAGCGGTGGGGGTGTTACATTAATTCTCAATCACTTAATTAACTATCCAAATGTTCGGTTATCTACTCAATTTTTTTGTCGGTTAATAGGCTGATATTCTAAATTCAACCCTTGTCTGAACTATATACTATACACAATAAAACTAACAGTGCGTATTGAAAGTCTATATGGATCGAGTAATATGAATAATTGTCTATATTGTAAACTTATGTGGAATATAAATATAAAATTAAAGCAATAAAGTAAATAACACTAGAGATTTTTATACTAGTTCAAACTCACATTCTACGTCTAGTCCCAGAGTCCTTTTGGAATTAAATGGCAGCTTCCTCAGTTAACCCGGAGGAATAGGTATTACAACCGCCTAAGCTGCCGAACATGACTTCATGCATGAAATACCCCTAACAGGACTTTATCTACAAGTAAGTAGAATTATTTGTGACTTCTTGTGCTCTTGTATAACATGGATTAGCCAATAAGTACAACATTCCTATAATCATCTTCTTTGTGGTATAATGTGTGCTCATGAAGAAAGGAAGTAATTTGATTACAAGAAAATATTCTTGAATGAATGTGTGATCAAAAACTTAAAGCAATAATGCTTGAGAGTAAATCAAGATTGAGATAGATAGAATTGTAAAAATGAGTGATTTGAATCTTTGAAATGGATTGCATTATATAGATGATCAGTAGTTGCAACTGTTAGAGGAATGATTGCAACCATTAACGAAGAGGAATAACTTTTCATGGAGAAGAGCATCTCTTTAGATAATTTGAAAAATATGGCTGTTATGATCGTTCAGTCGACTGAAGGAAATAAACCAGTCGACTGTATTTGAGTGTAGATAGATGTTTCAATAAACAGAAACTAAGTAATCCAAAGTAAGTAGTTTCAGTTGACTGAAATTATTGATTCAGTCGACTGAAAGTATACTTAGTCGACTGTTTTGACTTTTCAATCGTTTGAAACTGCTGACCAATTATATGTTTACTTTCTTTGAGTCAGTCGACTAAAACGAGTGTTTCAGTCGACTGACTGATACATATTTTGAATTCTCTAATTAATTTTTAATCGTATGTGTTCGTATATACCACTAGAAGAGATTTTAACAATTTATATAACTCTAAACTAAGACTCATGATTGATACGGCATAATTGTGCCTTCATGGTCTTCTTTTTGTCGATCTTTTCCTATACAAGTGGTTAGTATATATTTATGAAACCATTTATTTTACCAGTGGCTTCAACGTTCTTTTAGACCAGTTCCTCAAATTCCTTAATTTGCTATGCCAAAAACTCAAATCTTTTCGAAATATTTTTGAACTCATATTTTCAACTCAGAAAACACCTCTGTTTGTTTTGACCATAACTTCTTCAAGACCGAAGCTTTTTGAGTGATTCTTTTTTTGAAATTGGAGAGAAAAGAATTTTGTAACAACTTTTTTGTTAGTCACTTTTATAGATTCGGTAATATTCTGGTCCGAATATTTTCATAAAATTGACCTAGTTTTAGGTCTATCCGTAGTTTAGATCTTGGGTTGTTTGGAAGTTGGAAGTGGTTGAAACTTGTTTATTGATTCGTGTTCGTGTCTAAGCTTAGTTGGATTTGATTTGCATTTGGATCTTTGCTAGGAACCCATATTGCTCCATTTTTCTCATCACCTTCGTAGGCACGAAAGGTGAGCAAACACTCACAACTACTACATTTTCTTATGTTAGTTAAATTGAATTTATGATGTGATTTATAAATTGATTGGTTGCTGTTTAGTATATTTTAAATTGTCATTCCAGTTAAATCTGACTTTTATTGAATTTAATTTCCATTTAATTTAATATTGAAATTTAAATTGCCAGTTAAATACCTGGTAATGATAACCAGTAAATTGTTGGTAGTTATTGGTTGATTTCAATGATGATTGTGCCGTATGTTCAATTGTTGATATTTAGGTGGTTGGATGGATGTTATTGGTTGACATTTTGGATGATTGGATGTTATTTATGTCTATATCTCTATTATCCCTATGGGTTGAAATGATACATACCTGAATGATTTTATAGATTAGGGGAAAATCATTATGGGTTGAAACGATAAACCCGAGCGGTTTTCATGATTTGGAAATGTTGATTTTTGATACTGGTTGAAATGACATATACCCATATAATTTCTTGAATTTGGATTTTATTTGGAATTGAATTATTTGAAGGGTTTAAGTTAATTCAAACTTCGGATTTGTTTTAATTAGATGATTAAGATTGATATTTCGAATTATTTGAAAATCTTTAAATAATTATATTCACGTTGTACACTTGACATGATATGAAAATCCCATAACATCTATGAAACCAATGCACTAATATTTCTATTTTAATTATTTTGATCTGACTTACATAAGATCTTTTAGTTTTGACTCGAGTGTTTTGTCTTTTCATTACGCTCGGGTCAGTCTGTGCTTTTCAGTGTTTTGAAGACTATTTCTGGAGGACGAAGACGAAGATTCAGTATACTATTGCTATTTATTATTATTATTACACTGCATATTGTGTTCCGTTGCATTATTATTTTTATTTCTGATGTATGTATAACTCTGATTTGAATTGTATAGGTGTAATCAAATGTTATTTGTAAAATAGCTTCATGAACTGTTTATTTGATTATATATTTTGTCGTTCCGCTGCGAGATTCTGTGTTTTGTTTTCCTCTTTTTTTTTATTTTCTTATTTACCCCATTAACAATCCTTCCTTTTGAATGGTTTGAGTCTGAAATGTGTGGTTTATTGTCGATTTGAACCATCCAAAAAGGTGGATCCTTACAGTTGGTATTAGAGCTTTGGTTTAGACATACCTTAGCCTGTTGGAGTTAACTCACTAGAGATAAGGTAGTAATACACTAGAATGAGTTGTTTGAGTGTATATACGAGAGCTTACATTTGTTTGTGTTATAAAATGTTTATATAAGTTTTGAAATGAAATATTTTTTCCTAATATTATATGTTATATATAAAGGAATAATTTTTTTATAACTATAATAGTTATTTGTAATGTGTTTGATTTGTGAAATGGTAATATTTAATTATTATCATTTATTGTTGATTTTTTGTATTTAATCAGTTTATAAGCATTGACTAATTATTGTTGATTTAATTTATGGACTAAACACTAGTTTAGTAATGGTGTATTAAAGAGAATAAAATGAATAATTAGAATATTTGTTTATGAAACTGAAATGTTGTTGTGAATTTTGTTGTTTGTTGACCGGTAGTTTCAACTATTGAAATAAAATGGAATATCTGGATATTTTGGATAGTCGAAACTTCTGAATTAATATATAAGTTGAAATGTAGAAATTTTGTTGAATTACGCAGTTGAATTCGGTAACCTTAAATTGAAAGCAAGTGAAACAAGGTTAAATTTGTTATATCTATGTTTAGTAAACTAGTGTGAACCCGTGCTTCGTATACGGTTTGGCTGAAATAAGACCTATCTAGTTAAATGAATGTAATGCCGGCCATTATCATTAGAAATAATGGTGTAACTTTCATTATTTTGTTTGTCTGGTACAAATTCCTATCGCATTAAAAGTCCAAAAGAAAAGTAAGAGCAGTAACAGAGTAGAACACTTCTTAACAATTGATCCATCATAAATTTATTATCCAATTAAAATTAAAATAATAGTTTAATTAGTAGATCGAACCGTAATTTGAAATCAAATTTTATGAATCCGCACCACTAATCAGTTGCCTTTTTAAAAATAGCTTCATAACCCTTGTACTTTAAAAAAGACAATTGTTCGTTTGAAATCAAAAATAGAAATAAACAATTTAGAGATACGTGCATTTGGAGCCGTCTTAGTATTTCGTGAGAAATAATATTAAACAATTTAGAGATATTTGCATTTATAATCATTTGTCCTTGATGAACATTTTATAATATGATAGACCAAAAATAAAGAATAGGAAAGTAGTCTAAGGTGTCTCTTTGTCATGAGGCAGGGTTTGGAAAACTCTTGCCATATTGAATTCATAAGTTCTGTAGAGAGTAGTACAAACCTTAGTTAATCTTTAGCAGATTATGATGAAAGTTTATGATATGGATTTACATATTCAATAAGTGGTAGTGGGGAATATGGACTGACTATTCGTTGATAGTTACAAACACAATTAAATCAAGTACAAACAATGAGATAATTCGTAGTACTACAGCACTATTAGTTTATGGTATAACTATTTCTGTACTACTACTAAAACATGTTTGTAGTAAAATCATTTTATCAAAGACCTGAACGTAGAAAATGGGATAAAGCAGCAAGGATTAAAAAAATGTCAGTTGTATCTTCAAGAAGGTTTAGTTTGGAAAATATTATAAGACATTGTATGACAGTTGAATAATGCTGCAAAGCAGAATAGTATTTTCAGGAGAACAACTTGTCACAATTGGAAACTTATGCTTAAAAATTGAAAATAATCATAATAGTAAAGAGCAACCAGGTTTGTATCTATATCCGAAGTAAAAAACTTATGAAACCAACATATTAATTCAAAATGTTGTTGCCATGAAGAAACCTTTGTCTAATTGGCCTTTAAATTGCTGCAGTTGGTGATCATACATATCCATTGCTGCTAGATACTATGAATCATTGGTTGCCAGTCCGGTGTGTTGATCCTGAAATAAATATGCATAAAAGTTATAGCAAGTGGTACATAGACGCAAGGTATGGAAATTTGAAAGGGCATTCATTATGAACACGTACATAGTACCATATTATAATACAAAATTGATCTATAATGCAAGCCAAACATGTTGGGGTACAGAGGAAGGCAATAAGTGGAGAATTAAATTATATTTTGTTTTTCATAGTTTATAATATAACACTTGAAAGTATAAAGCATCCAACATATGCCTCTAACACTTGAAAATATAAGAGTGAGGAAAAAGAAGCTTTACAATTGTGCATTCTATACAAAGTTTGAACCATACAACTAATCACACATACATCTTATAATTGTTATGCTTAAAGAAAATGTGTTCAGGATAGTCTAATTCGGTAAGTTCAAAAATTATTCACAAAAAAGAAATAAAGAAGAGTAAAAAAATCCGAAGCTTTTGCCGATATATTTGCCAGCTCAGGAATCAACGCTTCATATGTGTAATGTCAATTTAATTCGTATAAATCAATGCATATATGTTCCTTGAGAATCCTGATTGTTTGAGTATTTTCTCATTGTTAATAACCCTGATTCTTGATCAATTTGATGGTAAATGAAAATTCTTTGGAAATAAAATGGAGTACTTCAAGATGTATTCTTATAATAGAAACATTTATTAGTTCAGAATAAACAGATCACGCATATAGCAAAAATCTGGAATTCATTTTGCAATTATTTGGGATTTATCATGTTGTATTCTATTTTAGTTTGTCATTTCATACTAACACATGGATCTGTGAGTTATTTATTCAAGCCTAGCCTTCGATATATATGAGATCAAATGCAGTGGAAAACACCAATTTGGTATTCACACAATCCGATGGAAACACCCAAGTGGAACCCTGAAAAAGGTCACGAATATGTGAAAGAAAGGAAAAAAGATCACTATCTTCCTCACGACTTGCAAAGTATAAAGAGCCGAACGCTTCTTTTTATAAAAATCATTTTAGAAACATATAAATATAATGATTTAAATATGTTATACGAATATATAGTACTAAAAAGCTAGATCGTATGCCATATCAAGATATTCCATAAATGCCATTATGTCTTGCGCCTAACTTCATACTTATTTATCTAAGTCCATGAAAGTGACGCTAATTATTCACCATATATGGATCAGTATACGTTAGTGATATGTTGCGGTACGAAAAGTGATGGTTATAGTTTGTTGAAAAATCCAATGAGCAAAAATCTATTATTAGTTTCTTTAACAGAACTGGATCAGTTGAATGTTCAATTCTTGATTATAAATGAAAGGAAAAACAACTAAGTACTTCCACATTTTGTTCACATAGTCAAATTGTTTCGTTTATTTTCAAGTCGAAGCAATTGCAAAGCAAATTTTATGTCATATTAAGGTTTGCAATTTAGTTATTTACTACTTGGAAGTAAAAAAAAATCCAAAACGATAATATGACCTAGAAGGCTATAATACATATGCTGCAATGTAAAAAAGTCACAGATTAGACCTTATTATACATTACGGTAGGTTCCAAAATGATAGTGCATGAAGAATTTTATAAGGCTAATATAATCAGGCTTTGGACCATGATTTTATCAAAAACCACGGTTATAAATTTATAAGGTGTAACAGAGGAATATGGTCGATTGATATTTAAACAAACTTTTTATTATTTGTAGTCGAATTGCACTATTTCTTCTGACCACATCAATTGTCTCATTTAGAAAGTTCTGCATTGTTGCAATAGATTAAAATTATGTATACTAATATAGAAATAAAATTAAAATGGTAGTTGAATCAATATTCCACAACTTGTACATCATATAATCTAGCAAGTTGACTATGATAACAAAAGTAGCATTAAGAACATGTTTATTAAAGCAATCAGAAATAGTGCTAATTAGAGAGCAATCTTTAAAACTAACTCATAAAATCTAAAGAGCGACCTTAGGAAAAAGGAAATAACGGTCACCGTGATTATTTTTATCTTGAGGCCCTCCTTGCATTTGACATGTATAGAATCATCATGTTTTTGTTTCCAAAATCCGTTTTTCCTACTTCAACGTCTTTTTAATACAAATAATAACTCAATCAAAAATAATTTATAATTAATTTATGTTACTGATAGTAGAAATTAGAATTTAACAATTTCTTTAGTGTTTTCTAAATATACCCAAAAAAGGATATCTCATTAATGCTTTATCCTGGATACCAACTAATACATCTATCGAATATAAACCAAAATGTTACAAATATTCCTACTATACTTGATTATTGATAGCTCTTTTGTTACTCATTGAAAAAAATACACCTTTATTGATTTGTGCCAACAATGACATATAGTACGATTGAACACCAGCCAATGCAGAAGATATAATAATATCTTATTTGATGATTTATTTAACTTTTTCATATGCTGTCAGTACTGTATTTTGAATCTCTTATGCATGCTACGGCAGAAGTGAACATCTTTGTACTTTTTTCGTAAATGAGGATCGATAGACGGTAGAACAATCGGGATATTTAACTTATAAATGAGTAATGAAAAAGGAGAAAATCTGGGGATGGTCAGAAAGGGGAATAATTAATAGAGAATAAACGGGACAGGGCATAGGCAAAACTACATTGTAGTAGGATTGTACATAACAGTGAAATCTTACTACCATGAAACCCAAATAAAACAGCATAATTTATTTTTTCAACTTCTATATTTTTTACAAATTAAGCTATCTAATCAAATGAATATATTTTGTGATTATAGCAAGAATCATAAATATTTCTAGAATATGAGGAACTACATGATTAAGCATAAAAAATTGATTAGAAGCCGAGAAGAAGGAAACTTAGAATATCATAGAGGTTACTATATCAAGTACGTAGTACTACCACATTTTGAGTGTGTGTACTTATTTGGTTTCGGATAAGATAATAGTTTGTGCTATGTACATTTCAATACAAAACAGTAGTTACCAACCTTGTACAACACTTATATTTCATGCTTTACTATATCTCATCAAGTGCTTGTTAACATAATTTTTATAAATACCCTACATTGAATATCATAACTACATAAGCAATAGTTATGTAACACCGTTTGGACTATCAAATCTATTTGTGTACTGACCATAGCAATGAATTAAGTATTACTATAGTTAGATTTGAATACATAAAAATGAACCGACCTAAGGAAAATTAGATCAAAGAGAAAATATTGTGCATATCTTTCTTTATACCTACCTCCCACTCTATCCACCTCTATCCATACTCAAAAATTCCCTTTCTATCTATATACACAAATCTTTCGAGGCTGCATAAAAGTATAAAAGAATAGACCAGAAATTACTTTGGTTCACAACATTAGCTTACTAATCGGTATGTAAAATGCATAAAAATAGATTATAAACTGTTCACTTACCTTACAAAGTCATGATTTAATGCCTAGCAAGAATTTATGTTATAAACTTCTCGGTACACCACTTGCAAAAAAGCAGTTGTTGGTCAGTTGAAATAAATCAAGTAGAACCCAGTACCTGATTGAAAATAATATAAGTGTACCTATTTAGTTTCAAAGTGTATTCAAATATCTACTATCTGTAACGTAAGTTTAATTATAGAAAATAAGGCTGTAGTACCTAATGAAAAAAAACAACTATATATACATAAAACAAATAATAAGCTTATCTGGTGATATTCCAGATATTTCCCATAATTGGGAAATAAAATGCCAATTATACATTAAAAAATAAAAATGCATACCTTGCAGAGTCGGTGATCATATTCTTCGGTATTCCATTCAAGATCAGTTATTTGTAGAAAATTATTTCATGTGAAAGTAGAACTCATCCGATAATAATGTCCAACCAAAAAAGAAACCAAATTGTCTGTACTTAGAACTAAGAATGTCACGTATTGAAAGTGGATATTCATTATTTGCTTGAAAATGTAGACATCCACAAAAATGATATTTAGAGTTCAAATACCTCCTTTGTCTAGTTCTTAGATGACATGAATAGAAAATATATAGATTTAAAGACTTGCATATATACAAAATACTCATTTTTGGGTAGATTTATAGATTAAAGATCAAAAGAAAAAAAAATGAAACTAATCCTACATAGTAATCAAGTAGTAACCAAATTAAGTTATGAGCCCAATATCATAATTTAAAACAGAATCAGCACAAAACAATAAAAGCTTTCCCTTCCATGTCATAATTTAAAAAACATCACAACAAAACTTTATCATGATTTAAAACTGGAAACAGCACACAATCATTGGCAGCACGAAGAATACAAAAAACAGACATACCTTAAGTTGGACATCGCATAACGGTATATGCTACACTTTGAGATCAATTACACAGTTTCTAGCAATTTATAAATTACTGTTAGCCAGTTCCTTCATTAAAACTGGAAGCAAATAGTTGACGACAATAGTAGCTTGGGCATTCATAACCCAAAATTTCAAAAGTAATGGTTGAACCGAAGGAAGTGTTATTGAGGGAATTTAAGCAACTATCATTATCAGACAACTAAGACGAAAGGGAAAATCAAACTAGCCATATAAATTTTCAAAAAAGTAACATAAAATTAGTGAAATTAAATCAATTGCATTACAATTGCAATGAAATTGTAAAAACGATCAGAAAAGGATGAGCAGAACTTGTTACAATCAAACATAACATGAAAATTTCATACGAAATAAGCATGAAATATCGAAAGCTTAATATCATAATACCTCATAATATTCTGATTCTTTGTTCGATAGTACAAAAACTTAGTGGAGCAGCGATGCTTTTAGGGTTAGGGTTTAGCGATCTGTGACGAAGGGAAAGAAAGGACGTAAATCTAAGCCGACATGATTCAGTGAGTATGTATTGGGAAATGAAGATTTAGGGTTAGCAGGAGAAAAGAGGAATGGGAGAAGGATTAAATGATGGTCTTTCATAAGAAGGGTAGAAAATATGGAAGGGACGAAAGAGAAAGAGGAGCCGTGACAGTTGAGTTGAGAAAGAGAAAGAATAATCTATACTATTATTAGTGTGTTAAATAGTAATGTTATATCTTCTTTAATTATTTAGGAATACGAAGATGTTGATCTTTATTTTTGAACCAAGCCTTATTGTTGTTAACTGCAAATTTGAAAAAATATCGATCTTAGTTGCCATGAAAACATAAAAAGTTTGAAGCTAACATTAAACTTGGCAAAAACACTATTAAAAAAATCAAATTGACTGCTAAAATTTCAACTATTGCATTGAACATCCCAATTGGCATTTAAGAAAGAGAAGCAGCTATGAATAATACTTACATTATTGTAAGAAAAAAGAGCCTTATCTGCTTGTAAGATGACTTGTTGTAAGACATTAAGCAATGATATACTGGAAATAATGACACAATATAGATAAATGTGTGGTTTAGTGGTGATTGGAAAATTGAGGTAGGGACGAAGAAAAGAATGTTTTAAAAAAAGGTGCATAGCAAAATTCGTAGGCGATAGCTATTGATAAATACAACCGAGTAAAAAATATATTATGTCAATGCTCTGTGAAATGAATGTCATGATAAAGTGCTAAGTTCATGTTTCACTATTCTAATAATTTCATGTTGGCTAATTAGACAAAATATTAATGTTGCTTTATATTCGCATGAACATGTAATATTGTTGACTATGCTAGATTAGCAGTAAAGTAATCGAATTGAGTTTCATTGACTGAAAAAACTAAAAATAAAAGTGTGATGGAATTAGGTGTCAAGGTTATATAAAATTAATACAGAATCTCTAGTGCAATTAGATAAATATAGATGTTCTGAGGTCTTGTGCATCAACTTTTTGACTGAATCTGGATGAGATTCACTCTGAAATCTCCAACATATGTCTTGGAAACATCATAAAGATAGTTTTAAACAATACAAGTTTCATCCAACTTTATTATATAGCACAAGTATCCCAAAACCTTTAGAGTTGAAAAATCCATGAAAAAAATTAGAAAACGCCTCAAAGCAAACAAATTTTCAAGTTTGTATAGAGCAATCAGAAAAATAATGTACGAAATTATCTTACCAATTGGTCGATAGTTCCAATTACTCCATTGAGAATCATAAACATGAGCCTCTTCAAAAATCTTCAAGGACCGCCCTTTTCAACTTCTGTATTCAATTGGTCTACTATTAGCATGACATTTTTATAAATAAAACTTAGCTATTGTATCAAACAGAAAAGATACTAATGAACAGAAGGAAAATGATATTAGAGTTCAATACAATTTTCAAGGATAGTACTAAAATACCAAGTTCAGAAACATCAAAAAAAAAGTTCAAAGTAGCAGAAATTCATACCAGAAAATCCAAGGCGGTAGATCGCGAGGCAGGATGAGGCGAGGTAGTATTCAGATTCAGGTTGGCAGCTAAAAGGGAAGAACGAAATGATGATCTGTTTTCTATGGGGAAGAACGCCATTTAATTTAAGGTCCTGCCTTCCAGTGCGCTGACTCCATTTCCCCTAATTTAATTTAGGGTTGGATAAAGAAAAGGAAAGCGCTAGATGAGAGGAAAAGGGAGCACGTATGCGTGTGACGGTTCAGTTCAATATTTTCACAACTCGAAGACTGTTCAGTTGCTAAATTTCAAGGGGGCCCGTGTGAGCTTGAAATTTAACTCACTAATAATAATATAGTATAGATGAATAAAATTTGTTGTATATATTATTGGCATGTAATGTAATAATATAAAAATGTGAACTTTAAACCTTGGGATGTTTAAATTGAAATTGTGAATAAGGAAATGTTGTAAATGAGATTAAATTGGAAAAAAATGTTTATAAACTTAATTAAATATGTGAAATGTGTCATAAATAAATTTGAAAAGTAAAGGTGAAACTAATTGGATAAGCAAATATGAACTAAAAGTGAAATGATTATAAATAAAGTCACGACTTGTAAATTGTTTATGAAATAAATGCAATAAATGGTTATAATATAAGTTGTGATAACCTTAAACTCGAATAATGTCTTATAAAATAAGTTAAGCTTTTATAAATTGGTTATAAACTAAAGGAAATTTCTTATGAAATGATTCGCAAATAAATGTGGTATTAAATGAGAAATATTACACGTGAAAGTGAATGTAATTTAAAATGAAGCGAAATATAAGCAATATTGTGAGAATGAATATGTTAATGTTATATATTGAATAGAGAAATTCTGTGAAACAAATATTAAAGTATGAAGTGATACTCGTGTTAATCAACGTGATTAATGAATTTAATTGAAATGTAACTGTGATGAAACAAATTCGAATTATTTGTATGTATATTGTTTTATTTGCAAAATTAATTTGATCCAGATTTGAGTACACAAGTTCTATGTGAATTACACCACTTCGTGTTAGGATTTTTCATTCGATTCTTGATGGCGAATATTTGATATGGATTTTTAGTTTGATTCTAAAATTCTCTATCATAGTGTATGACTATGCAAGGAGAATGATGGTTTCTAGTCAAGAAACCTTATCGAAGTCCGCATTAGGAAAGTCGAATGAACAATACTATTTCGAAAGCGAACTTGTGTGATCGAGCGAGCGATCGAATGTGATTTTGCGAAATGGTGACATATGTACATTTTATGTTCTAATATTATTGATATGCTTTGACGTTGAAATTGAAAGTTGTTGGGTTGGATATCTTTGTAATTTAAATTGGATTTTTTCTTGTATACAAAACTACTATTAATTTAAATCCATTTTACAAAACTATTTTCATTTATTTTTCTTGTACAAACTACCTTATTCTATTTTATTTACAAAACTATTTTTAAAACTATTTTATTTACAAAACAGTTTTACAAACTATTTTATGTACAAAACAGTTTTACAAACTATTTTATTTACAAAACTGTTTTACAAACTATTTTATTTACAAAACTATTTTACAAACTATTTTATTTACAAACTATTTGACAAAACTATTTAATATAAAAAACTATTTCACATAATGATTTTATATACAAAACTATTCTAAATTCAAAACCTTTTATAAAGCAAAGATGTTCAATCCCATATGGCTTTTCATACAGCAAAATTGATTTTGGAAAATTTTTGATTCTTCTATAAGACGGACTTTATATAAGTATAAGGTGATTTTGAAAACTATTGATTTTGGAAGGTATACGAACTGAAGAGATAAACCTTATATATAACGGAATTTTATATGAATGATTTGATATATTCGAGATTATTGATTTTGGAAAGTACTTTATCTGAAAATGAAATCTTATATATAATGGAATTTATATAAGTGCGATATTTGAAGCTATGATTTTGAAAGGGTACTATATATGGTATGTTATATTTTGAAGTAAGAGGTATGGGGAAGTACTCTCCGCGAAGAAGTATAGTATGATATGCTTCGACCTAGATGGACTTGGGGAATCCAGGAATGGATTCGACCGATAAACCCTAATATACTTGAGTGAATTCAAAAATGGATTCGAACCGATATGGTTGTCCGGACTTAAACTCATGAGTTCCTTGATTTTTTTCAGGGTAGATGGTTCTTTAGTTTACCCAATGGAGGCGCTTTCGATCCTGGGATATGTTGTTTATGGATCTTTCGGGAAGGAAGTGCATCCATTGCATGAATCATTGAATCATCATTTACCACTGCAGCAGGGGTCGATGGTCCCTTGTTTACGAAATGACTACGATATTTTTCTGGAATTCGGAAGGTGGAAGGACCTTCTGGAAAGTTTTGTGTCCATTGCGTAAACACTGGATCAGCAGCGGGCCACTGCGATCGTAACATCATCATTTGACATCAGATTTTGAGTGGTACTTCTCATACATGTTTTATGTATTTTAACTAGGTGTTGAAACAGGTCTACTAAGTACTTGAAGATTTCTAGTCTTACGCATGATCAACATACAACCAAAGTCTGCAAGAACGAGGATAAATATGTTAAAACATCGAGTTATAAAAGTATTTTGATAAAGTATTATATAAAAGATATTTTGGTCATTATTTCCATTTCTAAATACTTTAAAATGTTTAAAATATTGTTTCTTTCTGTACAACATGGTTTAGTAGCAAATTATTAGTGTTGTAAATATTGTGAGAAGTTATTAATTAAATAAACATATTTAAAGTTAATGATTATTGATTTATTAATGATGTTGAAAAGAATTTTGAGATTTAAAACTAATAAAATTTATAAATAATGGATTTAAGGTTTTCAATAACTTCTTTTTAAATACAAGTAATAATGTAGATAATTGTTTTCAAATAGTTTACATATATTTATAAAGATGCTATTTAAAAATTTTAAATGGTATTTATAAATGAAGCAAGAAATTTCATAGATGAATTTTTCCGTAAAGTATTAAAGATGATTGATTTACAAATGAAGTTTTCAAATTAATATTTCAAGTAAAATTTATATAAGTTTCTCTGAATGTATAATTTAAAGATATTATATAAACGGAAAAAAAATTGATTTGCGAAGTTTATTTATAGTAATATACTTGACAAATAAATTTGAATCTCTATTTTGGAAGTATGGTATGAAATGTTTACTTGATTTTGAAGTACTAATAGTAAATTTATAGGTTTATTTACTATTTGAATTTTGTATTAAACCATAATAAATGTTTTTCCATGACTTGAATATTCATTTTAAAACAAGTGTGTAAAATTAATTATACTTTGATTTGGATATTTAATGTAAGATTTGAGTATACTATAAGTTTCAGTTTAATAATCTAGGGTTATACTTATTTTTAAATTATGAGTCTAATAAATTATCGAATTTAAGGAACTTTACAAAAAAAAGGCTTATCATAATGTTTTGATATAAACTTCTAACATTGTTTAAACTTTTTGGAAAATTCTTACATAATGCTATAAAGATGTTTTAAATATATCTTATATTCTTACTAAGTGAATGAGATTAAATGTTTTAATTGGATTTTTAGATATATTGAAATATTTCTTTTCTCTTCACGGGTGAATACCAAAAACTTGTGTAACATTCAATTACATTCCTAAAATATATATATAACTTACCAAAAATGTTTAATAAGTTGAAATGCTAATAGAATATGTAATGGAATATATACAAGTAAAACTTGTGTAATGGAAGTGTTCGATGAAATTATTTCTAAATAAGAATTTCGATGTGCAAGAAATATTATGAATGTAAGTTAATATTGTGAAATAATTTATGTAAGTACATGAAAGAAAGAAAAAGACATTGTATTAATTAAAATAAGAAAGAAAAAAAGGTAAACAATGATGTGAAAAGAAACCAATTAAATAAACTTAAATAATGTGTGGAAATTCTTGGCTGTTTTGGCTTATGAGATGTTTGGAAAGGATACTTCTAATTGTTTAAGGTTGTATGGATAGTCTATTGAGTAATTACCAAAGGCTGTTGAGCGTAGGATATACTTGATGGTTTATTCGTCACCCTTATATGATTAAAAGTTTCTGAACTAAACAAACCATTGATTTTGATTGCTATGAATGTATGATGGATTTTGTGGTTGCATATAATGGTTGTATTGTTTGTTTGTATATGTTTTATAGTTTGCTTTTGTGGCAAATTGAACAACTTAAATATTTCTCTTTTTGCATAATTATTAACCTAATTTGGATTATATAAGTGAAATACAGGTTTATGGATGCAATAGCTACTGCTTTTGGTTTCATAAATAAGCGTTGTTTGTCCGACAAATAGGTACGTTTTCGGATTACGGTTTTATAGCGATATTATATTGTTTTTCCGTGGTTTGGGATGTTTTATTATTGAAATATGATATATATATTGTAATTATTGATATCATTATTTTCTGGACGTATCCGCGCAAAGGAGACTCTGCCGAATTTTTTTTGAAAATTTAGGACTTAGAATTTTTTTGTAGAATTTGAGTTATTTTCAAATTTTATTAAACTTAAATATGTATTGACTGTTTTAAATAAAATATAACAAATTTTGGATTCCTTCTTGTTTCTTTTCGGGGATTAAAATTTTTGTGTGGGGGAGATTGTAACGACCCGTATTTTTAAACATTTAAAAATATTAAATTAAATAAGATTTTTGAATAAAATTGTTAGGAATAAAAAAAATTAAGATTTTGCTGATACAAATTAAATTATGATACAAGTTATGAGCTTAAGTAAAATTTCTATTAATGAAACATGTTTGCAATAATGTAAGGATGATAACAAATGCTAGTGTATATTTTAATAACATTGGTTTGAGTGAAATTAATAATTGTCTGAATGTAAATTTCCAATTGATTGGAATAATAAATGTTAATAAAGAATAGTAAATGTTACTTTATTAAAGAAGAAATCATACATTTATTTATTTGAAATGTTTGGTAGCTGAAAGATTGATTGCAGAGACGAGAAACTATTATTTGGAAAGAAATGTATAATTCTTGTTTGTATCCAATAGTGTATAAATATATTTAAGTAACTATTAGACAGGAAATAATTGTTCTATTTCTCATTACTTTTATTTTGTCCATTTTGAAATTCACTCTTGTAAACAATTGAAATTAATGTAATTGAATAATTTTAATTAATGGTAGAGAGGACACCAAATTGTAAATTAATAGGTGTAATTAAACGTAGCTTATGTTTTGTGAAAATATATGGAAACTTGATTTAATGAAAAGAACATTTATATCAAATAAAATGAATGTTTCATTTGTGAATGTAGGTTTAATTTCATTAAAATAAAGAATAAAATGATTGATTTAAAAGAATAAATATATGTATAGTTGAACTATTTTTTAACATACATATGGATTACAAGAGTAGGAAAATAATTTATTTAAATAAGTTATTTATTACTCTGTTGTATAAACAACAAATTTATAAATGTGTTTAAATGACTAAAAGAAACAATTATTCTATTTTTCATCCATTTTAGTTGCCTGTTTTGAAATTTAACTTTGAAGGTAATTGCAATTAATGTTGTTGAAATATTTTTATTTGCAGGGAAGAAAACGTTGATTGCAATTAATAGATTTAATAAAAGAAATGCACCTTTTGTGTTAAACAGAAAGGAAGTTTTAATGGAAATAAAAGATCATTTTGGGAAAACCAAATTGAACGTTTTCATTTTTAAGGTAAGTAATTTTATTTATTATGCATAGGTAAAAAAACTAAATGCGTACAAATTTGAATATTATTTGAGTTAATGAAGTTAATTTGGTTACGTTTCACAAATTGAATTTCAAAAAGGGTGTGCGATGTACATGGTCCCTTCATTACTTTTGTTATTAATTGTTGCATGTACGTTTTAAAATAGTTATCTCATTATTAATACTTGATCTGTTCATTTCTCCTTCTGTTTAATACCTGAGCCTAGACTTTTAGGTTGTATTTAATTCTTGCCACCTCATTTTCGTGTATACAAAATTTCACTTCCTTTTGGTTTACAAACTTTTCCATTCCTACGTATATTTCCTTATGCATTATTAATGCCTGAAGCTTTCAAAATAAAACGTGACATTTATTTTTGTCTCTCCACCTTCATTTCCTAATTATTAAATAACCTGCAGCTTATTTCTTTCATTTGTAGTGTATATTTGTGTTCTTTTTTTGGCTAAGTTTTATTGGGTTTGTTTTTGATTAATGGGCTCCTTAGTAAACCAAGAGATCCTAGGAACCCTAAGAGACTTTGGACCCTTCCTTTTCCCACCCGTTGACCTTCTATTCCCTATCCGACTAAAACCAAGTACGTACATAAATTCCTCGTTTGAGAAACTATCTGCGTACTCTTCTTCTTCTTCTTCTTGCTCAAATCTATAGAAAACTCCAAACCCCAAAACTCCTAAATCTCCAAATCAAATTCCATCATTCCTCCTTCAAAACCCTAGCCTACCTCTCTCCTCTTGCTGCCACCCACCTCCATCATCACCCACAACCCACGATAGTAACCCATGGCCAAAGCCCTACCATCCCTCTCCTCTTCTTTCTCATTTTCCCCTTCTTTTTCCCTTCCCTTTTTCCCTCTTTCTTCCCCTTATTTCTATGGTTTCTATATTCTACTAAACTACATCAAATCAAATAAATCTTTTTTTGAAACCGTGTATAATTTTAATGGCAACAACTTTGTTGTTGAACCCTTTGTCCCATTCCGAATATTTCTATATCAAATACTCCATTTTTCAAGTCCTTTCTCGGGTCCAATGTTGGCCGAAAATACCCCATATTGTATCAATCATATCTCCTTAAGGAATGAACCAAATTATGTGATACTTTTTTCCAAACCATTTATTATACCAGTGGTTTCAACTTTCTTTTAGATCAGTTCTTCAAATTCCTTAATTTTCTGTGCCAAAAACTCAAATCTTTTCGAAGTATTTTTGAACTCGGATTTTCAACTCAGAAAAGACCTCTATTTGTTTTGACCATAACTTCCTAAAGACTGAAGCTTTTTGAGTGATTCTTTTTTTGAAAGTGGAGAGAAAAGAATTTGTAACAATTTTCTAGTTAGTTACTTTTATAGATTCAGTAATATTCTGGTACGAATATTTTCTTAAAGTTGACATAGTTTCTGGTTTGTCCGTAGTTTGGATCCTGGGTTGTTTGGAAGTTGGAAGTAGTTGAAACTTGTTTATTGATTCGTGTTCGTGTCTAAGCTTTGTTGGATTTTCTTTGAATTTGGATCTTTTCTAGTAATCTCCATATTGCACCATTTTTATCATCACCTTCGTAGCCACGAAAGGTGAGCAAACACTCACAACTACTAGATTTTCTTATGTTAGTTAAATTGAATTTATGATGTGATTAGAAATTGATTGGTTACTGTTTAGTATATTTTAAATTTTCATTCCAATTAAATCTGAATTTTATTGAATTTATTTTCCATTTAATTTAATACTGAAATTTAAATTGCCAGTTAAATACCTGTTAATGATAACCAATAAATTATTGGTAGTTATTGGTTGATTTCAATGATGATTGTGCTGTATGTTCAATTGTTGATATTTGGGTGATTGGATGGATGTTATTGGTTGACATTTTGGATGATTGGATGTTATTTATGACTATATCTCTATTATCCCTATGGATTGGAATGATACACATCTGAACGATCTGATAGATTAGGGGAAAATCGTTATGGTTTGAAATGATAAACCCGAGCGGTTTTCATTGATTTGGAAATGTTGATTTTTGATACTGGTTGAAATGACATATACCCATATAATTTCTTGAATTTGGATTTTATTTGGAATCGAATTATTTGAAGGGTTTAAGTTAATTTAAACTTCGGATTTGTTTTAATTAGATGATTTAGATTGATATTTCGAATATTTGAAACCCTTTAAATAATTATATTCACGTTGTACACTTGATAGGAGATGAAAATCCCGTAACATCTATGAAACCAATGCACTAATATTTCTATTTTTCTTATTTTGATCTGACTTACATAAGATCTTTTATTTCTGACTCGAGTGTTTTGTCTTTTCATTACGCTCGGGTCAGTCTGAGCTTTTCAGTGTTTTCAAGACTATTTCTGGAGGATGAAGACGAAGATTCAGTATACTATTGCTATTTATTATTATTATTGTTATCACCAAAATTGGTCACTAACCCCCTTTAGAAAGATTGTGTAGAGAGATAAACGAAGAAGATAAATTAAAACAGAGAGATATATACTAAATTAACTACAGAAATCTAGAACACCAAATTTATAGTGGTTCGGCGTAACTGCCTACGTCCACTTTGAATTGTAATCTTTATTGATTTCCCAGGTAGTTAATTACAAAGACAATCCATACAATAATGACTTGAGTACAAGTTTGAACTAAAAAGAGTCAGTCTTGAAAGCGGCAGAGTCTCCCTAGTGTTCTCGAAAAAAGGTCCCTTTCACTACGCCCCTGCCCTCCTATTTATAGACGAAGATGGGTTGGATTTCCCTCTTGGGCCTAGAAGCAGGATACCTCAGCCCGTGGTGAGTGACTTCTGTACACCGAGCCACAATTGCCGAACGGCAAATGCCGAATCACAAATCCGGGCCGAACGACATTCGTATGCCGAATGAGGAAGATATGCCGAACGGTATCTGCATGCCGAACGACCTTGCTATGCTTTGTAAGGAGGAATGCCGGATGAGGCTTTTGCCGAATGATGCTTGGATGCCGACTGAGGCTGGAATGCCGAACGAGGTTCATGCCGATCGAGGCTCATGCCGTACGAGGCTTCTGCCGAACGAGGCTCATGCCGGTCGAGGTTGGAATGCCGAACGAGGTTCATGCCGGTCGAGGTTGGAATGTCGAACGAGGTTCATGCCGGTCGAGGCTCATACCGGATGAGGCTTCTGCCGAACGAGGCTCTATGCCGAGCGACCAATTGATGCCAAACGAGGCCAGATTCCGGACGAGTCTGGAATGCCGAGCGGTACTCCCAATGCCGAATGATGCTTATGCCAGGCCTCTTGCTACATGGTCAAGCCACCGGGTAACACTTGCCCCCCAAAGTGTATCTTGTGGATGAACATGATATACTTTGAATCATGAGCACTCCATACACCC
Source organism: Allium fistulosum (assembly GCA_030737815.1). Classification (NCBI taxonomy): domain Eukaryota; kingdom Viridiplantae; phylum Streptophyta; class Magnoliopsida; order Asparagales; family Amaryllidaceae; genus Allium; species Allium fistulosum. Next base: position 461,261,566 of record CM060905.1, read on the forward strand.
CTTTAAGCTCTTGGTTTGTTTTTTTTCGCTAGTGCTTTCCTGAATGCCGAACGAGGTGTTGGGTGCCGAATGATATTGGATGCCGAGCGACACTTGGATGCTGAACGACATTGGATGCCGAATGAGACTTGGATGCCGAACAACACTGCCTTGACCGGTTCTACCGGTTGATGCCTGTTCAACTTCCTTTCTCTATAAAAACCGACACTTCTTTCCATCGTTCTTTTACTTTCACTTCGCTTCAGAAACTCGCAACTTTCCTTCCCCCAGACTCCAGCTACCTCTCCAAACTTTCTTCCTCACCCCGAATCTAACAAGTCCTTCCCTACAGTTCTTCCACAGGTTGATTCTAAGCAAACTTTAATCTTGAACCAAATCGGATCCCTAAGCCCTGTTCATCCTCTTAGGTAATAACCTTTCTTTCGAGTGCTTTTTTCAGATTAGAAAATTTATCATGAGATCCGAGCTAGTGAATTTTCCTCACACCAAGGACAGTGGGAAACGTGTACCTAAATCGTTGATCTAGGTCGATCGGTGACGTATTGGTAGGCAAATGGAAAACTGGCCAAGCGTGAAACTGATGGCCCGGTGGTCTCCATGTGGAAGTGATGTTTAGGAGTTAGGAGATAAACGGCTCGGATTCATTCGGTGTTGAGGGTAAGTGGGTCGGCTAGTAAGTGTTGAGGGAGTAGTGATTATGGATGGCTCGGTATGCCGAGTGAGTGCGGCTCGGTATGCCCCCTCGCATGCCGAACGGTGAGGAGAGGGAACATGAGAGAAGTAGGAGTCTGGTAAAGTGCCGATCGACATGGCTTGGTATGACTTGCTGAAGGACTCGACCGTGCTGGTCGGTAGGGACGAAGGGAAGGAGTAAAATTGGTGCTAAGGACAGAATGCCGAGCGATGTGGCTCGGCATAATTACGGTTCGGCATGTCTCGCCGCATGCCGAACGGTAATGATGGATGGTAGGAGAGTGGTGTACACATGGCAGTTAAAACTACCTCAACCAGGATTTAGGACATTATTGACTTAACACTCTTCACATGCCCGAATATATGATAATGAACAGTGACAGACTTAAACAACTAAGCATGTCGGACAACCCGGACTGATAACTCCTGCGTTTAGACAACTGTAAACTTGAACATAACTTGCTGAACAGTCAGTAACCTTTCATATGCAGTGTCGATGCCGAGTCCAAAACATAAACCATCTTACGATAAGCTCTCGTAGACGATCAGCGATGACGGTATTCGAAGATGATAGTTCGAAGTCTAACTTTATATCACCGACCCAGTGACTTTTAATTTCTTAACACTTACATTCGAATGATCACACTAGTTCACACACCTCGCGGGGGGAAAATTTGTGTCGTTAAGTCTAATGTCGATTGTTTTTTAAGTATAGTTTAAACAGGTGTTTCATCAGACCCAACACTCACTTGAGATGTCCAGAAAATCCAGTTCTGCCACAGTATCGGATCAACCCGGGCAAGCCTCTCAGCAGGAAATGGTTCGGACTTCAAATACATCCACAGCCCTTGTTCACGATATTCCGAATCCTACAATTGCATCTGATGATTTGGCTCCCGATGCCTTAGAGGCATCGATTCTCCTGGACGATCCAGTTGACTCTCAAGCTTCAAGGATTAATGAAAGCACTCTACGCCGTTTTTGCTCAATCCATGGCATTCCGTTCGACGATGTGCTAGTCCCCTCAAGGCAAGATTGTCCCCATTTGCCCCCAGCCGGATATACCGCCTGCAACAAATTTATGTGCTGGGTTGGTAGCGTGCTACCATTCAACTCCTTCCTTCGTAACCTGTTACAGTATCTTGAGATCGCTCCTTCACAGTTACATCCCAATAGTCACGCGTTCATATATGGCACGTGCATTCTTTTCTCGAGTATTCTATTCAGGCGCCCCACTCCTGGCGACATCCGCTACATTTATCGTTTCAAGAGACGATCTGACAGCCCATCGTTCGTATTTCTTGAGCCGCATAACAAGTGTCAAATTTTGACTGGAGCGTGGAGAAAATTCGCTCAATACAAGCAGGAATGGTTCTACGTGCGCTGTCCCCCTGGCTTTGCAAGGAGATGGGTGGAAGGGAGTAAGTTTCTTTTCCAGGTCAATACTTGTACTGGGCGAAATTGCACCTTTTCTAAATCTTTATCCACTTTTACAGGTATTAGCCCACGCCCTGAAGGTTCCGGGTATTCCGAAGCCATTGAAGCAATCCGGGCTATCCCTGCGGAAGACCGGGACATTAGATCTATTATTTCAAACGAATCACTCTCGAGGCTTGGGCTACTGGCGGAAGGTCACCGAATAAGTCTTCCTCACGGCGTCACTGTAACCGAGTCTGCAATGGACAAAGGCAAAAGGTAGGCCGTGTTAGTCCATAGGATAGTGGTTTTGATGACAACAACTATAGAAGTGTTATAAAATATATATGTGCAGGAAATCTATATGCAGGTATCAACAAAAGAAGACTGTACAGTAAAGAAAACAAAATTGATGAAGACAAAGATCAAGAGTTCAAGATTGAAGACTCATGAGATTCAAGATATTCAAGAGTTCAAGACAAATAACATAGTTAGGTTAGATATTTGTTAAAACTCCTTGAAAGCACTATCATTCTTTTTTATCCAATTTACTTGTGGAATGGAATCCACTTCGTTCTTGTTAAAGGGATGGAACCCTAGTGAGATGGAACTCACGAAATATCTAGTGGAACGGATAGTAGCCCTATTTTGTTATCCACTAATTTTGATTCAAAATGATTTTCAAAATTATCTCTTGTTTTATAAAATGATTTTCAAATATTCCTTTTCAAAAGAAAAACCTTCGTTCACATTTCCAAAAATGTTTTAGCCTCAAAATCATATTTATCATTTTGTTATATTTTGATTTCAAAATTGTCCTTGATATTTTAGCCTCAAAATCTATTTTAATATTATATTTACTTTAGTTTATTTACTTTGATTTTAAATATATTTTAGTATATATACATATATACATTCATGAGTATTTCTACTTCTAAATACCTTCTACAAATACATAGAGTCCATTTGAATAAAGTTGCATATGTTTTAAATCATCATTTTCAAAGTAAAGCAAATCATCACTTTTTACTAGACCATGTCGACATCCTATTTACCTGTCATGTCGACATGCTTCCCGTTACAGCAAAGGTTGTTTTCAAAAGAAGTGTCTATTCATTTAAACCTCTTCGAATGGACACATCCATTCATTCTCTATAAATAGAGACTGTTATGGACGTTTTCAAAAAACTACTTCTTTATTTTCTCTCCTCTTTACTCTCTTATCTTATTTTCTAATCATCCTATCCATATTCTGCCGAAATCTTAAGTGAATCAAACCAGAATATCTCTAGTTTGATTCTCTGCCACTCTCTTCAAAGAATCTCAGTGCTTATCAGAGTTATAGATACATTTGTACTCAAAGAAACTTGTGTGGGGTTATAAAGGTGTGATCGTGTCCTTGGAAATCGATCGGGTGAACTTGTGTCCTGTGAATCAAGTGGTTCTACCCAGAGACCTGAGAATCTGGAGGGTGTACCTCGTTGCCTTGGAATCGAGGGATTGTAATCTAGATTATTGTTGAATAGAAAGCCGTACGGGTTGTGCGGGACTGGATGTAGGGTAACACCGAACCAGTATAAAATTCCTGGTGTGTTCTTTCCTTTACTTGCTTTTTATTTATATTTGCATTTGTTTGTGATTCTGTGATTTGATCTGTGATTGTGTATTTGCATTAAGTTAGTTAATTCAATTTAAATCAAAGAAGTTTTAAAGAAATTCTTAAAACACTATTCACCCCCCCTCTAGTGTTAAATAGCCTTAAGATCATCTTCCGCGTCCCTTTCATTTGGTATCAGAGCAAGTTTTTCAAAGTATTCATAATCTGATTTTTGAAAAGTTCATGGCTAAGTTTGAATGTTTCCTAAAAATATTTCTTTAATGATCAAATCATTGTGGTCTCATAAATTGATGCATGATAGTTATATAGAATCAGGTAATCTACAAAAGTTGCTCACTGTGCAGGAATCTTGCTTCATGGCGACAAATGAATCTATTCACAATGGACAAGCTGTGCAAATAAGGAAAAACAAGTGGATACTTGATAGTGGATGTTCAAGGCATATGACAGGAAATCCAGAGATACTCAATGACATTATTTACAAGGATGGAGGATTGGTTAATTTTGGGGATAATTCAAAAGGTTATGTGATTGGCATCGGCAATGTAGGTAATTCTGAAACTCCTATTATTTCAAATGTTTTGTTAGTTAAAAATCTACAACATAATCTACTTAGTATTAGTCAGTTATGTGATAAAGGATATAGGATTAAATTTGAAAAAGACAAGTGTCACATCGAAGATAATAAATCTAATATTATCTTTGAGGGAGTTAGGAAAAAGAATATCTATATTCTTAGTATGAAAATTTCAAATGATAATCTATGTCTTTTGGTCAATACAAGTGACTCTTGGACTTGGCATAAGAGATTTGGACATTTGAATTTTAAACTCTTATCTAGACTATCCAAACTTGATCTAGTAAGAGGCCTCCCTAAGATGCAATTTAAAGTAGATAGTATATGTGATGCATGTCAATTAGGAAAACTTAGAAAAAGTTCCTTTAAACTTAAAGATATGATTTCTACTTCAAAACCCCTTGAGTTACTTCACCTAGATTTATTTGGTCCATCTCAGATTCAATCAATCAACCATAGTAAATATGTCTTTGTAATTGTGGATGATTATTCCAGATATACATGGACAATCTTTCTGAAACATAAAAGTGATACTTTTGATTATTTTAAAAGTTTTTCAAAAAGAGTTCAAAACCAACTTTCTTCCAAGATCATCACTATTCGTAGTGATCACGGTGGTGAATTTGAAAATGAGAAGTTTGAGGAATTCTGTAATCAAAAGGGAATTACTCACAATTTTTCGTTTCTAAGAACTCCACAACAAAACGGAGTAGTTGAGCGTAAGAATAGGACGATTCAAGAGTGTGCTAGAACTCTACTTTCTGATAGTAAATTACCAAAACATTTTTGGGCTGAAGCAGTTGCAACAACCTGTTATATTTTGAATAGGATTCTAATTAGACCTCTAACCAATAAAACACCTTATGAACTTCTTTTCAATAAGAAACCTAAGGTATCTTATTTCAGAATTTTTGGAAGTAAATGTTTTATCTTAAATACAAAAGATAATTTAGATAAGTTTGATCCTAAATCCGACAAAGGAATCTTTATCGGATATTCTAACAGGAGTAAAGCTTATAGAGTTTTTAATCTAAGAACAAACACTATTGAAGAAACTTTACATGTTTCCTTTGATGAAAATTTCAAAGAAGTTGATCAGACTAATGATGAGGATGACTTAGTTATTTCTAATCATGAATCTGTAGATGCTACAAATGAAACTTTTCATCCAAATAAAAAGATTAGGCTTTTAAAAGATCACCCTGTAGAAAATATTCTAGGAGATATGCAATCTGTTGTTAAAACTAGGAATCAATTAAACAGTATGAGTCATGTTGCTTTTATATCCTCAATAGAACCTAAAAATCCAAAGGAAGCATCAACTGATGATTCATGGATTCTTGCTATGCAAGAAGAATTGAATCAATTCACCAGAAATGATGTTTGGGAACTTGTTCCTAGACCTGAGGATAAATCCATTATAGGCACTAAATGGGTATATAAAAATAAATTAAATGAATTAGGTGAGGTCATTAGAAATAAGGCTCGACTCGTTGCACAAGGTTATTGTCAAGAAGAAGGTATAGATTATGACGAAACCTTTGCACCCGTAGCAAGATTAGAAGCTATTAGAATTCTGCTTGCTTTCGCTAATTTCAATAATTTCAAACGTTTTCAAATGGATGTCAAGAGTGCCTTTCTAAATGGTTTTGTAAAAGAGGAAGTTTATGTTGAACAACCTCCACTCTTTAAAGATACAAAATTTCCAAATCATGTTTTTAAATTAAAGAAAGCCCTGTATGGTCTAAAACAAGTTCCTAGAGCTTGGTATGATAGACTTAGGTCTTATCTTTTGCAATCTAATTTTGAAATAGGTAAAGTAGATAACACACTTTTTATTAAAAGAAACAAAAATGATATTCAACTTGTACAAGTGTACGTAGATGATATTATTTTTGGATCAACCAATTCTGACATGAACAAAGAATTTTCTGACATTATGATAAAAGAGTTTGAGATGAGTCATATGGGTGAACTTAACTTTTTCCTAGGATTACAAATCAAACAATTAGATAATGGTATCTTTATCAGTCAAGAGAAGTATGCGAGAGAGTTAGTTAGTAAGTTTGGCTTGACCAATGTGAGTGGAAAACCAACTCCCATGGCAACCAATATAGCGTTAAGTAAGGATGATCTATCCAAAGACGTAGATCAAACCTTGTATAGAGGAATGATTGGATCACTTCTCTATATAACTGCTAGTAGACCAGATATCATGAACAGTGTCTGTCTCTGTGCAAGATATCAATCTCAACCCAAGGAAACTCATCTAAAAGCTGTGAAACGTATCATTCGATATGTTAAACACACCTTTGATTATGGATTGTTCTACCCTAAGAATGATTCATTTGAATTAGTTTCCTACTGTGATGCTGACTATGCTGGGTGTAAGTCGGACCGAAAGAGTACAAGTGGAACTTGTCACTTTCTAGGTCATTCCTTAATTTCCTGGTTCAGTAAAAAGCAGAATATTGTTTCCCTATCAACAACTGAAGCAGAGTATGTTTCTGCTGCTTTAGCTTGTTCTCAAGTTTTGTATATGCAACAAACCTTGAATGATTTTGGTATATCTATCACGAAATCTCCAATTTTCTGTGATAACACTAGTGCCATTAGTTTGTCCAAAACCCAACTCTCCATGCCCGAACTAAACATATTGACATTAGATACCATTTTCTAAGAGATAACGTAAATAAAGAGAAAATTTCTCTTGATTTCGTTAATTCTGAAAATCAAATAGCTGATATTTTAACCAAACCTTTAGGAGAACCTGTCTTCACCAAGTTAAGAAGAGAATTAGGTATATGTTCTCTTTCTGAAATATAGTATATAGTATAGTAGTATACATAGGGTATATATGAATGTTTTCTTAACCATAGCATTTTGCAACACCATGTCGACATGGTATTCATGCGTCATGTCGACATGCAATGGTAAAAATGACAGTTCGTTTTTTTCCCTCTAATTTTTGAATGGGTGGTTATTTAACTCACCCATTCCGAGTTTCTCTTCCCTCCAATTATTATTTCTTCATTCTACTTTCTGGAAACATCAAATCCATGGCTTCCACATCCAATCCTAATCAAATATCACCGGTTTCTTTCCTTTCTCCTTCACAAGGCCCTTTCCAAAACTCCATACTCGCTCGTGTCATCAAAATAGAGGAGAAAGTTAATGATTCGCTGCAGATGTTAACTGAAATGCAAGTTCAACAATTGAGAATGGCAAGAGAGCAAGAGAAACAAGGGAAAATTCTGAGGAATCTTCAAAAATTCCTCATGGATAATCATGCCAATCCAATTGTAATTGAAGATTCTTCTAACATAGAAGCAAATGAAGAAGGAGAAGAAGACGAAGACGAAGAAGAAGAGGAAGAACCAATGGAGGAAGAAACTGATGATGAAGTAGTATGTGTAGGGGAAGTTTGTTTTGATGCTTATGGGAACATTGTGGAACAACATGGAAACTTCTGTTTCCATTACCCAAATTGTCCTGTCCACAAGTCTCCTATCATCAAAAACAACCGTTGAGTTGTTTATTTTCTTGTTTTAGTTATTTATGTGTTTATAAGTTTAAATAGTCATGTATATAGTAATATTGAAATGAATAAAATAATCTGTGGTTACACTTATTATTCTTATTCTTATATTACTCATATATAACATTCTAAGTATACGATGTTTAGTGCACTGTTATATCTAGTTTCAGTATTATTAATGATAACACTATCATTAATATCATAGATTTAGGGGGAGTTAGTGTCATTTTTTTGTTGATGACAAAGGGGGAGAAGTATAAAATAGGTTAGTTAGGCATAGATTAAGGGGGAGTTATTAGATTTAGGGGGAGTTATAAGGAGAATATAAATATTTTATAAACAAAGGTTGTCATCATCAAAAAGGGGGAGAATGTTAGTCCATAGGATAGTGGTTTTGATGACAACAACTATAGAAGTGTTATAAAATATATATGTGCAGGAAATCTATATGCAGGTATCAACAAAAGAAGACTGTACAGTAAAGAAAACAAAATTGATGAAGACAAAGATCAAGAGTTCAAGATTGAAGACTCATGAGATTCAAGATATTCAAGAGTTCAAGACAAATAACATAGTTAGGTTAGATATTTGTTAAAACTCCTTGAAAGCACTATCATTCTTTTTTATCCAATTTACTCGTGGAATGGAATCCACTTCGTTCTTGTTAAAGGGATGGAACCCTAGTGAGATGGAACTCACGAAATATCTAGTGGAACGGATAGTAGCCCTATTTTGTTATCCACTAATTTTGATTCAAAATGATTTTCAAAATTATCTCTTGTTTTATAAAATGATTTTCAAATATTCCTTTTCAAAAGAAAAACCTTCGTTCACATTTCCAAAAATGTTTTAGCCTCAAAATCATATTTATCATTTTGTTATATTTTGATTTCAAAATTGTCCTTGATATTTTAGCCTCAAAATCTATTTTAATATTATATTTACTTTAGTTTATTTACTTTGATTTTAAATATATTTTAGTATATATACATATATACATTCATGAGTATTTCTACTTCTAAATACCTTCTACAAATACATAGAGTCCATTTGAATAAAGTTGCATATGTTTTAAATCATCATTTTCAAAGTAAAGCAAATCATCACTTTTTACTAGACCATGTCGACATCCTATTTACCTGTCATGTCGACATGCTTCCCGTTACAGCAAAGGTTGTTTTCAAAAGAAGTGTCTATTCGTTTAAACCTCTTCGAATGGACACATCCATTCATTCTCTATAAATAGAGACTGTTATGGACGTTTTCAAAAAACTACTTCTTTATTTTCTCTCCTCTTTACTCTCTTATCTTATTTTCTAATCATCCTATCCATATTCTGCCGAAATCTTAAGTGAATCAAACCAGAATATCTCTAGTTTGATTCTCTGCCACTCTCTTCAAAGAATCTCAGTGCTTATCAGAGTTATAGATACATTTGTACTCAAAGAAACTTGTGTGGGGTTATAAAGGTGTGATCGTGTCCTTGGAAATCGATCGGGTGAACTTGTGTCCTGTGAATCAAGTGGTTCTACCCAGAGACCCGAGAATCTGGAGGGTGTACCTCGTTGCCTTGGAATCGAGGGATTGTATTCTAGATTATTGTTGAATAGAAAGCCGTACGGGTTGTGCGGGACTGGATGTAGGGTAACACCGAACCAGTATAAAATTCCTGGTGTGTTCTTTCCTTTACTTGCTTTTTATTTATATTTGCATTTGTTTGTGATTCTGTGATTTGATCTGTGATTGTGTATTTGCATTAAGTTAGTTAATTCAATTTAAATCAAAGAAGTTTTAAAGAAATTCTTAAAACACTATTCACCCCCCCTCTAGTGTTAAATAGCCTTAAGATCATCTTCCGCGTCCCTTTCATTTGGTATCAGAGCAAGTTTTTCAAAGTATTCATAATCTGATTTTTGAAAAGTTCATGGCTAAGTTTGAAATGTTTCCTAAAAATATTTCTTTAATGATCAAATCATTGTGGTCTCATAAATTGATGCATGATAGTTATATAGAATCAGGTAATCTACAAAAGTTGCTCACTGTGCAGGAATCTTGCTTCATGGCGACAAATGAATCTATTCACAATGGACAAGCTGTGCAAATAAGGAAAAACAAGTGGATACTTGATAGTGGATGTTCAAGGCATATGACAGGAAATCCAGAGATACTCAATGACATTATTTACAAGGATGGAGGATTGGTTAATTTTGGGGATAATTCAAAAGGTTATGTGATTGGCATCGGCAATGTAGGTAATTCTGAAACTCCTATTATTTCAAATGTTTTGTTAGTTAAAAATCTACAACATAATCTACTTAGTATTAGTCAGTTATGTGATAAAGGATATAGGATTAAATTTGAAAAAGACAAGTGTCACATCGAAGATAATAAATCTAATATTATCTTTGAGGGAGTTAGGAAAAAGAATATCTATATTCTTAGTATGAAAATTTCAAATGATAATCTATGTCTTTTGGCCAATACAAGTGACCCTTGGACTTGGCATAAGAGATTTGGACATTTGAATTTTAAACTCTTATCTAGACTATCCAAACTTGATCTAGTAAGAGGCCTCCCTAAGATGCAATTTAAAGTAGATAGTATATGTGATGCATGTCAATTAGGAAAACTTAGAAAAAGTTCCTTTAAACTTAAAGATATGATTTCTACTTCAAAACCCCTTGAGTTACTTCACCTAGATTTATTTGGTCCATCTCAGATTCAATCAATCAACCATAGTAAATATGTCTTTGTAATTGTGGATGATTATTCCAGATATACATGGACAATCTTTCTGAAACATAAAAGTGATACTTTTGATTATTTTAAAAGTTTTTCAAAAAGAGTTCAAAACCAACTTTCTTCCAAGATCATCACTATTCGTAGTGATCACGGTGGTGAATTTGAAAATGAGAAGTTTGAGGAATTCTGTAATCAAAAGGGAATTACTCACAATTTTTCGTTTCTAAGAACTCCACAACAAAACGGAGTAGTTGAGCGTAAGAATAGGACGATTCAAGAGTGTGCTAGAACTCTACTTTCTGATAGTAAATTACCAAAACATTTTTGGGCTGAAGCAGTTGCAACAACCTGTTATATTTTGAATAGGATTCTAATTAGACCTCTAACCAATAAAACACCTTATGAACTTCTTTTCAATAAGAAACCTAAGGTATCTTATTTCAGAATTTTTGGAAGTAAATGTTTTATCTTAAATACAAAAGATAATTTAGATAAGTTTGATCCTAAATCCGACAAAGGAATCTTTATCGGATATTCTAACAGGAGTAAAGCTTATAGAGTTTTTAATCTAAGAACAAACACTATTGAAGAAACTTTACATGTTTCCTTTGATGAAAATTTCAAAGAAGTTGATCAGACTAATGATGAGGATGACTTAGTTATTTCTAATCATGAATCTGTAGATGCTACAAATGAAACTTTTCATCCAAATAAAAAGATTAGGCTTTTAAAAGATCACCCTATAGAAAATATTCTAGGAGATATGCAATCTGTTGTTAAAACTAGGAATCAATTAAAAAGTATGAGTCATGTTGCTTTTATATCCTCAATAGAACCTAAAAATCCAAAGGAAGCATCAACTGATGGTTCATGGATTCTTGCTATGCAAGAAGAATTGAATCAATTCACCAGAAATGATGTTTGGGAACTTGTTCCTAGACCTGAGGATAAATCCATTATAGGCACTAAATGGGTATATAAAAATAAATTAAATGAATTAGGTGAGGTCGTTAGAAATAAGGCTCGACTCGTTGCACAAGGTTATTGTCAAGAAGAAGGTATAGATTATGACGAAACCTTTGCACCCGTAGCAAGATTAGAAGCTATTAGAATTCTGCTTGCTTTCGCTAATTTCAATAATTTCAAACTTTTTCAAATGGATGTCAAGAGTGCCTTTCTAAATGGTTTTGTAAAAGAGGAAGTTTATGTTGAACAACCTCCACTCTTTAAAGATACAAAATTTCCAAATCATGTTTTTAAATTAAAGAAAGCCCTGTATGGTCTAAAACAAGTTCCTAGAGCTTGGTATGATAGACTTAGGTCTTATCTTTTGAAATCTAATTTTGAAATAGGTAAAGTAGATAACACACTTTTTATTAAAAGAAACAAAAATGATATTCAACTTGTACAAGTGTACGTAGATGATATTATTTTTGGATCAACCAATTCTGACATGAACAAAGAATTTTCTGACATTATGATAAAAGAGTTTGAGATGAGTCATATGGGTGAACTTAACTTTTTCCTAGGATTACAAATCAAACAATTAGATAATGGTATCTTTATCAGTCAAGAGAAGTATGCGAGAGAGTTAGTTAGTAAGTTTGGCTTGACCAATGTGAGTGGAAAACCAACTCCCATGGCAACCAATATAGCGTTAAGTAAGGATGATCTATCCAAAGACGTAGATCAAACCTTGTATAGAGGAATGATTGGATCACTTCTCTATATAACTGCTAGTAGACCAGATATCATGAACAGTGTCTGTCTCTGTGCAAGATATCAATCTCAACCCAAGGAAACTCATCTAAAAGCTGTGAAACGTATCATTCGATATGTTAAACACACCTTTGATTATGGATTGTTCTACCCTAAGAATGATTCATTTGAATTAGTTTCCTACTGTGATGCTGACTATGCTGGGTGTAAGTCGGACCGAAAGAGTACAAGTGGAACTTGTCACTTTCTAGGTCATTCCTTAATTTCCTGGTTCAGTAAAAAGCAGAATACTGTTTCCCTATCAACAACTGAAGCAGAGTATGTTTCTGCTGCTTTAGCTTGTTCTCAAGTTTTGTATATGCAACAAACCTTGAATGATTTTGGTATATCTATCACGAAATCTCCAATTTCGTTGAAAGGCTTGTCGGACCTCACTATTCCCGATGACTTGCTCAACTATGGCTTCGATGATCCAGAAGCTCTGAAACTCACTCGCCCGCGAGAGGCGATACAGGCGCTCAGGCCCAAATTCAAGGAGAAAAAACACCTATTAGTAAAGATAAAGAAACTGGTCCGTCGGGGGGAACAATAGGACACACATGGACACGTGCACTTCATCTTGCACTTCAATTTTGGCCATCACTCTATTGTTTTCTAACTTGTCGTTATTCTCATTCTGCACAGGTGACATGGGACGCACTCACGGACTCGATCGTCTTCACGGGTCATCTATTTTTCATCATTCTAGCCGGGATTTGGGCCCCGGCAAGCGCCGAGACAGGGATGACTCTGGAGACCGAGATTATCGCCCCAGAGAAACAACTTATCGAAGGGAATCATATAGCCAGTCCTCATATTTCTGCAATCATCCTTCTCAATTAGAGCAAGGCAGGGAGAATTTTGCGCATAAGGGGTCCCAATCCGATGTCCCCTGTGATCAACACTCTGGTTCATCCAGCACACGACAGTCTCGGGAACCTCACAAGAAGACTGAACTTTCGAAGCCATCTCCCCATGTTCCCGCAACAGATCCGACGATATCAGAGAAGCTAACCGAGCTGAAAATTAAGTTCCCCAAAATCTACTTTGATGGTCTGAAGTTCCTCCCGGCGATCCACCACATTCCGGGGGACGTCAAACAGAGCGCCATTGCTTGCAACAACGACGTCTATGTTCAACATGACGCATTTGTCCATCTGGTTGAAAAAGTTTCGGAAGTCTCTGTTGAGCGTCAACACAAAATCGACTGCCTGAAGCTTGAAGCCATTCACGATAAAGACATTATCAAGGCTCAAGACGCAGAGCTCTCTTCGTACAAGTCCAAACTCGAAGCTGTCCAACAAACTGCTAAAGATACTGCGGAGGCCGTAAATCGTCTGGAGACAACTCATAAGAAAGAAATTGACGAAGCGGTCCAACGCTGCAGGGCCTTGGCTTTAGAAAAAGACTCTGTTCAAAAAGAAAGGGATGCATTTGCCCTGCGGGTCAAAGAGTTGGAAGAATTACTCTCTAAGGAGAAGGAAGAGAAAATAGCTGCTCAGGAGGAGTCCCAACGATACTGCAATGATATTGTTGCTACGCGACTCTTGAAGGCAGAGCTCGATGACGAGCTTTCTAAGGCCGAGATGCTGAAGGATGAAGCCCGCGAAGAGGGCAAGAGAATAGCATCCGCGGAGATTGACTCTCGCCTTGAGGCGGCTACAGAAGCTGGCAGAGAGGAGATCAAGTGCTTGTTCAACCCGCTGATAGCTGAGTACAACGCCCGTGTCCTCATGCATCGGGACTTAACTTTTCTTGGCGAGGGTTATCTCGAATCTCTAGCCGAGGCATGGGAAACTTTAATAAAGATTAGGAAGGTTGAGTCGGGCACCGAGGAGGTTGATGAGGAGGCTTTGGCAAAAGAATTTCTTAAGGGGAATGAGCCTTCAGACTTGTCTGCAGCAATGGCTCTTTTTGGCAAAGACTCTTCTCCGTCAAAGGAAAAGAATGACATTGTTGGTCCGTTTGGGACCGAGTCTCCAGCTCCTCCTCCTGCTCAATCGGCTGATCGGCCAGTACTTGACCCATTCGAGCAACACGCTGGTTATGACCCAGAAGACCCTGGCCTCGACATTCATATCCTATCTCCCATTCCAGAGGGTGAGACTCCTCGGACGGTTGAGAGCCAGTAAGAAGCTGGTATATAACTTCTCTTCTTAAAGTTCCAAAAACTGTCGTTTTCGGCGAGAGGTTATTGTATTCTAACGTTCATCTTTTGTAATTTTACGCAGACCAATCTGATCCCGATCCGTCTCCAAGGAGCGATGACGCCAAGGAGAAAAAAGGAAAAGCTAGCGAGGCTACTCACGCGGGAGTGACCCTCGGTCCTGACGCTCAGGTGATTGAGGCGCTTGACGAGGATAAGTCCGAAACTTCATCCCCCGTCGAAGAAAGTTATGAAATTGAGATTACCGGTGCCTCCGAACACACTTCGAAAGTAAGAATGAAGGAGCGACTCGGAGAATAGAAAAAGAAGAAAGTTGAGATCAAGATCAAGTCTCAAGTAGTGGAGTTAGATGATCTATTGAACAAACCTCTAACGGTCATCCTCCCTGGTGGAACCAGGCCGTCAGAAGTTCTTCCTTCCTCTGACACCCCTTCTCAGGTGAGCAGAGCGTCAAAGAGAAAACGCGGGGGGGGGGGGGAGTCATCTGAGAAATCAAAGAAAGAGAAGAAGTCGAAGAAGTAGCTTATCATGCTCGTTCAACGAGAATCATTCTGGTTCATGTAATCACTTTTATTTATTTTCATAGCCGTTGTAAATAGACTTTTGGCACCGAGTTCGGGAGAGGTTGTAGTAGGACTTTATTTTGAATTGATAAATAAAATTTTGTTCTTTGTCTTTCAAATGACTTCTGTTATTTAGCTCACTGTATAACTTGCAGACGAAATCAGAAATCTTATGAGTTATATAAGCCTTAAATCCACTTTCGCATAACTCGAAGATTCTTTGGAATTGAAAATCCCTTACTTCACGCTTCTGGTACTTAGAACATACTTTAGTCCGTACTCCGGGGACTTGAAGATTTCGAGCCACTTGTACTCCAGTCCAGACGTTGGGGACTTAGAGAGTTTTATGTTGTTTATACGTTTGTCCGCACTCCAGGGATTTAGAGTACTCCAGTCCGCATTCTGGGGACTTAGAGATTTTAAGTCATTTATACTCTAGTCCGCACTCCAGGGACTTAGAGTACTCCAGTCCGCATTCTGGGGACTTGGAGATTTTTGAGTCGTTTATACTCTAGTCCGCGCTCCGGGGACTCAGAGTACTTCAGTCTGCATTCTGGGGACTTAGAGATTTTAAGTCATTTATACTCTAGTCTGCACTCCGGGGACTTAGAGTACTCCAGTCCGCATTCTGGGGACTTAGAGATTTTAAGTCATTTATACTCTAGTCCGCACTCCGGGGACTTAGAGTACTCCAGTCCGCATTCTGGGGACTTGGAGATTTTTGAGTCGTTTATACTCTAGTCTACGCTCCGGGGACTCAGAGTACTCCAGTCCGCATTCTGGGGACTTAGAGATTTTAAGTCATTTATACTCTATTCCGCACTCCGAGGATTTAGATTACTCCAGTCCGCATTCTGGGGACTTGGAGATTTTAAGTCATTTATACTCTAGTCCGCACTCCGGGGACTTAGAGTACTCCAGTCCGCATTTTGGGGACTTGGAGATTTTTGAGCCATTTATACTCTAGTCCCGCTCCGGGGACTCAGAGTACTCCAGTCGCATTATGGGGACTTAGAGATTTTAAGTCCTTTATACTCTAGTCCGCACTCCGGGGACTTATAGTACTCCAGTCCGCATTCTGGGGACTTAGAGTTTTTAAGTCGTTTATGCGCGTTCGTACGTCAAACAGAATAATGCAACTCTAATTGTTTTCCATCGGATTATCATGCATAGAAACATCAATAATTCACGAAAAAGATGGCTTCAAGCCTTTATTAATGAAAACAAACTAAATCGTCCAATTACATGCTAAAAACTAAGAATCAATGGAACAAAAACATACTGGCAATAATTGCACCTAAAACATGAAAGAAAAAGGCTAAATATAATAACGCCGCAAATGTTCACTATTCCATGCTCGGGGGAGTGTCATGTCATCAGCGGTCGCTAGCTTGAAAGTTCCCTCTCTAAGCTTCCGTTCAACGACATATGGACCTTCCCAGTTGGGATTCATACGTGACGGTACCGGAAAAACTCATTTCAAAACGAGATCACCTACGTCAAAGATTCTCGGGCGGACTTTTTCATTATAATATCGCTTAACTCGGTGCCTATATGCTGCCGCCCTTAACTCAGCTTCTTCACGTTTCTCATCAACGAAGTCCAGTGATTCCAACAAGAGATCCTGATTCGTCCTAGGATCATAATGTGTCACCTGATGAGATGGAACTTCAAGCTCCACGGGTATAACGACCTCCGTGCCATATGCCAACGCGAATGGAGTATGGCCAGTCGCGGACTTGTGGGTAGTTCTATAAGCCCATAGCGCTGTTGGAAGTTCATCTACCCACTTGCCTCCAGCCTTCTCCAAACGCTTCTTCAATATGGACTTGATTATTTTATTCACGGCTTCAACTTGTCCATTAGCCTTAGGATGAGCAACTGCGGCGAACCTTTTCTCAATGCCGTACTTTAAACAGAAATCTTTGAATTCCCTACTTTCGAACTGAGTTTTGTTGTCTGTAATGATGGTTCACGGGAGGCCGAAACGGCATATTATGTTTCGCACAACGAAATTAATGACCTTCTTGGAGGTGATTGTGGCTAAGGGCTCTGCCTCGGCCCATTTGGTGAAGTAGTCGACCGCGACTATTGCATATTTCACACCACCTTTGGATATAGGCAAGGAACCGACTATGTCGATTCCCCAAATTGCAAACGGCCAGGGACTAACCATTGCGTGAGTTCCGTTGGCGGAGCTCTCGGGATTTTCGTGTATCTTTGACACTTATCACATTTTCTTACATAATCTGTGGCATCCCGATTCACAGTTGGCCAATAGTATCCGTAGCGGAGGATCTTTTTTGCCAATGTCTGCCTCCCAGTATGGTCGCCACATTCTCGTTCGTGAACTTCCTTCAAGACCCGCTTTGTCTCATCATGGGCAATGCACCGTAGCAAGGGGACCGAGAACCCCCTCCAATACATTACTCCGCCCTACATCATATATCGCGCGGCTTTGCGAATGACCTGTCATCTTTCGCTTCTTCTTTCGGGAAAAGTCCCGTTTAGCAGGTATTGTTTGAATGGGGTTATCCATGACTCCTTCTCGATTTCCGTTTCCAACACAGAATCCACCTCCATCACATCTATGCTTGGAGCATGTAAGGTTTCGACGGGAACTAATCCCATTTATTGTGCATCGCCGGTACTTGCGAATTTGGACAGTGAGTCGGCTTCCTTGTTCTGTTCACGCGGGACATGCGAAATGTCATAATGTTCAAGGTTTTCCAATAGTTCCTGAACCAGAGCAAGGTACGGAGCAAGCTTTTGTCCCCTCGCTTGGTAATCTCCTCGTATTTGGTGCACCACCAACTGTGAGTCACAAAAGATTTCAAACGATTTTACCCCGAGTTCCCCAATAAGCTTTAAGCCAGCAATCAATGCTTCATATTCTGCTTCATTATTCGTAGCCGGGAAATTGAGCTTCAAAGCATAGCAAATCGATCAATTTTCTAGAGTCACAAGAATTACACCAGCCCCAGAACAACGATCGTTTGAGGCCCCATCGGTGTACAATTTCCATCGAATGAGGGAAATGACACTGTGACTATCTGGTTCGTCTGACATAGTGAATTCAGTGATGAAGTCTTCCAATGCTTGCCCTTGTATAGATCTTTGTGGCAGGTAGGTAATATCGAACTAACTCAACTCGATATTCCATTTTAACATCCTTCCATAAATTTCTGGTCGTTGGAGTACCTGTCGCAAGGGCTGATCGGTATAGATACTGACTGAGTATGCTTGAAAGTACGGACGCAGCTTACGTGATGCAATCACCAAGCAATAGGCCAATTTCTCAATTTTGGGATAATTTCTTTCTGGCCCCGTTAAACGTTTACTAACGTAATACACCGCCTTTTGAACTCGGTCCTCCTCGCGGACCAAAGCCGCACTTATAGCATGTAGGGATACGGCCAAGTATATGTACAACATTTCATGGTCTACTGGTTTCGACAGCACTGGAGGATTTTCTAAATGCCTCACCAGAGCTCGGAACGCTTTCTCACAGTTGGATGTCCATTCAAAATTCCTTTTTCCTTTCTTTATTATATCGAAGAAGGGAATACACTTGTCTGTTGCTCTGGATATAAATCAACTCAGCGCAGCCACTTTTCCATTCAAGCTTTGTACCTGCTGTTTGCGCCAAAATTGGTCACAAACCCCAAGTATCGTGAAAGCACCAGTGTATGAATACAAATCAGCAAATATTCAAACACAAATCTCAGATCTAAGCAAACAGAATATCACAATTCAGAAATAAGGAACAGAAACACGAGATTTATAGTGGTTCGGCTATCTCTGGCCTACGTCCACTTCAAAGGTTTTCTTTTATTGATGTTCTTTGCTCATTACAGTGGATTACAGTGGATTACAATGAAGAAATTCGAGTTCAATAGCGATGGTGAAGTGTAGAATTGAATCCGGTAGAGTCTGGGCGCTTCTGAATCAAGATCCCCCTTTTTCTGAATGACCTGGGGCTCTATTTATAGATGTAGGAGGCTGATATTTCGCCTAAAATTAAGGAGACTACTTCTGGCACGTGTGGGGGCCCATGCGCTCGCGTCCAGGAAATCTGGGCCCGCTTCGGGATCGATTCGAACTCCATTCGAATCGATCAAAAATCATCCGATCGAGCTGAAATTTAGTGTAGACATTCTTCAACATGCATTCAAGCTTCTATGAAAATTTCATAGTATTTGGACTTGTAGATCTCGAGATATGGTCGATTCGAAATTGCTTTCTTCATCTGTTCATCCTGTTCGAATCGATCTATTCGAATCGATTCCTTCGAATCGATCGCCTGCACGTGCTCTCATGGTGATGTGGCGTGCAATCTTTGGGTCGATCCGCCTTTCACTCCGGTTTGATCGAGTCGTCTCGAGATTTTGCCGCATTTACTTGATGAATTCGATGACATCAATCGTACCTGGATTCGAACAAGGCTTCGTTCATATCGATCGTAACGTGCTTCAGTCGATCGATACGAAATAACTATGTCTGGATGGATTCGAGGTGAGGCATCTATATGGATTCGAACATATCATCGTACGTGGACTTCGAAGCGGAGTGTCTTCATGGATTCGAAGGACTTCAAGTTGATGGATACGAGGTCGTGCGTGACGATGGCTGATCGATGCGAGTCAAGGCTAACTGCTGATGGATTCGAATAGGAGTGTTGCCCATGGATTCGAGCAAGGGCTATGGATACGAAAACGTTGGCTATTTCCTCCAACTTGCATCGACCATAACTTGAGCATACATATTCGGATTGACTTGAAATTTGGAATGCTAGCTCTTATGGCTTTGCTTTGCCAAAAGGTGGGATAACACTTTGCCCCCCAGAACATGCCTTTTTATAAAAGGTGTGTTTTGAATAGCTTCAAATAAAATGTCATGAGTTCATGTTTGTTTCATAGTCTATAACATTTTCAATCAAGTTTGTGGCTGTTCGAAGCCAAATCATTATCCATTTCCTCCCGTGGAAGTTAAGAATGAAGTTCTACAGTTTCTCCGGACTATTAGTGGTCACTCTAGACCCTTGCCAAGTCCATTCCAGACTTAGCGATCGAATAGAAAGATCCTATTGCACTCCGGCGTTGCTTCCTATTCCTTGCACTCTGGCCCCAGTTAGGGCGTAAAGCGATGCCTTGGTCGTTCTGGACCGACCGTAGCCTCTCCGGTCTCCTGCTGGATCTCATTCTGTCACTCTCCGGTGAAGGGGAAACAGCGTTAAGTGAGTCAATCCTGTCGCTCTCCGGTGAAGCGACTCACTTCTTGCACTCCGGTTCAGTGTATCTGAACATTTAGCGATGGCATGGCCTAAATCGTGGGCCGATCATAGCCTCTCCGGGCTCTTATCGAATCCCGATCCAATCACTCTCCGGTGAATGGGAAACGACGTTAAGTGAGTCGATCCTGTCGCTCTCCGGCGAAGCAACCCACTTCTTGCACTCCGGACCCCATCTCTCCGGGTAGGGTCAAAAAGCGATCATTTTTATATTGATATTTAATACTCATCCTTTAACTCTCTGGTCAAAGGTTTATTTCAAGAAATTCAAGTTCATTTATTAAATTCAGGTCCTAGATGTTCAATCTCAAACATCAGGAAAAAACTATACATTGCCTCTCCGGGCAGATTGGTCTATCTCCATCTCAGGGCATGCCTAGGGATCTCTCTAGTTCCCGTACATGAGTAAGTGGAGCAGCCATTTATTCTGAAAACAAATCTAATGAAATTATTTGACCGAAGTCCAAATCTTGAACTTGGCCCTTGCCATCTTAATCAGTTGATGACGAGTCGTGATCCCGATCCAGGATCGTTTCTGTTAGGTGGAGGTGGTAGTTGTTCAGGCCTTACCGCCGCTGCCCGTTCTCTGACATATTGTGGCAATCTACCACTCCTGGCATGTTTTTCCACCTCATCCTT
Source organism: Allium fistulosum (assembly GCA_030737815.1). NCBI lineage: Eukaryota > Viridiplantae > Streptophyta > Magnoliopsida > Asparagales > Amaryllidaceae > Allium > Allium fistulosum. The sequence goes on from CM060905.1 coordinate 461,282,567, forward strand.
TAGGTGGCGGCATTCGTCGGTTGTGTGCCCATCCAGCTCATGGAATAGGCAATATTTTCCGGTTCTACGTTCCCGCTCTGTGGGATCTCTCCTGGGTGGTTTTCGATAGGGGAGTAGCCCCCGAGTTTCAGTGTAAATTTGTTCCAGGCTTGCCGCCAAATCTGTGTATTGCCTGAATCTGGGCTCTCGGAATTCCTTCCGTTTATCAGGACCATCGTGTGCGTCATCCTGCTTTCTCTTTCCTTTGTCCGCTCTGGGCTATTCCCTGGCGGTTCCTTCACCTTGTACAACGTTTATTTCCTGCCTCTCGGCTCGTGATTCTTCTAGTCTAATGAACCTTTCAGCTTCATGGTAAAACTCTCCAAGATCTTGCGGTGGGTCTCTTATTAAAGAATCTTTGAATTCAGTGCCTTCCCTAACTCCTGCCACTGCTGCCATCAAAATCATCGATGGATCGGGCGATCTACAGAAGCCACCGTTGCATTAAATCGTAGCAGAAAATCTTTTATGGACTCTCCGGTCCTTTGTTTTACTGATGCCAAAGTCATCACACTCTTGGGTCGCGTCACGTGGACCCTAAACTGTCTCATGAAGCAATCTACAAGCTCGCCCCATGTTCTGATCGATCCGGTTTCTAATTGCCTGAACCAAAGTGCAGCCAAATCTGACAAGTATAGAGGGAAGCATCGAGCCATCACTTCCTCGGATGCCCCCAACACTTCCATGTACCTAATGTATCGAGTAATATGCATTGTTGGGTCTGACTTTCCGTCGTAAGGATCTAGCATAGGCAGTTTGAACTTTGGAGGGTTCCTTGCATTCCTGATATTCGGGGTGAATGGACTCCGACTGACTTCCTCTAGTCCTCCATTGGACAATCCTCCTCTCATCAGTCGTCGGACTAATCTAGCCATCTTTTCATCTCCATCCTGGGGTTGCCCTCATGGTCTTGAAGGGTATTCTGGTACATACTCATCATGTGGCCTGTTAGCATCAGCGTTGGCTCCAGCTTGTTGAACTCCATCTGTAGGCCTTCCAGCATCAGATCCTGAGGGTATGCCCCCAAGTCCTTGTTGATTGCCTTCTGGATCTGCATTCTGACCTTGAACCCGACCTTCATTGGTTTCCGTAATCCTGACTCCTTGTCCCGCACTTGCAGCTGCTAGGGTTGGTCCAACGTTTTGCACATTTTCTACCCTCATCTGCTCGAAGAAATTCTGCAGCATCTCTTGCTGAGTCTTCATCATCCTCTCTTGTGATGAATTTGCTATAGCTTCCATTTCATCTCTGGTGATGTAAATCGAAGCTTGTCCTTCTCCAGCACCAGAGGATGCCTCTTGACTTCCTCCCTGTTGGCTTCTCTCAGCTCTTTGTCTTGTTTGTCGAGTCATTGTCGAGTCAATCTGAATCCTTCAAACTTTCAAATCTAAACTTTGAATCTGGTGTAGCGGGTGTGAGTTCTTCTCAATGAAAGCACCAAAGTGTTTGCGCCAAAATTGGTCACAAACCCCAAGTATCGTGAAAGCACCAGTATATGAATACAAATCAGCAAATATTCAAACACAAATCTCAGATCTAAGCAAACAGAATATCACAATTAAGAAATAAGGAACAGAAACACGAGATTTATATTGGTTCGGCTATCTCTGGCCTACGTCCACTTCAAAGGTTTTCTTTTATTGATGTTCTTCGCTGATTACAGTGGATTATAATGGATTACAATGAAGAAATTCGAGTTTAACAGCGATGGTGAAGTGTAGAATTGAATCCGGTAGAGTCTGGGCGCTTCTGAATCAAGATCCCCCTTTTTTTGAATGACCTGGGGCTCTATTTATAGATGTAGGAGGCTGATATTTCACCTAAAATTAAGGAGACTACTTCTGGCACGTGTGGGGGCCCATGCGCCCGCGTCCAGGAAATCTGGGCCCGCTTCGGGATCGATTCGAACTCCATTCGAATCGATCAAAAAATCATCTGATCGAGCTGAAATTTGGTGTGGATATTCTTCAACATGTATGCAAGCTTCTGTGAAAATTTCATAGCATTAGGACTTGTAGATCTCGAGATATGGTCGATTCGAAATTGCTTTCTTCATCTGTTCATCCTGTTCGAATCGATCTATTCGAATCGATTCCTTCGAATCGATCGCCTGCACGTGCTCTCATGGTGATGTGGCGTGCAATCTTTGGGTCGATCCGCCTTTCACTCCGGTTTGATCGAGTCGTCTCGAGATTTTGCCGCATTTACTTGATGAATTCGATGACATCAATCGTACCTGGATTCGAACAAGGCTTCGTTCATATCGATCGTAACGTGCTTCAGTTGATCGATACGAAATAACTATGTCTGGATGGATTCGAGGTGAGGCATCTATATGGATTCGAACATATCATCGTACGTGGACTTCGAAGCGGAGTGTCTTCATGGATTCGAAGGACTTCAAGTCAATGGATACGAGGTCGTGCGTGACGATGGCTGATCGATGCGAGTCAAGGCTAACTGCTGATGGATTCGAATAGGAGTGTTGCCCATGGATTCGAGCAAGGGCTATGGATACGAAAACGTTGGCTATTTCCTCCAACTTGCATCGATCATAACTTGAGCATACATATTTGGATTGACTTGAAATTTGGAATGCTAGCTCTTATGGCTTTGCTTGTCATGTCTTGTCAATTGTGGCCTGATCCAGGCTCAGACAAAATTCATCGATATCCATGGTGAACCTACAATGCGTAATCGATATTTATGGCTAGTAATCGTTGATTTTCAGTCAACTTTTGGGTATCTCGGCTTTGCCAAAAGGTGGGATAACACCTGCCTTATAGTCCTAGGCACATGTATGTCTCGAATGGCTTGAATCTTTTCCGGGTTAGCTTCGATTCCCCGGGCATTATCAATGAATCCTAAAAACTTCCCTGACGCGACGCCGAAGGAACACTTAAGAGGGTTGATCTTCATCCCATAGTATCTTAGTATGCCAAACATCTCCGCTAAGTCTCGAATGTGGTCGTTTGACTGCCGTGACTTCACGAGCATGTCATCCACATAGACTTCCATCGTTCTACCAATCTGGTCTTTAAACATTCGGTTCACCAAACGCTGATAAGTTGCTCCCGCATTTTTCAATCCGAAAGGCATCACCACATAGCAATATAGCCCAATGTCTGTGACAAAACTAGTGTGTTCCTGATCTAGAATGTGCATCGGGATCTGATTGAACCCCGAGTACGCATCCATGAATGACAATAACTCGTGTCCTACAGTGGAGTCAACCAACTGATCAATTCTAGGTAATTGGAAACTGTCCTTAGGACATGCTTTGTTTAAATCAGAATAATCTATGCAAGTTCTCCACTTCCCATTTGCTTTTCTCACTAGCACGGGGTTTGACACCCATTCAAGGTAGAGGGCGTCGCGGACGAACCCATTGGCTTTGAGTTTGTCCACCTCCTCTCTGAGAGCGGCAGACCTCTCCGGGTCCATTCCTCTCCTTTTTGTCTTAACTGGGACGTACCTCGGGTCTATGTTCAACATATGACTCGTAACAGCGGAAGAAATCCCGCACATGTCTGAATGCGTCCAAGCGAAAACATCGAGATTCGCTGGGAGGAAATCACTAAGGTCCTCGGTCATCAAGGGGCTGAGTTGTGATCCAATCTTCAGTACTCGCGTCGGATCGTCTCGGCTGACTGAAATGTCAATCGTCAGTTCAGCCGGTGCTGCTTTTTCTTCCCTGGGTTCCTCATCATCGTCTCTCGGATCTATATCTCCGTAGATCCGAGAATTTTTCCCGAGCCAGAGCTTGGGCATTACTTGTCAATTGTCAGTATCCTGAATGCGGACGGAGTTGTCCGCAATCTTTCCTTTCTCTCTCCGCTAGGCCTCTCGAAGCTCAGCCACATAGCATGCGCGACCGGTCGCCTGGTCTCCATGTACAACAACTACTCCTTTGTCTGTTGGAAATTTCAAAGTCAAACACCACGGGGCCAATGCTGCCCTAAACTCAGCCAGGGCCGGTCGACCCAGAAAAACATTGTATGGAGAATCTACATCCAAAACTATGAAAGATAGGATTCGCACCCTCCTACGCTCACCTTGCCCCAGTTCAACTGGCAATTCAACATAACCCACCGCATCGGTTGCCGCACCATTAAAGCCATGGATACGAGCTTTAGATGGTTTTAAATCTTTTGTCTCCATCTTTATTTGGTCATACGCCTTTTTGAAGATGATATTAACAGAACTTCCACAATCAATCAGAATTCTTTTCACAAATGCCGGCCCGATCATCGCAGATATGACCATCAGGTCAATGGTAGGAGCCTCCACCTAGTCAGCATCTTTGCTCCTAAATATTATACCGTCTGTCATCATGCGCTGCTGTTTAGCGGGGGTCCCATCCTCCACATTTGAACAACACTCAAAATCTGCATGTCTCAAGGAATTAGCATACCGCTCCATTTCTTGCCAGTTCTTATCCGTAGGGTGAGGTCCGCCTATTATCGTTTTTATGACCAGTCTGCCCACGGTCTGAGCAGGCTCCTTAGGATGACGTGGAGCTGGTGCGCGACCGGGATTGGACGTTCCTTGTCCACCCTCTTGAGGATTCTTTACAAATTCCTACAACTTTTTCTGTCTAATCAGCTTTTCTATAGCGTCATGTAGGTGCCTACACTCTTCAGTATTGTGCCCGTAAGTCTCATGGAAGCGACAGTACTTCCCAGTCTGCTTTTGTTCCTCGGTTGACTCCTTTGGGCGTGGCTTTCTATATTGAAAAGTATTACAAGTTGATAGATAAATATTCTCAAGAGATGCATTTAGTGGGGTGTACTCGTTGTAGGTTGGAATTCTCGGCTTCCATTTCCCTGCTTTTCTTTTCTTCCCTTGATTTCCTCCTCCGGACTCCTTGGATTGCCCGGGCTTGTTCTGGACATTGACCTGAACTTTCCCCGAGTTGTCTCCGGATTGCTTTACAGCGATGTTGCTTTTCAGGGTCTCCTGAACAGGCCCTGGTGCCTTATCTCGCCTTATCCACCTACCTTCCTCCCTTCTTATGAATTGATGTGCTTTTGAGTAAAAACGCTCTAGCGTAGTTGGAGGTTTTCCCGCTAACCAATCTCCAAACTCTGAATCCGGATCCACACCTCGCATCATAGCCATAAGAATTGCGTGATCATTAGGATTGCTAACTTCAGTAGCCGCAACATGGAATCTCTGTAAATACTCCTTCAACGACTCCCCTGGAGCTTCGATTACACTTGATAGAGACATCACGTCCTTCGGACGAGTAGCATGTATTCTGAACTATTTTATAAATTTCGTTGCCAACTCCTCGAAACTGGATACGGACCGCGGAGGAATTCGGGTGAACCACATGGTAGCGATCCCAGATAGAGTTATTGGGAAGCATCTACACTTGGTTGCATCATTCGCTCTAGCTGAATCCATCATCCATTCATATCTCATCACATGTTATCGGGGATCGGTCTTTCCTTCGTAGGCCGGGATAGTTGGCATGCTAAACTTCCTGCGGTACTCGGCCTGTAGAACAGTGTTTGTGAATGGAGTATGACTCCTGGATTCCCCCCCATCATCATTTGATAAGCCTTGATTCTCTTTCATCAACTGTCTGACCATAGCTGTCAGGTCTGGGGTTTGTATGGAAGATGGAAGGTTGGAGTCTATTCTACGGGATCGATCAGGTTGATGCCTCCTCTGCTGGCGATCTGCCAAACGTGCATCTTGAGGTTCAGCGTCATTAGCGTCTTGGTGAGCCGGGCATCCAGTTTCCACACGCGCTCCAGATCCTAAGTTTCCCGTTCCTGCTTGGTTGCGGTCTCCAAGGTGTAAGTGATCCCTAGTTGATTGATCAGCAGCACCTGCCTGCGTAGTTTCAGTCTTGCGGCGTCTACGCCTGGGAGGTTCATCGGACGAAGTTGAGCTATCAGATGAAGAGTAAGGAGCTGGACTACCCCCAGCATTCTGATGCTGTTGTTGAGTGAGCTAAGCCATAAGGTTGACATTAGCTTGAATCTGTTCTCCAAGTTGTCTCCTGCTTTCCACGAGTTCTCTCATCAAGTCGTTGAACTTTGTTCTGGTGACAACTTCAATTTGATCTTGGGTGGTAGTTCCTGCACCCAAATTTTCTTGCTGATTGCTAGGTACTATTTGTTGTACGCTAGCAGTCTCATGGACGTCCGCACTATGAGAGGCTTATCTGGTACGTGGTCTTCCCATTGTAAAGTTATTGATAAGAACTCTGAATAGAATCAACGGACGTCTTATGAATGACTTGGATCTCCTTCGTGGGATTTATTTAATCTAGTAGCTACAAAGCAGATCCTTGTGGCCTGAGAATTCATGCTCTCAGTGAAAGCACCAAAGTGTTAACATCAAAATTGGTCACTAACCCTCTTTAGAAAGATTGTGTAGAGAGATAAATGAAGAAGATAAATTGAAACAGAGAGATATAGACTAAATTAACTACAGAAACCTAGAACACCAAATTTATAGTGGTTCGGCGTTACTGCCTACGTCCACTTTGAATTGTAATCTTTATTGCTTTCCCAGGTAGTTAATTACAGATACAATCCGTACAATAATGACTTGAGTACAAGTTTGAACTGAAAAGAGTCAGTCTTGAAAGCGACAGAGTCTCCCCAGTGTTCTTGAAAAAAGGTCCTTTTCACTGCGCCCTTGCCTTCCTATTTATAGACGAAGATGGGTTGGATTACCCTCTTGGGCCTAGGAGCAGGATACCTCGGCCCATGGTGAGTGACTTCTGTACAACGAGCCACAAATCCGGGACGAACGACAGTCGTATGCCGAACGAGGAAGATATGCCGAACGGTATCTGCATGCCGAATGACCTTGCTATGCTTTGTAAGGAGAAATGCCGGATGAGGCTTCTGCCGAACGATGCTTGGATGCCGACCGAGGCTGGAGTGTCGAACGAGGTTCATGCCGGTCGAGGCTCATGCCGGATGAGGCTTCTGCCGAATGAGGCTCATGCCGGTCGAGGCTGGAATGCCGAACGAGGTCCATGCCGGTCGAGGCTAGAATTCTGAACGAGGTTCATGCCGGTCGAGGCTCATACCGGACGAGGCTTTTGTCGAACGAGGCTCTATGTCGAGCGACCAATTGATGCCGAACGAGGCCAGATTCCGGATGAGTCTGGAATGCCGAGCGGTACTCCCAATGCCGAACGGTGCTTATGCCAGGCCTCTTGCTACATGGTCAAGCCACCGGGTAACACTTATTCCGCTGCATATTGTGTTCCGCTGCATTATTTTTTATTTCTGATGTATGTATAACTCTGATTTGAATTGTAAAAGTGTAATCAAATGTTATTTGTAAAACAGCTTCATGAACTGTTTATTTGATTATATATTTTGTCGTTTCGCTGCGAGATTCTGTGTTTTGTTTTCCTCTTTTTTTAATCTTCTTATTTACCCCATTAACAATCCTTCATTTTGAATAGTTTTAGTCTGACATGTGTGGTTTATTGTCGATTTGAACCATCCAAAAAGGTGGGTCGTTACATTTTATTTGGAGTTGAATGATTAATTTTAGAAGATGGTGAACCATAATCGATTACGGAGTAAGTTGAATCATAGCCGGAATCCATTTGAAAAATTTATTTATGATATACTATATGAGTTTGGGTTTAGATGATTAAATCAGAAAGTGTTGTTTATATACAACATGAATTTTTTTAATTTAATCTGTAAATTATAGGTTGAGAATATTTCCAATTTTGTAGGAAGAATTTTGGTTTCCTAATTTTATGTTTTCTAATATTTTTAATGGATAGTATATGTTTGAGTTAATGACCATACAAACTTTTAATGGTTATTAAACTTGTAGAAAACATATTGTAATTCATGTAGTGATACAATGCCGAGTTCACATCTTAACTTAATAAATGAATTTTCATTTAGTGGTTTGGTGAAAATGTCTGCGACTTGATTTTCAGAAGATGTAAACTTAAGCGATATTATGTCTTTTTCTATGTTATCATGTAGGAAGAGATGACGGATATCAATATGTTTGGTACGAGAGTTGTTTATTGGATTTTTCAACAAGTTAATAACACTTGTATTATCATAGTAAATTGGAGATTTGTTAACGTATATTCCGTAGTCACGAAGAGTTTGCTACATGTATATCACTTGCGCACATGCCAAAGCGCAACTATGTATTTCGCTTCACACGTCGATAGTGAAACACAATTTTTCTTTTTACTAAACCACGATACTAGAGAGTTTCCGATGAAGTGGCAAGTACCGCTCATACTTTTCCTGTCCATTCGAAATCCTCCAAAATCAGCGTCGCTGTATGACACGTGTTTGAAAGGACATTCTTTGGGATAGAAGAGACCATAGTCTCTACTTTTGCTTAAGTACCGTAGAATTCGCTTCCCGGCTTGCAAATGTGATTCTTTGGGATTTGCTTGAAACCGTGTACACAGACAGACACTCATCATGATATCGGGATGACTAATGGTTAAATATAGTAGAGATCCAATCATACAGTGAAATACTTTTTTATCCATATTTTTACCATTTTTATCTTTATCAAGATGAACTGTAGTGCTCATAGGTGTTGGTTTACTGGATGTATTTTCCATTCCAAAACGTTTTATTAAATTGGTAGAATATTTTTCTTGATTGATAAAAATATCATTTCTTAGTTGTTTTATTTGTAAACTAAGAAAATATGAGAGTTCCCCTATGTGAGACATCTTGAATTCATTTGTCATTATTTTTGAAAATTGATTGCATAATTTTTTTTTGTAGATCCGAATATAATGTCGTCTACATATATTTGTATAATTAATATATCTTCCTTATCTCTTTTAATAAATAGTGTTCGATCAACTTTTCCAATTTTAAATTCAGAATTTATAAGGTAGCCTTTTAATCATTCATACTAAGCACGAGGTGCTTGTTTTAAACCATAAAGTGCTTTCTTAAGTTAATAGACATGATCAGGAAATTTTTCATGTTTGAAAAGAGGTGGTTGTTCTACAAAAACATTTTTTTAATAAAACCGTTTAAAATGCACTTTTTACGTCCAATTGATAAAGTTTAAAGTTATGAAAACATGAATAAGCTAACGGGATTCGTATTGCTTCAAATCTTGCAACTGGAGCAAAAGTTTCTTCAAAGTCTATCCCTCTTCTTGATTATATCCATATGTAACTAATTTGGCCTTATTTCGAGTTATATCTCATTTCCATCAGATTTATTTTTGTAAACCCATTTCGTACCTATGACTGTTTGATTATTTGGTCTTGAAACCAATTCCCAAATGTCATTTCATTCAAATTGATTTAATTCTTCTTGCATAGCTAAAATCTAATAATCATCTGTTGAGGCTTCTTTAGGATTTTTAGGTTCTATATTAGATGTAAAAGCAATATGACCCATTTGATTTAATTGATGTCCAGTATTGAAATTTGTATTTACTTCACAAATAATATTTTCAATTGGATGATTTTTAAAATCTATGGTGGAGTTCTAAGTTCATTTTTAGTAGGATTTTCTATGATTTGTTCTTCATTTTGAGGTGCATTTTGTATAACTTGTTGCTCTATAACATCTTCTTCATCATTTTTATAATTTTTGAAATTTCCATCAAATGATACATGTAATGTTTCTTATATAGTTTTTGTACGTTTATTGTATATTCTATATGCTTTGCATCGTTCAGAATATCCAATAAATATTCCTTCATCAGATTTTGGATCGAATTTTCCTAATTGATCCTTTGTATTTAATATAAAGCATTTTGATCCAAAAATTCGTAAATATGATATATTAGGTTTTATACATTAAAAAGTTCGTACAATGTATGTTTAGTTAAAGGTCGAATAGTGACATGATTTAAGATATAACATGCAGTAGACACGACTTCTGCCCAGAAATGTTTTGGTAGATGACTGCCACTAAGCAGAGTCGTAACACATTCCTGTAATGTCCAATTTTTTCCCTCTACCACTCCATTTTGTTGTGGAGTTTTATGAAATGAGAAATTGTGACTAATACCTTTTTGTTACAATTTTTTTTAAAGAGACCATTTTCAAATTCGCCACCATGATCAATTCTAATATTTTTAATTTTTAAAATTTTTAAGTTTTGAAGTATTTTAGTAAAAAATTTAAAAGTCACAAGGATCACTTTTGTTTTTCAAAAATAATGTCCATGTATTTCTTAAAAAAGCATCTACAATTACGAAAATGAATTTATTATGATTTATAGATTGGATTTGAGTGGGACCAAATAGATCCAAATGTAGTAATTCAAGAGGTTGTAATGTAGAAATGATCTGTTTGGACTTAAAGGTGTTTTAGCTAGTTTTCCTAATTGACCAGCATCACAATATTATTTACTTTGCAATTCATTTTTGGAAGACCATTACCAAATTATACTTAGATAATTTACTAATAGCTTTAAAATTAATATGATAAAATCTTTTATGCCATAGCTATGGATCATTATCTTTGGCTATTAAACACATAACTATATTGTGATTGACCTTTATATTTAAATTGTAAATATTTCTTTCTCTAATTCCTTCGAAAATCATATTTTTATTTTAATCGAAAATTTCACATTTATCTTCTAAAAATGATACACTAAAACCTTTATCACATAATTGACTAATATTTAATAAATTATGTTTTAAATTTTTACCTAATAACACATTAGTAATAAGGGAATTAGATATACCGTTTTTGCTCATGTCTCCTTTTCCCAATGACGTCGTATCCTTTAGAGTTATCTCCAAAAGTAACGAAACCTCCATCTGAGTAGATAATACTTGTTAACATGTCTTTGTTCTCCATCATATGCTTGGAGCAACCACTGTCGAGTATCCATTTTTCTCTCTTTTTACTAGGTACCAGCAAAAAATATTGAAATGATATTGGTACCCACTATCTTTGCTAGGGTCCTAAGAGTCAGATCTTAGGAAGCCAAACCCAATAAGGATTAGAATTCCCTTTATAAATGAAATTTGAATTTTTATGAACATTTGCAAGAAAATTATCTATATACTTATTTCTTGTCAAATAATTGTTAGTCTTTGGAACCCAAATTTTATAGTCTTAGACTTATTTGATTGTTTACTTTAACTATCATCCCTTTTAAAATTAGCATATAGTGAACTATAGTTTTTAGTTGTAAATTCTTTCTCAAGTTTGTTATATCCTAATCCCCTTTTACTAGAAGTAGATTGTGAATTTTCTATAATTTTAGATAGATTCACTCTTCCTTTATTAAAATTAGAAACATTCTTAGTAATGTTTTCTAACTTGGTTTTAAGACTATCTATTCCTAATTCTAATATTTTACTACTAGAATTTAGATTATGATTATTTTTTATCAATATATCATTTTTATTTTTCTGAGTTTTTATTTCACCACTTAACATAGTAAACTGTGTTGATATATTAGTACAAGAATCCTGTGATTTAACTACTACTTCTAGTATTTTCTTTTCATCTTTTAGCATGTCAATTTCTAATTCACTTCTATTTAATTTTGCTAATGTATCTTTGTATTTTCTATTCAAATCTTTTAGCTTATCTAATAACTTAAAATTTATCTCAACTAGATCATCGAATGAAAGTCCACTTACATCGTTATTTGTAGCCATGAAACATACATTTGCTTATTCAGAATCACTGTCACTATCCAATGATGAAGAGGAGTCTGAATCATCCCAAGTTACCGAGAATGCCTGTTTTTTCTTCTTATAAAATTTTTCGTTCTTATTTTTGAAGCTGTTCTTCTTTCGTTCTAGACAATATCTTTTTATATGGCACATCTTGTCACATTCATAGCATTTAAGTGAGGAAGTTGACAGATTGTTGTTGGTGTTTCTGTTGTTGCCAAACTTCATATTCCTTTTGAATTTCAGAAATTTTCTAAAATTATTTTGCCAAAAATGCAATGTCTTCATCATCTTCATCGGAGTCTTCATTTTCTGCTTGGAATGCAATTGTTTTTCTATCTTGAGCTTATACTCGTTTTGGCTGTGAATTCACTTCATATGACATGAGATTTCATATCAACTCTTCCGGTTTAATGGTAGAGATATCATTAGCTTCTTCAATAGCTAAGACCTTTCGTTCCCATTCGTCCATTAAAGAGTTTAGGATTTTTGAAATAATGTCAAAATACTATATTTTTCTCCTAGTGTCAGAAGTGAGCGATCTATTTCTTGAAATCTAGAGTACATAACATTTATAGTTTCATCTTGCTTCATTTTAAAATTCTGAAATTGATTTTTGAGCATTGAAATCTTGCTTTGTTTGACTTTGTTTGTACTTTCATGTGTTACTTTGAGAGTATGCCAAATTTTATATGCTGATATGCACATACTAACTCTGTTAAACTCATTTTTATCTAAAGAACAAAACAACATATTCATAGCTTTAGCATCTGCAATAGAATCTAATTTTTGTGTGTTTGACCATTGTGCATAAGCAGTAGTAGGTACAATGTATTCTTGTTGAGTGATATTCCATGTGTCATACCCATTTGCTTGTATATAAATCCTCATCCTAGTTGACCAATAATTGTAATTTAGTCCATTAAATAGCGGGGGTCGTGCTGTAGACTGACCTTCGACAAAACTTGATGTAGAATTATTATCCATATTACTTGAATATCAATAACCGTGTTACGGTTAAATGATAGCCTTGCTCCAATACCAAATGAAAGTCTATATAGATTGAGTAGTATGAATAATCGTCTAGATTATAGACTTGTGCGGAACATAAATATAAAAGTAAAGCAATAAAGTAAATAACAGCAAAGATTTTTATACTAGTTCGAACTCCCATTCTACGTCTAGTCCTAGAGTTCTTCTGGAATTAACTGGCAGCATCCTCACTTAATCCGGAGGACTGTCGAACAGGACTTCATGCCTGAAATACTCCTAACAGGACTTTGTCTACAGGTAAGTAGAATTGTTTGCGACTTCTTGTGCTCTTGTATAACACAGATTAACCAATAAGTACAACATTCCTATAATCTTCTTCTTTGTGGTATAATGTGTCCTCGTGAAGAAAAGAAGTAATTTGATCATAAGAAAATATTCTTGAATGAATGTGTGATCAAAAGTTAAAGATATATTGTGAATTGAATGCTTGAGAATAAATCGAGATCGAGATAGAAAGAATTGTAAAAATGAGTAATTTGAATCTTTGAAATGGATTGCTTTGTATAGATGATCGGTAGTTGCAACTGTTAGAGGAATGATTACAACCATTAACGAAGAGGAATAACTCTTCATGGAGAAGAGCATCTCTTCAGATAATTTGAAAAATATGGCTATTATGATCATTCAGTCGACTGAAGGAAATAAACCAGTCGACTGTATTTGAGTGTAGATAGACGTTTCAAACAGAAGCTAAGTAATCCAAAGTAAGCAGTTTTAGTCGACTGAAATTGTTGATTCAGTCGATTGAAAGTAAATTAAGTCGACTACTTCGACTTTTCAGTCGTCTAAAACTGTTGCCAATTTATATATTTACTTTTTTTGACTCAGTCGACTAAAGCGAGTGTTTCAGTCGACCGACTGATGCATATTTTAACTTCTCTGATTACTTTGTGATGTATGTGTTTGTATATACCACTAGAAGAGATTTTAACAATTTATATAACTTTGTAATTAGATCCTATGACTGATACTACATAATTGTGCCATCATGGTCTTCTTTTTGTCGATCTTTTCTTGTACAAGTGGTTAGTATATATAATATAATAAGGTGTAATTGTTACTATCAATATACCCAAAATAAGAGGTTCTAATATTACTACAACTATTAATTGTACGCAATAAAAATGTCAAATGTGAACAATATCAAAATTACTCATATGTACATACTGAAATTTGTAAAGTCCACTAAATCCCAAATTATAATTTTACACTATAAAACCAGCAAAGTGCACTTGATTTTAAATTTAATTTGTACCCTATAAATTGGCAACGTGTACATAACCTATCTATAATTTATACACAATAAATCTAGCAAATGTGTACATTATACAAACTGTCGAATGTATACAGTATAAACAACATATATAAGTGTTATATTTCTAATAATAATAGGATACCAGCTTTCACTGCTCAAAATATTATTTTTCTTAAATACTCAAATGGTTTGTTAAATATTTCTAACTTATTAATATTGAATTCCAATTATGGAATAATCTATTGATATCTGCAATGCTGGTAGTCACAATGTTGGACGGACTTCTATCATAATTGTGAATGTTGGTAGCCACAAAAATGGGCAGACTTCTGTTACACATATGAGATTAATCCCTCTAATATTTTTATTAACCAATTCACAAATATCCCTTATATTATAAAATGAGCCATTATAAATATTCCACTAAATTACTAATAAACACAAGTGATCCCTAAATTATAGTCTAAAGTATTTAGGGATAACTAATCATTATTATAAAATAAATGGATCACTAACTATATCTTTAAAAGGTCACCAATATGTCAATTAAGGGATTATATATGCTTATCTATATCTTCTTAACCAATCTATACTTGTTCAAATAGGTTAATAAGTTAAACCATAGTTTTCTAGATTTCATAACTATCCCAATGACAGAAACCACATCTCAAACGGATTTCATATGAAGACTTTATAGCGTATTCAAGTTTTAGGGATTAAACGACAATTTATCAATTTAAATATAGAGGGAATTAGGCACAAGGACAAACTTTGAAAAAAATTTAGGCTCAAGGACACAAAGTTTCATTTTTGGGCTGAAGGACAAACTTTAAAAGAAAATTAGACCGAAGGAAAATGCTAAATACAGTTAGCATTTTGTACAGTGCAAACATTGTATAAAATGCTAATTATAACTAGCATTATATCCAGTTTTACATTGTACAAAATGCTAGTTGTATTAGCATTGTCCTTCAGCCTAATTATCTTTCAAAGTTTGTCCTTCAGCCTAAAAATAAAACTTGTTGTCCTTCAGCCAAAAATTTTATGAAAATTTGTCCTTGTACCTATTTTCCACTTAAATATAAATAAATTATACTTCATGCGCAAATATAAAGTTGTGAGGACTTATAGTTAATTTTAGCTTTCTACTTCGTTGTTATTTTTTTTTTTTTTTTTTGAATAAAGGTCAAAAGCTTTATTGATATTGAAAAAAACAATACAACAACAATATTTACACATAAGTACACATCAACACAAGCCCAAACACATTCACGACCAAACCCTAAACACATTGCGAAAAAAGCGATTCTATTTCCTCATGGCGGCTCGTTTTCTCTGCCTGTCAATTCTTCTTCTCTTCCAACTATAGCGCTGCTACTTTCAGTGCGTCTGGAAATAATAGAGTTCTCAGCTTCATCATCTTCTCTATCAATCATGTACCTTGAGGATGTTGATGTGGATGGGAAATTAGGGATCGAGGGGGGAAAGGTAAGGTCATCACGCGAAGGTAAAATTTCCCATTTTATTAGGATGTCATCAGTATTAATCAAGCTGTGAGGGAATTCCCGATCTGAAAGAATTCCCGATCTCTTCCTACTCATTGTGTCACCATGTCTAGTTATGAAATTTTTTGCGGCCACTACCATTGATCTCAGATCATCAAGGCGTCTCCATCAGTATCCTTTTTGTTCCACTCGATGACATTCCAGTGAACCCAAATCCACCTCGACGTGGCTTTTCCTTTGCCACCATGATCCCCCTGAAGTTGTCGGACCTCTAGGTACTGCCACTAAACTATCCAGCGCACCTAGATGAGTACATTTGTACCTTCTGGCTCCGACGATGGACCATATCGATCAACGTCTCCATAGCTGATGCTTGACAATGAATTGCGCCCATATTCGACTGTTATAGCTAGATATTGCAACCGCCACCTTGATGATCTGCATCGCCTAACGAATTTATCCGTACCCACCACTTTCTCTTCGATGTCACTTTGCCTGAACCCTAAATATGGGTTTCACTTTGTTGTCTCATCTTCTTCGGTCACCTCTCACTGACATTTCCCAAATGAATATCACTACAATACTTAGTGAAGAAATACTGATACAGGTTATCCAACACCATTCGTTGCTACTCTAGCCTTCCTCTGAAACTTCATTTATTCATGGTCAAAGATGATCGTATCCACCATCTCTATCAAGTGTTGATGTCTTCATCTTGTGCATCTCCAGTTCAAGTGTCGAAGATGTATATGCAGTGTGGATAGTGAAGAAATGGAATATCAATAGAGGACGATGAGTGGTGAAGAGGATATATTATGAAGATGATGTGTGGTTCATCAAAGAAGTATTCGATCTTCTCTTGGTTACAAGAAGATATATTAACCAGGTGGATATGATTCCATATGTGTGTGTATTTCTAAGATGATGGAGATGAAGGACATATCTTATAATGTTAACATTTTTGCACTTTAGTCCTTAACAAATTATTTTTGCATCAAATACAAATATTGCCATTTGTCACCAAGCAAGCCAAGTGTTGATATCTTTTGCCACTAGCTTATTTTATTTTTAAGATGAAGAGCACGTTGCAAAGCTTGCATGAGAGAAACCAAGTGTATTTATGCATTTACTTTATATTATTTTTATAAATAAGGGTCCATTTTCGGATCTATTTAGTTCACGCGATGACTATTTCATGTCTACGTCTATCAAAATAAAATTTCATGTTTGCTCAACTCTGTGCGCTGATTATATATGTACAAAGTTTATTTAAATTTATCAACTTTGAAAATTTACGTCAAACGCAGCGAAAATGTAGAATGAAAAACTACCATATTTAATAAAATATCGATAAAATATGGTATGGAAACGGGTTGTTACAGATCTCCCATTTAACAAAATTACATCCTCGCAATTCATAACATCAATATCAATAAATTTTTCCTTGTAACTAGATAGAATGACGTTTATACCATTAATCGCTGCGTACTCTGATAAAAATCTAGTAGAAACAATGCAACTACAAACTCTACTTCATAATTTTCTCCATATCAAAACCACATTAGGCATTGACTTCACACCCCAGAATCGTTCAAACATGTCACTACAATTCTTATCATCACTTTAAAATGATAATTCCAAGAAAGTAGAGAAAAATATCATAAACATCAAGTACGTCATACAAATGTACGTTACCCATAACCCTGTCGTAAATACAATGCCTTGTGTTATGAATCTTGTTATCAAGCTTTGGATAGTTTTATAAAGTTATCCTAGGTTGTTTTATAAATCAGGTGAATATTAAGTTAGGCATTTAACCTAGGTCCATATACAACCTGTGACCATGTCTTTCGAAAGTGGCCATCGCTGGTACCGCTGCACCTGATTTCAGGGTTAGCTCTTGACTCAACCCACCCAAAACAGGGACGTGTAGGTGTAAGGGCATCTCCAGTGGCATGATTACATCTTGAATCTGAAAAAAAAAGCATCCCCAGTCGTCAAATTCGTGCTGAATATTCAACTGAATGTTCAGGATCCAATTCAGGATCCTGAACTGGGGTTGGGCGCCCATTTAATGGGCGCCAGGCTTCTGGCGCCCATTAAATGGGCGCCCAAACCCCCCAATTGTGGGGTACCAGACTTCCATTTAATTGGAGCCTGACATCAGGCACCCATTTAATGGGTGCCTGAGGCCAGGCGCCCATTAAATGGGCGCCTGGCCACTGGGTGCCCGGCCCGGATTCAGGGCTGAATATTCAGCCCTGAATCCACTGGAGATGCCCTAAGAGCCAAAGCTTCGCTGCACTCAATCACAATGTGAGACCCCTTATCACGCATGCACAAAAGTACAATCAGGTCAGCTAAGATGGATATTAGCCTTTTTGGTATTACACTAAAATTTGCCAACATAAATATCCTCATAACGAATGGACCTCGCCAGATCTACTGGGTGCAGTTCTAATCACACAAATTTTTTCTCATTGTACTCACTACAAGAAACCTAGATAATATCATAACGGTAAATAACTATATAAACATTTGAGTACATATAGATAATCAATTGGTGGTAATAAATACAACATATCATCATATAAAGGAGAAAATACCATATTGCCTTAATACCAGGACGAGGTATTTTCCTGCAACATCTAGTTAGTAAAAATAATATAATATATTTTCGATATAAGTGAGGCACGTATGTTTAAAGTCTAGTGGGTAACTCATTCAACATTATAAAATGTGCACATATTTAATTATCATATTTATTATATTTATTTTTAATAGTGCACCAATAAGTAAACATAAGTATCCATACATACGGCTTATCACTTAAATATTTAATCACCTTATTAAACTCATATTAATGCTAAAAGTGAGACAACTTGATTAGATTATGGGATTTCACTACTTGTAAAAATGTCATCATATTTAATTTACAATTGATTGATCAGAATATAAACCAAAGTGTGAATAGAGTACTAACACGCATACATCCCATACTATCAAATATTAGAAGCATATCTCCCACTGTACACAGCATCCCAAATCTCAATCACTTAATTTAATTATCCAAATGTCTAGTTGCTTATTGAATTATTTTATTCAGTTTACACGTTGATATTCTAAATCTCAATCCTTGTCCAAACACTATAATATACATAATAAACTGAGTGTGTATTTTACTACAACTATTAACTATACATAATAAAATTGTCAAATGTAAACAACATCAAAATTACTCATGCGTACACAATGAAACTAGTGACGCGAACTTAATCCCAAATTTTAATTTGTACATTATAAAACTGGTCAACTGTACTTGACTTTAACTACTATTTGTACACTTTAAACTGGTAACGTTTACATAACCTTAACTATCAATTATACATAATAAACTAGCAAATGTGTACATTATAGAAATTGTCAAATGTACACAATATAAACTGGCAATATGTATAAATGTAATATTTCTGTTAGAATAGTTTATGGGCTTTCACTACTCAAAATATTTCTTAAATACTAAAATGGTTAATTAAATATTCTAACGCAATATGTATAAATGTTGAATTTCTATAAGAATAGCTTATTGGCTTTCACTACTCAAAATAATATTTTTCTTAAATGCTCAAATGGTTAATTAAATATTTCTAACTGATTAGTATCGAATTCCCAATTACGAAATAATCTATTGATATCTTTAGTTGTTAGTAGCCACACTAGTGGGCACACTTCTAGTAGTCACACTGTAACAGCCTACCTTTTCGACTCTCAAAATTCGACACTAATACATCCACGGTATTCATATGCCGAGCATCCAAATGCTGGAAAGACAGATTGTTGGGGTGAAAGAAGAAAAGACAGAATAGAATCTTAAATCGTGACGAGTAATATATAATATAGAAATGATTTGTACAAAAGAAAAGATTTTTATACATACAATAATTAGAGTAATACTAACCTATCATCAGGCTGGACAGTTATAAAAGTTTGTCCTCACAAAAGAGGATACATACAACACAACAAATGCAGCAGAAATAAAGATACACGAATACATCTTGGACTCCTCCAGCTCATCCCTTGAAGCTCCAAAGAATCCATAACTAAATTTGAAAATATGCTTGTGCTGACCTGAGCATTATAAGAAAGTAACGCCTGAATCAGTCTGGTAAAATCAGCCTGAGAAACACAATCAAATGAATTTTTAATATTATAAAACTCTTTTAAAAATAAAGGTATCTCGTAACACCATGTTGCATAAAAACACGGATGGGTTTTTCCTTGACGATAACCAAACCATTTTATTAGATAATTTAGTGATATTATAATAATGTCTAGGGTTTAAAATAAATGCTAATCATAGTCGAAATGTTTACATTAATTACATTACAGCATAATAGGTATACAACTAAGTTCGTGAAGGCACGTATTGGAGATTGGATTCCAGCATGACAAGGTAAGGGACTACCTTCCGTACAATACACCTCTAGATAAAATGTACCCGAGGGCTACACATGGACCCCTTGCAAATATAAAGATGGATGCCCCTTTAACATGAAAAACTTGATTACATCATTCCTCAGGCACCGAGGCTGCAAACATTACCCACGATTGTCCCGTGCACACACCAAATCCAAAAATCCTGATCTAGATTGAGGAATGATGCTCCTAATGGTAGCTAACCACATAGCTCAAACTCATCCAACCCGAAACCCATTAGCCTTCAACAGTACTCCTTCCCTCTAGACAATTCGAATCTAGATCCTCCTTCTATGCATAAACGTGCACGTGCACCTGACACCACCCTTACACCTCCAACCACTGAACTAAGGCTACCACTAACTCACCTTGTCATGCTTGACTCGACTACACACTCGCCATCAACTTCGTCCATCACCCTCAATTTTCGACCCTCCATTCCCAAATCAAAAATCGTGTATAGGAAAACAAATGCCTTAAAAAACTACCTATCATTGTCACTTCGGCCCTTCATGACTACCGTTGTCCACTCCTTTAGGATCGCAACTTGCCTTCCTATAACAATTCCAGATTTTTGACCCTCGAAAATCGACACTAATATGTCCACTATATTACATGTCGAGCAATCAAATGCTGGAAAATACCGACTGTTAGGGGAAAAGAAGAAGGAAGAAAGAAGATAAGAAGAAAATCAACACAGAGTCTCGCAGCAGAAAAAAATAACCTATAATATAGAACAAATCGTTACACAAAGAAAAAAATGTAATATACGTACACCAATCAGAGTACACTAACCTATTTTAGCCCAAACAGTTATAATAGCATGTCCTTACAATTGCTGATAAATATAACCAACAGATAACGTAGGGAAATACAAAGAATTACATAGATACGTCTTAGGCCTCCAGCTCGTCTTTTGAGCTCCAATGCATCCAAAGCAATATGTAAATATGCTCGGTTTGACCCGAGCATTTTAATAAAATAACACCTGAGTCAGTCTGGTAAACCAGCATGAGAAAACACACCTCAATTGAACTTTAATGTTTCAAAAATCTTTTGAAAATAAAAGTATCTCGTAAGACCATGCCACACATAAACACGGACGTGTTTTTACCTTATGATAACCAAACCATTTCATATGAAATTCTCTGATATTATAATAGTGTCTAAGATACAAATACTTATTAATCATTGCTGAAATTGTTACATTAATTAAATTCCAGGATAATAGGTATACAAGTAAAACCGTAAAAGCACGTATTGGAAAATGGATTTCATACAATGACTAGGCTACTGGGGTACCGCCCATCATGGCACATCTCTTGATAAAATAACACCGAGGTCGAACCTATCGACCCCTGCCAACACAGAACTGGTCTACCCTTTACTGGATAGTACCGAATATGATCATCCCTTATTTAATGGGCCCCAAAGCATAGAAATAAGAGATAATATCGACTCTAGATAGGGATGATCATACCCTGCTTGAGAGCGACCCACTTAGCTCTACTGCATCTCCCTAGTTTTATTCATTCCCGGTTGATGAGGTTTGAGGCTACGTTTTGCCTTTCATATAGCACTTCCCACTTAGAATGCTAACATTGCCCTCCAAGCAACAATGCAATGCCAGCATTCATCCGTACAAGTTGTTCATTATATGAACAAACCGAAGGCACTACTTCTACTACATCCATTTTGGAATCACCCTCAGGATTAGTAGCAAGCAGCCCTTGCACTTCAAAGAGCTCCGTCTTCAATTCCATCATCTTCAAGATGTCTTCATTTAGAAACGCTTGAGTTGGATCGAACTGGTTTTCAGTACTGATCCCGGTCTCTTCGTAATAGCATTCGATAATTTCCGTTAAACTCAACCCCGGTTCTTTAGGAAATAAATAGCCAGAGATAAGAGCGGAGATCACCTCCTAACCGTTAGTGGATGGATTTCTTTATTGTTTGTCCTAGGTGAACGAAATGAGATTTATACGCACAATACAGCATCATCGGAGATGATTGTGTCATATAACTCACGTGTTTCTCCTAGATATTTCCAGAGTTACGTTTTGGTCCATATTTGATAGTCAAATATTTAACTATCAACAAAGAAACATTTAAATCAAGGATTTAATTACATAGGAAACAACATTGCTTAAGCACATGAGCAACCACTAGCCTCCTTAATTAGTCTTTTCATTAATTAAAATCACTTTGTAATATTTGTATCAAAATACTTTTACAAAGAGTCATTCATAAATCCTTATATTTAAATACTTGGCAGATATCTATATACTTATCTTAACAGTATAAGTATACTTACTAAACTGAGAAAGATTTCCTTTTTATACAATTCTAAAATCAGTTATAAGCTCCTTATAAATCTATGAAACCATTTATAAACCATTTTATAAACCTCTGAAAATCATTTAAAATCTCTTTTACAAATTTCAATCCCTTATAAATTCTTTTTATACATTTCTAAAAATCCTTTACAACCTCCTTGTAAATACGTAAATATTTATAAATCTATGAAGCCATTTATAAAACTCTATTTATAAATCTCGAACACATTTACAAATAAATAATAATCATTTACTTCAAAAGCACTATTATATAATAATAATTATTAATAATAAAAATTATAAATAAATAATAATTATCACTTCAAAACATTTCAAAAATAATAATTAATAATTATAAAACATTTTTAATCATTATTATTAGTTTCAAAACATATTAATTATTTAAATAATTAACTCGTTAAATATTAACATATTGATAAATGACTTAAAAAATATTAAATATAAATAAATACTTTAAAATGATATTAAATGTAAATAATCTTAAAAAAGTATTAAATATAAATAAATAATTTAGAAAAGACAGATAATAAGGTTGGAGTAAGATAGAAGTAAAATTCTTTAAAAGAAATATTTTTGAAACCAAATTTCAGATTTAAAAATCATTTCCTATCTCGAAAATCAATCCCAACCTAAATGGAAATTTATAGTATTTCAAAATACAAATTTTTAAGGCCAATAGCTACCAAATGCTTAACCAATATCGATATTGGTTTTCTATCACTACAAGGTTTAAGTTTTGAACATATAATAATGACATAAGCAATAGTGTCAAACAAACATGTTTGATATTCAATGATTCATATAACATGAATATTACTGAAATTAAAATTAACAATGGCGAGGAATCCTATTGGATCCCTCTAACATGTCCCCTCTACATCACAACTCATATATATATATATATATATATATATATATCAGTATTTATATATAAATAAAAATCAACGATGGTGAGGAATCCTATTGGATCCCTCGAACCCGTCCCCCTGCATCATAAATAATATATAGTCATATAATATGGGTCATCCGCTACTAGGCGGGTATATATAAAAGGTCATCCACTCCAAGGGTGTGGAATAAAACCAAACCAACCGATAAAACAGTAAATCATCCAAACATCCAATCAATAATTTTTAACAACTATATAACATACTGGTTAACCGAAAAGGTGAGTTTAACTCACCGAAATTCCAGTTGTCGCCGAGCAGTTCTGTTTTCGTTTCAATTCGAGCGACGTTCAAATTCAGGATAAAATTCAACAAGCTCCGATTGTCACCAAACCAATTCCATTTCGTAGATAACGTCATTAAGAACCCAATGTGACTGACTACATTCGATTTGGACCTCGTATGCGAAAGCTTTTAAATTTATAAGTTTTGATTTTTCATTTTATAATTTAAATTCACCAATGTCACTTACACTTAAACTAATTACCCATTACTCTAATCCTTCTCTTCCAATTTTATTTCCCGCTTATCACTAAGCCGTCCACACTTCTTCCCATTGTCGCCGCTGTTTCGGCCAACTGCACGTTTCCGCCCCACCACCGAAGCTCCGCCTCCCTCCAATGAACCAAACCCCACCGGCCTCGCCTCACTAAATGCCTCCATCCGCCTAAAAATCGCACCCAAATGCCACGTTGTTCGGGGCGAATTCTGGCTACTATGCACCACCATAGGCCATGAGACTTCGGCCAAGCCTAGCCCTCCACATCTCCTACGTTTTCCCTTTAGAGCCCATGGGCTAATAATCCTCCACGTCGCCGTAATCGACGAAAAATGAAATCGTCATTTACCAAGGTGCTATCACAGTCTCGTCGTGATCTAACAAGATCCAATCGTTGAATGTCTTTGTCTCCCCCAGCTCTACAATTTTCTAGTTGGTGACGACTCCCGATAATGCATGAATTGGTCGTGATCAACGAGGATCATTGGATGGAGAGTGGCTTGATTTGAAAAAAAAGAGCGAACTAATTCTCAGGTAAATGCGATTTATAAAGAAGGGGAAAGGATGGGTTAAACATGGGCAAGGTATGGGCTAAGGCATGGCATAGGTATGGGTGTGGGTATAGCTTAATATATTATTTTAATTTGAAAATTTCAAGCATTAAACGTCCGAAAATCTCGAACTCCTATCGAGACGTGCCGCCTAGTGTTCTATATGTAATACCCCTATTTCGAACATAATGGAACTAGTTTCGAAACCTAATTCGATCATATGCAGAAGTTAACTTTTCAAACCCAAACATATTATTTTAATTTCCATAATTAGTTCCTAAGAATTCCGAGCTCGCACGACCGAACGATACATCCAATTGTCATGAAACTCAACAACGTAAATAACCCACTATTACGGATCCAATGAAACCGGTTTCATCAAAATCCGAGACAGTGCCCCGAAAGGCTATTTTCACACGTTAATTAAACCATTATTATAAAACAAGTTTAATCACTTTTAACTTCAATTTCAAAAGTTTACTATCTTCATTATTATCCAAATAAAATTTAAATCAACTCCCGAAATCATTTTCATTCATATAAAATCATTATCAGATTTGATTTTCGAATATTCACATAACCATTATATTTGAAATTCAATTATTTAACTTATAAAATCAACTATTCAATATTTAAAAGCAATTAAATATTCCAAATTCAATTGACTAAAATTTTGGGGCGTTACACTCCCCACCTCTTAGCCCAACCCTGATGAACTCGGTGCCTTTCGATGCCTCCAGCAAAGCCACATTCAAACCCTAAAACCCAACATAGCCGAACCCTAAAACTACCTCGATTGGTCACCACAGATCACCGGATCCCCTATGATCCCCGCTATGCCTTCACCTCACCTCGACCTTCCTCCTAGAGCCACCGCTTACCCTCTCGACCCCTATATCGCCGGCGAACTAAAGATGAACGGAGAACGTTCATCTTCCTCCCCACCTCAAATCTGGCCACCAAAAATCATGAGACCAACTCCAAAAATCTTGACTCGACTATACGAACCCATCCGTACTCGTCGTTCATCATTCCATGACCGTCAAAAATGATCAATATCCACCCACTACTATTTTCGACCAATTCCGACCACCTCGCTCGAAGAAATGACAGGCAGTCATTTTCTAAAATTACTAGAGGAAAAAACGAACAACTTTCATGTTGAGCACTTTTGCTAATTTCGAATAGATTTGGAGTTCTTGATTTTTGAAGATGAGAGGTTGGTTACTTTTCTCGGTTTTGAAATTTACAGGGAAGGTGAACAAACGAAAACAATGTTTGCATACATATAGGCAACCCAGTCAAAAAAATGATGATAAACACAATGACAAAGAAAAGATGGAAGGAAAGAAAGAAAAGAAGGTGATTAAGGTGAAGTGAGGGGGTGTGAAGTGAATGAAGTGAGTCATGGAGTATAAAATAAGTAACACCAAACATCAAAGCTAAGCAACCATCAAACAGGGCATGCTGCTACACCATATTCCGTTTGTATAAAGACCGCGAATGACAAAAATAAAAATACAATCGTGCACTATAATGCGATACGATCATAAAACAACAACAAAATACACTGGTTATTGTATTCTGATTTGTTTTCAAAAAAAACAACATTTGACGTAAAATACGTCAAATGATAATTTAAATATTTCCTGAATTAAAAATTATGAAAATAATCCTATAAATTCATTTAAAAATATTTTACTAAAAATCAAGTCATCTTATCAAAATTTGATTTTCTTATTATTTATTATATTCGAACCTAATTTGAATATTTAAATAAATTAAATATTCTCATTCGAAATGTTAAAAATTTAGAATCTTTACATTCTTCCCCCTTAAAAGAATTTCGTCCCCACATAAATACTTAACGTTTTTCCATAAGCATGATTCGAGCACTTACTTGAATACATAAACTTCTCTTCCGAACTACTGTCACTCACCTGACTTCCCCAGGCCGACTCTGATTAGGCTCATTGATTGGAAACTTCCGTTCTCCTTACATAGTCATATACTATGATATCAAACATCGGTAACATATCAAGAACTCTCACCAATTGTTTGCTGTCAAGAATCGAGTGATAAATCCTTATTTGGGTCGAAGTAAATCACCTCAAAGCCATGTACTCGAATTTTGGATCAAGAACCATGCGAAAAAATGACCTACGTAAAACTTATGTACTTTTTCTTATGGCTCTTACTTATACCAATCCCTTTTTACTTTAAAAATCATTTACGAAATTTTTCATAAAACTTAACTTAAGTTTTAACTTGTATAATACCCAACTACATGCTGAGAGTATATATACAATATCAAACTTGTTTTACTTAACCAAGATGCTCAACAAATTTAATACTTGTTTCAACTTGCTATCTTTCCAAATTTACAAGTTACTAAAACTTGCTTTCTTATAATTTCTCAAAAACACTTGGCTTCAATTCCTATGTAAATTCAGAACTTTACGACTATCCAAAATCATCGAAAATTTCATTTCCTTTCAACGAATGGAAACTACCAAACAATATTTCATAATGAGATGCATAAACCAAACCCCCCTAATGCATATGATACATAAGTCCATACCCTAACTGAGAACTTCAGAATTAAACACCTGGGTTTTATTTCAAATCATTTTGAAATAATAATAATATACATATCTCCTTTTATATATCAAATCATACTTTTGGAATTTAAACCAAAATTTGTTTTATCAAAACAACTCTATAACAAATTACTATGGTAGCATTGCCCACTTAAAAACTCGAAAATAAACGTCGATGATGCTACAGTCATCATCGGAATTATTTTCCAGCGACAAAAGTGAGTTCAGTGCTTTCTATTTCCTTTAAAATTCTTTTAAAATATTTCTGTTAATAAATACTTTCAAATAATAATATTATTTTCCCCGAAACTTTGAAAAAAACAATTTTCAAAATACCCAGATTTATGTTCTCAAATTCCCAGCCATAAATCCTTTTTATTTATAAAACATATTTATAAACCATACTTATATAAAATCACTTTCTTATATATATTCATTTCACAATTGTATATCTTTGTTTAGATTGAAATAACCAACTTTTATCAAAATTAAATTTTAACCCAACATTATCATTGAACGCCTTATAGTCAAACTGTGAAATTTAATTCACAAGGTGTTCATATGTAATGTTCCCACAATTACTATCTACCCAACTCATGCAGTGAAAAGGTAAAACTGCTCATAAACTTACCGAACCCAACCAATCATTGATAATAATTGAATATCATCATTTCCTAACAAACAAACATATCATAAATCTATATTAATTTCTAAAAATTATTCTTTTATATATAAAATATAATTCTAGGTAAAATTATTTCATTTACCAATTTCAAAACAATACTGTGTCAGTTTGTCTTGTTTAAGTGTTTAGAAACCCTATCAACAACGTTGATCAGGCGCATCGACCAGAATTCATAAATCACTTAACAGACCAACCAACACAATATGAAACCATTTTATAGCACTAACAAGTACACTCTCATACACACACACACATACGCACACTCAAACTTATTCTAGGATGTCACTTACCCTATCTCTAATGAGTTTACCCCACCAAACCCTAGTGTTCGCTCAACATGAGCTCTGATACCACGTGTAATGACCTACCTTTTTGACCCTCAAAAGTTGATACTAATACCTCCACTATATTTATGTGCCATGCATCCGAGTACAGGAAAGATAGAATGTTGGGGTGAAAGAAGAACAGACAAAATATAATCTCACATTTTGACGAGTAATATATAATATAAAAATGATCTTTACAAAAGAAAAGATTTTTATACATACAACAATCAAAGTATTACTAACCTATCATCAGTCTGGACAGTTATAACAGCCTGTCCTCATAAATGCTGATACATACAACACAACAAATGCAACGGAAATAAAGATACACGAATATGTCTTGAAGCATCCACCTCGTCTCCTGAAGCTCCAAAGCATCCATAACTAAGTCTGGAAATATGCTCGGGCTGACCCGAGCATTATAAGAAAGTAACGACCAGACCAGTCTGGTAAAACCAGTGTGAGAAACACAATCAAATAGTTTTTAATATCACAAAACCCTTTCAAAAATAAAGGTATCTCGTAAGACCATGCCACACATAAACACGAAAGGGTTTTTATCTTACGATAATGAAACTATTTTATTAGAAAATTTAGTGGTATTATAATAATGTCTAGGATTTAAAATAAATATTATTCATAGCCGAAATGGTTATACTAAATACATTCCAACATAATAGGTATACAAATAAGTCTGTAAAGGCACGTATTGGAGATTGGATTCCAACATGACAAGGTAAGGGACTACCTTCTGTATAGTACACCTCTAGATAAAATATATCCGAGGGTCATACACGGACCCCTTACAAACACAGAGTTGGCTACCCCTTTAACATAGCATACCAGATTACATCATCCTTCGAGCATCGAGGCTGCAAACCTTGCCCCACGATTGCCCCATGCGCACACCAAATCCAAAAATCCCGATCTAGATCGAAGGATGATGTTCCTAATAGTAGCTAATCACATAGCTCTATGAGCATCCCCAGTTTTAGCCATTACTGGGTTGTGAGGCTTGTGAGGTTATGCTTTTACCTTTTCCTTCTAGCAATTCCCATTAGGAATGTAACACTGCCTTCTAGGTAACAATGCAATGCTAGCATTCATCTGTATAATTTTTTCAGGATATGAACAAACCGAAGGAACTACTCCTACTACATCCATTTTGGAATCACCCTTAGCATTAGTAGAAAGTTGCCCTTGCACTTCAAAGAACACCGTCTTCGATTCCATTATCTTGAACCAGTCTCGAACCTCTTCCTGAAACATAAAATACACATATGGTTTTGGAGTGGTTACGGTTTCGAGTCATATCATATAATTACACTCCCCCACTTATCGGTTGCTCTAAAACCAATCGATAGTTTCCGGTAAACTCAAACTCCGATTCTTTTGGAAATAAACTTACGATACATAAGAGCGGAGATCACCTCCTAACCATTTGAGCGGACGAATTTCCTTATCATTTATCCTAGAAAGAGCGAAATGAGATTATATGTATAATATAGCACCATCAATGGTAACTGTACCATATAATTCCCATGTTTCTTTTAGGTATTTCAAAAGTTATATTTGGTCAGGATTTGATAATCGACCATTTAACTATTAAATAACAAACAATCAAACATAGATTTAATTTCCCATGGAAATTGTGAAGCCTCTTTAGTTAATCCTTTCTTTAATTAAAATCACTTTATAAATACTTGATTTAAAATATCTTTACAAAATGATATATTCACAAACCCTTTATGCTCCTTTCAACGCTGGGAAAATATCCATATACTTATCTCCTCGGTATAAGTATATTCATAAAACACTACACTTTCACTACTTAGAATGTATCTATATACTTACCTGAATGGTATAAGTATATTCACAAACAGTGAGAAAGATTTCCTTTTTAGTGTTAAGTATGGAAAGACGTTTTCCATACCACCATAATTATATTTCTCATTTCTTTTGTAAAATTCCTTTTTATAAACCCATTCCATATTTACAAGTCTATTTATAAATCTTTAAAATTATTTATAAAACTCTTTTTTTAAATCTCTATAATTATTTATATATGGCTGTAATAAATCACTTTATTAACTTTAAAACACAATTAATTTAATCAATTGATTAACCTTAAAGGCTTTAATAAATCACTTTGTTAACTTTAAAACATAATAAATTAAATCAATTGATTAACCTTAAACATAATTAATTAACTTAAAATATCATTAATTAAATAACTTGATTAACTTAAAACATTCTTAATTAAATCAATTAATTAGCTTAAACATCATTAGTAAATAATCAATTAACTTTAAACAACATTAGTAAATAATTACTTAACTTTTAACATGATTAGTAAATAAATAATTAACTTTAAACATCAATAGTAAATAATTAATTAATTTTCAACATTACAAATAAAATATTTAATTAACTTTAAACAATCACTAAAAAATAATTAATTATCTTTAGACAATAATAATAAAATAATTAATTTTCTTTAAACAACATTACTAAAATAATTAGTTAATCTTTAAACAAATTTAGTGGAATAATTAATTAATCTTTAAACAACATTAATAAAAAAATTAATTGACTTCAAAACATCATTAATAAGAAAATGAATTAACTTCAAAACATCATTAATAAGATAATTAATTATCAAATTAGAATCTTTACTTAATAACATTTTAATAATATGTTCAAAACTCCTCTTATTTCAATATTTGATTCCATTATAAACATAGAAAAACATTTGCTTCAAAATATTATAAAAGTTGAAGTCAAATTTAAAATCTATAACCTTTAAAATTCATAAAGAGGCTTAGCGACCACAATGTTACTTAGACAAGCTACCATTTCATTCAATTTAACCTTCTAAGTCATATTAATGGTATTTACGTAAGCAAGCATATATGTAAATAAAATCAACAATTAATAATCGTTGATAATCAATGATGTATCTAATATTAATTAATCCACATATTAATTAACTGCATATGGATAAATGTCTAAATTAGCATCATAGCAGAATGGTGATTTATTCTGCTAAATAGATGTCATTAATAATCTATTTAATTTAATTTAATTATAGCAGAATGATGTTTTATTCTGCTAAATAGATGTCCAAAATAATCTATTCAATTTATTATAATAGAACGGTGTTTTATTTGGACAAACAAATAATACCAATGAATTATAATTAATTTAACTACGTTATTGTTTAAAAGAACGTAATTAAATTCAATCAGTATTATTATATCATAAAATTATGCTTTATCCAAACCATCAATAAGTTATATCATAATTTTGTACTCATCAATATGATTTTAACACAAAAATCTGTGGGTTAATCGTATTTAAAATAAGCAAGATATTAATTTTCAAAGTCAACAAACTTTATATATATAACTTAAACAAATAAATATATATATTCTCACCAAAGCCTACAAGGCCCAGCCAAACTCATCCAACCCTCGCTTGCCTTCAATAGTGCTCCTTCTTCCCTCCAACAATTCAAATCAAGATCCTCCTCTTGTGTACAAACGTGCACGTGCACCTAACAGCACACTCCCCACCTCCAACCATCGAACTAAGGCCACCCACTAACTTGCCTTATCGTGCTCGACTCGACTACACACTTGCCATCAACTCCATCCATCACCCTCAATTTTCGACCCTTCATTCCTAAATCAAAAATCATGTACAGGAAAACAAATGCCTCGACTAATTTCCTATCACTTTCGCTTCGGCCTTCCATCACGGTCGCCTTCCACTCCATCGTGACTGCAACTCGCCTCCCTGCCTTTGAGCCCAACCCTGATGAACTTGGTGCCTTCCAATGCCTTCAGCAAAGCCACGTTTGAACTTTTAAACCCAACATAGTCGAACCCTAAAACTACCTCGACCGCCACTACAAACCAGCAGATCCCCTGCAATCACTGCCACGCCTTCGCCTTGCCTCGACCTTCTTCCTAGAGCCGCCGCTTCCCCTCTCGACCCTCATAGCATCGACAAACTAAAGATGAATGGAGAATGTTCATCTTCTTCCCCACAGCAATTCTGACCATCAAAAATCACGAATCCATCCGCACTTATCGTTCGCCATCTTGTGATCGTCAAAAAACGATCAATATCCACCCACTGCTGTTTTCGACCAATTCTGGCCATCTCGCTCGAAGAAACGACAAGCGGTTTTTTTTGAAAATTATTAAAGGATAAAACAAACAACTTTCAACTTTGGCTAATTTCGAATAGATTTGGAGTTCTTAATTTTTGAAGGGAAGAGGTTGGTTATTTTTCCTGGCTTTGAAATTTACAATGGAGATGAACAAATGAAAACAATGTTTGCGTACATATAGGCAACCCACTCAAAATAATGATGATAAACACAATGACAAAGAAAAGATGGAAGAAAAGAAAGAAAAGAAAGGTGATTGAGGTGAAGTAATGGGGTGTAAAGTGAATGAAGTGAGGTATGAGGTATAAAATAAGTAACACCAAGCTTCCAAGCTAAGCAACCATCAAACAGGGCACCCCGCTACACATATTCCATTCGCGCACAGATCGCAAACGACAAAAATAACAATACGATCGTACACAACAATATAACATGATCACAAAATAACAATAAAAGACATTGGTTATTCTATTATGTTTTTTTTCAAAACAAACAACGTTTTCCATAAAATACGTCAAGCGATAATTGAAAATTTTCCCAAATTAAAAATTATGGAAAAATCCTATAAATTCATTTAAAAATATGTAATTAAAAATCATGGTGATTTATCAAAATTTGGTTTTCTTATTATTTATTATATTCGAATCAAATTTGAATATTTAAGTAAATTAAATATTCCCATTCGAAGTGTTAAAAATTTCCGTTCATTATATTCTTCCTCCCTTAAAAGAATTTTGTTCCTGAAATTTCATTACTATCAAACCCAAAAACTAAGCCCGCATAAATACTTAACATTTTTCCATAAGCCTATATGATGCATATAGATCATCCATACACACTATCTGATTCGATCTCTTACTCGAATACATGAACTTCTCTTCCGAACTAGTATCGCTCATCCAACTTTCCTAAGACGGACTGCGGTCGGGCTCCTTGATTATAAACCTCCGTTCTCCTTACATAGTCATATACTATGATAAAAAACATCAGTAACATATAGGGATAATTAATCATCATTATAAAATAAATGGTTCAACAACTATACCTTTAAAAGGTAACTAATATATTAATTAAGGGATTATATATGCTTATCTATATCTTGTTAACAAATAAATCTATACTTCTTTATTTAGGTTCATAAATTAAACCATGATGTTCTAGATTTAATAACTATCCCAATGACATAAACCACGTCCCGCACGGATCTCATATGAAAAATTTATAGCTATTCAAGTTTTAGGGATTTAACGATAGTTTAACAACACCTAAATAACTTGATGCGCTAATATAAAAGTCACGAGGACTTATAGATAATTTTGCCTTTCTTCTTCATTATATTTTTTTTCCCTGCTTGAAACAATTCGCAACATCTTCCTCCTCATCGCACCGCAACTTCTAGCCATGAAAATTGTCGTTGTCAACACCATTGATGTCAGATCATTAAAGTGTCTCCAACGGTGCCCTTCTCATTTGACTCGATGACATTCCAGTGAACCCAATATCCACCTCGATGCGACTTATTCTTTGCCGCCATGACCCCCCTGAAGCTGTCGGACCTCTCTATACTACCACCAAAATATTCAACATGCCTAAACGAGTTCATCTGTACCTCCTATTAAGCCTCGGACGATCGACCATATCGATCAACATCTCCTTGGAAAACGCTTGACTGTGAACTGTACCTATAACCGACTGTGCTAGATACTACAACCGTCACATTGATAATCTGCATTTCCTGACAAATCTATCGATACCTACCACTTTCTCTCCGATTTCACTTTACCTAAACCCTAAAAATAGGTTTCACTTTGCTGTTTCACCATCTCCAATCACCACTCACCGACATTCCCCTGATACGAATGTCACTATAATACTTGGTGAAGAAATATAAGTTCTCCAACACCACGCATTGCTACTCTAGCCTTGCCCCAGAACTTCATTTATTCATGGTCGAAGGTGATCGTCTCTAATATCTCATATCCGACATGTTTCAAGTGCAGTTGTGTTCATCTTGCGCATCCCTTGTTTAGGTGTAACATCCCCCTACTTGAAGGCCAAAACTAACGGCTACGGATGAAGTATCTAGCACATGAATAAGGAAAAAAATTTAAAATATCAAACAAGATCGCATTCCATTTCAAAACATTTCCAATTCATTACATAATCCCACAACCGTAAACCAAGTTCAGAGAAAATATATTTATTACAACATACGCCAAGAGCGACATATGAAGATGCCCCCTTAGATGATTATAGTATATGCAGGCAATATAACAATTTTTCCATTACAAACAACACAATGAAATGAAATAAAAGAGAACTCTATATAGCAAACATGCCTCTTACACCTCTCTAGAAGCTTTATTCATCTAATGAGGTACCTTAAAACCTCAACTCTCAAACTACTCAAAATCAATTGAGTACCCGAGTGTTTAAGGGGGAAACATAAACTTCGAGTCAGATATAAAGCCTAGTATGAATAATAATCTTCCATCTCAAACCATTTAGATATCTAGTGAGACCACGCCGCCTAGCGGAATGGGTTTTCCCCTCACTAGTATCTTAAAACCTTTATAAAACCATATACCATGCTCCTACATCCACAATGGTTAAACCAATTCAAAATATTATGATATGATGATATGCAAAACATGTGAATCAATTCTGGATTACCCATCCCCATTCCTTTTGACTATCTATCTCAGTTATAGTTTCTAGGATTACTATTAACCTAATAGTTTTCATATGCTGACTAATAACCAGTAAAATGTATAAGGACTCCCTATCCAGTTACATAGTTTTCATGGGATCGCT
Organism: Allium fistulosum; assembly: GCA_030737815.1. Taxonomy (NCBI): domain Eukaryota; kingdom Viridiplantae; phylum Streptophyta; class Magnoliopsida; order Asparagales; family Amaryllidaceae; genus Allium; species Allium fistulosum. The sequence continues at coordinate 461,317,491 of CM060905.1, forward strand.
ATGAATCTATTGGTGACTCCAATATCTTTACAGTTATCCTAGTTTTCATGGGTTGACTAGGAACCTATTGACATCTATCAATGTCTTAATCCATATATAGTTTTCATGGGCTAACTATAAACCTACTGGCCCCTGCCAGTATCAAATCATAGTTTTCACCGGCTTACTATGAACCTGTCTTTCTGACATCTTCCTTTATGCATAGTTTTCATAGGCTAACTATGAACCTATTGGCCCCTACCAATAACTTTTCCTATACATAGTTTTCGTGGGCTTACTGAGAACCTATTGGGCCCTACCAATATCTTTCTTTAATATTTTAGCATCCTATATTCTGGTCTTCCTGACCTCCTAGATGCAATTCTACTCATTCAGTAGTTAACTTGATTTATATTCACTACTGGGTTAACCTAGCTGGTTATTCTGCCCTTCCCCAAAATTCAGTTATGGGTCTATAACAATGTGAATATATACATATATAAAGAAGCATACATAATAACTTGGTTAATCCCTTTAACCGTTTTAATCAAAGAAAACTTCTTCAAAAACTACTTTTCAAAACACTTTATTTAATTATACCATAGTACTCTTTCGAAAATGAGATTGGGTTATTTTCTTTGAAAACTAAGGTTGTCGACCTTGCTTTCAACTTCATTGGATAACCTCCTTCGAAAGCATATAAATCTCTTTTCAAAACATTAGGCCCCTGCCTTTCGAAACACTTAAAAACATTTCTTTCGAAACCTTTCGAATGTAATAAAGTATTACTTAATAACACTTAGAAGCATAGCTTTGAAACCATTGAAAGTAACCCTTTCGAAACCATTGGAAGTATCCCTTCCGATATCATTGAAAGTCCCCCTTTCAAAACCATTGGGTTTATACTTCAAATATTATTTGGGTCAAAAGAAATATAAACGAAAGTATCTCTTTCGAAACCATCCTTTATCATACAAAAATATTAGGGAAAACACGATGGCGTCGGCACCATCCCTTTCGAAAGCTTTAAATCATTTAAGCTAAACACTGGAGGATAGCGTTGAAACCCCTTTCGAAGCCATGGCCTATGAAACCCTTGGACCTTTCGAAAGCATTTATTTACAAGTAAAGAACCCATTCGGAAGCTTACTCTTTAAAACATAAGTTGCCGGCAACCCCTTCGAAAGCACTTGGAAAACCTCTTTGAAGGCTTAAATAAAACAAAGGCAGGTGCTTCTCTTTTTAAAATAAACAAAAGGTATCGACCCCATCAGAAGCCATTCTTTCGACACCAAGCCTTCCGCCTTTCTCCAATTCATTACGTACCATCTAGGTGATATCTTGTGTATTAACATCGAGTTAGGGGGTTTCGATTTGGTTGAAGGCAGAAGCTCTGGGTCGAAAGGTACTTATAAAGAAGGCGGAACCAACTTTTCTGGGTAAACCTGGTTTACTACTAATTAAAGCAAACACTTTCTAACTAACCTACCACGTGTAAACTCAAGATTGGTTGCCTTACCTTTTCAAATTCTTTACTAAAACAACTGCCACTAACTTTCAGATCTAAACCATGGTTAAGTTTACAAATAAGCCCTTTCATTAAGCAAAACCAATACTGCAAAGAAGTCTCTCTTCTTAAACAATTTTATTTGCATAACAATCCACTTAGGAAAAATCACCAAAAATTCCAGAAATTCACTTTAATCATGTTATCAAACATATCAAAATTTCAGATCCAAATTCACAATATATTTTCCGAAATAAATTTATAAACCCAAATAACCAAATTTTCCTTTGAAAATTCATAACAATCTTTCCATAGCTCGAAAAGTTATCAAAATTAAAACCCAACTCCAAAATCACGTTTTACATAACATAAAAAATTTCTGTGGCATTTAAACATCAATATCAATCGGTTTTGCTCTAAAACCGTGAGAAATCATATTTAAACAATCTTGTTTAAATCAAATAAAATTTCAATTCATGCATATCATCATCCAAATCATCATAAAACAAATTTTCCCATAAATCCGAAAACATATGATTTTAAAACAAAATAGAGATGGAATTATTATTCACCTTGATTTAGATAAGGTGATTGGATTGAGATTAATTTCCCCTAAGCTTGAATCCCTAGCTTTACTTTGATTTCTCTTCTCTTTGATTATGGCTGGCTCCTCTTATTGTTTTTGTTTTGCATTTTCAAAATGACGTGAATGGGAAATAAAATGGTAGGAACAGAAATATATATGGGTAAGGGTTATCTGCGGCAAATACCCAATATACCCTTATGTAAATTAATTAGCTTATAATCCATTCTTAAGCACAATTAATTATTTAAGTGAGCAAGGCCTTGTTATATTTATTCAAATCTCAACCTCCTTATCTCTTAATAGTTACATTATTCTATTTAATTTACCTAATTAAATCTCCTGAATAATGTTATCAAAAATTAGGGATGTTATAGGCTCCCCTCCTTAGAGAATTTCGTCCTCGAAATTCAGTAAGGACTAAATACTAACCATAACAATCAACTGTAATGACTCCTAACAACCATACTAGTCTGCCTGACTAGGAATTATCTATATAAATCTAATATAGACATACCCTCAAAGCAGATCATGATAAATACTATCCTCTTTCTCCCAAGTACAGTCCTTCTCGTTGTCGCACCACTGAACTTTCACCAACTTGACTGTCTTGTTCCTCAATCTTTTCTCATCTCTTGCTACAACCCGAACTGCTTGTCTAACAAAAGTCAAATTAGGCCTACTATTAGATCTTCCAACCCTGTCGGAGGAATAATAATCTCTGGATCATGCACATACTTGCGAAGATGAGACACATGAAATACATTATGGACACCAACCATGCTGCTCAACAACTCTACTTTTTATGCGAGCTTTCCAATCCTCTCTATAATCTGGAATTGACCAACATATCTCGGTGACAGTTTCCTTGACTTTTCAAATCGTACCACACCCTTTATCGATGATACCTTAACGAAAACCTTGTCTCCAGCTGAGAACTCAAGGTCTTTACGCCTTTTATCTGCATAACACTTCTGCCTGGATTGAGCTTCCTTCATCCATTCTTGGATCAACTCAATCTTCTCTGACACCTCCCTAACCAAATCGACCTAAGACCAATCTATCTCCAACCAACATACTAGTGATTTGCATGGCCTTCCATACAAAGCTTCAAAAGGCATCATTCCTATACTAGTCTGATAACTATTATTATAGAAAAACTCAACCAAATGTAGGTGATCCTTCCAAGATCCACCAAAATCCAACACACAAGCTCTCAACAAATCCTCGAGTACCTTATTGATGCACTCTGTCTGCCCATTCGTCTGAGGATGATATACAGTACTCATCTTGTGCTTAGTGCCTAACATATCCTATAGACTCTTCCAGAATTTGCTAGTGAATAAAGCATCTCTGTCACTGACTATGCTACTAGGAACTCTATGTAGTCTGACTACGTTCTTCATGAACAACTTGGCTAAAACAGGTGTCATCCTGGTTGACTTAACTGGAATGAAATGGGCACTCTTGGTGAATCTTTCCACAATAACTCGTATACCTTCATTTCCTCTATTTGACCTTGGCAACTCGTCTATAAAATCCATGGATATCGAATCCCATTTCCAAACTGGAATCTTTAGAGGCTGAAGTAACCCATTCGACTTCTGATGTTCAGCTTTCACTTGTTGACAGTTTGCCCACTGCCTAACCCACAAGCTAACATCCCTCTTCATACCTTTCCAATAGAAGCTTCTCTTCATATCTTGATACATCTTGGTCCCTCCAGGATGAATCGTAAACTCGGATCGATGACATTCCCCAAAAACTTCTTTTCTCAAGTTCTCAACATCATAATCACCCCTTCTTTCTCAACCATCCTCTCTAGTCAAGACAAAAATCTTTCAAATAATGGATCTCAGTTCCAACCTCAAGCCTTCTGATCTTCTCGGCTAATAATGAATCCTCCTTCTACTTAAAAGCAATTCTCTCGATCAACACTGGTCAAACTTTTAAACATGACAACATGGCAGTACTTTGACTAGAACTAGCTGTCGATCTTAACTGCACACCACAACTGGCCAAAGCTTCTAGATCCTTCCATTCTGCCAACATAGCCAGCACCACATTCTGATGTCTTCTGCTAAGAGCATCTGCTACTTTATTACATTTCCCTGGTGTATACTCTATACCAAAATCATAAGTAGTCATAAACTCCAGCCAACTCTGTTGTCTCATATTCAACTCCTTCTGAGAGAATAAGTACCTTAAAGACTTATGATCTGTGTATAGCTAAAATCTCTCCCCCAAGAGATAATGCCTCCATATCTTCAATGCGAAGATCACCGTAGACAACTCCAAATCATGAGTAGGATATCTCACTTCATGCGGTCTAAGCCGTCGTGAAGCATAGGCAATCACTTTACCCTTCTACATCAACATAGCTCCCAATCCAGTCCCACATGCATCGGTATACACCACCAACTCTTGGTTTCCGTCTGAAACTACCAAAACTGATGCATTGGTCAATAGATGCTTTAACTTAACGAATGCTTCCTCACATTTATCGGACCAAATAACTTCACCTCCTTCCTGGTAAGATTAGTCAAAGGGGTTGCTATCTATGAGAAATCCTTAATAAATCTTCGATAATATCCAACAAGTCCAAAAAAAAATCTAATCTCAGTCACCGTTTCTAATCTCTTCCAATTATTAACAGCTTCGATCTTATCTGGATCGACTGATAACCCCTTCTCTGAAACCACATGACCAAGAAACTTAACCTCTTTCTTCCAAAACTGACACTTGGAAAACTTTGCCTTTAGCTGATTCTGCCTCAACGTCTCAAGCACAACTCTAAGATGATCTTCATGCTCTCTTTCATCTTTAGAGTATCCCAAAATGTCATCTATAAACACCAACACGAATCTATCCAAATACTCTCGGAAGACTCGGTTCATCAAATCCACAAAGAAAGTAGGTGCATTCATTAACCCAAATGGCATTACTAACCACTCATACGAACCATATCTAGTTCGAAATGCTATCAAGGAATGTTGTCCTCTGCCATTCTTAACTGATGGAAGCCTGTCGTCAAATCCAACTGGAAAAACACTATGGCTCCACTCAACTGATCAAATAGGTCATCAATTCTCGAAAAATTTCTCTTCTTAAAGAAATTTCTCTTCTTTCCTTGAGAACCCTGAGTTTCAACTAGCTTCTCTCTAGCACAAATCGCAAGCATCTCTTCATGGTGAATTGTCATCTCTACAACTAAATTATAAGGATCATGGATATGTGTCATGGTTGCCCTAGCAAGCTCGGGTCTCAATCCCCAGATGAACCTCTCATTTCCTCTGATGTCAGTGTCAACAATAGCATACTCATATCGAGACAGCTCATCAAACCTAGTGGCATACTCGATAATCGACATCTCTCCTTGAACTAGATCCATGAACTTTCTCATCGTTGCTGACTTAGCAACCTCAGATAGAAACCTCCATTCAAATCTCCTTCTGAATTCAGCCTATGTCAACTCCTCCTTCGGTACTCTGACCGTGATACCATTTCACCAATGAAGTGCCGACCCCTGCAACTGTCTAGAGGCCAACCTTCTCTTATGCTCATTATTTAAACCCAAATCAGCAAAGATACGCTCATAATGCAATAGCCAATTCCCTACTTCTATGGCATCCTTCGTTCCCATAAACGGCTTTCCACCCAAACTGGTGTAGTCTCTGCTTAACTTAGCATAGTTATTCCTAACTGGTGCTACAAGATTAGCCCCTCCAACATTTCCAGCCACACTAACAGCAGCTCCTGCTTGCATCATATTGACGAAGAACTAATACATCGCCCATATATCTATTGGTGGATTTCCAACACCCATATTGGCTTCATCATTTTGGTTAGCATTATCTTGTCGACGTTGGTTCCTCCTAGTATTGGGTCGAGCATTTCCATTAGTTATGGTGCTTCCTCTACCAAGATTTCCTCTTTCATTTCCTGCTTCCATATCTTCTTTCTCATAAATCTGCATACAAGCCTTAGTAAGATAAAGAAGAACGGTCTAAGAGAGAAGGGAGTACGTACTTATATATATATATATATATATTAAATACAAGTACGTTACTATAGCGTTATCCCAAACCCCGATCATATTTTTGATTCATTGGATTATGTTTGAAAAAGCTTTTAGGTTTAACTTTTCTTTTAAAGTTTCATGAACCTATGCTCTGATACCAACTTGTAACATCCCCCTACTTGAAGGCCTAAAACTAACGGCTACGGATGCGGCAATCATCCATGGTTATTAATCGTCGGCCACCAAATACGGTGGTGTTAGGTTCGTTGATACACAAAAACACATGAATATGGAAAAAAAATTAAAACATCAAACAAGATCTTCCATTTCAAAACATTTTCAATTCATTACACAATCCCACAATCGTAAACCACGTTCAGAGAAAATATATTTATTACAACATACGCCAAGAGTGACATATGAAGACGCCCCCTTGGATGATCAGAGTATATGCAGGCAATACAACAATTTTTCCATTACAAACAACACAGTGGAATCAAATAAAAGAGAACTCTATATAGCTAGCATGCCTCCTACACGTCTCCAGAAGCTTTATTCGTCTAATGAGGTACTAGAAAATCTCAACTCTCAAAGTACTCAAAATCAATTGAGTACCCAAGAGTTTAAGGGGAAAACATAAACTTCGAGTCATACATAAAGGGTGGTATGAATAATAATCTACCATCTCAAACCATTTAGATATCTAGTGAGACCACAACGCTTAGTGGAACGGGTTTTCCCCTCACTAGTATCTTAAAACCTTTATAAAACCATATACTGTGCTCCTACATCCACAGTGGTTAAAACAATTCAAAATATTATGATATGATGATATGCAAAACATGTAAATCAATTCTAGATTACCCATCCCCATTCATTTTGACTATCTATCTCAGTTATAGTTTCTAGGATTACTATTAACCTAATAGTTTTCATGGGCTAACTAATAACCGGTAAAATGTATAAGGACTCCCTGTCCAATTACATAGTTTTCATGGGATCGCTATGAAACTATTGATGACTCCAATATCTTTACACTTATCCTAGTTTTCATGTGTTGACTAGGAACCTATTGACATCTGTCAATGTCTTAATCCGGATATAGTTTTCATAGGCTAACTATATACCTACTGGCCCCTGCCAGTATCAAATCATAGTTTTCATGGGCCTACTATGTACCTGTCATTCTGATATCTTTCTTTATACATAGTTTTCATGGGCTAACTATGAACCTATTGACCCCTACCAATATCTTTTCCTATACACAGTTTTCATGGGCTTACTGAGAACCTATTGGCCTCTACCAATATCTTTCTTTAATATTTTAGCATCCTTTATTCTGGTCATCCTGACCTCCTGGATGTAATTCTACTCATTCAGGAGTCAACCTAATTTATATTCACTACTGGGTCAACCTAGCTAGTTATTCTGCCCTTCTCCAAAATTCAGTTATGGGTCTAAAACAATGTGAGTATATACGTATATGAAGAAGCATACATAATAACTTAGTTAATCCCTTTAACCATTTTAATCAAAGAAAACTTCTTCAAAAACTCCTTTTCAAAACACTTTATTTAACTATTCGATGGTTCTCTTTCAAAAATGAGATTGGGTTAATTGCTTTGAAAACTAAGGTTGTCGAAACCTTCCTTTCGACTTCATTGGATAACCTCCTTCGAAAGCAAATAAATCTCTTTTCAAAACATTAGGCCCTTGTCTTTCGAAACATTTCAAAACATCTCTTTCGAAACCTTTCAAATGTAATAAAGCATTACTTAATAACACTTAAAAGGATAGCTTCGCAACCATTGAAAGTACCCCTTTCGAAACCATTTGATTTATACTTAAAATATTATTTGGTTCATAGGGAATATAAACGAAAGTATCTTTTTCGAAACCATCCTTTATCATATAAAAATATTGGGGAAAACATGATGGCGTCGGCACCATCCCTTTCGAAAGCTTTAAATCATTTAAGCTAAACATTAAAGGATAGCGTTGAAACCCCATTCGAAGCCATGGCATTTGAAACCCTTAGACCTTTCGAAAGCATTTATTTATAAGTAAAGAAACCCATTCAGAAGCTTACTCTTTAAAACATAAGTTACTGGAAACCCCTTTGAAAGCACTTGGAAAACCCCTTTCGAAAACATATGCTTCGACCCCTTCAAAGGTTTAAATAAAACAAAGGAAGGCGCTTCTCTTTTTAAAACAAAAAAAGGTATCGACCCCATCGGAAGCCATGCTTTCGACACCAAGCCTTTCGCCTTTCTCTAATCCACTACATACCATCTAAGTGATACCTTGTGTATTTGTTTTGGGTTCGGGGGTTTCGAGTTGGTTGAAGGCAGAAGCTCTGGGTCGAAAGGTACTTTTAAAGAAGGCGGAACCAACTTTTCTAGGTAAACCTGGTTTACTACTAATTAAAGCAAACACTTTCTAACTAACCTGCCACATGTAAACACAAGATTGGTTAAGTTAACAAATAAGCCCTTTCATTAAGCAAAACCAATACTGCAAAGAAGTCCCTCTTCTTAAACAATTTAATTTGCATAACAATTCACTTAGGAAAAATCCCTAAAAATTCTAGAAATTCACTTTAATCATGTTATCAAACATATCAAAATTGCAGACCCAAATTCTCAATATATTTTTTGAAATAAATTTATAAACCCAAATAACCATATTTTCCTTTGAAAATTCATAACAATCTTTCCGTAGCATGGAAAATTATCAAATTAAAACCCGACTTCAAAATCATATTTTACATAACATAAAAATTTTACATGGTATTTAAACATCAATATCAATAGGTTTTGCTCCAAAACCTTGAGAAATCATATTAAAACAACCTTGTTTAAAGCAAATAAATTGCAATTCATGCATATCATCATCCAAATCATCATAAAACGAATTTACCCATAAATTCGAAAACATATGATTATAAAACAAGATAGAGATGGAATTATTATTCACCTTGATTTAGATAAGGTGATTGGATTGAGGTTAATTTCCTTTAAGCTTGAATCCCTAGCTTTACGTTGATTTCTCTTCTCTTTGATTATAGCCGACTCCTCTTAATGCTTTTGTTTTGTGTTTTCAAAATGACATGAATGGAAAATAAAATGGTAGGAACGAAAATATATAGGGGTAAGGGTTATATGCAGCAAATACCCAATATACCCTTATGTTAATTAATTAGCTTATAACCCATTCTTAAGCCCAATTAATTATTTAAGTGAGCATGGCCTTGTTATATTTATTCAAATCTCAACCCCCTTATCTCTTAACATTTACATTATTCTGTTTAATTTATATAATTAAATCTCCTGAATAATGTTATCAAAAATTAGGGGTGTTACATTAGGTGTCGAATATATATATGTAGTGCGGAGAGGACAGTGGAGAAATGTAATATCGATGGAGGATGATGAGTGGTGAAGAGGATACACTATGAAGATGATGTGTAGTTCATCAAAGAAGTGTTCGACCTTCTCTTGGCTACGAGAAGATATATTAACCAGGTGGATATGGCTTCGTATATGTAATATTTCTCATGGCTAAGATGATGGAGACAAAGGGAACAAGCTTTATTTATAATGTTAACATTTTTACGCTTTACTCCATAACAAATTTATTTTATCACAAAATACAAACATTGTCATTTGTCACCAGGCAATCCAAGTGTTGATATCTTTTGCCACTTGCATATTTGATTTGAAAGATGAAGAGCATGTTGCAAATCTTGCATAAGAGAGAACCAAATGTATTTATGCATTTACTTTATATTCATTTTATATATAAGGATCCTTTTACGGATCCGTTCACTTCACGCGATTATCGTTTTCATGGTCTATTTATTAACAAAACTATATGTTTGCTCAACTCAGTGTACTTATTATATATATATATATATGTGTGTGTGTTTATTTAAGTTTATCAAATTTGAAATTTTATGTCAAACGCATCGAAAACGTAGAACGAAAAACTATCATATTTTACTAAATAAAGATAAAATATGGTATAAAAACGGGTTGTTACAGATCTCCCCTTTAACAAAATTACATCCCCATAATTTATAGTATCAATATCAATAAAATCTGCCTTGTGACTAGGTAGAACGATGGCTATACCACTAATCGATGCGCACTCTGATAAAAAACCAGTAGAAACAATGTAAGTACAAACATTGCTTCATAATTATTCTCCATATCAAAACCACTTTTGGCGTTCGCTTTACCATCCACAACCATTCGAACATGTATCAACAATGCTTATCATCGCCTTAAAATGGGAATTTTGAAGAGTGGAAAATAGATATATAGAAAAATATCATAAATATCAAGTACGTTATATGAATGTACGTAACCTATAAACCCTATCGTAGGTATGATGCCATATCCTATCAATCTTCTTATCAAGTTTTGGGTAGTTTTATAAAGTTATCCTAGGTGGTTTTTTAAATCCTTGATTAATATTAACTTGGGCATCTAAACTAGGCTCTGATACCAACTGTGACAAACTATGTCTTCCAAAAGTGGCCATTACCGGTACTGCTACACCTAATTTCATGGTTAGCTTCTCAACTCAACCAACCCTAAACAGAGGCATATAGGGGTAAGAGCTTAAGTCACCACACTTGATCATAATGTGAGAACCCCCTTGTTAGAATGCACATAAGTACAATCAGGTCGGCTTAGATGGATATTAGCCATTCTAATATTACCCTTCAATTTGCCACCAAAAATATCTTTACAACCAATGGACCAAGATCTACTAGGTGCAGTTCTAATGACATAGAGTCTGTCTCATCATAATCACTAACTAAACCCCTGACAATATCATAAGGGTAAATAACTAAACATGTGAGTACATGTAGATAATCAATTGGTGGTAATAACAGAGCATCGTCATATAAAGGAGACAATACCATATTTCCCTTAATGTCAGGACAAGGTATTTTTCTGCAACATTGGTTAGTAACAATAATATAATATATTTTTGATATAAGCGAGGCACATTTATTTAAACTCCGCATCCAACATTATCAAATGTGCATATACTCAATTATCATTTTTATTATATATATTTTTCCATGGTCCACTAATAAATAAACATAAGTATCCATACTTGTAGCTTATTCTTTATATATTTAATTGCCTTATTAAACTCATATTAACTCTACAAGTGAGACAACTTGAGTAGATTATGGGATTTCACTACTCATAATAATGTCATCATATTTAATCCACAATTGATTGATAATCAGGATACAAAGCATTGTGTAAATAGAGTACTAACACACATACAACCCGTACTATCAATTGTTAGAAGCATATCTGCCACTTTACGCATCATCCTAAATCTCAATCACTTAAGTAATAATTCAAATGCATATTTGTCTACTCAGTTATTTTATTCGGTTAACACATTAATATTCTAAATCACAATCCTTGTCCACACTCTATAATATACACAATAAAACTGACAGTGTGTATATTACTACAACTATTAATTATGCATAATAAAACTGTCAAATGCGAACAATACCAAAATTACACGTATATACACAATGAAGGTGATGTGTGCTTAATCCCAAATTATAATTTGTACACTATAAAACTGGCAAAGTGTACTTGACCTTAACTATTATTTGTACAATATAAATAGGCAACGTGTACAATTCTTTTACCACTATTTATACACAATAAAACTAACAACTGCGTACATCAAAGAAATTGCCGAATGTACACAATATAAACTGGCAATATGTATAAAGTTATATTTCTAATAAAAGTAGCTTAAGGGCTTTCGCTACTCAAAATAATTTTTTATTAAATACACAAATGGTTTATTAAATATTTCTAAAGAATTAATATTGAACTCTCAATTAAGAAATAGTCCATTGATATCTGTAAGTGCTAGTAGGCACACTAGTGGGCAGACTTCTATCACAACTATGAATGCCCGTAGCCACACAGATAGGCAAACTTCCATTACACATATTCGATTAAACACATTAATATTTTTATATTAACCAATTCACAAATATCCCATAAATTATAAAATGACCCATTATAAATATTCCACTAAATTACTAACCAACATAATTGACCCCTAAATTAGTCTAAAGTATTTAAGGCCAACTATTCATTATTATAAAATAATGGGTCGCTAACAGTAACTTTAAAAGGTCATTAATATGTTAATTAAGGGATTTTATATGCTTACCTATGTCTTCTTAACCAATAAATCTATTCTTCATATAGGTTAATAAGTTAAACCATACCATTCTAGATTTAAAAACATCCCAAGACATGAACCGCGCCTCGAACAGATCTCATATGAAGAAGTTATAGTGTGTTTAAGTTTCAAGGATTAAATATCAATTTAGCAATTCAGATATAAATATACCATACCTGATGCGCAAATATAAAAATCACAAGGACTTATAGACAATTTAACCTTTCTTCTTTGTTATTTTTTTGTTTCCTTGTCTGAAAAATTCCCAACCTCTTCTTCCTCATCGTCCCACCATTTCTAGCCACAAAAATTATTGTCGTCACCACCATTTCTCTCAGATCATCAAAGAATCTCCGTTAGTGCCGTTTTCATTCTATTCGATGACATTCCAATGAACCCAAAATCCACCTTGATGTGACTATTTCTTCACCACCATGATCCCCCTAAAGCTGTTGGACCTCTCTACGCTACCACCAAAATATTCAGCATATATAGACGAGTTCATATGTATCTTCCGTTGTGGCTTTGGCGATCGACCATATCGATCAACCTCTCCATAGCCGATGCTAGTCTATGAACTGCACCCATATCTGACTGCGCTAGGTACTGCAACCACCACCTTTATGATTTTCATTGCCTAGTGAATCTATCATTACCCACCACTTTCTCTCCGATGCCACTTTGCCTAAACCCTAAAAAGTGGTTTCACTTCGTTGTCTCACTATCTCTGGTTACATCTCACCGATATTTACCAAACGAATGTCACTACAATACTCAAAGAATAAATACAAGTTCACGAACACCATTTGTTGTTACTTTAGCCTTGCTTCGAAACATCATTTATTCATGGGCCAAGGTGATCGTCTCCACCATCACATATCCAATGTATATCAAGTGTAGTTGTGTTCATCTTGTGCAACTCTTGTTCAGGTGTCGAGGATGTATATATGGTATAGAGAGTTGAGAAATGTAATATCAATGGAGGATGATTAGGGGTGAAGAGGATATATTAGGAAGATGATGTGTACTTCATGAAAGAAGTATTCAATCATCTCTTGATGACAAGAAGATATATTAACTAGGTCGATATGATTTTGTATGTGTATGTATTTCTCTTGGCTATAATGATCGAGATGAAGGACACAAGCTTTATTTATAATGTTAACGTTTTTGCACTTCAGTCCTTAACAAAATTATTTTTGCACAAAATACAAATACTGCCATTTGTCACCAAACATGCCAAGTGTTTAATTGTAACAACGCTATTTTTGAAGCTGTAATATTAAACTAATTTAATTAAAATAGAAGTATTTGAATTCGATTTTTTGACAATTATTATTTTTGAAATCAAATTATTACCCAGTCAACCTATTTAATAAAGGATTTTGTTATAATAAAATTGAATTGAATATATAGCTATTGAATTATATTTCATAGAATGAAGTGTAAATCAATTTCAATCGGATTGAAATATATTTTGAATAAATAACAAGGATTAATATTTAGATTTAAATGTAAAAGAGTTAAATAAAAAGCAGAGTGGAAATTTAAAAATAACCATTAAGAAAATAAGTCCTAAAAAAATAACCAAGCCCATTTAAAACTATTCCTTTCTTCCTTACCCAAATCTCATAATCCCAAATTCCATCCCTTCCTTCCAAATCAAGCCTAAACACATGCCTATCATTTCTTTTACAACCTGGTTCATTGCATTAGAGAGAAACGCGTTTGAACTTCTTGCCCTAACTCCCAATTTGATACTAGAGAAACCTCTCAAAAAAATCAATCCGCGAGAAAAAAATTCACGAGAATAGCTCATGGATGCTGGCGATTGAAGCGATCTGGGGAAAACCGTGCGACACCAGGGCGAGACGCGATGGTTTCTGGTGATGGATAGGCTGTCGATCTAGGGAGATCGCGTGACATTAAGGCGCACAACGACGGCTGTGGCTGGAGGCGCGAACGCTCGCGGAGGTTGTTGACGCGAGGATGGAAATGATGATGATGATGGCTAGCAATTAGAGATCGAGGCTAGATTAACATGCATGCAAATGTAGGAAGGATGAGTGCTGTATGCAAGCTTTAGGAGTTGATCGCTGATCTTGAAATGGAATCTGTGGTCGATTGATTGGTTTTCTGCTCTTTTATTTGGTGAGTTTTTTATTAGTTAACTCACACATTTATATCTGAATAATTTTATCCCTTTTTACATGCCTTGATTTTGTTATTTGCTTGAAAATATTTGGGTGTTGATGATGAATTGAATGAAATAATGTTGCATACTAGTATTTGGTTGATTGTTTGGTGATAAACAAATTGTTGTGTGGATTGATGATGTGAATTTACAAACGGAACTCCATCCGTTTATGAATTAAATTTTATGGTATGGTGATACTTGTATTTCTTTGTATTATTAGAGTTGTCGAAAAGCAACTCGAATCTCTAAGAAATTTATATTATGAAATGATATTTTATAGAGCGATGTTGGCTCTAGAAAATGCATTTTATATGGATTTATTATTTGAATTGGTTAAATGTTTTAAATTACTTTCAAAATGAGGCTTATCTATTTTAATCCTTATTTGAAATTTAATTTATAAAATATAATTAAAACATATTATCTTTTTAACTTATTGCTTATTTCAAAATTTATATTCAAAGCTTTTTAAAATAAGTAATATTTAATTATAAAACCTTTTTAAACTTACTATTTTAAGTATAAAATTTCGGAAATGTTTTAGAAGCAAAAGATAAAATATGGTATTATTAATAAAAGCTATTATGAAAGTAATAATTTCAATTTTAAGTAATCTTAATTATGAAAGAGGTTTAAATGATTTTGAAAGAGTTTCAAAAGCTTTTGTATATAAATAACTCTTTTTTATAATGAGTTTATAGATTTAAAAGTGATTTTGGAAAATTATATCTTTATATATATAAAAATAATTTAAAACTCTTTTATTTTATTTATCATGGATTTGAGATTTTAATGACATTTCATGCTTTTCTATGAAACAAAGAATTTTAATAAACGATTGAATTATCGAATTGGTATGGTACATTTCATACAATTCTTTCGTTTTTTATTATAATTTGTGTGAAGGCGCGAATTTCCGTACCCTTTGAGCCGATAATAAACCACACATGTCCAACTCAAATTGCACAAATAAGCGGATCTTTAAGGGGTGAAAAAGAAAATAAAGACAGAACAGAATCTCACATGAATGGAATAATATATAATATTGAACAATATCTTTATAGCGGAAAATTTTTGAAGATACATATATCAGAGTCTATACTAAATTCAGCTTGGACAGTTATAAACATCTGTCCTAACAAATGCTGACAAACATCAAATAACTGTAGCAGATAAAAGAATACATCCATACGTAGATGAATATCTCCAGCTCTCCTCTAGAAACTCCAACCGTCTTCACTAAACATGAAACTACTTGGATCTGACCCGAGTATTGAAAATACCTGGATCAGGCTTGATAAACCAGCGTGAGAAACTCAAATATAAATGACAGTGTCATATATCAGCCTTGGAAAAAAATCATTTTGAAAAAAGAAGAGTATCTCATAAGACCACGCCCACACATAAACACCGACGGGTTTTTCCCTTATGATAACTAAAACATTTTTATATCAAAACATTTGATATTATTTCTAATGACATTCTTTGAAAACATTTGCAAATAAACTTATTAATCTTAATCGAATTTGTTACATTATTAAATTCCAGCATACTAGGTCCTACAATCAAGTCTGAAGGCACTTATTGGAGAATGGATTCCATACAAATGACAAGGTAAGGGACTACCTTCCGATAGTACACCTCTAGAGGGATGCACCTAAGGTTCAGATACTGAACGCCTAAACCAACACAAAACCGGCCTACCCCTCACGCTGGCCGAATATGTCATCACCTCGGTCGTTACCAACCTTTAACGGGTACCCGATTCATACATTCACCACATACTTAGACATGTGTAGAGTAAATCTAGAAGGACGATGACATCTCCTAATTGGGAGCGACCCACTTAGCCTTGTTGCTTCTACCATGTTTCTGTCATTTCCGGCTGATGAGGCCTGAGGTAAACGATTACCTTTCACATAGCACATCTTCTTCACTATGAATGTCAAATTGCCATTCTTTTGATAACACTATTGACTTTCATGAACATACAACCTCTGAGCTCGTACGTCTCAAAGAAGGGTGTTAAGCTAATAGAAGTTGCTTTCTCCGCCACCAAGCAGATGTACGTTTGTAAAATTCAACATTATGATCTTAGAAATGCAATGTCAAACATTCTTCCATACATGTTATCCAGGAATAGGACAAACTGAAGGCATTCTCCTACTTTATTAGTAGCGAGAAGTCCTTGCATTAGAGATTTTCATAACAGAGCACAGCTGCCACCATATGATATGGTAATTTTCACCTCGAGGGACTAGTGGCAAACAGCCCTACATCATGAAGATCCCCATCTTTAAAATCATTTGTCTTCAAACCCATTTTACTTCAAACATAGATTGGTTCGAAGTGGTTTTCGGATAGGAATCATCCAAATCCGACCCCGGTTCCTTAGAAATCAAATTATCGATAAAAAGATGTTAAGTTCATAAGTGGATATCAATCATCAATCAATTACTTCATCTTTTATAAAATATCTTTCTTAGATATATTATTTTCAATTTATTCCATTTTCTTTTCAATGAGTATATGGAATCATTAAGCCTCATTAATCAAATTATTTGGTTTATTTACCTTTCTTTTTTATCTTTGAATAATTTCAAATCATTTCATCTTTTACTTAGGAAAATATTCCCAAATCATTCATTAAATCTTAATCAAAGATTTCTTATATTCAAGTTATAACTTTTAACTTAGGGACAATATTCCCAAATCATTCATTAAATCTTAATCAAAGATTTCTTTCTTAACTTCAAATCATATTCTTGCAAATTGAAGATTTTCATAACAGAGCACTACTGCCATCTTAATTATGGTAAATTTCACCTCCAGGGACTAGTGGCAAGTAATCCTACATCATTAAGATCTTTTCTTTTATCTTGGAAATAAACTTTAAATATGATCTTTTAGAGCATCCAGGCTTTCCTTTCGATCTGTTCCACCCCTCACCTAAAAGATAAAGCAAAGGCCAGGTAAGTTCAGGGCACTGGTTTCTCCATTCCTAACCTTAGTTACACATCTTGTTTTACCATTTAGCTCTCACATACGGGACAAATGTACTAGTTGTTTCTGCATACTCAATTTGTTATTATATTCAATATTCTTCAATTATTATTTAAGTGTTATAAACAATTCTTCTTAACCATTTATTCAAACTCTTATTAAAACTTCCAAATAATCTTTAAATTACTTAATTATTCATTTAAAATCATTCACAAAAGATTTAGGAAAGAATTGTTAAGTTCAAAACTACGTTTCAAAAGTTATTAAAAACTGCTGCGAAAAGCGTTGCGAAAAGTGTTGCAAATATATTTTAAAAGCTATATTCTTCAAAACGACTTCTATATTATTTATAAATCCATCTTTTCAACTTAAATATCTTTTAAAACATTTTAAAGTATTTTTAGAATTTATTTCATATTTTTAAAACATTTAAAATATCAATTTTAAACTTTGGTCACTTTGCTGCAAAAGCGCGATTTTTCTGGAAAATTGTTTTGGACATATTTTAAAATATACAAGATAAAATCTTGATTTTCTTTCTTTATTTCTTTAAACATATTTAAATGTTTAAAAAACATTTCTAACTCATTTTAAAACTATTTCCAAAAGGTTTAAGCATTCCATATACAGCATTTCATTTCCAAAAGGAAAGTGATTTCTTTTGTACACAATATAAACTGGCAATATGTAGAAAGTTATATTTCTAATAAAAGTAGCTTAAGGGCTTTCGCTACTCAAAATAATTTTTTATTAAATACACAAATGGTTTATTAAATATTTCTAACGAATTAATATTGAACTCTCAATTAAGAAATAGTCCATTAATATCTGTAAGTGCTAGTAGGCACACTAGTGGGCAGACTTCTATCACAACTATGAATGCACGTAGCCTCACAGATAGGCAGACTTCCATTACACATATTCGATTAATCCCATTAATATTTTTATATTAACCAATTCACAAATATCCCATAAATTATAAAATGACCCATTATAAATATTCCACTAAATTACTAACCAACATAATTGACCCCTAAATTAGTCTAAAGTATTTAAGGCTAACTATTCATTATTATAAAATAATGGGTCGCTAACTGTAACTTTAAAAGGTCATTAATATGTTAATTAAGGGATTATATATTCTTACCTATGTCTTCTTAACCAATAAATCTATTCTTCATATAGGTTAATAAGTTAAACCATAGCATTTTAGATTTAAAAAAATCCTAAGACATGAACAGCGCCTCGAACAGATCTCATATGAAGAAGTGACGCAGCGGATATTACAAAAACAAGATAATACGATGAATGTAGCAATCGGTGGATTGATGAATACTGCGATGCCTGAATTCGTTGATCCGAAGATACCGAATTCTAGCTATCTCTGACTCGTTGATCCGAAGATACCGGGAAAGAGATCTACGATTCTTCGACGTTGATCTTGCGCACAAGATACCGTGAATCGGCTTCAACAAACGATGATTCAAGCGCACTCGAATGACGTAAGTGGAGATAGGAGATACACTCGACTACCAATTGAAATTGAAAGCACAAAGCTAACAAAAGAGAATTTTATTCAATATTCAACAACCATTACAAATGACTCACACGGCCTATTTATAGGCGTTTTACAACTCACGCAAAGAAAACAGAAAATTTACATTAACTCCTAAGTCGGCAACCGACTTATAACCCCTCCTACTTATGACTTAAGAAAGTATACAGCACATCACGATTTACATAGGTCGTACACGACTTAGAGTACTTACGACTTAACATCAACGGTTCAGATGGACGCGGCATCAAGATCTTCGGCTACAAGTTTCTGCGACTTAAGAAACAGAGAATACAAACATATCACTTAGGTCGTTGACGACCTAACAACTTCCCACGACTTACGACTTATAACAGTTGCGACTTAACATACTCCGACTTATGACACCTCCAAAAAATACGACTTATTTCAAACAGACGACCTACGAAACAGTCGACATACGACTTAAGAAATACAACACGTTAATACAGAGCGACTTAACAATAGCTTCTTCACGACTTAAAGAACCAACGGCAGAGATTGACTCGGCAGAAAATTAACGGCAACAAGTCTTTAGCGACTTAAAACATGCGCATCTCAGATCAGCTACTTACAGATATCAATGGTAGAGATTAACTCGGCAGACGAATCAACGGCATCCAGTGCTTCGCGACTTAAAACATGACTCGTTAGGTCGTTCAGACGACTCAAAGGACTTGTTAACTCGCAGGTATCTTCCTTAAGTCGTACCAACGACTTACAAGCTTTGTTAGGTCGTAGCCCTTTCTCCCTGACTTGGTTAAGTCGTAACTCCTCCTCACGTGGCTCCTTAGGTCGTAGAACTTTCTCCCTGACTTGGTTAAGTCGTAACTCCTCCTCACGTGGCTCCTTAGGTCGTAGACGACCTACAACCTCTTCGTTAGGTCACAAAGTTTGGTCACGACTTATGCCTTTGACAAATGAGGGCTGCGCTGCATCATCCTCCCCAGGTTGAGAAAAATTCGACCTCGAATTTGTAAATTCTTCTACATCAGCTCGTTCATCTTCGTGATATGGTACGAGATGTTTAACATTGAACACATCGGACGTATACACATCATCTGGTAGCTTCAGTTTATAAGCATTTTCATTGATTCGTTTCACAACTTCCACCGGACCAATTTTTCGTGCTTTCAATTTATTGTAAGCGCCTACCGGAAAACGATCTTTTGTTAACACTGCATAAACCAAATCACCTTCATGAAATTCAACACTTCTTCGTTTCAAATCTGCAGATTGTTTATACTTCTCATTTGCTTTCTCTAATCGTTCTTGAACGATTTTATGACATTCCGTCGGCCCTTCAACAAAATCAGTAGCTTTCTTAACTGTTTTCTTTGTTTGTGGTACTACCGTTAAATCCAATGGTCCCTTCGGTAAACTTGAATATACTATCTGAAATGGACTGAACCCAGTACTTCGATTCACAGCATGATTATGAGCAAATTCTGCCTGGCATAACTTCACATCCCAACTCTTCAGATTATCTTGAACGAGACACCTCAATAAGTTCCCCAATGATCTGTTCACAACCTCGGTCTGTCCATCCGTTTGCGGATGATAAGCACTACTAAATTTCAGCCTCGTTCCCATCATTTTCCACAAACTTAACCAAAAGTGACTCAGAAATCGAGTATCTCTATCCGACACAATAGATTCTGACAATCCATGAAGTCGATAGATCTCCTTGAAAAACAGCTGAGCAACATGAACAGCATCCGCCGTCTTCTTACATGCAATAAAATGTGCCATTTTCGAAAATCGGTCAACCACCACATAAATGGAATCGTTACCACGCTGTGTCCTCAGTAATCCCAACACGAAGTCCATACTCACATCAACCCATGGTTTAATTGGTACAGGTAATGGCATATATAAACCAGCATTAGTCGCAGTTCCTTTCGAAACCTGACAAATATGACAACGTTCCACAAACCTTTCCACCTCTTTCCTCATTGATGGCCAAAAGTAGGACTGTGAAATCAACTGTAAGGTACGGTCTCTCCCAACATGTCCCTCTTCGTGTAACTCCTTGATAATCTTCATTCTCAGACTACCCTCCGGTATGCACAATCGATTTCCTTTAAAAGAAAACCATCTACCATCACGAACTCATCCGTCTCTCCCTCCTTGACTTTATCAACAAACTTTGCAAAGTAAGGATCATCGGTAAATAATTCTGGCAATATTTCAAACCCCGTCACTTCAACCTTCAATGTAGTTAACAAGTGATTTCTTCTACTCAACGCATCCGCAACACGATTCGTCACTCCCGACTTGTGTTTCACAACAAATGTAAATTGTTGCAGATATGCAATCCGCGATGCATGTCTCGCTGAAATCTTGTCTTGCCCTTGCAAATGTTTCAATGCTTCATGATCAGTATACAGAACAAACTCCTTCTAGAATAGATAGTGCCTCCAGTGTTTAATGGATTGTACAACAGCATAGAATTCCACATCATACGTACTGTACCTCATCTTCGCTCCTGACAACTTCTCACTGAAATATGCAATTGGACGACCCCTTTGACTTAACACTCCTCCAATCCCAACCTTTGACGCATCAGTATGTAATTCAAACAACAACTGAAAATCAGGTAATGCTAGGATTGGTGCTGTCGTCAACAACTCCTTGATTCGTTCAAAAGCAACTCCTGCTTCCTTCGTCCATGAAAATTGTTTACCCTTCATACAATCCGTAACAGGTGCCATCACACTACTAAAGTGTGGAATAAATCTTCGATAAAATGAAGCCAACCCATGAAAACTACGAACTTCCGTTATCGTCTTGGGCTGCGGCCAATCTCTAATTGCTTCAACTTTACTTTGGTCAACCTGTATTCCTTTTTCCGACACAACATATCCCAGAAATAAAACGCTATGCATCATGAACACGCATTTCTTTGTTGCAGCATAAAATTGTTCTTGTCGTAATACCATCAGCACTTCTCTAAGATGATTCAAATGTTCCTCTGGACTCCCACTGTAAATCAGAATATCGTCGAAATACACCACCACAAACTTCCCAATGAATGGTCTAAAAATTTGATTCATTACCCTCATGAAAGTACTCGGAGCATTTGATAAGCCAAACGGCATAACCAACCACTCGTATAGACCCTCCTTGGTTTTAAAAGCAGTCTTCCACTCATCTCCTGGTCTGATACGAATTTGATGATATCCGCTCTTCAAATCAATCTTCGAAAATATAGTAGCTCCGCTTATTTGATCTAACAAGTCATCCAACCTCGGCATTGGAAATCTATATCTCACAGTAATCTTATTCAATGCTCGACTGTCAGTGCACATCCTCCACGTTCCATCCTTTTTGGGTACCAATAAAGCTGGTACAGCACAAGGACTCAGACTCTCCTGCACATGCCCCTGTTCAAGCAATTCCTCTACCTGCCTCCGCAACTCTTCATGTTCCTTCGGACTCATTCGATAATGTGGTCTGTGTGGCAACACAGCACCTGGAACAAGATCTATCTGATGTTGTATATCCCTCAACGGTGGCAACTCCGTTGGTAACTCCTCTGGAAATACATCGTCAAATTCTTTCAAAACTGGTTTAACTTCTTCTGGAATTTCAACTTCTTCACTGCTTTCTCGTCCAATCAACAAGAATACTTCAGGCTCCTCCTCTACTTCCTTCACAAACTCCTTCAAAGATAACAAAGTTTTGAGCTCTTCAATCTCTTCTGACTTACTTTCTCCCGTTTGTCTCTTCTTTGGAACTAAGATTATCTTCGTGCCTTTAAACATAAAACTGTAGCTATTGGTCCGACCGTCATGTTGTACTGCTCGATCATACTGCCATGGTCTTCCCAAAAGCAAGTGGCAAACATCCATCTCTACTACATCACACCATATTTCATCTTTGTATTTCTCCCAATAGAGAATGGAACTCGAACTCGTCTATCCACTTTCACTTCTCCTCCCTTTCTCAACCATGCTACCTTGTATGGATTCAGATGTTTCTCTGTCTTCAACTTCAATTTTGTCACAGCCTCGGTTGAGATAATATTATCACAGCTTCCCGCGTCAATCACAAATTTACACACCTTCCCCAGTATAGTACATGTCGACTGAAAGATATTACTCCTCAACCAACCAGCTTCTTCCTACTTCGGTGTCAAACACGATCTCCTCAGCATTAGACTACAACCTTCATCTCCTGACGCAGTATCCTGCTCATCTTCCTCGACTGGACTAGAACAATCCCCATCACCATCCTCATCCTCAACTTCTGCAATCATGGTTCTCTTCTTTGGCTTTGGAAACTCACTGCTTTTATGACCCAATTCCTGACAATTGTAACATTTGAAACCATTGTTAACCTTTGCCTTCTCAACCTCCTTCACCACTGGTTTACTGACAGGTTTAGAAACATTAGAACTTCCACTAACACCCTTCACTTGATTATTGGAATTCGTAAACACACCACCTCCTCGTCGTCCCTGCTTCTCCCAAGCCAACGCTTTCTGATGTGCTTCCGCCACAGATCTTGGATCGAACATATTAACCATATCCTGAATCTGCATTCTCAATCCCCCAATGAATCTAGATGTCAGCTGCTCTTCCGTTTCCATAATATCATTCCTCGCAATAAGCTGGTAAAACTCATCCACGTAATCATTAACAGTCTTCGTGCCCTGCCTCAAGTTCTGCAAACGTTGATACATCAAAGATTGATAATTGTAAGGTAAGAACGTTGCTTTCATTAATTTATTCATCTTCTCCCAAGATTCAACTTTTGACTTCCCCATTCGTTCACGTGTAAGTTTGGTTTGCTGCCACCATGCCAAAGCTCTACCCCTCAACCTTGTAGCAACCAACTTCACTCTACGATGTTCTGGAACTTCTTTAAAGTCAAAAATTTCCTCAACATTAGCTACCCAATCTAGAAATTCCTCCGCTTGCATACCACCTTTGAACTCAGGAATTTCAGTCTTCATCCCCGTCTCCCACTTGTGATCATACTCAGAGTAATTTCTTCCTTGTCCTTGTCCTTGTCCTCGAACACTACCACCATCGGACTCCTCTTCAAAATCAGATGTATATCGTTGTCTATCTCGTCCACCCACATCTCTACTACCGTTACGTCTTCCACCATCATCCCTTCTATCTACATTCCTCCGTTCACGATCATTCACGTTCCTCCCACGCCCTTGATCATTTTCAACACTTTTGTCTCGATTGGAATGTGGCGAGACTCTACTACCCCCATGGTTAGATTCAGGTGAAATCCTTCTCCGATTTTGATTCATCTCCATCATAAGCTTCTCTAACCGACCAATTCCTTCATTAAGCTTTTCACTAAAGTTTTCATTGATTCTTTGTTCCATCTCATCAGCTTCTTCTCTTCGATACAAAGCTTCTACGTTTTGGTGGCGATTAGCTCTTCTTGGCGGCATACTTGAAATCTTCCAAACTCTTCAATACTTCAAAATTCAAACACTTTTCGGATTTTGATCCAAAATGAAACGGATCGAAAACTTCCACTTTGTTGCAAATCACGATGATCACGATGAACACAACTTCTCCCAATCACAAATCCAATCTTCAAACTTCAATACAAACGCGAACAACTCCCACTAGTTCTCGGCCGTGATAAACACGAACTCAAATCTTCACTTCAAGCTCGGCAAATCACTTCAACTTCTAAATGAATAGGCTCCAAGTCTCGATCTAGCTATGATTGGCTAGAACAGGCTCTGATACCAAATGACGCAGCGGATATTACAAAAACAAGATAATACGATGAATGTAGCAATCGGTGGATTGATGAATACTGCGATGCCTGAATTCGTTGATCCGAAGATACCGAATTCTAGCTATCTCTGACTCGTTGATCCGAAGATACCGGGAAAGAGATCTACGATTCTTCGACGTTGATCTTGCGCACAAGATACCATGAATTGGCTTCAACAAACGATGATTTGAGCGCACTCGAATGACGTAAGTGGAGATAGGAGATACACTCGACTACCAATTGAAATTGAAAGCACAAAGCTAACAAAAGAGAATTTTATTCAATATTCAACAACCATTACAAATGACTCACACGGCCTATTTATAGGCGTTTTACAACTCACGCAAAGAAAACATAAAATTTACATTAACTCCTAAGTCGGCAACCGACTTATAACCCCTCCGACTTATGACTTAAGAAAGTATACAGCACATCACGACTTACATAGGTCGTACACGACTTAGAGTACTTACGACTTAACATCAACGGTTCAGATGGACGCGGCATCAAGATCTTCGGCTACAAGTTTCTGCGACTTAAGAAACAGAGAATACAAACATATCACTTAGGTCGTTGACGACCTAACAACTTCCCACGACTTACGACTTATAACAGTTGCGACTTAACATACTCCGACTTATGACACCTCCAAAGCATACGACTTATTTCAAACAGACGACCTACGAAACAGTCGACATACGACTTAAGAAATACAACACGTTAATACAGAGCGACTTAACAATAGCTTCTTCACGACTTAAAGAACCAACGGCAGAGATTGACTCGGCAGAAAATTAACGGCAACAAGTCTTCAGCGACTTAAAACATGCGCATCTCAGATCAGCTACTTACAGATATCAATGGTAGAGATTAACTCGGCAGACGAATCAATGGCATCCAATGCTTCGCGACTTAAAACATGACTCGTTAGGTCGTTCAGACGACTCAAAGGACTTGTTAACTCGCAGGTATCTTCCTTAAGTCGTACCAACGACTTACAAGCTTTGTTAGGTCGTAGCCCTTTCTCCCTGACTTGGTTAAGTCGTAACTCCTCCTCACGTGGCTCCTTAGGTCGTAGACCTTTCTCCCTGACTTGGTTAAGTCGTAACTCCTCCTCACGTGGCTCCTTAGGTCGTAGACGACCTACAACCTCTTCGTTAGGTCGCAAAGTTTGGTCACGACTTATGCCTTTGACAAATGAGGGTTGCGCTGCATCAAGAAGTTATAGCGTGTTTAAGTTTCAAGGATTAAATATCAATTTAGCAATTCAGATATAAATATACCATACCTGATGTGCAAATATAAAAATCGCAAGGACTTATAGACAATTTAACCTTTCTTCTTTGTTATTTTTTTGTTTCCTTGCCTGAAAAAATTCCCAACCTCTTCTTCCTCATCGTCCCACCATGTCTAGCCACAAAAATTATTGTCCTCACCACCATTTCTCTCAGATCATCAAAGAATCTTCGTTAGTGCCCTTTTCATTCTATTAAATGACATTCCAATGAACCCAAAATCCACCTTGATGTGACTATTTCTTCACCACCATGATCCCCCTAAAGCTGTTGGACCTCTCCACGCTACCACCAAAATATTCAGCATATATAGACGAGTTCATATGTATCTTCCGTTGCGACTTTGGCGATCGACCATATCGATCAACCTCTCCATAGCTGATGCTAGTCTGTGAACTGCACCCATATCTGACTGCGCTAGGTACTGCAACCACCACCTTTATGATTTTCATTGCCTAGTGAATCTATCCGTACCCACCACTTTCTCTCCGATGCCACTTTGCCTAAACCCTAAAAAGTGGTTTCACTTCGCTGTCTCACTATCTCTGGTCACATCTCACCGATATTTACCAAACGAGTGTCACTACAATACTCAAAGAATAAATACAAGTTCACAAACACCATTTGTTGTTACTCTAGCCTTGCTTCGAAACTTCATTTATTCATGGTCCAAGGTGATCGTCTCCACCATCACATATCCAATGTATATCAAGTGTAGTTGTGTTCATCTTGTGCAACTCTTGTTCAGGTGTCGAGGATGTATATATGGTATAGAGAGTTGAGAAATGTAATATCAATGGAGGATGATTAGTGGTGAAGAGGATATATTAGGAAGATGATGTGTACTTCATGAAAGAAGTATTCGATCATCTCTTGATGACAAGAAGATATATTAACTAGGTCGATATGATTTTGTATGTGTATGTATTTCTCATGGCTATAATTGTCGAGATGAAGGACACAAGCTTTATTTATAATGTTAACATTTTTGCACTTTAGTCCTTAACAAATTTATTTTTGCACAAAATACAAATACTGCCATTTGTCAACATGCCAAGTGTTTAATTGTAACAACGCTATTTTTGAAGCTGTAATATTAAACTAATTTAATTAAAATAGAAGTATTTGAATTCGATTTTTTGACAATTATTATTTTTGAAATCAAATTATTGCCTAGTCAATCTATTTAATAAAGGATTTTGTTATAATAAAATTGAATTGAATATATAGCCATTGAATTATATTTCATAGAATGAAGTGTAAATCAATTTCAATCGGATTAAAATATATTTTTGAATAAATAACAAGGATTAATATTTAGATTTAAATGTAAAAGGGTTAAATAAAAAGCAAAGTGGAAATTTAAAAATAACCATTAAGAAAATAAGGCCTAAATAAATAACCAAGCCCATTTGAAACTATTCCTTTCTTCCTTACCCAAATCTCATAATCCCAAATTCCATCCCTTCCTTCCAAATCAAGCCTAAACACATGCCTATCATTTCTTTTACAACCTGGTTCATTGCATTAGAGAGAAACGTGTTTGAACTTCTTGCCCTAACTCCCAATTTGATACTAGAGCAACCTCTCAAAAAAATCAATCCGCGAGAGAAAAAATCACGAGAATAGCTCATGGATGCTGGCGATTGAAGCGATCTGGGGAAGACCACGCGACACCAGGGCGAGACACGATGGTTTCTGGTGATGGCTAGGCTGTCGATCTAGGGAGGTTGCACGACATTAAGGCGCACAACGACGGCTGTGGCTGGAGGCGCGAACGCTCGCGGAGGTGGTTGACGCGAGGATGGAAATGATGATGATGGTTAGCGATTAGAGATCGAGGCTAGATTAACGTGCATGCAAATGTAGGAAGGATGAGTGCTGTATGCAAGCTTTAGGAGTTGATCGCTGATCTTGAAATGGAATCTGTGGTCGATTGATTGGTTTTCTGCTCTTTTATTTGGTGAGTTTTTTATTAGTTAACTCACACATTTATATCTGAATAATTTTATCCCTTTTTACATGCCTTGATTTTGTTATTTGCTTGAAAATATTTGGATGTTGATGAAGAATTGAATGAAATAATGTTGCATACTAGTATTTGGTTGATTGTTTGGTGATAAACAAATTGTTGTGTGGATTGATGATGTGAATTTACAAATGGAACTCCATCCGTTTATGAATTAAATTTTATGGTATGGTGATACTTGTATTTCTTCGTATTATCAGAGTTGTCGAAAAGCAACTCGAATCTATAAGAAATTTATATTATGAAATGATATTTTATAGAGCGATGTTGGCTCTAGAAAATGCATTTTATATGGATTTATTATTTGAATTGGTTAAACGTTTTAAATTAACTTCAAAATGAGGCTTATCTATTTTAATCCTTATTTGAAATTTAATTTATAAAATATAATTAAAACATATTATCTTTTTAACTTATTGCTTATTTCAAAATTTATATTCAAAGCTTTTTAAAATAAGTAATATTTAATTATAAAACCTTTTTAAACTTACTATTTTAAGTATAAAATTTTGGAAATGTTTTAGAAGCAAAAGATAAAATATGGTATTATTTATAAAAGCTATTATGAAAGTAATAATTTCAGTTTTAAGTAATCTTAATTATGAAAGAGGTTTAAATGATTTTGAAAGAGTTTCAAAAGCTTTTGTATATAAATTACTCTTTTTTAAAATGAGTTTATAGATTTAAAAGTGATTTTGGAAAATTATATCTTTGTATATATAAAATTAATTTAAAAATCTTTTATTTTATTTATCATTGATTTGATATTTTAATGACATTTCATGCTTTTCTATGAAACAAAGAATTTTAATAAACAATTGAATTATCGGATTGGTATGGTACATTTCATACAATTCTTTATTTTATTATTATAATTTGTGTGAAGGCGTGAATTTCCGTACCCTTTGAGCCGACAATAAACCACACATGTCCAACTCAAATTGCACAAATAAGCGGATTTTTGAGGGGTGAAAAAGAAAATAAAGACAGAACAGAATCTCACACGAATGGAATAATATATAATATTGAACAATATCTTTACAGCAGAAAATTTTTGAAGATACATATATCAGAGTCTATACTAAATTCAGCTTGGACAGTTATAAACATCTGTCCTTACAAATGCTGACAAACATCAAACAACTGTAGCAGATAAAAGAATACGTCCATACGTAGATGAATATCTCCAGCTCTCCTCTGGAAACTCCAACCGTCTTCACTAAACCTGAAACTACTCGGATCTGACCCGAGTATTGAAAATACCTGGATCAGGCTTGACAAAAATTGACGTTCTGCTTCTTCGCATGCTTTATCTAATGCGGTAAATTCCGATTCCATAGTGGATCGAGCTATGCATGTTTGTTTAGTAGATTTCCATGACACCGCTGCCCCTGCTAAGGTAAAGACATAACCACTTGTTGATTTTGCTTCCTCTGAATCTGCGATCCAGTTTGCATCACTATATCCTTCTAAGACCGTAGGATATTTTTCATAATGTAAAGAAAAATTAGTGGTATTCTTTAAATATCCCAACACTCTTATTAGTGCTTTCTAGTGTTCCTTCCCTGGGTTACTTGTATATCTGCTTAGTGGACTTATCGCGTAAGCGATATCTGGTCTAGTGCAATTCATGAGATACATTAAGCATCCTATTACACGAGAGTATTCCAGTTGCATTACACTCTCATTAGTGTTTTTATGCAGTACTTCTGATGGATTAAAAGGTGTTCTCACTCCTTTAATTCCATAGTCATGGAATTTTTTAATCACTTTGTCTACATAGTGTGACTGAGACAATTCAATTCCATTAGGTGTTCTTATTATTTTAATTTCCAAAATAACGTCTACAACTCCTAAGTCTTTCATATCGAAATTGCTAATTAACATCTTCTTTATAGTCTCTATTATCTGAGTATTTGGACCAAATATTAACATATCGTCTACATATAAACAAATCGTCGCATATGATTGTCCAATTTGTTTATAATAAACACACTTATCGCATTCATTTATACGAAAACCATTTCTCATCATGACACTATCAAATTTTGCGTGCCATTGTTTTGGAGCTTGTTTTAGTCTGTATAATGATTTTACTAATCTACCGACTTTGTTTTCATTTCCTTTGGAAACAAAACCTTCAGGTTGCTCCATGTAGATCTCCTCATCGAGATCTCCATTTAAGAATGATGTCTTTACATCCATTTGATGAATTTCTAGATTATAGATCGATACAATTGCTATTAGCATTCTTATAGAGGTTATTCGTGTTACCGGCGAATATGTATCAAAGAAGTCTACTCCTTCTTTTTAACGATATCCTTTGGCTACTAATCTGGCTTTATACTTGTCGATAGAGCCATCTGCTTTCATTTTCTTCTTGAAAACCCATTTATAGCCAATAGGTTTTATTTCAGGTGGAATATCAACAATTTCCCATGTTTTATTACTTAGAATTGAATCAATTTCACTTTGGATTGCTTCTTTCCAACATGAAGATTCAGAAGATGACATTGCTTCCTTTTACGTTTGAGGTTCGTGTTCTAACATATAAGTTAAAAAATCCGAACCAAATGTCTTGGAAGTTCTTGCCCTTACGCTTCTTCTTGGTTCAACTTCATCTTTGTCCTGATGAGTTTCATCTTCATATGTCTCATCTCTGTTATCTCGTGTCCTCTTTGGGACAAGGTTTCCATCGTTTCTTTTATGTGGGAACACATCTTCAAAGAACGAGGCATCTCTTGATTCCATGATTGTATTTACATGAATATCAGCTATATCAGACTTGAATACCAAAAATCTGTAAGCACTACTATTTTAGGTTGGCCCTAGATAGTAACAATCTACTGTTTTTGGTCCAAGTTTGACTTTCTTGGGAGGCGGAACTGGAACTTTTGCCAAGCACCCCCACACTTTGAGGTATTTAAAACTTGGTTTGTGTCCTTTCCATAACTCATATGGAATTGTTCCTGTTTATTGTGAGGGACTTTGTTTAATATGTGATTAGACATATTTAAGGCTTCCCCCCACAAGTTCGTCGGTAGACCAGAGGTTAAAAGCATGGCATTAATCATGTCTTTTAATGTTCTGTTCTTCCTCTCGGCTACACCATTTTGTTGTGGTGAATATGGAGCTGTTGTTTGATGAATTATACCATTTTCGGCACAGAACTGTTCAAATGGTGATTCATATTCTCCACCTCGATCAAATCTCAATATCTTGATCTTTTTATTTAATTGATTTTCTACCTCAGCCTTGTACTTTATTAATGATGTAATTGCTTCATCATTACTATTCAAAAGATAGACATAGAAATATCGCGTATAATCGTCAATAAACGTGATAAAGTACTTTTTCCCACCTCTTGTAGGTAACGATTTAAAATCACATAAATTTGTATGAACCAAACCCAGTGGTTCGGTGCTTCTATCAACAGATTGAAACGGTTTTTTAACCATTTTTGCTTCTACACATGTCTCACATTTGTAGTTCTTATTTACTTGGAATTTCGGAATTAATCCCAAGTTTGATAATGTTATCATTTTTCGGAAATTTATGTGTCCCAATCTATCATGCCATAGTAAAATTTCATGCTCAAGCAAGTAAGAAACTTCAATTTTATTAATAGCACAATCAGAATACATAGTTTTATTACCGATAACGGCTACATTTGCCTTAAATAGGCCATCACATGTATATCCCTTTCCGATATACATTCCAGCTTTGGACAGAACCATCTTGTCTGACTCGAACCCCATTTTGAATCCTTTCTTTGATAGTACTGAACCAGAGATCAGATTCTTGTGTATGTCTGGAACGGGGAGCACGTCATTCAACTTAACAGTTTTTTCAGAAGTAAACTTGAGGAATACTGTGCCAGTGCCTTCGATCATGGAAACAGCAGAATTACCCATGTAGAGTTTTTCTTTCTGATCGAACTTCTGATATGTTGAAAACATGGATTTATCAGAGCAGACATGACGAGTAGCTCCTGTGTCCATCCACCATTGGTTAGGATTCTGAACCAAATTGCATTCAGATATAACTGCTGAAAAATTGGACTCGTCCACTTCCATGCTGTCAACTATATTTTCCTCTGAGTTGCGTTCCTTCTTGTGTCTGCAATCTCTAGCGGCGTGTCCCATTTTGCCACAAACCCAACATTCGCCATTAAACTTCTTGGTTTTATTATCTTTGGGTTTGTTTTCAGGAGCTTTCCTCTTCTTTGAGAAGTTCTTCTTTTTGTTGAAGTGGCCTTTATTCTTGTTCTTCGACCCTTCTGTTACCAACGCCTCCTCGCTTTGTTTGGTAATTCCGCGGTTATCTGCCTCAATCTTTAATCGTACGATGAGGTCCTGCAAAGAAATCTCTTTCTTTTTATGCTTTAGATAGTTGCGGTAGTCTCTCCATGACGGTGGCAGTTTTCCCGTGATAGCTTCAACCAAAAACGATTCTCCAACCTTATGACCTTCCGCTTCGAGTTCATGAATGATGGTTTGCAGTTCATGCAATTGAACAGTCACCGGTTTGGAGTCAACCAACTTGTAGTCCATGAATTTGTCTACAATGAATTTCTTAAGACTGATATTCTACATCTTGTACTTCATGGCAAGTGCATTCCAGAGTGCTTTTGCTGTCTTTAGAGGTTGATATACTTTGTATAGCACCTTGTCGAGACAATTCAGAATATAGTTTCTGCATAGGAAATCGGAATGCTTCCACATATTAACATCTGATTCCTTGCCTGGTGCAGGAATCGGTTCCTCCTCCTCGAGATACCGTTGAAGACCGAGTGTGGTGAGATAAAATAACATCTGATTCTTCCATGTTAAAAAGTCATCACCATCTCCTTTAAAAGGATCGGGCCTGTTGTGTGTAGTAGCCTTTGTTGATAGTTCAACTGTTGCCATCTCTGTTTTAGTTAAAACAGGAAAGTCTTAAGATGTTATACGTCTAGTATACCAAATCAGAGACTAATCAATAATAAACTTGTCTCATAAGTTTACAACTCGGATTTCCACTACTTTGGAATCTGTATAAGTTATTGTAACAATAAGTATGTTGTAATTAATTACAACAACAAACTAACAACTCTAGCAATAATAACTATAGTGCTAAATCAACCGTTATACTATTTAATGAAATAGTATACT
This sequence comes from Allium fistulosum, assembly GCA_030737815.1. Lineage (NCBI taxonomy): Eukaryota > Viridiplantae > Streptophyta > Magnoliopsida > Asparagales > Amaryllidaceae > Allium > Allium fistulosum. The sequence goes on from CM060905.1 coordinate 461,350,831, forward strand.
GTAGAAAGAAAACGAAATATCTGTATATATAAATATATAAATCTAACCGGTTGAAGAAGGAAATTACGTCTGAGGCTTGTCATAACAATTTCTTTAAAACTTTATTCAAAGTCTCCCAAGATACAACAGACGTGATCTGCTCGAGATTATAATGTGTATGATCTTCTGTGTGATATGCAAAAGCGCATGGATTGAAGATATTAAGAAATGAAGAGGAAGAAGAGAAAATTCGGAATTAATTGAATGAGGAAAGTGATTAGGTTTCCTCCTTATTTATAGTCGAATTCCTACACCCGTTGAGAAAAGCAGCATCCCTTCATTTGCAACGCATGCAACAGTCATGCCGCTTCTATTTAAATTTAAACAGTAGAAAACTGTTCACTTCGGTCCACTCTTATTGGACCCAAACCCAGCCCGGTTTGGTTGGCGGCGCGCGCATGTGTTAATCCATGGCCATATAGGTGCTCCCCTCGCACAAAATTACCTAATCCTAAGGGCCAATATAAAAATTGAGAGTATACTATATAAACAAGAAAATTAACATATTTTTGGCGATGTGGGACATATCTCATTCACCATTCTTTTGAGAATTCTAACAATATATACATAAGTTATCTTTCTTTTAAGAATATATTTACTAAAGCACTTAACTTGAATTATAAGCACTAAACATATAAATTCAGTATATATCCATTTGAGTAGTTTGAGTCCCACTGAATTTTATTTATGGCTTTATAAGAAGTATGCATTAATTTTCTGGAATATTTCTTATTTGCTAATTATAATTGTACTGACTCAAGAAAAAATAGCACTCCTAGATTTGCAAAATGATAACCGAATTTTGCACACAAAATTAACCTGTTTAGTTAAACTAGGAAGTACACCCACATTTTTTTTATTTGTATCGATTCAATTGAATACATATGTAACATATCATTGTTGTGTGTGTTTGCTTATAGTTAGCTAATTACTAGTATTTTGAAATTTCAGTTTGTTAATTGTGATAAGTTGATGTCAATAGAAGTTGCAATTCATGGAAAGAATAGTAAATAGGTATCATTGTGATTTAACAATAGGAACCGGGAGGAGGTCTTTTAATCAATTTAATGAATATATGTCTGATCAAGTAAGCATCTAAAGGTATTTATGATGTTCAGGGATGGCTAACAAATGGCTGAATTATTTTAAAGAACAAACTAAAAAAACAAGTGTGCAATTTAGACAGAAGAGTGTTTATACTAGTTGGAACCTTATGCTACCTTAGCATATGTTAAAAAAAATCTGAATTTATATGATATGAACTAGTGATGATTCACAATTAAGAACAAGTAGTATTAACACTTTGCAGACTTAAACATGACAAATGTCCCTCTAATACTAAATTAATGCTTGTAGTAAAATATGTGTACCTTATATCAACTATTAACAAAGAGAATTTTATTGTATATGATTCAGAAGTGTTGACTATTTCAACCTTCTTCAAAATCGAATATACATGCTATCAAAATTTCATATTTGTTGCATCCCTACATTTCCAGTGGGTGTCTTGTACTAGTTCTCAACAGCTTAAAATACAATATTAAAGCATAACATGATAACATCGAAATCTTTAAAGATTAATTTTTGGATTTAATATATCAGTGTGTTCACATTCAAAATTACTTATAGATATATAAAGGCTGTTTGGAAAAGTAATGTTACGGTCAATCAAAAAATGGCTGTCGATCAGTTTCCTTTAAATTTTTAGCATCACCACTCAGAAAAAAACAAAGTGTTGAAATATTGGTAGCCTATTTCTAATTTGGATTAATGATTTTAAGTTGTTCTTAGTAAACTGTATATGTTATTTGTTGCAGTTGGAATGAATGTTCAGTGCTTAATAATTTAGAATCCTATTATACATGTTATGTGTATGTTACCTTTATCAATCCTACAAAAATAAAGGTTAACATGAACTTTTATTTGGTTTTTAGTTAAATCCTTTCCTCCAATTTGGACTTGAGAACCAACTGATACAAAGTATTATGCTTTCGAACTTTGGATTTAAACAATTGAAATAAAGTTACCTCTAAAATTAGGCTTATTAAACGTAAGAGCTTTACAAAATGGTTGCTTTCTTCTAATGGTCATATTAAGATAGATTTTGAACAGATTATGAAGAAGAATATCAACAGTTATGACATGAAGTATTATAAGGGAACCTTCATATTTGAAAAAAACAAAATCCTTCTAGAGGTCCGCTTGGATGCTAGGCCAACTAGGCTTCCTGCCTCATAAGCATCTATAAGGCTATAGCTAGAGTATTAAGTTATGGTATGCATTCATGAATGAACATACGTCGAAAATTATGAAATTTTGAACATAAAAAAAACTATTGCCTTTGCTTTCAGAATTCAAATTTAATTTCAACAGTTAAATATAGGTATATTTTATATAAGTTGCAATCAATCTTTAGTCCAAACCCACTGTCTAACCTTCGCTTAGTGTTTTTATCAATCTTGTTTTAGCTTTTGGTAACAAATATATGTTGGATCTTAAAAGCTTGTTTGACGAAAAAAAACATTTCCATTTTTACTGGCTTAAAAACTCCATATATAACTTTGTATATAATTATGTCAATTATACTTATTCTATCTTAGTTGCTCTTTTGTAGACTTGTTTTATTCTTTGACGGTTTGAACCTGCAACTATTTAGCATCTGATCAGTCAAATCTATTAAATAATAGTAAAGTAGAAGACTTTAAAGCTCTGTTATTAATTCTAAGAATTTTCTCCTCTCTCCTTGATTCTCTCCAGATATTTTATTTGCACATCCTCATAATTTATTGTTATTATGATTATTACAATTTTTTGTTGGTTCTCTCTTTTGCCATTAAAATTTACAATTATTTAGATATTTCTTTCAAGTTTTTTCTATTATTTTTACATTTAAGTCCATATATATTAGATTTAGTTAGATGATCTTAAATTTAAGCTTTTTAAATAAATAAAATTAACGAATATTTATTAATTGATCTAATAAATTTTGAAAAATAACAATTCAACATGCGTACTACATTCATATTGGCAAAAATGGTAAAACTAATTTTTTTTATTCAAGTCCACATAGTTTTAATTTTCCATAACTATATACAAATTATACAATGTTCTACTAATATTCTCTCCCAGTCATTTTGCATTTAAATGCTAAAATTCAATAATTTTCACAATTATTTACGGATTTCTCCTAAATTTTCCTATATTATTTTACATTCAAGTCCATATATTTGAATTTATTAATTGATCTTGAATTTAAAACTTTTAACTAAATCAATTAACAAATATTTATTAATTGATCTAATAAATTATAAAGAATGATGATTCAATGTGTATACTGCATTTATACCGATATAAATTGTAAAACTGTTTTTTCATTCAAGTCCGTATAATCTAATATTTTCATAATTATATACAAAATTATCTTTGATACTTTTATATTTTTCTACATTTAAGTTCATAAAATTTCTTTCTTTCTAAAATTAGTTATTTAATACAAAGAAATATATACATAACTTTTTCTTTCTAAACTTGTTATTTCATTACAAACAAATATATACAAAAACATTCTTTCCAAATTGGTACATTATTACAAACATATATAACGTTTTTCCTTCCTAAAATTGGTACATTAAATGGACTCTTTATCATTATTAAATTATATTTTATGAAGAATAACGTTACAATTAATGATAATTGATGAATGTTTGTATTTTTTATTATTGAAAAAAGGATAAATATTTTCAGTTAGTGTGTTTTTGTGCAAAAAGTTACAACTTGATTATTTATATTCGTAATATGAGTTAATCAATGGACAAAAATTATACCATATTTTAATTAGAAATATTTTTCTTTCATATTTTATTATCTTTTTTACATAAATGTTAAATATTTTTTGAAAAGTTTTACTATAAAATAAGAATAGTAAGGCATGAAACAATGTGATTTGTAACGTTTCAGGTCTTATTTTCACTTAATTTTTCTTTTAGTAGTTAAATAAATATTTTTATAAATATGTGCTGAAAGAACTTTAAATGCATACAAATATATTGAGTCTTTGGTATTACACTTCTATTTTTAGGTAATTGTCGACATTCTCTCAAGTAATATTTGATATTAATGTATACATCATTTATCTTTTAGTCAAATGTATCAAAAGCTAAATGTCGATTTTAGAATATATGTACATGAATATTCATTTATGAAATTTTACAAAAATTTTAGTTTCAAAATTTATAAAGAATACTTATTTTATAATTCATTTATCTTAACAAATTCATGAGATATTATATAATAAATTCTATTCTTTAAAAATAATTAAAATATTATTTTTCTACAACATACCGTGTGCAACGCATGGGTAACGCACTAGTCAATTGTAATATCTGAATCTTTGCACTGATTTCAATCCTAGTTGCACATAGAATAATATTTCAATGTTATATATCCTGATGTGTGTTGAATCTAATATTTCACCACTAAACCATGAACTGTAAGATATCAACATGTACTTAATCTAATCCTAGTTTGCCTTGCTATACAATTTAGATCATGTAGGAAAAATGAGTTAATGTTTCGGACTCCAAACACACAAATCCATTTTTTTCACATTATTCACGTTATTAATTTATATTATGCAACATACAAAGTCGTACTACTTTATATTATAAGGAATGATCTCATATGATTTTTATAAGTAATAGGTACCATTGGAGCATATTTGGGTTAACTGGCAACTTTGGCTAGCATAATAATTAAATTAAATAACTCGCTCAAATGCTAAAATAAATGTACTTTTCGGATTAAAATACAAAAATGATAGAAATATTGTTATATATCGTGTTTCCGACCATATGGTCTATGTATATTGTTTATATTATATTTTTGAAATTGTAAACGACTCTTTGTACAAAGAAGACTTTGCTGATTTTTTCTGAAAATTTTAATTATTAGAAAATATTCAATAAATTTTTCATATGCAGAGAAATAAAGGTTAATAAATGAGTCTATTTAAGTTTATAACTTATGATAAGTTTGATTCAATATTAACCAATTAGAGAATTAAACAAGTTTTAGCTTAATTGTACAATACGAAAAGAGTAACATTAGAGTTTAGTGCAACGTCTTCCTATAAGAAATTATGAGTACGCAATTTTCATAAGGGTGAAGTCTGTAACAACCCTGTTTTTGAAGCTGTAATATTAAACTAATTTAATTAAAGCAGAAGTATTTGAATTCAATTTTTTTACAATTATTATTTTTGGAATCAAATTATTGTTCAATAAATTTATTTAATAAAGGAATTTGTTATAATAAAATTAATGAATATGTAGTCATCGTATTATATTTCATAGAATAAAGTGTAAATCAATTTCAATCGGATTGAAATATATTTGTGAATAAATAACAAGGATTAATATTTAAATTTAAATGTGTTATCCGGGTTTTCAACCCAGCAGGATCCAAGAGAAGACGGAACGGCTTGATGAAGTCAGAATAGCTCAGAAGCCAATCAAAAGAGTTAAAGCAACAAGGCAAAGAGAGCCAAGAAAAGAGAATGAGGAAGTCCATGAAGAACATGGATCGCTAACGATCCATGGGGATACTTTATTATTCAATCTGTTTTATTGCATTGTGAACCGATCACTATTGCAAAAGTGATGAATGAGTTTAACGAGGTTCCGAGTTAGATAAACCAAGAGACAAGCATCCGTCTAGTCCAATGAGCAGCTAAAGACAACTAGCGAGCAATCTGTCATCAAAATAGAGCGACGTGCAACGAGACTACACGAATAACACAATGCAAGACAATGAAGGCAATTCAAAGACCAAAGTCCAAAAATATGCATAGTGTCCATACACTATGGGTCGCCAGCGATCCATACGTCATCACTTAAATGTTGCGTCTCACATGAAACAAGGGAGAAGGAAAAGCTAAGTAATTATGAGCTAATGCTATGGATCGCTAGCGATCCATGTTTTTGGCTCGGGTCACGAGCTATGCTCCACTTCATCTTTTTGTGACCATCTGCAAATAGCTAGCGAACAAACTTGGCCCAATAGATCTCCAATCTCTATAAATATCATCCTATTTGCAACTTAAACGGGATCTTCTCCAGACTGGTTGTTGAAACTCTGCTGGAAGCTTTCTTCACTCCTGACCTCCCTCACATCGATCTTCAAAGGAATTCACTATGATTCTCCAGTGGATTCCAACCTTGGAGATTCAATCTAGTTAAGGATAATCAGGAGCTTTGTAATCAAATACATCTTGTAACAACAATCAGTCTATAATAAAAACTATAAGGTGGACGTATGCTTCGTTAACAGCCGAACCACTATAAAAATCTTCTTGTCTTCTTTCTCTTACTGCTTTTTTCTATATTTATTATCTACATTATTGCTCTGTGAGAACAGGGTCGGTGCTTTCACGCTCAAACCAGGGTGTTGATCCATTTTTTGGGTTAACATTTTGGTACTTTCACTGAGAATCCAACTCAGGGTTCAGATCTAGCTATCTACTTTGGATCGGATAGGTCCAGAAGTTTGATCCTCAATCTTTTCTTGAAAAATCTACCGCTTGGAATCAATAGCTCTTGGAAGAAGGAGAACTACCTCTGGAAGGTCCATAGGGGCAATGATAGCTGGAGAAGATGTTAATCCTCAACAAACCAAAGTAAATGGTGCTAACTTAGGAAATCAGGCGCTAGCACCCTCCAGTCAGCACGAAGTCGTTACTAGAGATGAGTTGAATAAAATGGTTTACGAGATCAACCAAAAGATGGGAGGTAGCTAGAAGGCTCTAATGGATAAGCTTAACGCTCTCTTAACCTTATAGTCAAATCTTGCTCCAAGACCTATGCCTGAACCCGTGGCTGTTATAGATCAAGAAAATTCTTTCATTTCTGGTCTAAATAGAAGAAACTAAAAATTGCCGCAAAAAAGGGTGACAACATAAACCATGGGACTCAATGTGGAAGGAAATACGAGCACCCCGCTTGCTACAAGGCAACCAATTTTGAACTTGAATCAAGGGGCAAAGACCCCGCAAGAGGATATAGCTATGGACCTCTCTGACTCAGAAGATGGAGAGCAAGAAAACCAGTTGGAAGAGAATGTCAACGCATTCGATGATGCTAAGAATGTCCAAACTTTCCCAATCAGGCCAACTGCAAGTCAATGGGATCCCGCAGGAGTGGCTTTCCTAAACACAGGAGAGCCTAGGCTTCAACCCACTCGCCAAGACCGTTTGCAAACCAAACACTTGGTGTAGTGACTGACTGTCGCCTCCAGGATTACCGGACATCAAAGGCATACATAGCGGACATGGTCAAACGATTAATAGACAAGAATAAAAATAGTAGAGATGATGAATGGGAATCTGCACCAAGTCGGACTCCCTTTACTGATGAAATCTTCAATGAGAAGTATCCGAAAAATTCACAATGTCAACCGTTCCATCCTATGCGGGACAAAGGACCCAAAACCCCATTTGTACAAGTACAGTTGGTACATGGATGGAGCTAATGCCTCTAAAGCTATTTGGTGCAGGTGCTTTCCCATTTTTTTGGAAGGAATTGCATCTATGTGGTTCACTATGCTTCCGTCAAGATCTATCTCTACTTTTGACCAATTAGTAACAAGATTCCTCGATCAGTTTAGGCTCCATACCGCGCAACCAAAAGATGTCATGTCTCTATCTGAATTATTCCTAGGACAAAGGACCCAAAACCCCATTTGTACAAGTACAGTTGGTACATGGATGGAGCTAATGCCTCTAAAGCTATTTGGTGCAGGTGCTTTCCCATTTTTCTGGAAGGAATTGCATCTATGTGGTTCACTATGCTTCCGTCAAGATCTATCTCTACTTTTGACCAATTAGTAACAAGATTCCTCGATCAGTTTAGGCTCCATACCGCGCAACCAAAAGATGTCATGTCCCTATCTGAATTATTCCTAGGACGCAATGAATCACTGAAACCTTTCATGAACCGGTTCAATACCGTAGTGACGGAAGTAAGCAACCCCAACAAGGACATGGTTTTTATGGTGTTAGTCTGTGCCATTCACCCAGAGACTGAATTCGGAAAATGGATTAAGATGAAGTAACCTACAACAAGGAAAGACTTCAATCATAAAGCAAGTCAATACTTAAGGTTGGAGGAAGAACAAATCTGGAGAGGAAGTCTACTAGTATGCAACCAATGAACATCGGACAGAGCGACGTAGCAATGAATCAAAACGCATACGCTTCTGGAACTGCTGAAGAATCATAGGGAAAGATGGAAATCAAAAGAGTAAAAATCAAAACTCCAATAAAAGAAATGGTAATGGCAATAATAAAACGCTTAAAGGGTTTAGGCCCAAAGACTACGCCCCTCTAAACGACACTCCGAAAAGTATTTATCTCGCAACACATGAGACCGAGGAATACAAAAACCCCTTAAGAAGGAAGCAACTAAGCAACAAAAGCGCTCAGGAAATTTCTGCCACTTCCACGAGACACGATCACAATACAAAAAAATGCCGCCATCTAAAGAATCTCATCGAAGACTTATTTCGGTAAAATAAGCTTCAATAGTACGTAAGAAAATCCCAGAATCCTGATCAACCCACGACTCCTCAGGCTCCTAGAGATCGAAGGAGCCAGGTCGCAACTAGTAGAGATGGGTCAAAATGAACTGACCAAAGGCTTATTATTGGAACAATATCTAGGGGACCACACCCCGTGCAAAGAAGTTGGGGAGAGATGGAGTAGTATGCAAGTTCGTTGAAGCATGCTCCAAAAGAATCATGTCTCGCAATAGAAGATAAAACTCCAGCCAAGCTGCAGAAAGTTTTGACTGACGATACAGTATTTCGAAATCGGGACACCAAAGGGATCGAAGCTCCGACTCTCGATCCAATGGTGGTAACGGTGGGAATCGGTCCCGCTGTTATTCGACAAGTGTTGGTCGATAGTGAAAGCTCTGTTAATATACTTTTTAAACGTACTTTTGATCAAATGAAGATCAGCATAAAAAGCGTATCTGCATGCCAAACAAATATCCAAGGGTTTACTAGCGAACCCAAGCAACCTGTGGGGACGATCGACATGCCAGTGAAACTTGGAGAGGGCGATCGAAGAGTCACCCTTATTTAGACTTTCATAATCGTGGACGAAATGTCCACATATAACGCCTTCTTGGGACCGCCCGCACTAGCAGATTTCAGAATAGCTCTGGCCCAATGGTGCCTAACCATGAAGTTCCCTACTGCAAATGAAATCGGAGTGGTGAAAGGAGATCAGTGTGCCGCTAGGGAATGATACATTGCAGAATTATATGAATCGAAAAGAAAGGAAAAGGGGAAGGATGTAGGGAGAACTCTCCACATTCGTGAACCCACTGAATAGCAACTACAGAGCCGCCTTGGCTCGGGGACCATAGCCAATTCGACAAGGCTTTGGACCCTAGAAAGAAGAGTTCAGGGGAGGATCGAGCAGCACCGATAGAATTGACGGTGTCTGTCCCAGTCGACATGGAAGACCCAACGAAGGCCTTAAATATTGGATTGCGCCTTGGAAACAAGATGCGGTTAGAACTTACTATGTTTCTTCGTGCCAACTTAGATGTGTTCGCTTGGACACACTCCGATATGCGTGGGGTATCACTAGAAATCACTTGCATGCGCTCAATATTGACCCCAAATTCACAGCAGTAAAGCAGAGGAGGCGCAGCCTAGGCCCTGAACGGTCCAAGGTGTTGAGAGAAGAGGTGGACAAACTAATGGCCTACGGTTTCATCTGCAATGCAACCTACCCTGAATGGGTATCTAAACCGGTCTTAGTCAAAAATTCCAATGGAAAATGGCGAACTTGTATTGATTATTCGGACTTAAACAAAGCTTGCCCGAAATATAGCTTCCCCTGCCTAGGATCGATCAGCTTGTAGATGGGACGATGGGATACGAATTGTTGTCATTCATGGATGCATACTCGGGCTACAACCAGATACTGATGCACGAGACTGATCAAGAGAACACCAGCTTCATCACCGATCTAGAACTGTATTACTACTGGGTAATGCCCTTCGATTTAAAGAATGTTGGGGCAACGTACCAAAGATTAGTGAATACCATGTTCAAACGCCAAATCGGGAAGACTATGGAAGTTACATGGATGACATGTTGGTCAAATCGCGAGTAGCTGCTAATCATCTAGAAAACCTTGCTAAAATGTTCGAAATACTCCGAAAGTATGGAATGAAACTCAACCCACTCAAATGTCACTTCGGAGTAGCCTTTGGGAAATTCTTAGGGTTCATAGTAAGTACGAGAGGCATCGAAGCAAATCCGGAACAAATAACGGCACTACAAGAAGTCCAACCTATGAATAATAAGAAGGAACTGCAAAGCCTGAATGGAAAGGTCGCAGCACTAAGTTGATTTATCTCAAAAGCTACCGACAAGTGTATATCATTCTTCGATGCACTGAAGAAAGGAAAGAGAAACTTCGAATGGAGTAAAGCTTGTCAAACAGCATTCGAAGAATTGCTGCGGTACATGGAAGCTCCGCCAATTCTATCAAAACCTGCGGATGGAGAAGACCTATCCATTTACTTAGCAGTCTCGCCTCATGCATTGAGTGCCGCCCTTGTGCGTGAAGAAACGAAAATCCAACAACCCATGTATTACATTAGCAAGCGGTTTACTAGAGCCGAGAAAAATTACCTAAAGCTGGAAAAGCTAGCGTATTGCCTCTTGATTGCATCCAGGAAGTTACGACCATACTTTCAGGCACATCCTATCAAAGTATTGACCGATCAGCCCCCGAAGCGAGTGTTGTATCGACCTGAAACTTCCGGATGACTTCTTAAGTGGAACATCGAACTGAGTCAATATGATATCACATACCATCCAAGGAAGACCATCAATGGGCAAGCAGTAAAAGATTTCATCGCCGAATTTACTATACGGGATGATGAGGAAGAAACACCGCTAGAAGTGGAATCGCAATGGAGACTCTTTCTTGATGGTGCATCTAACAACCCCTGTTCGGGGGCAGGAGTAGTGCTTGAAAACCCTGAAGGACAAGCCATTTGCTACGCTTTACACTTGTAATTCCCTGCTACAAATAACAAAGCGGAATACGAAGCATTGATAGCAGGACTAAAAGTTGTGAAAGAGCTCAAGATAAAATCTGTTCACACCTATAATGACTTCCAGCTAGTCGTTTGCCAAGTAAAAGGAGAATACTAAGCTCGAGGGGAGATCCTTGCACCGTATCTATCTAAAGTGTAAGAGTTGCTAAGCGACATCAAACATTACACCATAACCCACATTCCATAGGAGCAAAACACCAAGGCGGACTATTTGGCTAAACTAGCAAGCTCCGGAGAAGCTCAATCATTGGGACTAGTCCCAGTTGAAACTCTAACCACCCCGAGCATAGACAAAATGGATGTCGACTGGATCCTCGAGATCACCATCGAACCAGAGACATGGATGACACCGATAAAGGACTATTTACTTACAGGGACCCTTCAACTGACCGGAATCAATGGAAAAAGCTTCTCCGAAAGGCACCACGATTCATGATACAAGATGGAATACTCTATTGACGGGGATTCTTAACCCCCTTCTTAGATGTGTGTCCGATGATGAAGCCCGACGAATCCTAAAGGAATCGCACGAAGGCGAATGCGGAGACCACACTGGGGGAAGACCCTTGTGAAAAAAGTCCTTCGGTACGGATACTTATGGCCAACCATTAGCGCGCGATGCTATAGAATACGCCAGAAGATGTGATCGTTGCCAAAGATTCAGTAAAAATAAAAGAACTCCTTCAACAGAGCTAACGCAGATGGTCAGCCCGTGGCCATTTGCAATATGGGGAATCGACTTGATTGGCGTCCTGCCAATAGCAACAGGAGGGGCCAAATATGTTATAGTTGCCATTGATTATTTCACGAAATAGGCCGAAGCGGAACTACTGGCCACTATAACCACAAAGAAAGTCATTAATTTTGTTACTAAAAACATTATATGCAGGTTTGGTGTGCCGTAGAAAATCAACACTGACAATGGAAATCAATTCGAAAGCACCGAGTTCAAAGACTTCTGCAAACGCTTCTGAATTGAGAAGAGCTTCTCCGCGGTAGCTCATTCGCAAGCAAACAGGTAGGTGGAAGCAATAAACAAGATCATCAAGTCCACTGTTGTTAGCCATAAAACCTACTTGGGAATAAAAGTATGAAAGAAGGCTAATAAGATTGGGTTTCAATGAAGAAATAAGCCAAGACATCATAAAGGATGCAAAAAGGGTGTTTCAAAGGCATTGAGCACGTATCGAAGGAGTCGAAGGTGCCAACTACACATACAGTGCAAAGGCCTTCGACCCAGATGGAAATAGATGGACCCATCCGCCACTACCAACCTTTCGATAGAGATGAACAAGCAATCATGACTTCGGATCCCCTTTCGAAGGCAGTCAATAGTGCTCTCCTAACTACATGTCAAACCTTTTGAAGTCAAGGGTTCCGCCCCCATAACAGCCTTTCCAAAAGCATAGCAAGCCTCTCGAACCAGTCAAGGTCCATAATAATAAGAGAGGGTCCCACATCAATTCGTTGGCATATATTCTGGGGCTACTCAACATCATCGGAACCATTGGCAAGTGAATCTCTTTGAAACCAATATAGTCGACCTATCGACAGTGTCGAAAGCTCTAAGCTTACTCCCACTAATGGCAAAAGAAGTGGAGATCCAAAAAGAAAGCAATGCTTGGAAATCAGTAAAGCCGAAAGGATGATAAAGACCCTTTCGACTCAGTCGAAAGGTTCTTTCGACTCTGTCGAAAGGTTAAGAGAGAATGAAGGAGCTGCTAGAGTATGACGAGAAGAACAAGAACACCTCTCGGCAACATCGAAAGGTGGCATGGCTTTCGACTAGGACAAAAGGCTCAAAACAGCATAAAAAGAGAGAACCTTCCGACCCGGTCGAAGGGAAAGAAGCGAAAGGATAAACCAAAAAGTACAAGAGAATATCTTCAACAACATCGAAAGCGTCATGACCTTTCGATGAAGTCGAAAGGTTTGAGGCCGCATATAAAAAGTGGTCCTTTCGACCTAGTCGAAAGCAAAGGCGTGGAAGAGGGCCGACCTGCATCTATAAATAAGACCTAAGGGGTCTAGTTTTGGGGACCGAATTTGGAAATCCTGAATTCATTTTCTTGACTCAACTTTCTTAATGAAAATTTTATTTGGAAGAAACCCTAAATCAATTTTGGGAAAAGGCTTAATATCTTGTAATTCATTTTGGATTATGAATAAAAATGCAAAAAGGCTTGTTTATTAAGGATATTGGCGACGAGGAAGATCATTAGCTTGCCTAATGATCAATTGCACATGATTCTAACCTTTTCTCATGATCTCTTTTTGTCTATGTTGTGTATAAGATCGACTTGAGCATTTCCAGTCAAAACACATCATCATCGAAACCTACATGATGATTAGGTGTCGACCATGTTGAGTGCATGAGTCTTGGAAACACTACGATTGATCTTATACAAGGAAATAAAGTGAATTGTAGACAATAATAAGCTAGGACTGCTTCAAAAGGAAATGTACCTTTCGACCTGATGGAAAGGAATATTTTTGAAAGAAATCTTAGCTCATGTTTGGTTTACAATATACATAGTGGAACTTATTCGAATGGGATCAATTTTTTTTAAGACCTTAATAACCCTTTCGAAGGGGTTCCATAATAAGAATAACGAAACCATGGGGTTGAAAGCAACCAAGACATACTAATGAAGTAGCATCTCCTCGACATAATCGAAAGGTCTAGGATGATACCTTTCAACATGATCGAAAGGGGTGGAACACAAAGATTATGGGTTGCTTTCAACTCACTGGGAGGATGAGACTCAATAAAATGATGATATAAAAAACTATGTCACAAAGTTAACCCCTTAAAACCTTTCGACCGTACAAACCTAGTTGGAAGGTTGGTCAACTCATTAATCCTTTCGATTAAGCCAATCTGGTCGAAGATAGAGCTATCACCCAAATTCATTATGACTGTATCACTCTAGTCGAATGACTTGTTTACAAAGGAGAGAATCCTCTGAACAACTTGGTTTTGTTCAAATTAAATTATCTTATGAATAGCATTGGGGATGTTAACAAGAAATCTTGTTGACATTTTTAGCGCTAGAAGGAGGGTTCGAACCTCCGACTTTATCACTATATACAGACTAATTTTAGTGCATTTCTCTTGCGTAGGAAAAATGAGGTCAAAGCGTTTAAGCGGAATTGTGGAGGAAGCAATACACGCTACCACCTTGGAAGAAAATATAGCTCCATCATTTAACCTAGATGGGGTCATTCCAGGGCATACTTCATCGTCGGCACGACAAGATGAAGACACAACAAAAATCAAGCGTTTGGAACAACAACTACAAGAAATGTAGGAGTTGTTGAAGATGGCCTTATCTTAAAAGTCTTCAAGGACCCCGAAACAGACTCAAGGAGAAGAAGTGGTCTCTCCTAGGAGGAATCTAAAGACTAACTTTAAAGAATGCAAAGACAAAGTGGACTTGACCTCCTCGAAAAAGAATAAGCTCCCCAAACAAGTGCCAATCATCAAGGAAGAGCTGTCGACAAATCCTTGGAACAGTCTGGCAGTTCAACGTCTAAAGAGTACCACCCAAGTCAGAAGAATTACGGCAATGTCGAAGCTTTTCTGAAAGATGCTGTTGAGAAAGCTATTAAAGATGCTACGAATTCCAAGGAAAAAAGAACTATGGACGAAAATGTCAATGGCAATGAGAGGGTGCCACCTTTCATCAATGAGATCATGGCCTTAGAAATACCTCCGTATGTCAAAATTCCATCCATGAAATATCATGGGGATACGGACCCCGATGATCATCTTATGGCTTTTGACAGCCAGATGGATTTGTATAATGCTTCTGGGGCAGTCAGATGTCGACTGTTCTCCGTTACTCTCCAGGGAGTGGCAGCCAAATGGTATAGGCAATACAGAGAAAAGATCATCTACTCGTGGAAATAATTTTCTTATGAGTTCTCAGCCCAATTATGCATCTGTAAAGATCCTACTATTGACTATATAGTCTTGGAAAATATAAAGAAAAGGCAGGGGGAATCTTTGGGGGACTACTTGATAAGGTTCAACTCTGAAGCTTTAAAGGCCAAGGATATGAATGATCGTGATAAGCTCATAGCTGTCCATTCTGGCATGATCGAGAATACCCCCTTTTGGAAGCAGCTCTTTGTCAATGGCTGCAAAGATCTATAGGACTTCCACTTTCAAGCAGATAAGTTCATCCGTATGGATGAGTTTTATTACGCCAAGAAGAAAATAGTTCCCAGGAAGGAAGGGGGAAGGTTTGGCCAAGACCGTGGCCACAAAAGGACCAGATGGGAAGAATTAGTTGCTAACACAGTTGCTTTAAATAAGCCATTATCTTACATATATGTTATAGCTAAGAAAAGAGTCGACTTCCCAACCTCCTTCAAAGCCAAGAATAATCCAGAGTAGAAAAAAGGAGGGGATTACTGCGCTTACCACAAAGCTAATGGCCATAAAACTGATGAGTGCAAAGTTCTAGCCGGAATAATCCAAAAGTTATTCCGGGAAGGCCATCTAAAGGAATTTGTTCAAGACCAACATAAATCCCAGCGAACAGAAAATGCTCCACAGAAGTGCCCAGGCAACACTGTGAATGTGTTAGAAAATGAGGATCCTCTATGCTTAAGCCCACCAATCAACATGATTGATGTGATCCATGGCGAGCCACATCAAGCAGGGAGTAGTAAAGGGGCTCGAAGTAGATATATCAGAGAGGTTGAAGAATGAATCTATTTTGTTCAAAAAGAGCCTCCAACGAAAAACCCACACCATAGCATCCAAATGCCTAATCTGGTGGTCACCCCGCAAGAACTACGCAAAGGAGTCCATCATCCTCATAATGACTCCCTCATGATTATGGCCCAAATTGGGCTATCCATGTCTCAAAGATTCTGGCCGATATAGGCAGCGCGGTCAATGTCATCTTCAAACATGCCTTCAATCAGATGAATACCCCAGATCACAAATTAGAGCCGAGCACAGAGCCGATATTTAGGTTCAAAAATAAAGGGTCAAATCCAATGGGGCAGATAAAGCTACTTGTACAAATGAGAGTGCCGCCAACTTGCCGAACATTTGAAACTATTTTTGTGATAATTGATCAACCTTCGTACTACAATGCCTTCTTTGGCAGACCGGCCCTAGATGAGATCGATGCTTTTGTCTCCCCAAAGTACCTTATGGTAAAATTCCTAACAAAGCAAGGCTGGGGGACTGTACAGGGGGAACAATTTAGCTCTCGGGAAATGTACTTTGCTGCACTTGACCAATACAAAATGGATGCTTACTTTGATTCTTCTACTGTTTTACAGGCTTCGGATGATGGATTTTCACATCCAACATTCGAAGCAAATATTAACATTAAAAGTCTAACAAACGTATGTATCAAAGACACATCCCTATAGGAAGCAAGAGAAAGAGAATTAATGCTAACTCAACAGAGGAGGGTCTTATAGTCACAGAGTTCGACTGCCGAGGTGAAACGGATTCAGAGGATGCTTCTAAAATAGTTAAAGTGGGAAAACATCTTGATAATGAGTTAAAGAAAGACTTGATATAGTTCCTTAGAGATAACAAGGATGTGTTTGCTTGGTCACATTCTGATATGGTGGGAATCGATCCGACCGTAATGTGCCACGCTCTTAACATCAATCCGAGAGCAACCCCCATAAAACAGAGAAAGAGACAATTGGACAAAGTCCAATCAGATGCTCTAAAGGAGGAGGTTGACAGACTCCTTGAGAATGGATTAATCCGAGAGGTATATTGTCCTAAATGGTTAGCCAATCCAATTTTGGTAAAGAAGCCAAACGGAAAATGGAAAACATGCATTGATTACACGGACCTAAACAAAGCATACCCAAAGGATTGCTTCCAGCTACCATGGATAGATCAGTTGGTGGACGCAACATGTGGACACAGATTGTTATCCCTCATGGATGCATATTCAGGGTACAACTAGATACCGATGTTCAAACCGGATGAGGATCATACCAGCTTCATAACTGAATGGGGAATTTATTGCTATAGGGCAATGCCATTTGGGCTAAAGAATGCAGGAGCCATTTATCAAAGATTGGTTAATCGAATGTTCAAGGAACAAATTGGCAGAAACATGGAGGTTTATGTTGATGATACGTTGGTAAAGCCTAGCGAACCTGAAAACCATCTTAAGGATTTAGAGGAAATGTTCAGAATATTGCGGAAGTATCAAATGAAATTAAACCCGCAAAAGTGCTCTTTTGGAGTCCACTTTGGAAAGTTCTTAGGATATCTAGTAAGTGCTTACGGAATCGAAGCGAGTCCTTACCAAAGTCAAGCCATAAGGGACATGGCCGAACCTAAAACCAACAAGGAAGTAATGAGATTAAATGGAAGGTTAGCTGCCCTTAGTAGATTTATCTGAAAATAAATTGATAAGTGTATACCATTCTTCAATGTGATTAAGAAAAAGAAGAACTTTGAATGGGGAGAGGAAGGAAGGAAAGCTTTCTTGAAATTAAAATGCCATTTGGAAAAACCACTGATTCTCTCAAGTCCCGAAAGCGGGGAAATATTATACTTATACATGGCAGTATCAAAACATATGGTCAGCTCGGTACTCATTAGAGAAGAAAATGGAACACACCTTCCGGTATACTACGTAAGCAGGCGACTAAAGGATGTTGAGCCACGATACCCAATTATAGAAAAATTAGCTTATTGCTTGGTTCTCACGGCTCAAAAGCTCAGAGCATACTTTCAAGCACATTCGGTTAAGGTATTAACCAATTTTCCTCTTAAGTAAGTTTTTAGTAAGCCTGAGACTTCTGGAAGATTGGTGGAATGGGGAATTGAGCTTAGTCAATACGATATAGAATTTTAACCACGGGCTGCAATCAAAGGGCATGCATTGGCAGACTTTGTTAATAAGTGTACTAGTTTTATAAAGGAAAAATCAGAAAAAGAGAAAGATCAAAAGCCCATGTGGCAATTATTCGTGGATGGAGCGTCAAACGAACAAAGGGACGGAGCAGGGTATATAAGCATAACCCCAAATGGATATCGTCTGCATTATGCCATGAAACTGGAATTTCCTACAACCAATAATGTGGCAGAGTATGAATCAATGGTAGCGGGATTAACCTTGGCACTGGAACTAAAAATCCCACGAATACAGATTTTTAGTGACTCTCAACTGATGGTAAATCAAGTAAAGCAAATATACCAAACAAAGGACCCCAAGTTATCATTATATGTGAAGGAATATTACGAATGCTTACTTTTTTTGAGGATTTTTTTGATAAATCAAGTTCCAAGAGTAGAAAATACACAGGCAGACCCTTTAGCAAAATTAGCCAGCTCAAGAGGAGCCCTAGAGACACGAATTGTCCCCATCGGATATCAAGAAAAGCCAAGTATCGAAAAGGAAACATCCAAGCAAGGGAAGGAATTGTTATTATTTGTACTTGACTTCCGGGCCCCACAATCATCATTCTGTAATCATCGACCTTGATAATCGTAAAGTCTGTTGGGTTAAATCCGCTTGTGTACTGCCTTGCTAAAAGGCGGGTTAACAACTACCATTATCATTTCATTAGTGATGATTATTTCTTTGAGTATTTTGGGATAGATATTTAGTATCTTTTGGGCTCTTGAGAATTTTTAATTGTTATAACCATATTTTAGATGATAGTCCATTTGAGATTTGATATGGACTTATGAAATGGTGATTTGGTTTGTTATGATATGCCTTATTGTTACAATTATTTGGTTTTAGGCATACTTTTATTATGGTTTGTGTTATTGCTAAGTCATATATTGATATGGACTTTGAAATTGTGATTTGGTTGGATATGCCTTATTATGATCCATTGGTTTTAGGCGTATTTTGAGATGACTTATTTTATGGTTAAGTCATAAAATTATGATATTAGTATCTCACATTTTTTAGCTATAGTCTGATCCATTTATTTTATTATACTCGGGTCAAACCGAGACTCTATAGGTACAGGGACTCTTTGACCTCTGGACTATGTGCTAGCATTGGAGTAGACTATTTTGACTGTTCAGTTTACTTCACCCTTGTATATATTGACATTTAGGAGGATATGTCCCGTATATTATTTAGTAGTCGCTATGTACCTGATACAACATCTTAGATGTGATGTATATAGTATGTGATCTAGTACAAATATTTTATAGACTCGCATTTTATTATATATATGATGTATATTATTCTGCTGTGATTTGTGACTCTGATTTTGATTTATTTATATTATATACTATTCTGAATATTTTAAATCGGTGTGTTTATTACATTGCATTAATACTGTACACGACAAATTTTCAGTTCAGATCCTCAAAAAGGTAATAATGATGTGTCAGTGTTAGATCAAAGATATATTCACATTCGATCGCCTTAACCAGCAGTATTCTCCGTGTTATTATACGACATTTCTTGTAATGTTCTTTAATAATATTTGTATAGCGGTGGGGTCGTTACATTAATATCTTTCGCCACTTGCTTATTTGATTTGAAAGATGAAGAGCACGTTGCAAAGTTTTCATGAGAGAGAGCCAAGTGTGTATGTGCATTTACTTCATATTCATTTTATATATAAGGGTACATTTACGAGTCAGTTTAGTTCAAGCAATGGCGTTTTTGTGTCCCCGTTTATCAGAATCAAATTACGCGTTTGTTCAAGTCAATATACTGATTATATATATACATGGTTTATTTAAATTTATCAACTTTGAAATTTTACGTCGAACGCGTCGAAAACATAGGATGGAATACTACCATATTTCATTTAATAAAAATATCGATAAAATATGGTACGGAAATGAGTTGTTATGCGAATTTGCAAAATCTCGAAGCATGAAAAATTCAAATATCTTCATGCTTTCTAGAACTTCAAAATTTTCGAAATTCGGAATAACATTTTTTAAGTTATGGTTCATTAATTATAACCATGTTAAAAATAAATCAGGAATGAATATTGACCACAACACTAATTTGAATGCACTTTCTCATGGATTTCTAGAATGAATCATCAAAAACTCAAAGAATAGAGATTTCAGTATTTTCTATAAGATTTCTAAAACATCTTAAAATTTATTAATCAAAGTAACAGATCATAATTTATTATCATTCAATAATTAATAGACTGGATTGAAGTGCATTATCTATGATAAGCAGCCCCAACAAACGAGTCTCTTCTCCCTAGTCTCAAGGAGAGTAGAGAGTAAACTCTTCAAGTTTGCCTTCCTCATTATGCAATGAAATACAACAATTCACCATTGAAACTGATGGCACAAAAGATTACTGGAAGTGGATTCCTAATTCCTCAGGAATTTTCTCTATCAAATCAGCATGGAACAAATATTGTGCTCCTAAAATGCCAGTTTGCACTCTCCTTGTGAAGTTCAACAAATTAATTTCTAAACATAGGATATCAAGATAGAATGATGATATAGATACAACATCGTATTGTGTGAACAGCAGCAGGCAAGTAAAAAACCATCTATGTTTTAATTGTGTTTACTTTAATCAACTATGATGTGAGTTAAAATCAAGTTTGCAAGTTGAAATTGCAAGAAACTACATAAATAACATATTTTCAACAGTTTCAACTATTACAACGAACAACAAAGCATTTGCCTCTTTAATCAGCATAGCAATCACAAATCTCATATGGAAAATATTGAACGAACGCAATGGCATAGTTTTTAAGGGAATCAAAATGCCATACTAGATCCGCTAGATTCTTTTAACGAATGACATCAAGGATCTACTCAAAGAAGCCAAAATCAAACCATCAGAGCTTTAAGGAAAGGAAGATATCTTTGAAATGTTGGACGGCTTGTGATACGGACCCCTCTGCATCACCACTACCTGCTGCTAGGCAGAAGCGCTCCACCAGGGTACCATCTAGGTATTTGGACTAGTACCGCACACGTCTACCTGCAAATAAAGTGCATGCACGCACAGTAACAATCCTATGCTAGTGGATAACAAAAACGGTTATAACAATATTTTACAAATATAGGAATCTTTTCTGTTTTAATGCATTGGCTATTTAGTTGCCACCTGTCACAAGTTTGTTACAACAGAATGTACTGCTATATATTGATATGAATGAATGGGAAAAGCAGGCTGGATGAATTTCTATTTGTTTCTTTTTGCATTTATATTCTCTTCTTCTTCAATCTTCTTCCTCCCTCCACTGAAAATCTCTCTCTGTTACACGCATAGGCCTATCATTTGATGCTTTCATCAACCCACTCATTCCTTCCCCACCTCCACCATGACACGCCTCGACGAACTGACAGCCCAACTCAATCACCATCAAACCGCCATTGACACCATTAACACCAAGCTATATACCCAACAAGCCGATATTACCAACATCAAAGACACCCTCACATCATAGTTTCAGCAACTCACTCAGACCATTGCCACATTATCAGCCAAAATCTCATCTACACCTACTCCTACATCACCCCAACCTGAATCCAGTACTAGACCACCACCACCTCCTCCACTACTTACAACACCGCTTCATACATCACATTTTCCATCTCCTATTCATGTCCGAACCCCTAAATGTGAAATTACTCATTTTGACGGATCTAATCCTTTGGATTGGATCTTTCAAGCGGAGCGGTTCTTCTCTTACCATTCAACACCCGATGAACAACGCCTCAACCTTGCAAGCTTTTACATGTCCGGCCAAGCTCTCACATGGTATCAATGGATGTTCCGCAACAACCAACTCACATCATGGCAACATCTCACAAGAGCCATCGAACAAAGATTTAGACCATCCTCATTCATAAACCCACAAGCTACTCTATTCAAACTCCGTCAAACAACGACCGTCGACAACTACCAATCCCAATTCGAAACACTTAGCAACCGTGTCACAAATCTTCCTCTCGAAGCTCTCCTTAATTGCTTTATTTCCGGCCTAAAAACCAATATCAAACATGAGTTACAACCCTTCCTGCCTACTACCCTATCCAATGCTATCGATCTTGCCAAACTCATCGAAAGCAAACACACTGAAACCAAACAATTTCTGAATCGACTTCCATATACCAGACCGCAACCACCTCCCTTGCTTTCCTTACCGCCAATACCTGCCCCAACTCAACCAACGAACTTAACTTACCCAATCAAAAGGTTAACCCCAACCGAACTTCAAAATCGCCAAGCGAAAGGCCTATGCTACAGTTGCGAAGAGAAATACTATCCCGGCCATAAATGCGTTACTAAACAAATTTTCCTACTATTACCGGACGATGATGACAGTTCGAATTCATCCACACAGAACACAACAATTCTCGATACTCCAGATCCAGAACAAACAACCCAATTCGATCCCGCAATTTCCTACCATGCTCTCGTTGGCTCGTCTCACCCCAGATCTCTTCGACTACAGGCGCAAATCAACAACCACACGGTCTCCATTCTCGTTGACTCAGGAAGCACTCATAACTACATCCATCCAAAGACAGCTAAATTTTTAGGGCTGCGAGCAGAAACTCATCACAATTTCTTTGTCACTGTTGGAAATGGAGAAAGGTTGTAATGTCAGCAAGCTTGCCGCCAGGTTCTGGTTCAGATTCAAGGGTATGATTTTATTGTAGATTTCTTCCTCTTGCCGATTTCTAGAGCTGAAATTGTATTCGGAATACAATGGTTGCAAACCCTGGGCCCTGTCACGATGGATCATAAGCACTTGACTATGTCGTTTGTTTATAATAACAGACCCATTACTCTGCTGGGCCGAGATACTCCAACCAGCCCATCAGAAATTTCATTCCAGCAGTTAAAACGAATGCAGGCCACTACCTCTATTTCTTCCTTTTTCCAACTTACCGTAGAGCCCAATCAAACCCCAAGCCCAATATCCCTTCCAACATCCAATCAGTTACACCCAGATATTCACCATCTCCTAACCCCTTACACCGGCCTCTTTGACAAACCCTCAGATCTTCCACTACACCGTGACCTCGATCACCACATCGACCTTCAACCAAACTCAAAACCCGTAAATGTTAAACCCTACCGGTACCCATATTTCCCAAAAAAATGAAATCGAGTCTCAAGTCCGTGAAATGCTACATACCCAAATTATTCAACCATCTACAAGTCCATTTTCCTCTCCCGTACTTCTCGTCAAAAAGAAAGACGGTACATGGCGTTTTTGTGTTGATTACCGTGCCCTTAATGCCATCACCGTAAAAGATCAATTTCCTATTCCAACTGTCGATGAATTATTGGATGAACTACACGGATCTACATATTTTTCCAAACTTGATTTGCGTAGCGGCTATTTTCAAATTCGTGTTCATCCACCCGACATTACAAAGACGGCATTTCGTACACATGAAGGACATTATGAATTCCTTGTAATGTTGTTTGGTCTCACAAATGCTCCTTCAACGTTTCAAGCTACAATAAACAATGTTTTTCGCCCTTATCTACGCAAGTTCATTCTCGTATTTTTTGATGACATTCTTGTTTATAGTAAATCATGGGATTCACATCTTTCTCATTTACACACCACTTTGGATATTTTGGCTCAAAACAATTTTTATGCCAACCTTTCTAAATGTGTTTTTGGACTCACAGAGCTATACTATTTGGGCCATATCATCTCTAATGAAGGAGTTCGCGTTGATCCATCCAAAGTTGAAGCTATCATTAAGTGGCCGACTCCAACATCCATCACTGCCATACGGGGATTCCTTGGCCTTACTGGTTATTATCGCCGCTTCATTCAACACTACGCTCATATAGTCAGTCCCATAACCGATTTATTGAAGAAGAACACACCGTTTTCCTGGCCCAACGAAGCCCATGAAGCCTTCCTTACCCTGAAACACGCAATCACCACTGCCCCTATTCTAATTCTCCCCAATTTTGCCCAACCCTTCGATCTCCACACTGATGCTTCAGGGCACGCTTGCGGCGCCGTTCTCTCACAATTCCGCCACCCTATTTCCTTCCACAGCCAAAAACTTCCTCCACGTCTTCGAATAGCTTCCACCTATGCCCGCGAGATGTTCGCAATAACTTCCGCCGTCCAAAAATGGCGTCACTAGCTTCTCGGCAGACCATTCACTATCACTACGGATCACCAGAGTCTTCATCAGCTCCTAACTCAGACCATACAAACACCAGACCAACAGCAATGGCTCTCCAAACTTATGGGTTTTGATTTCGTTATTAAGTACAAACCCGGTAGTGAAAATACTGTAGCAGACGGACTGTCGCAATGGACTTCGGCAGCAACTATGGCCGCCTTCTCGACTCCTTCATTTGCTTGCACTGCTGAGATTCGTTCGGCCCTACCGTTGGATGCAGCAGCTCAGACTATTATTACTCAACTGCAGACTGGTAATATCACTAATCCAAATTTTTCTTTTCGTGATGGGTTGCTTTTCAAAGGGAAACGTCTATTCGTACCAAACGACTCTAGGTTGTAGCAGCGGATAATGACTGCGTACCATGCTTCAAAAATGGGTGGACACTCTGGTATTAAAACCACTCTAGCTCGCATTGCCAGCAATTTCTATTGGCCTCATCTCCGTGATTCTGTCCGTACATTCCTTAATGAATGTTCTATTTGTTTACAGACCAAACCAGAGAATTCTGCGCCTAAAGGGCTCCTACAACCCTTATCTATCCCTAACCAAATCTTTGAAGACATATCAATGGATTTTATAACTCATCTACCACCGTCATCAGGCAAAACTTGTATTTGGGTTATTGTCGACCGCCTCTCTAAATATGCGCATTTTGTTGCATTACCGACCTCCTTCACCACAGTCCAATTAGCCTCTCATTTCATTCAAGAATACGTCCGTTTGCACGGTTTTCCTCGTTCAATTGTCTCCGATCGTGATCGAGTTTTTATGAGCCAATTTTGGAAGGAAATTTTTCGCCTACATGGTACGCAACTTAGCATGAGTAGTGCCTATCATCCACAAAGAGACGGACAAATGGAGGTCGTTAACCGATGCTTAGAAACTTATCTACGAGCCATATGTGGGGATACACCATCACATTGGGTCAAGAGTCTACCATGGGCGGAATGGTGGTATAATACTTGTACCCACTCTTCTTTGAAAATGTCACCATTCCAAGTTGTTTATGGCCGCACACCACCAGTTATCGCTGACTATATCCAAGGAACCGCACGAGTACCGGAAATTGGAGACTGGGCTGCAACTAGAGACCAACTTCTGAAATCCATTAAAGATAATCTTCGGCGTGCACAACTTCGTATGAAAAACCAAGCAGATCAACATCGTCGTGACAAAGATTTTCCCATCGGCCCATACGCCTTTGTCAAACTCTACCCCTACCGTCAACACTCTCTCCGGCCAACACAACATAAGCTGTCCAAAAAGTATTTCGGGCCCTTTCCTGTCATTGAGAAAATAGGCACAGTTGCATACAAACTCCTTCTTCCACCGGAAGCACGCATTCATCCCGTTTTCCACATCTCCCTCCTTAAACTATGCCCAAACCCACACAACACTACTCCAACTCCATTACCACCCGCACTCACTTTACCTACCAACCTTGAGGACAAGGTCAACTTTTTAGGGGGAGGCACTGATACGGACCCCTCTGCATCACCACTACCTGCTGCTAGGCAGAAGCGCTCCACCAGGGTACCAGCTAGGTATTTGGACTAGTACCGCACACGTCTACCTACAAATAAAGTGCATGCACGCACAGTAACAATCCTATGCTAGTGGATAACAAAAACGGTTATAACAATATTTTACAAATATAGGAATCTTTTCTGTTTTAATGCATTGGCTATTTAGTTGCCACCTGTCACAAGTTTGTTACAATAGAATGAACTGCTATATATTGATATGAATGGATGGGAAAAGCAGGCTGTATGAATTTCTATTTGTTTCTTTTTGCATTTATATTCTCTTCTTCTTCAATCTTCTTCCTCCATCCACTGAAAATCTCTCTTTGTTACACGCATAGGCCTATCAGCTTGCGAGTGAAGTAGCAGAAGTGGGTGAAAAAGAAACTCTACCTCCTCCATTTGGAATCGGCTGATATGAGTAGCGATTGTTGGTCATCTTCTTCCGTTTGGTTTGAGAGAGAAAGAAAAAGTAGTCTAGACCTATTTTAGTAAAATCGGTAGTCGGTTCATTTGTTGTAGTTAGTAATTAATTGGAGTGAGCACTATTTATTGATTTCGTTATTTTGGAAAGTTCTCATTTCATTTTCTAGTAGCCTCAAATTATGCACCTTTGTTACGTATCTCTGTATGGTTGTTTTTTTGTTAGTAGTCATTATAATCCTACACCTATTTAGAACACTAACATTTTATCTCTTGTATCTTCTTTTTAGTAAATAAAGTACCCTTGTTTCAAATGTTTTAAGGTTTCGAAACATTTTCCAAACAGTATACTAAATTGTTTGTAGTTTTTTATGGCTTAAGTTCATAATCTATAGAGTATCAAAACATAAAACCTGTAGAATTTTTTTTTC
Source organism: Allium fistulosum (assembly GCA_030737815.1). Lineage (NCBI taxonomy): Eukaryota > Viridiplantae > Streptophyta > Magnoliopsida > Asparagales > Amaryllidaceae > Allium > Allium fistulosum. Next base: position 461,377,517 of record CM060905.1, read on the forward strand.
TATTTTCTATAATATTTAAAGTTTTGCAAATTGGAGTTTGAGAGCTCAAGTTATGACAATTTCACTATAGCAGTGTCAAAAAATCATATTTCAAACAAGAAAAGACATAGAGTCCACAAAGCGTACCTTTGTTTACCTTTGAAATTGCGTTAATATTCATCATTATTTTTCAAGGTGCATCAGTCTCTATTTTATTTTCTTAGGCTAAGAAATGTTGCAATATCGCTCATCAAATGCGTCGAATAACTCAAAATCTATTTCCATTGTAATTCTTCTTTAGCCCATCTTCATACTTATGCATCGGAAGAAGCAAGTGGCCTTGAAACTACTGTAGTTTCACGTTTGTTTATATTTGAAAGCTTTGGTATCCAAATTTGTTTGTGTAACAAACCATGAATGTTAACCATTGTATCCTCAGGAACTCAAATTTGTTTGACTTGTCTATTTATGTTTCTATTTCGATAATTATTATAACTATATCCAATTTCACCACACTTTACGCATTTGGAAAACGCACTTCTCCCCCTAGCTATGTTAGTCGTTAATTGTTTATATCCGACACTTTTCCAAATTCAAATCCTTTTCTTTTATTCGCAAAGAGTTGATTACTTAATAACATATTAAATAATTTTTTCTCATGTGGAGAATTTTCGAAGAATCAACTCGAGATCATTAACTTTGGAATTTAAAGGGTTATTTTGATTTATTAATTTTGAACAATGATTAATAGCAATATCTCTCTTTTTAAAATTATTTTTTTTAAGACTGCATTTTCATTTTTGAGCTCTTTTATTTCGGTCTCAATTCAAGCGTTTATTTTTGGGGAAGTTTATGTTTTCCAAATTTAAGTATTTCAAAATCCTTGATTTTATCAATCTCGTTTTCTAATTCGTGATTTATTTGCATAATTTAGTTTTTTTATTTCCAAAATCACGTTTCTATGTTGAAGGGTTTTTTCAAAACCTATTTTCATAGACCATGAATTGAACTCTCTTCCTCTACTTCTCTTCCTCTATTGGAGAGTTAGAAATCATTACCAACCGTTTTCAATAGTTTTGAATTTTCCTCCGATGTCATTCAATTCCTTTTCAAAAATTGCACATTTCCTGCACTTAATCTTTTCAATTTCCTTTTCTAGCCCATCTAGGATTATCTCAATTTTCACCAAATTTTCCTTTCCAATAATTCCACATTTTTCGCATTTGGAATTTTCAAAATTCTTTAACTCTAAAATGTTGTTCTTACAAATCAACTTGGTTTTTTTTTCCTTTAGAAATGTTTTTTCTCGCTTTTAAGCATTTTGAAATTTTCATTGAAGCGAACGAAATCTTTCTCGTAATCCATACATTTTTCGCAATCAAAATTTTTACTTTTCTTAATGTTATCAAGCTCTTTTTCTCATTTTTCATTTTTCTAAAGCAGTTCAAATTTTTCACAGTTAAGTTTGTTACTTTTTAGTTTAAGGCTATCAACATTTGGTTAATTCATGGCACATGACAAGTTAATATGCATATGAAAAGTCACTTCTCTCATAATCTATTGGGTCAACGTCGTCTTCATTGTCATTGTCTGAATTATCTTTTGTGAACCATGTCAAACACAGTCCTACTCTTGTATCAACTTTGGGAGGTTCTTTTGGTATCATTGATTTTTTTACCATATTTTGCATAAGAGTGGTAGAGATTTTTTTTTGCAATTGAACAGTGAGAGACGTAGTTAAATTCAGATCTATCAACTATTGAGATAACAATATTCATGGCATTAGGATTAGGCGAAATATTATTCTTGCCGACCATACCCCAACTGTTTTCAATGATATCACAAATTTTAAAATCAACATATTGTAAGTAAAATTCCACTCAAGATTTCCAATATGAAAAAATATGTTCCGTTAAAAGTGGGTGAACTAAAAATAGACTAGCTCTCGCTAAACTACGACATGAGAGACATGATATTGGATTTTCCCCAGCAACCCGCTTTGATACCAGTCGTAAGTATCATGCAATATACCTTAGAAGGAGGGGTTGAATAGCATATTTAAGAATTTTGTAGATAAACAGATAAAATGTAGAAACATAAATGCAAAAAAAATAAAAAATACACGCACTAGCCACTAATCCGTTAATGCCTGCGACTGCCTCCAAATTTACTACAAAAATTACATATTCGATTGTTTACAAAGTCTGCAAACTCGCAATCTCAGTCAACCCAAATGTGCTACTTATATGCTACGTAAGCGTCCCTCAAGTCAAATTTGAGTTGAAAATCTTTGAACTACAAGTCATAATTCAATCCCAGAAAGGTAGAGTTAAAAAAATAGAATAAAGAAAATAGGGATTTCTTTGCAAAAGGAAATAATTTTCCCTCTCTGCACGTGAAACGAAGACCAGCCGTGCTTCACATTAAAAATGCGTCCTCCTCGAAATTTTTCAACTGAAAATCCACTGCCCAAAGAAATTCGCATCTTCTTCAAAATCTATAAAAATGGCGCCGCCAAAAGAAAATTTGCTCCACCTAAAACACTTGCACCGTCAATGTGTACTACCGGTTCTGGATTTGTATGCTTTCGTCGCCCGCACCTTGAAGTTGCCATGACTAATTTCAGTGTGGTGCCTTCACTGCTAAGTCGGATCTCGTGATGCCTGAAATGTTCAATGCCGTGAATATGATGATGCCGTGCTAAATTTAAAGATCTCGAATGCTTGGAATTAATGAGATCTGGCATCTTGTTGTTCTGATTTCGGTTTGGCTTGAGTTGATGTTGCCTTAGCTTGAATCCGTACAAGAGATGTTTCAGTGCAATTATATCTGATGTCAATGCTACCCCTTCTCTGATAGTCTGCCTTTGCAAGGTCATGTTACCTTGGTTTGACGTTGTTATCGTTGGAGAGTTGTAGCCAGAACCTTAGTGTGATAAGAGGGGATCGATGCCAGTTTGGAGACTGTACTGCTGGTTGATGTTGTAATATGTTGGAGATGAGTTGTGTGTTGGTTCGACTTTCAGGGGTTGGATACTGCTGCTGTAATTCTAGTCGAGCACTGTGTTTTTGAAGCTTTGGTTGGTTTGTGCTAAATTTTGGTCGGTGTTTGTACTGATGAAATGGATAGGATTTTGCTGTTGAGTTCATTTTGATTTCGAGAATGCAAGAAGGATGGAGATTTCTATGATCTGTAGCTCCTTGAGACAATGACGATGAAGACTTCTTTTAGGCTTTTGGTTGAGAGTTTATTTTCTACCCGTTTTGATGAATATTGAACTGCTTGGTTCTTCATATGTTTTCATAACATTTGCTGGTAAGTTTTTTTTCACAACGTTTATTGTTGGTTATAAAATCAGTGAAAACCGATGTAACATAATTTTGATGGTAATTTTCAGCCCATCAAATCAAGATGTTTTAAGAGGTCATACTTTTTTTTTCAATTATACCACCACTAATTATATTCTGAAATTAATTTTCGCAAAACTAAGAATAAATATAAAGATATATATATATGTGTGTGTGTGTGTAATGTTACATTAATGGAAAACTCTCAAAACTAGCGTATATTAAACTCTTAAGCATGTATTGATCGGTTAAAACAACACTTCATGTGAATCAATCAAAAACGCTATGATCATTGACGATCAAAACCGGTACTCTCAAAACCTCTCATAACCTGTACCGCAAAACTCCTAAATGAAGCCTTATTGAAGAGTTGCAGATGATCAGATTAATAAAAAACTATTTTTATTTTAGTTGATGAAGAAAAACTTTGTAATATATAGTACTTGTAATTTCCCAAATATATTTGCATAAGAATCTGTCCATGAATGATTCAAGTGACTTGATTTTTTTGTTTGACTATTTCCAAGGATTTCACCTTGTGAATGCTTGTAAATTTGAATCTCTTATCTTTGAAATATATAGATATCTTTGACTTCTATTAGGGAGACGAGCTCGAGAGTGATGCCTTGGTGACGTGCGCTGGTCGATAGGGAGTTGTGAGATTTCTTTCTTGGTGAGATTAGGGCATGGTTGTGTTTTGCTAAGGGAGGCCATATATGATGGTAAGGGGCTCGTCCGGTTTGGCTTGCAAAGTAGTGAAAAATGGTGGCGACGTAAGGAGCCTAGGTGGTCAATAACAACAATGGTGTTGGCCTAATAAAGGCAAGAGTGAGTGTGTGTGGGATTGTTTAAAAACTGGAACAAGATTTGTAATTACCCGCCTTTTCGACCCACAAAGTCGACACTAATATATCGACGATATTCATTTGCCGAGAATCCAAGTGCCGAAAAGGCGGATTGTTGGAGGAAGAAGAAAAAAACAGAATCTCTATCGTGACGAGTAATATATAATATACAATATATAATATACAATAGATCTTTACAAAAGAAAACTGTAATATATATACATCTATCAAATTAAACTAACCAATCATCAGCCTGAGTAGTTATAACAACTAGTCCTCACAAATGCCGATAAATATAAACAACCAATGCAGCGAAAATAAAATATACGTGAATACATCTTGGAGGCATCTAGCTCGTCTCTTAAAGCTCCAAAGCATCCAAACTTGTTGACGCCAAAATTGGGCATCAACACCCAATAGAATCTCGTAAAGATTAAATAATGAATAAAATTAAAACAGAGCAGAGAAATAAATAAACACATGGATTTTTATAGTGATTCGGCAATCTTGGCCTACGTCCACTTCATATTTTTATTGATATTGCACTGGATTATGATTACAAGAATGTTTGGATCAGCTGGGGTCCATTAATACAAGAGTGAAGAATAAAATTGGCAGAGCCTGGACAACAGAAGGATTCTCTTTATGGAGAATGGTAGCTATATTTATAGGGGAAGATGTGCATGAATCGGGCTGAAAATTCACCAGAAGAACCTCTAGATCCGTAGGGCCCCACCAAACGATCGGTGGTCTAAAATCTACAAAAATAACGATCGGGGCCGATCGTTATTTTTGACTCCAATCAATGTGCGATCGTTCGTGGGTAGTCCCATAGGTCTCCAGGCCTTGCTCCTAATATGGGTCATTTTGAGCTATAGTTTTTGAGATATCACCCATTCTTTATAGAACACCGATCGTTATGCTAATCGTCCAATAACAATTGGTGTCTTTTTATGTTTTTCTCGAGTTCTGTTGTGTGATCGATAATCTAGGCTCCTCATGATGTAAATTAATTACTCTCTAAATTTTGTGCAATTCTGACTTATCGTTTGTTGAGATATCATCCAACCTCCATTGAATATGGATCGTTTTAGTGATTCGTACGATCGTTCCAATAACGATTGGCCTTTGCTTCCAAGATTTGGGAGTTTTGTCATGCGATCATTTTTGTGGGCTCCATTCTTCAATATATTGATGCTCTGAAGTTTCAAGTACATTGGCTTTGTAAATTTTAAGATATTGATCGATCTTCGTTGATTTACCATGTTTCATGGATCGTTCTAGATCGATCCATATAAAATTTTCGTTTGTCCATAACTCGAGCGTACGAACTCCAATTGGCTTAAAATTAGAAAGGTATCCTCATAGGGTCTTCCTTGTCGCTTCACATTAATTACACCTTGATTAGGACCCGATCCAAATCTATTCCACCATTGTCCATAATAATGTATATAGTTGATTCTCAAGGCTGGAAACCAACCGTTCTTAACCAAATCTACGGTATCACGGCCTTGCCAAAAGGAGTGATAACATTTGCCCCCCAAATTATGTCTTGTTCGAACATGATGTACTTTGAAAATTCGCATGCTTCAATCGTTGTAAAGGATTCCATCCAGTTTATTGAATGGTCTTCACCCTTTCCATTGATTTATCTTCCCAAAGTGATGTATCCCTCGTTGATGGTCATGATGCTTGGTCGATTTCCAATAGTATAAATTCAAGATTGTATTCTATCAGTTGGTATCTATGTCCGGTTCTACAAGCATAGTAAGCTTTGGCTCTGATCCAGTCTTTTCTCTAATAACTCCAGGTGAAAATTCAATTTCTTTTGGTTACAAGAAATCGAATTTTTAGAATATATACTTGCACGTTTAAGTACATGTTCTTCTCATTGGCTCCCGGATGCGTTTGTACGCTCACTAATCATCACCAATTCCTTATAGTTTAATTGCAATTGGGTTGCAATTCCTTGTTTATAATTTTTTTATAATGAAATAGGGGTCGTAGTAAGTCACTCGATGGGAAGGGATTTCAAGTTCTATAGGGATGACAGCCTCAGAGCCATAAGCAAGAGCAAATGGAGTATGGCCAGCCACGAACTTGTGGGTGGTTCTTTAAGCCCATAATGTTGTTGGTAGTTTATCAACCCACTTGCCTCTGGCCTTTACCAACCATTTCTTCAGAATGGACTTTGTGATTTTGTTCGCAGCTTCAACTTGTCCATTTGTTTAAGGGTGAGCAACTACTGCAAATCTATTTTTAATATGATGTCGTTGGCAAAAGTCTTTGAATTCAGCGCTATTGAATTGGGTTCCATTATCAGTTACAATGGTTCGTGGAAAGCGAAAACGACAAATGATGCTCCGGACAATGAAGTTGATTACTTTCTTTGTCGTGATCATGGCTAAAGGTTCAACTTCAACCCATTTAGTGAAGTAATCCACTGCTACGATGGCGTACTTCGCTCTATCTTTAGAGATAGGAAATTGAACTGAGAATATCAATATCCCAAGTGGCAAAACAGCCATGTACTGACCATTCCTGTAACTTCCACCGGTGGAGCTCTCGGAATTTTTTACAAACATCTAACACTCGTCGCATTGTCTGGCGTGATCAGTTGCATCTCGTTTGACAGTTGGCTAGTAATATCCGTAGCGGAGTATTTTCTTTGTTAGGGTTTGCCCCTTGGTGTGATCATTGCATTCTCCTTCAGTGACTTCTCTCGAGACTCGTTTTATTTCTTCATGGGCGATACACCGAAGCAGGGGAATGGAGAAACCTTTTCTATACATGACTCCTTGGATGATGTAGCGTGAAGCTTTGTGGAAGATCTGTAGTTTTTCATTCCTCCATCCGGGAATGATCCCCCATTGTAGATAACCCTTGATAGAAGTCACCCACGACTCCTATAACGACCGCCCTACACCTACGGTGCAAAACGGTAGAAATAAAAAGAAATAAGATGAAGAAATAGAAGAGAAAATAATGGAAAAGAAGAAAAAGGAAACATAAGATATACAAATTAACTATCGCATATCTTACATCGTATCAGAGTAAATATAATAATCAACACAGGTATAAAACAAGAGAGACAACAATAACAATGTGAAATTATCATCTGAATAAAGATCCACAAAGTTATACAACGCTATAACAGAGTTTATACATGGGAAAGTAAACTCAACTAGTACACTGTCTCATAATGGTAAATCAACACTATCAAGGCTCCACAGTGTCACAACGGAAATATAATAACAAATGCACATATAAGTGTAGATAACCGTCACCTTCTGTCGGTCCACCTGTAGAGCTTCATAATCATCCACTGCTCTCAATCTACTCATTTAAGAGTACTTGAGATAATAGGAAGCAAAGTATAAAACCTCGGGTCAGACAATAGTCCAGCGTTAGCGATATCAAATCTCAAAATACTATAAAAGTCGATAATATATGGAACAGAGGGTATATAAACCATATCTGACTTGTCCCAACAACCATAGAGTTAGCACATAAACATAAGATATATGCTACTCTATAACATCGTAAAAAGGGTATACCATACTTAGTATCTATCAGGGTGCCTAGGTATCCCCACCTACGGTATCTACTCCATACTAAGTAAACTTCAGTTATCTAGGTATCTCCATCCATACCTACTCCACACTAACTCAAGTCAGGGTATCCAGGTATCCCTACCACAATACCTACCTAGTGTGACATCCTTAGGGTGACAGCTGACTAGCGAGCAACCATAACAAACATAGAAACCATCAAACAATACTAACTGTCACCCAATGTGCCAGGTATATGATGACTCATATGACCCTCGAAGACTGTCAAGGACTAGTGGAAATCCCAGTTCTCGAGTTCCACTGTACTTTCAGGTCTGAAACGCCATAGGTTGTCTCTTATGATACCTCTGTACCAACTGACCTAGAACACCTCGGGGCGGTCCAAGGCACACAACCATCGCTACCAGCCCTCGGGTATCACCCATGTATAATACCTTTACTCTGAACACAATATAAAACACTATGAGTCATCAACGATCCTTAGGCACAAACACATTCATCGAGCCCTACTCACTCGATACGGATTCAATCCCTACCGGTTCACTATAGTTTCTGGGCACGAGCCCTAACACTCAACCTTGTCCACTATCTACAGCCTCACTCCAATTTAAGCTGCCATCCATGATCCTACTCTCTACCTGAGCTCCCGATCAAGGAACCCTACTATCATGCCATCTAAAGCCCGAGATCTTGCATGATTCATATGGTCCTAATACTATCATCCCGAAGCCTACTCCATACATCATCGAGTCGCTATCCGCAGTATCTGACTACCAGATCGAAGCACCACATCCCTGCCTCACCATCAATCTCACTCGTCATAGGGTAATAACATCATATCTCTAAGCTGGTCGCACGAACAAACCATCATGTTGGGCACCACGATATCTCATCAACGTCAAAGCCGCATATCAGCCAAATCGTCAATCGACAACAGTAATGGACATTGACCACTCTACTATGGTCAATACCATCCACCTTGGTCTTGTATTTAACCGAACAGTTAAATACAGACCAAATGGAAACATTCAACATCCACGCCGAAATCCAGGCCAGTCGACATGTATCCAAAACCCTCTTCTACATCTCATCTCTTTTATTAGATTCCCACGTGTGTGGAACTCCAAGGTACAATATGCTATCTATAATCAAATCACCGCTAATCGGTGTTTTCAACCAATACAGCCAAATAATAGACAATCCAAACAATCAAACATACATCCAAACATCCATCATCTAAACAACCATACATCCATCCAAAACAACAAACATACAACATAACAATCCATCCATATCGATTAATGTGGGAAATAACATCAATAATAGATCTAATCTAATAATTCCCTAACTATGGCACGACGATGAAAAATAAGTGATATTCTTTATAAATCATTTAAAAATAATTATATATTCTTTTATAAAAATATAGTTGTTGTATATATATAATAACATCACGTTTTAAAACTAAAAATCATTCCCGAGCGTCAATATAACAATAAACAACCATTCATAGTAAACTAAGAGACAATATCGCTCACCTTAGCCAAATCAGTCCAAACCAATGCCAAAACGTATATCTCCCCCGGACGAGTCCACTGCAAGTAACCACGTCCAAAATGAACATCGTATATAAAAGATATGGCCAAAATAAGAATCGAGATTAATCAAATCATTAAATCAATTTAAATAATTAATTACCTAATTACTTGCTAATCCATCTTCTCCGCTTACAATTGCATGTACGCATGCATAAAGAAAACCGTGCATATCCAATCTCCCTTCCTCTTAATTACGCATTCGTTTGTAGATGAAACTTCGACCCGTTTTCGCCAACAATATTCTCTTTGCGATCTTTTCAATTTGCACCCAACCAATGCTCGATCGCCTCCCCCATCAAAACGCGACCAAGCAGCATTGCTTCGCCCAGGCTAAAGTCATGAATCATCATAGTTGATCGGCCACGCCCAAATCTCTAGTGAAGGTGCGTCTCAAGGCAAGAAACACAAATACAATCTTTGATTCAAAAAGCGATACTCCAATCTCCATCAAATCAAAGCCCTAAATCCACGGATATAGGGTCGACCTCGGCAACTCATTGCAAAACTCAAGATCTATGGTATAGAATCAAAGCTCTCTTCGATACGAATCCAATGCAATTCGTTTCGTGATTTTCATTGAGTATTTCACTCGTTCTCAATTTTTGAAGGTAAATAATGGAGCGGCCATGGATATGAATGCAACAGTAAAGGCAAAACTGATTTTTTTGGAGGGAGAGATGGATTTTGGATTTAAATAATAACACTGTATTCCATTTATTTAAATTCTCAAATAAATGGTCATGCTCTTCGAGTCCGTACGAACACACGACGCGTCTGATCGCCACGAAACTCATCTACGTACATCACTTTACTTTTCCGGATCCAATGGCACTAACTGTGTCTCCATCTGAGACTGCACCATAGAAGGCCAATTCACGTATTTCGAGATCGTTTTGGCCATCGGATCGCCCCATCTCAAAATATAGCTATCCTTATACTCATTTTTAATTCGCAACGTCAATCCGAACTCAAGGGAGTGGTCTCGAGTCCTGATTTGGCAGTATGTGAAAAATCACATTTTCAGGCCTTCATTTAATTAATGATTAAGTATTTAAAATAACTATTTAAATATCAGATCATTAGAAATATGGGTCGTTACATTCTCCCCTCCTTAAAAGATTTCATCCCCAAAATCACAAAGCAAAGAGAACATCTCCTAACCCATCGACCCTCATAATGGTACACTGTCTCATAATGGTAAATCAACACTATCAAGGCTCCACAGTGTCACAGCGGAAATATAATTCCAAATGCACATATAAGTGTAGATAATCGTCACCTCCTATCGGTCCACCTGTAGAACTTCATAATCATCCACTGCTCTCAATCTACTCATTTAAGAGTACCTGAGATAATAGGAAGCAAAGTATAAAACCTCAGGTCAGACAATAGTCTGGTGTTAGCGATATCAAATCTCAAAATACTATAAAAGTCGATAATATATGAAACAAAGAGTATATAAACCATATCTGACTTGTCCCTACAACCATAGAATCAGCACATAAACATAAAATATATGCTACTCTATATCATCGCAAAAAGGGTATACCATACTCAGTATCTGTCAAGGTTCTTAGGTATCCCCACCTACGGTACGTACTCCATACTAAGTAAACTTCAGTTATCTAGGTATCTCCATCCATACCTACTCCACACTAAGTCAAGTCAGGGTATCAAGGTATCCCTACCACAATACCTACCTAGTGTGACATCCTTAGGGTGATAGGTGACTAGCGAGCAACCATAACAAACATAACAACCGTCAAACAATACTAACTGTTACCCAATGTGCCAGATATTTGATGACTCATATGACCCTCGAAGACTGTCAAGGACTAGTGGAAATCCCGGTTCTCGATTGTGTTCCACCGTACTTTCAGGTCCAAAACCCCACACACTTGTCTCTTATGATACCTCTGTACCACCTGACCTAGACCCCCTCGGGACGGTCCAGGGCACACGACCATCGCTACCAGCCCTTGGGTATCACCCGCATATAGTACCTTTAATCTAAACACAACAGAAAACACTCAGAGTTATCAACGATCCCTAGGCACAAACACATTCATCGAGCCTTACTCACTCGATACGGATTCGAACCCTACTAGTTCACTACAGTTTCTGGGCACGAGCCCTAACACTCAACCTAGTCCACTATCTACAGCCTCACTCCAATTTGAGCTGCCATCCACGATCCTTCTCTCTACCTGAGCTCTCGGTAAAGGAACCCTACTATTATGCCATCCAAAGCCCGAGATCTTGCATGATTCATACGGTCCTCATACTATCATCCCGGAGCCTACTCCATACATCTTCGAGTCGCTATCCGCAGTATCAGACTACCAGATCGAAGCACCACATCCCTGACTCACCATCAATCTCACTCGTCATAGGGTAATAACATCATATCTCTAAGCTGGTCGCACGAACAAACCATAATGTTGGGCACCATGGTATCTCATCAACGTCAAAGCCACATATCAGCCAAATCATCAATCGACAACAGTGACGAACATTGACCACTATACTATGTTCAATACCATCCACCTTGGTCTTGTATTTAACCGAACAGTTAAGTACAGATCAAAGGGAAACGTCTGACATCCACGCTGAAATCCAGGCTCGTCGGCATGTATCCTAAACCCTCTTCTACAGCTCGTCTCGTTCATTAGATTCCCACGTGTGTGGAACTCCAAGGTACAAGATGCTATCTAAAATCAAATCATCGCTAATCGGTGTTTTCAACCAAAACAGCCAAATAATTGACAATCCAAACAATCAAACATACATCCAAACATCCATCATCTAAACAACCATACATCCATCCAAAACAACATACATACAATATAACAATCCATCCATATCGATTAATATGGGAAATAACATCAATAATAGATCTAATCTAATAATTCCCTAACTATGGCACGACGATGAAAAATAAGTTATTCTTTATAAATCATTTAAAAATAATTATATATTCTTTTATAAAAATATAGCTGCTGTATATATATAATAACATCACGTTTTAAAACTAAAAATCATTCTCGAGCGTCAATATAATAATAAACAACCATTTATTGTAAAGTGAGAGACAATATCGCTCACCTTAGCCAAATCAGTCCAACCAATGCCAAAACCTAGATCTCTCCTGGACGAGTCCACTGCAAGTAACCACATCCAAAATGAACATCCTATATAAAAGATATGGCCAAAATAAGAATCGAGATTAATTAAATCATTAACTAACCAATTTAAATAATTAATTACCTAATTACTTGCTAATCCATCTTCTCCACTTACAATTGCATGTACGCATGCATAAAGAAAACCGTGCATATCCAATATCCCTTCCTCTTGATTACTCATTCGTTTGTAGATGAAACTTCGATCCATTTTCTCTAACAAGATTCTCTTTGCGATCTTTTCAATTTGCACCCAACCAATGCTCAATCGCCTCCCCTACCAAAACGCGACCAAGCAGCATTGCTTTGCCCAGGCTTAAGTCATGAATCATCATAGTTGATCGGCCATGCCCAAATCTCTAGTGAAGGTGCGTCTCGAGGCAAGAAACACAAATATAATCTTTGATTCGAAAATCGATGCTCCAATCTCCATCAAATCAAAGCCCTAAATCCACGGATATGGGGTCGACCTCGACAACTCATAGCAAAACTCAAGATCTATAGTATAGAATCAAAGCTCTCTTCGATACGAATCCGATGAAATTTGTTTCATGATTTTTCATTGAGTATTTCACTCGTTCTCGATTTTTGAAGGTAAGTAATGGAGCGGCCATGGATATGAATGCAACAGTAAAGGTATTTTTTTGGAGGGAGAGAAGGATTTGGGATTTAAATAATACACTATATTCCATTTATTTAAATTCTCAAATAAATGGTCATGCGCTTCGAGTCCGTACGATCACACGACGCGTCCGATCGCCACGAAACTCATCTACGTACATCACTTTACTTTTTCAGATCCAACGACACTAACTGTGTCTCCATATGAGACTGCGCCCCAGAAGGCTAATTCACATATTTCGAGACTGTTTTGGCCATTGGATCGCCCAATCTCGAAATATAGCGATCCTTATACTCATTTTTAATTCGCAACGTCAATCTGAACTCAACAGAGTGGTCTCGAGTCCTGATTTGGCAGTACGCGAAATCACATTTTCAGGCCTTCATTTAATTAATGATTAAGTATTTAAATAAACTATTTAAATATCTGATCGTTAAAAATATGGGTCGTTACATTTTCCCCTCCTTAAAAGATTTCATCCCCGAAATCACAAAGCAAAGAGAACATCTCCTAACCCATCGACCCTAAAAAATTTGTTAATTTCTGGAAAAATTTGACAGAACCTCCTTTGGACAACTAAGTCCGAAAAACTCTACTACAACAAAGATATGTATACAACTCATATCTTTAACTATACTAGATCATCTATAGCACCATTAAATAAGAATGTTATACCCAACTAAAACTATCCTGCATGCCTAACAACCATACAAACAAAAACTTTCAACTCAAATGCTGACAATCAAATCAAACATGCATATATAAAATCTAACATGCAAAAATAACATCCATACCTATCCTAGCATGCGGAATACTAAATCAACTAGTATAAACACTTAATATGGTATCCCTAATGAAAGCCGGTGATAAAAACAAAATCTCATCGTCTAAAGAGCTCCAGACTAATGGTCCTCATGCTCCCCGCACTCTACTATACCCTATCGTCTTCGCTTTCATTCCATTGAACCCCTACTACTCCTTCGACCTCCTCCTAACCTGATTCATATTACATTTACTGGTACGAATAGGCTTATGAGGTCTCCAAGTCTATGGTTCAGTCTTGATATCATCTAATCCATTTAGTGCCAAATATCTAAACGTCTCCTATAAGTTCTCCCAAAACCCATTATCGAACAACAAGTTTCAGCCACTTACAATGCTCTTGGCACACGATGGAATCACCCTATCCATCCCATATACAACTCAACACAAACGGATGTCGTACTACTGGATTTAAGGAATACAAATCTAGCATCATATTTCAACCAATCAGCTGTGACTCAAATGTTATCTCTCTATCCTTAGTCATCGGTAATCCTTTGATGCAGTCCCAAAACAGTTATTCCCACTACTCGAGAACAAGCATCTCTTATCCCTATGGAACCAACAATCTCGGTTGGGTCCACACTACATCACCTCTATAGAGACTACTTACTCTTCTAATTTAGCTACGATCTCCATTAGTCCAGTTTAACGCCTCTGACTAGTTCCAATCTGCTAAATCAAAGTAGGTCTGACAGCCAAACCAGCCATCACACCCGGCCAAAGCTCATCGACTTCTGAAGTCGTAACCAGTGATAAGCTTGACAATGCCCACTCTAGGGATATCGCTCCCAAACTGGTACGTCTTCCACTTGAAACACCAACCACTACATTTCCCCTTTCAAACGTCTAGGAAATGTCAAATCCATAGGAGGCTAAGAACTCCGACCATCGCCACTAGCGAAGGTAAAGATCCTTCTCGAAGAAGAGATACAACATGACAAGGGATAACTGAACAACTCAAACTCCTCTCCTCGCAGATAGTGCCTCCCAAATCCCCAAAGCAAACTCTATCGCTTCTAACTTCGAATCAAGAGTCGGATACTACCTCTCGGTATCACTACCGCATGCATTTAAGTACCATAGGAAAGTGCGTACTATCATCTCCTCATTCCTGCTCGAAATGAGTACTATCAATGCACACGTCGACCTCTCGGCCAGACTCACCAACGCGTGTCTACACCTCACGTCTCAAACGAAAGTCTGATCCTCTATCAAACAGTAGGTCAACGATACTACTACCTTAGGTCCATTCAGATTTTCAGACTGCCGTAACTAAAGGATCTACAGCGACATCCTCTTTGAAACAACATGACCCAAGCATCTCACTCCCCTCTTTAGAAGTGATATCATCAAAATCTCACCACCAATTGGTGTCTTGTGCTCCTCTTCCGTCTATGGGTAGACGAAAGTATCAACGAACACAAGCACAACCTACTCAAGTGACAACTCTAATCATGGTCCATGAGATCCACAACATATGCCGACACATTAGTTAGCCCGAACGACATAACCAACCTAAAATCAAGGCAGTCTGCAAAACACTATAATCGGCACACTCACCTAAATTACTCTCAGTGGGTGCAACCTCACCATAGGGTCCAACTAAGAGAACATCCTCATGCTATAGAGCTGATCGAATAAGTCATCAACAAATGGGAGTACAAACTTGTTCGTCATCTCAACGAGCCCACAACAACCAACAACAACTCCAAAGAGCCATATATCCTACTGACGAAACAATAAGTGCATCCTACCTAAACATACATCCATGGATGAACCATCACCTAACTAGGTCCCGCTCGCACCTCTAATCTCCTAAGCTCTTTGGACACTTTATGCTTTAAAGGCATATCTTCTAGTCCAACTCCTTTGACTAGATCGATACAGAACTCTATCTCTATATGGTGGTAATCCAGTCACCACCTCGAGTATATTCGAACACTCTCCAACTACAGGCACAAATGACTTCCCATTATGTGGAACACTAAGCGAATATAGAAGGCTCCTCTACTGGCAACCAATCACTACTATCCGCACCACCACAACCTCGATCATCATCAATGGCCTCTATCAGTCCACCACTATTCCATATCCCCTTCAGCCAGTCCATTGTCTAACTATAATGCCAACCTAACTAAAACCTAAACAATCAATATCAACAAACAAACAACCATGACTCGATAGGGAAAGGTCTCGACAAACCATGTTTAAGCTGGCTGAGCCCCTAACTAGGTCTATCACGATCAAAGATCTGTAACTATCTTGAGTCTCTATCCCAATATCTAACCATCGGATCTAGATATAAAGGAATACGAAACCTCGACGTCAAATAAAACACGTATGGAACCACCAAATGCGGAAAGCAAATCTCAAACGGTGATGCTATTTCCCTTCTATTTCATCGATGGAGCAACCGACGAAACCGGAAGGTAAATCGGTACATATGCTTCCTGATCTATCTCTACTCAACTAGTACGAGATGACTCTTCAATACTGGATACTTCTCGATCATCCTCTTGAAGTCTTCGTCAATTTGACGAATCAATCGACCCTCAAGATGATCTTTCTGCCCAATGCTAAACTTCAATCCTTTCTGTGTGGAGTATCAAAATAGACTATACCTCAATACCATATCGAGTCCGACCACACACTCCAACACAGACATATCACCGTACTTCAAACCATCGAACTCTCTAACCATACCCGAATTTAGAAAAGTCAAGACAAATCTTCTTCGAAGCAAACTATAAACTAGTCCCAAGGGAATTAGTCCTCGAAAATCAGAGCTATCGAAAAACTTCACTAGTTCATCGTCCGTCCTTGGAGTCATCCAAAGGCTAACTTCTATCTTGTGCATCATCTAACTCCATGTCATCGAAGATCCTTCCCCAAGCAACTAACCAACCTTGCCTCCTAATAGCCGACTTCATTTCAAGGAGTGACCTATCTCCTAGACTCTCATGGTCTATGTACAGCTAGGCAAAGTCAACTCTAGCCAATTGCACTTGAGCACTATAACCATCCTGAACAAACTGGGCATCTAGGAAATGATCTGCACCAACTCTACGAACATATCCTATCAATCAGGTATAGTGGCCCCAATCCTACCCAATCCTCAACTCTAAAGATAGAGTCTATAACATTTTTTCTTCCATGCCAGATCATTTCTATTCTATAATAAGGATGATCCATCTCTAAGAAAGAAAATTGCATCAATAGTGCTCATGTGAGCAACCTAACTCATATACTATATACTACTATATAGTTTTGAAAACCAAAATATATGACAAATACGAACTCTCTCATAGATATACACTCTCTAGATCCAGTTTAAGGCAATAACTCCTACCCTATCTCTACTGGATCATGGTATTAACTAAGGTTAATCGGGTAACCTTTGCTCTGATACCAAACGTAACGACCACCGTATACCTACAATGAAAAATGGTAGTTAAAGGACAAAAAAAGAAATAAAAGAGAAAAGAATAGAAAAGAAGAAAAAGGAAAAGGAAACATCAAATAACCAAATTACCTGTCGCATATCTCACATCACATCAGAGTAAATATAATAATCAACACGGGTATAAAACAAGAGAGACAACAACAACAATGTGAAATAATCATCTAAATAAAGATCCACAAAGTTATACAACATCATAACAGAGTTTATACAACGGGACAGTAAAATCAACCGACACACTATCTCATAATGGTACATCAACACTATCAAGGCTCCATAGTGTCACACAGTGGAAATATAACAACAAATGCACATATAAGTATAGATAATTGTCACCTCCTGTCAGTCCACCTATAGAACTTCATAATCATCCACCTACTCTCAATATACTCATTTAAGAGTACCTAAGATAAAAGGAAGCAAAGCATAAAACCTTGAGTCGGACAACAGTCTGGAGTGAGCGATATCAAATCTCAAAATACTATAAAAGTCGATAATACATGGAACAGAGGATATATAAACCATACCTAACATATTCCTGTAACCACAGAGTCAGCACATAAACATAAGCAATATGCTATTCTATAACATCGTAAAAAGGGTATACCATACTAAGTATCTGTCAGGGTGCCTAGGTATCTCCACCTACGGTACCTACTCCATACAAAGTAAACTTCAAGTATCTAGGTATATCCATCCATACCTACTCCACACTAAGTCAAGTCAGGGTATCTAGATATCCCTACCACAATACCTACATAGTGCGACATCCCTAGGGTGACAGGTGACTAGTGAGCAACCATAACAAACATAGCAACCATCAAACAGTACTAACAGTCACCCAATGTGCTGGATATATGATGACTCATATGACCCTCGAAGACTGTCAAGGACTAGTGGAAATCTCGGTTCTCGATTATGTTCCACCGTACTATTAGGTCCGAAACCCCTCACGGTTGTCTCTTGTGATACCTCTGTATCACTTGACCTAGACCCCCTCGGGGCGATCCAGGGCACACGACCATCGCTACCAGCCCTCGGGTATCACCCGCATTAGTACCTGTGCTATGAACACAACAAAAAACACTCTGAGTCATCAATGATCCCTAGGCACAGACACATCCATCGAGCCCTACTCACTCGATACAGATTCGAACCCTACTAGTTCACTACAGCTTCTAGGTATGAGCCCTAACACTCAACCCGGTCCACTATTTACAGCCTCATTTCAATCCGAGCTGCCATCCATGATCCTGCTCTCTACTTGACCTCCCGATCGAAGAACCCTACTATCATGTCTTCCAAAGCCCGAGATCTTGCATGATTCATACGATCCTGATACCATCATCCCGGAGCCTACTCTATACATCATCGAGTCACTATCCGCAGTATCAGACTACCAGTTTGAAGCACCACATCCCTTCCTCACCATCAATATCACTTGTCATAGAGTAATAACATCATATCTCTAAACTGGTCACACGAACAAACCATCATGTCGTGCACCACGGTATCTCATTAGCGTCAAAGCCACATATTAGCCAAATCGCCAATCGACAATAGTGATGGACATTGACCACTCTACCATGGTCAATACCATCCATCTTGGTCTTGTACTTAACCGAATGGTTAAGTACAGACCAAACGGAAACGTCCGACATCCACGTTGAAATCCAGGTCCGTCGGCACGTATCCTAAACCCTCTTCTACAGCTCATCTCGTTCATTAGATTCTCACATGTGCGACCAACATACAAGATGCTATCTAAAATCAAATCACCGCTAATTGGCGTTTTCAACGAAAACAGCCAAATAACAGACAATCCAAACAATCATACATACATCCAAACATCCATCATCCAAACAACCATACATCCATCCAAAACAACATACATATAACATAACAATTCATCCATATCGATTAATGTGGGAAATAACATTAATAATAAATCTAATCTAATAATTCCCTACTATGGCACGATGATGGAAAATAAGTGATATTCTTTATAAATCATTTAAAAATAATTATATATTCTTTTATAAAAAATATAGCTATTGTATATATTAATAACATAACATTTTAAAACCAAAAATCATTCTCGAGCATAAATATAACAATAAACAACCAATTATAGTAAAGTGAGAGATAATATCACTCACCTCAGCCAAATCTGTCCAAACTAATGCCAAAACGTAGATCTCGCCAAAACGAGTCCACTGCAAGAAACCACTTCCAAAACAGACCTCGTATGCAAAAGATACGCCAAAATAAGAATTAAGATTAATTAAATCATTAACTAACCAATTTAAATAATTAATTACCTAATTATTGCTAATCCATCTTCTTTACTTATATTTGCCTATACGTGTGCACAAAGAAGATCGTGCATATCTGATCTCCCTTCCTCTTAATTAGTCATTTGTTTATCAATGAAACTTCAATCCGTTTTCGCCAACAAGATTCTCTTCGCAATCTCTTCAATTTGCACCCAACCAATGCTCGATCGCCTACCCCTATCAAAACAGACCCAATGACATTGCTTTGCCTAGGCTAAAGTCATGAATCATCATAGATGATCGTCCATGCCCAAATCTCTACTGAAGGAGCGTCTCGAGGCAAGAAACATAATTACAATCTCTGATTCGAAAATCGATGCTCCAATCTCCATCAAACCCAAGCCCTAAATCCACGGCTATAGGGTCAACCTCGGCAACTCATCGCAAAACTCAAGATCTATGGTATAGAATCAAAGCTCTCTTCGATACGAATCTGATGCAATTCGTTTCGTGATTTTTCATCGAGTATTTCACTCGATCTCAATTTTTGAAGGTAAAGAATGGAGCGGCCATGGATATAAATGCAATAGTAAAGGTAAAACTGATTTTTTTTTTTAGGGAGAGATAGATTTGGGATTTAAATAATAACATCTTATTCCATTTATTTAAATTCTCAAATAAATGGTCACGCGTTTCGAGTCTGTATGATCACACAACGCATCCAATTGCCATGAAACTCGTCTACGTACATCACTTCATTTTTCCAGATCCAACGGCACTAACCACATCTCCATCTGAGACTGCGCCCTGGAAGGCTAATTTCGCATATTTCGAGACCGTTTTGGCCATCAGATCGTCCAATCTCGAAATATAGCTATCCTTATACTCATTTTAATTCGCAACATCAGTCCGAACCCAATGGAAGTGGTCTCGAGTCCTGATTCAGCAATATGCAAAAAATCACATTTTCGAGCCTTCATTTAATTAATGATTAAATATTTAAATAAACTATTTAAATATCTTATCGATAAAAATACGGGTTGTTACAAATCCCTCCCCGGGCCCATCTCTATAACCCAACCAATCTTCATATGGTCAATGCTCGAAGCTTCTAGTACTGTAATCGGGACAAAGTCTATTTGCTGCACATTCCCAAAACTGGCCAGCTTAGCTAGTGAGTCGCCTTTCTCATTTTGTATCTCTGGGGATCTGTGTAATGGTGTAATACTCGAAGTCTGCTCGTATGTCTTGGACCCGGCTGAGATAAGGAGCAAGTCGTTGCCGCTAGCCTGATAATCTCCCCTGACTTAGCATACTACTAACCGAGAATCATAAAAGATTTGTAAAGTTTTCACTACTAGTTCTTTGGCAATTTTGAGCCCAGTGATCAAGGCTTTATACTCATCTTCGTTATTTATTGTAAGAAAGTCGAGTTTCAAGGTGTAGCAGAAAGATTGTTCCCTCAAGAGTCACTAACAGGACTCTGGCACCAGAACACTGATCGTTGGATGCTCCATTTATGTACATTTTCCATCAGTTGGTTGGTTCTCCACTGCTCTTTGGAGAGTCATCTAGTGCAGTGAATTTAGCTATAAAGTCCGCCAATGTTTGTCCTTGGATAGCACTCCGAGGGAGATAAGTGATATCGAATTGGCTTAGCTCAATATTCCATTTGAGTAACCTTCCACATGTCTCAGGTCGCTGCATGACCCATCATAACGGCTGGTCGGTGTAGACGTTGATGAGGTGAGCTTGGAAGTAAAGGCAAAGCTTTTTTGATGCAATGAACAGGCAGTACACGAGTTCTTCCAGCTTCGAGTAGTTTCTCTCAGCACCTGTCAATCGTTTCCTAACATAATATACTGGCTTTCGGATTTGATTTTCTTCGCGTAATAGTGCGGCACTTATGGTGTGTACCGACACTGCTGAATAGATGTATAATTCTTCACGATCCAGTGGCTTGGATAGGATGGGAGGTTTCTCTAAATGATCTATTAGAGCTTGAAACGCATCAACGCAGTCCTACATCCATTCAAAGTTTCTCTTCCCTCTCCCGATTAGGTCGAAGAAGAGAATTCACTTGTCTATGGCCCTGGAGATGAATCGACTTAGGGCGGTGATCTTCCCATTAAGGCTCTGTACCTGATTGATTGTCTTCGGTACCTGGATGTCTCTCATTGCCTGAATATTCTTAGGATTGGCTTCAATTCTTTAATGTTTGAGCATGAAACCCAAGACTTCCATGACGCAACGCCGAAAGAGCATTTCAAGGGATTGAGTTTCATTTCACATCTTCGGAGAATACTGAATATCTCTCCCAAGACATCGATGTTGTCGTTTGATTTTCATGACTTCACGAGCATATCATCCATATATACTTCCATTGATTGCCCGATAAAGCCTTTGCACATTTATTTGACCAGCCTTTGGTAAGTTATACTAGCATTCTTAAGTTAAAATGGCATCATAATATAGCAATATAGCCTTAGATCGGTAATGAAGCTGGTGTGCTTCTGGTAGGGGACGTGCATTGGGATCTGGTTGTATCCGAAGTATGCATCCATAAGTGAAAGCAGTTCATATCCGGCAGTTGAGTCTACCAGCTTGTCAATCCTTGAAAGTAGAAAGCTATCTTTCGAGCATGCCTTGTTTAGGTCAAAGTAGTCGACGTATTTTCGCCAATTTCCATCAGCTTTTCTCACGTGAATTGGATTGGATACCCATTTCGGGTAGAGGGCTTCATAGATAAACACATTGTTTTTGAGTTTATCCACCTCTTTAAGTGCATCAAATCTTTCCAGATCCATGCCGCATTGCTTTTGCTGTGTCGCTTTTATTTCACTGGGACATGCCTCGGGTCGATACTCAACGCATGGCTCACGATAGTCGATGAGATCACACACATGTCAAAATAGGTCCAAGCGAACACATCAAGACTCGTTCAGATAAGGCCAGCTAATTCCTTCATCATTATTGCACTGGTCTGTGATCCAATCTTCAGTAACTGTGATGGGTCGCCATGGTTGACCGTAATATCGATCGTTAGCTCAATAGGTGCAGCCTTGGATTCCTTGAGTTTAAACATATGCGTAACAATCAACGTGAAATCTGGTTGGGATGGTTACCCGAGTCGAATCCCAGAGTCTTGTCATGATTTATTAAGTCTGATAGTGAAGGGCTCTAAATACTTCGAGCGATTATCTGGAAATGGCCGAAGATCAGGCTTAGAAGGATATTGAATCAAAGGTTGAGTAGGTTTTAGCCTCGTGTTGCACACAACTGCAAAGCTGGCTCTTGCTTTGAGTGTACATTTGAGTAATGCGCTTTTCATTCAATGTACACATGATCTGCTACTCATTGTTGGGGTTGGAGTGATGGTCAGTTGCCAATGAGCTTGGGCATTGATTCGACGATTCTATCTCTAGGCATCCTACGACGCCCCACCCCAAGACCCACATTAACAAAGAGTATTACTGGGTAATACTATTTGCTAATGCAGAGAATAGGGCTGGTTAGGAGCGACCATCTATAGTCTTGTCTTAAATATCTATTGAATACGTCGATTAGTGCTCTATATTTTTTTTCCATTACTATCTCAAGTGGATCGACATATCCAATAAATATTTAATACAAAACTGTAGGTGGCTATAGGATCTATCAGAACAAAATACAACAACTCAAATGCATAACACATCACAGAACAACAAACATATATATATATATATATATATATATATATATATATACTGATACATCCTAATACAATACAAATAATACATCATAAGTGGTATGACGACCATAATATACACATGAGTCAAAACAATAAATACATATCAGAGTCATACATAACGACTATAAAACTACAAAAAGAGATGAGCTGATATCCAAGGCGGAAGCATCAAGTAAAGTCCGAAAGCAGGTATCTAACCTGAAACAACTTGGTCTGACCCGAGTATAAAATACTCGGGTCAGTCTAGCTAAACATATCAGTTTATAAGGATAAGCAGTAATAGATACATAAGAATAAAGGTAATGTTCTTCTTAAATAAGAAGGAACAATACTGAGTATAAGTATGGTATGGTTACTTTAAGTGATGGGATGATATCACTTACACCAACGTATAATCTCAAAAGAGATAAGACAATCCATAAAACGCTAAAGATAGCAAGCCTCGTATCATCGACATATCACAAATCATCAATAGTGGTTTAGGGAAATTA
Source organism: Allium fistulosum (assembly GCA_030737815.1). NCBI lineage: Eukaryota > Viridiplantae > Streptophyta > Magnoliopsida > Asparagales > Amaryllidaceae > Allium > Allium fistulosum. The sequence goes on from CM060905.1 coordinate 461,401,444, forward strand.
TAACTCCTAAAAAGGGGAAATCCCAAACCCGCCATATCGACAAACTCAAAGAAATTTCAAAGAAATCACCATCTCAAAAATACACCACAAGGCAATCAAATATAACTCTCCAACATAGGAGAATATAATCCCAAATAAACGCCAAAAGGCAAATCTTATGTAATAACGCCAATAGGCAAATCTCAATAATAACGCCAAAAGGCAAATCTCATGTAATAACGCCAATAGTCAAATCTCAATAATAACGCCAAAAGGTAAATCTCAAATAAGATAAACGCACGTGTCCCGTACCACATGTCCCATAGGCAAAACTCGACCCGAAGGTCAAAACGATCAAAAAGACAAGTTAGGAATTAAACAATAAGATAAACGCACATGTCCCATACCACATGTTTTACCAAACCGTTTAATTCTCTTTATCATTCACTCGAATAGTGCGAAAATGTGTATTTTATCTATAAAATAATTTACTTAAGAACAATATTTGAAATTCCCTTATTATAGAGAACAAAAAGATTTTATAACTAGAAAATACTTTGAAAATATCATTTAATAATTATTTAAAATGCCCCTTTATTTTAAAAATTATTTCAAAGCTGCTTGGAAAAATCTGTGCTCGAAAACGAATAAAAACCCAAGGAATCACCCAAACCGATATTCGAATTCAATTCGAATTAAATTCAAATTTAATCCAAAATTGAATTTCAAAATCTCCAAACTTTGGCTAATCTATTGATAGACATCATGGCCTTCAAGTACAATCAAAACCATCACAAAATAGAGCAAGAAAAACAAGCAAATTTGGTTAGAAAACTCAAAGCAACAGGGAAAAACAAGGCAAGAAGGGCTCAATAACCAAGTCGACGTGCAGGTCGACCTGGGTGTCGACCCCTTCCTTCCTTAGGTCGACCGCCTTGTTGAGCTAAGGACCTCTGGGTCGACGTGCATGTCGACCCAGGGAAGAGGGGGTGTCGACCCTCTCATGCGAATTTGTTCCAGGCTATTTCCAACCTTTATATTGATTTTCTGAAGCAAATTTGAAGCATCAAATGACCATATAATACTATGAAATTTTGCAAAGACCAAATACAACGTCTGAACTACTATTTGAAAGAAATCCGGCTGCATTTCATTGCCGGAATCAAAAGATATAAGCATGCAAAGAAGCAACATGGAACAGATTTTCACAGAGGAACAAAACTACAAAAAATTATCAACTACAGGCAGAAACTTTTGTACAAATTCAAGCAATTTATACCTTTTGTTTTGCTAGATTTGTGAGCTTATCAACTCACCTTTCTGTAGTTGTGCAGATACCCGGATTATGGCTAAAATATGGAAGCTTTGGTGGTGAAATAGGCCTCTGGAACCTATATAAACTTAGAAACAGAACATGCAAAGAAGAAGGAAAAAGATTACAGACAATTCTCTAAAAAAAATTAATGAAATAGAATAAGTATTGGATTTGATTACTTTATATTATTTTTGCTTTGGTGATTTTCTCTTTTATTTCAGCCAAATTAAGCAGAGTTTTTATTATTAAAAGAGGAAGCCATGGATTTACTATAAGTTGTATTTTGAGAAGGAGAAGGAGATAGGAAGTGTACGTACAGGTTGTTATTTCTCACTTCCTAACTACAGGCTATTACTTGGCTAATGGGCCTTTGAACCCAAAATTAAAAGAAAAGATAAATTAGCTTAAGTTTTAATTCATAGTTAAACTAAAATACATATATTTACCCATATGTAATTAACAAAGGCCATTTTCTTTCAAATTTTCACACAAATAAAATTGTAAATTTACACACACATGAAATAAATTCTTTTGCACTATATAAAAAGATTAATTTTTATTTTTAAAACATTATTATTATTAAAATCCTTCATTTCACAATAATAATCAATTTTCACCAATAAATGTAAAAATCTACATTTTTAACTTCTAAAATTCAACAAAAATCATTTTCTTACTTAGAAAAATATTTCAAACCATATCCAAGCTTTATTTATAGCCAAAACTTATTTTTAAACCAATTTCCATCTTTTTACTTAATTAACCACCCTTAAAAAATCAAATACTTCATTTAAAAATTAATAAAAGAAGTAATTGGTAATAATTAATAAAATTATTGCATTTTCTCTAAATAAAGATCATTTTCCATCAGTATTAACCAAAATAATTAAAATAAAGTTCCAAACTTTATTTTTCTCATTTTATTTTCAAAATTCATTGTTTATTCCAAATAAACAAATAAAATTTCCAATTTTATTTTAATTTACAATATTAACTGGTAATCTCAAAAACCAGGGTTGTTACATATCCTTTCGGTCATTGCCTCGAGTCGTTATAAACACCAAGTATGAGTCACAGTATGGAGCTATCGCAGTTAGCTTTTGGATGATCATACCTCTACCCCCGGTCTCGGATTGATAAATGTACTGCATGGATGGTCGAGTTTCATCCTAGTCATGTGTATACTCCCACCCGAGATCCAAAGACTTAGAGTTGATCAATGAATGATCGGTTCACATTCATCTTGTTTCTCGCTCGTGCCCTCAAGTCTGGGGCATACATCGATAAGTAGAAAGCAAGTCATGTCCACTTTAGCTTTATACTCTTTACCGTTGAATCACGAGATCTGGTTAGTTAATGGAAGGCTGAGTCATGCCTATTCTGATTGTATTCTGGTTTTCCTTTCCCGAAGGAAGACCTCGATGCTCCGTCGGAATTCGAGCATGAGTTGTGTATCGAACGGTCAATCACATCCTCTTTTAGTGTAAATGTCACCATACTCTAGGCAAGGACCTCTATTTATGGTTGTGGATTGATATTACCGTCGATCCAGTGGTATGATATAATCGGTCTCCCATAACTTCGGACGTCATTCCGATTGGTTCGGTATTAATGCCTCCTTGCAGTCGTTGCCTTAAGCCGTAAAGAATACTAAGCCGGAGCTATAATGAGATATCATATTTAGCTTTTAGTGGTTTATACTCCTGCCCCCTGTTTCGGGTCGGTGGAGTTAGTTCACGGATGATCGGATCTCATCTGTAGCATGTTTATACTCCTCATGTCAAGTTCACGTCAGAGTTTATGGAATAGTGAGTGGTCTAACCGCACTCATCTATTTTTTATACTTATATCCACACTCTAGGGATAATAGTTTATTAGCAGGTAGTCGAATTAGACCCAATTTGTGTTTACACTCCATTCCACACTTGGGGGACAAGTTATCCCAAAAAATGGTTGAACCACATTTTCCCTAATCATTTCTTCTTCCCCCAAGTCAGGGGCAGCAGTCGAAGAGTGATCGGTCGTATCACGTTCACTATTACTTGGAGTTATTCACGTCGAATCATGGGAAGGAGCTCATTTGCAGATGGTCGAGTCATATCCGATTTAAACTTAGGCTCTCAAACTGCCCATTGTATCTGGGGTAGGATTTGATGCATGGACAGTCGTACCATATGCACTTTCATTTAGATCTTGCTTTTGCCGAACCTTGGGAGTGAGATGATTGTTTGGACGAACTCTGTGCCTGAGTAGGGAAGCGGATGGTCGGACTGCATCCACTTTGAGTTGTGTCTTTGCCCTTGAGCCAAGGGGAAGAGTTGGAGAGTGGACGGTCAAACCGTGTCCACTTTTTGTGTTTATACTCTTGACCATGCTCTGAAGACTGGAGTTGGTTGGTGGACGGTCAAACCGCATCCATCCTTTTGTGTTTATACTCCAGTCTACACTCTGGGAACTAGAGTTGATCGATGGATGGTTGGACCGCATCCATCTTTTTGTGTTTATACTCTAGTCCGCACTCTGGGAACTAAAGTTGATCGATGGACGGTCGGACCGCGTCCATCGTTTTGTGTTTATACTCTAGTCCGCGCTTTGGGAACTAGAGTTATATGATGGGTGGTCATTCGCACCTATTTTTTTATTTATACTCCATCTATCAAGTCGAGGTAAGAGTTATCGAATGAACGGTCGAGTCACGTTCATTCATGGAGTGGAATTCTAACCCCAACATGGAGGACAAAACTTGGAAAGTGAGAAGATTAATTCATATCTGCTTGGTGATTGTAGCGCTTCTTGTTAACTCAAGGAAGGGAGTAGGCAAAGAATGGTCGGATCACATCCATGCTTGGGTTGGACGGTCAAGTCTCGTCCAATTTTCTTCATACTCTTCCTGGAAAGTCGAGGTAGAGAGTTATTGGGTGGACGGTCAAGTTTCATCCACCTCAAGATACAGTCGTTTTCTCGTGTTGAGGGTGGTGATTAATAAGTAGACAGTCGGTTGCACCTAGTTTTAGTCGAGCTCACGGACTGCCTCCTGTGTCAAGGGCAGGAGTTAATGTGTAGACGGTCAAATCACATCCACCTTAGTTGGGCCTCGATCTTGTTGAGATTTAGGAGAAGTATAAGTACTTTAGTGAAATTCAAGTCAAGCGTGGAAGTTGATGAGTGGACGGTCAGTCGTGTCCACTTTATATTGGATTCTAACCGTGTCGAGCTCTGAGTAAGGCATAGATGTTCTGTCAGAATTGAAGCACAAAGCAAAAAGTGGATGGTCAAGTCACAACCACTTTCCATTTCGAGTCCTTGCCCCTAAGTCAAGGGCATATGGTAGCTAATGAGCAGTTGAATCACACTCATCTTGATGAAACTCCAAAGGTCCGATCATAGTCCATGGAGAGTGGTTCGCGCCCAACTCTAAGTACTTGGTCACCTGCATCGTTTCGAACCAGTTTAATTCAAGTTGGTCGTAGTTCACAACATAGTTGAAATTGAAATAAATCTTATTGATAAGTGAAGCGGCGTCGTATGCTGCTATTCCACTTTGCCCAAGCTCTTCCCAGCTGGAAGTCGACCGTAGGTGGTCCAATTGATAATCGAAGTTCTTTATTGATAGGGGTCAGATGTTCCCTGCCCGCTACTCGATGGGGCTTTCATATATTGCTAAAACTTTCCTTTCTAGATTAGGTTTCTTATTACATCTCAGAGGCATCTACAATCATCGGTATTATGACCATGCATATCTTGAAAAATACAACATTTCCCAGATTTCTTTTGGGTTTTCGTGGAATCTCTTGAGGTTGGTTTCCAGTACTACTTCAATTCGTGAGTCTCCAAGTAAACATTTTCGATTAAATCGTTCAAACGAGTATATGAGTTGAATTTTGGGATTCTATGTCATCTTCTAGAATCTGAGTCCTCATCTAAAGCCTTAGTGCTTCCCTCGCTTTGAAGTCCTTCAGCCAACGGGCCTGCATCGTTCATTCTCCTAGTCTGCTCTACCTCCTCCTTGCTTAGGTTCTGGTTCACTTTGTAACGAAAATGATCCAAGGTTGTAGGAGGCTCTCCAGCTAACCGGTTGCCAAAATCTATCTCGAGGTCGATTCCCTTTATCAATGCCATCGGTATGATGAGCTAACTAGAATTGTTCACTTCATTAACAAAGGTGTTGAATCTCTACAAGGAGTCCTTGAGTGGCTCGCCTTCCACTTGGAACAAGTTGGATAATGACATCGCATTCTTAGGGCGATTCACATGCATTCTGAACTGCTCGACAAACTTAGCCAAATGATTGAATGAGGAGATGGATTTGGGCGATAATCTCTTAAACCGCATGATTGCTACACGTTCAAGGAATAAAGGAAAGCATCTGCATTCGATGGCATTTATCGCTCTGGCAGAATTCATATGCCACTCGAATTTTATGAGATGTAGTCGAGGGTTGGTTTTCCATCAGTAAGTCGATATAATTGGTACATTGAATCTGCACACTGAACGACATCGGTGAATAGGTTACAACTGGGAGAGCTGCTCCATTCATTGTCAGTCTGGTCTGTTTTCAAAATACACCTGCTTGTAACACTTGTGAATGTTGTATGCATGATTATTGAATGTTTTAATAGTTGAGAATGCCGATCGAATGGTGAATGAGTTAGGATGGGGTCACGGATCAGTGATGATCCATGAACTTTCATCTAGATGGGGAGCAATCCATATAAGGCAGTAAGGAAGGCCTTTTGAGGTTGCACACCAAGTTTCAAGTCATTCGAAATCCGTATGCCTAAGATATGAACAAAGCTAGATGGACTGGTATTGACGGATTGGTGGTAATTTACTTGGAGTCGGACTTGAGAAAATATGTTATTTGCTTGGAGTTAGCAACTGGTTTGCTTGGATTCGCTGAATTCGAAGTGCTGGGTCAGTGAAGAACGGTGCTTGGATCATATTGGTGTTTTCTTGGAGAAAATCTTGGTTTTACCTGAGTTTTACATTGGTCCATAATTTCCTGGGTTTTCTTTGAGTCACATCACCTTGGCTCGTGTCATATCACCTTGGTTCTCCAACCTTTGGGAGTATCGTTTGAGTAGCGGTTCCTTGTCCATTCCTTGGCTACAATTCAGAAGCCACCGCTTGATCCCTTATGCCTTTATCAGTCACAGGATGTAAGGGAAGTGGATAGAATGCACCGACTTTAAGTTAAGTTCTGAATCCAGAATTAGGGGCACTACGCTGTGGCACGGGTTGGGGAAATATTTTTTAGCCTTTTCTTAAAATTTGGATCGTACCAGAAAAAGATTTTTTTTGGAAAAACGATCGATTTAAAATAATCGAATGAAATCAATCGGTTGGAAAAAATGGTCAGTTGAAAATGATCAGGTTGACAATGATCATTAAAGAATGATCGGCTAGGAAAACGATCGGTGGAACTATCTGCTGCAAACGATCGGGTGGAAATGATCATGTAGGACGGTCAGTGGAGAAATGATCATACAGAAAAAACGATCGTACAAATCACGTTGGTGGGTGGAACGATCATGGAGAAACAATCATATGAAATGATCGTATAAGGAATGATCGTGCAAAAAAATGATCGTACAAATCACGTTGGTGGGTGGAACGATCATGGAGAAATGATCATATGGAACGATCGTACAGAAAAATGATTGCACAAGACGATGCGGCATATGGATCTATAGGGAACGATCAGGTAGGAACGATCTTATAGAAACAATCAATGTGGAAGCGATCGTATGAAAACGATCTGTAGAAACGATCATATAGAAATAATTGGTGTGGAAGCGATCATGTGGAAATGTTTTGGTAGGAACGATTGTATAGTAACGATCGGTGTAAATTTTGGGAAATATGGATCACACCCAATCCAATTATGACCTTCAACTTTTCTTGTTTCTTCTTCTTTGAAATGGATCGGTCAGAAGGTTTTACGAAGGGAATGATGGAATGATCATTTGTGTGGAGCATGGCCGATGACTGATCGTTCATAGATGCTTTACAACTTGAAAATGTATGCATATTGACCAAACACATGACTAATCGAGCATTAATATCATGATTTCCTTCTTCCGCTAGGGAAGTAGACTTGGATCCTCTGGCCATGGCTAATATTTCCTTAGAGATTCTCTTTACATCTGAGTAGAATAGGAAACTTGTCGGTCGAAAGCTGGATCTATCTCGCAAACATGAAAATCCACAAGCAGAAGATGAGATCCAATCAAGCCGAGAAATGATTTCTCAATGACGCTACAAATGGGCATCGATACCCAATAGAATCTCGTAAAGATTAAATAATGAATGAAATTAAATAGAGCAGAGAAATAAATAAACACATAGGTTTTTATAGTGGTTCGGCAATCTAAGCCTACGTCCACTTCATGTTTTTATTAATCTTGCACTAGATTATGACTACAAGAATGTTTGGATTAGCTGGGATCCATTAGTATAAGAGTGAAGGATAAAAATGGCAGAGTCTGGGCAGCATAAAGAAGGATCCTCTTTATGGAGAATGGTAGCTGTATTTATAGGGGAAGATGTCATGGATCGGGCTGAAAATTCGCCAAAAGAAACTCTAGATCAGTAGGGACCCACTAGAACGATCGATGGTCTAACTTCTACAAAAATAACGATCAGGGTCGTTCATTATTTTTGGCTCCAATCAATGTGCAATCGTTCGTGGGTGGTCTTGTAGGCCTCTAGGCCTTGCTCTCAAAATACGGTGTCATTCTGAGCTATATTTTTAGAGATATCGCCAATTCTTTGTAGAGCACTGATCGTTATGCTAATTGTCCAATAATGATTGGTGTCTTTTTATGTTTTTCTTGAGTTCTATTATGCGATCAATAATGTAGGCTCTTCATGATGTAAATTACTTGCTCTCCAAAATTTATGTAATTCCGACGTATCGTTTGTGAGATATCTTCCAACCTTCATCGAATATGGATCGTTTTGGTGATTCGTACGATCGTTGCAATAACGATCGGCCTCTGTTTCCATGATTTGGGAATTTTGTCATGAAATCATTTTTGTGGGCTCTACTCTTCAATATATTGACACTCTGAAAGTTTCTAGTGCAGTGGCTTTGTAAATTTTGAGATAATGATTGATCTTCGTCGATTTACGCTGTTTCATGGATCGGTCTAGATCGATCCATATAAATTCTTCATTTGTCCATTACTCAAGCGTACGAACTCCAATTGGCTTGAAATTTGAAAGATAGTCTCACAAGGCCTTACTTGTCGCTTCGTATTAATTACACCTTGATTGGGACCTGGTCCAACCCTGTTTGACCATTGTCCATAACACTATATATAGCTGATTCTCAAGGCCGGTAACCAACCGTTCTTAACCAAATCTACGGTATCATAGCCTTGCCAAAAGGCAGGATAACAAAACTAAATCTGGAAAACATGCTCGAGCTGACCCGAGCATTATAAGAAAATAACGCCTGGATCTGTCTGGTAAACCAGCATGAGAAACACATATATAATAGATTTTTAATGTTATAAAACTTTTTCAAAATCAAGGTATCTCGTAAGACCACACCGTATATAAATACAGATGGATTTTTACCTTACGATAGCCAAATCATTTCAAAAAGAAAATCTTGTGATATTATAATAATATATAGGGTTTAAAACAAATATATAAAATAGCTGGAATGCTTGCATCTCACGTTCCAGCATAGTTGGGTACAACTAAGTTCACAAGCACTTATTGGAGAATGAATTCCATCAATGACAAGGCACCGGGGTAACAATTATCACAGTACACCTCTAGAAAAATGTACCGAGGTCAATAAGAACATCTTGCACCCTACCAACACAAAACGGGCCCACCCTTCCTAAATAGTATCGAATATGTCATCACACCGGTTGCTTTGCAACCTTTTCCTGAGAGTTCTCGTGCATATACCAAATCCAAAAATATATATCTAGAAGGGTGATGACATATCCTAATAGATGCGGCCCACGTAGTCTTGCTACATCTCCTTTGATTTCAGTCATTACCGGGTTGTGAGGCTTGAGGCTACATTTTACCTTTTATATAGCAATCCTACTTGGGATGCTAACACTGCCCTCCAGGAAACAATGCAATGTCAGCAATCATCCATACAAGCTGTTCGGGATATGAACAAACTGAAGGCACTACTTCTACTACATCCCTTTTGGAATCACCCTCAGGATTAGTAGCAAGTAGCCCTTGCACATCAAAGAACTTTGTCTTCGATTCCATTATCTTCAGGATGTCTCCAATTCAATTGCTTATGCCGGTTCGAAGTGGTTTCGAATAATATATCTGATCCTGGTCTCTTCGATCTGACAATGATGGTTTTAAAAGCAGGCTAACATTTGATAGTTAGTTATTTAACTATCAAATAAAAAACAATCAATCAGAGATTTAATTTCACATGGAAACTAACCCTACTTAAGCACATAAGCAACCACTATGCCTCTTCCATTAATCATTTCATTTATTAAAAATCTCTTTCAAATATTCATACTAATATACCTTTTACTAAAGATATATTCAGAAACCCTTTTTATTCTTTCCAATATTTGAAAAATATTGATATACTTATCTCAAAACCCTTTTTACTCTTTCCAATATTTGAAACATATTGATATACTTATCTCAACTGTATAAGTATAATCACAAAACATTTCACTTTCAAAACTTAGAAAACCTTTCCATATACTTATAATAACAGTATAAGTATATTCACAAAACTCTCATTTTCAACACTTAGGAAATGTACCCATATACCTATCTCAATAGTATAAATATATTCACAAATCTTAAGAAAGATTTCATTTTCCAAAACCATAATCAATTAGGTTAAAACAAATGTCATTTAATAACATTAATAACAATAAATCCAAAACACTTTCCTTTTGGTGTAAGTAAATAGATCGTATAGAAATTAGACCAAATATACTTACTATCACTTCCAGATTTCAAACATTACTATCCAACAATGAGATCGGACAAGTAAGAAAACTATCCTTGCCTTGACACATATTCTTAATTCTCAAGATAGAGATGAGTTTCTATACCTCGGAATTTGGTGTTAAGTATGAAAAGAATACTTTCCATACCACCATATTTAAAACAATCATTTACGGAAATCAAGTCTCCTTCCTTTTGTAAAACTCCTTTGAAAAATCTTTTTCATATTTTCTCAACTCATTTCTAAATCTTTTTTCTATTTATAAAACTGTTTTATATTTATAAAACTGTTTTATATTTATAAAACTCATTTCTATAAATAAAATTCTTTTAATATTCTCCTTAACAAACTCTCTTTTATAGATCTCCTCTATAAAATATCATTTATAAATTCCATTATAAAAATTCATTTATAAAAATCCATTACAAAAGTCCTTTTATAAATCTCATAATTTATCACAAACTTCAGTTTCCAAAATAGAACCAAATACTTTCCATAAACGGTCATTCCACATATTACTATAAATCCACAAATGTGATTTATTTTTCAATTTATCAAAATGATACTAATTTCCCTCTTATAAAATATCATTTAAAAATCTGTTCTTTTATTTGTTAGCCGGGTTTTTAACCCATCAGGACCCAATAGGAGACAGAACAATCTCATCTTATCAGAATGGTTTAGAACTTAACCAGAAAGGCTAAGGCAAGGAGTTAACGAGAGCCAAGCTATATTACTAAGGCCACGACTGGGATCGACTAAACTAAGAGACCATCATTTTTTCAGCCCAATCAGCAACTGAGCGCAAACAGCCAGTAAATTACATTAAAATGGAACAACGTGCAACAAGACTATGCAAACAACGACGACACAAGACCATGGAATCATCCTAAACTCCAAACTCCAAAAAATATCCTAAGTACTTGGATTGCCAGCGACCCATACCCTATGGATCGCTAGCGATCCATGCAAAATGGAGGGTCGCTGTGATGCAGGGAAGAAGAGAAGGAAGGAAGAAGGATGCTGAAAAAATGCTAAGGCTATGGGTCGCTAGCGACCCATGAATCTTCAATGAGCTAACTAAGGAGGCAATGGAAAAAGTAACCAAGTCATTAACTCGCATACGAAGCAAGTCTATGGGTCGCTAGCGACCCATAATTTTGGCTCAGATCGCGAGCTAGACCTCCCTAGGTCATTCCCTACCTACCTGCGACCAGTTGATGAAGTGGCTCAGCCCAGAAGCTCTCCAATCTCTGTAAATACCGTCCTACCTGTAACATAAAGAGGATCTTCTCCGGACTGGTTGCTGAAGCTCTGCTGGAACATTCTTTACTCTCTACCTCCCTCACAACAATCTCCAAAGGAATTCACTATGATTCTCTAGTTGATTCCTACTCTGGCGAACCAATCTAGCCAAAGATAATCAAAGCCTTATAATCAAACATCTCTTGCAACAGCAATCGGTTTATACTAAAACTATAATGTGGACGTAGGTTTCATTAATAGCTGAACAACTTTAAAAATTCTCTGTCTTCTTTCTTTTACTATTCTTTTTCTATATCTGCTATCTGTGATATTGGTCTGTCAGAATAAAGCTGGTGCTTTAAAATTCAAACCACGGTGTTGGTCCATTTTTTGGGTCAACATTATTTATAAAATACTATTTATAAGTCTATTCTTTTTATAAAATATTTTATATAAAATATTTCACAAATATTTAATCCAAAATATTTCTATCATATAAAATATTTCACAAATATTTAATCCAAAATATTCCTATCTTCTTTTTAAAAAATAATCACTTTATTTTAAAACGAATAACTTCCCTTTATTTTCCTTTAAAATAAATCTTCATCATTATAATAATATTCTAACAAAATCAATACTTATGAAATACTTTTAACATTTATATATATATATATATTAACAAAGACTAATAAAATATTGAAGTAAAATAGAGATTTACAAAACCCATTTTAAATAAAATATCACAGAATCCAAAAGTCACATTTAAACTCATTCTCCGAATAAAAACCATTTTACAGATCAAATAGAAAATAATAGTATTTTCAAACATTATAACGAGGCCAATAGCTAACCAATGCTATTACTACCTTTATCACTAAAAAGATTCAACTTTTAACAAATATCAGTGTCACATCCAAAATGGCCAACTACCCAGTTTTAACCTTCAACAATTACACAACAGGGATATAAATGGAATTAAAATCAACGGGTATATAACTGAAATTTAAAATCATTATGGTGAGAAATTCGTATTTCTCTACAAAATTCCTTGTGTTTCAATTTAAACACCATTCACTTTTCAAAGCAGAAATTCAACCAAACTAAGCCAATAAATCAGTCAAACATAAAAACAATAATTTATATCTACTATATATCATTATAGTATCCATTAAGAGGTGAGACAACTCATCGAAATTCCAGTTGATGCTTAAGCGTTCAGGTTTAATCTAAAATCGAACGGTGCTTGATTTTAGCTCAAAATTCTATTTGCTCTAAACTCAACGAAATCGATTCAAGCACGTAGATATCGCTCATACGAGTGCAAGGCAAAAGACCGTGTCTCGAGTGGACCTCGTATGAGAGAGATATTCATTTTATATTAGTTAAAACAAATAATTATTAAATTATACACTAATTACCCTTATTAACTAAACCTCTCCACTAATCCTTCTTTCCCATCAAGACCAGCACACAACCGTGCATATCAATGTCGTGTGCACGCACACCAAATCTCCATTACCACTCGACAAAACCAAAAAGCGACTTCGCCAATGCTTTTCTCTTCGTGAATACACCGCATCCCCTCCATCGCTTGAAGCTCGACCAACCAAACAAAATCCCGACTTGACAGCATTCAACCCCACAGCCAAAATGTTGCACTCCATAATCAACCGACCTCCACTTAGAGATGCACTTCGACAAGAGAAAGCCAATGGAACCAACCTTGTACCCTAACTCCGCCTAAATCTCCCACCATCTCAAACCATAGTCCACTATACTAACATCGAACATTCCAAATTGACACCACACACCCCTAAACTAACAAAGATTTGTAGATCTCACCAAAACAAACCCAATGGAACCAATTTCATGATTTTTAGTGGATTATAGTTTGAGGTTTTAATTTTTGAAGTTCATATGCTTATTTACTTTTACTGGACGTTGATTTTGAAAAGGAGAAAGCAAAAAAATAAAAGTCAGAGCAAAGTGAAAAATAGTCTAAGCTTGTTGAAAAATCTAATTGTTGGGTTAGTTTTTTTTGCAATTTTCGGCATCTCGCTACATAGAATTTCGTTCGCATACGAACCACGAACAACAAAATAAAAATATGATTGTGCAAAAATACAATATGATCATAAAACAATGATAATATGCAATGGTTATCATATTTTGTAAAAATTTAAAAATACTATCGTGTTAACAAGATTTCTTGCCAACACCCCGAAGATATGATAAGAAGGATGGATTTCTTCTTCAGAGAACAAAAGACATGATTCCTTTTATCGATTTCCTTTCAATTCAACCTATTTAGTTGATATGTCCTAAATCAAACCTTCCGTTGCCGTCGAAAGGTTTTGAACTTAGGCTAGGTGACCTTCCGGCTTTGTTGAGCTTGTTTGAAGTCTTCACAAAAGCTTTCTTTTGGTTAGATTAAGTTTTCTTTGATGAATAGGTAACGAATTCCGACCTTGTCGAATGACTTAGACAATTAATCCGATAGCTCCGGAAGGTTTTAGTGGATGTTAATCTAAGTAAATTGTTAGCCTTATCGAAAGGTTTAGATTGTGGGGTTTAAGACTTCGAAGGGTTGTAATTATTACTTGCACATGAGTGTCGTTGACCTTGTCTACAAAAACCTTCCGATGGGGTTGAACCTGAAAATATGAGTTAAACTAACAAAGATTTAAGCAACTAGTAAGGTAATTAACAAAGCCAAATACTTCCCTTTATATCTAAGAAAAAGCTTCCTTTTATTAAATTTCCCCAAATCATACTCAATTAGGGTTACAATCCTTTTATTAAGAAGTTACAAGATCAGAATGACAAGAATTGGATCCCTTGAACATGACCCCTCGGGTCCTATTTATAGACATAGGCGGCCTCCCTTTCGACTCTATGCTCGTCCAGGTAAGAAGATTTCCCTTTATATGCAACTACAAACCTTTCAACTTTGTCGAAAGGTTTTCCCCTTATATGCCATAAAGAACCTTTCGACGCTGTCGGAAGGTTTTTCGTTTCGATGCCTTCATGAGCCTTTCGGCTTTGATGAAAGGTTGCTTTTCCTGATGTCTTCACGAACCTTTCGGCTCTGTCTTAAGGTTGCCTTTCTGAAGCTTTCATGAACCTTTCGGCTTTGATGAGAGGTTGCTTTTCCTACTATTGTGTTCCTGCAACGACCCACTATTTTGGACCATTCAAATCGACAATAATCCACATATGTCGGATTTGAATAATGCAAAATAACAGATTGTAATAAAATTTGAAGCAAATAAAATCATTCACAAAATCACAAAAACAGAAATATCAGGATAACTCGCAGCGGAAAATAAAATAAATAGTGGTTCATGAAGCCACTACAAAACAGAGTCTCAAAATTAGATACAAAATACATAGTCTGAAAACAAATACAGTTCTGAAACAAGTACAGGAGAAATCCCAAATACATAAGTCTCTAATACAAAGCTGAAATAGAACAACTGAATGGAAATAAATTAATAACTAGATAAGCAGAATCTCCAGCGATTCCTAGCTCCAGAAAGGTGAAGTCCAAAGTTGTGAATACTCAGGCTGACCCGAGCGTAAATAAAACACAAACGCTTGAGTCAGGACATACATACTTATACAATGTAAACCAACTCAAGTGAACTGTAATAAAGGGTACATTAACTTAAAGAATGCTTGGGATCGCCCATTCTTCAAGGATCCATTAAACTATCTACTATGTAGTAATATTCGCTATTATAATAATGTCTAACATAAAATAAACATACTTTTAAATATCATTAAGGAGTGAACCAATATTCCCCTTAACACGTAATAGTCTCAGTAGTCTATCCAGTATTAGCATACTCCCAGAATGGGGGCTACCCTCGATACTCCACAGGCTACGGGAGAAATCACAACTCGTAGTAAAGCTCGATATGGTAGGTGACACGGCACACAAGGCAATGTCAGGGTAGATATACCAATTACGCATTCGGGCTGGTGGAAACGCATAGCAGCCACTACCGCCCACCTCGAAAAAAACTCCCAAATCAAGGGGTACACCTAATCAATCACAAAAGTAATAGAATGGTATCGAAAAGTGTGTCCGATCAGAGGTGCTACCTCATTGGCCCGTCGATCGCTCCTGTTTTAGCCACCTTATGCCAACTCACGGGAGTTGGGTCCATGCATATACCTTTAGGATCGTCGCCACCATCCTACTTCATTCTGGAATCTCCACCGCGTACACATTTGTTAAAGTGGTTTTTGGTATCGACAGAGAGTATGTCCATATCTGATCCCGGTCTCTTTAACAACCAATCGTTATTATAACCCGTGGTTATAAATTTCAAAATAGTTTATTTTTCAAATCAAATACATCATTTAAACCATTTAAAAGTAAAGTCATTATACCTTTAAATCAAATATTCTATTCCCAAATATTTAGCCTTTTCTGAGTTCATTTATTCACTTAAAACATTAAAACATTTAAAATTCCAGCTTTCACAGTATTTAGAAAGTGCTACAGTAAGTTATATTTGAAAACAATTCAATTCAGCAAAGACAACATTTAAAAACTGCTGTAATAATTCAATTTTAGTGGAAAATTATTTCAATTCAGAAAAGACAGGATTTACAAAACTGCTGTAATAGTTCAGGGTTCAAATTAAAGATTTAATTCAATTCAGCAAAGACAGCGTTTTAAAAATTGCTGCAGTAGTTCAATTATATTCAAAAATCACATTTCAGCTAACTGCAGCACTTAACAAGTGCTACAATAGCCCTTTATTAATTTCAGTTTCAAGTTTAGTTCCTGCCACTACAGCACTTACAAAGTGTTGTCACAACCCTTAGTTAAATTAGTCTTTAGTTCATTTGTATCAACCACAACACTTACAAAGTGATGCAGTATCACTTACTTCAAATTTCAAGTTAAATTCAGAAACGATAGCATTTCTGAAGTGCTACTAAAAGAATTTCCAGATTTTTAATAGAATTCCAGCCACTAATAAACTTCAATTTAAATCAATTTAACTTATAAAAATCATATTTTTCCACATAAAAATGTTCATTTAATTCTCTTTTACTTATGGTTTTTATAAAGAATTTTTTTTACAATAAAGTCCAAATTTTCCAACATTTCACTTATTAAATTCAAGTGTACCATTTTCTTATTCTTTCATTTTTAAATTTTTCTTTAACACTTAAATTTAAATTTCCATTTTCACAAATTAAAACTTAATTTCCATTTTTAATTTAATTAACTTGAATTTCCATTAAAAAAACAAATCACAAATTTCCAAATTTAGTTATATTTAAATCACAATTTTATATTCATTTATTTAACATTTTTAATACATAGAAAATCATTTTCACTTTATTAAATCATTAAAAATTCAATTTAAATCAAATTATTATACTTTTACATTTTTAAAAACTTAAAAATTTCCAGAAAACTTTATAAAATAACCACGGGTCTGTATAATATTTTCTAGCCTAAGTCAAGTGATACGGATAATATATCATTTTAATCCGTAAGTTACAAAGAAAATCCGGGTTTTATCATTTCAAACCCGCAATCCCAGGTAAATAAAATAAGTAAAAATCGCTCAGGCTTATCATTTCAGCCCATAACGATCTTTCCCTATTCTAAAGTCCGTTCGAGTATGTATCATTTCAACCCATAGTGATTCTATTCTACAGGGAACTTGCAGTGTGATAAACAGAATAGAATAAACAGTAAAATAAAATAGATGATGTGACAAGTTAATAACAGGGTTTAACATCATATAATTTACATCACAAGCAAGTATAACATGATATAATAATTTATACACTTTCACTTGCTATCAATTCACAGTTATATAAGTATGAATGTCAGGTGTGATTACTCACCTTTTACGTTGGAGTTAGCAAAACAAACACACAAATAGAAATCCGGAAAGCACAATATGACTTTTGATTTGAGTGGAAAGAGAACCTAGCTATTGATCTTGTAACAACCAATAAAACAAGAATATAAACATATATACAATGCCAAATATGAATTGAAACAATTTGAAATTAAGAGCAACAATGCACAAAATGTTTTTGCCATGCTTTCATCAACCAAGTGCTCGACCTAGGGGTCTTGTAGTTCGGCCATGACATGATTTTTGGGTCGGGTATGGGTCCTATATGGCACGGCTACAAAGAATAGGAAGGGGTAGGAGTTACATAAGAGGAATACAAGGAGACAAGGCAAGATAGGAGGGTTTGGATCAAACATAGGCTCGGCCTATGCATGGTTTGGGCTCGGCTATGTGTAGTACAGGTTCATCCAGTGGGTAGGGTGATGGGTGGTGGTCAAATCATGGTGGTGGTGGAGCAATAGGAGGCGGCCATGGTGATATGTGGTGGTGGTGAAGCAACTAGTGGTCGGCTATGCATGTATTTAAGGGGTTTTAGCATGTTTTGTGGAGTTTTTGTCTCATGGAGGTCATGGCTTGGTCAAGTTAGAGGAAGTGGTGATGCTAGGCGGTGGATGGTGAAGAGGAGGAGGTGGTGGTGGCTATGGCCAAGGCAAATATACGAAGAGCATGGCCCAAAATAATGTAAAATCAATAGAAAATGAAGAGAAAAAGTAGAAAAAAAAGAGAGGCCATTACCAATTTTTTCCAGAAATGTTTGGCCGTGAGAAATAAAATGAAAGAGGAGTTTTTCACGTGAAAAATGAATAAGGATGTACGGCAAAAACAAAAGAAAGGAACGGCCAAAGAATGAAGAGTCTAGAAAACAAAGAGTCACAAGTTTTTAAAAGCTTAAGTCTCTTCAAATTTCCACTTCTTTTTAATTCAAAATGAACAAATAAAAATTAGTAATTAAAAATAAAAGACAAACAAAAATAAAGTGAAAATGGTAATAAATAATTATTCATAAGAAAATAAAAAGAAATTAAAAGTAAATAGAGAAAATAGCTTATTATATTGAAACTAGCATTAAAAATTTCAAACAAAATACAATTAATTTTGGAAAATTTTAACTACACTTTTAAAAATTATAACTATACTTCTAAAATGTTTTAAAAATAAAATATTGAAATAAAAATTTATTTTAAAATGATTTAAAAATATTTACAAAAATATAGGGTTGTTACACTCTCCCCCACTCAAATCTTTTCGTCCTCGAAAAGAACGAAACAAAGGAAATAAAGAAAACAAGATAGAAAAGCAAATAGTACTTGAAACAAACAATTCCGGATTCGAAGAACGAATGCTCTCCTCCGTCTCCCAGGTACAGTCTCGATCATCAGTACTCCACTGTACTTTGACAAGACTAACCGATTTCCTTCTTAGTTGCTTCGTACCTCTTTCGACAATACGAATTGGCTTCCTCTCAACAGTCAGATTAGGCTCAATATCCAAACTATCAAGAGCAGAAGGCTGAACAATAAGAGATGGATCATGTAGATAGGGATGAAGATGAGAAACGTGGAATACATTATGCACTCCAGAGAACTTCTCAGGCAAATCCAGACGATAAGCCAAAGAATCAACTCTTTCCACAATGCGGAAAGGACCAACAAACCTAGGAGAAAGCTTCCCTCTACGACCAAATCGAATGACATTCCTTAAGGGAGAGACCTTGAGGAAAACCAAATCACCAACAAAAAACTCTAAACTCCGCCTACGACGATCAGCATACTTCTTCTGCCTATCCTGAGCAATCCTCATCTTCCTCCTAATCTCCTCAACTCTCTCAGAAGCCTCTAAAATCATCTCAGGACCAAGAACCAAATGATTATCGGATTCAATCCAGCAAGATGGAGATCTACAAGGTCATCCGTAAAGAGCAGCAAACGGAGACGTTTTAATACTGGCCTGAAATCAAAGATAGAAATGAGATAGATAAAAGGATTAAGATAAGATTAAAACTGAATATAGAGATTATACCTGATAAATATTGTTATAGGTGAATTCGACAAGATGGAGATGATCTTCCCAAGATCCTCCATAATCAAGCACACAAGCACGAAGAAGATCCTCTAGAATCTGATTCACCCTTTCCGTTTGACCATCGGTTTGAGGATGGTAACCAGTGCTCAGATTCAGATGAGTACCCAAAGAATCCTGAAAGGCTTTCCAAAACTGACTAGTAAAGACAGGATCATGATCACAAACAATACTGAGAGGAACACCATGGAGACGAACAATCTCCCTCATGTAAATCTCAGACAAACTAGAAGCAGAACTGATAGACTTGACCGGAATGAAATGAGCTGATTTGGTCAATCTATCCACAATAACCCAGATACTCTCATTACCCCTCCTAGTCCTCGGTAATCCATCAATGAAATCCATAGAAACCTATTCCCACTTCCAATTGGGAATCTCAAGAGGCTGCAACAAACCAGGGGTCTTCTGATGATCTGCCTTGACTTGTTGACAAGTCGCACACCTACTAACAAAAATGGAGATATCACACCTCAAACCTCTCCACCAATACAACTTCTTCATATCCTGATACATCTTGGTCACACCCGGATGAATAGAAAGTCTGGACTGATGATTCTCCCAAAGCAACTCCTGTCTCAGTCCATCAACATTCGGGACACAAATCCTATTATTAATCCTCAAAATACCTCTATCATCGATCTGAGCTCCACTGCCATCAAGACTACTACTACCAACTCTGCTACGAACACTCTCCTTCATCAATCTAAGCATCTCATCCTCATCCTGCTTAGCCATGATACAATCCACAAGAGAAGAAAAAACAACAAGCTGACACAACATAGCCTTTTTCCGACTCAAAGCATCTGCCACAACATTAGCTTTCCCAGGGGTATACTTGATGTCGAGGTCATTAGAAGAAAGGAACTCTAACCACCTAACTTGTCACTGGTTCAAATCCTTCTGAGTGAAAATATACTTCAAAGACTGATGATCTGTGAAAAGCTCGAACTTAGTACCCAAAAGATGATGTCTCCAAAGCTTCAAAGCAAAAACAACAGCAAGCAACTCTAAATCATGGGCATCATAATTAGCCTCATGGGTCTTCAACTAACGACTAGCATAAGAAATCACCTTACCATCCTGCATCAGAACAGCTCCCAAACCTTCACGACAAGCATCAGTGTATACCGTTAATCCCTCATTTCCATTTGGAACGGTAAGAACTGGTGCGGATGTAAGCTTATGCTTCAACTCACTGAATGCGGCCTTACACTCATTACTCCAAATAAACTTATCATTCTTCCGAGTCAAAGCAGTGAGAGGTGTAGCAATCCAAGCAAAATTCTCAATGAATCTCCGGTAATAACTGGCAAGGCCTAGAAAACTACGGATATCAGTAGGAGTCTTAGGAGTTTCCCAATCCTGCACAGAATAGGGATAAATAAGGACAACTGGAAAGATAGAATAAATTGAATGAAACAAGGAAAGAGAAGGAAAGAAAGACTTACATTGATCGTAGCGATCTTGACTGGATCAACAGAAACTCCATTACTAGAAACAATATGCCCGAGGAATCGGACTTCATCCTTCCAGAAATGGCATTTAGAAAATTTAGCCTTCAACTGATGATTTCTAAGAGTTTCAAGAACAGCTTTCAAATGTGACTCATGCTCTTCTTCAGACTTAGAGAAAATGAGAATATCATCAACAAAGACTAGAACAAATTTATTAAGCACATCACGAAAAACACGATTCATCAAATCAACAAAGAAAGTAGGAGCATTAGTCAAACCGAAAGGCATGACTAACCATTCAAAGAACCCATTCTCAGTACGAAAAGCAGTCTTGGGAATACTTTCCTCAGCAACTCTGAGCTGGTGAAAACCTGAGGCAAGATCAAGCTGAGAGAAAACAGTAGCACCATAAAGCTGATCAAACATATCATTGATGCGAGGCATTGGATATCTTTTTTTCATTGTGAGCTTGTTCAGCTCCCTATAATCAACACACATCCGAAGAGAACCACCGGACTTGGTGACGAAAACCACCGCTGCTCCCCATTCTGAATAGCTAGGTCTGATCAGACCCTTGGAAGACAAGTCCTCAATTTGTTTCCTTAACTCAACCTTCTCACGGGGTGCCATTCTTCTAGGAGGAAGAACTACAGGTCGAGCTCCAGGAATAAGATCAATACGGAAATCGATTTCCCGCTTAGGAGGTAAAGTATTGACTTCACCAAATACATCGGGATAGAGTTTGACCACACGAGTCGACTGAAGATCAATAGGAGAAGCATCCAGAGAATAGATGAAATTTCTAGCAAAATCCTGAAGCATGCGGCACTGAATAATCAAAGGATCACCCTTATCTCCCACAAGAGACACAATTCAGGATTTGCAAGAGATACGGGCATCATGCCTATCAAGCCAATCATCTCCAAGCAATAAATCAAAAGCATCAAAACCAAGAACATAGAAATCTCCAGAAAATCGATAACCAGAATGAAAGAGTTTCACATGCCTACAAATCTTATTAAGATTTGCGGGACCACCAATAGGATTAGCAACACATAAAGGAATAGAAGCATACTCAGGAGAAAGGAGATGCTCAAACTTATCACACAAATCAACAGAAATAAAACTATGCGAAGCTCCAGTATCAAATAAAACACGAATAGGATGATGAAATAAAGTAAAGGTGCCCTGAAGAGTACCTTGGTCGTCACTAGGAGCAGGAGCAGGTGCAGTAGGAGAAGAAGCAGAGGTAACAGCAAAAACACCAGATGGCTTGCCCTTCTGATACAAAGGACATTCATTCTTAAAATGACCAGGCTGAAGACAAACATGACAAATATATTCCTGGTACTCTGAGGTGGAGGAACAGCAGCACCAACTGAAGTAAGGCAACTATTAGCATAGTGTCCCTTCTGATCACACTTGAAGCCGGTAATGGTAGATAAGTCAATAGGGTGCCTCTGAGAAGGAGAAGATGATCAAGATCCCAAACCCGGATTCTTGAGCCAATTCTTCTTCTGCTGGTGGAAATTGGGCTTTCTCTTCTTGTAATTAGCAGAGGAAGACTGAGATGCAGGAGCACTAGCAACAGCAGGACCCTTGAAAGTAGGGTTCTCATAACGAATAGCCATATCCATAAGCTCTGTGAAAGTGTCATGAACATGAGAAATAAGACGATCGTAGAACTCTGGGTGAGCTCCAGCTATGAACTTCTCATTTTTCTTAAGCTGGGTGTCAATAAGACCAGGACCAAACTTGGAAAGTTCATTGAACTTCCGCTCATACTCAGAAAAAGACATGGTACCCTTCTTAAGATCCATGAATTCACGATAAAGCTGAGATTTATCGGCTTCGGGTATCCATTTTTCCACGAAAGCCTCCCTCGAAAGAAGATACAGAACAAAACTTAAGCTAGATTCAAAAGAAAGGAAATGGGGAAAATTTCAAGATAACACAAAGGATACTTGAACTGCTCCTACGAAATATCACCCTCGTCAGTGTGAGCTGTAACAGACTCCCACCAATCTAAGGCTGGCAGCTGCCAAGCTGCTAACTGACGCTTCTGGGCATTAGTAATCTCGAGACCAGTAAAGATCCTCTCTAAACTCTGTAACCATTGTTGGGCTTTGGTAATGCTCTCTGAACCGGTGAACTTAGTACCACCGAGATAAGAGAATTCCTTACAGAGAACAGTAAACCTAACAGGTGCAGCAGGTTGAGGAGCTGGGGCAGTAGCAAGACCCCTACCTCTAGCATTTCCACGATTCATCCTGAAAAATATCAAGAATGAATTTAGGACATAGGTAAAGAGAAGACAAAGACAAGACAAGACAAGATAAAATCACTTGGATGAATATCCTAATTAAAGAGATTTCTAACAAGGTAGATACGAAAAGAAGGAAGTTTAGAGAATTTTCTTTTTAAAACAAGAAAATTTTATATCAAAATAATCTTTGAAAAATCTTTTGAAAAATCATTTTAAAATCATTTTATACTTTGAAAATATGTTATCTCACAAAGGAATGATTCTGAGGTTGATTTCACTCATTCTAGGGTATTTCTACCCTATCTCTAATGAGTTTTTGCTCCATAGGCTAAGGTTTGCCTAAAACCAAAGCTCTGATGCCAAATGTAACGACCCACTATTTTGGACCATTCAAATTGACAATAATTCACACATGTCGGACTTGAATAATGCAAAATAACATATTGTAATAAAATTTGGAGCAAATAAAACCATTCACAGAATCACAGACCCAGAAATATCAGAATAACTCGCAGCGGAAAATAAAATAAATAGTGGTTCATGAAGCCGCTACAAAACAGAGTCTCAAAAAGAGATACAAAATACATAGTTTAAAAACAAATACAGTTCTGAAACAAGTACAGTAGAAATCCCAAATACATAAGTCTCTAATACAAAACTGAAATAGAACAACTGAACGAAAATAAATGAATAACTAGATAAGCAGAATCTCCAGCGATTCCTAGCTCCAGAAAGGTGAAGTCCAAAGCTGTGAATACTCAGGCTAACCCGAGCGTAAATAAAACACAAACACTCGAGTCAGGACATACATACTTATACAATGTAAACCAACTCAAGTGAACTGTAATAAAGGGTACAGTAACTTAAAGAATGCTTGGGATCGCCCATTCTTCAAGGATCCATTAAACTATCTACTATGTATTAATATTCGCTATTATAATAATGTCTAACATAAAATAAACATACTTTTAAATAGTATTAAGGAGTGACCCAATATTCCCCTTAACACGTAATAGTCCCAGTAGTCTATCCAGTATTAGCATATTCCCAGAATGGGGGCTACCCTCGATACTCCACAGGCTACGGGAGAAATCACAACTCGTAGTAAAGCTCGATATGGTAGGTGACACGGCACACAAGGCAATGTCAGGGTAGATATACCAATTACGCATTCGGGCTGGTGGAAACGCATAGCAGCCACTACCGCCCACCTCGAAAAAAACTCCCAAATCAACGGGTGCACCCAATCAATCACAAAAGTAATAGAATGGTATCGAAGAAGTGTGTCCGATCAGAGGTCCTATCTCATTGGCCCGTCGATCGCTCCTGTTTTAGCCACCTTATGCTAATTCACGGGAGTTGGGTCCACGCATATACCTTTAGGATCGTCGCCACCATCCTACTTCATTATGGAATCTCCACCGCGTACACAGTTGTTAAAGTGGTTTTCGGTATCGACAGAGAGTATGTCCATATCCGATCCCGGTCTCTTTAACAACCAATCGTTATTATAACCCGTGGTTATAAATTTCAAAATAGTTTATTTTTCAAATCAAATACATCATTTAAACCATTTAAAAGTAAAGTCATTATACCTTTAAATCAAATATTCAATTCCCAAATATTTAGCCTTTTCTGAGTTCATTTATTCACTTAAAACATTTAAAATTCCAGTTTTCACAGCATTTAGAAAGTGCTACAGTAAGTTATATTTGAAAACAATTCCATTCAGCAAAGACAGCATTTAAAAACTGCTATAATAATTCAGTTTTAGTGGAAAAATAGTTCAATTCAGAAAAGACAGCATTTACAAAACTGCTGTAATAGTTCAGGGTTCAAATTAAAGATTTAATTCAATTCAGCAAAGACAGCGTTTTAAAAACTGCTGCAGTAGTTCAATTATATTCAAAAATCACATTTCAACCAACTGTAGCACTTAACAAGTGCTACAATAGCCCTTTTATTAATTTCAGTTTCAAGTTTAGTTCCTGCCACTACAGCACTTACAAAGTGCTGTCATAGCCCTTAGTTAAATTAGTACAAAGTGCTGCAGTATCACTTACTTCAGATTTCAAGTTAAATTCCGAAACGATAGCATTTCTGAAGTGCTACCAAAAGAATTTCCAGATTTTTAATAGATTTCCATCCACTAATAAACTTCAATTTAAATCAATTTAACTTATAAAAATCATATTTTTCCACATCAAAAATGTTCATTTAATTCTCTTTTACTTATGGTTTTTATAAAGAATTTTTTTTACAATAAAGTCCAAATTTTCCAACATTTCACTTATTAAATTCAAGTGTACCATTTTCTTATTCTTTCATTTTAAAATTTTTCTTTAACACTTAAATTTAAATTTCCATTTTCACAAATTAAAACTTAATTTCCATTTTTAATTTAATTAACTTGAATTTCCATTAAAAAACAAATCACAAATTTCCAAATTTAGTTATATTTAAATCACAATTTTTTATTCATTTATTTAACATTTTTAATACATAGAAAATCATTTTCACTTTATTAAATCATTAAAAATTCAATTTAAATCAAATTATTATATTTTTACATTTTTAAAATACTTAAAAATTTCTAGAAAACTTTATAAAATAACCACGGGTCTGTATAATATTTTCTAGCCTAAGTCAAGTGATACGGATAATATATCATTTCAATCCGTAATTTACAAAGAAAATCCGGGTTTTATCATTTCAAACCCGCAATCCCAAGTAAATAAAATAAATAAAAATCGCTCAGGCTTATCATTTCAGCCCATAACGATCTTTCCCTGTTCTAAAGTCCGTTCGGGTATGTATCATTTCAACCCATAGTGATTCTATTCTACAGGGAACTTGCAGTGTGATAAACAGAATAGAATAAACAGTAAAATAAAATAAAATAAAATAGATGATGTGACAAGTTAATAACAGGGTTTAACATCATATAATTTACATCACAGGCAGGTATAACATGATATAATAATTTCTACACTTTCACTTGCTATCAATTCACAGTTATATAAGTATGAATGTCAGGTGTGATTACTCACCTTTTACGTTGGAGTTAGCAAAACAAACACACAAACAGAAATCTGGAAAGCACGATACGACTTTTGATTTGAGTGGAAAGAGAACCAAGCTATTGATCTTGTAACAACCAATAAAACAAGAATATAAACATATATACAATGCCAAATATGAATTGAAACAATTTGAAATTAAGAGCAACAATGAACAAAATGTTTTGTCCATGCTTTCATCAACCAAGTGCTCGACCTAGGGGTCTTGTAGTTCGGCCATGACATGATTTTTGGGTCGGGTATGGGTCCTATATGGCATGGCTACAAAGAATAGGAAGGGGTAGGAGTTACATAAGAGGAATACAAGGAGACAAGGCAAGATAGGAGGGTTTGGATCAAACATAGGCTCGGCCTATGCATGGTTTGGGCTCGGCTATGTGTAGTACAGATCTGGCCAGTGGGTAGGGTGATGGGTGGTGGTCAAAACATGGTGGTGGTGGAGCAATACGAGGCGACCATGCTGATATGTGGTGGTGGTGAAGCAACTAGTGGTCGGCTATGCATGTATTTAAGGGGTTTTAGCATGTTTTGTGGAGTTTTTGTCTCATGGAGGTCACGGCCTGGTCAAGTCAGAGGAAGTGGTGATGCTAGGCGGTGGATGGTGAAGAGGAGGAGGTGGTGGTGGCTATGGCCGAGGCAAATATATGAAGAGCATGGCCCAAAACAATGTAAAATCAATAGAAAATGAAGAGAAAAAGTAGAAAAAAAAGAGAGAAGCCATTACCAATTTTTTTTAGAAATGTTTGGCCGTGAGAAATGAAATGAAAGAGGAGTTTTTCACGTGAAAAATGAATAAGGATGTACGGCAAAAACAAAAGAAAGGAACGGCCAAAGAATGAAGAGTCTAGAAAACAAAGAGTCATAAGTTTTTGAAAGCTTAAGTCTCTTCAAATTTCCACTTCTTTTTAATTCAAAATGAACAAATAAAAATTAGTAAATAAAAATAAAAGACAAACAAAAATAAAGTGAAAATGATAATAAATAATTATTCATAAGAAAATAAAAAGAAATTAAAAGTAAATAGAGAAAATAGCTTATTATATTGAAACTAGCATTAAAAATTTCAAACAAAATACAGTTAATTTTGGAAAGTTTTAACTACACTTTTAAAAATTATAACTATACTTCTAAAATGTTTTAAAAATAAAATATTGAAATAAAAATTTATTTTAAAATGATTTAAAAATATTTACAAAAATATAGGGTTGTTACTGTTCCCTTCGACCTTGTCGGAAGGTAGCTCTCCTCTTAATTGTTGTGAACCTTTTGACCTTGTCGAAAGGTTGCTCTTTACGTGCATGTTATGAACCTTTCAATCTTGTCAAAGGTTGCTTCTCACTTGATTGTTGTCGAGTGTTGTGTTTCCCTTCAATGTTTTCAAATGGTTATCTATCGTTCTTTGCTGACTTTTGAGTGTTGCTTTCTGCATAAAAACCTTTCAACCTAGTTGAAAGGCATTCCGGGTGTGCTCCAACCGGTTCGAAAGGCTTGCTATGCTTTCGAAAAGGTCATTATGGAGTTGCACCTGCTTGCTTTGATTTCTCCATCTTCTTCGAAAGGTAAGAACTCCCTGAACGAAACCTTTCAATCACTTTGGAAGGTTTGTTCTAAGCTCCTTCTCCTTTGTCTTTGTTGAAAGACCTCTCGTCCTAGTCGAAAGGTGAATTCTTTGGAGCATCATCCTGCCTATGGACTTTGAAAGATAGCCTTGGACTTCGCCGGAAGCTCCTTGTCGGACGGTATGATTATCCAGAACATCTTGGTGCTTTCTGATCTTTCCTCATGCTATCGTGACCCTTCTTTCATACCTTCGTTCTTCTGAATATTTTATGGTTAACATTTAGCCCCCCTTGTATGAAAGAAGCTTTTGTTCTTTAGGACAAAACTCCAATGAACTTCCTTTTTTGCTTCTTGCAAAATAGATTATAACTTCTATTAAGGTTGTGACTTTGTTATGAAATCTTAACGAGCAATCTCAAATTTACACAGCTAATATTCAAGATTTCATTAGGGTGATATTTCCAGATAAGTTGCTTTGTAATGACCATAATTAAACTTCCTTAAGAATATGGAGTAATATCACCTAATTTTCAGATATCAGCTCAAATAAATGAACCTTTAGAGAAAATATATTACAGACCCTTGATATTTCTTTCTCGAGTTAAACCTTTTCAACCTGTGGAAATCAATTTCATGCTATCGGGGACTTTTCTTTGTCACTCTAAGTTTCCTTCATTTTCAACCTTAAACCATCGATTGGTAATTCTCATTTAGTAAAAAAGTAGAAAGTAGTTTAGTAATGTTTCCATTTGGTGTCATGAAGATCTCATGTTGAAATCAAATTTTAAATTCAATGGAAAATACGTAAATCATCATAAAATTCAATAGAACGATATATAATTTATAAAGTTAGGAATCCAGTAAAGGTCTCATAAGGAAATCGGAGATGTGAAATTCATAAATTGTCATCAAAATCCATAAAGAAATTTTAAAGTCCATGAAATTGGTCAATTGACAAAAGATCATTCAAAATTCAATGAGAAAATCAAGCATAGAAAATCCATAAATCATCAGGGAAACCCTCAAGGAAATTTCAAAATTCATTCGATTAAAAATCCAAATAGTGATCATCAAAAACCTTAATAAGGACGGTAGAAATATGAAACTCACGAATCATGATAAAAATGATTAAGGAAACACAATTTTTTTAAAATCAGGGACTTGAAAATCCAATAAAATGGTAGGGAATAGGAAAACCATAAACTCTCATCAAAATCCAAAGGAAAACGTGAGTCTCAACAAATCAAAAAACAGGCAGGAAACCATCCAAATTCTGCCATGGAAGTATAGGGAACCAAATTCGACTATTACGAATACCGGCGAGGAAATTAGAAATTCACTGTATCAAAAATCCAATAAGAAATTATCCCAAATCCATTGGGAATGCAAAATTCAAAAATCACCACAAAGATCCACAAGGAAGTCTCGGAATTCATTAAATCAGAAATCTTATAAAGGATTATCAAACACCCAATAAGGAAAACAGAAATTCATAAATCATCATGAAAATCATCAACTAATTTCAGAATTCATCAATTGAAAACCCTAATAAAGATCATCCAAAAATTCCAATAAGAAAGATTAAAAAATATGAAATTCATCAATCATCACAAAAATTAGTAAGGAAGCTTAAATTCCATTAAATCAGGGTATTAAAAATCCAAAAATAAAAAATGTGATCTGAAACCCGTTCATTCTTATTCAAAATTAGAAGATCAATAGAAAATTCATAAATTATCATGGAAAATCAATAAAGGGAACCAAGAAATCATGAACTCATGAAACAAGTGATTAGTAGGGAATCATCATGAAAATTCAATGGGATATTGTAACACATAAAATTCATGAATCATCATAGAAATCAGTGGGGAAATTAAACCAATAATTCATCAAGAAATCACCACGATAATTTAATAAAGAAATCATGAATACAAAATCAGCAAATCATCACAAAAATCAATGGGAAATCCATAAATTATTATAGAAACTCCACAAATGAGTTAAGAAATTAGGAACTCAATAATCAAACGAATGATGGGAAATCATCATGAAAATTCATGTATGTAAAATTCATAAACCATTTCGAAAGTTAATGAAGGAATTGGGAAACCTTGAAACTAGAAATTCAATATGAAGTCTTTGTAGAAATTCTCCAATGAAATCGATAAATCATCATGAAGTCAATGTAGGAGTTTAAGATTTACCAAATCAAAAAAGGGAATTTTAAGCAAAGAAATTTAAAGTCCACAAAACCAAGAATTTAATCAAAAAATTTGCCAGGATCTCATCTGACAAATAGATGGCTAGACATCAATCCAATATTCAAATTAGAGACTTACTTGTCATAGTAAATTCAGTAAATTCAAGCAATAAACTCGTAGACCTATGGGTTAGTAAAGTTTTGATATATTGGAGTTGAGTTGCATATGTAAGACCCTGTGATTAATTGGAATACTGACTCCTTATATACTTATAGAGTTTCTTTTGTTCTAAGGGATTACTCTGCTTCCGTGGATTCTGCAGTGGTTTATTCATCTTATTCCTTGTGTGTAATTTCCTTTAATATTTGAAATACTTTTCTATCCATTTCGTTCTTTTGGCTTTCGTATATACTTTGGTCTTTAATTCCATGCTGGGGATTTCTTTTATCCCTTTTCTTGTCTCCTGTAATCTATGGGGATGTAGATTTCTTAGTCCTTTGACATGGCAATTATTTCTCGAGCAATGGATGTTCTAGAATTCGCTAACTCATATCTAATTTCCTTTGGATATAATTCTAGATTTTCTGACTATTTTTAGTTGTAGTGTTGGACATCTTTGTCCTATTGTCTCTTATGTATCCTACTTTAGGATTTTAACTTTGTCATAATTGATGGATAGATTTCTTTTCGTAACCTTTTATCCTTTTGGGTTTTAACTCTTGGTCTTGAGTGTGGACTCCATTGTCCTCATTCTTCTGTTTAGAGCCCCCATTAGGATTGAACATCCTAGTCCATTCTTTAGCGAGCCACTCTTTATGCTTGGACGTCTTAGTCCATTCTTTAGTGAGCCACTCTTTGTGCTTCCCTTATCTTAATGGGATACATACTTAGCTGACCTTCATCCAGAAGGCCGGTGATGGGTGCTACCCTGACCCATCCCCTAAGAGGTGGTTTTGGATGTTAGGGGTTCTATCTCTCCCTCTAGGAGATGCTACAAATAACATCGTAGGTTTATGTCCCTCCCTCTAAGAGGTGCCATGGAATAGCGTCGTGGGCTTATGTCCTTCCCTCTAGGAGGTGTTATGGAATAACATCGTAGGCTTGAATATTTATATATGAAAACAATTTTTGGCCAATTAAAATGGAGTCTCCTTGAAAAGAAAAAACTTTAAAATTACCCACCTTTAGTATATTGAGGGCTTATCTTTTGAAAAATAGTTTGGACTCATGAATCCCTTTTTAATAAAAGAATTTTCCCTTAATATGGTCTTTTGCAATAACCTTCTCGATGTTCTCACAATAGAGACACGAATCTCGAATAGGAGACTAGAAGGTCAAGATTCATGAACCAACAGCCTTTTAGTCAAGAATAGGGTTCTCTAGTTTGAGTTTCAATAAACTTTTACGCTTTCAAAATCTTCCTTGAAAAAGTATGAATGGGCTTATCTCCGCCCAGGATTTTGGTTAACTTTGAAACATTTAAATTGCTCAGTTTGAAGTCTTTTGGTGAACATTTATTAATGCTATATATACCTCAAATTAGTTGCATAAATATGTTTTTGAGATAAATAAGTATTTGTTTCCCCCCCGGGCCATGGGGTGATTGAAAATAGTATTCTTAAAAGGATATAGTTTGAGAAATTTCCTTTTGAAATCATTTGCTAAAAATAGATTTGATATGTATGGATTTTCTCCTAAATTGGAATTGAGTTTAGTAGTAATTATACAGTTCTTACAGGAAAGCCTTGGTGTTGTGTTGACTGAATTGTTGATAATTATCTCACGTCAGGCGTCCGAGTTGTCCTTTTTAAGTATTCTGGATTTTGTCGTGCTCTCAGGGTTCGTTGAATGCTTTGGTTTGATTTTGTCTTTACCTGCAATAGCACTCAAATTTTAATCAGTACATGATCAATGCAAATTCAAGTATGAATGAAAATAGAAATTGAGTTAAAAAGATATGAAAATAAAATGAGAAAATTCATAGTTGAGTTAATGCCATGAGTCCTCATGACTCAATAGAGATTTGCATTTATAATTTGCTGAATTGTTTTCCTCTTAGTTTGAATAAGATGTTTTCAAGTTTCTCTGACGAATCTTGTAAAAATCCCGACCTGACCATGCCTTGAATTTTATCTGACAAGACATGACATTCATCAATTTCATGTCCATTTGCTTTACGGTACTCGTAGTAAATTCCTCCTTTATTTTCCTCTGGGGCACTTCAAACTTTTTGAGAAGCAATAAAATTCTCATTTCTTTTATCATAGCATATAGAGGGGTTTGCTCAAGACTGCACAATTCATTTTAGAACTCTTTCTTCAACTTTCCTTCGGGTTTTCACTTTCCTTTGGCCTCTTATCAAGGCGCCTAAAATCAGATTTCTCTTCCTCGAATTCTCGGTGGAATTCTTCCTTAGCATGGTGCACCTCATTGAATTGAATAAACTTCTCAGCCCGAAGAAAGAAATATTTTAGATCTTTGCACCCAATTATACAAAGGTCTTTCCAGAATGGAGCTTGTTCAATTAACCCTGATCGAACTTCCATAAGCTTTTCTCTATCAGTTGTACTTTCTTCCCTTAATGCTTCTACGCTGAATTGTTTCAAATATTCACCAAGTAGTTCCCCTGGCTTTTGTCTGATGGTTGCTAGCAAGCTAAAGTCCATAGTTGTGTCTCTGAATATGGAAAATTGAGCCACAAAGGCGCAAGTAAATTATTCCCAAGAATATATAGTTCCCATTCGGTAAATCCTATACCATTTGGTTGCTGCTCCTTGAAAAGTAATGGGAAAAAGTTTACAGCGAACTGCCTTCGGAGCATTGTATAAGTTCATCCAGTTTTCAAAGACGACAAGGTGATCATCTGGATCATTTGTCCCATCATATTTTAGGGAAGGAATTTGAATGTGTGGAGGAAGATTTGTCGCTATTATTTCTTCAAAAAAGCAGGCCTTTTGCAGGGTAACATATTCTTCGGGATTATAAATTTCTTTTTCTCTTAGTGCATTAACCACTATATGGTGTAGGTTGTCAGTTTGGTTGGTCTCATTTCTGTAACTTCTCCAGTTGTATTCTGGGATAAGGCTATTTGATTGTTTAAGAGATTTATTTACTTGACTATCTCGGTTTAACCCTTGATCCTCTATCTCATTTGGAGGTTGAACTTCATTCACCATTTCTATAATCCTTATTGATTCCCGGGTTGGGGCTCTTTCTAAATACTCCTTTATTACCATCTTTTATGGCTGTTGATTCTGAACCTTGATCATATTGCTTTCCAATTTGGTTAAGGTTGAAGGTTGCCCAACTACTATTTTGCTTAAGTTAGGATTTGAGACCATGTGACCTTTGAAGGTTGACTGTGATGTATCCTCTTCGTTTGGATTGTTCCTACTACTTTTACCTTTGTCCATACTCCTCTTTTAGTCAAGGCCCTTTATATAATTGACCGGGGTTGAAAGTTATCAGAGATCGGAGATCGGAGGTTCGAGCCCTCCTTCTAGGACCAAAATGTTAAGAGTTCTTGTCAACACCCCGAAGATATGATAAGAAGGATGGATTTCTTCTTCAGAGAACAAAAGACGTGATTTCTTTTATTGATTTCCTTTCAATTCAACCTATTTAGTTGATATGTCCTAACTCAAACCTTCTATTGTCATCGAAAAGTTTTGGACTTAGGCTAGGTGACCTTCCGGCTTTGTTGAGCTTGTTTGAAGTCTTCACAAAAGCTTTCTTTTGGTTAGATTAAGTTTTCTTTGATGAATAGGTAACGAATTCCGACCTTGATGAAAGGTTTAATCACTTATAATGAGTAGATTCGAACCTTGTCGAATGACTTAGACAATTGATTCGATAGCTCCGGAAGGTTTCGGTGGATGTTAATCTAAGTAAATTGTTAGCCTTATCGAAAGGTTTAGATTGTGGGGTTTAAGACATCAAAAGGTTGTAATTTTTACTTGCACAGGAGTGTCGTCGACCTTGTCGACAAAAACCTTCTGATGGGGTTGAACCTGAAAATATGAGTTAAACTAACAAAGATTTAAGCAACTAGTAAGGTAATTAACAAAGCCAAATACTTCCCTTTATATCTAATAAAAAGCTTCCTGTTATTAAATTTCCCCAAATCATACTCAATGAGGGTTATAATCCTTTTATTAAGAAGTTACATCAGAATGACAAGAATTGGATCCCTTGAACATGACCCCTCGAGTTCTATTTATAGACATAGGCGTCCTCCCTTTCGACTCTATGCTCGTCCGGGTCAGAAGATTTCCCTTTTATATGCAACTATAAACCTTTCATCTTTGTCAAAAGGTTTTCCCCTTATATGCCATAAAGAACCTTTCGACGCGGTCGGAAGGTTTTTCTTCTCGATGCCTTTATGAGCCTTTCGGCTTTGACAAAAGGTTGCTTTTCCTGATGTCTTCATGAACCTTTCGGCTCTGTCTGAAGGTTCCCTTTCTGAAGCTTTCACGAACCTTTCGGCTTTGATGAGAGGTTGATTTTCCTACTATTGTGTTCCCTTCGACATTGTCGGAAGGTAGCTGTCCTCTTAATTGTTGTGAACCTTTTGACCTTGTCGAAAGGTTGCTCTTTACATGCATGTTATGAACCTTTCGATCTTGTCGAAAGGTTGCTTCTCACTTGATTGTTGTCGAGTGCTGTGTTTCCCTTCAATGTTTTTAAATGGTTATCTACCATACTTTGCTGACTTTTGAGAGTTTCTTTCTTCATAAAAACCTTTCAACCTAGTGGAAAGGTATTTTGGGTGTGCTCCAACCGATTCGAAAGACTTGCTATGCTTTTGAAAAGGTCATTATGGAGTTGCACCTGCTTGCTTTGATTTCTCCATCTTCTTCGAAAGGTAAGAACTCCCTGAACCGAACCTTTCAATTACTTCGGAAGGTTTGTTCTGAGCTCCTTCTCCTTTGTCTTTGTTGAAAGACCTCTCGTCCTAATCGAAAGGTGGATTCTTTGGAGCATCATCCTGCCTATGGACTTTGAAAGATAGCCTTGGACTTCGTTGGAAGCTCCTTGTCGGAAGGTATGATTATCCAGAACATATTGGTGCTTTTTGATCTTTCCTCATGCTATCATGACCCTTCTTTCATACCTTCGTTCTTCTGAATATTTTATGGTTAACATTTAGCCCCCCTTGTATGAAAGAAGCTTTTGTTCTTTAGGACAAAACTCCAATGAACATCCTTTTTTGCTTCTTGCAAAATAGATTATAACTTCTATTAAGGTTGTGACTTGGTTATGAAATCTTAACGAGCAATCTCAAATTTACACAGCTAATATTCAAGATGTCATTAGGGTGATATTTCCAGATAAGTTGCTTTGTAATGACCATAATTAAACTTCCTTAAGAATGTGGAGTAATATCACTTAATTTACGGATATCAGCTCAAATAAATGAACCTTTGGAGAAAATTTATTACAAACCCTTGATATTTCTTTCTCGAGTTAAACCTTTTCAACCTGTGGAAATCAATTTCATGCTATCGGGGACTTTTCCTTGTCACTCTAAGTTTCATTCATTTTCAACCTTAGACCATCGATTGGTAATTCCCATTTAGTGAAAAAGTAGAAAGTAGTATGTTTCCATTTGGTGTCATGAAGATCTCGTATTGAAATCAAATTTTAAATTCAATGGAAAATTCGTAAATCATCATAAAATTCAATTGCAGGATATAGAATTTATAAAGTTAGGAATCCAGTAAAGGTCCTATAAGGAAATCGGAGATGTGAAATTCATAAATTGTCATCAAAATCCACAAAGAAATTTTAAAGTCCATGAAATTGGTCAATTGACAAAAGATCATTCAAAATTTAATGAGAAAATCAAGCATAGAAAATCCATAAATCATCAGGGAAACCCTCAAGGAAATTTCAAAATTCATTCGATCAAAAATCCAAATAGTGATCATCAAAAACCTTAATAAGGACAGTAGAAATATGAAACTCACGAATCATGATAAAAATGATTAAGGAAACACAAAATTTTTAAAATCAGGGACTTGAAAATCCAATAAAATGGTAGGGAATAGGAAAATCATAAACTCTCATCAAAATCCAAAGGAAAACGTGAGTCTCAACAAATCAGAAAACAGGCAGGAAACCATCCAAATTATGCCATGGAAGTATAGAGAACCAAATTCATGAACTATTATGAAGACCAGCGAGGAAATTCGAAATTCATTGTATCAAAAATCCAATAAGAAATTATCCCAAATCCATTGAGAATGCAAAATTCACAAATCATCATAAAGATCCAAAAGGAAGTCTCGGAATTCATTAAATTAGAAATCTTATAAAGGATTATCAAACACTCAATAAGGAAATCAGAAATTCATAAATCATCATGAAAATCATCAAGTAATTTCAAAATTCATCAATTCAGAACCCCAAAAAAGATCATCCAAAAATTCCAATAAGAAAAATTAAAAAATTGAAATTCATCAATCATCGCAAACATTAGTAAGGAAGCTTAAATTCCATTAAATCGGGGTATTAAAAATCCAAAAATCAAAAATGTGATCTAGAACCCGTTCATTCTTATTCAAAATTAGAAGATCAATGGAAAATTCGTAAATTATCATGGAAAATCAATAAAGGGAACCAAGAAATCATGAACTCATGAAACAAGTGATTAGTAGGGAATCATCATGAAAAGTCAATGGGTAATTGTAACATGTAAAATTGATGAATCATCAAAGAAATCAGTAGGGAAATTAAACCAATAATCATCAAGAAATCACCAGAATAATTTAATAAAGAAATCATGAATACAAAGTCAGCAAATCATCACAAAAATCAATGGGAAATCCATAAATTATTATAGAAACTCCACAAATGAGTTAAGAAATTAGGAACTCAATAATCAAACGAATGATGGGAAATCATCATGAAAATTCAGGTATGTAAAATTCATAAACCATTTCGAAAGTTAATGAAGGAATTGGGAAACCTTGAAACTAGAAATTCAATATGAAGTCTTTGTAGGAATTCTCCAATGAAATCGATAAATCATCATGAAGTCAATGTAGGAGTTTAAGATTGACCAAATCCAAAAATGGAATTTTAAGCAAAGAAATTTAAAGTCCACAAAACCAAGAATTTAATCAAATTTTTTTCTAGGATCTCATCTGACAAATAGATTGCTAGACATCAATCCAATATTCAAATTAGAGACTTACTGGTCATAGTAAATTCAGTAAATTCAGTAAATTCAAGCAATAAACTCCTAGACCTATGGGTTAGTAAAGTTTTTGATATATTGGAGTTGAGTTGCATATGCAAGACCCTGTGATTAATTGGAATACTGACTCCTTATATACTTATAGAGTTTCTTTTGTTCTAAGGGATTACTCTGCTTCCGTGGATTCTACAGTGGTTTATTCATCTTATTCCTTGTGTGTAATTTTCTTTACTATTTGAAATACTTTGCTATTCATTCCGTTCTTTTGGCTTTTGTACATACTTTGGTCTTTAATTCCATGCTGGGGATTTCTTTTATCCCTTTCCTTGTCTCCTGTCATCTATGGGGATGTAGATTTCTTAGTCCTTTGACATGGTAATTATTTCTCGAGCAATAGATGTTCTAGAATTCTCTGACTCATATCTTATTTCCTTTGGATATAATTCTAGATTTTCTGACTATTTTAGTTGTAGTGTTGGACATCTTTGTCCTATTATCACTTATGTATCCTTCTTTAGGATTTTAACTTTGTCGTAGTTGATGGATAGATTTCTTTTCGTAACCCTTTATTGTTTTGGGTTTTAACTCTTGGTCTTGAGTTGTGGACACCATTGTCCTCATTCTTCTATTTGGAGCCCCCATTGGGCTTGAACATCCTAGTCCATTCTTTAGCGAGCCACTCTTTGGGCTTGGACATCTTAGTCTATTCTTTAGTGAGCCACTCTTTGGGCTTCCCTTATCTTAATGGGATATATACTTAGCTGACCTTCATCCAGAAGGCCGCTGATGGGTGCTACCCTGACCCATCCCCTAAGAGGTGGTTTTGGATGTTAGGGGTTCTATCTCTCCCTCTAGGAGATTCTACAAATAACATCGTAGGCTTATGTCCCTCCCTCTAAGAGGTGCCATGGAATAGCGTCGGGGGCTTATGTCCTTCCCTCTAGGAGGTGCTATGGAATAACATCGTAAGCTTGAATATTTATATATGAAAATAATTTTGGCTAAATGGAGTCTCCTTTAAAAGAAAAAACTTTAAAATTACCCACCTTTAGTATATTGAGGGCTTATCTTTTGAAAAATAGTTTGGACTCATGAATCCCTTTTTAATAAAAGAATTTTCCCTTAATATGGTCTTTTGCAATAACCTTTTCGCCGTTCTCACAATAGAGACACGAATCTCGAGTAGGAGACTAGAAGGTCATGATTCATGAACCAACAGCCTTTTAGTCGAGAATAGGGTTCTCTAGTTTGAGTTTCAATAAAATTTTACGCTTTCAAAATCTTCCTTGAAAAAGTATGAATGGGCTTATCTCCGCCCAGGATTTTGGTAAACTTTGAAACATTGAAATTGCTCAGTTTGAAGCCTTTTGGTGCGCATTTATTAATGCTATATAATACCTCAAATTAGTTGCATAAATATGTTTTTGAGATAAATAAGTATTTGTTTCCCCCCGTGAAATGACCCTCCTCTTTCTACCTTAATTTCATAAGGATTTTTTTTTTTACTTCATCAAAGGGAATTTAAATCAAATAGAAATCAAAATGCCATACAAGCTATTGACATAGCCACTTATTTCTTTTCGAAATAGGCAAATTAGGCAAAATCAGCAGTTCAGATGTCTAAATTCTTATGACAGGCGTCTAAACTTAATCCCAGACGTCAAACTAATTATGACAGACGGCTCAGAGATCTAAAATTGAAACAGAGAGAAAAAGACATTTTGAACTAAATTCAGACATCTAAATTTTTTGTGACAGACGTCTACATTTAACCTCAGACGTCTAAATTATTATGACTGACGTCTAGTTTAATCTCAGACGTCTAAATTATTATGACTGACGTCTAAATTTGATCTCTATGTACATGCATATGCACATTCAATTTATATGTGTCTGGATGTCCACCTACATTCATTTGCACTTTTAAGTTTGATTTAAACTTCCTTTGAACTATCAGAGTCATTTTTTTTTCTTTCAAACAATTCAACCAGGATTCAAAACTTATTACCAATATAAATATATCAGTGCATCACTAGTAATATACACATACATATGAGGATGTACGTGTTTATCTTGTTTAAATTCAGAGTATATTTTTTTTTGTTAAACAAGAGTATCCTGCTTGATTTGGATTCTAACAGTTCTGACTAAAGTTAATTACTATATACTTTTGAATATTTGTAACAAGTCAGTAAATCCTATGCATATCTAATTTATATGAACTTAAAATATCCACAAGAATAATTCCAGGTTTTTTATAGCTAAACTCATATTTTTAACCTTCCAACTTAAGGTTTTAAGTAACTTGAAATTAACTAATACAATATATGTACATATACATATCCATTTCTCAAATACAGGCATATATCATTTACAGATTTTCACAACACTCAAATATACATTTTCTTGCAAAAATTCAACCAAGTCTTTAGATTAATCCCAAACTTAGTACATCACTAGATTCATTTAGAACAACCAATAAATCCAAACTTTTAAGATCATTACATAACAACCAAAACAGAACTATAAAAACTCCCCAGATTACATGCAAATATTTCATTCTAAGTTCTTATTCAATTCTAATATACATTTTTTTTACTTCATCAAAGGGAATTTAAATCAAATAGAAATCAAAATGCCATACAAGCTATTGACATAGCCACTTATTTCTTTTCGAAATAGGCAAATTAGGCAAAATCAGCAGTTCAGACGTCTAAATTCTTATGACAGGCGTCTAAACTTAATCCCAGACGTCTAACTAATTATGACAGACGGCTCAGAGATCTAAAATTGAAACAGAGAGAAAAAGACATTTTGAACTAAATTCAGACATCTAAATTTTTTGTGACAGACGTCTACATTTAACCTCAGACGTCTAAATTATTATGACTGACGTCTAGTTTAATCTCAGACGTCTAAATTATTATGACTGACGTCTAAATTTGATCTCTATGTACATGCATATGCACATTCAATTTATATGTGTCTGGATGTCCACCTACATTCATTTGCACTTTTAAGTTTGATTTAAACTTCCTTTGAACTATCAGAGTCATTTTTTTTTCTTTCACCCCGTGCCATGGGGTGATTGAAAATAGTTTTCTTAAAAGGATATAATTTGAGAAATTTCCTTTGGAAATCATTTGCTAAAAATAGATTTGATATGTATGGATTTTCTCCTAAATTGGAATTGAGTTTAGCAGTAATTCAACATTTCTTATAGGAAAGCCTTGGTGTTGTGTTGATTGAATTTTTTATAATTATCTCATGTCAGGCGTCCGAGTTGTCCTCTTTAAGTATTCTAGAGTTTATCGTGCTCTCAGGGTTCGTTGAGTGCTTTGGTTTGATTTTTTCTTTACCTGTAATAGCACTCAAATTTTAATCAGTACATGATCAATGCAAATTCAAGTATGAATGAAAATAGAAATTGAGTTAAAAAGATATGAATGAGAAAATTCATAGTGGAGTTAATGCCATGAGTCCTCATGACTCGATAGACATTTGCATTTATAATTTGCTGAATTGTTTTCCTCTTAGTTTGAATAAGATGTTTTCAAGTTTCTCTGACGAACTCTTGTAAAAATCCCGACCTGACCATGCCTTGAATTTTATCTGACAAGACATGACATTTATCAATTTCATGTCCATTTGCTTTATGGTACTCGCAGTAACTTCCTCCTTTATTTGCCTCTGGGGAACTACGAACTTTTTGAGAAGCAATAAAATTCTCATTTCTTTTATCTTAGCATATTTGTAGGAAGGGGTTTGCTCAGGACTGCACAATTCATTTTAGAACTCTTTCTTCGACTTCCCTTCGAGTTTTCACTTTCCCTTGGCCTCTTGTCAAGGCGCCTAAAATCAGATTTCTCTTCCTCAGATTCTCGGTGGAATTCTTTCTTAGCATGGTGCATCTCGTCGAATTGAATAAACTTCTCAGCCCGGAGAAAGAAATATTGTAGATCTTTGCACCCAATTATGTAAAGGTCTTTCCAAAATGGAGTTTGTTTAATTAACCCTGATCGAACTTCCATAAGCTTTTTTCTATCAATTGTACTTTCTGCCCTTAATGCTTCTATGCAGAATCTGTTCAAATATTCGCCAAGTAGTTCCCTTGGCTTTTGTCTGATGGTTGCTAGCAAGCTAAAGTCCATAGTTGTGTCTCTGAATATGGAAAATTGAGCCATAAAGGCGTAAGTAAATTGTTCCCAAGAATAGATGGTTCCCATTTGATAAATCCTATACCATTTGATTGCTGCTCCTTGAAAAGTAATAGGAAAAAGTTTACAACGAACTGCCTTCGGAGCATTGTGTAAGTTCATCCAATTTTCAAAGACGACAAGGTGATCATCTGGATCAGTTGTCCCATCATATTTTGGTGAAGGAATTTGAATGTGTGGAGGAAGATTTGTCGCTATTATTTCTTCGGAAAAGGAGGCCTTTTGCAAGGTAACATATTCTTCGGGATCATAAATTTATTTTTCTCTAAGTGCACTAACCACTATATGGTGTAGGTTGTCATTTTGGTTGGTCTCATTTCTGTAACTTCTCTTGTTGTATTCTGGGATAAGGCTATTTGATTGCTCAAGAGATTTATTTACTTGACTATCTCGGTTTAACCCTTGATTCTCTATCTCATTTGGAGGTTGAACTTCATTCTCCATTTCTATAATCCTTATTGATTCCCGGGTTGGGGCTCTTTCTGAATACTCCTTTATTACCATCTTTTATGGCCATTGATTCTGAACCTTGATCATATTGCTTTCTAATTTTGTTAGTGTTGAAGGTTGCCCAACTACTATTTTGCTTAAGTTAGGATTGGAGATCATGTGACCTTTAAAGGTTGACTGTGATGTATCCTCTTCGTTTGGATTGTTCCTACTTCTTTTACCTTGGTCCATACTCCTCTTTTAGTCAAGGCTCTTTATATAATTGACCGGGGATGAAAGTTATCAGAGATTGGAGATCGGAGGTTCGAGCCCTCCTTCTAGCACCAAAATGTTAACAAGATTTCTTGTCAACACCCTGAAGATATGATAAGAAGGATGGATTTCTTCTTTAGAGAACAAAAGACATGATTCCTTTTATTGATTGCCTTTCAGTTCAACCTATTTAGTTGATATGTCCTATATCAAACCTTCCGTTGTCGTCGAAAGGTTTAGAACTTAGACTAGGTGACCTTTCAGCTTTGTTGAGCTTGTTTGAAGTATGCACAAAGGCTTTCTTTTGGTTAGATTAAGTTTTCTTGGATGAATAGGTAACGACTTCCGACCTTGACGAAAGGTTTAATCGCTTATATTAAGTAGATTCCAACCTTGTCGAACGACTTAGACAATTGATCTGATAGCTCCGGAAGGTTTCAGTGGATGTTAATCTAAGTAAATTGCCAGCCTTATCGAAAGGTTTAGATTGTGGGGTTTATGACTTCGAAAGGTTGTAATTATTACTTGCACAGAAGTGTCGTCGACCTTGTCAACAAAAACCTTCTGATGGGGTTGAACCTGAAAATACGAGCTAAACTAACAAAGATTTAAGCAACCGGTAAGGTAATTAACAAAGCCAAATACTTCCCTTTATATCTAAGAAAAAGCTTCCTTTTATTAAATTTCCCCAAATCATACTCAATTAGGGTTACAATCCTTTTATAAAGAAGTTACAAGATTAGAATGATAAGAATTGGATCCCTTGAACATGACCCCTCGGGTCCTATTTATAGACACAGGCGGCCTCCCTTTCGACTCTATGCTCTCGACTGGGTCGGAAGATTTCCCTTTTATATGCAACTACAAACCTTTCATCTTTGTCGAAAGGTTTGCCCCTTATATGCCATACTGAACCTTTCAACGCTGTCGGAAGGTTTGTCTTTTCAATGCCTTCATGAACCTTTCGGCTTTGATGAAAGGTTGCTTTTCTTGATGTCTTCACGAACCTTTCGGCTCTGTCTGAAGGTTGCCTTTCTGAAGCTTTCATGAACCTTTCGGCTATGACGAGAGGTTGCTTTTCCTACTGTTGTGTTCCCTTCGACCTTGTCGGAAGGTAGCTCTCCTCGTAATTGCTGTGAACCTTTTGACCTTGTCGAAAGGTTGCTCTTTACGTGCTTGTTATGAACCTTTCGATCTTCTCGGAAGATTGCTTCTCACTTAATTGTTGTCAAGTGTTGTGTTTCTCTTCAATGTTTTTGAATGGTTATCTAGCGTTCTTTGCTGACATTTGAGCGTTGCTTTCTTTATAAAAACCTTTCAACCTAGTCGAAAGGTATTCTGGATGTGCTCCA
The DNA here is from genome assembly GCA_030737815.1 of Allium fistulosum. Lineage (NCBI taxonomy): Eukaryota > Viridiplantae > Streptophyta > Magnoliopsida > Asparagales > Amaryllidaceae > Allium > Allium fistulosum. The sequence goes on from CM060905.1 coordinate 461,444,960, forward strand.
ACCGGTTCGAAGATTTCTCCATCTTCTTCGAAAGGTAAGAACTCCCTAAACAGAACCTTTCGATTACTTTGGAAGGTTTGGTCTGAGCTCCTTCGCCTTTGTCTTTGTTGAAAGACCTCTTGTCCTAGTCGAAAGGTGGATTCTTGGAGCATCATCCTGCCTATGGACTTTGAAAGATAGCCTTGGACTTCGCCGAAAGCTCCTTGTCGGAAGGTATTATTATCCAAAACATCTTGGTGCTTTCTGATCTTTCCTCATGCTCTTGTGACCCTTCTTTCGTACCTTCATTCTTCTGATTATTTTATGGTTGACACATCATTTTCTGTAAAATACGTCAAACGATAATTTAAATATTTTCCAAATTATAAATTACGGGAAAAATCAGATAAAATAAAATAAAAATCAAATCATTTTATTAAAAATTGATTTTCTTATTATTCATTATATTTGAATCAAATTTGAATATTTAATAAAATAAATATTCCCATTCAAAAGAATAAAAATTTCGAGCCGTTACAAGATTGATTAAGGTTATTATATATTAATTAGTATAATTTGTTAATTACTTAACTAATTTATATTCTTATAGAATTCATATATTTTGCAAACGTGGTCCAATCAAGACGTGGTCTTCGACATTGTGACTGTATTGGGATTTTCTTTGATATAGAATAGCTTTTGTTTGGGTTTGGACTATTAAGGAATATGACTAAGGCAAGTGGGAATAATTCTTTGTATTTTTACATTTGTGTACAAATCATCGCATTCACCATTTTGTATTGTAAGACCATGATGATACAAAATGACGTATATAATATATTTACATACATGTATAAGTATTATTATAGTATGCATTAATTTGACATAGGCTAGTTGTTTGGGATCCTAGGCAGTTGTCGAATACATGATTTGAAGATATCTGCTTATTCCCCTACCGATGATTAGTTAAATTGCTACTATAATAATGTGTGTGAATTGTTCTTGATACTGAGATGATGGATTTGTTACTTTAGCCGTTGAATACCAACATGTATGTGTATGTGCACGTTATGTAAGTATTGGTTCCATATAGTTGGACTGGTTATAATATATATACATATATATATACACACACACACATATATATATATATATATCGTATTAGTTTCTCTTTCGTGGGGTGAGAAACTACCGATAGAGGGTGATTCGATTTAGGAATAAATATTCCTACAATCAACTTTTGATTTGGGACCTGGAAATTAAAGTCCGTTTCTTTCATAGTATCCCTTTTGTTTTTACAAGTAAACGGCGAAAAAGATAATATTATTATAAAATCATCTACCATTCCAAGGAATTATAACAGCTGTTTAAACTTCTAGAAAATGGCAATCTACTACTCGGCTACAAGGTATACATCTGCTATCTCTAAATTACTAGGTCTAATTTGAGTAGGAAAGTAGTTCTTGTACTTCGAAGGTAATTTAATCAGAACTGGGCTAAATGATGATAAATTTTTGGAATGGATCAGAGATTAAAGGAATGTAGCAAATGCAAACCAATATGACATGACTGCAATCTAAACTCAAAGTTAAAACCGTGAATCCTAGCTATAATTTCGAACTTGATTAAGATAAAGTAATTTATAGATGCGAATTAATATCAATTATGGGTAGAGAAAGTGGTGAGGAAAATTAAGGTAGTGTTTGGCTTAAAAATGAAATTTGTGTTTTTGGTTTTCAATATGTATGTCAAATATGAGAAGATTGAAGGAACAATAGAGGGGATGGAAGAAAGATGAAGAGGACGACAGATGGGATGGAGAAACGATGGAAGGATGGATTGTTTTTCGTGCTTCCGTTATTTCTCAAAACACGAAAAATAAAAAAAGTTAGGGCCCGTTTGGTTTCATTTTGTATTTTGAGTTTTATGTTTTCAACTTGCACTAAGAAATAGCAAGAAATAAGAGAAGAAGATATATAATTCTTAGCCATTATGACGACCAACGGACAACGTAGGAGTTGGATTATTCTTCGTGCTTTTGTTATCTCTCGAAACACGAAAAACAAAATAAACTTGTTTTCTATTTTACATGTTAATTTCATTTTTCAAAATTGTTTGTTTTTCAACGATACATACAACGGACGCGTTTTTGTATAGACGAAAACACAAAATTAAAAACGACAAGCCAAACGGGGCCTTAGTTTTCTATTTTGTATGTTAACTTCGTTTTCTAAATTGGTCGTCATGCGCATTTCTGTATAGATGAAAACCCAAAACTAAAAATGACAAACCAACCGCAGCCTAAGATACATTATGTCCTAGATTATTAGTGAACTCAAGCTACTGTCCCTGGTGCTGAACTTTTGAGTTTGGAAGCCATCTATGGCATCATCGACGACTACAAAGCGGATCTGAGCGAAACAAAGATGTGGAAAAGGGAATGGATCAGAGATTTAAGTTATGAAGCAAAAGTCGACGACGATGACAAGGAGGTTTCCACTGCGAACCCTGAAAAGCATCAACGGTGGTACTATTCGACAAGGAAGGAAGACAAAGGCAAAACATAGAAGAAAATATCACGTGAGATGTGTTTCTCCATGTGAGGTGGTTTGAAATTGAACGGATTCAAATAGTTGCAACGCGGGGTAATTCATGTGATGTAGTCACTCTATCATCTGATTTATTTCCTTCTTCAGGCGTTAGACAACTTATGAGATGGGCTAAACTTACTTGAGCTTAATAGATTTATCTATACACAAGTAAGGCATGATATGATAGTTAGAAGGATTTGAAAGTTGTAGATATCCATATGAAGAATTATATGATCAACGTTTGGAATTATGATGTATAATATTTATTGTTATTTCTTGTACTATGTAAGCCTGTTATTGCTAGGCCATATTATGCAATTGTGATTTGTAATTATATTAATAGCATAAAAGGAACCCATTTTCAAAATAATAATAACAACGCGTGCACACACACACATATATATAAACTTATACACACATACACACACTACACACACATTTATACAGTTTATGTGATTATATATATATATAATGATACATGGTTTAAGGATTTATGTATAGTTTCAGTATGCCTGACTTCAAGCAACTGGAAGGTGCAAGGAATATTATATATATATATATATTTAGTAATATGCAGCTTAACCATTTATATATAGTTTCGGTATGCCTGACTGGGTGCTACCGAAAAGCACACAAAATATTATATATTTATTGATATGGGCTTAAACGTTTATATGTAGTTTCGATATAAAGGACTTGGGGTTGCCAATTGTTGCACGTAATATATTATATAGATTTATTGATAAAATTTAAGAGATTTATCTATATAGTAATTGATATGTTGTTTAGGCGATTTATATATGTAGTTTTGGTATGCCTGACTTTAGGTACCGATTAGTGCGAGGCACTTCAAGAAATGAATCAATGATCCACGGGAATGACAATAATTTGGTATTGTCTATATGTGTGGCAAAATGTGTATGTGAATATCAGAGCTTACATATGGTTTTGGTTTGTCTAATAGAAGCAATAGGAGAAATGTAATGTTAGTAAAATGAACCCATTGTACCATGAGTAACAGCACGACCTGCAGATGTGGTTCTAGAGTAGGAGCGGAAAGAGATTGGAATGCCATTCTAAAGTAGGTCATATACTGTCCATGGCACAATTAGGTGTTGCGATGGGACCTACAAGTCAACATCTCTAGGTGTTGACTCAAAGTTATTAGTTATATATGGTTTCAGATATGTCTCTCTTAGTAGCTAATTGTAATTCAGCAGTGGATATCGGCTATGGATATTCGAATAGCACTAGCATAAGGTATTACTCGTACACGATTCTTATAGGTTTTTAGGTATAGGGATTCTTGGATATATAACAATCTTATATATTTGTATTTCCTTTATATTTTGGATTAGATCGGGATTGTGAGATCTATGACACTGTTGATCATGGAGTGTAGTATTACCCCATATTATTTTATCATGTTATCAGTAGAATAGCTTGTTATAGTATGTACTATTTTAAGTAATACAATCACCATTATATATTATCTTGACTTGTCGGTTTAGGGATAGGGCAGGACGAGATATGATTAACATTACCTATAGATCCTTGCTCGCATTTATTATATGTATATAGGTTACATGTATATTTGTACTTAGAGATAACCCCTTACCAGATTTCTCTTTGACCATCATTTTCTCCATTATTCCTTTTTGAAACACTTTTGGTCACTCCGATGAGTAGGCCTAGAGTCAAGTATTTAGGGGAATGTTAGCAAGATAGCTGGATCTTTGGGAGCATGAACACTATGATCTTCAAGGCCGTGATCTTCATTTTTCAGTGTAGTGTTCTATGCACTTTGGACATTATTCATATATGATGCCATGTGATATAATTCAAATATCATTCGATACACGAATTGCATTGAGATGATGTATTCTGATAATTGGTTTTATTCTCATACCATGAGTGATGGCACAACCTACGGACATATATTGTTATTCCATTGTTAGATTTTATCGATATATTAGGTTAGATAGTTTTGTTTAAATTTACCTCGATAGTCTGTCGCATATAGTTTTTGAATCATACGTGGTTAGGTAGCAATGATTAAAGGTATCCTAAATGGCATGTCGTTACAAAGACTCCTTTATTGGTTAATATGATTAAATAAATATAGAAGATCTCATGCTAACACATACAATAGTTTTCGGACTTGAGAGTATAGTTGATCTTAAGTGGTTAGACTATACTTTGATAATTGTTAAATACTTGTCATGGTGGCCTTGTTATAACCATAGTTGGGTATACGTTGATCTATTTGAAGTGAGATACTGCTCAAAAGAGAAATCATCTCCTTCGTTATAGAAGGTTAGTATCATCATAATTAGCATTCGACTTAAAAGTATAAATCTTTGGGCAGAGTAAATTGGTTGATCGTTATTGGATTGAACCAAGGAATTTAAATTTCTCTACGAAATAACTACAGATATTAATAGAGTTTTTAATGTTAGACCAGAATCTAGATATTTAAATGATACAGTCATGTCAAAAAAATATGTTTACAAGATGTCATTACTAGGTGAGCTTATTATAGATTAGAAATTAGATTCCTCCTAAATGATCTATAAGCATTAATCTTATTCCCAATACCATACTTCACCAAAGTCCGTACAGGCTTCTGTATTTTGGATTGTTTAAATATTGATTGAGGACGGAGTTCACACCAGACGTTAGCACAAACGTGTTGTTAGTTATTTTTTATTTTAACCAATGTTAAAATTAGTTTATAAATGTTATAACTTAATAAATAAATTAATACAAATGTTGTCTTAACATTATATGGCATTTTAGTTATATATCTTAAGCTTAAAATCGGAATGATGTATAAATAAATTTTATTCACACGAACAAAAAATAAGATCTTGTGCAAATTAATAAAAGGATTTTTTTCATATTCACCCTTTAAACTCCGCTGCCAATTCAAATAATCCAACAATGGTATCGGATCCCACAATGTGTTTGTGTGAATAATTAACCAACGCGTAGGACATTATTTTGGATAAAGCCAAACTAGATGGGTATTTAAGGAAAATGTGCTTAAACTAAGGAGAAGGTCGCTCTTATGAAGAAACATTTTATAAACATTAAACCTCCCGATCACCTAGCCTCTACTTAGCTCATTGAAATAGGCTATTTCTAGGATATTCCCTTGTGGAAGACTAAGAAGTGTTTTGAGTCTTACGTTTATTCAAATAAGCATATTTAAATATTATAAATTAATTTAAAATTATATTAAACTAAATAATACATAATTTTATAAATATGTATAAAATGCATGTTTTTAAATTACATTAAATATAAAAAAATATAAACGATATATTTATAATTAATTAAATTGTTTAATTAATAAAAGAATACATATGAATATATGTATGTATGTATGTATGTATAATTTAATAAATTATAAATGACCTGATAATTAAATATGTATCTGTATGTGTGTGTGTGTATGTGTATTATGTATAAAGAAAATAGAAGGTTAAATAAATAAAACCCATGATGCTTAAGAGAGTATGCAGTGGATGTATATAAAAGTTATATGATCATGAGTTATACTCATATTCCTTAAACAATCGATAATATTCTACAAAATTATTTATGAATTATGAGTTTAAAATAATAATGCTCTTTAACATTTATAATATGAATATAGTACCTTACATAACTATGGTTGTTGAGCAAACTCATGCCATAAAATATTTAAGGCGATGTTTATATTATCCCTAGATAAGTAAATTGTTATGTAACTTTGTTAATCAAAGTCATGGGTCACATACTACCTCTTAAGATATCACGAAATGATGGATTTAGGGTATCTAATGTACTTCATTGATTGTGGAGCAAACTCATGGTCAAGAACATGATTAGAAGCATAGTTATAGATTTGTAATGAGTATTATACAAGATATGATTAGTTAAAATGTTACTTAACGTTTATGGAGACAATACTTTTTTGAGAAAACTTAAGGTTGCAGTAACGTTATAAATGATCATAACATTACCAAAAGAATTTATGAAATTCCTATATATATTTTTGGTTTTTTGAGAGATGCAGAATTCAATTGAAGTCTCACAAGATAAATATAATAAATCAATTTAATAAGTATAATAATGTATGTAATGTCATATACTTTACTCTAGTGAATTTGCATACGTTAAGTGCCAACCATATAGCTATTTTTTGAAAAGAACACACTAACTGGTATAAATCATAAGATTGGCTAAGAAATGTTAGGATAGAACTCACATACAAAAAGTCTAGTATGTTTTTGCTAATGAGCCATTAGACAAACCCTCTAAGGACTCTACACCAAGAATAACTAAGGCTTACGAAGATTGGTCTACAGACTATGAACTTGCCCACTGTTATATGCCATCGACTATAAGTGTCGAGCTCCAGAGATAGCAAGAGAATATGATTACTTATGAAATATTCAAGCATCTACAAAAGATGTACAGTGAATTGTCTCGTACCACGAGCTATGATTCTCATGGAAATTATTCCATGCTAAAATGAGCAGGGCACCTCAGTCCAAGTTCATATACTCAATATGATTGGGTATTTTGGAAGGTTGACTAAATTAGGAACTATGCTTGATAATGAGCTTCTAACTGATTTGATTCGTGAATCGTTAATTCCATAGTTCGAACCATTCATATTTGAAATTCAATATAAACTCGTTGAAGTGTACGGTCGTGGACCTTCTGAAATGATAAGGACGGTCTAGAGTACATTCACAAAGGAACCAAATGCAGTGCTTATTGTTAAGGGTACATCTTCCTCAAATAGTTCGAAGAAGAGAAAATGTAAGTCTAAGGGTGCAATGGTAAAGCGAAGGTATAAGAGAAAGGCGATTTCATTTTTTCTTAATGAAGGGACACTGGAAGAGGAACTATCCGTACTACTTAAATACGCTCAAGGGGAATGAATAGGATTCCATTTTTAATGTATATTTTATGTAAAATATTATTTATTTATATATGTTTCTAACTTGGTTTTAGATATAAGATCTGGAACTTATATCTATAATTCATTACAAGGACCTAGGAGCAAGCAGCTTATGGCAAGAGGGAGCATGAAGTTTCAAGTTGCGAATGGAGCTAATATAGCTGTCATAACATTGGGTGAATACCATGTGAAACGTGCTAGTGGATACAATTTAGTTTTGAATAATGGTTATTATGTACCAATTTTTTTGGCGGAATAATTTTCTTGTTTCATAGTGAAAAAATGTTGTTGTATTCGTAATAATAGTATAATGAATATTCATTATTGTAACTAAAACTGCTACTTTTTGTGCATTAAATAATGGTATTTATGTTCTTAATATGAATAGTGTATTTTTCATTGAAAATAATAATGTCTAAAGTAAACGATAGTTGCCTCTAGCATTTTAGACCAGGCCACATTTTTAAGAAATGGCTAATCAAGTTACCTTTATCGTCATTTCATTTTGAATCATTTGATACTTATATGTTGTGCCTTAAATACGTAATGGTCAAGCACTTACTCAGTGGGAGCAATGAAAGAGTTGATGAACTCTTAGGACCAGTACATGTCAATGTATGTGGTCCTATGTCTACAACTACCAAAGGCGGAACCTCGTAACACTAACCAATGATTTATTTTGATATAGATATGTGTTTCACATGAAACACAAAATAGAGGTCTATGATAAATTCATTGAATATAAGAGCGAAGTATAAAATCAGACTAATAGGAATAAAAGTTACTTTGACCTATTGAGTGCATTAAATCTGAACTCCAAGAACACCTAAATGAGAATGGGATTCTCTGTCAATTCACTCCTCCATATACTCTACAGCACAAAAGTGTTTCAGAAAGGAGAAATCGAACCATGTTAGGCATAGTTCGATCGATGTTGAGTGACACTGATTTGCCTCTTTCCTTTTGGGGATATGCGCTAGAAACCGCGACACATATCTTGAATAGAGCATTGCCTAAATTTGTGCCTAAGAATCCATCTAAGTTATGAACTACGAGGAAAACCCACCTTAATCACCTTAAGGTTTGGGGTTGTCCGGTATACATTAAGAACATAAACCCCACTAAGCTTGAGGCAAGATCAGTTTATGTAAGTTTATAGGATATCCAAGAAATTCTCATGGATATATATTTTAACATACCGAGGAACAAAAGTTGTTTCTTTCGAGATATGCCACATTTTTTTAAAAAGAACTTCTCTCTATAGAAATTAGTAGCAGAAAGATAGATTTGGATGAAATCCAAGAAAATTTTGCAAAATATATAGATAATAGTTCAACACGCATTGGAAATACGCAATCTATGTGAAGGTCTACAGGGAATCTCACATGCTAGAAAAATACATTTGGTATCCGATTTACAATGATAATGGAAATTGTGTCATTCATGATGACAATCCCCTCATATACTAACAAGAATTGGAGAGTATGGACACTATATTGTGAGTTGATGCTATGAAATTTGAAATAGATTCCATATACAAATCAAAGTATAGACTTTGGAGAATTTAGCTAAAGGGGTGAAAACGATTGGCTATAAGTGGATTTTTAATAAAAGAATTAGTGAAAATGATGAGAGAGTTAAGGGTACGCCTTAGGGGCAATTATGTAATTTGTTACATATATCTAACTATATAACCAATCTTGTTAATAATAAAGATGTTTTGTTGTCTATTATATACTTGTTATATTATATGTAATTAAGTAGTTATAGGATATCTAAGAAATTTTCATGGATTCATATACTATAATATCGAGGAACTAAAAGTTTTTATTTCGAGACATGCCAAATTTTTGGAAAAGGAATTTCTCTTGCGAGAAATTAATGGCAGTAAGATAGACTTAGATGAGATTGAAGAAACTTTCGTAGAGATCGAATATCAAGATAGTAATTCAACACCCTTTGAAAATACACAACATATTAGAAGGTCAAATAGGAAATCTTGCACGCTAGAGAGATATTACGAGTTTCTCATTTACATCAAGACAAAAGATTATGTCATTCATGAGGACGATCCCCTCAGGTGTTGTCTATTCTTTGAGTAAAGATTCTACCTTATAGCTTGATGTAATGAGATTTGAAATGAATTCCATGAAAAAAAATAAAGCATTGAGGTTGGAGAATGTAACCGAAGGAATGAAACCCATCGACTTCAAGTGGTTTTTAAGAAAAAGAAAGGTGCACTTAGAAAGGTGGAAACCTATAAAGTGAGGTTGGTCGCGAAAGGTTTTCGTCAAAGTCATGGTATTGATTATAACAAAATGCTTTCTCCTTGCTTAAATCCATTCGGACATTACATTTAGTCATCGCTGATTATGACTATGAATTATTGAAAATGGAACTTAAAATGGTGTTTCTAAATGGTGATTTAGTAGAGACTATTTATGCGTCAAAGCCGTTGGGTTTTAAGGTAAGTGATAGCAACGAGAAGCGCGTAGACTCTTAAGATTAATATATAGTTTTAATCGAGTAACAAGGATTTGGAACAAACTTTTGGTAAGGTGATCAAATAGTTTGGTTTCTGTCAAAACACAGAAGAAGCGTGCATATACAAGGAAGAGTGAGTTGGTGTTGTAACATTTTTAGTTTTATACCTCGATGACTTGCTATTGATTGGTAATAACGTGCCTGTAACACCTCATAAAATTAACGTTAATTAATTAAAGAGAATTATTAAATAATTATTAATGCTCACAATTGAATTTGAGAAAACGTTAGAATTTTTGCAACTGAGCTTACACCATTGTGTTCACGATGATTTTTTGAGCAACTTTCATATATAAAGTTTTGCGATCGAAGTTCAAATGAAGAAGTTATAAGCGTCTGAAGTTTTCAGATTGAAAATAATTAAAAAGGAATTAAGGAAATAAATAAACGTTTAATGCCTAAACCCCACTGGTCAATACCAAGGCATGACCAATCGACCCCTGGCGGTCGACCACTGCATACGACTGGTCGACCTAGGTCGGATTGCCCTGAACCTTGGCCAAACAGGCCAGATTTAATAATATCTAATAAAGTAAAATCAAACGGACAAAACTGGTTTGAGCGCCTATAAATAAAGGCCAGTCCCTCACTTTTCTATTCATATTTTCTAAGCAGAGCTGCGGAGCTCTGACATTTTCCCTTCTCCATTATTTGTAGAAATTATAAAACTATTATGAAACCGTTTAAAATCATGGTGGAACGGCTTCAAGCGAGAGCAGTTACATCATCAGAAATTCCACCTAAACCGCTTGATCCACATCCATTCCCTCAGTCTCATCCTGTAGCGCATCCTTGGAGCAAGAGTTGGTTAGATATAGTACGTGGCCAAGTAGATTTGGAACCAATTTCTCAGGACATCAACTTGCAATTCATTTCTCCACTTATTGAAGATGAGAATTAGTTATTCATGATACCAGAAACTAACAAGCAAGTGGCTTTTGATAAATGGAAGTTTACGGTTGTGGCATACGTAATCGGTAGTAGGCCTTTATACAATAAATTTGTTGAATATGTTGAAAAATTCTAAAAACCCATGAGTTCTTATATATTACAAACAGGGAGGATTTATTGTCATCAGATTTCATTTAGATGATGATTACACTAGAATTTTAAAGTCCGGTCCATATACTTTTAATTCGAAAATAATCATTCTCAAGCCTTTGAAGATAGGTATGCACCTCACTCATGATTATTTTTCTACTATTCCTATCTGGATTAAGTTACTTGATTTAAATTCAGAAATGTGGAATAAGGATGCGATTAGTCGAATCACCTCCACTCTCAGAAAACCGATTCAAATCGATATTAATATGTTAAATGAAATTCGTTTACAATATGCATGAGTTTTAGTTGAATTTGATGCATCCTTCTCTTATTCTCACATGGTTCATGGGCTCAATTATAATGGAGAGAAGTTGGAATTTTAGATTTCATACGAATATAAACCAACCATGTGAACATGCGTATTTGGACATAACACTAGAAATTGCACAATTTCTACTCAATGTACTTGGAAACCCAAGAATCAAAACTCTGAAGCAACTCATCAACTACAACATATTCACAAATGGATAATACATGTACACAGTCCTCCTCTGATATTACACAAGATTCACAATTACAACAGAATGAAACTAGAGCACATGTTGATCAAAGTCGTAATAAAGGAAAAGAAACAGTACCTACTTCAAATAGATTTTGCAATTTTGGACGATGATGCTAGCCCTTTAGATAGTGCTGCAACTTTTGAACCACCTTTTGATCTGATGTCTCTTAAGCTGAACCTGCTTTAGATGCAGACATACCCATGTAGTTACTGATAAGCCTATTGTTCATACCGCAGACACTAATAGGCTAACAAGCGAGAAGTCCAATGTATTGGATTCTGATGTCTTCGAAAACCCTAATTTTGATGAAAAATAATGTATGAAGAACAACAGTTTATAGATGAGATAGCACGACATATTGATGTGATTGAAAAGCCGGAAAAAACAAAAACTGTCCTCCAAATGCTTGTGACAAATTCTAAATATATGAAGAAGCATGAGAAGAAGAATACAACCCCAACAGCTCCTCCTAAAAGAAGCACTAGGGGCTCAACTAAGACCAAATGAATGCATGGAATGTGAGAGGCCTAGGTACAAATACCAAAATGATATATGTACTTAAGTTTGTCCACCCATACAGGTCATCTATGATAGCCTTATTTGAAACTAAATTATCTGATGCAACCATTTCTACTTTAATGCTTAAAATGCCACTTAATTGGAAGTGTTTTCATAACAACTCTACGGGTACTAAAGGTTGAGTTGTTGTCCTCATTGATGGAGTAGTTTGGAGTGCACACATCTCGGACATGAGCTATAAGCATATTACATCTACCATACCATAACAAATACTGGAGGTTTACAATGCACTATCTCTTATGTGTATGTCAGTAATACATATACAGAGAGAGAGAAATTGCGGGATACTCTACTTTTCAATGCTAATTCAACTCATTTGCCTTGGATTGCATTTGGGGATTTTAATAATGCTTTGAACCCTAAAGATAAGAAGGGAGGATTGCCAATTCTGTTTTCTTATCTTAATAGTTTTAAAAATTGTCTTTTACAATGTGGACTTGTTGAATGTAATGTGCAACGATGTAAATTTACTTGGAGGAAGAGAGGCATGGCTAGCAATATTGATAAAGTGTTGGTGAATTAGGAGTTTATTAACATTCTACCAGATTTATGGACCATTCCTATCCTACAATTCTTAGTGACCATACACATATTATCATCAAATTTAAAGACATGAGCCAAACTATTAAAAATATACCTTTCAGATACATTAACACATGGTGTAATACTGATAGGTATATGACTTGTGTTTTGGGAGGGCTCCAAGCAGAAACATGGGGGAACTGTACTCATCAATTTATGAATAAGCTCAAACACATCAACAATAACCTTAAGCAATGGAATAAATCTATTAGAAATTCAGATGTTGTCAAGGATCTTTAAAATACTTACAACAATATCTATGTGCAGCTGGATCAAGAACTCGAGGATGATAATCTAGATGACCATTTGATGCAGGTGAACATGGAACTTATAAAACAGATGCAACTACAACACGAGGAACACATTCAAAAAAGTAAAACATTATGGCTTGTAGAAGTTGATCCCAACTCTAAATTCTGTTTTGCACAAATATCTATGAGAAAACATGAGAATAGGGTTTAAGCTTTATTGTCTACCTCTGCGGATTACATCTATGATAAAGAAGTAATAGCTTAGGTATCTCTAAACTATTAATTTAACTGATATAATGGAGCTGTAGAGTATCAATACCCTACCATTGAACAAAGAATGTTGATTAATTTGGAAGGCATGGAATACTTATCTGCCTCTATCCAGAGGAGGAATTAAGGAAGCTCTCTATTCCATCCATGATGCTAAGAGTCCAGGACGAGATGGATTCACAGCTAAGTTCTTTACAGTGCACTATGATTTACTGCAAGATGAAATATTTAATTTACAGAGATTTTCATACTACAAAACTAGCTAAAGGTTTAAGTCATACCTTCCTGACATTGATCCTAAGAAAAACAAGCCACAAACTCTTGCTGACTATAGACTAATTGCTTGTGCAAATGCGATATATAAAATTGTTACTAAAATTATATGTCATAGAATTAAAATATTCCTACCCTATTTAGTAGCTGAAAATTAATCAGCTTTTATTCCAGGAAGGAATATTGGAGAGAATATCCTTCTGGCCCATGAACTTATAAGAGACTTCAAGAAGCAAGGAAAGCCTAGAATGTGCATTAAAATTGATTTATAAAAGGCCCATGACATGATTAGCGGGGAATTCATCTGCCATATGCTAGCCTCTATGGGGTTTCCTGTCTCTTTAATTGATATAATTTATGAGTGTATAAACCTTAGTGGAAGGAGTTCCTCAGGGATTTTTTTTCATTATAATAGGGGAGTAAGGTAAGGGGATCACCTTTCACCTTACCTGTATTGCATTGCATTAGAGTATTTATCTCTAAAATTGGAAGATATTGTATCTCAGGGTAGACTAAAGCCTGTATTTAAATTTCAGCCTATTGTTTCTCATTTATTGTATGCAAATGATGTGATGTTTTTGTAGGAATGATTTCACCCTATTTACCCCTCCTCTAGGGTGAAATCATAAATACTTATATATGTATACACATAACCAGTTGCAATAACAAAGTCAAGATTCGAAAGAAAATGAAACAATAGCAGTCAACAAAAATCATAAATACTTTGTTAGGCAAGTATTCCACTTTAGAATGATAGGGATGACGTAGGCATATAAAACCATATAGTTGTGTCTATTTGTGGTATATTTATATCAGGAATTTGAATATCTACTAACCATGCATAACCGTTAGGACTTTTAAACGAGATTAGTAGTATTCCCAATTTTTATAAAAAAAATGAATTTCAAACATCTTCTAACCACGCATAACCGTGAGGACTTTTAAATGAGATTAGAATCAACTTGTCTATTTGATAATCAATTTCGATAGGTGTTCCATACATGCATAACCGTGAGGACTTTTAAATGAACATGAAAGCACATAATCAAAAATTCCAAGTCATTCATCCATGCATAACCGTGAGGACTTTTAAATGAGAGTGATTACTTTGGATGTTTTTATTGCTAAAAATAAAATGAAAACGAATAATTTCCAGTTTAAAATATCACATATTGACATACTATATTGGATTTTGATGACTGATGGTTGTTAGAAATATGATAGAAATAGAGATGGTCATGGAATTTTTACCCATCAAAGGTTATTATAAATCTTGTTTAAATTTTTAAAGAAATTTACTAAATATACCGTCTCAAGTCATAGTATATGATTAATATCAACACTCATCACTTATATTTCAGTCACTATTTATCTTTTGATAATCGGTAAGGAGTCAGATTAGTTAACATAGGCATTTAAGATCAAAATCAAAAATATAGAATCACATTTCTAAAATGCCTAAACCGAGACGAAGTCGACAAAAACTATTTTCTGGAAGGGGTTTTGTAAAAATGCCTGCCAATTGAGAATCGGTTGAAATGAAATTTATGTAGATATTTTCTTTGGAAATATGATCTCTAATAAAATGATGTCTAACATCTATATGTTTTGTCCGTGAATGATGTACAGGATTATTTGTGAGATCAATTGAACTTTTGCTATCACACATTAGTGGTACACGTTTAAAATTTAGACCATAGTCTTGCAAAGTTTGTATCATCCATAAAATTTGAGCAGAGCAACCATTTATAGCAATATACTCTGCCTCAATAGTGGATAATGCAATACGATTCTGTTTTCTACTTAACCATGCGAGTAATGAATGTCCTAACATAAAACACGTTCCACTAGTACTTTTTCTATCAACTATGTTGAATATGCTAGTATATGATTTTTGTTTGATGATAATAAACATATATATATATATATTCATTTAAATGTATTTGTTAATGTACTATTTTATTTTCACATAATTAAATAAATATTTGCTGAATAAAATAAATAACACAGAATTTAAATTCAAACAAATATTTTATTACAATTTTGAATAGTACAAATTTGAGCTCTCACTATATATACACAATTTCAATTACAATACTATTTCGATTACATCATAATTTTTCACTATACAGTTGTCATTTACATTTGCACCTCACTACATATCACTCATTCACTCGTATTTTATCTTCAACTCTATTCCGGCTTGAATCCAGCATCTGAGTTATCTGCAAAATACACACTGACGCAGTAAAATTGAAAAATAAATATTTTTGCAGTGTAAAATAAAATGTGTATTTTGAAAATGTTATTTGCCTTAGCTATTTGGATTGTTCGTCATCATTTAATTTTGCATTCATCAAACATGAACAACTTGTGACATGTACAGTATATCACTGTACATGCCACAAAGCCGTGCACACCGATATACACCTGATAAAAATGCATGGACAGGTGAGCACAAGGTCAAACCCAATCAAAAGCTAGATTCAACTCAAGTACAAATATTCAAGTGCAATACAAGTAAAGTCACGACACGAGCACAAGGTCAAACCCAAGCCATAAGCTAGGTTCAACTCAGGTGCATGCAATACTAAACAATGGGTCAAAACAAAACTGAAGTGGCTGCAGTTCAAGTTCAATAAAATGGTTAGGAGCAACCCAAACATTGATGTACACATGAAGACAGTTCTAATGAATCAATATCAAACCAAACCGCAAATAAACGTACACAACCAGATAAGCTCAAAGGCAAGTCCAGACATTACATGAACTGGCTCGAAGACCAGACACAAGAAAACAATGAAGCAACCATGTGCACAAACCAAAGTGACTGTGATCAAGCCCGTGAAACAGCATACACAATTACATATGCAACTGAATATAAGTCGACATGCTCAGTCCACATGGTGCAACAAACATGCATATATATATATATATACACACACACACATATATATACACACATGTATATATATACATGCAGTGCATAGCATTTCAGTGCAGACAGCACAATCAAAGTCAAATGCAAACAAATGAACACATATGTGCAGTACAAAGTATAAAGGAACATATATATGAAATTCAATAGCAAATTTAACTTGAACCACCATACAACATCTTTATCAAGTGCATGACCAGTGAACAGTGAAGAGAAACAAGACCAGACCCAAATCAACATGAAGTACATGAAGCAGTAAACCACATATATGTAGTGTGACCAGATCAACTTAAATGTCAAAGATCAATGAAGGTTCAGACATGAACATAACTATACAATCAACCAGAGGCAACAGCAAACCAATGGTCAACTACATACATCAGTATAGAGTATCACAAACATACATATATACATACGCAAACACACATGTATACATGTATTGATATGCAGTGACAGGATGAACAGTGATCAAACATCAGGTCGAAAATACTACAGAGCATTTAACAATTATAACAAAGTCAAGGCCGGCACAAAAATCAATCAGATGATCAAATGTCGCATGAATTCAAATTTGAACTAGTCAAAGTGTTTTTCAACAAGTCAAAATATTATCTCGAATGCAGCCAGAAGGAAGGTAACTAGCAGGTAACACAAAATTGAACAAGTCGAAGCAAAAATATTATCACAGTATCAAATGGCCGAAGTCAAGAGCATAATGAACGGAATCAAACCCAAATTAAATACAAAGCCGTGGTGATCAAGGCAACGAATTAAACAAGTCAAAATCCAAGCCATGGTGACCAAGCAAGCAGATTAGAAAATATACGAATTTGAACTAGTCTAATCAAATCGTATGCACTCAAGCAAAATCGAACGGCCGAGCCAAAATATCAGACGATTTCAATCGAATGAAAATTTAGGGAATTAAACCCTATAAAAAACCATTAACATCATCGGATTCAAAAATCGATCGAGTTCAAGCATATCAACGTGAGTTATAAAGGAAATTACATACCCGAATTTATTCAAATTGAACTCGCCATAATTTGAAGCAGCCGAAGCAAATCAAAGAGACAATCGATCAACAGAGCAGTCAACGCAAAGACATCTATTTGATCGATCAACTGAAATCGGCAAAGCCCTAATTTATTTTGAAAGTGGAACGTACGATCTCGAGCAAAGGAAAGAGGCAGCTTGTTCATAGAGCAAAACGGGCCGAAGAAATAATATAAGAAAAAGGGGAAGATTGGAGATTAACAAACATAAAAAGAAAAAGGACTTCCTTTTATTTTATCTTGGGCTGGCATCTTTAATTTCTATTGGGCTTTAGTTTTAATTAGGGTTTCTTGTTTTGTATTTGATTTTTATTTTGTATTTCTCTTTTAAACTTTTGTAATTTCTAGTCGTGTGACTAGGGGACGAACTACGGTGGTGTAGTTCAAGAATTCGCAACTCAGTGGCTGAGTTGTGGCACGGTTTTGAGCATAGAGTTAGGTTAGTCGATAGCGGGTGTCGTGAGTTTACGTGTGTAAGCGTCTGACTACTTAATTTCTAGTAGAAACCTTGGGGCAGCACGTAGGCAAGGTTTTGCCGAAGCTGGGTAAATCTGTGTTGTTCTATTTTTGCTTTTATTATTCTGCTATTATATGTGCTACTATTATTCTGCTATATCTGTGTTGCAATTATTTTATATATTTCCGCATTAAATTTTTATAATTATTAGTATCACCCTATTCACCCCCCTCTAGGGTGAAATCAATCCTACAAACTAGACTTCCAGCATAATCTGCATCTGAATATCCTTTTAATTCAAAGTTATCATTAGTTGGATACCAAAGACCAAAACGTAGGGTGTGCAACAGATATCTTATAATCCTTTTAACAGCTTTTAAATGAGATTCTTTTGGATTTGATTGAAATCGTGCGCATAAGCAGACAGAAAACATGATGTCAGGTCTGGAAGCGGTAAGATAAAGAAGTGATCCAATCATACCTCGATATTGCTTTTGATCAATTGCCTTACCTTTTTCATCCTTGTCAAGTTTAATTGTTGTGCTCATGGGGGTTTTTGTAGGTTTAGCATCTTTCAATCCAAATTTGTTGACAAGTTCCCTAATATATTTCGTTTGAGAGATGAATGTACCTTTATCACTTTGTTTGATTTGAAATCCTAAAAAGAATTTTAACTCTCCGACCAAGCTCATTTCAAACTTCTCCTGCATGACTTTTTAAATTTTCTCATACAACAAGTTATCAGTGGCAACGTAAATAATGTCATCAACATATATTTGAACAATCAAAAGATCATCGTTTTCGTGCAATAGAAATAATGTGGTGTCTCCACAGCCCTTTTGAACCCATTTTCAAGGAGGTAAGTGCTAAGACATTCATACCAAGCTCTAGGGGCTTGTTTTAATCCATATAGTGCTTTCTTAAGTTTATATACATGGTTAGGGTATTTATGACTTTCAAAGCCTTCTGGTTGTTCAACAAAAACATCTTCTTTCAAAATTCCGTTAATAAAAGCACTTTTAATATCCATTTGTCTTAGTTTAAATCCTTTATAGCAAGCAAAAGCTAACAATATCCTAATGGATTCTAGTCTTGCTATAGGTGCAAAAAGTTTCATCAAAATCAATTCCTTTAATTTGATTATAACCTTTAGCAACTAACCTAGCTTTATTCCTAATCACATTTTCAGATTCATCAAATTTATTTTTAAAAATCTATTTTGTTCCTACGACTGGATAATCATTAGGTCTAGGTGCTAGAGTCCAGACATCATTTCGCTCAAATTGATTTAGCTCTTCTTGCATAGCCATAAACCAATTTTCATCATTAAGAGCTGTATCTATGTCTTTGGGTTCAATTTCTGAAATAAATCCACTGTATAGACACAAATCACACAAATTTCTAAAGGAGGAACGAGTTTGAATACCTGCGATAGGATTTCCTATTACCAATTCTGGAGGATGAACTGCTTTGAATTTCAATCTCTCTAGATCCAGATTTCTTTGGACTTCTTTCGTGGTTGTGGTTTCATTTGGTTTTTCATTTTCATCTTTTTCGTTCTCCTCTTCAACATTGCTTTTGATTGTTTCCTTGTTTTGATTATCAATACCGTCATTAAATTTCACATTGATTGACTCCATGATTGTTCTTGTCCTTTTGTTGTATACTCTATAGGCTTTGCTTTTGAATGAGTATCCCATGAACATGCTTTCGTCAGCTTTTGCCTCAAACTTTCCCAGTTGATCACCTGTATTAAGAATAAAACACGGACAGCCAAAAAACTTGAAATATGCAATGTTTGGCTTTTTGCCGAACCATAGTTCATATGGTGTTCTCTTAAGAACTGGCCTAATCATGACTCTATTCATTACGTAACATGCTATATTTACTGCCTCTGCCCAAAAAGACAAGGGTAGTTCATACTCATTAATCATAGATCTAGTCAACTCTTGTAAGGTTCGATTCTTTCTCTTGACTACTCCATTTTGTTGTGGACTACGTAGGGCAGAGAATTCATGTCTAAATCCATTTTCATCACAATAATTTTCAAATTCATAATTTTCAAATTCTCCACTATGATCACTTCTTAGTGAAATAATAGAAACTCCTTTTTCATTTTGAACTAATTTTGTGTATTTTGTGAAGTAAGAAAAAGTTTCTGATTTTTTAGCTAAGAAGTATACCCACGTGTATCTAGAGAAATCATCAACCAATACGAAACAATATTTCTTACCATCTAGACTTGCAATATCGTTAGGTCCAAACAAATCCATATGAATGAGTTCAAGGACTCTAAAAGTGCTTACATTGTTATTGGCATGGAACGATGATTTTTTAAGTTTTCCCATAGTACATGCTTTACATAAAATTTCTGTTTTGAAATCATGTAATGGCAAACCTCTTACCAAATCTTTTCTTTTTAATTTGTTTAATAGATTCATGCTAGCATGTCCTAATCGTTTATGCCATAAATTTACTTCTACATCCTTAGCTACCAAACATTTTGAAAGAGTGAGAGAGTATATATTACCTTTCCTCTTACCTGAAAATAAGGTTTCTTTTGATGATTGGTCAACAATTTTGCACAAGTCAGAATCAAAAACAACATGCATTCCTTTATCACATAACTGGCTAATTGAGATCAGATTATGGTGTAGATTTTCAACATATAATACGTCGTTTAAGGTAAACGTACCATTACCTATTTTACCTTTACAGTTAATTTTGCATTTCTCGTTGTTGCCCATTGTGACTCTCCCACCTTTGTGTTTTTCTAGGCTAAGAAACTTTGATTTCTCGCCTATCATGTGCCTGGAGCAACCAGAACCTAGATACCATTCTTTTTGTTCCTTGGCCTACCAACACACCTCGTTTGGTTCTTCACTTTCACTGTCATTTGTTTCTCCTAAGAAACACTAATTTACTTTTTCATTATATTCATTACTAAATTTGTCAAGACGAGATTGGGAGGTTCCTTCATGAACTACTTCAAGTGTGTGCTAGATTTCCTACGCAGTTAAACAATGTGAAACACAATTAAATTCAATTTGGTCTAATGAACAAATAATAGAATTCATAGCCTTGATATTAGCAGTTAGCAGTTTAATTTCAGAATTTGTCCATTGATCCGTAGGTTTTTCTATTTCTTGATTACCTATCATAATTGTTGGTGTCCTATATCCCGTTTCAACAATATTCCAAGCATCTATGGATTTTAGAAAAATTTCCATTCTATTTTTCCAATATGAGCATTCACCATTGATCATTGATGGCCTAACTATGGACTGACCCTCAGCAAAAACATTATTAAAAGAACCCATTTTAAATAATCAAATTTTTAAAACAAAAATTGGTTTTGAAAAAAAATCAAATTTTTAAAACAAAAATTGGCTTTTGTTCCTGCTCTGATACCACTTATAGGATCGATTTCACCCTAGAGGAGGGTGAATAGGGTGATACTAATAATAATAAAAATTAATTGTGGAAATATATAAAATAATTGCAGCATAGATAATAGCAGAATAATAAAAACAGAAAATAGAACAACACAGATTTACCCAGCTTCGGCAAAACCCTGCCTACGTGCTGCCCTCAAGGTTTCTACTAGAAATTAAGTATTTAGATGCTTACACACGTAAACTCGCCACACCCGCTATCGACTAACCTAACTCTATGCTCAAAATCCTACCACAACTCAGCCACTGAGTTGCGAATTCTCGAACTACACCACCATAGTTCGTCCCCTAGTCACACGACTAGAATTTTACAAAAGTTTAAAAGAAAAATACAAATTAAAAACCAACACAAAACCCTATATAAAATTAAACCCCAAAATATTAATAAAGTCTGGCCATTTAATCATATAGCTCAAAAAATATCTCCCTTTATTTCAATCTGTTCGGCCCGTATTCTTTGCTTTGTGAAAATGGCTACCTCGTTCGTTCATCTTTCTTTCTGAAAATTAGGGTTCTGGAATATGAAGTAGCCGCCTTGAAGTTGATCGAATTGAATGTTGCACGCCTGTAAGAAATGATGCTCGAATCTTCTGTTGCTTTCGTTCCTTCACAGCTACTTCTCGATCGAGTTCGAATCGAATAATATCGGTATGCGATTTCCTTTATTTACTTTCGTTGATATGCTTGAACTCAATACTCAGATTGCCGATGATGTTAATGGTATTTATACGGATTAAAACCCTTAGTTTACGTTTGTATAATTCAATTTGAATTCTTCAAATTGCAATGCTCGGCCATTGATTTGTAATCGAATGTTGGTGATGTTTTATGACTTTTTCAATTCGTATATTTTTCTGTTATGCTTGCTTGGTCACCACGGCTTGCGTTTGCTTTGGATTTGGTTCCGTTCTTTATGCTCCTTTGATTTCAGCCTTTTGAATTTTGATAATTTGGACTTGTCGAATTTTGATCTGTCCGTTTCTCTGATTCCATTCTTTGCTGGCAACGATCGAATTTTTGACTAATTCAATGATGTTGTTCATTTGTTTTTTAAACCATTCCTTGACATGTTTGAACTGCTACTGGTATTTACTGTAACTATGTAAACTGCTTTCCTGTTACTTCAACTGCTTGCTTTATTTGTGTGTGTGATTCTCTGAACTGGTTCCAATTGAAGTCTAGTTGCATTGTTATTGTGGTCTTCATGAGTCTAAATGTCGTGACCAATGCATTGAACTGTATTCTCTGAAGCCTTATTGCATTGTAGTCATTTCTATGTTGATTGAAACTGAGCTTGTTCAATTTTTGCTTGATCACTGTCACTGCTTGCTTGAAGTTCTATGTCCAGTAGCTTGTATTAGTTTCATGTGATGTTCATCATATGTATACATACATGCATGTATGTATATATGTGTATGTCCTTCATTTGTTCCTCTTAGAGTCTTCACTTGGTTGTTGTATACCTGCACATGTTTGCTTGAGTTACATTTTCTGTTGTGCGGCTTTGAGCATTGCCTTGATTCTGTCATGCACTTGATGTTGCCTTTCCACTTGCATTGACTTGAACTGCTTTGTACTTTAGTACATTACGGGTTCCTTGTTTCAATGGCTTGTTGAAACTGAGTGCTTGCATGTTGTTTTGCATTCATGTTTGATTTACTAGCTTGTTGAGTTGCATTTGGAGTCTGGTTCCATATCTGACCATGCTTCATTGTTTTCTTGTGCACTGCCCTGGTGCAATTGATATTTATGTTCATTTTTGTTCTTGTGATTACTTGAGTCTGATACACTCCACTGGTTTCATGTGCAGTTTGTATATTTCTAGTTTCACTTGAATTTTCATATTGCTTTGAGTCGAAATCCAGTTGCTTGACTCTAAACTATTGTGTTACTGCCTTGACTTGTGACTGCACTTGACCATGCCATGTTGAGTTGTTTGTAGTGGTTCGGTTTGGTTACAGTACTGTTCTGGTTGAGGTTGTTGACCTTGTGCTCATGTCGTGACTTTATTTGTATTACACTTGAGTTGAACCTAGCTTTTGGTTGGGTTTGACCTTGTGCTCATCTGTCCCTGCAGTTTTATCAAGTGTATATCGGTGTGCACGGCCTTGTGGCATGTACAGTGATACACTGTGCATGTCACAGGTTGTTCGTGTTTGATGAATTCAAAACGAAAATGATGACGAACAACCCAAATAACTGAGGCAAACAATATTTTCAAAAACACACATTTTATTTTACACTGCAAAAATATTTCTTTTTCAATTTTACTGCGTCAATGTTTATTTTACAGATAATTCAAATGCTGGATTCAATCTGGAATAGAGTTGAAGATAAATACGAGTGAATGAGTGATATGTAGCGAGGTGCAAATGTATGTATAGTAAAAAATTGTATTATAATTTGAAATTGTATTGTAATGGAAATTGTGTATATAGTGAGAGCTCAAATTTGTACCATTCAAAATTGTAATAAAATATTTGTTTGAATTTAAATTCTGTGTTATTTATTTTATTCAGCAAATATTTATTTAATTGCGTGAAAACTAAAATAGTACAATAACAAATACATTTAAATGGATATATATATATATATTTGTTTATTATCATCAAACAGAAATCATATACTAGCATATTCAACGGTTTTTTCTAGAAGCTACTTTGGAAAATGTTACAAAGTTAAAGTTGATTCTTGAAGATCTTAGTTTCTTACTGGTTTGCAAATAAATGAACTGAAATCTAAGGTTTATTTCAGTTCTCATGTACCACATAAGAACATTATTTTACTCAAGCTTGGCATAATGGAGGGATAGTTACCTGTCAAGTATCTTGGTGTTCCTCTCTCCTCTGATTATGTAAATGCAACACAATGTGTAAATTTACTACAAAGAATCACTATTAAGATGGATAGCTGGGATAGTCAGTTACTCTCTACTGCTGGAAGAGCGCAACTAATACGAACAGTTGTGACACCGATTGTTATGTATTGGTTACTTATACATAACTTGCTATCTTCTTTGCTCAATAAGATTGAGGCATTATGTTCTAACTTTTTTATGGGGGTAGAACTCATAAAATTGCTTAGCATATCCTGTGTAAACCTACGAGTGAAGGAGGAGTAGGTCTATGACTATTCAAGGATCTACGGACTACTGCTACTTTGAAATTAGTTTGGAATATTGATGTGTACGTAAATGTGCATATTTTTACTTCCATATTTAATCTACTTTTATCTTAAATAAATTTCATAATTGGGTGTTTTTACTTGTTTAAAACCAAATTTCAAAAATGCTTTTAAGTCATCATTCATGCATCTACATAGGGTTAAAATGGTAATTTTGTGTATGGTTTAATTTGAGAAAATTCACTTGTACATTTTATTTTTATTTGTAGGAATTTGGATGAAAAATGGAAGAGGCTTCATGTATGTATGCATGCACAAAGGTTGGAAGACAAAGGAATGAAGAAAGAAAATAATTCATGAAATCATGGAGGACCCCACCTACCCGCTAACCATGATCTACAATTAGGAGCCAATGCACATGTTAGTGGAGATTAAAAGCACATGCATATTTAATAGAGGATTAATTACATGCTAATGATAACTTTGTAGCCACGCTTTCTAAGGGGCATTTTGGGTAGTCCTCTAAAATATGGATTAGGGTTTTAGGCATGTATGAATAACCCTCTTATGTTCATGTAATGAAGTTTAATCTTCTTATCATATTATATGAGTTGTATCCACAAATTAAAAGAGAAATAAAATGGCTTCCTAAGCCTCTTCTACTTTTTCTACTTCCTTTTATTTCATGCTTATTTTTATTTACATGCTTTCTTTTATCTTATGTTTGTATATTAGCCTTCTTTTCAATGCAAGTAGCTTAGATTTAATTTATGCAAGTAGCTTAATTCTCCTTTTATTTTAATTAGCTTGCACTTTCTTTTGTTTGTTCTATGTTGAAATTTACATGTGTTGAAATGATAACACAAATGAGAACCTAAACCCCTTCAACTTAGGAGTGATGAAGCTCACTAAAATTATGTAAATTCAACATATTCTATTGTTTATGATCTCTTTTTAATGCTTGATGAAGAGTTGGATTATGATGTAAGTTTATTAGGGAATTTGATAGCCTATGTTGTAATCACAAATGGGCTATGCTTAATCCAACATAAACACAATTTACATCATCACCTAACTAAGTGATTTTGATCATGGAATTAAATTAGAAACAAAATTTGATGATCTATGTTCCCAATAGAAAAATAGTAAATAGATCATGCTTAAAATAGATTTTGTTTTAGTTTTATGTTCATTTTCATGAGAGTTGACAAGTGGTTTTAGTTGTTATATTAAAGTTTGATGGTTTAAGTTATGTTAATTAATAACATAAATAGACCATACTTATGATAAACACATCACTAATTCTACTTAGATTAAAATAGAGAGATCATAGATTGTTTTTGTGCTGATTTATGTAAAAATATGAGAGTGGATTTGCCTCTAAATTGTCTTCTAATCTCCTATTTTTAATCACTTTTGTTCTAGTTTAACTTTTTCTATTTTTATTAGTTTAAAAAAACTTCCAAATTTGGTTTAATTTGTTTGAGTAGAGTTTAAAATCAATTCAATTCCCTGCAGATCGACCCGTACTCGCCACGTAGTAAAATTGTACGTCATGCGTTTGCGGTTATTTTTATTATTGCATTTTTCGGCAATTTTCTAATCGATAGAAAATCCGCAGATCAAACAAGTTTTTGCCACCATTGTCGGGGAATAGATTTGATTTTAGTTTTACTCTTTGAATTATTTTTATTTTATTTTATTGTCATTTTGTGTTTTGTTCTTCTTTTAAAAAAATTGTTGTGCATTTGTTTTGTTTAAATTGTTTTGACTTAGTTGTGTTTGGTATTATTTTGTTTGCGTTTGCATTTAAAACTTAAAAAAATAGACACAAATGCATTTCAAAACAAAACAAAAATATTTTATTTCATTTACGTTACAATTTGCATTTCGGTGTTTTTTCCTTCTATAATTTACATTTCAAACTTGCCATTTCAAATACGCTACATTTCAAACTTGCCATTTCAAATACACTACACCATACATTTCAACGCAACAGCCAAAAAACCATCAATTGTGCACACATTACTATGTGCACAAACAACACCACAAACTACTGCACATATACTTCAACTGCCATCCCCCCGCAACTCGTCCACATCAAACCGCTTCAAACTGCCAACCACTTCCTTCACTATTGCCTGCCGGCAACCTGTACATCATCACCCACACCAACCAAACCATCACTGCCCATCATTCTCATCACCCAAACCACCACACTTCACCTTTGCCTGTCAACATACATTTCACCGTCCATCATAGCCAACCCATCAGTCCTCATACAACAATAGCTACATCCAAACCACCTTGCAACCCTCTGTTAACAACACTCACCAAATCATTCAACAACTAAACCACTTACTTGCCACCACTTCTTACCTCTGCTACATTCACTACCCCAACCATACTGCCTTGCCACTGCACAGAGAAACACAACAACAACATATTTCATATTGCCATCCCCACCATCAACTACTTCTCATCACCAAACATCAACATCAACACCTCATCACAACAACCTGACCATCTTAGAATATAACATCAACATCAGTGCACACTCATCTCCTAACTTCTGCTCATACTTCATACACCTGCACACTGCAAATTAAACCATCAAGTGCACATACCATACCACAAAACCTGCCTGAACACCCATCATCTCCTTCATCAACATATACTTCTGCTTCCTACAAAAACTTCTCTAGTCACCTCCCTTCCAACCATACTCCTTCTACCTACATCTCCACAACAGACTTCACCATGCTGTGCACATACAGACTAACCATCTGTGCACAACCTTCACCATACCACTACAAACAACAACTTGCACGCTTGCATACAACAGTGCATCTTACTGTTCTACAAACTGTCTCTGTGCATCCATCAGCCGTGCACAACCGCCAACCCAAACCAACAATTGTGCACATCCTCATGCTGCCTTATTGTCTCCTCCTCTTCCTACTGCCAGCTTCTTCTATAACCCAAACTTCCTTGAACCACCTTTTGTAACCCATCCATAACCACCCACTACTACAAGCCCCCTTCAAAACCAACTACTGCAACAACTCACTCTTAGAACCATCCTCCTTCTTTTCACATCTCCTACCACCTGCTTCAATTCGACCAACCCAACCAAATCGCGACTTGCCACAAAAACCCCAAATCGCCAACCCTATACCCGAAATCAAGACAACAACCGTCACTCCTCCTAAAAATCGTGACAAACCGTGATCACCTAAAGTACAACCGTGATCCATCTCCAACCCAAAATCACCAACCCAATTCAATCAATTCAACCTCCTATTCCAAGTCAAACCACGACCTTAACCCAATCGCCGACTCCATTTGCAACTTGAACCAATCCACAAATTCTAATTTTCGTTTCCTTATTTTAATGTGAGAAACTGCGTTTTAATTTTGTATAGTGTGTTTTGTGAGAAATGCGGATTACGAATCTTAAGGCTGGAATAACGCTAGAGGGGGTGAATAGTGTTTTATGGATTTTTTAAATCTTTTGAATTTTATTCAATTTAAACACCAACAAATGCAATTCACAAACACAGATATAATCACAGAATCAGACACAAATGAAAATACTAAATAAAAGCAGTAAAGGAAAGAACACACCAGGATTTTATACTGGTTCGGAGTTACCCTACATCCAGTCCCGTACGATCGTATGGATTTCTTATCAAAAATAATCTTCCAGATTACACCCTTGGTTTCAAGGCTATGAGGTACACCCTCTTGTATTTAAGTCCAGGGCAAACTCTCTTGATTTAACCAGGCTACAAGATCGCCTAATTGATTTTCGGGGCTACAATCACACCTAATTGATTTCAAGGCTCAACCGCACCTTTTACTCAACAGTTTGATTTACAAAAGATTCTATAACTATGAATAGCACTGAGATCTTATGGAGAGAGTGGCAGAGAATCAAACAAGAGATAATCAAGTTTGATTCACTTGGTATTTCGGCAGAGTATAGTTTAGGATTCTTTAGAATAAATGAGGAAGATGAAGAGGAGAGAAAATAAATGAAATCTAGATAAAATTTCGTTTAGAACTTACTAGTATTTATAGTAGAGCAACAGCCATGTCTATTCGTGAAAGGATATGACGAATAGACACTTCTTTTGAAAATTGAAATTTGAAAATAACAGACACCATGTCGACATGGGGGGTTAAGGGATGTCGACATGCTCAAGGCAAAATTGATGTTTTAATTTTCTTATTAAAATTGGTTTCTATAATTTGTCATAACAATTTCTAAACTTTGTAAATATATTTGAATATAGTTTAAACATATAAAAGAGTTTAGAAAATAATTTTTAATATATATAATCATAATCTATAAAGTGATTTAAAATCTGAGTATATAAATATTTTTAAAGCTAAATATTTAAAACAAGAGATGGTTTAAAAACAAGGACAATTTTGAAATCAAAATATTAAAAATGATAAAAATAGTTTTAAGGCTAAAATATTTCAAACAAGAGAGATGTCTTTTTGTAAAGAAAGTTTTGAAAACATTTTTAAAAAACAAGAGATATTTTTCAAATTTTTTTTAATAAAATTAGTGGATATCAAAATAGGACCACTGTATGTTCCACTAGATATTGTCGTGGGTTCCATCCCACTAGGGTTCCATCCCTTTAACAGGCTCGAAGTGGATTCCATTCCACAAATAAATTTCGAATAAAGATGTAAGTGCTTTCAAGAAGTTTTAACATAATTCTAGACTAACTACGTTATCTTGTACTGTTTGAAACCTTGAACTCTTGATAACTTAATTTCTTGATACTCACGAGTCTTCAATCTTGATATCTTCGATCTTTAAATTCATCAGTCTTGTATCTCTATACTGTATAGTCTTCATTCTTGGTACCTACATGTTTATATTCTACATATACATATATATCTAAACCATAATATTAGTATTTATATTTTATAACAAGTCCTAAGGTTGTTGTCATCAAAACCATCATCTCAAGGACTAACAATCTCCCCCTTTTTGATGATGACAACTTATGTTTATAAAATATACTTCTCCTTCACAATAACTTCCCCCAAAAATAATAACTCCCCCTTAATCTACTAACTCCCACTTAATCTATGCCTAACTATCCTATTTTATAATTCTCCCCTTTTGTCATCAACAAAAACCATCCTAAAACCATAAAACTATAAAACTCCTCCTTAAACTAATACTAGAACAAAGTATAGTAAATGGAATGTGAAAGACATTACATAATTATGTTATAATTATTCAATACATAAATATGTATAAGTATATTTCAGACAATCCAATCAACACACACATCAAATCCAATCATGTCAAACAAATCAATCAAGTCAAATAAGTCAATCAAGTCAATCAAGTCAAACAAGCAAATCCAATCAAACAAGTCAATCAAAACATACCAAACAATTCAAAAACTAATAACCTTATACTATAAGACAATAATACTAACTCCCCCTAAATAAAATACACTTGTTATGTGTACATGTATGCAATATGTAGTTTGTAATGCAGTATAAAATGTATGACATATGCAATATAGCATGAGATGATATGCAGAATAAAGTGCAACTTATGATGCAAATGATTATGATATTTCATGCATTGTAATTTATGATATAATATGCAATGAAATGTGATATGAAATAGGATGCATAATGATATGTAATATGAAATAAAATGATAACGAAGTAAAAATAATAATATGCAGAATGATATGATGATATATACTTTGGTAAGAGATATTCAGATTATAAGATAAACATGAGTGATAAGTAATATCTAATTGACAAGCATATATATATATATATATGTATATATGTATATATGTATGTATGTATACATATATCAAACTATTTATTATAAATCACTTCAACCAAACAAAGGTAATACACACCAATTACTAGACTTAGGTTAAGGAAACTAATGAATGGGACTGAAAGAGTAGCAAAGACAAGAGTTTAAAGGTAATAAATGATATTAAAAATATAACATATTCATGAAAGGTAGTAATCAAACTCAATATCAAAATCAAATTGCTAAGAAATATGGATTTAAACTATATATATGATCAATATGGTTTTTAAAAATTAATACCCTCCTTATTTAATTTCTTTAAAATAGTTTTTTTAACTTAATTGTTTTTTTTAAGAATCCAAACTTCCATGTTTATAAAATACTTAACTTACTAATTAAAACCTATATATTAAATTATTATTAACTAAAATATTTAAAAACATGTTTAAACACCTTTTAAATTAAAAAAATATCATAATGAAATATCAAATAAAATAACAAAGATTGAAAAACTAAAATAAACATGTGTTATATTAAGGCCTCTTACATTAAAAATTTTAGTTAATTATTAAAAAATATTTAAACATGAAATTAATTTTAAAATATTCTAATATAAGTTAGAAAATAACTCTAAAAAGAATAGAGAAAAATACTTAATTTAAATATCATTTTTACATAGTTTAAAGTTTCAAATAGAAAAGACAGCATTTATAGAATACTATAAAAAGTTTTTGCAGTAAAATATATTCAAAAAATTATAAAACAGAAACTGTAGTATTTATCGAATGCTGTGAAAAGTTTCTGAAACACTACATCGTTTCAAAGCAGAGTAATGCTATAAAAATGAATTTGCAGTGCTTATAAAACGTTGCAGAAGCAAAGACAGCATTTCAGAAATGCTATCTAAAGTTCTGGGTCTGTTTTTAACATGATTTTGCACTAATTTTACGACTAGATTTTGACATGTAAATAGTTGATTTTTGACCTAATTTTTTTTAGTAGCTAATATAATTAAAGTACATAAAAAACATTAAAAAAATGAAAAAACATGTGTAAAGCACTTGGCATTATGCATGTAAAAATGCTTTTATTAAAGATTATGACACGTGTCATTTTGCATGTATGTCACCATCTATTTATATGAAAAGTGTCATGTGATGTGGTGCAATATTATTAATTGAAGAAATCTATAAATAGAGTCTTATTCTAACATTCTAAATTCATTCTATTAATTTCTTAAAGACATAAAATTAGTATCTTAAAAGAAATAGAGCACGAGAAGTAAAAACAAAATTAGAAAAGTTGAAATCACGAATGAAGGTATGCTTTTCTACTTAGTATAGTTGCAATAAATTAGTAGTAAGATTTTATTTGAAAGGAAACACATTCTAAAAGACTTTAAAAAATTTAGACTGGTATATCGATATGTATACCATGGTGTGTCGATATATGGACCAAAATATCAAAACTTATAAAAGAGATAAATTTCTATACCTAACTAAATGCATAAATAAATATATTCCTAAATGCAACAATAAAGGTGAAATAATAGTTAAGCGTACCACTATTTGCAATCCTCTATCTTTCTAACTTTGTTGTCTTCCATTGTCGTGAACCACACATTTATATCTTTTAGAATTTGACGACGAGATCTGTTCTATTGCGACGGGCTTGTTTTTCTGATCATCGTAGTATATTCATTTGCTAAATTTGAAGACCGTATGAGAAAGATACAGATGATTTAGTAGATTGACCAACTTGGCGCCAAAACTTTGAATTTGAATTTTAAATGAATGGACACTTCAACCACTATAAATAGACCTAATAGTCGCCATTTTTCATAAAATTTTCTCTTCTTCTTCTTCCCGTTTTTCTATTTACTATCAAACTTCCAGAAGGCATATCTCCTTCGTTTCTTAACGGAATTGGATGAAACCAGCGGCAAATCGAAGAGGAAGGCAAGGGCTACGATCTAGATATGGTTTGGTGATGAATTTGGATGGTATTGTGGTTCAACAGGCCGAACAGTAATAGAAATGCAGGAAATCCCGTACATAGTTTTCAGTTTTGGATAGCCAACTTCAAACTGTCATATCTTACTCAATTTTGATCGGAATTTGATGATCCACCCTTCAAAACGACCGTGAGAACAAGAAATACAATCTAGAGAAGGAGCTGGGACAAAATACTCAAATCTCTGGATGCAATTTGAAGAATACCATTGACAGTTTTGCTTTCTTTTTCTCTTTGTTCACCAAAACTTCATTTGACCATAACTTGGTCATTTCTTGACGGATTCGCACAAAACTAGTGACATTATAAAACAGATGGAGAGAAGTATAGTATCAAATCAAGTTGTAGATGAGAATCAAAAGTTTTATATTGATCTGGTATCCATTTCATTGTCGATTGCCATTATATATCCATTTGTTCTTCTTGATCGATGAATGATTATCTGGTATCTTTTAACCACTGGTCATTAGACATAACTCTTCTCCTACAAAACAACATAACCTTTTAAAGAATCAAGTGATTTTTCAAAATAACTAAATATAGTTTTAAACAACAATATCATGATGATTCTGTAACATATTCATATGAAAATAGTGTTAATAATTTTATCAAAAAATTGCCATTTTAAAATTTTCAAAAACCAGATTATGAGAATTTTGAAAACTAATGCTCTGATACCAAATGTGAGAAATGCGGATTACAGATCTTAAGGCTGGAATAACACTAGAGGGAGGTGAATAGTGTTTTATGGATTTTTTAAATCTTTTTGAATTTTATTCAATTTAAACACCAACAAATGCAATTCACAAACACATATATAATCACAGAATCAGACACATATGTAAATAATAAATAAAAGCAGTAAAGGAAAGAACACATCAGGATTTTATACTGGTTCAGAGTTACCCTACATCCAGTCCCGTACAATCGTATGGATTTCTTATCAAAAATAATCTCCCATATTACATCCTCGGTTTCAAGGCTACGAGGTACACCCTCCTGTATTCGAGTCCAGGGCAAAATCTCTTGATTTAACCAGGCTACAAGATCACCTAATTGATTTCCAGGGTTACAATCACACCCAATTGATTTCAAGGCTCAACCACACCTTTTACTCAACAGTTTGATTTACAAAAGATTTTAAAACTCTGAATAGCACTGAGATCTTATGGAGAGAGTGGCAGAGAATTAAACAAGAGATAATCAAGTTTGATTCACTTGGTATTTCGGCAGAGTATAGTTTAGGATTCTTTAGAATAAATGTGGAAGATGAAGAGGAGAGAAAATAAATGAAATCTGGTTAAAAATTCGTTTAGAACTTACTAGTATTTATAGTAGAGAAACAGCATATCTATTCGTGAAAGGATACGACGAATAGACACTTCTTTTGAAAATTGAAATTTGAAAATAACAGACACCATGTCGACATGGGGGGTTGAGGGATGTCGACATGCTCAAGGCAAAATTGATGTTTTGATTTTCTTATTAAAATTGGTTTCTATAATTTGTCAAAACAATTTCTAAACTTTGTAAATATATTTGAATATAGTTTAAACATATAAAAGAGTTTAGAAAATAATTTTTAATATATATAATCTTAATCTATAAAGTGATTTAAAATCTGAGTATATAAATATTTTTAAAGCTAAATATTTAAAACAAGAGATGGTTTAAAAATAAGGACAATTTTGAAATCAAAATATTAAAAATGATAAAAATAGTTTTGAGGCTAAAATATTTCAAACAAGAGAGATGTCTTTTTGAAAAGAAAGTTTTGAAAACATTTTTAAAAAACAAGAGATATTTTTGAAAAACATTTTTATAAAATTAGTGGATATCAAAATAGGACCACTATGTGTTTCACTAGATATTGTCGTGGGTTCCATCCCACTAGGGTTCCATCCCTTTAACAGACTCAAAGTGGATTCCATTCCACGAATAAATTTCGAATAAAGATGTAAGTGCTTTCAAGAAGTTTTAACATAATTCTAGACTAACTACATTATCTTGTACTGTTTGAAATCTTGAACTCTTGATAACTTGATTTCTTGATACTCATGAGTCTTCAATCTTGATATCTTCGATCTTTAAATTCATCGGTCTTGTATCTCTATACTGTATAGTCTTCATTCTTGGTACCTGCATGTTTATATTCTACATATACATATATATCTAAACCATAACGTTAGTATTTATAGTTTATAACAAGTCCTAAGGTTGTTGTCATCAAAACCATCATCTCAAATATCGAATATCTAAACCATAATGTTAGTATTTATATTTTGAAAAACAAATATAAAAAAAAATATAATCTATTTTAAAAAAACAAAATCATATAAAAAAAGAATGTTTTTTTCAAAATCAAAACAAAACAAAAATCAAATCTCTCTTTTAAAAAATAAATTTCTTTTGGTAAATACTTTTCCTAAAAAAATAGTAAAAACAAAAACAATTTTCAATTGATTTCATTCTCTGAACTCTATTTCTTTTTCTTAAATTCAATTCTCGCTTCTTTCTCTTCTTGACTTTTTCTTGTGCATGAGTAGTTGGACTCGTGACACAATAACAAATACTTGGACTTGTGACCCTTCTATGAATTGTTTAACTCGAACAAACGATCCTCCAGCAATGGCGAACGAGAACGCCCCTTGAACTCTCATTGATAGAATCTTTCCCGATCAAGTTTCTATTCCTTCTTGTATCACTTTACCCACCCTTATAGGTAAACCACTTTGAAATTCATTCAAACCATATTTCCACGCTTCCAAAATTTGGCAATTTTGAACATGATGACCTATACATTTTCTTAACGAAATTCGAACAAGTTTGTGCAACCATTAAACTCCAACAACTTTGTGATGACGGAATTAAACTTCGAATAATCCCATTTGCTCTTACTGATTATGCTAAAAAATGGTTGTGTAGCTTACCATCTAACTCAATCAAAACATGAGAAGAATTTGTTAAAGCCTTCTTAAAAAAGTTCTACCCCTTGGAAAAAACAACTAAAATCCGAAACGAAATTATAATTTTTCATCAATTCAGGGGCGAACCATTCGGAAAATATTTTAAAAGATTTAAAGAGATTTTGATAGAATGTCCACACCATAACATCGAAAACTGGACTCTTTGCCAAATCTTATACGGTGGACTAGAAAACAGCTCACGAACCATGCTCGAATCGATGTGCTAAGGCAACTTTCTCGCCCAACATCACGACGATGCTTGGCAATTCCTTGAAAAATTGGTCGAAAAATTATCCCAATGGGAACGTTCTAACGAAAAATCAATTTACGATCGAGCGCACACTCGATAGGATCATCTTTGGCTTTGGAAGCTAAAATCAATGCAAGGATCAATAAATTTGACAACGTTTTCTTGTCCAACCAAATGAACCAAGCTTCCCAACCCATGTGTTATAAATGTAACGATCCGAATCACATAGCCGATCAGTGCCCTAATTCGGTCGAACAACTCAATTGTTTCAATAAAGTTAAGAACGACCCATTTTCTCCAACATACGGTCCTGATTGGAGAAATCATCCGAACTTTGCTTAGAACCAAAACAATCCCAACACGGATTTGGTTCGTCCCAATTTTCAAGCATTTTCATATAATGCTTCGAATCCTCCCTTTCAACCCAATCATTTTAAACAAAATTTTGTGGGTCCGTCTCAAAAACCACCGCAGCAATCTTTTGCTCCCCAAGATGATGAACGATTGAGTTCACTTGAGAAAAGTCTTGAAACATTGGCTAAAGCACCCGCTCTATGCTTCCAATCAAACAGTAATTTGCAAAATTTATTAACCTCGTACATATAGAATACGAGTCAACCGATTGCAAAACTTGAAATGCAAACGAGTCAATTAGCCACGTCTGTGAGCGAATGTGAACGAGGCACATTCCCAAGTCAGCCAGTTCTGAATCCCAGAAATCAAAACACGAATTCGAATCAAGCCCATGTTGTTCAAGATAGCAACGTAACCCAAATGAATGTTATCACGACTTTGCATTCCGGTAAACAATCGATAATCAAGTTGTTAATCCAAATGATTTACCGAAAACCCCTCTTGACACTTCTAAACCAACAAACGAATCTGGACAAAATGTGGAGTCAAACATCGAATCAAATTCCACTCCAAATTCTTCTTCTACTCAAGTAGACCCTCCTATTGAGTATCGCATTCCATTTCCACATCGTCTGCGACCCAAGAAACACTCTGACCAAATGGAAAAGTTGTTGGAAATTTTCAAACAAGTCAAAGTTAACATCCCGCTTCTTGATATCGTTCAACAAGTCCATACTTACTCTAAGTTTCTTAAGGATTTATGTACACAAAAACAACATACTTATGTACCCAAGAAAGTTTTCTTAGCCGCCGAACTTAGCGCAGTCTTGTCCCAATCAATTCCCGTTAAATACAAAAATCCTGGATGTCCGACAACCTCGTGCACGATAGGAGACAAAATGATTAACAAATGCTTACTAGATTTGGGTGCGAGTGTCAATTTGATTGCTTATTCTTTTTACCAGCAACTTGGCTTGGGTGAACTAAAACTAATGAAAGTAACTCTTCAATTTGTCGATCGTTGGATAAAGAAACCCGTGGGAGAAATCGAGGACGTACTCATCAAAATCGGTCAATTCATATTTCCTATCGATTTCATCATTTCAGAGACTCAACCCGTGAATAATCCAATAAGTCAAATTCCATTGTGTGACACCCTGCACCTCTAGGCACCCCAAAAATCGGACATGACTAGAAGCATGGGTGGTCGGGTGAAATAAAAATCCATAATAAAGTACAGAGACTAAGGCAATAGCATAAAATGATTAAATTATTATAGCGGAAGAAAACTTTCACTAATTATAAATTAATAGCAAAACAACTTCATTAAAAACAACATTATCCCAAATTTATTTCTGAAACCAAAAGTACCAAGTAGTCTCCACCAAAACATAAAACATAACAAAGTTCACAATATAGGTCCCCATATATAGAGTAAAGTACAGAAAAGAGAAACGAAGTACATGAAACAAAAGAAACAAAAGATGAAGATGACAACTGCTTCAATAACCCTCCAAGCTGCAAAGAACTGCAACATAGACCCGCCCTCTTGTAATTTGGGGAAAATATGAAAAATATGAATGGGTCAGACATAAAGTCCGGTGAATGAGAAATAAAATGATGCAGAAAGAATAAAACGGTTTATTTCCAGGTCTTCCCCGGATATCGCAGAGGGTGAATAAAATAATGCAGTGAATCCTTCTTAGATACAGTTCCTAAGAAGCCAAAGTCCGTAGTCACTCTAGGGAATTCAACCATGCAGTAATATTAAATGTCAATCGGCCTGTCGAACCTACTGTCCTTATCTATCCACGTGCTACAGCATGAAAGTCATGCTCTTCATCCGTGCATTGTGACTAAATGCCTCTTACGTCTGACCGGTGCCGACTCAAACAACCTCGCATGGCCCCAAAGTTGCGCTCAGGCTCTGCCAAACTAGACTCCTATCCTCCTGCCTCCTCAGTCACCAACATAGATTTGCCCCTATCCAAAGTGTCGGTCCTCCGAAAGAGTGCCCGCAGCTGAGTCGGCTATGTAAAATCCTCCAATGATCTACCTAAAGAAGCCTACGTCGGAGCACACTTGTCCAGTTCCGTCCACGTCGATCTTCCTGAA
Organism: Allium fistulosum; assembly: GCA_030737815.1. Lineage (NCBI taxonomy): Eukaryota > Viridiplantae > Streptophyta > Magnoliopsida > Asparagales > Amaryllidaceae > Allium > Allium fistulosum. The sequence continues at coordinate 461,483,137 of CM060905.1, forward strand.
GAAGCCTACGATTGTGGATGATATCTATCCTACGTACTAGCAACCGATGAAAGGTAACAAACATCCTTGCGAACCTACTTGCCCGCTCCTAGAACGTACAGCCAAAACTATATTTTGGTCTTAACTGCATGAAACACCTATCCAGACCTTTACAAGGTCTGCCTACCAAGTCGCTTCCAGATTAATTAATTTTACCGTTACGGTTTACATACTGTTTATTTCCATTAATCTACTTTAGACCATTTTTACATCCGATTTGGTTATTTCACAATTTTCCTTTTTCTTACATAAATGATATTTCAATTTCACGTCCATTCAGTCTGTATGGTTTGTCTGTAATTTTTATGTCATTTTGTTACAGATTTACACTAGCCTTTAGGGTCCATTTAATTTACATTTTTTCCACCATAATTTATGTTCTCCTTTTAGAGATTTAATTTGTACAAATTTTTTATCCAATAACCACAAACCATTTAATTACACAAAATTCCACTTTTACATTTTTAGGCCACATATGAAACAAACAATTATGCCAATTAGACTTCCCAATTTTGTTCCAAAACCATATTCAAAATTATGTAATTATATCAATCAAAACCATAATTTTATTCAAGTAACATATTCTGAATTTATTCAACTAACATGTTCTACCATTAGAAATTGAATAACAATTCTAATTCAATTTAATTAAACCAATCTTATTTACGCCATGAAACGTGAACAACAATTTGTTTTTTCCAAATTTCAACCCAAACATGAATTAGAATTGAGAAGTAGAAGAAGAAGAAGATACAATAATTTACATAAATTTCAATCTTATTTATGCCATAAAACGTGAATAGACAATTTATATGTCTCATATTTTAAACCAAACATGAATTAGATTTGAAAGTGGAAGAAGAAGAAGAAGTTGCAATAATTTACATCTATTCTCAATTAATAACAGAAATTAATTCATATTAACGTGCCAGAAAAAAACTGAAATTGAACTACTTTATTTTTCTATTTCATATTAATTCCCACTCACCTGGCACTTGAGCTTGCTTAAATTTGAAAAAAGCTTTACTTTAATCTTTCTCCCTTTGATTCTTCTAAATTCCCCAAATTGCTTGAATATATATAGATAATTTAATTTGGTAGAGATTTGTTTATTTAGTAGAGAAAAGAAGGAAGAATAATACACACTAATTTTACTATAGAATTATGGCGACGGCTGAATAAGAGATTAGGTTTAGGTTAGATAGTTTATTTATAGATTGTTTGAGTGAATATAATCCATTAGATTATTTTAGATTAAATCTGGTTCTTTCATGCACTTAATGGTTATCCATTCTAGCTCATACACACCACTCAACCAATAAAATTTAGCCATCTCATCCTATTACATCACTGGAGCGAATGGGAAGCCACCACATGTCAGAAACAACGGTGAAATACGTAGGAAAATCGCTGGAAATGAACCAGCTAAAAAAACATCGCTCTAGATTTTGGGCGGCAACGGGACTTGATCCCTGGTCACTAAAGAAGTCAACATGCACCTTTACCACTATACCAAATGTGCTTTTAATTTCTTTTTAATTATATTTCCCATAAAATATCGGGGTGTTACATTCTCCCCCCTTAAAGGATTTCATCCCCGAAATCTCCAAGGACGGAAGAACGTAATTAACAACTAGCATCCAAGAACTACATTCATCTACTCAACCATCATCCATTTCTACCATTTTCCTTATTTTTAACTAATGCAATTTATGCTTTATGCAAAGTGAAATGCATATGAACTTACCTAATGCGAAAAGGTAGTCGGTCTACCGATTCAGTTGACCTCTTGTAATGCAAGTATGCTTATGCCATGCAACCAAATATATGCAATTACCTTAGTATAATTGATAATTCTGTATGTATATTTCAAACATTCACCCAAATGCACCATCCATATGCAACATCCATTTACACACACACACACACACATATACACACACATACAACCATGTGCAAATGCAATAGACAACAGGTACGCATATGCAGGTGTGTGTACCTAGTTGGCCGATTATCATAATAAATATCTATCTAGTGCATGCAATGCATTCATTTGCAAACATTGCATCCACTTGCAATCATTTTCATCCATCAAACATAACATGCTCTAATGACATGTTTACAACCAACCTACCCTCCATAGGTTTCACGTAAAGGTTATCCAAAAGACCCTAACTAAGGACAAAGATAAAAGATAGGATATTTGAAGTGTACCTTCAAATAGAAAAGGATAAGAAGTTCGAATTCTCTCTTCAGATTCCCAAGTGCACTCCTTGGGGTCATCTCCACACTGAACCTTCACTAGACGAATTCCTTGTTGCGTAATCTCTTGACGCCGTGTTCCATTATACGGGTGGGTGTACGATGCACAAGTGATTCGTGCTCTACCTCCACTTCCCTTAGCTGATCGGGTTCTACTACTACTGTGGAATCCTATAGACACTTCCTCAAATGCAAAACATGAAAAACATCATGAACTCCTGCCAGCTTATCTAGAAGATCAACTCTGTATGCCACTTTTCCAATCCGTTCGGTAATAGGGAAGGACCCTACAAATCTGGGTGCCAACTTACCCACTGAGCCAAATCTCATAACGTTTCTCAAAGGAGAAACCTTGACAAAAACCATATCTCCAACCTTAAACTCCAAATATGAACGTCTTCTATCGGTATATGACTTTTGCCTATCTTATGCAGTTTTCAACCTCTTGCGAATCAAATCCACCTTCTCAGAAGTTTCCCTCACCAAGTTTGGTCCAAGCAAGATCCTATCGGTGGTATCCCACCAACAGGCTGGTGATCTACATGGTCTGCCATAGAGGCCTCGAACGGTGCCATCCTAACGCTTGCTTGATAACTATTATTATACGTGAACTCCACCAAAGGTAGGTGGTCTTCCCAAGAGCCTCCGTAGTCAATGATGCACAATCTAAGCAAATCTTCCAAAACCATATTTACCCTCTCAGTCTGTCCATCTCTCTGAGGGTGATATGTCGTGCCCAGATTCAATTCCATTCCATTCCCAAAGCTTGCTAAAGACTCCTCCAAAACTCGTTGGTGAATAATGGATCTCTGTCGCTCACAATTTTGGCGGGAACTCCATGAAGCCTAACTATCTCCCTTACATAAAGAGTTGCCAAAGAAGCTGCCGTCCTATTACTCTTAATGGGTATAAAATGAGCGCTCTTCGTCGGTCTATCCACAATGACCCAAATGCTTGTGTTCCCTCTCCGTGACCTTGGTAATCCATCCACGAAGTCCATAGAGACGCTCTTACATTTCCATAATGGAATATCAAATGGCTGCAACAATCCTCCGGGCTTCTTCTGTTCTGCCTTTACCCTTTGGCAAGTGATGCACTTCGATACATACTCCGCCACCCTCTTCTTCATTCCGGGCCAATAGAATACCCTCTTCATATCCCTATACATCTTATCACCATCGGAGTGCACTGTCATCCTAGAATGATGTGGCTTGGCCAACACTGCCTTTACTAAATCCTCACTACAGGGAACACAAAGTCCATCGTCCCTTCTAAGCCATCCCCTAGTGTCGATGGTATAGTGCCTAAGATGTGATGATGACTCTCCTCTACCAAGCTTATCTAAAATGTCCTTTAACTCTTCGTCCTCACCTTGCCTTGCTCCAATCTGCTCCATCAAAGTAGGCTGGACGTCGAGGGCTGCTAACAATCCCGAAGTTGAATCTGATGGAGGTCTAAAATCAAAGGTAGCAATGTACTCCAAATGCTTCCATTCCAAAAACAGAGGACTTAAAACCACTTTGCGTCTACTCAACGCATCTGCCACTACATTACCCTTGCTAGGGGTATAGGAAATCTCAAAGTCATAAGAGGCTAAAAACTTCATCCATCTTTGTTGTCCCAAATTCAAGTCTTTCTGAGAAAATAGATACTTCAAAGACTTATGATCAATGAAAAGCTCAAATCTTTCTCCTACGAGATAGTGCCTCCAAGACTTGAGAGCAAAAACTATAGCTGCCAACTCAAGATCATACGTCGGGTAGTTCTTCTCATGCATTTTTAACTGTCCACTCACATAGCACACTACCCTACCCTCTTGCATCAGTACCGCCCCTAGCCCCGTACCACAAGCATCCGTATAAAATGAGAAAGGCTTGGTTCCATTCGGTAATACCAATACGGGCGCGGTAGTCAAAGCTTCCTTCAATCGACCAAAGGCATCCTCACACTTGGCATCCAAAACAAAAGCCGAGTTCTTCTTGGTAAGGCGGGTAAGTGGAGCTGATATCCTAGCGAAGTCCTTAATGAACTTCCTATAGTAGACCGCAAAACCAAGGAAACTCCTTATGTCTGTGGTATTCTTAGGGGTCTGTCAATCTAGTACTGCTGCCACTTTCGCCGGATCTACTGCAAGTCCTTCCTCCGAAATGATGTGTCCTAAAAAGCGAACCTCATCCCTCCAAAAGTGGCACTTGGAGAACTTCGCCTTCAACTTATGTGCTTGCAGGGTCCTAGGCACTTCTTTCAAGTGAACAGTATGCTCCTCCTTGCTTTGGAAATAAACCAAAATGTTGTCGACGAACACCACCACAAACTTGTTCAATGATTCGCGAAATACTCGACTCATCGGGTCCACAAAATATGTCGGAGCATTGGTTAGCCCAAATGGCATGACTAACCACTCAAATAACCCATCCGGAGTCCTAAACGCAGTCTTCTCGATGCTATCCTCCACCACACGCAACTGATGAAATCCCGTGGCCAAATCGAGCTGCAAAAATACCTTGGCTCCTACTAGCTGGTCGAAGAGATCGTCTATATGGGGAAGAGGATAACGATTCTTCTTCGTCATCTTATTAAGCTCCCTATAATCCATGCAAAGCCTGAGAGAGCCATCCACCTTAGTGGCAAAGACGACGGGTGCACCATACTCAAAAATGCTCCTACGAATGAAGCCCTTCTCCAAAAGCTCTTCAATCTTCTTGCTCAACTCACGACGTTCTTTAGGAGCCTTATGCCTTATCGGTAAAGTAACTGTTTTGGCATTATCGACAAGATAAATCTTGAACTCGATCTCTCTTCAAGGTGGAAGGCCAGCAACCTCCTCGAACACATATGGAAAGTCTCTAACAATGGGTACCGAACTCAAACTATCGGGCGATAAGTTAAGAGAATAAAGGTATCTCAACATAATTGATCCTCTAGGATCACTAGATACCTCCAAGGTACGTCCACTACAAGTGCCTAACCTCACTGCCCTCTTATCGCAACCAAGAACAACACCATACATAGACAGCCAATCCACACCAAGAATCAACCCGAACCCGGAAAATCCCAATACAAAGGCACTACAGTCAAACTCAACCCCTAAAATAAACAATTTCAAATCCCGACATAACATGGATAAATAGGCCAATCCTCCTACGAGATTTGATACTACTACTGGGTCGGTCACTAAGCAAGCATCAAGACCAAGACCCTCTACCAGAGTACTAGATATAAAAGAGTACGAAGCTCCAGAATCAAATAGGGTACAAACAAGAAAATCAGAGATAGATAACACACCTTCGATGATCACCTTCTTTTCTTTGTCCACAACCGGATGAGTACTGGAGGAAGGAGCTGCATCTAAAGCATGAGCCTGAGCAGGCTGTGAAGGTGTTTGTAAACTATCCTTGGGCTTCGACGGACAGTCCTTTTTCATATGCCTCACTTGATCGCAAAGATAGCACCTCGGTCTCGGTCGCTCTCCTACCCTTTTACAATCCTTAGCAAGATGACCTGGTTTCCCATAAGTATTGCACTTCCAGTCCTTCCTTGGAACTTTCCTTTTTCCACCTGACCCTCCACCTCCTCTCGTCTTTCCTTTCCACTGCTTCTTCCCATCACCCTTTTGCGCCACATCTCCTTTCTTCTCAGTATCAACAAGTAAAGCCATCTCTACCAATCCCTCAAAAGTGTCTCCCATCGGAATGTGGCTCACCGCCAAACTCTGCAGTGGCTGACTCAAACCCTTAGTGAACTTCAGTGCCTTCTTGTGAGGAGTGTTGATCAGGTCTAGTCCAAATCTGACAGCTCATTGAATTGATTAACATATTCTTAACTGTCATATCCTCTTGCTTAAGCTGTATAAAATTCTCTAGCTGCATTCCCTCTTCAGCCTGCGATAAGAATTTCTCCATATGTTAAGTTTTAATTTATATTCCAAGTCCCAGAAATTTAATCATTCAATTTCAAGTTCGATATTGGATATGCAAATCATGATGTCCGTTATAGTCATATGTTCAAGTTCACTGAGACAAAATTGGTTCTAATTGTTCGTACAAGTCTGCATGGAGTGGTTCGTTTAAGGGTTCAAGCTTGGTTCAAGGGCCTGAAATCGGCTAGGTCGCCATAGCTGATCCCTCTTCTAAAGCAAACAACCGATCCCTCTTAACCAACATCAGCGGCTCCTATTACCATCTCCCAATATAGCCGATCCCTATGCCGAAACCAATTCAATTAATCCCTTTAAGCTACACCAACACCGATCCCTCCATGCACCACAAACAACCGATCTCTCGTCCACCAATGCGACCGATCCCTCATATTCACACCGACCCCTCCTTGCTCCTCAAACTTTCATAACCAATCCTTATACTTAGCCATTTTTACACTTCCCTCGAAGTTTTACTCCAATCCCTCAGGCAACACACGAGGCCGACCCCTCTCCATCGTACCCCATCACGACCGATCCCTCTCCTTCCTTCATGTCTTACTCCTCTCCTTTCTACTCATTTACCATCTCACCGAACCTTATATCGCCACCATTCGTCACCGTCCATCTCGTATCCTACTAATTCAACCCGCGCTCGAAATGAGAAGCATAACTGACTCATCATCTCGTCACGAATCAAAGTTAAATGCAAGAAAACCTACCTAAATGTATAAAATATGAGTTAATCAAAGAAAGATTTTGAATTTCGATTCAAATCGAAGGTGGAGTGGTGGTCCAAAGCAGGAGATGATGGAGGATCTAAAGATGGAGGCAGTGATTGATTTGAAGAGATGGATCGGAGGCAAAGTGGGAGGAGAGGGATCAGAGGCAAAGTGGAAGGAGAAGGTTCGGAGGCAAGCATAGAGAAAATGAAAACAACTGAGCTAATGGAGTAAAGTGAATAAGTGAGGGATGGAGAAGAATGATATTGGCTTATATATAGGGGTGGAGGGATCGGCCCACCTTTCCCTTCTCCACGAAGCCAAAAAGATCATGTCCCCGACATATGAAGGGATTGGGTATGTTCCCTCGACTTGGGGATCCAATCCGATCCCTATGTACATAAAAAAAAGGGAGGGGGGAATAAGAGAAAAGAGGGACCGGGTACGATCCTTAAGTAAAGAGGGGGAAATTCCAATCCCTATTTAGAAAAACAACAATCAAACATAAATGCAATGAAATTGCATTTATTTCAACGAAAATTGACGATGACCCGTGAGCATGCGAACGCATTCAGGAGCAACAAAAAGAGTGTATACTTGAACGTGCATGTATATATTCTAAAAATTCAATTTTTGAAATCGATAAAAATTGAATTCAAACCTGAAGCTTTCGAGCTTGAGACTGAATTAGATAGTCAAAGCTTACTAGCCCCGTAGAACCGAACATAGGTAGCAATTGACGGAATATAATCCTGGATTTATACTATTGGAAATCGACCAAGCATCATGACGATCAAAGAGAGATATGAAACTTTGGGAAAATAATTCGACAAAAGGATAATGACTATTCAAAAAACTGGATGGATTTCTCTCCGACGACTCTAACTTGCTTCGATTCAAAGCACATCATGTTCAACACAAGACGTATGTTTGGTCAATTTGTAGCTAGGGCTTGCAATCCAATTGCAAATGAACAAAGCAATAGCGTAAGTTAGGTTATTAGAAGGAGTGTCAGCACTGTTGGACATCCTTTGGTTTCTTTCGAACCAAAGATACCAACAGGTAATAATGAAGATAGTGTCCAATAAAATTCTCTAACAATATGTATAGTAAAGTCTAAGAGCATTCCGGTAATGGTCACAATTGAAATCCATCTTGGTTATGTTAGAATCAAAGATATGTAGAGCGTTTACTAGAGGAGAATTAGTTAAAGGGCAATTATAATATGTGTGTTGTAATTACTAGTTTCGAGTTACAGAAAACACATTTTTTCTAGAAGTAAGTTATTTTTCTCTAAATATTCAATTGTATTTAATTTTTTGTGTAGGATTAACCACATGTGTAACTTTGATTTAGGGGGTCATTAACTTTCCAAATTAGTCTGAAGGTCATATTCTTGGTCCCAGAGAAATTTAAGAATTTGTATACTGAATTTGAGGAGTATATTAATCTCTCGTTATCTAAGTTGTAGAACCCAAGCATTGCACTAAGTGTTACAAATTGAGTCTAGGTGGTACTTTCAAGGGAATGGTTGAAGTTAAAGTTCCATGGAAAGTCGTTATAAATTCCATGGAAAATTCATGCTTATTAAAAATCACTATAAAAATAAGGTCATAGGATGGGATCTCGAATTCTGGGAAATTTTTTAGACTAAAAGTGGACTTTAAAGGGAAAATAAAAATAACTAAATAAAGTATGCGATTCTAAGATATATTTAATAAAATGGATTGGTCAGATTCGAACTTAGGTGCTTGAGAATAGAGCGAGTCAAGAATTATTCGAAAATATATCAGATAAGCGACGCTAATTGGACTTGAACTTGGGTCTTCTTCGTAGTGCACTTAGTCAACGAGAGCTGAGTATTTTAATTCTTAAATTAGAACAGAAAGGATAACATATTGAGAGATCCAACATAAGATATACACACAGACATATAAATATATGTATGTGTGTGTGTGCGTGTGTGTAAAATACGAATATATAATAAAACTTGTACTCTTTAAAATTTAACCCGTACAAATGAACAACATAGTTAATTCAAGTGAGACGTCCTAATTTAGTTTAATGTAAATCTTTGTTTTGGTTACGAGATAGTATACAACATTTACTCATACGTTCTAAGCTTAAATCATTTTTCTCTTTCTTTCTTTTTTGTTAGAATCAAATATATGCGAAATACCAAAAAATAAATAATAAAAAGTACCACAACAATCATGGTTAGGTTGAATATCATGACATTTAGTGTGTAAGTTGGAGTATTTTAATTCAATACATGTCATGTTTTGAACATATTGAATTGTTGATCTGATCGCGAAAACCATCAAACGTCAACAATGACGTTCCAAAGATCGATAAAATTAAAATTTATATAAAATCCCGATTAAATCATGCACTGTGTAAATCAACTTCGACCGTGGTTTTTCTGATATATTTTACGGAATTTTAATCACTCGGTGGTAAGGATTAACATTTTAAATTTTAGGTTGGTTTCAAGTACAGGGAAGAAGAAAAATAAAAATAGTAGACATATACGTCGTGTCATATAGTTATTTGTTTTCATTTGTTTCATTGCACTTTTTCGAAGATCCATACTTTTAATAATTTTGAAATTAATCTAAGAATAAATAAATAATAGCCATTTCAATCTTTTGGATGATCAAAATTTTTAGTAATAAGTTGGATCCTTGGTTTCATATTCAAAATTGTGATCCAAATCGGTTACAAATAAGTTGCAAATTATTGAGGCAAAGGAGCCTAGCAGCATAACTCACGATTAGGGACAGAGCCAGGATTTCAAATCACAAAGGGCTATGTAATATTATTCTTCGACCAAATATGTAGGATAATAGGAAATTTGGCTAAATATGAATATATTAGAAAAACTGATAGGCTGAAAGCAGAAATGGAATAACAGTCGAAAATTAAATATGTATCTTTTACTTCAATCTTCAGTCAGACTTCTTTATTGTGAAAAAACTTGACTGACAATATAGTTTATTACAAAGAACATTTAGCCTGTTTTGAAAGAGTTAAAGTAATGAGTTTTACATCAATTGAACGAGCTATATGTACAAGTGATATAAAATAAAATTTCAAAGATTCACCCGGGCTGTAGCCCAGGTTGCATTGGCCATGGATCCGTCCCTGCTCACGATGTTACACGAGTGAAGACGGCTTTCCATAAATTTTGTTCTTTCCTTTTTATCAACTTGCAAAACCACACAAAAGTGTGAAGTCCAGTGGTTGAAGAGTAGAAAATCAGGGGAACGTAATAGGGTTTACACGTTCCAGTAATAATAAAACCGGTATATGGACCAATAAACACGATATCTTGGCCTTCCCATGCGGCCTTAAGGTTCAATTTACATCAAAACAATCAACGGCTAAGATAACAATTGCATCGCATCTAGGGTTTAGTTTCCCTATAAATTCATCTCAATTCAGTCCTTCGTTCGAAGTCGTTTTCCCTCTTCCGTCGTGTTTTTTTCTTCCTTTTATCATTTTTTTCATTTTTATTTTTTTTAAGTTTCAAAAGATTTCAAGCACAATGAAGAATCAGCAATATTCGTATTCGTATTGTTTGATTTTATTTTCTGATGATAAATTCTATGAATCCGAGTGCTTTCAATATCTTTTATAATTGTGAGTCAATTTTTATTGTTTGTATTCTGTAGCTGTGATGATGTATAAAGATACCATCAAACTCTCAAGAGATTTAATGATCTCCATGTTGAAATCTTTATTTATTTCTGAGCATATTTTTCATTAATTATTTGGGCAATAAATTAGAGTCTCTGTCACTTTGATTTAGTAGAGTGATTAGCGCTGTACGTTGCCAACATTAATTTCAAGCTGAGATTCTGGCAGTATTAGTATTTTGGTGTTTTTTCTGCATTCAGATGCTTGAACAAAAATGTGTAAAATTTGCCGTATTTTGCAAAATTTAATTTTCATTATCCAATGGTTCTTTTTTGATTAGATCAACTTTAATGTAACTCAGAAAGTAGATTTATAGTTGTATGGTTTCTTTGATCTGAATCATTTGCAGCAACTATATCCTAGACATGCTATTTTTAATTATTCATTGCCTGTTGGGCCAGAACTGGAAACGTGGGAGGCACCACGATGTAATGTTGTAAAACATTGGTCGAAGTACCTTGTGCGTTGATTTTTTCTGTCCTGTAATTTCTTCAGGTGATATTTTAAGCCGTGTAACGACCAGTTAACCACTGCGTACGCAGTGCGTTACTCATTTATTGGCTGCTGATTTTAGGAACCCCAAACGCCTTCGTATTTTCCTATCTATCCAAGGGAGGCTTCGAGTGGTGCTCCTACATAAATTACTATTACTTATTTGGTATTTTATGAGTAAGCTTGGATACTTCATTTTTTTAAGTTCTAGCTCACCATAGATTCTTTTACCTTAGAAAGTATAAAGAAAGAGAGAAATAAGAAATGCTTTTTTTGAAATGGTTTAGCATGGGGTTGGTAGATGGAAAATAAACCATTCATTGTTTTTTTGGTGATATTGTCAATTTTGTACCAAAGGTGTATTTTGAATATAACGAAGGAGGAATTAATTTAAAGAATAAAAATTTGTATGTTTTTGTCTTAAGATACAATCTTAATATTTTAACAAATATTCGTTTAAAAATTAATCAAAAAAATAAACATTTTTTAAACAAGCATTTCTACAAAACTGTTACCGTACTAAAAACTGATATCTAAAAACTGCTTTCGATAACTATGAACTGATATTGCTTGTCCTGACAGTAATTTTTTTATATAATGAATCAGTATGGTTATCCTTTTGCAGCGGAGCACAGTCTAGATCAATATGCTAATGAAATAGTTCATAAATTAAATGAAAATAGTATATAATTTCATTCCTTTCTTCCTACTTTGTTCTTTCTTCTTACTTTGTTCGAAGGCAGAGCTTTTTCGTTTTTCATGGCTAGTTATAATTTGTAGAAAAGAGAATTTGATAAATATTGCATAGCAAATTCATCATTATATGAAATTCAAATTAAATTATTATAGCTAGATTCTCCTTTAAAAATTTGTTTATTTTACATCGAATCCAATTTTTTATAATTTAAAAAATATATTATTCTTTTATTTTTTTATTAGTTATTTTTTCTATTTTCAAGTTAAAAGTAATTAACATGTTATAAACAACAATAAACAAATGATAAATTTAGTAGATGTAATCAATTATCTTTTTGAGTTTTTCAATAAAAATTATCCTTTTAGAGTGCTGTCGTAGAATTTGTTTGAATGTCCAATGTTGCGTTTTTTACCATGGATGCTTAGCTAATGTCTGTTTTGTCATAGCTATACGCCTCTAGTTTTATTTGGTATTAATAATGGAGATTAAATTTATAGATATTTGGTTGTGATTTAGTACACCTTCGTTTTCCTATTCGAAAGATCTATTCTTAGCATCAGACATTTTGGTTTGTTTGTTATGTTTGTTGCTAAATTACTCTTCTTACATAAATTTTATATCCTCCTAGATTTTCTTAATATAGATACTGTTTTGGAGAAGGTGTTAAATAATAATTTAGTTCTTGTATTGGGTACGTAAATATTGATAATTTATGTTTTTACTTTTTTTTGTAAACCATTTGAAACCTTAATATTTATAGGTAAATATAACTAGGTATGTTACAATTTATGTAATAATTTGTTTGTAAACCACCTTTAACAGTACTAAGAACATAAATTTGAAACATGGATAGAAAATTATTTGAAACACTGGTAAGAGAGGTTGTGCTGTGTTGCAGTGGGTCACTGGGTGGTTTTGTTAGATGTACAATTTGATATTGTATTCTACAATTATATAATATACTAATTACTTTGGTCTACGTGATTGCATCTGGAATTATGCTAACCGAGTGAAAAAAACAAAAAACATTAATGCATTATCGTTGAGCACATTGTGTACTTTAGCTAGTTCCTCTTGCATGTATGATTCAAAACGAGTTTTTAATTCGTTCAGTTGATTAACCACATTTAGATTAAGATATTCGATCAGATTTTGTGTATGGCTGTCAGCTCTAGTGGAGCTCGAACTAAAACTTGAAAATCCTTGTTTGCAGAATTTACTCATTGGTTAAACTAAAACTAGAGATCGAATTGATTATCTGACGTAGAGCAATTGAGCAGTAGATATAAAGAACTATTTTCGTCGATTTCAATTTGTATTTGTAGTCGTAGGTTGCGTTTGAGAAGAAAAAGTAACGTAATGAAGAAATAGCTAAAAAAATAAGTTGACTATTTTTTTTGTCTTCTAGAAAAAATAATAATGCAGCCCCTAATAGTAAATAGGGCAATCTGAGTGTATTTTGTTTTTAAATTTCTTCAGAAATGCATCCGGGTTGCACTTGTAACATTGGAAAAAAATAGTGCAACTATGTTGCATTTTTGTTATCTAAAGACAGCGTATTTATGTTACAGATTCATTGCAGATTTGAAGTCAGAAATTTATGAAATTGTTATTTTTTTTGTTTGGAATCTGTATATTATTAGAAGTATGTTAAAATCTCTGGTATTGTATATACATACTAACCCGTACACAAACCATGCAAATACACAAAGTAGACTATAATCAGCCGGCTCAATGTTGAAACAAAACATAAATTATTATGTAGTTTCAGCCGGTTGAATTGTATTATTCGGACGGCTGAATAAGATGTTTATTTACTTGTTGTATCGAATTTAAATTAAATTAGATTGTTGAGTTGAAAAATTCAAACGGCTGGTTAAGTAAAATATTTCTCAAACTGAATATTTACTAGCACTATGTAATGGATTGAACTATAATTACTGGAATAATAGAATGAGAATTTATATATAAACTAATAGTTATGAAACCTAAAATATTTCTCAAACTGAATATACCTACTATAGAATATTCACAATGGTCTAACTTATAAAAACTGGATACTACTGCAAATATTAAAGCCATGAATATGTTATATTGTGCATTAAACAAAAATGAATTTAATAGAGTAAGCATGTGTAAAACAGCTTATGAAATATGTGGTACAAATTACACATGAAAGTATTTAAAAGTAAATCAGAGTAAAATTTCTATACTCAAAAATTAGTTTTAGAATTTCAAAATAAAGAAAGTTGAAACAATAAATGAAATGCAATCTAGATTTCAAGATATATATCATTCTCTTTTAGCATTAGGAGAAACATATAAAGAATTTGATATTGTTTCAAAAATTCTCAATTCTCTAACGGATGAATGAGAACGAAAAGTCTTAGCGGTAAAGAAAAACTGTTCTAATAAAAAAAGAGACAAATATAAGCACAAAAAAGACAAATTCAAAATGAAAGCCTTTTTTGTCATTTGGGAGGATTTAGAATCATCTTAATTATCTGATAGTAACTCAGACAGCGATTCAGAACAAGCCAACGTATGTTTTATGGTTAAAAAATCACGAGTTGAATGATCATACTTTTGATGATTTATTGAAAATAAACTTAGAATTACGTAACAAATTAAAAAACATTAAAATAAAGTACGATTGAAATTGAGGTATATATGTTAAGAGATGAGAAACAAATTTTAGAAGAAAAATTTGAAACTACTCCAGAATCTTATTTTAATATTACATTTCAACTTTCTATTTTAAGTCAAGAAATAGAAACTCAGAAGGAAAAGAATGGTGCTCTTTTAATTGAAAATCACAATCTTAAAACTAATGTTAAAATATTAGAATTAGATTTTTTTTGTCTTAAAACAAAATTAGATGATATTACTAAGAATGCCTCTAATTTATAATGGTAGAGAATTTTTTTTTAAAATTATATAAAATTCTCAACCAGTTTTAAATAATAGAGGACAAAGTTATAATCAAGAAAAAAGAATTGATCATAAAAAAACAATTTTTATGTTCCTCTATTCTCACATAAAAAAATTTCAAACCATGTCTATAAATTTAAGAAAGGTTCATATGGTCTAAAACAAGCACCTTGTGCTTGATATGAACGCCTTAAAAGCTATCTTATAGATTTTTTGAAATTGATAAGGCTGATCAAACTCTTTTTATTAAATGAACTAAAAATGGTATTTTAATTATTAAAATTTATGTTGATAATATTATTTTTGGTTCTACAAATGATAAGTTATAATAGAAATATTCTAATATCATTATTAAAGAATTTGAAATGTCATATATGCAGGAATTATCTTATTTTCTTAGATTACAAATTAAATGATTAGATAATTCAATTTTTATTAATTAAGAAAAATATTGTAATAATCTAATTAAACGTTTCGGAATGGAAAACACTTTTGCCAAACCAACTCCAATGAGTACGACAATACACCTCGATAAAGATGAAGATGGTAAGAGTGTTGACCAAAAAATATATCGAAGTATAATTAGATCGTTACTTTATCTAACTGCTAGTAGACATGACATAATAATAAGTGTTAGTTTATGTGTTCGATTTCTAGCAAATCCTAAAGAATCACATATGTGAGCAGCGAAACGAATATTTCGTTATCTAAGCAAAATCAAAGATTTAGGACTTTTATATTCGAAGAAATGTCCTTTCGAGTTAGTATCATATAGTGACGCTGACTTCGGAGTATGTCAAACGGATCGAAAAAGTATGAGCGGGACTTGTCATTTCATTGGACAATCATTAGTCTCCTGGTTTAGAAAGAAATAAAATTGTGTTTCAGTATCGACATGTGAAGCGGAATACATTTTTGCTGTCTTAGCATGTGCTCAAGTCATCTACATGCAACAAAAACTTTAAGATTTTTGAGTTAATTTATATACGTCAATAATTTTTTGTGATATTATAAGTGCTATAAACTTATCTAAATTCCCGTCAATAATTCACGAACTAAACGTATTGACATTCGTTATCATTTCTTTCGTGATAATATTGAAAAGGATATAATCAGATTGGAATTTGTATCCTTTGAAAACCAACTGACTGATATATTTACAAAATCTTTAAATGAAAATACTTTTATAAAACTAAGAAGAGAACTAGAAATTTTATTGTTAAAAAATTTATGATTAATTTTTCCATTTTATTTGAGGTTTTTTTCAATTTTTTTTTTTTTCAAAAATAGAGTTTTCATGACTTGAACTCTAGTCCCTCACTTACAAGTCATATACACTACCACTCTACTACATGTTACTTCACATCAGAACCATTTTTTCAGTTCCTTGTATATTTTTATCTATTCTTATATCTTATTTTCAACCTTACATTATTTTTTCTTGTTAACCATTCATCTTTCTCTGGTTGGAATTATTTTAACCTCTAATTTACTTTTTAATTTTGAAACTTGTGGTATTATAAATATCCTCCTTTGCCAAAAGTTTATATATTTCAAAAGAAAGCCTTATATCAAGCACTTATAATAATGTCTTCCCAAGAAAATTTTGAATACTTCTCAATTGACTACACTTCCCCTAGTTTAGGTTCAATTAATTTACCCACTCCTACACCTATCTATATACCTGTTCCCATTGCTCTCCTCTCCACATATACTGGATATACTCCATCCGGAAAACGAGCCAAACATTCTTTATTTTTTGGTTCTCCGTCTACTAAAGAAAAAATCGACGACATTCAATATTACCAGAAATAAACGCTAGAATTACAGCGAGAACCCTATTATGAACAAAAGGTTAACGCTAAGCGTTTAAGCTTTTTAGAGCAAATTGGATTGAAATTCTACGGATCTTCATTTGGAAACACGGTTCATCAACCTTCTCCTATTCGTTCTCCTGCTCGACACAATCCTTGGGAACGATCGCTATAACTAGGGTTGTTATGGTAATGGTTACCGTTACCATTTCACAAATACCGTTACCGTACCATTTTTACTGGTAAGCGAAAATTGCTTACCGTTACCATTACCGATAGGCTGGTATACCGAAGACTGGTATACCGATAATCTGGTAACCGTTACACTGGTAATGGTAAATTACCGTTTGTTTAAAAAAGTTAGTAACATAACACGTATTCACACCATAACGGTGCTTCATTATACAATTTATAGTGTTACATAATAAAAGACATAAATGAGAAAGAAGTGAAGTGTATTTAACATTATTTCACCTAGTTAATAAACTAAATTTAATCATTTGCTTGGTTTTAAATGCCTATAATAATGCATGTTACATGAATATACATGTATTATAAATTGAATGGTAAAATTACCGTTACCGCTGGTATTGAGGAAATGTTACCGATGATTTACCGTAGAAAATGGTAAATTTACCGTTACCGTACCGATTAAACTGGTATACCGATTTCACTCGAAAATGGTAACCGATTGGCTGGTAATGGTATGGTAATGGTAAATTTACCGTTACCATAACAGCCCTAGCTATAACGTCCTCCAGTGTCACCAAACTCTTAGGAACGTGGAAATGGTTGGTCCCATCTCCGACCAATCCAGGAGAATACCAAGGTTGAACCAGAAGATCGTAGAACTCCTAGTTCTTCGTCTAATCCTGTTTAATCATTATTTTTAAAATTGTTTAAGTATTCCCTTTTGTACTTTGTTATTTGTTTATATATATATATATATATATATATATATATTTCTTACAAAATGGTGTTTAAAGGCTGAAAGAAGGGTAGATATATGGTTACCGTGCATTCAAACGGCTGAATCTAGAGGAACAGCCAGCTGAATATTGTATGGAACATATATTTTTACCCAGATTCAGCCGGTTGATTACCATAACAACAGCCGGCTGAATATACTGATTTTGCACTATAAACTTTCGGGAAAGCATTCAAACGGCTGATACAGTAAAACAGCCGGCTGAATGTTCCCAGAGCATTTTTTTACGGGCTTTTAACTCGAAAACCCCATCTATCTACTTCCTTTTACCCTAT
Organism: Allium fistulosum; assembly: GCA_030737815.1. Classification (NCBI taxonomy): domain Eukaryota; kingdom Viridiplantae; phylum Streptophyta; class Magnoliopsida; order Asparagales; family Amaryllidaceae; genus Allium; species Allium fistulosum. The sequence continues at coordinate 461,500,972 of CM060905.1, forward strand.
ACTGTAAATCTCCTTTTTTATTTCACTTTTTACCACAGAACCCTAGCCTTCATTTCTTACAAAAACTCCATTTTTTCTTCAAATTTCAATCCAATATGCCTCCACGATCAAAGAGGACAAAAGAATCTACTTCCGGACCATCTGAAGATCAAATTCGAGAATGGCTAGGGAATGATACTTCTGTTTTTCGTTTCAATAGCATGAAGTCCTTCAAAATCTTTGAAGGAGCTTTCATGAAATTCCCTGATTTTGCTGGATATAGAATTCGCGAGATAGCAGAGCAAAATAATTTCAAAAATCTCATTGGGTATGATGCTAACAATATCAAAATTAATCATCTTTTAGTTAAGCTCTTTCTTGCTAACATGAATCTCGATCATCATAACCCACAAAATTGTGAAAATTGTGTATGGTCGTTAGTGTGTGGTGTAAAAATATTTTTGCCCTTACAACGATTAGGATATCTATTACGTTGTTCATATCAAGGAACCGACGTTGATGACATTGAAGTTGATATGGTTCATCGTGATGAGGTTTCTCATCTTTTTCTATCCGACAAACTTACAAATCTCAATGAACTTAAATCAAGTGCATTAAGACCCCAAGCTCGCCTAATTCATCGTGCCTTAATTCGTTCTCTACAACCCCGCACTGGTAGTTATGAAAAAGTATACAAACGAGACTTTCAAGCTCTATATGCTATAAATTCTCATCAACAAATCAATTGGGGGAAAATCATAGACGAGTTTCAAAATATAACGATTCAATGGAAATACAATAAAATTCACTATGAGGCTTACATTATGCGCATCTTACTAAACTTTGGTGTACAAGTTCTGAATTCCGAATATTCCACCATAAGTGAGTTAGGTGCTAAAACATTGGGTTTAATGGGTCTTCCTCATCGTCCTCCTCCTCAACAAATAATTTCCTTCTAAGAATGGGCACAAAACAATGAACGAGTTGTTCCTCAACCTCGTGACACAAATGTTGCTTCCTCTTCACAACCTCACCAAGAAGAAGAAGAGGATGTCGATTCATTTCAAATAATTGGCCCTGATACCTCATCAAGACATGCCATTATCACCCTTTCCCGCAATCAATCCAAGCTTCATCGCGATATCAAAAGGATTGAAAAGAAGACATAAAAGAAATTCAATTCCATCAAAGGATTTCTTAACAAAATTTGGAACAAGATTTCATGCTCTGGTTCAACATCAATCAAAGTTTATAATCCGGCTTCTTTCGAATGGTCTTCTTCTTCGAGCGCTGATAATCAAGATGATAGCGATGATCCTTCAAACTAGATTTTTTTATACTCTATGGACTATTATGCAATTTCCTTTTAGAACTTTTGGCTTGTAATATTCTTTTAAGACTCCTATGGTTCTCCGTGATTTTGTATGTAATATTGTGACTATGTATCTGTGATATTATGACTACTATGTTTTTGTTTAATTATGTTTCATTTTGTCTCTACGTGCTATTATTTCTAGTCTTTTATATATCTCTACCTTTTGTCGATGACAAAGGGGGAGAAATTTGGTATAAATTTGTTAAAAATTCTGTGCATATAGACATGGGGAGTATTCACACAAGTTTCATGTAAATATAAATTATTTAATATATTCATACATATGTAGTTGTCATCATCAAAAAGGGGGAGAATTTTAGAACCTCGATTTTCAATATTTTGATTGTGACAACTATATAAGTCAATATTCTTGTGTACTAATCATTTATGCAGGAGATTCATTGCAGACTCGGATTCAGAAAGCTATGAAGTTGTTATTCTTTTGTTTATAGTCTGTATATTATTAAAAATATGTTAAAATCTCTCCGATATGGTATATACACACTGACACGTACATAAACTTTACTGCTTTATTTATTTACTTACTTAGTTATATTCCACACAAGTAATTTATGGATACATCTATATTACACGATCCTACAACACAGTCACTTTCATATACTGTAGAAAATTCTGCAATTAAACAAAATAACTGAAGAAGTTACAACAATTACTTGAAAATTCATGCATGCAAGCAAAAGCATGTAAATTGTAATATAATTCCAAAAAATATGAATAATTGCAGATTAACCTGCAATTAATCAATAGTTGAAGAAATTACATCAATTATACAGAAAATAGAATGCATATAAGCAATCATCTAGAAAATTGAACATATTGCAAAAAATATGAATAATTGTAGTATAATCTGCAATTAATCAAAATAATTGAATAAAGAACAGATATTAGATGGAAATTGAATGCACGCAAGTAAATATCTGAAAAATTGCAGACATATTTTCAAAAATAAATAATAATTGCAGAATTGTCTGCAATTAATAAAATTAGTTAAAGAAATGAAAGCAACTATTTGGAAAATTGAATGCATACAAGTAATAATATGAAAAACTGCAACATATTTCTAAAATAAATACGAATAATTTCAGAATAGTCTGCAATTAATCAAATAACTGAGGAAATAACAGCAATTATGTAAAAAATATTGAATAAAAGCAAACAATTGAATTGTGATGATTGATTTCATGTTTCTCTGCAATTATTTATAATAATTGCATATTTATCAGCACTTATTCATTAAATATCAATTATTATAATCTTTTATTGCAATTGTTCATAATAATTGCAGAAGTGTTTGTCTACAATTACTTACTTTGCAGTTATTGGAAATAATTGCATCTATCTTTGCAATTATACTGATTAATCGCTTATTTATCAACCATAGTTCAAAAAACTTAATGCAATACTTCAAAAAAGTGTAGAAATACATGCAATTATTCACAATATTTGCAGAAAAAATGCACCAGTTTTAAACACTTGCTACAAAACCTTTTCATATCATTTCTTATTATTGTTTCCAGATATTTAAGAATTTTATGTACATTATTGCAGAAAGTTATTCAGAAAGGAATCGAAGAAGAAGAAAAAGCTACATAAAAAAAATCAGTTATTCCTATTCAAACTATTTTTGAATCAGAAAAAAATAACAATAAAAGAACAAAAAAGAGAAAAACAACCAATACAACAAATTCTCCCGCTAAACAAGAGAACTATAGAAACAGTCTGAAGCCTTTTCTTGAATTGATGATGAGGATTAAAAAGAAAAATTTGCTTAAGAATTCTCATAGAAAATATCTCTAAAGTTTACATTCCTATAGATTTATTGAAATGATTTATAATGGAATAATTTCAGTTAAAGAAACGACCAAAACTTCGACCTCTATTGATAAAATCGTCGGAAACTATAAAAAACATTTGAGATATTTCCAGTTTGGGATCAGAAAATTACATTTTCAGAGCTTTACATTGGACAATTACTTGATGTTCCTACAATAGGTGAATTGGTCAAAACATCTGACCATATTAATAAGCAAGATAAAAGTGACAATAAGTTTAATTCTTTCATTAGCAGATATTTTGAAGGAGATGCCAATGCCCACAACAAAAAGATAGAGCAATAGTTATTTTCTACAATAAAATAACTACAGACAAAGAAGACACAACAAAACTTCTCCTATTATATTTGGTTACAACATTTCTTGTATCAAATTCAAACTCAAATGTATCATGGAACATGGTTCCATATTGTGTATGTAATGCAAAAATGTCCCTGATTTCATGGCCCAAAATAATTCATAAACATCTTATGGATCAAGTAGAAAAATATGTTGACAAGCCAAGAAAAATCACATCTTGTGTAACATTATTATTGGTATGATATTTCAACTTAAATAGATTAGTTTCCAAATTATTTATATTTTTTATTTTGATATTAAATATTTTCTTTTCAGTGGTGGATTTGTGAAAAGACTCAAGTGCTAAAGTCAGCTAAATATGAATACAACATCTCATACCTATTAGCTGAAAAATGGAACTTTTCAAAGCTTAAACCAATTATGCCGTTGAAAATGAAATACAAATATGTAAGTCTACAAATAATAACAATAGAATTTGCAAAATTTGGAAAATATTTGAACAAAGGTGTTATTCAGTATACTTGCAGACATATCTGCAAATATAAGACATTTTTCAGATATAACTGCAGTTATCAGCAATAGTTGCAGACATATCTGCAATAATCTTTGATACTTGCAGACATATCTACAAATATTAGACATATTTCAGATATAACTGCAATTATCAACAATAGTTGCAGACATATCTGCAAATATAAGACATATTTGAGATATAATTACAATTAATATAAATACTTGCAGACATATCTGTAATAATTTATAATACTTGTAGACATATCAGCAATTAAAAAACATACTTTCATATATAACTTCAATTATCAGCAATAATTGCAGATATATCTGCAATTATATATAATTCTTGTAGACGAATATGCAATTATAAAACGTACTTGCAGAATAGAATGCAAATACTGAAAATAATTTCTTAATTGCTGAGTTATATACTCCACAATAACTGCAGACATATCTGTAATAATTTGTAATACTTGCTGGTTCATATGCAATTATTACTGATAAATTCTGAAGTTGCTAAACAAATATGTTTTAACCTTTTGTTTTAGGATACTCAAGGGAAACAAATATGATAACAGCCTGAAATTTTCAACCATTCGCATCCATACATGCCGGATTTGAATTGCTCAAAATATCAGATTGTTAATTTAAATTTGGAAAAACTCAGCATATACAGTAAATAAATAATCACAGAATCACAGACACAGAGTAATATAACAATAATGCAGCGGAAACAGAAGAATAGTAGTTCATGAAGCTACTATATATATAACAGAGTTAAGTAAGATACAACAGAGGTCTCGAATACATAGATGTCTCAATACAATAGTCAAATACAAGATCAGAATACATCACTGGAATCAACTGAATAACTGAAAGCTGGATAGATAGCTGGATCTCCAAGCGAAGCTCCAACTCCAAAGGTGAGTCTCGAACACTGAACCACTCAGTCTGACCTGAGCGTAAAGCAAAACACAAAACACTCGAGTTAGGATTAACATTCTTATATCAATAAATCCAACTCAAGTGAAATACAAGTAACTCAAAGGATGTTTGGGATAACCATCCTCTAAGGATCCGTTAAACTATCTACTATGTAGTAATATACGCTATTATAATAATGTCTAAAGTAAAGTAAACTATTTGAAAATAGCGTTAAGGCGTTACCCATATCCCCCTTAACACATTTTATAGTTCCAATAGTCTATACAGTACCGTAATACCCCGTAAACTGGGGCTACCAGAGGATACTCCATAGGTACGACACAAATCAAACTCGTAGTAAAGCACGCTAGGGTAGGTGACACGGCACAACTAGGCAATGCCAGGGTAGATATACCAATTACACTTCCGGGTCGGTGGTAATGCAGAGCCGCAGCAATCGCCCACCTCGAGCCGCACTCCCGAATCAAGGGTGTGCACCAAATCGATCACAAAGTAATAGAATGGCATACGATGGAGTGTGTTCGATCAGAGGAGCAACCTCATTAACCCGTCAATTGCTCCTGTTTTAGCCACCTTATGCCAACTCACGGGAGTCGGGTCCACGTATTTACCTCATATAGAATCATCGCCACCATCCTACTTCATTCTGGAATCTCCACCGCGTACATAGTTGTTAAAGTGGTTTTCGCTATCGACAGAGAGTATGCCCATATCCGATCCCGGTCTCTTTAACAACCAATCGTTATTATAACACCGCGGTCATTTCAAAATAGTTTATACTCAAAACCAAAATATCATTTCCATTTTTAAAACCATATCAATACGATATCATTTTTCACTTCAAATATATCCATTACCAAAATCATATCACTTTCCAAACTTATAACTCTTTCGAAGTCATAAGTCATTTAAAATCAAAACACTTTGGAAAACCAAACCTTGAAATTCATAACACTTTGAAATCATATCATTTTGGAATCCATAACACTTTCCTCTTAAACAGTTTAGATATTAAAATTAGTATATATAATAAAATAGTTTATAAAATAAAAATAGTTTATATAAAAAATAATAATTATAAGTCAAAATGGTTTATCTTGAAATAATTAGTATATAAAATAGTTTATAATAAAGATGATTTATATTAAAATAGTTTATATTAAAATAATTTATAAAGTAAAACAAAATATAATTTAAATATAATTTAAAAATACTTTATATCATAAATAGTTTCCTCAAATTTCATAAATCAATTCAAATCAACTCAAATTCCAAAATAAATTTTAATTCAATCTCAATTCATCAATTTCAATTCGATTCAGTTTCTCAATAAACCATTTCAAATTATCGATTTCAAATACATATTTGAACCATAAGATAAGCCATTTCAATTTTAATATATTTCAAAGCTTTAAATATTCAACATTTCAAAACTAAATTCGATAATTTAATATATATATATATATATATATATATCAAATTCACTTTACTATTATTTAGTTTTGAAATATTTACTTAATCATTTCAATAACGTCTAAATACAACTTCAATTTACAAATTTAAATAACAAAATATCCCATTTAAATTTATATAAGTTTGAAATATTCATTTAAGTCACTTTTAATCAAATTTAAGTTATAAAACATATCTTTAAAATTTCAAATTTAATAAATTTCAAATCAAACTTATTTAAGTAAAATTCTTAAATAAATATAATTTCAAATCAATTTCAAATTTATCTTTCCAACCTGAATCATTATAAACTCTATATTTGAATATATATATATTAAATAAATACTTAAACATATTATATATCAACTTTATTAAATCAACCTTAATAAATCTTTTTAAATCAATATTTATTAAAATCATATATTTCTTTTCAAAACCATAGAAATCATTTTCAAAATATTTATATATATAGACCAACGGTGTCTGTATATAATTTTCTATCCTATGGTCAAGTGATACAGATATTTATCATTTCAATCCGCAATTTAAATATATACGGGTATATATCATTTCAACCCGCAATCCCAAATTCAATTCAATGAAAATCGCTTGGGTTTATCATTTCAACCCATAACGATTTTCTCCTATTCTACAGATCGTTCGGGTATGTATCATTTCAACCCATAGTGATTCTATACTAACAGGGAACTTGCAGAGTGATAACAGATATGATAATAATATAACAGGCATATATCATCAATATAAATAACAGATAATGGTGTCAGATGTCACAGGTGAACAGATACAGATAACAACATATATATAGCAATGTTAATAACTAACAGCAGCATATTTCAATTGACGTTTCAATTGAAATCAAATTTAATAAATATAAGAACATTAATCGTGAGTGATTGCTCACCTTTCGAGGCTAGAGGATAGACAAAGGAATTGAGTTACAAAATGCAAGCACGACTTCCAAAGCAAAGCTAGATTGACACGAATCGACGATCAAAGCTGATAAATGGAAAATCAACGAGAACTAATAAAAATCAAATATCAAAATAATATAAAGATTTCAAAACCATTATTCTTAAACTCAAATATTGAGAATCAAAGACATATATGTTAAAACCCATACTTATATCTACTTACCAATATAAATTAATATATGAATACATACAAACTCACATTTATATTATATGAAATTGATATTAAACACATGAAAAATTATTTTAAATAAAGCTACTATGTAAAAGTACACATATATATAAGTGGAAATTAGCCACAAGGGCCTCTTTAGTAAGTGGAATTAGTTTCTAGGACACACAACTGAAATAATTATTTTCAAGGATAAAACGTAAAATAATTAGTTTCTAGGGCCTAAAATCCTATGAAATTATGTCCTTGAAAGTAATTGGACTGCTAACTTTGTCCTTGAAAGTAATTATTCTGTTGATTTTGGCCTCGAAAGTAATTTCTTTGAATGTGTGTCCTAGAAACTAATTGGACTACAAAGTTTGTCCTTCTGGTGAAATGCCCTTATATATAAACTGTTTTTAAAAGCAGATGTTAGGTATATCTCCAAAATCTTACATAAAAAAATATACATACTAACAGAAAATATACATATAGTTAACATTCATAACAATATCCTACATCTTATATAAACTGACCCAATGCATACTATATAGAAAAAACAACATATTATATAATTTACAAACTAACATTTATATATACATAGAGTATAGATATAACCATTGTAAAATAGATAACTTTATATACTTTAAACAATATAAACTGTAAAACTGAATACACTACTACAATATAACCCAGTAAGCCTACATACTGCCCTGATATATACATATGTACATGCTAATTATAAAAGAAACTAGAAAAACTTTATAACTCATATATACTCATGTATATATAAACAGCAGCAAACTAATATATATATACATATACATATACATATACTAGATACATAAACATATATATATATATGCAAATATATGGACACCTGTATGCAGATTTCATTTATAAACAATATACATATATATTACTTTTAAAACAATACGAAACGAAATCTTAAACACATACGTGTAAACAGTTTTGAACCAAAGGTTATATATAAATATATATAATGATATACGTACAAATATATAAAACATTGTATATATTATAATCACACTATTTCAAACATATAACCACAGCTTCAGTATATAAGAGTTACAGGCAAATACTATATATATAGACTAACCTTATAACCAAATATTATAACCCAAAGCAAAAACCTCATAGTTAAATGTGTAATTGTGTGTGTGTGTGTCTGTGTATAATTTACTTATACATAAAACTAACATATTAAACTGATGAATAGCCGCAAGCTATTGAAGGCCGGAGGAGACACGACCAGAGGTGGCTCGGGCTCGGGAAAAGGAGGGGATGGAGGTCGAGGTCTATGCTCAGCCATGGTGAAAAGGAAGGGGACTTAGGTGGAGGTGGCGGCACATGCTGATTGGAAGAGGTCAGTGGGTCGGGTGTTCGGCTGACTGGGCTGAGGTCGGCAAGGCTTGACTGAACGTGGATCTGGTGTTGTGGTGGGCCGGTGGCATGGCTTTGGCAGGGGAGAGTTGAGGGTGGAGCAATTTTGGTGAGGAGCCGAAGAGGTTGTTGGCCGAACAAATGAAGAGAAGGCAGAGAAAAATGTTAAGATGAAGAAAGAAAAGATTTTTAAACTTACTGTAAAATGTTTTGATCATGAACGAGACCAAAAGTCAGTAGTTAAAAGTGAACGTGTACTTTAATATCAAAGGATGGCTTCTCATTTTCCCAAATGACAATTTGTGTGACTTTAACCATTCTAGCCTATTTGTTTACCCATTAAAATAAACAAACTAAAACAAAATAAATTCAAAACCAAAATAAAATATGAAAATAATATACGAAAGATAACCGCGTGTGATATGCTGAATAATTACAAATGAAAAGTCAATATAAAAATGTAAACAATTGGAATAATAATTGTTGACGACAGTCTGAATTCACGTGGATAAATGCAAAGACAAAAGAAACCAAAAGTCTCAAATGTGGTACCGGTACAACTGATCGGTTCACCGATTCCGTCGTGTTTCGAACTCCAAAACACACGAATGAATATACTGCAGAGATCAGCATGACGAGACGATCAAACGGTATACAGATATCCGTGGTATGATCATCGTATCAAAAGTCGATAATCGGCACCAAAAATGCTACTGATTTGTCGAAAATAAGATAGACAGAGCAATAATGATCCAAATTTTAAGAAACGAAATATGACGTCTCACTCAGAAGATGATTTACAAATTTATTGTATAAAAATATTCAGGTTTGGAAAACATTTTATTATCATCCAATATTAACTGATTTAAATTGAAAAAGAATTACACAAGAAATAAACTTCCCTATTATCTGATGAAAATTTACCAGTTGCTATGTTAAATAAGACGTATTCCAAATATTAAATTCTCATTTTCAAATTTTATTATTTAAAAATTTCAAAAAAATTCAATTAAATATATTATTAACACCAAAAAAATTAATAAAAATTTACGGGTCGTTACAAATATACATATTAAAAGATGCTTTAGGAAAAGGCAATGAATATGAAAAAATAAGCAAGAGAAGAAAAATATAAAAAAATAATTCAAAGGCTAAAAAAGGACAACAAAAGCCTTCAAAATCAGAATGCTCGCCTAAAAATGGAACTAAGTAAATACAAAAAGGAAACTTATTCCACTGAATCTTATATAATGATACTACCCTTACAAGAAGTAAGTGGTACTAAAGATTATTCCTCTGAAAGTGAAGAAGGTGAAAAAAGTGAAGAAAGTGAAAGTGACAATGCTTCTAAACAATTTGAAGTACTGACAAAGAAAACTGCTGATAAAGAAGAAGATGATGAAGAAGAGGAAGAAGATGATGAAGAAGAGGAAAAAGATGATGAATAAGAGAAAGAAGATGATGAAGTAGCTGATGAAAGTATTGAAGAAGAAGATGATGCAGAAGAAGATGTTTCAAATATTGCAAAAGAGGAACTAAAGATGGTTCAAAGTGTTGAGCCAGAAGAAAAAAATGAAGATGTGGAGGATAAACATAAAGAAAAAAAGAAGAAAGATGATGAAGAAGAAGAGGAAAAAGATAATGATGAAGAAAAGAAGGAAAATGAAATAAAGCAAACTGATAAAGATAAGAATGTTGATGAAAGCAATTTGAATGAAGAAGAAAACCAAGATGAAGCAAAAAAAAATGAAGATAAAAATGTTGCTACAACAAATGATCCAAAACAAACATAACCTTCATTTGGTAATTTTTTGAATTATTCTCTAATCTATCTGTACTTATTCATAATTATTTACTGATATATCTACACTTATTCATAATATTTAAGGAAACATGCATTTAAAAAGAATAAATGCAGATGAACCCTGCAATAATTATAAATAGGTGCTGCATGTTCTGCAGTTTTTCCTATTATTGGGGAAATAACTGCATATATTTATTATCATTTCAAAAGCGCTAAATATTTAAATTTCAAATCTATTTTTCAGTTCAAACCATTAAAGGAAATAAAGAGAAGATTGATCCTGTTGCTAATAATGAAACATTTCAAGTTGAACACAGTCTTGAGAATGTAGATATAATTCCTCAAAATAAAATGAAAGAAACTACTGTTGGGAAAAACCTACCAAGGAAAGTTCTGAAAAATAAAAAAAAACTATTGTAATATAACCCAAAATTTAAAATTGTTTCAAGTGAAAGCAGCAGTGAACCACGAGGTATCAAAAGCAGTCAAGAACTTGACGATATCTTTAAAAAGGCTAAAGAAGAGACTGAAAAAAAAACCCAATTGACAGAAACCAAGGAGGAAAAAAAATATCAAAATCAACCGAAGAAATTGAAGTTGAAAATGAAAAGCAGATCAAAAAAGCAAAGAAAGAAAAACAAATCCAGCCAATAACAGTAGAAGAATATAAAGCAGAACCAAGATCGAACGAGTTGCTTACAAATGCAAAAATAAATGCCAGACAATGTTTGAATGTACAAAGGCTAGGAAATGAGAAAATTAAATTGCTTAAACAATTGTTCAGAACCAATAACCTCAGGTAAAAATAAATGCAGAAATATCAACGAGGTTTAAAATTTAAATAACTCTTTAAATTGCTATGTTGTTTGAAACATAACCTCAATAATTGCTCTGTTTTCTGTAAATATACCCAAAAATTGCAGACATATAAGCAAATATTGGAAATGTTTGCTCTGCTGTCAAAATTTCCCTAATAGCGGCAGACATATCAACAAATATTGGAAATAATTGCAGTATTTTTATTTTTTAAACTCAACCAAAAGCTCTGATGAAATCGAAGGGATGGGAGGAGCCCCCCCGCCTGGTCCGACCACAGACAGGAGGGAGGTTAGGCAGCCCAGCACAGAGATTTGTTGCCCCCAACCAGTTTTTCGGTTTTATGGGGACCCACCTCCGCGCCTTAAAATTGGGAGTAGGGCAGACGGAAATCGAACCCATGACCTGTTTACCAGGAAGCAGGTATTTTACCACCGCGCCACTACTTGCGGATAAATCTGTATTGTTTGGACATATACCTATTAATTGCAGACATATCAGCAAATATTGATAATAATTAATATATTGTCTGAATATTGATAATAATACTAATAGTCTTCAATAATTTTATAGGAAGAGTGCATATCTCCATGAAGACAGAGATATTATAATATTTGGAGCTGTCCTTGGTGAGTTAATTCTTGGAAGATTCCTTGATGACCAGGTACAAAAGTTTGAAAATATTTTTTTATATTAATTTACAAAGTAGAATTTACAATTAAGCATAATAATTACTATAATTTGGAATATTAATTGCTGATAATTGCAGACAAATCTGCAATTTTTCATATCATATGTCAATAATTATTCATAATTTCTGCTGATAATTCTTCATAAATTCTCTAAAATTCAAAAATATATTATTATTCAACAGAATAACTATTCTTGTAGATCATCGACTGGTATGCACATGAGTTGGAAAAGATGCATTCAAAAATTTTATTCTTCAAAGTGTATGCAACTGCAAGTTTTATAACTTTTTAATGAAATATTCGTTTAAAAATTTATAAATTCAGCTTACTAATATATATTACTATAGACTTTCCTACTAAGCAATACAAAAAACGTCATTCAAGCTCTAATTGATGATCCGATCAAAAATAGTTTTACAAACTATGATAAAATGTTCTTCCCAATTCACGTAAATGGACATTTCACTCTATTGGAATTCATAAAAGAAGATAGACGATGGATTCATTATGATTCAATGAAATCAAGACATGAAGGTCCACATGCTAAAGCTGCAAGAAATCTGGTATGTAAATTGAAAAAAGAATAAATTATTTAAACTGAAAATAAATTGTCTAATAAAAACTTTTATTTTTTACGGAGAGTTTATGTAACAGTCTTGTTAAAAAATATGGAAAAGAAAGATCACAAACCTTCAAGTTTAATCACATTTACAGACAGCCCACAATAACGTAGTGATTCGTAAGTACACCACAACAAATAAACTTGAAGTATTTGCACATCATGCTGTAATTATTATGACTAATTTGAAAATAATCTGCAATTTTTGCAAGGTTGATTGTGGAATTTTTGTAATGAATATCACGAGAGAAATATCTAAAAACAATGTTTTAAACAAAGATGACATTCAATATGGATATGATGCTATCGAAATACAAAGAGCTGAATTAGCATGTAAAATTCTATCGTGCAAACCATATAGCTGGAGCATCGAAGAAAGCCTAACACAACAATTTTTATTATCAGAAACCAACAAATAGTAGTGATGTTTTGTAACTGTGGTGTTTAGTGTAGAACTTATGAAATGTATATATACTGGCAACCTTATGTGTTTGAAAGCCAAATTTAATGCTTCAATATGATAATAGTTATCAAAATTACTAAATAAGCATTTTATGAGGTTGAATTCAGTTATATGTATCGTTGAAGAAAAAGTAAGAAAATATATTGAACTATTGCAGACATTTACGTGAATTTTCAAAATATTGCAGATATGTCTGCACTTATCCAGAATAACTGCAGACAGTTATGCAAAATTTTTAAAATATTGCAGATATTTGCATTTATCCAGAATAACTGCAGACATTTATGCAAAATCTTCAAATTATTGCAGATATGTCTGCGTTTATCCTGAATAATTGCAGAAATTTATGCAATTATTCAGAAAATTATTAGAAAGGTTGCCAATTAATAGAATATTTACGCAATTATTCAGAACATTTACGCAGATATAAAGCAAAGTATTAGAATGGTTGCAAAAAAATATGCAACAACATTTACAAAGTGCAGAAATATATACAAATATTCAGAAAAATTGCAGATATGACAACAATATTGCTCAACTATTGCAGAACATGCTAGAAATATTCTTTTCATTCACTTAAAAAGCAGTAAATATCCAATATAATTGTGATAGAAATACAAAAAATAGAATAAAGAAAACATGATTTTTTAGCAGTATATTAAAATATTTCCAAACGAAAAAACAATGGTACTACATGTGTTTCAAAGGACAAGTCCTTTTATTGTGACCTAACTTCTTACATAAACTGCATCTAATAGTCTGTAATTTCACCGCTGGATTTAATTCTCTTAGAAGCTGATGGACGACCATACATTCTTTTACCTATTGGAGGTGTTATATCAATAGCATCAGGTAAGACATCTTCTTTTGTAAAGTTTATAACTAGATTTATTGCATGAGAATAAGCTGATCGAAAATACAAAACTTTGAAATAATCTTCAGTGTAATCATACACATTCAACTTTTCACAACTCAAAATACATCTAACAGCATGAGCACAAGAAAAGCCGTAGATATTCCACAAATTACCAGAACAAACCCGATTATACAAATCAACAGATTGTCGGACTGGAGAATGAACTTCAAATACATGTTTACTTGATTTAATAACAAACCATGTAGCTCCCTCCAAATGTAGATTTCTCAAACGATTTTCATTGACTGGATATAAAATGCTATTCCAACTACCAGCAAGTTCTCGACGATCAGACATAAGCTTCATTAACTTAATTTTAATTTTATCCTAGCAAGCAGTGATCGGTAATGCCTTCTTTCCAAAATCTATTTGTTAAAACTCTCAGAACAATTAGACGACATTTCACCATAACGACATGTAGGAAAAATAACATTAGCAAATTTCTCAAAAGGAATTCCATTCAAAAAGTTTGCCATGGTAGATCTACCAACATTCTTAAAATTTCTTAATGCTACATTGAAATCATCAAAGTTAGAAGCATATGCAACACGTGCAAACAAATCTATCAACCATTTCTTCGTAGATTTGGAAAATTCATATTTTAGAGCAAGTTTCAAATTATTGTTCAAATGATAAAAACACGAATCATGAGCTGAATTGGGAAACACTATTGGCAAAGCAACAAGAAGACCGGGATGCCGATCAGAAATGAATTTTTTTTCTAAGATTGTCTTTTAGAAAGTTTTTAAGTTGTTCATAATACCAAATCCAATTATTTTCATCTTCACCAGAAACAATTGCAATTAACTATAGGGAAAATACCTGATAGAATAGTAAACAAATAAATAATTAAGTAAAAAAGCAATACTAAGTAGTAAATCTAAATAATTGCAGAAAAGTAAGTAACTATTGTAAAATAGTGCAGAATAATATGCAATTATTTATAATATATGCCGACGACTAGAAAATAATTGTGAATAATTGCAGCCAAGTATGCATACAATCTGCATAATTGAATTAAAACGATAATATTATATCATGTACAATATGAATTGTTTGAAAACAATTACATAAAATACAAGAGAGTAAGAAGAAGCAAATATACAAGTCTATGATATTAACAATTTCAGATTTTTTGTAGTTATGTAAAGATCCTGAACCCGGCCTTCGAAAATTGGCACCCGTACTTCACTTGTACTCAATGCCGTAGATTCAAACGCCGAATTCTGGCTCTTTACAGTGGTATCAGAGCTTTTGAAAATACAAGCTGGAATCTTTCTTCTTGATTCTTTGATTAATCTGGTTTGTTTCGATTTGAATTGTTTGTTTTAAGTGCAAGTTTTGTTTAGATTTTAGATGGCACTAACTACAAATATTACTCAGTTGAAAATAGACGAACTGAGATATATGAATTGAGTTTTACTGGGTGATGATATTTGTACAGGTTGATATATTATTTTGTACAAGTTGATTTTTCATTTGATCAGAGATTTTTATTGGAACGGTGGCTGATGATAAAATTTGTGGTGCTACATTAATTGCCTTGTACTATATGCTTATCCTTGTTCATACTTATCCTCTTGTTTGAACCTAGTTCCTCTTTTCCTGTTGCAAGTACATTTATATATGTTTTGTTTACTCGTGTACATATATTCCTTTTACAAGTTGATTCACATTTATCCTATATGTATGTTACTTGTTTATATTTTTATCTTTTGTATTTGACTGTCTCCTTTTATTTGCTTGTATATAGACCTTTATATTATTTGTTTGTTCATATTTGAGGATATGGTTTTGTTTCCTTTTGGCTTGTCTCATTACTTTATAATGTAAATTTTAATATGTTATTAGATTTTTTTCTATGGGTTACTTTATATTTTACAACCCTATAATTCATCTTATATATCAATGTTTTTGTTTTTATTCATAGCTTAAGTATTAATTCTTATTACTTTTGTAGTCTACTCTATTTGTATTATCTTATTAAGATTTATATATATTTCTTTACTTTTTGACTTGTCTTTATTACCTTACAAATAAATTTCTATTTTAATTTGTTATTAAAGTTTTATTTAAGGTGTTACTTTTTATTTTCATAATTTATCTAATTTATCTTATATATTTTTACTTTTATTTATTTCTATCTTTAGCTTAAATATTTATTATTATTTTTACTTTTATATTTTATTGTCTTGTATTTCTTGATATTTATTTTCATTATTTTGTAAATATATTTTTATAAACTCAAATATTTATTAAACCATCAATTCTAAATTCAAAATTATTTATTATTATATTTGTGTCAAATGTCTATATTTTTATAATTATTTTCAAACCATTTATTTAAGATTTAAATTCAAATCAAATATATATATATAAGTTCAAATTTACTCATATATGCCCAAATATATATATATATATAAGTTCAAATTTACTCATATATGCCCAAATATATATATATACATTCACATATATATACAATATTTAAATTTAAACGATTTAACATATATTCTATTGGAATTTGGGGAAACTCGCATTAATTTATCGATAAATTTCATAATTTTTATTCAAAAATTAATTTTAATTATCAATTTAAATTTATATAAAATCCGAGGTCATTACAAGTTAACATGAAATTTTGCAAAAAAATCAACAAATTTTAATATTAATTGTAGACATATCAGCAATAAATTAGAATAATATAAGATATTAAAGCAGATATATAAAAAAAGTAAACAACATACCTTCATTGCCATTTTTACCAGAAGCAACCATCAAATAACCTTGAGCTCTGCCCTTCATAAAAGTAGCATCCAAAAATATTAATGGCTGACAAAATTGAAAACCGTGAGCACAAGCTTCAAAACCCATAAAATCCCTCTCAAATTGACGAGTACTAGAATTATGCTCCAAAACAACTTTACTGCCAGGATTGGTTTCAAGAACAACATTACAGTAAGACTTCAAGTGAGGATAAGACATCATATCACTTCAATGTAAATCTTCTAAAGCCAACCTCTTTCCACTATAAGCAGAATAATACTTCAAAATAATACTATACTCAGTTTGAAAAAGATTAATAATGTCCTTGGTTTTCATCAATGGATTAGCTTGAATATGATCATAAACCAACAATTTAATCAGTTTACTTGAAACTGGAGGATCATTAATATCAAGAATTCCAGCACCACAAGAATGCTCAGGTTGAAATCTCTTTATAACAAAATAGGCAGGAAGATTAAACTTAATAGAAGCATGAATCTGTAGAATACAATAGCCTATGATTTTTGTTTGATGATAATAAATACACACACACACACATACATATATATATATATATATTCATTTAAATGTATTTGTTATCATACTATTTTATTTTTCACATAATTAAATAAATATTTGTTGAATAAAATAAATAACACAATTCATATTCAAACAAATATTTTTTTACAAATTCAAATAGTACAAATTTGAGCTCTCATTACATATATACATTTTCAATTACATTACAATTTCGATTACATCACAAATTTGAATTTACAATTTTGACCTCACTACATATATTCGCTCAACACTCATATTTGATCTTCAACTCTATTCCAGTTTGTATCCAGCATCTGAATTATCTGCAAAATAAACACTAACACAGTAAAATTGAAAAAGAAATATTTTGTAGTTCGAAATGGAGTGTGTGTTTTGAAAATATCATTTGCCTCAGTTATTTGGGTTGTTCGTCATCATTTATTTTTAATCCTACACGAACAACTTGTGACATGCACAGTGTATCACTGTACATGCCACAAGGCCGTGCACACCGATATACACTTGCGTTTTAATACTACAGGGACAGGTGAGCACAAGGTCAAACCCAAGCCCGAGGCTGGATTCAACTCAAGTGCAATGGGCAGAACCAAACTCATGTAAACATATGCAACAAAGTGGACAGTGCAAACAAGTACAACATCAACACAAAACAACACCGCAACAACACACACATATACATGAATATGTGCATGTCAAAATCAATGATCAAATGCAGGCATGAACAACCAGAATTGAGGACAGGGCAGCCATAACAATCACAGACCAGACCAAACAACAGGTGAATCGGTTTACAAAAGAAAGGACTCAGCAAACATAACTCGAACATATTCAACTACAATAGACCTCAAGTGCAAAGCCAACCACAGAACAGATTCAGAACTCAAGGCTAACAAGGATTGGAACCAACCAGACTAATGGCATGAAGACTCATAATCAGAAGCTCAAAGGCAAGTGTAGACTGCATGAACACAATGTAATGCAACTACTCGAAGCACACCGCAGTACACTTGAAGAATCAAATGAAACTATGCAGAACTATCAAGATAGCAACCTAGAAAGGCATGTTCAAAGTTTCAAATTGATCCAGACATGTCAAACGCATTCAAGGCTAATAAGTCTGGAGGATCATCAAGTCAACAAAGGCCAAATGAAGCAAGCACTCGAGCAACAGGGCAGTGCACATGTAACCAGAACCAAGGCCAACCATAAAATAGTTTCGATGACATGAAACCACACATTCAACACACAAATGTACAACCCAGTACACACACAAATGAACACATGAAGACACAATGCAACAGAGGTGACAACAGAGCATCAAGTAGAACAAGGCATCACAACATACATATATACATGCGTGAACACACATGTAGACACACACAGACACGGATATATATATATGGAGTGGAAACCAGACAAGACTAGTGCACAAGTGAAGTCTCAACCAAGATAGTGCAGATCAACATAACTCGAAGCAACTCAGGAACCACATACAATAATGACTGTACACTGAAGTGCAACCAGTTCAAAAATTCAACAAACCACATCCTCAACCAAACAAGTGTACATGTGACGCCCCACCTCTATGCTCACGCTAGCCAAGGACACTACAAAGTAATGCCATCAACTAGCGTGAAGAATAAGGCTGTTGAGGAGAGACCATCTGTGTAATTGCTTTGTGCGAGCACCGATATGTCAGAAAATATAACTTACACTTCATTTCAAGAGGAAATCCGACATATCTAAGACAAACTCAAAGCTACCACACAGTGGCTATGTAGTCTTCGAAAACAAATATATAAATAAACATAACACAAATCAGTCACAGATATTCATATCACAAAGGCGGAATCAGATATGAATATAACACATAAAAGTGTACATCAAAGTAGTGGTCAAAGAAGATCCACTACAGCACAAAAGAATAGATACATGTGATAGACATAAGAATA
Source organism: Allium fistulosum (assembly GCA_030737815.1). Classification (NCBI taxonomy): domain Eukaryota; kingdom Viridiplantae; phylum Streptophyta; class Magnoliopsida; order Asparagales; family Amaryllidaceae; genus Allium; species Allium fistulosum. The sequence goes on from CM060905.1 coordinate 461,520,519, forward strand.
ATTATACATCAAGGAGTCCTTATCTCAAATGTATAATAACAAAAACTACTAATCTAAAATAGTTAGCCAAAAGAATCAGATGATAATCCCTGATAAGGAGTCAACCAGGAGCACCTGAAATATCTCGGTCTGACCTGAGTATTATTTAAGAAGAAAATAATAAACGGATCAGTCTAGCTATAATTATCAGATAAAATGAGGTAGGATAAGAGATGTGACCAAAAACATACGATAACCAAGAAATGCCATACTGTGTCAAGTATACATCAAATAACAACAAAAATTATACAATATCTCCAATAATCTCAAAACACCAAAAAGAATATCATATTCTTTATTTTATTCACCAAACTACAAATATTGACAAACATATAAATGCCAAACGCAAAAGTTGGTGAAACACAAATTCTAGAAATCACAACGAGAAATCCAAAAATCACAAAAGGGGGAGGCCTATCACAAACGAGAGTATGAAAACTCACCAACACGTGTATCACAAACGGGTTGTTAATCCCATGGTCGCTAACCATAGAGCCGGTGCCACGACGTAGTACAACGAACGCCCGAGGAAACCAAACTCAAACAATAAGGAACAACGACGTAGTACAGCGTTACGCCCGATGAACCTAAACACAAATAGTACGGAACAACGACGTAGTATAGCGAATGCCCGATGAACCGAACTCCAATAAACCGGAACAACGACGTAGTACAACGTTACGCCCGATGGACCGAACTCCATAAAACTATAGGACACAAGCCTATAAAAATGAGACGAAGCTCAAAGGAACGGGGTATAGTCCCCCACGTGGACAAAGAGACATCGCATAATGCTAGTCTAAATCACAAAATGATCATCATCGATCATCAAGAAGTGTCGATTACACTAAGCTAGTAAATATAAGAGTTTAGCTTCATGTCCCATAACCACTAGCTTAACTTAAATATTTACGAACAAATTGTAGATTTCCACTCGAAAATTGTCACAGTGGTTCAGTCGACTGAACCAGACCCAGGAAATTGCTGTGACGCCCCACCTCTATGCTCATGCTAGCCAAGGACACTACGGAGTAATGCCGTCAACTAAAACGAAGAATAAGGCTGTTGAGGAGCGACCATGGGATTAACAACCCGTTTGTGATACACGTGTTGGTGAGTTTTCATACTCCCGTTTGTGATAGGCCTCCCCCTTTTGTGATTTCTGGATTTCTCGTTGTGATTTCTAGAATTTGTGTTTCACCAACTTTTGCGTTTGGCATTTATATGTTTGTCAATATTTGTAGTTTGGGGAATAAAATAAAGAATATGATATTCTTTTTGGTGTTTTGAGATGATTGGAGATATTGTATGATTTTTGTTGTTATTTGATGTATACTTGACACAGTATGGCATTTCTTGGTTATCATACGTTTTTGGTCACATCTCTTATCCTACCTCATTTTATCTAATAATTATAGCTAGACTGATCCGTTTATTATTTTCTTCTTAAATAATACTCGGGTCAGACCGAGATATTTCAGGTGCTCCTGGTTGACTCCTTATCAGGGATTATCATCTGATTCTTTTGGCTAACTACTTTAGATTAGTAGTTTTTGTTATTATACATTTGAGATAAGGACTCCTTGATGTATAATTATTCTTATGTCTATCACATGTATCTATTCTTTTGTGCTGTAGTGGATCTTCTTTGACCACTACTTTGATGTACACATTTATGTGTTATATTCATATCTGATTCCGCCTTTGTGATATGAATATCTGTGACTGATTTGTGTTATGTTTATTTCTATATTTGTTTTCGAAGACTACATAGCCACTATGTGGTAGCTTTGAGTTTGTCTTAGATATGTCGGATTTCCTCTTGAAATGAAGTGTAAGTTATATTTTCTGACATATGGGTGCTCGCACAAAGCAATTACACAGATGGTCGCTCCTCAACAGCCTTATTCTTCGCGCTAGTTGACGGTATTACTCCGTAGTGTCCTTGGCTAGCGTGAGCATAGAGGTGGGGCGTCACAGCACACAAGACTACCAACCTGGTGAAATGAACTACAGACCAGAATCAATCAACAAACAATGAAGTAGTTACATGAGTCACGATACAACTACAGATGCAAGCAAGCAGTTAAAACAATGTCATGGTTCGAAAGAGAATGTAACCACAGTTAACAAAAATTCAAAATGCCAAAGTCAAAGCCGATAACGTGAATTGAAGAAGTCATAGTGCCAACGAAGATTGGAAGAGAGGTAATAACACGTATTAACTAGTTACTCCCCGAAGTCATAGGAATCGACCCAAAGAAATCCATGGAGCAAATGCAAATGCAGCAGAGAAAATAATGGAACAGACTCAGACTATTCAAGCAACATATGAAATAAGAACAAGTCAGAATTATCATAAGCATTGAATCGATTATCTAACGGTCAAGCAAAAACCACGAAGAATTCAATCAAAACATATACGAACGAAAATATAGGGCTTTATTCCCTATAAAACCCAGTTACATCATCGGCATAGAAAAGTATTTGAGTTCGAGACAATAATTCAGAGTGAACACTTAGAACAAATCAAAATATAATCCAAAACTCGAATCGAAGTCGAGGGAAAAAATCACGTACCATTTTATCATTCGTGCTCGACAATTTGAAGCAACCGTATGCAAATCAAAGCCACGAGTTGATTGATGAAGCAAACTGAAGAAAGATCATCATTCAATCAAACAATTTGAATCAGCGACTTCATTAATTTGAGAAACCCTAATTTCAGATCGCAAGTAACAAAAGGAACGACATGGACTATAAGAAATATGGGCCGAAGTAAAAGAGAATAAAGGGAGTATCTTCAGTTTAATTATCCATTTGGGTCGTGCTTATTATAATTGTTTGGGCTTCAATTATTAAATAGGGTTTTGTTCTGTTCTGTTTATTTTATTTTGTAATTTTATTTTAAAATTGTGTAACTCTCTAGTCGTGTGACTAGGTTACGAATTACGGTGGTGTAGTCCGAGAATTCGCAACTCAGGGGCTGAGTTGTGGCAGGGTTTTGAGCGTAGAGTTAGGTTAGTCATTAGCGGGTGTCGCAAGTTTACTTGTGTAAGCGTCTGACTACTTAATTTCTAGTAGAAACCTTGAGGGCAGCACGTAGGCAGGGTTTTGCCGAAGCTGGGTAAATCTGTGTTGTTCTATTTCTACTTTTATTATTCTACTATTATCTATGCTACAATTATTATATATATTTCCACATTAATTTTTATTATTATTAGTATCACCCTATTCACCTCCGCTCTAAGGTGAAATCGATCCTATAGAATCCCGAAGCTACATTTAGATCGAGAACAAACAGCAGTGACTCTATCCTTGTCATTCTTAACCAAATCAAGCTTGTACCCATTCTTAATACTATATATCATCGAATTGAGCCTAAATTCAGTAACACCACTTGGAAACCGTTGACCAACACCAGTAAAGACAGATCAATTGGAATCATTTTTCAATAACCGTCTCAAATGAATATTAGAATCACCGGTGCTAGCAAAGGAAGAGTCATTACTACAAGTAACTGCATCTGACCTAATAATATTAACATTGTTTGCCAAACAACTAGAATGAACAATGTCAACAAAAATAACCAAGTAATCCTCATGATTATGAGCAGACAACAACAAGATAGATTGAAGATCAGAATTAGTTTCAATATTCCTTCTCATACCATCTCTAACATAATATAAATCAAATGACAGTGGACTTAAATCAGACCATTTACCATAAATAGCATTTCTCAACATATCAACTGTATTATCAAAATGAACATGTAAAGAAAAGCTATCACGTTCGACCATCAGAAGCACTAAAACACCAATATTGCCAGCAACACTGTAAATTAAAAATAACAAAACATCATTATAATTACAAAATTATAAATAATAAACAAACCAGAAAAGAATGCATACCATTACAACTAGAAAATAGATTATTTGCTGATAAATATGCAATTATTATTACGATCAATCTTTAAAATAGATTATTTGCTGATAAATATGCAATTATTATTACGATCAATCTTTCACCTATAAACAATCATAAAAATCATAAACAACTAACGACAGACAAGTTTGCATGCATATACAATAATTGCACACAAGCCTTCATTTATTTACATTAATTGTAGACATATCTGCAATTATTTATAATATTTGCAGACAAGTCTGCAATTATTTACAATCTTTGCAGACAAATATGCTTTTATTTACAATTATAACTAGTATAATTCAATTGACACTTCTACTACTAGAATCAAACTTTATCCTACGAACACTCATTAAATTCTGCAATCATTTACAATAATTGATAAGAAAAGAAACACAGTCAATTAAAAAGAAAAACCGTCGATTAAAAAGTAGATCGCATGTTTACCTAGAAGATGATGAAGCCATAATAAAGCGGAAATATGATTTCAAAAAGTAGATCAATCTAAATCAGAGGTGGAAACATAGATTTCAAATCTTGGCTGCAATCAAAAACACTGCGACAAATAAATGAGGGTATTTATGGAAAAAAATTAAGCTGAAACAAAATAGGGACCCGATTTATAAAGTTTGAAACGGAGGGAGTTTTGGAGGATTATGTTTGGTTTTAGGGATGTGGGTCCAATTTTCACTATAATTTACACAATATTATAAAGTTCAATACAATCCATTGCACAACATAAACATCACTCGATGTAACATCCAATAACATATACATTGCAACACACGGAATAGACCATACATGCATAAGCCATCAACATACAATACCTACATACATTATAACATAGACAACACAACATGCTAAACAGATCACACCTGCATCAACCATCAACATACGAAACACGCACAAATTATAAATTACTTTAATACAATACAAACTTAGAACACTACAATCATATATAACAAAGTACAATATCAAAGATCGGCTTTAAAATATAGCTAGCACTTCCACTCAAAAAATATTCAACAATATCCAACAGAGTCAAAAAATAGCTAGCATTAAAATACGAACTCATTCCTTACAACAACAATTAAAATTGCTTCAAGCACGCACATCAAAAGTCAAAATATCATGTCAAAACAAAATATTTCTACTAGCTTTCAGTTTACAATTTAAATTTAACTTAAATAAAAGAGCTATCATTCAAATACTCTTTTAAAAAATCAAGTAGTCTTTAATCTCTAATTTTCATTGAAACGATCATTAAAATACAGTTTATTTATTTAATTTCTCCCCATAATATATGTATAACTAATTAGATCTCATATCTATCTTTATAAAAACACATCATTTATTTCAGCAAATATTTAACATCCTTAATCCATCTTGATCAATTGATTTACAAACTTGATCCTAAAATATCAAACAACTCAAAGAACCACCATCTCTATCACCATGCAAAGAAACATTTTTTAATACAATCTATTTTATTCAACACCAATTTAGAATATCCATGAAAGAAGAGTCAGTATAAATGTAATGTTAAGAGAATTGCATTAGTCAAAATCAATCTTCCTATTTTAGATAGAGAAGAACTTTCCCATATAGCAAGTTTGATATCCAATTTCTTAATTTAAAGTTTACTGATCTTATTTATGCAATTTGTTTGGTCTAATAACTAAGCCCAAATATGATAGAAGAATACTACCAACATTACAATTCAACATATTAGCAATCATCACATCATAGTCCGAACTATCTAAAGTCAACATTGAACTTTTGTGAAAATTAATTTTTAAACTAGAAATCTTTTCAAAAAAATACGGTAAAATCTTTAAGACTGCTATATATTTATAGTCCAGAGAGATAATAAATTAGTATTATCGGCATAATGCAGTGAAGCAAAACCACCTGAAATGATCTTAATATCAAAATCTTTAATAATTCCATTATGAGCAGCTACTCTCAAATTCCGCATAAAAATATCAATTATAATATCAAACAATAAAGGAGATAAGGGGTTCTCTTGCCTTAAATCTCTCCTAAATTCTATCATTTTGCAAGCAATACCATTAACACATATACAAGAACTAGTAGGGCATAATAAGTCGCCAACCTAACAAACTCATTTACTTTCACAACCTCTAGCAACCAATATATCTATCAAAAAATTCCAATCAACGGTATTAAAGACTTTTGCAAAGTCTAACTTCAATACAACACATGTTACTTTATTTTTGTCACAGTAAGAAATAACTTCTTGTACCATGGCAGTCCATCAAGAATAAATCTCCCTTGTATAAAAGCAGATTGAGCTTTATTAATTAGTAAATCTATTTTCAATTTAAGTCTGTTTGCTAAAGCCTTAGTAATTAACTTGTTTGTATTATTTAAAATACTAATTGGTATAAAGTTAGCCAAACCCAATGAACCTTTCTTTTTAGATAAATAAATAATATTAGCAAAATTTAGTTTCTTCAAAGTCAACTTTACTTCATAAAATTCTTCAAATACCTTCATAATATTTTACTTAAGCCAACTCCAATACTTTATAGAAATGAAATTCGGAAATTCATCCGGTCCTGGAGTTTTATCTCCGAGCATTTCATTTAATGCTCTCTCTACTTCCTTCACAGTAAAAAGTAAATCTAAATATGACAAGTCTAGAGCATTATGATATAATACTTTCCAATCAGCTTGAACTCTCTCCTCTATACAACAGCTTAAAATAGTTTTATAATAATCTGTAAACGCACAACTGAATTCTTCTTGTTTAGAAATTTCTTTATCATTACAAAACACACTACAAATTCTATTAGATCTCCTTTTACCATTTGCAAACCTGTGAAAGTAACTAGTTTTTCTATCATTCTCTTTTATCTATTGAGTACGAGCTCTTTGCCTTTAAAAAAATTTCCTCTTGATCAATCAACTTTAACAACTCACTTCTTTTAAAAGTAGACACTTTCTTTCCTCATCATTCAAATACCTATCCTCCTTCAATCTATTCAGCTTCAGAATTTCATTTTCAAGTTTATCCTTTCTGAGCAAAATTTTACCAAATACTTTTTTATTTCATTTTTTCGAAAATCTCCTAAGGTATTTTAGTTTACTAACTACAATACTACCAGCATCCTTGTTACTGTAAAAAGACCGTTACCTAAACTTTAACATCTCTTCAAAACCCTATTCCAAACACTATAATTTTTCAAACTTAAATAAATGCTTGCATTTTACGTTATCTCCCAAATAAAAAACAATAAGACAATAATATGAGATTATATTAGCCAACCCCTTCTAAAATGATAATGGTTATAAAGCTTCAAATTTTGGATTTATAAAAAATTTGTCTAATCTTACGAATGAAGGCTTTTCTCTTCCATTACTCCGCATAAACTTCTATTAGTAAGAGGTAAGTCTATTAAATTGCAATCTCTAATAAAATTGCCAAAGTCATTCATATCACCTGAATGATCACCTTCCACATTACTTCTTTCCCCAATAAATCTAATAGTATTAAAATAACCACCAATAATCTACGGTCTAGCAGTCATTCCCTTAAAAGCAACACCATCACTCCACAACTTCTTTCTATGTACTCTAATGTGGACCATATATATTAGAAACAAAGTACATGAATTTAGTCGACTTACAAACAAAAGTCACATGCAACGCGTGATTTTGTTTAATCTCTTGCATCAAATTCCACAATCCACCATTCCAACCTATAAACATTCCACCAGCACTACCATGTGCTTTTAAATAACCTCAACTATCCACAAAAGTGTTCCCTAGAGAATTAAATCTAAAATTGTTTGGACATTCAATTTTAGTCCTTTGTAAAAAGACAATTTCTTGTTTAACCGAATTCAAATAATTTTTCACTCTATGACATTTTTTGGAAATACCTAAACCCCTTACATTCGAAGACACTATTCTTATTTAATTACATCAACCCTCTCAACTCCTTCAGACTTAAAACCCTCAATATCCTTCTCTCCACTACTCAACATAATACCTGCACATTTAACAATATTATAAATTTGCTCAGAAGCAAATGAGTTAATAACAGCAAGAACAAAAATGCAACTGTTAACGGATAAAATTGCTAACCCCAAAAGTGTAGTGAAACAATGTAAATTCAAAGAGAGACCTTATTGAGGCTCGTCGAAGTCGTCGAAGTGAAGTATGCATTCATGTCAAGCCTTAATTTAGTCATAAAGCCAAATCCTTATGTCTCATCGAATGAGATCAAATTCGAGTCAAGTCTAACATCCTTGGTTGAAGTCACATATGCTATGCAAATCCAAGGTGAAAGTCAAGTTGAGTAGGATATGAAAGTTCGAATTTAAGGTAATATGCTATGCAAGTTACAAATCCATGTGAATCAATGTTCGAAGTCAAATTATTATTCAAGCCACCAGTTCGAATCAAATTAATATGCTATATTATGCAATTGTTTGATCTCAAATTCCTTATGTGTATAAGGTTTAAATGATACAATTGGCTTTAAAAAATCCCCAAATCAATTTAGGATTTACAAAGTTGAAAAGGTAAAAAATGAGATGAGAGAATTGACCCTCAAAATGGCACCCTTAAGTCCATATTTATAGAGGTGAGCGGCTCCACTCCGCCTGTTGTCTTCGGCATGCTTGAATTTGGCATGCATGGCTTCGACACCATCTACCCAACACCATCTTCGTGGCTGAATGACATATGTTAGAGGTGGTGTCGGTCGGAAGCAATGTTGAACATCGATGACGAGCAGCATCAATATAGAAGGGTATTGGTATAAGGCGATTTCTCTTTATATGTCATCGACGTCCGTGATGGTTGGCGCTTTTCATGGGTCATCGATAGTGTCGTGTCTAGATTAGAGGCAGTGTTGCTTAATGTTGATGATCCTCGGTGTTATTGTGGAACGACATTTTCGAAGTGTTATAAAGTGGAGTGCCGCTTTGAATGTAGTATTGATGCCTTTAGGGTTTTTGTCGATGAGCCTGCTTTGGCCACGTTAAATGAGTGGTGGAGCTACTAATACATTGATGGTGGTATGACTTCGAGAATGACGATGACGTGGACGTAGTGCGGCTCCTTGTCATGTAAGGTGGTGTCAATAGAACTCTACATCAATGAAATGCGCTGTAGTCACTTCGACACTCATTGATGGCTTACGAAGTGGATTGTATTTGACCTCTTCGCTTCCTTGGTTATATGTGATATTATATGTATACTGTTATTGATGAAGCGTGGTACCCTACTTCTTCGACACTAATCATGAAAGGCGATGTCATTTCTACATCTCTCTTCGTATATTTTCAGGATCGATAAGAGGTAGCGTTGGTTAAGCGTGAAGTGGCATTGATGATCTGCGACGTCTTTGGCTCTTTAGATTGCTTGTCTTCTAGGTTATTGATGGCGATAACATTCTTTATTGGCATCGTCTCTATTTTTTTGGCACTTGCTTACCACTGTGATCAAATAGCACATCGAATTCCTTCGACGATAATTATAGTTGTAACAACTACCTTCAAGTGGATGCTCAGTTCCTTCATCTCTTAGCCCTCTAGCACTCCTCCTAAGCATATAAATCCTACCATTGGAACCAACCACAGTATTGTCTTTTTTATAGCTCCTCTCCTACTAACTTCCCAATCACCACAAGTCTCTTCAGCAATGTTTGCATCCCTCCTAGCATCATCTATCTCCTTCTCTGCAGCATCATCATCAACAATGAACTCATCCAATCTTCATTTACTTGTAACTTCAGCCTCACCTCCAGAATTTTTCCTATCATCACCAGAATCAAAGGAGATATTTACAGCTTTGCTCTGCTAACGTTACCAATCCTTTGAATTTTTAAACTTTCACCTTGTTATCCATGCCATGAACAAAGAGAGTATTTTTAAAAGTGGCTTCATACAACTCCTCGTTTGGATTACCAACAAACATACTTATACCAACTTCATGATAAAGATCATCAATATACAATTTAAGCATTGAAGGCAAATTATAGGAAGGATTCACATCAATTAACACCCAAATGACTGAGTAATCCGAGGAAGATTCATAATTCCTCCGCATTCATACTACCGACTCAATCTTCAACAAAATATTTATTAAAATACCTAAATCCCTGCATGCAATCGAAACACCCTTCAGAGAATCCAAACTCTCTCCTTCGCTTTGACAACCTTGCTCCCTTTAAGAAAATTCCATTTTTTGAAATGTAAGATGCCCCCTTGTGCGATCATAGCTCCAATGTTGTCACTGCCTATAATTTTTCGCGGGAATTCAATAATAAAATTCGAGTTGAATTTTTTAACATTCCAAAACCACGGCCCCAAATGTCTAAATCTCTCCTTCAATAATTGCTCGATCTGAATAACTGTGAAAAAACCACAAATGATAGAAATCACCACCCATGCATCAAAATTCTTTAATTCATTTTTTAGATCAGGACTTGAAATAAAGATTTCATCGTTCGAATGCTCCAATCGAAATTTGGGAGAATTAGAATTAGATGAAGGCTGAAATTTTTAATTGCAAGCGAAGCCCTTATCTCCAACTTTTCCACGCTTAAAGCATACTAAAAAATTTATGCAAACCCTAGCCAAATGGCTAGCAAACCCACATCGAAAACACTTTCTTTCTGATTTGATTTTGTGTAAGCTTTTTCCGTAATCTTTGATAGGATACTGGAAATGAATCGCCCTGCCATTATTACTCTTGGTTTTCGAAAGCTTTTCTACAAGAATATCCTTATATGACGCTTAGAGAATCTCGCTACTATAGCCAGAATCATTATAACATTCGGTGGAATTACTGCAGCAAGAAGAAATATTAACAAATGGGAAAAAGTCAAGATGAGGAGACATCATTTTTCTTGGAGCTTGACTCAACCATTTTCTATAAGTGAGACTGTTTTATTTTGATTTGAGACCAATTTATCAACTTGTCGTTTTACTTTATGTTTGAAAACTAAATAATGTTAATAATATTTAGTAAATAGTGTATAAAAGGAATATTTGAAATGGATATTAAAAGGCAAACAACACATGGTTCCAAGATTAAGAAGCAATGAACAATATTTATTTTACACAATAAATGAACTAATCAAGTTTTCAAGCAATTATACATGACATATAAACATGACATGAATATATATATATATATTATAATCAAATAGTTGTATAACGACAAGCACCATTGTCCCAGTGGTTAAGTGATTTGGCTTTGTTGCGAGAGATCAAAAGTTCGAAACTTGCGTAGCGTGATTCGAACGTTTATTGATATGTGATATGTTGTCACAGTGATTTGTTGTATATAAAGCACCATTTCAAAAAAACAAACAATTGTATAACTAAATCCTAAGGAAAATTGTCTATGCTAGTAAAAGATTATAATATATAAGGTTAACAAAATATATATAAGACAATTGTAACAGTTGAAATAAAATACTTAATAATCTATATGTTAATTAAATTAATTAATTACATTAAATTATTAAGGAAAACTATAATTAAATTAGAAAAAATAAAAAAGAAAATGTAATTTACAGTTCGTGCTTGTTGCCATGTAGGATGTACGTGTTTTTTCAAAAACCACAAAATTGCAGGTATGGCAATCATGGATACCCAAAAAATTTAAAATCCTTTGTATCCTTATTCGAAAAGCGGATAAATATCCAACATCCGAGAAAACGGATGCGGATGTGGATATAAAAACATCCACATCCGAAAATTATCCGTCTAGCTTTTTGCAGATTTTAGTTTAAATTATGTGTATTTTAGTAAAATGAAATATAATTATGTATTGTTTTATCAAGTTAGAAGTTCATATTATATGCACTAAATTCATATTAACTGCTAAAACTATTTATTATCATTATATTTTTTGAAAAAAAGTTTATGTTAAACTAAAATTTTCCATTTATATTTCTTGATTTATCGGTCATTAGCGGATATGATAATTATTAATACCCATTCATATCCACGGATGCAGATATTCTATATCCGAAAATGATTTTGGATACGGATACAGATGTGACACTATCAGCATCCAAAAGTATCCGTTGACATATTTAGTTGTAGGCATTGTTCTTTAATTCTGAAAATGAGCGGTTTTACTTTTTTGTGCACATGTTGAGTTTTCACAAATTTGAATTTTGCTCCTCAAATTTCAAAATCTCAAAAGAAAAATAGAATCTTAATAAAGAGATTTGAGAGTTTGAAAATGGTTATTAAGAAGGGAAAATTTTAAGAATCAAAAAACTATTTATTAGCTAATTTATCGATATTCTAAGAAACATTTAAGTTAACATAATTCAATTTTCAATTTCAAATAAACTAAAACAATGACATTTGGCGCATTTGTTTTACTCTATGTAGACAAACAATTTCAAATAAACTTCGAGTTGAAATCACATGCATCTCTCTCTACTATGGCAGCAGTATATACCATTGTGTGGTTATATGGGGTAAGCTATGTATCCTTTTGATTACAATTTTTTCTCCACTAACGTTGTTGAATCCGATCAACTCCGATCTAAAATTGAAGATTTGAAGTTTAAATTGGATAACTTTTGTAGAATGATCTAGCTGTTGTTTGATAACAAGTAGAGATGTTGTTATTTTAGTTTTTTTGTCAATCCGCCTCATTTTTTAAAAATTAATTTAATTATGTTATTTAGAACCAATGACAAAAATGTGACACAAAATGAATTAGCAAAAAAACTTTATAGTTCAATAGTAAAAAAAGTATTCATTATCCACCTAAGCATAAATCCAAAACATGCTACATTTTTTGGACGCCGTGAAATAATTTCAAAGAAAAAAATGATATTAAGGTAATGTAGGCATGGAAAAAAGGTAGAGTTAGATTGATCATGGACAAAAAAAAATGTACATATTCTATTCAATATTCTTACGGTATACATAATTTTGCATAACACACAGTTGGAACAACATAAAAAGTTTATGGATATCCATGTTAGCAATGCATGTTATTCACATATAAATAAACAAATATTCCAACTGTATTTAGCCAAATGTCTTTTACATAACCAAACACCACAAAAATATATTTTGCAAGAAAGAGTAGGTTTCAAAATCAAAGGAGAAAAGGAGTGAGACGGCGGGAATTCATGTTGATATTTTTGTCATGTTGGCATGTAAGGTATCCGTGTTGCCTTCAGAAACTATAAAATTGTAGGCATTGTCCTTTAGTCTAGAAATGAGTATTTTCACTTTTTGTGCAAATGTTGAGTTTTCATATATGTAAAATTTGCTTCTCAAATTTAAGATTCTCTAAAATAGAATCTTAACCAGAGAGATTTGAGAGTTTGAATATTCTTATTGAGAAGGAATTTTTTTTAAGAATCAAACAAATATTTATTAGCTAATTTATCAATATTCTAAGAACCTTTTAGGTTTAACATAATTAAAATTTCAATTACAAATAAATTAAAACAATGAAATTTGGTGCATTTGTTTTACTATGTGTAGACTAAAGTATGACAAACACATCTACAATAATTCTAAAATGACATGAGGGCGGTTGATGCAAAAATCCAACAAATCCAGGAACAAATTGTAACGACCCAAAATTTGACCACTTTAAAATATACTATTTAAAGTGATTTTAAATGTAAAATAGGTAAGGTTATATGATTCAAACAATATTAGATATGATTTGGAAAGAGAAGTATACACAAAAATAGTAACATTTGCTTATGTCGACAAAAGTGACAAAATGCTGATTTTAGAAAAGTAAGTTTCGATGGTTAAATAAATTATTTTAATTTATTTATGAGTGTTTATATTTTTAAATAGAAATATAAAAATTTATTTTTAAGTTTGGTTTACATAAATGAATAGTTTAACAAAAACGTTAAAATATGACCGTAAAATATTTTATCGAAAATCAACGTTTTGATCGATATAAGCTGTGCAAACGTTTTGCAACTTGAATAGTATTTTATAAACACATTAATAAAAAAATAAACATCTCTCTTATATTAATCAAGGATTAATTAACTTAAGTATTTATTTAAAGTTAAATAAAGCACAAAATGACAAAGTAAGTTTACTTTCGCAAAATCAAATCAAATCTCACACAATCAAAGCATACATCTCTTCTTCATTAATGCTAATGTACTTGGCCATCAAATCATGTATGGAAAAGGGGCATTTTATATTTATAAAGTTTGTTAATAAAAAGGAAAATGCAAAATCATTACATTTTAGTAAAAAATCCAATCCATCCATCCTTTCACTTCCTTTTCACTTCTTTTCCACATTAATGACAAGTTAAATCATGTCTTGAAAAGTGTGTTAAGGGAGACAAAAATTAATTTGATATAAAGGGTATTTTGGTTTTATTGGTTAAGGGTAATAAGATAATTTGTGTAGCAAACTTCAACTATAAATAGACCACCATCCTTCCACTTTCTTTTACACATTTCTACATCTTCTTCTTCCTTACCCAGGCTTTCTAAAAGCTTCTCTAATGGCTTCCATGCCTTAGGAAAATAATAAAAAAATATTAGAAAAAAAAGTAAAGAGAAAATAAAGAATTCCACTTCAAAATTTAGTGCAAACCACCTCCTTTTCCACCTACAACCCATGGCCCCACCTTCCTCCACCCCTAGCCGAGCCTTCCACAACCCTAGCCAAGGTCGTGAGTCACTTTCCCCTCCCAAGGTCAAGGCCGAGCACATCAAGAAGGAGGAGCAAGTCCAAGGAGCTCCGGAGCGAGAAAAAGAGAAGGAAGTGCTGTCGGAATCGATTCAGGAATCTACATAAAAGATTGGAGGAGTGGAACTAATCGTGAGTACTCATATTTTAAGTTACTAATTCCTAAAAATATTTCAAGTTAATTACATAAAAATATTTTGTATATGTTGGATAATTTAATAAATGATAACTTGGTTAATATTATGGTTGATTATATGTTTGTGATATGGATGATAACTTGTTTTGATAAATAATAAGAGAAATGGTTAGTAAGTATAGTTAATTAAGTGAGAATTAAATCCATACAAATGTGTGTATGGAAATTATTTAGCCTCTTAATAATTTCAAAATATCTAAAAATATTGGAAATGGTATTATAATAATATAATATTATTATATGAAATGAAATGAAAAATGAGTTTGAAATGATGAAAATATTGTTTTAAATAATTTAAAATAGTTAAAATATGGTTTTAAAAAAATCTGAAGTGTTTCGGACAAGTTCCGAAGCAATTCACAAAATTGGTCAAAATTGAGCTCGTCGCGTAGCGGCAGTTCATAAATTTTGACCCGCAACTTCAAATTAACGTAGAGAATGATTTATAAATCGGATTTCTTCGAAATAAAAATTATTTGGTCCACAACGATAATAGTTTTCCAACGAAGAAAGAAAATAAAAATTTCATCAAGTAGAGTTTGAAATATATCCAAAATAATTCTCTAAAAACATCGCGGTTTTGCAGTTCCTTGATGAAGAAGAAGGAGGGAAACAAAATGAAGATCCTTTTTTCCGAAGCCCCGCATACTGTATTTATAGGCAAAACCCGAGTTATTGGGCTTCCTGAGTGATCCGGGCCCACCAAGACCATAGCCGATCCAAACCCCAAACACCACGACCGACCCCGAGTTTATAATATGCCGACCGATATCCCCTGTGCATGACCCAAAGCATGCCTATCCAAGACTCAGAGTAAACTAGGCTAGAACTCGGAGTGAAATGAAGCCGATCCTATCCTTAAACATGCCGATCCACAATTTTGTTGTTGACCTATTAAGGCCGAACCACACGTGCCAAACCACCAATGCCGAACCATATCTGGCCGACCCACCTTAACTTTTCTATCATGACCGAACGATACAAGCCGACCCGGGGATACGTGAATACCGACCCGAAGCAAATCAAAGATGTCGATCCCCTAGAATGCTGACCCATAATCCATCTCTATAGCCAACCCGGGGATTTCCATACACCGACCCAGGTCCATCTCGGAGCCAAGCAAGCACCGACCCATCCAAATGCTGAAGCACCTTTAATGCCACCCACTCTAATCACCGATCCACTCCAATCACCGGTCCATACCATTACCGACCCATACCACTATCGACCCACTTCATCATGACCGAACCACCTTCCTACCGACCCAAAACCTTCACAACACTGACTCACTCGTGAACTCCTACCAAACCCAGAGCAACTCGAAGCACAACTCAATGTGACCCGAAGCAAACTCCATGAAAACTCGAAGCAAACCTAGGAACGACTCGAAGTAAACCCCGGGTGATCCGCGACAACTCGACTTTTGTCGAAACCCATATTTCGAATATCTCGTGACTTTTGTCCATCGACTATGTCAAACCCCAGCTTCATAATCATGATTATCATCCATGATTGACCGTCTATCCATCCAATTGACTAAAACCATCATATTCCAGTCTCGACAAACGAGCAGTCAATTTAGTTAAATCCGTCTGCCAACGGCCTTGCCAAAAGGCGGGTTAACACTAATTAACCCATTTTAATCTATTTTAAATCTATTTAATCTATTTTGAATCTATTTAATCTATCTTAAATCCATTTAAACTATTTTTAATTTATTTTTTAACTATTTTAGAGTATTTTAACCATTTAAAAATTTATTTTAACTATGATAAACTATTTATAACTATCTAAACTATTTTCTAAATTTTAGACTAAGTAAAGTGGAAGTGTTTATATTCAAATCCTTGATTTAAAAGAAAATATGGTTA
Source organism: Allium fistulosum (assembly GCA_030737815.1). Taxonomy (NCBI): domain Eukaryota; kingdom Viridiplantae; phylum Streptophyta; class Magnoliopsida; order Asparagales; family Amaryllidaceae; genus Allium; species Allium fistulosum. Next base: position 461,537,249 of record CM060905.1, read on the forward strand.
AATGTTGTTATAACCTAAGTTGGGATTTAAATGACATATTTGATTGAATATAATGATTTTGAAATGAGGGTTTAACCTATTTTAGAAGTATGATTTTGAAAGAAAATATGATTTTGGAAGTGATATGATTTCAAATGTTATATGATTTCGAAGGTGAACATGATTTCGAAAGTGAATATGATTTCGGAAAGTGATATGGTTTGAATTGAATATGATATTTTGATATCAGCTATGAATCGGTTTTGAAAATGTAAAAGAACTGTCCGGTGTGAAATAAGCATTTAGTTGTTAAAGAGACCAGGATCAGATATTGTCATACTCTCCGCCAATACCAAAAACCATTTTAACAACTGTGTACGTGGTGGAGATTCCAAAATGAAGTAGGATGGTTCGACGAATGATTCTGTATGAGGTATTTACGTAGCCGTGACTCCCATGAGTCAACTTGATGTGGTTAAAACAGGAGCCATGCCGGGCCAAGGGAGGTCGCACCTCCAATTGGACACATTTCTTCGATACCATATTATGACTTTGTGATTGATTTAGTGGCCACCCCTCGATTTGATTATGGGAGTGTGTTCCGAGGTGGGCGGTAGTAGCTGCTATGCGTTACCACCAGTCCAGATCTGCAAAATGGTAGTATCCTACCCTGGGCATTGCCTCGCGTGCCTTGTCACATGCCTTATCGCGCCTTCTACGAGTTTGGTTTGTGTCATACCTATGGAGTGCTCCCTGATAGCCCACCGGTTTACGGTGGAGTTTACAGTATTTGTATAGACTACGACATTATATAAATGTGTTAAGGGGGATATAGGTAACGCCTTAATGCTATTTTAATACTTTACTTTACTGCAGACGCTATTATAATAGCGTATTGTACTATCTATGTAGATAGTTTAACGGATCCTTAGGAGATGAAAATCCTGGACATCTCTTAAGTTATTGCACTCACATTGACACTGGATAGGAGATGTCAAACCCCGTAAACATCTCTGACGCTGTTACACTCATATTTATTTACTGTTGATCTAACTTACATAAAATCTTTTAGTTCTAACTCGAGTGTTTTGTCTTTTCAATTCGCTCGGGTCAGTCTGAGCTTTTCAGTGTATCGAAGACTGCTTTGCAGGACGTAGACGGAGATTTGTATATTATTATTATTTATTATATTTATCCCACTGCATCATGTTGCTCCACTGCATTGTTATTTATTTCTGTTGTATGTAACTCTGATCTGTATTGTAAAAGTGTAATCAAATGTTATTTGTAAAACAACTTCATGAACTGTTTATTTGATTATTATATTTTGTCATTCCGCTGTGATTCTGTGTTTTGTTGTTCTTTCTTTCTCTGTCTTTTTCTTATTTACCCCATAACGATCCTCCCTTTTGAATGGTTTGAGTCTGACATGTGTGGCTTATTGTCGATTTAAACCGTCCAAAAAGGTGGGTCGTTACAGTGGGATTCAGTCACCATAAATACACCAGAAGAAGATTTCTCTTGGGTGTAGTTTAAAGTGGTTTTTGAAGCTCAGTTTATCCCAAAGGTGGGAAGGACTAAGTTGTTCAGAAGTTAATTTTATGGATTTGAAACAAGGTGAGATGACAGTGGTGCAGTATGAGCATAGGTTCAATGCATTGTCCCGCTTTGGACCAAGATTTATTGATACGCCACTCAAAAAGAATGAAATGTTCGTGAAAGGAATGCGACCAGAGTTCCATTGTGAAATGACCAATCATCTCAAGGGTACCTTACACATATGATCAGTATGGCTTTGAGATTTGTGGCTCTTGATATTGAGCAAGGAGTGCAGAAGTGGGTAGTGCCAACTGTCAATGCCAAACCTTTATCAGTGATAACAGTTGCTAGTAAGCCATTTTTCAAGCGCAAAGGGAAGAAGAAGTGTTCGGGAAAGAAGCCTAGGGGTGGAGATCCAGCTCAGAAGAAGTAGTTGGACTTGACCAAGATCCTTTGTTATAAGTGCAACAAAATTGGCCACTTTGCAAAACAGTGCCCGAACCCGGCTAGTGGACCACTCTACTTCAATTGCAACAGACATGGACATATGAAGAACCAGTGCCCTTTTCCAAAGGAGGGATCATAGGGACAAGCTTTTTCTATTAAGGAAATACCTTCTACTTCTATGGATCCAAAAGGAAAGTAGGTGTTGCAAGGTGCATTATCCATTTTCGATACTCCTGTTAGAGTATTACCCGACATAGGTGCATCCCATAGTTTCATTTCAGTAGATCTTGTTGATAAGTTTAACCTCATACCCATTCTTTTAGGCAATTCTCCTTGTGTGTCAAACCCAATTGGTGGTCCGACCAATCTTTATACCATATGTTTGAATGTGCCTATTTCTTATCGAGATCGGCCTTTCTTTTTTGACTTGTTTGTTCTCGGGTTCATAGGTTTTGGGGTACTTTTGGAGATAGATTGGTTATCTAAGTTCAGTGTCATCCTAGATTATAGTAGAAGAATCATCATGATAAAAGATGCAGTAGGTAGAAGCATTGTTATCTGTTGTGGGGAGCCTAATAAGTTGATGAGCATTTTCCTTTATTCCCTCTAAGTACCCAAAGAGGGGATAAGGAATATACCAATTATTCAGGACTTCAAGGATATTTTTGAAGAAGTGCAAGGTTTACCTCCTCATCGAGAAGTGGAGTTCTGTATTGATTTAATTCCAGGATCTAGACCTATTATACAACCTCCTCGAATGTTGGCTCTAAAGGAATGGAGAGAATTAGAGAAGCAGACGTTTGATTTATTGCAGAAGGGTTTGATCAGACGTAGCATATCGAGTTGGGGATCGCCAGTAGTTTTCTTTACCAAGGCTGATGGTTCTCTTAGATTATATGTAGATTACCAAGAGTTAAATAAGAGGACTATCAAGAATAAGTATCCTTTACCTAGGATTGGCGACATGTCTGACCAGCTCCGTGGAGCTCGAATATTTTCTCAATTGGATCTTGCCACTGGTTGTCACCAAATAAGGGTAGCAAAGGAGAGTGTACCCATAACAGCTTTTCATACCCTTGATAGATTTTATAAGTGGTTAGTCATGCCGTTCGGATTGACTAACGCACCCGCTTATTTTTTAGATTTGATGAATAGAGTGTTTTGGATTTTCTAAACAAGTTTGTCCTAGCCATTATTGATGACATCCTTGTTTATTCTAAAATGGAGGAAGAGCACAAGTACCATCCTCATATTGTTCTAAGTACTTTAAGAAGTCAAGTTTCAAAGGAAAAGTTTTCTAAGTGCCATTTCTGAAACGCCGAAGTTAGATTTCTAGCGCACGTTGTTTTGGGAGAAAGCATATTAGTGGACCCAGCTAAAATAGTTGCGGTTCAAGATTGGAAGAAACCTGAAAATGGGACTAAGGTAAGAAGTTTCTTGGGATTGGCAGGTTTTCGTAGAAGATTTATTAAAGATTGCTTCTCATCTAACAAAGTTGACAAAAAAGATGCTAAGTTTGTGTGGACGTCCAAGTGCGATCAAGCATTCATAGAGTTAAAGGAGAATTGACTATCACTCCTGCCTTAACTATTCCAGATGGGAATAAAGGATTAACAGTTTACATGGATGCTTGTAGGACTAGATTGGGAGCAGTTTTGATGCAGAATGGTAAAGTAATAGCGTATGAGAGTCGACAGTTGAAACCTCATGAGAAGAATTACGCTACACACGATTTGGAGTTGTTGGTAGTTGTCTTCGCATTGAAAGTACGGGGCACTATCTTTTGGGTGCAAAGTTTGAGTTATTTACATATCACAAGTCATTAAAGTATCTTTTTACCTAAAAGGAATTGAACTTGAGGCAACAAAGATGGCTGGAATTTCATGCGTCTTATGACCTAGAGATTCTTTATACCCCAGGGAAAGAAAAAGCCGTTGCAGATGCATTAAGTAGGAATGTGGCAACGATTGCAAATTTGGAAGTTAAGCCAGCACAAATAGAGAGAATTGCATATTTCTAGGAAGAAGACCCTATTATAGCTCGGCTTAAGAAGGATGTTGAACATGGAATTATTTCTAGTTTTCAAATTGACTCCCAAGGCATTTTAAGAATGAATGGACGGATTTGTGTGCCTAATGTTAATTGAATTAGATAGGATGTGTTGAGAGAGTGCCACTGGTTAAGGTTATCTATCCACCTAGATTTATTGGACCATTTAGAATCCTAGAAAGAAGTGAATCATTGGCCTATAGAGTCAATTTTCCTAAGTTTGTTTGAAGTTCATAATGTCTTTCATGCATCTCATCTAAGAAAGCATGTTCATGATTCATTGCTGATTATAGAGACATCTGTTCAGGATGAGTTGGAGATAGAACCAAACTTGACAGTAATCCGACATCCAGTTCATATTTTAGATTGGGATGAAAGGAGATTGAGAAACAAGGTAGTGAAGCTTATGAAGGTTCAGTGGAGTAATGATCACCGCGATTGTACTTGGGAGACTGAGGATCATATTAGATAAACTTACCCCGATGTAATGTCAGATTAGTTGTTTGAATGCATTATGTATGTTCTTTTATGGCATAGTTGCTTTGCATTGTTATATGTATTTCTTAGTATAATATATACATTTTGGATTGTCTTTTTGTGCATTAATTTTGGGGACGAAATTCTCCTAGAGGGGGAGTGTAACGACCCGTAAATTTATGGCTCTGTATTTGAATATTTAAATCTTTTTAAATATTTAAATAATAGATTTTACTAACTAAATAAACTTATTTTAAACATTAATTAACGATATTAAAATCATTTTTTAATTTTGTTTACCAAAATAAATAGTTCAATTAAAAAATAGAAACTATGACCGAAAAAAGTTTTCCGAAATTTCAACTTTTCGACCTCGACTGGTTGTCGAAAATGTTGTGCACATTTTTGTATCACTCATACACACATGCACACACATGTACACATGTCATATGGTGAGTTAAGTAAAGTATTAATGGTAATAAACCATGATTAATTTAAATATAAACATCAAAAGACACATTATGATTAAATAAAAGGAAAAATAAAACATAATATAACCTCTCATGCACCAACATCACCTAAACTAGTACATGGCATGGTGTAGGTGGGCCTAAGGGGGTGCGTGTGTGCCTAGGGTAGTGGAGAGGCATGGCTTACATGTTGCATGATAACATTTATATTATTTAAATGTCTAAGTTAATTTAAATAATACTTCACTTCTTTGCTTATAAATACCCACCATCTCCACACATTTTCCACTTTACATATTCATTTCCATCTTCATGTCTTATCTCTTCATATACATGAACACTTCCATGGCTTTTAAAATTATTTCCAAAGTCAAAAACTTGTGAATACACTTCCAAAATCAAGCTAAACTTTTTAATTCACTTCTAAAAACCATTCTCTACTAAACAAGACCCTATACCCCCATATATGCACTATGGCCAAGCTCCATATGTTCTAGGCCGAGCCCAAAAGCCCACAAAAGATCCACTAAATCGAGCCATTTTCATAGTAGAGCTTAGATCTTTTCGCATTTGAGAAGCTAGTGAAAGTTAGTAAGCGTTTTGGTGAGTAAAGCTTCCACTTTTGAACCATAAAGTTTAAACTATATTCATGCTCATATTTGTAGCTATTAAATGCTTATTTTATAGTGGTGATAATGGTTTGGTTGTTGGATTGGTTTGTTGCTTGAACGTTAGTCGCTTTGGAAAGTTAGTAAGCGAATCATTGGATATATGAAAATCTAGTAGTTAAACTAATTCCGTTGTTATTAAATGCTTGATATAAATTGTATTATTGTAAATCACCATGTATTTATGCTCACACCTTTGTTATGTGATGTGTGGTTGTGTTGCAAATGTCATATGCTTGAATTCTGAACTGCCCATATAGTGATAGTCGTTATATCGGCACTTTCAGAAAATCACCTTTTATCGAAACCGTTTGGTTTCATTATCGTGCTTGGAATTATTTTACAAGTTAAGCTATTTATTAATTATTGATGTTTAAAAAAATAATCAATTATTTTAAATATGATTATTTAATTTAATTAATTATTTAATTTATGAGGATTAAAGTTAGCTAATTAACTTAATAACGATGTGTTTTAAATTTAACTAATTTCTTAGTTAATGATGTTTTAAATATAACTAATCATTTTATTTAATGATGTTTAAGGATAATTAATCCTTTGATAATAATGGATTAAGATTTCTTAATTAGTGATGTTTTTAAATTTAATTAATCCTTTTTAATTAATGACTTTTAAAGGATAATAAATCTGTTTAACCTTAACTAATCTTTCCTTAAATAAATTTTTAATTAATTAATCACTTTTAAAACAATGATATTTAATTATTATTAAATTAATTTAATTAATTATATTATTAATTTATTGAATCAATGATGTTTTAAAGATGATTTACTCTTTTTTAATTAAAGGTTATTGAAGTTAACTAATCAACTTAGCTAACAAAGTTCTAAAAGTTAATTAATGAATGAAATAAGAATGTTTTAAGTTGTTAAATCCTTATTATGATGATGTTCAAAGTTAGTAAACTCTTTTAACAAAGTGTTTTAAAGCTAATACTTGTAATGTGAAGCCAAGTACGAATTCGAGTTCTAAAGAAAAAGGTTAGAACTGTTTATGGAAATGAATTAATTTCCATAAAGTGATTCACTTGTATGAAAATGATTTATTTGTATAAGTAGCACTAAACATGAAAGAAGTAGGCTTATCGTTATTTCGAAAGTTAAGAATATCCATGAGACATGACTTTGAGGTAACACTACCTTCACTTGTCTGCTATTATTGTTAACCAAGAAATAGTACAAGTTTGAATTCGACGAGTGGTGGTGAGTATACAAGACTTAATTTTCATATATGATCGTTTTATATCCTCGATTGTTGGTTTCTCAGCTATCAATTACTTCCACTTCTTTATTGTCATCATTCTAAGATGATTTGTTGCTCCGTTGAGCTCTGTTATCCTTTATCGGTAAATGATTGAACCTAAAGCACGAAAGGACGTCCAACTATGTGGGTTTGCTCCCATTAGGATATTTTCACATCTCATCTACATCGTGTTCATTTGCGCATTTTGATGTGAAGTATTCGGATTCTCGGTAAGGTTTGGCGGGGTCTGACTGGTATATTTCCGAGAAATGTCATGGAGTATATGAGCTTCTCAGAGGTATATTACTAGAGGTATACTTCAAGGGTAGTGCACCTTCCTAGTCATTTGGAGATTTTCCTTTTCTTATTTGATTCGAACTTCAAATTTATCCCCTTATTTGCATTAAGAAGGGTAACCCACACTTCGTAATGTTTAATTATTTATCCATTACGTTTGGATGTTGATTTATGTGGAAGTAAACTCATTCCGTGTTCAGCGGCGTGGTCTCACATACTTGTGTTTAATTTCACACTTATTGTTTAAAGTTTTACTCATACCAGACATATCGTTTGACCCAGTTGTTTATTTTCCCTAAACTCTCGAGTACTCATTTTATTTGAATAGTCCGAGAGTAGCAGGTCTTTGTTGGGCTCTTTTGAAGACATCGTCTGAGCAGGAGGCTTTAATCTACTTAGCTATCTATTCTGCCGTTTATCTAGTTTTTGTAAGTGTATTTTGTTTCATCATATGTAAAGGCAGGTTGTTATAACTACCTAAGCTAACTTATGGTACTTTTGTGTAACTCTAATAACTCCTTGTTAAGGAGTAACCTGATGTACTATTTACTGTTATGTTTTATTTAGCAGTTTCATTATGAGGTTTTTAATTTTAGTCTTTCTTTCACCTCACGACGATTCATCTTTCTGATGCTTAGACAATGGCACACGAACACCGAGGATGTGTTAAGTGTCGTTCCTATGGGTCAGAAAGGTGGATCGTCACAAATGTGGGTACCTGTTTAGTGGAATAAAACAATGTTCCGCTAATTAAATTTATTGGTTATTTAATTAGCAGAATAAATCCTCGTTCTGCTATTTTATATATTTGGATATCTAATTATATGTCATTAATTGACATGTCACTTTGAATAAGTGATATCTTAACTGGTGAGGGTTAATTGTTTACATAGATATTGATTATGTAAGTGCCGGTTGTTAACTTAGAAAGTTAGATTGAATTATATGGTAGCATGTTTATGTACCATTATGATTGCTAAGCCACTTTTCGAATCCTTAAAGTTATGGATATAAATCAACTTCGAATTTTAAACAATTACAAATGTTTATAAAATTATTATTTTAGCAAAGTATTTTATATAATAATTATTTTATCAACAATGTTTAAAGTTAACTAATTTATATTCTAAATATTATTTAAATTATTAAGTTATATTCTAAATATGATATTTAAAGTTATTATATAATAATTTGATTTCAAAGTTAATTATTATTTAGAGTTACTATTTTATATTTAATGTTATTATTTATTATTCTTTTAGATAATATTGTTTACAAGTTTATTTATTATTGTAATAATACTGTTTTAAAGTTAATCTATTATTATAATAATATTTTTTTAATTTGATTTACTATTATATCAATACGTTTTTAAAGGAAATTAATTACTAGTTCAATTATTATATTATTTTAACTTGTTTTAAAGCTTATTATTTTATTATTATAATTTGTTTAAAGTTTATTATTTTATTAATAATGATTGTTTAAAGTTATTATTTACTAATGTTGTTTAAAGTTAACTAATTATTTTATTTAAAATGTTTTAAATAATAAATTGTTTTGTAAAAAGGTATTTAAAAATAATAAACTATTTATTTAAAAAGGAATAGTTTTATATTAAATGGGAAGATTTTTATATAAAGGTTTTATTTAATAAAATGATTTATTAAAGGAGTTTCTAAATTTGAATGAGATCTTGGAATAGGGACAGAAGTTTGTTTTTAAATGGCATTTGAGATTTATAAAAAGGTATTTTTATAATTTTTTAGAGATTTATAAAGAAACTTTATAAATAGATTTTTTTTACAAAGGAGATATTTATAAATAAAAGAGTTTTATGGAAAGAATGGTGTTTTGAGTTATTTATATCTCCGTTTTAATGACATTTGGGTTCGATCATTTTAATATGATTTTGAAATAGAAAATCTTTCTAAGTGTTAGGTGAATATACCTATACCATTTTATAAGTATGTGAAAAAGGTTTTCTGAGTTTTGAAAGAAATGGTTTGTGAATATACTTATACTAGTGAGATAAGTATATGAAAATTTAGATAATATTTTGGGAAAGAGATTTAATTTATAAAAGATTATTTTAAAGAGGCCTTGTGGTTTCCATAGGAAATGTAATCTCTGTTTGAATGTTTGTTTATTTGATAGCTAAATAACCGACTATCAAAACTTGGCATAAATATGTATTCCTTCTTAATTTTGGTGGTATGGAAATATTCCCTACTTAACACCGAATGATTTTAACTTTGGAAATATCTAAGAGAAACACAAGGATTATATAGAACAATTACCATTAGTGGTGCTATATTGTACGTATAAACTTGTTTTTTTCTTTTAAGACAAGTGGTGAGGAGATCCTTCCACATAAACGGTTAGGGGGTGATCCCCTCTCTTATGTATTGTCTAATTATTTCCAAAAGAACCGCACCGAGCATTCTGAATATTGATCGTTTGGTTTAGAAACATCCAGTAAGCGGGGGAGTGTACTTGCGAGAGATGACTCGAAACCGTAACCACTCCAAAATCATATACGGGTTCTATGATTGGAGGAGATTCGTGGTCTGTTTTGGATGTTGGAATCCATGTGTGATTCTGAGACCCATTGGGGTGCTGGAATCCATGTGTGACTCCAGGATATGTTTAGGATTTTGGAATCCATGTATGATTCTGAGACCCGTTCTGGTATGAGAATCCATGTGTGATTCTGAGATCTTTATTGAGATATGGGAATCCATGTGTGGTTCAGAGACTTGTTGAGGTATGGAAATCCATATGTGGTTCCTAGATCTATTCAGGTGGCGGTGCATGAGTTGAAATGCCAGACGTAGCCTTCCCAGCGGTAATAACTAAAACCAAAGATAGGATGCATAGCCAGAGGTTTAGCTGACCTTTGAGGGTGCAGTCGTCTCCTTCCCAGAGTTACCTACAGTTGTTATGCATGCATGCAACGACGCATTGGGCCTTGCATCCCCAGCTATGTATTTCCTATTATACATAACTACGGATGTATTAATGCTTCAGAAGGATAAATCTGATCCTTGTGCAGGAAGACCATTTTTGAAGTACCGAGGGCACCTCCATGGAATCCTACACAACTAGCGAACACGCCATAGCGGGTTTTGATTGTATACCTAGTATTGTTGTGATGTACACTCACGAGCATCACATCTACTTGATTATTTTTATTTTCACCCTTAGACATTATTATAATATTACTAGATTTTCTAATATAAATGTTTTGGTTATCGTAAGGTAAAAACCCATCCGTGTTTGTGTGCGGCATGGTCTTATGAGATACCTTTATTTTGAAACGTTAATTTAAACATTTAGAATCAATTTGACTTTGTTCTTAAGCTAGTTTCACCAGACTGACCCGGGCGTTGTTTTCCTATAATGCTGTGTTACCCCGAGCATATTATTCGTATTTAGCCAAACGTTTGGAGCTTTCAGGAGACAAACTTGATTCTCTAAGACGTATTCACATATCTTATATTCTTTCACTATTTTGTTGTTCTTGATTTCTGTCTATATTTATCGGTAATTGTAAGGACATGCTGTTATAACTATCTAGGCTGATGATAAATAACATACTATGATTAGAGTTATGTATGTATAATAAAGATGATTTCCTTTTGTAAAGATCTTGTTTATATTGTATATCTTCTCGTCATGAGGTGAGATTCTTTTCTATCTTCTATTTCTTTCACCCCAATAATCTATCTTTCCAGCACTTGGATATTTGGCATGTGAATACCGTGGATGTATTAGCGTCGATTTCTAAGGGTCGAAAAGGCAGATCATTACACGTGGTATCATAGCTTAGGTTAAGCGAAACCTAAGCCTTGGTGGGGCTAACTCATTACAGATAGGGTTAGTAATGCCCTATAATGAGTGACTCATTAGAGATAGTCTAACGATCTTCCTTTCCGACCCTCATAAGTTGACATTAATACATCCACGGTATTCACGTACCAAACAACCAAGTGCCGAAAAGACAGATGGTTAGGGGAAAGAAGAAGAAAGAATATAAGAAGAAACAAAACAACACAGAATCTCACATCGCAATGAATAATCTATAATATATCAATGGTCTTTACAAAAGAAAACTTTTATATACGTACATCCATAAGAGTACTAGCCTATAATCTACCAGGACAACTATAGCACATGTCCTTACAATTTCTGATAAATACAACAAAACCATGCAGCGGAACATAAAGACATACGTAGATATGTCGTAGCCTCCAGCTCGTCTCCTGAGCTCCAATGCATCCAAAGCTAATCTGAAAACATGCTCGGTCTGACCCGTGCATTATAAGAAAACAACGCCCAGGTCAGTCTGGTAAAACTAGCGTGAGAAACTCAAATCATAAGGAATTTTATTTATTTAACTTGTAAAACCCTTTAAAATCAAAGGCATCTCGTAAGACCTCGCCGCACATAAACACGGACGAGTTTTTACCTTATGATAGCCAAAACATTTTTATTATAAAATTCAGTGATATTATAATAATGTCTAAGAGTTTAAAGTAAATATATCAAGTAGCTATGATGTGTGTACTTTACAGCAGTAATTGGTATACAATCAAAAACCGAAGGCGCTTATTGAAGAATGGATTTCCAATAAATGACAAGGTAATGAACTACCTTTCAAAAATTTGTACACCTCTAGATAAATGTACAGTGAGATTGAAACCCTTTTGAGCTTTGCCAACATAGGACCAGCCTACCCCTGACTGGATAGTGCCGAATATGATCACCCTTTAGCTGTGATCAACAACCATAATAGGCCCCGAAGCATACATAGAGATATTGATACTAGACCTTGGGATGACCATACCCTAATGGGAGCGACCCACATAGCCCTGCTGCATCTCCCCTGTTTTTGCCATTCCCGAGTTACGAGGCTTGAGGCTACGATTACCTTTTTCCTCATAGCAGACCATCTTGGAGTGCTATTTAACATCCTGTATCTAGAGGCCAAAAGCTAAGCGCTACAGATGCTGCAGTCGTCCATGGTATTAACATCTGGTGACAAAATACGGAAATGCTAATGGCATCCATAATGTCTGAAGCACTTGAATATGAACAAAATAACAGATTTCAAAAACAAATTTTACTGATTATATCTCAAAACAATAATTCATATCCAAGTTACATAATCCCAAAACGTTTCCCAGACAATGATCAAATATAATTTACAACAATACGCCAAGAGCGACATATGACGATGCCCCCTTGGTTGACCAAAGCAATATAGTCATATCTGACTTAATACACAACGGAAATAAACAAAATAATCTGTACTCCTAATTAGCTATCCGACAACCACCTGCTCATCTTTGGAAGCTTTATTCGCTAAAACAACAAAAACCTGAAAACCTCAACCCTCAGCCTACTCAAATCAATTTTGAGCACCCGAGAGTTTAAGGGGAAACAAAAACTCTCGAGTCAGACATAAAGCCTGGTGTGAATAATACTGTTAATCTCTGTTATTTTATGTTAAGTGAGACCACGCCGCTTAGCGGAACGGGTTTCCCTCACTAACATCCTTTTAAAACATATCTTTTGCAAATCTTTTCCTGCAACCAAAACTGGTTAAAATCTATAAAGCATCATTATGTAAACATACATACAGGTAATAAATGAACTATCTGTTCAAACACTTTAGTTTTATTTGGCTAACTATTAACCTTTGGCTGGCTTGGGCCTTCCAGACAACATATCAAAATTTATCTAACATTTGTTAGACACTCCTCTTCTTCTGGACGTTCTTCCCTTAACTGTCTGTTAAATACTTCTCTTCTGGACAGTCTGTCCTTAACTTATCATCTCCCAGGGTCACCTAATCCTAATGGTTTTGCGGGCTCACCAATAACATATCTGTATACAAACATATATTCCTTTCTGTGTATATTCATAATTTTAGTCTTACCTGTGACAAAGCCCTACATACTGGAATTTTGGATAAAATTAGCTAGGGCTAATAGCTAATGTATAGGGCGCGACCCTATACCAGTCCCATCTGGTATTCTAATATTTGAGTCATTTTACTTAGGGATCCCTTCCTATAATTTTCCTTGAAAACCCTTTCAAAATGATTTAAAACCTTTAAATCACACTTAAACAAGGAAAATTTATATATTCTATGCTTTACTCAAAATCAACTTGCCATGTTATATATATACTTTACCCAAATCATAGTTGATGAAAACATTTAAATCTTTGAAAGTCCCACTTTCGAATCCATTGAAAGTACCCCTTTCTATGCCAAGTAAAACCCTTCCTTTTACCTGGGCCGAAAGGCCAAAACCTTCCTTTCGAAACCATCTCAAAATCCTTTCGAATCCTCTGAAAAACCTTCTTCTCGAAAGCATTAAAACCTTAGACATCTTTCTTTTAAAACCTTTAAACATTGCCTTTCGAAACCCTTGGAAAACCTTTCCTTTTAATCCTTTCGAAACAACCAGAAAAACCATACCTTTCGACTCCTTCGAAACCATTGGGGAACCACCCCTTTGAAACCTTACTTTAAAACCTTTCGAAAGCATCAAATCTAAACCTTTCGAAAGACTTTGGGTTCAATTTAAAACATGTGGAAACCTTTCGAAACCATTCAAAAATTTACTCCTTCAAAACCTTTGAAAACCGTCTCGGTCGAAATCATTTGGATCATGCCTTCAAGTAGAGAAAAAGATCATAAACCCATTAAAGTCGAAAGCACTTCTTTTCGAAATCATTTAAATCATCTCTTTCGAAACCATTTGGGTTATACTTCAATTAAGCACAAAGGTCATTAAAACTATTCAAGTCGAAAGCCTACCTTTAGAAAGCATTCCTAAGTAAAGAAGTGATGGTGTCGAAACCATCCCTTCGAAAGCATTGGAGAAGGGGCCAAATTTTAGAAAACAATGTACGCCTTCGAAACCCTCTAGGTCGAAAGGTAAAAAGGCGGCAGCAAAAGGTTTCAACTTAGTCAAAAGCAGTTGTTTAAAAACAAAGGCACAACCTAATCAAAAGCCATTTCCTTTAAATCAATTTGACCTGGTCGAAAGCAACTAATTCGAAAGCTTCTTAGCCGAAGGCAAACATACACATTTTTATTTAAAAACAAAGTAAAGCCTCAACCCCTTTGGAACCCCTGGTTTCGACCCTCTACCTTTCGCCTACATCCAATTCAGTATGTACCAGTTCCCTAATACCATGTGCATTGGTTTCAACTGTGTCAGAGGCGAAGGTAAAGAGGCGGAACCTGGTGCCGAAAGCATCAAAACAGTGAAAAACATGTTTATTTGTCCTTTTAAACTATTTTTTTTGTACCTAACCTGCCTTATTTGTCTAAATCTGATTGATTGCCACTTTACTTTTTCAAAAGTGCTACCAATTTCCAGAATTAACAAATTTGAATTATTTGCAAAGAGCCCCTTCTCCTTTTATAAATATATAAAACATTTAAGTCCCATACCTTAAATAATTTTATATATCCATTAAAACACTTAGGAAAAATCTACAAAAATTCCAGAAAATCTCTTTTAATATGTTTTCCAACATATAAAAATTTCAGACCCAAACCTTTTATTATTTAACCGTAAATAATTTATAACCCAAAATAACATTTTCTTTACTAGAAAATTCATATAAAATCCACAAAAATTCTGAAAATTCTGAAAATTGAAACCCAACTCCAAAATATTATTTCTGGTCTATATAGAATTTCGGAAGGCATTTAGATATCATTTAATAGGGTTTTTACCTTAAAACATATCATAAAATCAATATGAACATGCATAAATCATCAACAAGTATATATAATCATTCCATTATTCAAAAACATGGCAAAACATTGCAATGCATTTCGGATTTCTCCTTAAAACCGAAAACAAAACAAACGAGAGATGTACACATTATTCACCCTAGCTTTATAGATTAAAGAGATTGAGAATGGATTTGATTTGCTTAAGCTTCTTCCTAACTTTTCTCTATCTTTTTCCCATTTCTCTTGTTAATGGTGGCCAGCCTCTTGTTTAATAATTTTGATAAAATGAAATGAATGTGTATAGGAGAATGCACGGCCAAGTTTAAGGGATATAGGAATGGCCTCTTTCCTATTTTACCCCTCATCCATTTCAATTTAACTCTTATCTTAATTCATTGGCTACCCCTTAATCAAATCAAATCTCAATTCCTTAATCAACACATTATTTAATTTAATTTAGCTAAATAAATATCCTATATAATGTTATAAAAAATATAAGGTGTTACAGACTCCGCTCCTTAAAGAATTTCATCCCCGAAATTACGATAAGGTACACAACAATCAAGAAGGTAAAACATACCATCAAACAAATCGGGATAAGCATATCTAATCCTACTTTCAACCTCCAAAGTATAGTCCCTGTCATCGTCACTCCACTGGACCTTGACTAATCTGACCGTCTTGGTTCTAAGCCTCTTCTCATCTTTTGCAACTATACTAACTGGTTTTCTAACTATGGTCAAGTCCGGTTCTACCACTAAGTCATCTAGCACAGTCAGTGCAATAGTAGTCTTCGAGTCTCTTACACAATTTCCGAGATGAGAAACATGAAAAACATCGTGGACTCCTGCCAAACTGCTCGGTAACTCAACTTTATACGCGAGTTTCCTGATCCTCTCAACAATAGGAAAAGGTCCAATGAATCTCGGTGCCAACTTTCCTGATCTTCCGAATCTGAACACACCCTTTATCGGTGACACCTTAATAAATACCTGATCTCCAACTGAGAACTCTAAATCTTTCCGTCTTCTGTTTTCATAACTCTTCTGTCTAGACTGAGCCTCCTTCATTCTAGCCCGAATGACCTCAATCTTTTATGCAGCTGCTCTAACTAAATCCGGACCAAGTACCAACCTATCCCCAGTCTCCAACCAACAAACGAGAGATTTGCATGGCCTTCCATACAAAGCTTCAAACGGTGCCGTCCCAATACTAGTCTGATAACTATTGTTATACAAAAACTCGACTAAATGCAGATAGTCTTCCCATGATCCCCAAAAATCTAGAACACAAGCTCTTGACAAATCCTCTAAGATTTTTTTAACTCTTTCCGTTTGCCCATCTGTCTGCGGATAGTAAGTGGTACTCATCTGAGCTTGGTTCCCAAACTTCCTGTAGACTCTTCCAGAACATGCTAGTGAATAAGGAATGTCTGTCACTATCTATACTACTAGGAATTCCATGCAGTCTAACTACATTCTTCATAAAAAACTTCGTTTAAAAAGGTGTCGTCCTAGTTGACTTAACTGGAATGAAATGGGCACTCTTGGTTAATCTGTCCACTATAACCCATATACTTTCATTTCCTCGGTTCGACCTTGGCAACCCATCGATAAAATCCATAGAAATAGAATCCCATTTCCATACCGAAACATCTAATGGCTGAAGTAATCCACGATGTTCAGCCTTTGCTTGCTGGCAATCCAAGCATTGCTTTACCCATAAGCCAATATCCCGCTTCATAACTTCCCAAAAGAATCTCCTCTTCATATCCTGATACATCTTAGTTCCTCCTAGATGAATAGAGAACTTCGAAAGATGGCATTCTTCCAAGACTTCTTTCCTTATGTTTCCTACACTCGAAACACATAATCTTCCTTTCTTTCTCAACCATCCATTCTATTCAAGACTTAAATCTTTCAAGTCATCACTCTCGGTTCCATCTCTTAACATCTTGATCCGTTCAGCTAATACCAGATCTTCTTCCTATTTAGAAACTATCTTTTTGATCATCACTGGTCGAACTTCCAAACAAGATAACACTTTGGTTTCTTCGCTAGATCCAGCCTCAGATTTCCACTGCACTCTACAATCTGCTAATGCTTCCAAGTCTTTCCACTCAGCAATCATCGCCAACACTGCATTCTGATGTTTTCTGCTAAGCGCATCTGCAAACTTGTTGCCTTTCCCTAGTGTGTACTCAATTCCAAAATCATAAGCGGCAAAAAACTCCAACCACCTCTGTTGTCTCATGTTCAGCTCCTTCTGAGAGAACAAATACTTCAGTGACTTATGATCTGTATATAACTCTAACCACTCTCCCAAAAGGTAATGTCTCCATACCTTCAACACAAAAATTACTGCAGCCAATTCCAAATTATGTGTCGGATATCTGACCTTATGCGGTCTAAGCTGTTTAGAAGCATAGGCAATCACTTCACCTCTCTACATTAGCACAGCTCCTAATCCTGTTCCACACACATCTGTATAAACTACCAAATCTCGATTCCCTTCCGGAACAACTAAAACTGGTGCGTGGGTCGATAAGTGCTTCAAACTCTAGAATGCTTTCTCACACTTATCGGTCCATACAAACTTCACATTATTTATCGTTAGCTTGGTCATCAGTGCCGCTATCCACGAAAAATCCTTAATGAACCTTCGATAATAACCAGCCAACCCAAGGAAACTCTTTATCTCCGTCACTGTCTTGGGTATCTTCCAACAATTCACCGTTTCAATCTTAGTTGGATCTACTGACTACCCTTTCTCTGAGAGTAAATGACCGAGAAACTTCACTTCTTCCTTCCACAAATGACACTTCGAAAACTTCGCCTTTAGCTGATTCTGCCTCAGCATCTCAAGCACCACTCTAAGATGAACTTCATGCTCTCTTTCATCCTTAGAGTATATCAAGATATCATCTATAAAAACCAATATGAACCTATCCAAGTGCTCTCGGAAAACTTGGTTCATCAAATCCACCAAGAAAGCGGCACATTAGTCAGTACGAACGACATAACTAACTATTCGTAAGACCCATATCTGGTCCTAAACGCCATCAAAGGTATACTATCCTATGCTACTCTGAGTTGGTGGAAACCTGTCACCAAATCTAACCGAAAAAATATCTTGGCTCCACTCAACTGGTCGAACAAATCATCAATCCTCGGTAGTGGATATCAATTTTTATCGTCCTCTCATTCAACTTACGATAATCGATACATAGCCTTAATGATCCGTCCGGCTTCTTAGCAAACACTACGGTTGCTTCCCAAGGCGAACTACTTGGCCTGATAAAACTCTTGCCTTTCAAATCCACCAACTGCACCTTTAACTTCCTCATCTCTGTAGGAGTCATTCTGCTTGGCAGCCGACTCACTAGTTCTGCTCCGAGAACAAAATCTATCTGAAACTCAATAGCTCATTTTGGTGGCAATCCAACTACAAGCTCAAAAACATCTATGAATTCTCTAATCAAGAAAACTAGACTAAGCTCATCTTCCAATTCCATAGCCCCCAACAAAGCCTTCACCTCATCGCTGGCACTTTCTACGGTATAAACTATCCGATCACTACAATCGGGGTGCCTAAGCGATATTTTCCTATCCTAGCAAAATATCCTAGCATCGTACTCGCTTAACCAATCCATCCTAAGAAAAATTCAAAACCCCACAAAATCAAACGCATGCAAATAGCAAACAAAAGCATGACCTAACAAGTCAAACTCTACTGGTCACATATCAACCCTAGAGTTGCATACCCTCCTATTGGATTCGCAACCCATAAGGAAGTAACTAAATATGTGGCTTCTAGGTTAAGATTATCTATCAAACATCTAGATATAAAAGAATGCGATGCACCGGTGTCAAATAGAATGCTAACAGACATACCAAGAATCCGAAGCATACCCCCCAAAACTGCCTTTTCTTTCTCCTGAGCTGTTGGCTTCGAAGCAGCATGCTCCAATGCATACGCCTTGCCTTTTCCATCCTTAGCGGGATCCTTGCATTGATTCTTATAGTGGCCTATCTGATCGCAGTTAAAGCACCTAACGTTCTTCTTCCCGATCACTTCCTTAGCCTTCCCAGTACGACACTTGGCGAAATGACCCTTCTTGTCGCACTTAAAACAGACCACCTCAGACTTCCCCTTCTTGGCTGCTCCACCCTTTTGAGCACCCTTCTTGTGAAAGAACTTCCTCTTCTGATTCTGCCCAACCTGGACTTCTTTCCCCATATTCTTTTCCTAACAAGAAAGCATCTCTTCATATCTCAAAGCCATCTCCACAACTACATCACAGGGATCTCTAATATGCGGTAAATTAGCCCTGACCAACTCAGGCTTCAATCCCCTGATAAACTTCTCGTTCCTCTTCATCACTGTATCGACAGCAGCATAACCATATCGGGCTAACTCTTTGAACCTACTGGCATACTCCAGAATAGTCATCTCTCCCTGTTCTAACTCAGCAAACTTCCTAATCAAAAAAGACTACGCCATTACCGACATGAACCTCTCCTGGAACCTCCTCTTAAACTCTGCCCAGGTCATAGTCTCCTCATCCACTGCCAGAGTCACACTATTCCACCAAAACAAAGCAGCTCCCTGAAGCTGTCTCGATACCAACCTCCTTTTCTGCTCATCATTGAGCCCTAAATCTACAAAAATTCTTTCGTAGTGCAACAAAAAGTTTTCCACCTCGATAGCATCCTCGGTTCCAATAAATGGCTTCCCTTCGAGCTTAGTGTAGTCTCCACTCAACTTAGCATAGTCGTTGACAACTGGATCTCCCGAAACTCCTACGCCCACTACTCCAGCAGCGACACTTCTTGCACCATGTTCATGAAGAACTGATACATAACTTCCATTCCAACTTGCGGGACTCCAGCACCCACATTCTCTGCTTGTGCCTGATCTTGACCTCTCCTCGTATTAGGCCTGGCATTCCCATCAGTGCCTTCCCCTCCTGGGTTAACTATTCCTCTTCTACCTTCCATATCTATATTCAAACCTCATGAGATATAGAAAAATATCCTAACAAAGATAGAAGATTAGAGATAAAGCATATACTTATATATAACAAATACATGTATGTTACTATAGCGTTATCCCATACCCCAATCTTACTCTAATTCTTTAGGATTATGTTTTCAAAAACCATTTTTTAGTTTAGAGTTTTTCATAAACCTATGTTCTGAGACCAAGTTGTAACATTATGTATTTTGTCACCAGAAGTTAATACTATGGATGACTGTAGCATCTGTAGCGCTTAGCTTTTGGCCTCTAGATACGAGATGTTACATGCTAACACTGCCCTTCAGGCGGAAATGTTATGCCAACATTCATCCATACAAGTTGTTCCAGGATCGAACAAACATTCTCAATTACTATCTTCCATTTTGGAATCACCCACAGGAAGAATAGTATGGCTCCATAGCATAGTTCATAACAATCTATCATGAACGTTATTAGTTTGGAGTAGTTCAGATAAATCGTCCTAATCCGAAACCGGTGTCTCCAAAATTAAGTGGTAATTTCGGCTAAATCAATCCTAGTTCTTTTGGAAGTATGCATTAAGTACTCGAGTCCTCATCGGGGAACTCGAAAATACACGGCATACTTCTTAAGTTAAATCAGGTCAAGATTTGATAGTCAGTTATTTAACTATCAAATATACAAATAACAACAATTCAGAGGTTTTACTACCCATAGCATCCACTAAGCCTCATTTAAATAAATCTTTTTTTATTAAATCTCTTTTCAGAATATTTATTAAATATTTGTATATTTATCCCACTAGCATAATAATATTCACAAAACATTTGTGAAAGATTTCTTATTTCAAAAATCATATTAAAAAGGATCAAAGAAATGTTATTTAAATTAGAGATAAGAACCCCCAAACACCATTCCTTCGGTGTTAAGCATGGAATGAAATTTCCACACCACCATAATTAAGAAGGCCAGTTATGGGAAACCCCATCTCAAATTCCTTTTATAAATTTCTTCAATAAACCCTTTTAATAAACCGTTTCCATTTATGAAATCTCTCTTGCTAAAATTCTAAATCATTTATAAACTCTTTTATAATCTCCGACATCATTTATAAAACTCCTTATGAATCTCTAAAAAAATTCATAAAACTCTGTAAAATCTCCAAAACACATTCCAAACACTTCACCTTAAATAGATATAGAATTGAAGTCACTTTAAAAACCATAATGTTATAAATTTGAAAGGAGGCTTAGTGACCACAATGGTACCTAAATCAAGTTACATTTTAGTTTCAATTTGACTTTCAAGTCGCAACACAAACATTACATAAGCAACAAATAAATAAAATCCAAAATCCAAAATCAAGGAATAATATGTCAATATAAACTAATTAGCAGATACATATCTAAAATACCTAATAGCAGGATGGTGATTTGTCATGCTAAATAGATGTCCAAACAATCTATTAAGTTTAGTTATAGCAGAATGGGGGTTTATTCTGCTAAAAGGGTGTCCAAATAATCAATTCAATTAAAGCTATAGCAGAACTAAGTTTTATTATACTAACAGATGTCCAAAGTTTAGTATAACTTATTAATAGTCGTTGTCTACTTAATGGTGCAGATAAGAGATCCCTTGATTTAAAATCAGTTTACTTGTAAAAAGAACTAACTTAAAAAATTTAATAAATTTAAAGATTAAACCTTTATTAAACAATATTAAATTCTTTATTTAATTGCTAATTAAATCACTATTTAATTCATAATTAAATCATTTTTAATTACTAATTAAATATTGATTAACTTTAATTAAAACATAATTAATCCCTAATTAAAATCTTAATTAAATCCAATTAGAATAATTAATTTAATCATGCCTAATTAGTAATTAATTATTAATTAATCCTAATTAAATAATTAATTAATTAAAATTAATTATTAAAAACTATTTATTAATTAACTTTTAACTTAATTAGTCATTAATTAAAACTTTCTTGATTAATTAATTAAAATTAATTAACATTAATCCATAATTAAACCCTAATTAATCAACTTAATTATAATTAATTAATAATTATCTTAATTAAATAAATAATTAATTAATTATTAAACTCTTTTTAATTACCAAAGTAATTAACTTTTGAACTTAATTAATGTTTTGAAAAGATTTTCAAAACCATTCTAGAATGGAACCATTTTTAAAATCCAAACACTAACGTTTTCCGAATTGCATTCATAACGACTATTGCTATGAATGCAATTTGTTAAAGTCAGATTTAGTTTAGATCTAACTCCAACTTCACTTTTAACTTAACTCTTAACTTAACTTCTCTTGAAAACATATATGAAAATTTTAATTTTGAAATCTAAATAAGTTTTTCCCTTTTTTTTTATTAACTTGAAAACAAATAAACCCTTTTGACCTTTCCAAGTAATCTCCAATCTCATTAGCATACAAAGGTACTAGCTTTCATAACACATATCTAAACAACCAATTTTACACATCCATAAAAATATATCATATATAAGCAATATGAAAAATTTAACATCCAAACCAAACTTCTAAGCCACATTTAACAAATCAAATCCAAACCATAACCAATACAACACATATACAACAAAACAACATGGATCTTTTACTAAACTAACATCATATTACATATATACACACTACAAGACATAAAGGTAAAGTCTTTCCAAAAATTAAAACGTTTACTCATCAAAAACGTTTCAACTCTTTTTCAAACTTTGAAATAGCCTAGCACTATTGAAAATCCCTTAGCAAAAAGTGATCCTTTCAGCCTTAACAAACTAATGGGCTCGGCTTAGGCACCATTGGGCTCAGCCACAATGAAAGTGGGCTCGACCAACATGGAGGAGGGTGGGTATGGACTTGTTTTGGCTAAGAGGAGGTAAAAGAGGAAGAAAGGAAGTGTTTATAAGCAAATTTAAAAGTTTTTAAAACAAAAAGGAGATGGTTTCAAGCTTTAGAATTTTGAAGGAAGCCATTCAAGGTATTTTTCAAGCTTTTAAAAGGAAAATAAAATTTAGAAAAGTTTTTGAAAAGTGAGAATGAAAGGAGAGATAAAAAAGGACATTTGTTTTTTATAGAAACTAATGGAATAAAATTACCTTTCTACCCTAAGTATACTTGCCCTCCATTAGAATGATGCCACATCATCATCCTTATCCCTCCATCTGCTTTACATATCTAAGGAAAGGGTAAGCCCTTTTAACCAACATGTATTACTCAATTGTGTACTTTAGATAAGAAATGAAATGATGTTTCATATTTTACTTTATTTAAATCTGATTTTAACTTAAAAATGGTCACATCATCTTACCTAAGTACACTTATGATATTTACCCTTATTTAATTATGAGTTGTTTAAAATGTGTAAATATATTAACTAAAGTGTTTATAATATTTTAAACAACTTTTAAATGGTGAAAAGTTGAAAATTTTCAAAAAGCTTTTTGGTCAAAATTTCTAATTTCCTTTGAACTATTTATTTTTGTAAACCAATTTAAAAATCTTTTCACCATCACTAGTTATAAACTAAAATGGGTATTTTGAGTTTTAAATTTATGTATAAATCATTTAATAATATATTAAATATCCATATTTAAAGTGGTTAAATTTCGGGTCATTACAGATAGGATTAGTAATATCCTAGAAAGAGTTTGAGAGTATAGATAAGAGGGTGTATTTGTTATTTTCATAAAAAAATTTACATTTTGTTGTTTGATCCGACGCGTTTAGCCAACTTTATCGATAGGGACTGCTAATTTGAGCAAGGTCAACTAACAAAAAGCTTAAAATGGGTAAATGAAATAATTTTACCTAGGATTATATATATATATATATATATATGTATGTATGTATGTACGTATGTATGTATATAAAGAATAATTTTCAAAAATCTGTGTAGTTATTTTTGATGTGTTTGGTTGTTAATCGATTAGGTTTTGATTAGTCATGCTCACTCAACTCTTAGCATTGACTATTGTTTGTTAATCGACCTGAAATCTTCCTTTCTAATACCTGGATTGGGTAGATAGGAATTGTTGGAAAACATTGCCACGAACAACTTGTGAATTAGGTTTCACAATTTTACTATAAGGCGTTGGTTGATAATGTTGGGTTAAAATTTGGTTTTAATAAAAGTTGTCTATTAAAATTAGAATATTTTGAATAATATTTAGAAATGATTTTATATAAAAGTTGATTTTATAAAAGTGGGTTTTTATAAAGGAGGTTTATTAAAAGAAAACCAGATTAATTCTAAAATAAATATAAGAAGATGATTTTATAAAAAAATGATTTTAAAAATATGTTTTGTAAATAAAAAGAATTTGAGAAGTTAAATCCTGGTGATTTTGGAAAATGTTTTTCAAGGTTTTGGGAAAATATATAATAGTATTATTTGAAAGTACTTATGAATAGAAATATTTCAATTGGGATTTTCAAGGAAATATATATTATTATTTCAAATAATTTATGGAGAAAGGAAATAATAATTCTTAAAAAGAATTTAAATATAAATACTTTTGAAATGAAAATTTTAAAGGAAGGTGGGTTTTCTTTGAATTGGTTCGGGGAATGAGTCCCGATTTGTTTCGTGATGATAAGAATAATCTTCTAAGTGATGATCAGATATTTGCTTAGGCAAATATTGTAAGGCATTTAGTAAATTACTCTCTTTGTCATTGTACGATCGAAGCGAGTTCGAATCTGGACAATCCAAAGCCAGCGGGGAATGAGTATTTTATTGAAACTATTTATTGGAAACATAAACTTTATATATTGTTTCAAAATGGATTTGAAAGGAATAAAAGTGTTTTAAGTTAACTAGTTCCAGTGGCTCGAAAATAACTAAAAATAGGCGAGAGAGGTGTCCGGATGGTAGACACTTCCCTTAAGTATTACCCTTCTTGGTAAGGGGATATATAATACTATTTCGTAGTACCCAGTTCCATTGTATCATTTTGTAGTTACTCGGGCTATATATATATATATATATTCTGTGGATCAAATATATAGTATCATTTCAAAACGAGTTTTGAAATAAAAACCGGGGGATAAATTCCCAAGTTGATTTCAAAGTAGAAAGTTTGGTTCAAATAATGTATATACTGTAACGTCTTGAATTTTTCGCGTTCGAAAATCGACATCCGTACTTCACATTGTACTAGAATGCCGCATATTCGACCGTTCAAATCCGATTCGCCGGAGCTTATAACACCATTAAGTACAACAACACAGCGGAATAAAAAGAATATATCAATATATATATCATTGGTACAATGACAGATACAAAAGCTGATACAATATGATACAACAGAATGATAAAACAGATATCAATATACATCAAAGATATGATACAAGAAATAGCAGCGAAAAGAAAATAGATAACATCAGTAGCGGAACAATATCAATAGGAGTGCTAACTCCAAAATGATCTTCAGACAAGAATGAATCCACAATTCCAAGATAAGCAACTCCGACAAATGGACTCCAAGAACTGAACTAGCTCCAGATAATCTACTACCCTGAATATTTGAGAAACCCAACTCTAGACTACCCGTGTGGAAAATGGTGGGCACCCAGAGTTTAGGAAGGGAACAATAAACTCCAGATCAGTCATGGGACTGGTATGAGCAAACAAAATAGTTTATCTTAACAACAAAAGGATTTTAAACAATGAAACCCGCAATGCTTTTGGAAAATGAAACTACCATAAGACCTCCCACCACACACACAATGCAATCGCAGACTTGGAGGAGATTGCTTCTTATGATAGTCAAACATGCTTACTATGCAAACAAACTCTTTGGATATTATTAATAGTGCATAGTGTACAAAATCATTTCGAAAATACAATATTAATCTTAGCCAGCATAGGTACCATTATATTATGCCTGCTATAGCTGCCGCCTGAGGAGACAGGTTATACAATTGCAATCGTAAAGGTTCGTATTGTTTCTTTGGATTTCCAACAAATGGTCAGGCTAAGGAACTTCCTACCGCCACATGGGATCGCCTCTGGCTGGACGTCCTGAGAGACAACTTCTCTCTGCCAACACAAGGCCGGGTTACCCCTGTAACTAGGTAACTCATGAATATGCCATTCCCCGGTCCTTTGCGACCTTTATCCGAGGCCTCGGTAACCAATATCACACATAATAAATAAAGTGTATCCACATGAGTAAGTATCTGGGCTCCATACCATGATACCACCCTTTTCCAGAAGGAAATGACATACCCTAAAGGGCGCGACCCTCATAACCTTGCCGTATATTCCTGTTTCGACCATTTCCGGTCTGTGAGGTTCGATGAGGTCTCGTCCACAAAGCTACGCTTTTTCACAAAGCCACGCTTTGATCACAAATGATCAATAAATGATCATCACACACAGCAACACTCAGCATGCCACATTACCAAATTGGGAGTATATCGCTGATAAATTTCAACTACATAACCTCTGAGCTCGTACGTCTCAGAGAAGGGTGTCAAGCTAAGAGAATAAATTCTCCGCCACCAAACAGAAATGTATTTGAAAGAAATCAGCTTTATATCTCAAATTGTAATGTCAGACATGTAACCATACAAGTCTGTTCTGGGTTCGAACAGAACCGAAGGCACTTCCAAAGAAGCCCTTGCAAATCCGTATAATTTTCTAATCACGTCCGGACTTCCCATCACAAGGGTGCTAAAATCTCTATATCGGGGACCAGTCGATGCGGAGACATTTGACAAGTTGTCCTTTCGTTTTCGAAAATATCCGATCTTCACCACCGGTCTTCAAATGCTATCCATATACGACGTATCATTATTCGGAATGGGTGATATGACTCAAAGGTCCTCTCCCGACTAAACCGAATAACGAGCGCAATATTTAAAAACAAATGGATAATGGGATTTCAATTAAGTCATAACTTATTACCCAAATTTCTCTTTCAAATGGTTTAAACACATTTCCATTTTAAATCTTTTAAATAAAAGATTTAATTCACAAAGTTCGCTCAGTTCCACAAAGATTTATTCATAAATTCTCCAAATCAATTTCCATTTCAATTTGAATTAACTCGTTAAATCTTTAAGTCAAGATTTAACTTATGGCTTTCAAAACTAGTTTCCAAAGATTCATTCATAGCCTTTCAAAACAATTCTATTTCAAGTTGGATTAACTCATCCGGTCTTTGAATCAAAGACTCATTTCATAGTTTTCAAAACAATTCAATTCTATTTCAAACTTGAAACCTTTCAGCACAATTTGGAAATCCTTTCTTAAAATGAAAGCTATTATTATTTGAAAACAATTAGTTTTCGTTTCGGAAAAATCCAGTTATGTTTACACGAGTTAAAACCCTTGAATTAAATTCAATTCCCAAATCAATACCTTTAAAATGGTTTAACCCATATATAACTTGTACAACATCTTTAATCCCTAGTTTCAAATCATATAATTCAATTTCAAACATAAATTCAAATTTAAATCAAATTATTTAAATTTCAAAACTCGATTAAGTTATTCAAAATAACTTTTATCTTTGAAATTCCATTTCAAAAGCTTTTCACTTTAAACCCAAATTTCCAATTTCAAAATAAAAAATTAAAATTTCAATTTCAAAAACATTGAATTTAAATCATCTGTGACTTAACCGATTTCCACGTGAAATCCATATTTGTGTGTGTAAAAGTGTAGTCCAGGGGTTTAACACAATAGTGCAACATCATCAATCATTACAGATTTAAGCACAGTAATATCGATAAGCGATATAATCTATAACGCTTATCTTTATTTACAGATTCACAGTTATATAACTGACAGATAATAAATTACATCACAGATAATCAACTACATTACATATCACCATACAAATCAGAATATATCACACAGCATCACAGATCAGGGAATATCAACAATTCAATCATTTAGTCAAATCCAATCATCCATAAGTAGGATCAATTTAATTACCTGATCAGATTAATTTCTATGAATAAATTACTAATCCTGGTTAATTAATCATTAATTACAATTTCATTTTAATTAATTAACCTTTAATAATCAATTTATTAGCCTCAATTAGTAAATTAATTATTTATCATTCCTTAATCACTTTCATTTATTAATTAACCTTTGAATTAATTAATTATCCTTAAATTAATTACCTTAGAAAATTAATCATATTAATCACCTTAATTAAATAAATTAATTATCCTTAAATTAATTAACCTTTAAACTCTTGATTAATCAATCTTTAAATCATTAATTAATTTACTTGAATTACTTTCCTTAGTTAATTTTAAGTAATTAATTTCCTTTAACAAATAAATTAACTTAGACTTTAAAAGTTAATTAACAATTAAAACGGTCTTTATATCAATTAACTTCTTCAATATTATTAAGTTTATCTAAAATAAACTATTAACAATAAAGGTTATGTATATTTCAAACCATTTTAAAACTCGGTTAATTTAAAACAATTTTAATAAAAACCTTCTTAACCAATTTTTAAACTTGGATTTAAACTTATTTTTAAACTTTTCTTTTCATTTAAACTTAGCTTTTTGAATTTTATTTTAAAATTTAAAACATAGTAACAGGTTTCAGTAAAACCTGTAGCTCGCCATCAACCCGAGAACACACCAAAATGGTTCGAGTCCAACCATCGTTTTCTCGAGCACGTCTCCGAGTTTCACCTTTCTTCCCCAAACACGCAATCCCTTGATACATTGATACGCGCGTGCACATGCACCAGAGTTCTGGTGATCTCCGACCAACCTCGCCCCTTCGACAAGTCGACGACCAACTACTGAGTCGCCACGAACACCCAGATCACCGAACGTCACGGCCAATCGAATTCGAACCAATTCAAGTGCCAGGAACCAAAACTCGATCGAAAAGAACCACCACGCGCCGTCGATCCAGATCACCAGAAGCCACGCCATCACGACCAGAGCTGCACCGATGACCCACGTTTATTTTCCCCCACTCGCGATCGCTTCTAAATCACTCATGACCACGCCATTGCTTTCGAAAACCACGTTGAACCCAACAGGCTATAAAACCCTACAACCATCTCGCCGCGCCACCACGGCAGACTTGAACTCCATCGGGTATTTTTCCCATGTTCTACAACCCCCAAGCTACCCTCGACAAGAACCCCGACCACCCTAGTTACGCCGACCACCAGAAAATACTCGAAAACACTTTTCTGGTCAAATACAAACTGCTCCTAAAACACTAGCTTATAAATTCTAAGATGATCATCAAAAATCATAGATTTGAAGTACGAATTCATTCCTGTAATTAAAAATCGAAACCCTAACATTCGAATTTTTTTTGTTAAAACTGATCATCTCTGTTCTTATTTTAAAAAAATAACTTCAAACAAATGTTCATGAATTTATTTTTAAAATTAGCACTTCATGGTTATAATTATTATTCGTTTAGAAACTGAGTCCTGAAATCATCTAGATAGGATGATTTTGAATTTTATAACAGATTCCATAAGCCTGTAAAAATGGACAAAGGCACATGACTATATACAGACATATATACACAAGCAAATTCACAGCCTTGCAAACATACTAACATAGTTATCAACTAAACAAATATATTTAAATCATCAACTCAAATATCAAAACATATAAATGGGTTCGAGTATGTTTGCTCACCGGATTATGCACATAGCAGAGGGGTAATAGAATAACAGAGACTTGAAACTTTGTTTTTGATAAGTTGTTGAATCTGTTGTTTGCAATTTTATCTTTGATTGGAATCAACTCTTCCTGTTGGTGATTGCTGAGTTGATTAGCTTGCTTCCAGGTTTGCAAATTGATTTGTATTCTTCTTCTTTTTTTCCAGTTTTGAAAATCTAGTTACAGGCTAAATTTCCAGGCTTTTGGTTTGTTGAAGTGTTGATCTGATCTCAGGTTATTTTGATTGTTTTAATTTGTTGTTTAGAATTGAATTTGTAGATAGTATTGTTTCTGATTAGCTTGAAATGAACGAATTGAGGTAGGAGGTGATGCATATAAAGAGAAGTATGCAGTATAATTTTGTTTGTACAATAGAGTGATACTTTTCTTCCTTGTATAGTGGCTGATATATAGGAAAGTGTACAAGGTAATGTTATATTTTCTTTGTACTAAAGTTATGGGCTGCATTTAATTTCTTAAGTCCTTTGATCCTTTTCTTATCTGAGCCAATATATATATACATTCTTTGCTTTATAATATGAAGGTACTTGTACTGTTTTCCTTTGCAAGCACTTTCTTTACATGCTCTGGTTTATAAGCTTACATACTTATATTTTTTTTCTTTTCTTTAGCAAGTACATTCATATGTATCTTGTTTGTATTACCACTTACAGGCTATACATATATAATTTACCTACCTATGCTTTTACTTTATCTTAATTTGTTTTCTTTTATATTTGTTCAAACTTATCTCTTTTATTTTTAAAACTTAAACTATCAAATATTAAATTTACTAATGTATTTATTCTTATCCTTATGTTTTAATATTTATAAGGTTTATTTTATTTAAAACATTTTTGAAAGACTTCATTTTTGAATTTCCAAATCATAGCTTCTTTCAAAACACACATATTTATATATTTATCTAAAATTCGAAATGACAATTTCTATTTAAAATAAGAATTCATTTGTAAAGACATTTCATTATAAACATTGTTTTAAAAATAACTCATTATTAAATTAAAACAATTTAAAAAAACTATCTTTATATTAATAAATAACATATTTTATTTGAATTTGGATAAACTCAAATCAATTTATCATTTAATTTCACAATTTTAAATCAAAAGTAAATTTAATTATCAATTTAAAATTGATTAAAATTCGGGATCGTTACAGATTCCCCTCCTTAAGAAATTTCGTCCTCGAAATTTGTAGGCACGAAAGTAACACAGAGATAGATTCAATCTCTACAATTTCTCAAATACAAGATATGGATTCCAAACTCAAGTCAGAATATCTCAGAATACATACCAATTTTTCCCTCTTCGGACTTCGATATTCACAAGAAATTACAATAAAATTTCAAATTTCAAATTTGGTTTATAATCGAAATCGTTTTATCGATTCAATTCAAATTCAGCCCTATATTCTATTAATCAATTTAACTCAAATTAAAATTTCCAATTTATTTAAATTTTCAATTCCAAATTTCCAATTCATATTCATTAGAGTTTAAATCAAAAATTGATAAGAAATCGATGAAGATACAAAGTAAGGATTTTCCTACAACGATTCGTAGGGCCACCATCACACCGAAATTTCTTTCTGGAGCTGTCGCCAAGCAATCAAAAGAATTTGGAATCGAATCAAAGTAAATTGATAGAGAAAGATTGTTTCCACTATTGTAGGGTATTGACCATTTATAGTTGTATTCCCCTGTCCCCTATCTTATCCTCTTCTTGCACTCATACTCACTATCAGTGGATAATAAGAGAATTACTGAGGCATTCGGACGGATATCTTAGGGATATATTCATTCTAAGGATACTTCACCCTATCTCTAATGAGCTACTTAATGTGTTATACTCCTGAGCTAAAGTTCAACCTTAGCTCTGATACCAAATGCGACGTCCTCGGGTTTTCGCGTTCGAAAATCGACATCCGTACTTCACATTGTACTAGAATGCCGCAGATTCGACCGTTCAAATCCGATTCCTCGGAGCTTATAACACCATTAAGTACAACAACACAGCGGAAGAAAAAGAATATATCAATATATATATATCATTAGTACAATGACATATACAAAAGCTGATACAATAGAATGATACAACGGATATCAATATACATCAGAGATATGATACAAGAAATAGCAGCGGAAAGAAAATAGATAACATCAGCAGCGGAACAATATCAATAGGAGTGATAACTCCAAAATGATCTTCAGACAAGAATGAATCCACAATTCCAAGATAAGCAACTCCGATAAACGGACTCCAAGAACTGAACTAGCTCCAGATAATCTACTAACCTGAATATCTGAGAAACCCAACTCTAGACTGCCCGTGTGGAAAATGGTGGGCACCCAGAGTTTAGGAAGGGAACAATAAACTCCAGATCAGTCATGGGACTGGTATGAGCAAACAAAATATTTTATCTTAACAACAAAAGAATTTTAAAAATTGAAACCCGCAATGCTTTTGGAAAATGAAACTACCATAAGACCTCCCACCACACACACAATGCAATCGCAGACTTAGAGGAGATTGCTTCTTATGATAGTCAAACATGCTTACTATGCAAACAAACTCTTTTGATATTATTAATAGTGCATAGTGTACAAAATCATTTCGAAAATACAATATCAATCTTAGCCAGCATAGGTACCATTATATTATGCCTGCTATAGCTGCCGCCTGAGGAGACAGGTTATACAATTGCAATCGTAAAGGTTCGTACTATTTCTTTGGATTTTCAACAAATGGTCATGCTAAGGAACTTCCTACCGCCACATGGGATCGCCTCTGGCTGGATGTCCCGAGAGACAACTGCTCTCTGCCAACACAAGTCCGGGTTACCCCTGTAACTAGGTAACTCACGAATATGCCATTCCTCGGTCCTTTGCGACCTTTATCCGAGGCCTCGGTAACCAATATCAGACATAATAAATAAAGTGTGTCCACATGAGTAAGTATCCGGGCACCATACCATGATACCACCCTTTTCCAGAAGGAAATGACATACCCTAAAGGGCGCGACCCTCATAACCTTGCCGCATATTCCTGTTTTGACCATTTCCGGTCTGTGAGGTTCGATGAGGTCTCGTCCACAAAGCTACGCTTTTTCACAAAGCCACGCTTTGATCACAAATGATCAATAAATGATCATCACACACAGCAACACTCAGCATGCCACATTACCAAATTGGGAGTATATTGCTGATAAATTTCAACTACATAACCTCTGAGCTCGTACGTCTCAGAGAAAGGTGTTAAGCTAAGAGAATAAATTCTCCGCCACCAAACAGAAATGTATTTGAAAGAAATCAGCTTTATATCTCAAATTGTAATGTCAGACATGTAACCATACAAGTCTGTTCTGGGTTCGAACTGAACCGAAGGCACTTCCAAAGAAGCCCTTGCAAATCCGGATAATATTCTAATCACGTCCGGACTTCCCATCACAAAGGGTGCTAAAATCTCTATATCGGGGACTAGTCGATGCAGAGACATTCGACAAGTTGTCCTTTCGTTTTCAAAAATATCCGGTCTTCACCACCAGTCTTCAAATGCTATCCATATACGACGTATCATTATTCGGAATGGGTGATATGACTCAAAGGTCCTCTCCCGGCTAAACCGAATAACGAGCGCAATATTTAAAAACAAATGGATAATGGGATTTCAATTAAGTCACAACTTATTACCCAAATTTCTCTTTCAAATGGTTTAAACACATTTCCATTTTAAATCTTTTAAATAAAAGATTTAATTCACAAAGTTCGCTCAGTTCCACAAAGATTTATTCATAAATTCTCCAAATCAGTTTCCATTTCAATTTGAATTAACTCGTTAAATCTTTAAGTCAAGATTTAACTTATGGCTTTCAAAACTAGTTTCCAAAGATTCATTTTCATAGCCTTTCAAAACAATTCTATTTCAAGTTGGATTAACTTATCCAGTCTTTGAATCAAAGACTCATTTCATAGTTTTCAAAACATTTCAATTCCATTTCAAACTTGAAACCTTCCAGCACAATTTGGAAATCCTTTCTTAAAATGAAAGCTATTATTATTTGAAAACAATTAGTTTTCGTATCGGAAAAATCCAGTTATATTTACACTAGTTAAAACCCTTGAATTAAATTCAAATTCCCAAATCAATACCTTTAAAATGGTTTAACCCATATATTACTTGTACAACATCTTTAATCCCTAGTTTCAAATCATATAATTCAATTTCAAACATAAATTCAAATTTAAATCAAATTATTTAAATTTCAAAACTCGATTAAGTTATTCAAAATAACTTTTATCTTTGAAATTCCATTTCAAAAGCTTTTCACTTTAAACCCAAATTTCCAATTTCAAAATCAATTGAAATTAAAATTTCAATTTCAAAAACATTGAATTTAAATCATCCGTGACTTAACCGATTTCCACGTGAAATCCATATTTGTGTGTGTAAAAGTGTAGTCCATGGGTTTAACACAGTAGTGCAACATCATCAATCATTACGTATTTAAGCACAGTAATATCGATAAGCGATATAATCTATAACGCTTATCTTTATTTACAGATTCACAGATATATAACTTACAGATAATAAATTACATCACAGATAATCAGCTACATTACAGATCACCATACAAATCAGAATATATCACACAGCATCACAGATCAGGGAATATCAACAATTCAATCATTTAGTCAAATCCAATCATCCATAAGTAGGATCAATTTAATTATCTGATTAGATTAATTTCTATGAATAAATTACTAATCCTGGTTAATTAATCATTAATTACAATTTCATTTTAATTAATTAACCTTTAATAATCAATTTATTAGCCTCAATTAGTAAATTAATTATTTATCATTCCTTAATCACTTTCATTTATTAATTAACCTTTGAATTAATTAATTATCCTTAAATTAATTACCTTAAAAAATTAATCACATTAATCACCTTAATTAAATAAATTAATTATCCTTAAATTAATTAACCTTTAAACTCTTGATTAATCAATCTTTAAATCATTAATTAATTTACCTGAATTACTTTCCTTAGTTAATTTTAAGTAATTAATTTCCTTTAACAAATAAATTAACTTAGACTTTAAAAGTTAATTAACAATTAAAACAGTCTTTATATCAATTAACTTCTTCAATATTATTAAGTTTATCTAAAATAAACTATTAACAATAAAGGTTATGTATATTTCAAACCATTTTAAAACTCGGTTAATTTAAAACAATTTTAATAAAAACCTTCTTAACCAATTTTTAAACTTGGATTTAAACTTATCTTTAAACTTTTCTTTTCATTTAAACTTAGCTTTTTGAATTTTATTTTAAAATTTAAAACATAGTAACAGGTTTCAGTAAAACCTGTAGCTCGCCATCAACCCGAGAACACACCAAAATGGTTCGAGTCCAACCATCGTTTTCTCGAGCACGTCTCCGAGTTTCACCTTTCTTCCCCAAACACGCAATCCCCTGATACATTGATACGCGCGTGCACATGCACCAGAGTTCTGGTGATCTCCGACCAACCTCGCCCCTTCGACAAGTCGACGACCAACTACTGAGTCGCCACGAACACCCAGATCACCGAACGTCACGGCCAATCGAATTCGAACCAATTCAAGTGCCAGGAACCAAAACTCGATCGAAAAGAACCACCACGCGCCGTCGATCCAGATCACCAGAAGCCACGCCATCACGACCAGAGCTGCACCAATGACCCACGTTTATTTTCCCCCACTCGCGATCGCTTCTAAATCACTCATGACCACGCCATTGCTTTCGAAAACCACGTTGAACCCAACAGGCTATAAAACCCTACAACCATCTCGCCGTGCCACCACGGCAGACTTGAACTCCATCGGGTATTTTTCCCATGTTCTACAACCCCCAAGCTACCCTCGACAAGAACCCCGACCACCCTAGTTACGCCGACCACCAGAAAATACTCGAAAACACTTTTCTGGTCAAATACAAACTGCTCCTAAAATACTAGCTTATAAATTCTAAGATGATCATCAAAAATCATAGATTTGAAGTACGAATTCATTCCTGTAATTAAAAATCGAAACCCTAACATTCGAATTTTTTTTGTTAAAACTGATCATCTCTGTTCTTATTTTAAAAAATAACTTCAAACAAATGTTCATGAATTTATTTTTAAAATTAGCACTTCATGGTTATAATTATTTTTCGTTTAGAAACTGAGTCCTGAAATCATCTAGATAGGATGATTTTGAATTTTATAACAGATTCCATAAGCCTGAAAAAATGGACAAAGGCACATGACTGTATACAGACATATATACACAAGCAAATTCACAGCCATGCAAACATACTGACATAGTTATCAACTAAACAAATATATTTCAAGCATCAACTCAAATATCAAAACATATAAATGGGTTCGAGTATGTTTGCTCACCTGATTATGCACAGAGCAGAGGGGTAATAGAATAATAGAGACTTGAAACTTTGTTTTTGATAAGTTGTTGAATCTGTTGTTTGCAATTTTATCTTTGATTGGAATCAACTCTTGCCTGTTGGTGATTGCTGAGTTGATTAGCTTGCTTCCAGGTTTGCAAATTGATTTGAATTCTTCTTCTTTTTTTCTAGTTTTGAAAATCTAGTTACAGGCTAAATTTCCAGGCTTTTGGTTTGTTGAAGTTTTGATCTGATCTCAGGTTATTTGATTGTTTTAATTTGTTGCTTAGAATTGAATTTGTAGATAGTATTGTTTCTGATTTTCTTAGCTTGAAATGAACGAATTGAGGTAGGAGGTGATGCATATAAAGAGAAGTACGCAGTATAATTTTGTTTGTACAATAGAGTGATACTTTTCTTCCTTGTATAGTGGCTGATATATAGGAAAGTGTACAAGGTATGTTATATTTTCTTTGTACTAAAGTTATGGGCTGCATTTAATTTCTTAAGTCCTTTGATCCTTTTCTTATCTGAGCCAATATATATACATTCTTTGCTTTATAATATGAAGGTACTTGTACTGTTTTCCTTTACAAGCACTTTCTTTACATGCTATGGTTTATAAGCTTACATACTTAGATTATTTTTTTTTCTTTTCTTTAGCAAGTACATTCATATGTATCTTGTTTGTATTACCACTTACAGGCTATACATATATAATTTACCTACCTATGCTTTTACTTTATCTTAATTTGTTTTCTTTTATCTTTGTTCAAACTTATCTCTTTTATTTTTAAAACTTAAACTATCAAATATTAAATTTACTAATGTATTTATTCTTATCCTTATGTTTTAATATTTATAAGGTTTATTTTATTTAAAACATTTTTGAAAGACTTCATTTTTGAATTTCCAAATCATAGCTTCTTTCAAAACACACATATTTATATATTTATCAAAAATTTGAAATGACAATTTCTATTTAAAATAAGAATTCATTTGTAAAGACATTTCATTATAAACATTGTTTTAAAAATAACTCATTATTAAATTAAAACAATTTTAAAAAAACTATCTTTATATTAATAAATAACATATTTTATTTGAATTTGGATAAACTCAAATCAATTTATCATTTAATTTCACAATTTTAAATCAAAAATAAATTTAATTATCAATTTAAAATTGATTAAAATTCGGGATCGTTACATATACCCTCAAAATGTAGTGAGATGTTATACCGGTCTTTAAAACTTAAGTTGGGTTTACGAAAATATTTTCATAAATAATTTTGGAACGTAAATTGGAATTAATATTTTGTATATCCTCTCGAGATATAGAAGAGTTATCATACGATTAAGTAGAAAGAAGTAAGTTTTTGAAATATTTTATAGATAAAGAAATGTTTTCATAAATAATTTTAGCAGAATTAGAATTGGTATTAGTGAGAACCAATAGTATAAATGCATAAGTTGAACGTAGATCATTTCTCTCTTTCATATAGTTTTGATCAGAGATTCAAGTACGTGATTAGTGGTGTTTCACGCCGTTCCAAATGAGGATCTATCACTTAATTTTTGACGACGAACACTGGGTAAGGTTCTTGATATGGAACCAAGGTTTTCTATCATAGTATATGGCTATGTAAGGAGAACAGAGGTTTCTAATTAAGAAGCCTGATCGGGGTCCGCACTAGTGAATCAGGTGAGCGATACTAGTTCGGAAGTGAAGTTATGTATTCGAGTAGTGTTCGAATCAGATTTTGTATATGGATGATTTATAAACATCATGCAGACTTATGAATGGTATAGGGTGTTCATGTGGTGAAATTTTGGTGGACGAAATTCTTTTTAAGAGGTAGAGAGTGTAACAACTCGGAATTTTATCACTTCGATTTTCGAAGTATTTAATTAATTTTAAATATTTGATTTTGGTTTTTTATAATAAAATCTATGTCTCAAATAATTATCTGATTTTTGATGGCGTATTTTATTTTAATTTATAGAAATTTTCCATAATTTTTAATTTGAAAAATATTTAAATTGTCGTTTGACGTTTTTACGTCAAACGTTGGTATTTCTAAATTTAACAGAATTTGATAACCGGTGTATTTATTGTTGTTTTGTGATCATGTTGCATTTCTGTGCATGATCGTATTTTTATTTCTGTTATTCTCAGCTCGTACATGGACGCGATATTGTGTGGCAAGGCACCGCAATCTTTTCAATTCAAAATCAAAAATCAAACAAAAACTCAGCCGCATATTTGTCCCCTTCCCTGTCTACTTCATGCTTCACTTTGCCATTGTTCCCTCTTGTCCCTCTTGTCCCCTTCACTATACCTGGCTCTTGTCTCCTTAGTTTTGGGTTATAAGTATTGAGGGTTTGGTTTGAGATTTGATGCTTCTTCTTTGGGTGTTCACTGACATTGTTTAGTTCGTCTCCTTGGTAATTTCAAAAACTATGAAATAAACTCCACTTTCATCATTCAAAAATCATAATCTCTAAATCCACACATAATAGCCTATGCACCAACATAAATGTTGTTCGTGTCGATCTCTAGTAATTTTAAAAATTGATTGCACTTGATTTAGTCGAGTGTTGAGAGAGAAATCGTGATATATTAGTAAGCCGGAAATTTTGGTTGGAAACTTCAAAAATTGATTTCTCGCGATACGCTTTGAATTGATCGACGCCGTTTGTGTCATTAGGTTTGTGTGGAGGAGGAGAATTTTTTGTGGGAGTTCGACATCATTTTCTATCAGTCGTTGGTGAACATTCAAAACTAAGGTTTTGCTTGGCCAGAGCTAGGAGCAACGATTGGTGATTTGTAGTGCTCGATGGTCATTGTGGAGGAGAGGGGCACCTTGCGACTGGGTTTGGTGGAGTCTGATGGTTGTTTGGGTGATCGTGAAATGGTGCTTGCCGCGTTTGATAGCTTCAAGTCAAAGGGTTTTGAGTAGGTCAGAAATTGCTTGGCGACTTTGGAGCCGTTGGGGTGGTGATTGTCATGTTTAGTGCGGGAAAGCAGGTGTGCGGGTGGCTTTGGATTGTGTTTTGCCTAGGAGATGTGCACGTGCACCGTGCATGTGGATATATGGATTGCCTGTGTTCGAGTTTGCAAAGGGAAGAAGAAGGCACTATTCTAAATGGGTGCGGGTGTGTTTGCATTTTGGGCCGGGCCTGAAGGAGTTTGGGTGAAACAATTTATTTTGGTATAGTAATATAAATAAATGTGTAGAGTTTATAAAAACGTGATATCTAGCTTGTTTTAAATCCAATTGATCCGTGGATTTTCACATTGTACTCGTATTAACGAGTACAACATGCTAGTATCATTTTTTGGTGGATTTGGAATGTTTAAATATTATGACATAATAATATGGACAGAATTTAATTACGTTGTTTTAAATAATAACGTCATCAAATTATTGTACCTTAATTGGTGATATTCATTTGGCTAAATAAAGCAATGTTAAGTTAAATTGGATTGAATAGAGTAATTTGGGCACCTGTTTAGTGGAATAAAACACTGTTTCTCTAATGAAATTAATTGATTATTTAATTAGCAAAATAAATCATTGTTCTGCTATTTTATAGATTTGGATATCTAATTATATGTCGTTAATTGACATGCCACTTTGAATAAGTGATATGTTAACCAGTGATGGTTAATTGTTTACATAGATGTTGATTATGTGAATGCTAATTGTTAACTTAGAAATTTAGATGGAATTATATGGTAGCTTTTTTAAGTACCATTGTTAATGCTAAGCCTCTTTCCGAATTCTTAAAGTTATGGATTTAAATCAACTTCAAATTTCGAACAATTACAAATATTAAAAAATTATTATTTTAGCAAAGTATTTTATATAATAATTATTTTATCAACAAGGCTTTAAAGGCAACTAATTATTTAGTCAATTATTATATTATTTTATTATTATAATTTGTTTGAAGTTTATTATTTTATTAATGATTATTAAAGTTATTATTTTAATAAAGTTGTTTAAAGATAACTAATTATTTTATTTAACATGTTTTAAATAATAATTTGTTTTGTAAAAAGGTGTTTAAAAATAATAAACTGTTTATTTAAAAAGGAATCGTTTTAAATGGGAAGATTTTTATATACAGGCTTTATTTAATAAAAGCATTTATTAAAGGAGTTTATAAATTTGAATAAGATATTGGAATTAGGAAAAGGTTTGTTTTTAAATGGCCTTTGAGATTTATAAAAAGGTATTTTATAATAGATTGGAGATTTATAAATAAACTTTATAAATAGATTTGGAGATTTATAAAAGAGATATTTATAAATAAGTGGGTTTATGGAAAGAATGGTGTTTTGGGTTATATCTTTGTTTTAATGACATTTGGGTTTGATCATTTTAATATGATTTTGAAATAGAAAATCTTCCTTAGTGTTTGGTGAATATACTTATAACATTTTATAAGTACGTGAAAAAGGATTTCCAAGTTTTGAAAGGCATGGTTTGTGAATATACTTATACCTGTGAGATAGGTATATGAATATTTTGTTAAATATTTTAGGAAAGAGAATTAATTTATAAAAGATTAATTTTATGAGGCTTAGTGGTTTCTATGGGAAATATAATATTTGTTTGAATGTTTGTTTATTTGAAAGTTAAACAACCGACTATCAAACTTGTGCCTAAATATGCAATCCTTCTTAATTTTGGTGGTACAAAAATATTCCCTACTTGACACCGAAGGATTTTAACTCTGGAAATA
Organism: Allium fistulosum; assembly: GCA_030737815.1. Classification (NCBI taxonomy): domain Eukaryota; kingdom Viridiplantae; phylum Streptophyta; class Magnoliopsida; order Asparagales; family Amaryllidaceae; genus Allium; species Allium fistulosum. The sequence continues at coordinate 461,578,114 of CM060905.1, forward strand.
CCTAGGAGAATGCTATATTATACATATAAACTCATTCTGTTCTTCTAGGACAAATGAAGAGGAGATACGTCCACATAAACGGTTAGGGTTGATCCCAACTCTAATGTATTGTTCGATTATTTCGAAAAGAACCGGTATTGAGCATTTCGAAAATGATCGATAGATTTTGGAACATCCGGTAAGCGAGGGAGTATACTTGTAAGAGATGACTCAAAACCATAACCACTACAAAACCATATATGAGTTCTATGCTTGGAGGAGATTCGAGATCTGTCTTTGATGTTGGAATCCATGTGTGGTTCCGAGACCTGTTGGGGTGTGGGAATCCATATGTGATTCTGAAATCTGTTTTGGATATTGGAATCCATGTGTGATTCCGAGACTCGTTGAGAAATGTGAATCCATGTGTAATTTTTGAGATTTTTGTTGAGATACGGGAATCCATGTGTGGTTCCAAGACCTTTTGAGGTATGAGAATCCATGTGTGGTTCCGAGATCTGTTCAGGTGGAGGTGCATGAGCTAGAATGGTAGACGTAGCCTCACCAGTAGTAATGACTAAAACCAGAGATAGGATGCATATCCAGGGGTTTAGCTAACCTATGAGGGTGCATTCGTCTCCTTTCTAGAGTTACCTACAGTTATTATGGATGCATGGAGCGATGCGTTCGGCCTTGCATGACCTGATATATATTTCCTATTGTACATCACTAGGGATGTATTATTGCTTCGGAAGGATAACTTTGGTCCTTGGGCCAGAGGACCATTCTCGAAGCACCGAGGGCACCTCCATGGAATCCTACACAACTAGCAAATGCGCCTTAGTGGGTTTTGATTATATACCTAGTACTGTTGTGATGTACACACATAAGCATCACATCTACTTGATTATTATTATTTTCATCCTTAGCCATTATTATAATATCACTAAATTCTTATACAAATGTTTTGGTTATTATAAGGTAAAAACTCTCTGTGTTTGTGTGCAGCATGGTCTTACAGGATACCTTTATTTTGAAAGGTTTATTTAAACATTAAAAATCCATTTGATTATGTTACTCACGCTGGTTTCACCAGACTAACCTAGGCATTGTTTTTCTATAATGTCAGGTCAGCCCAAGAATATTTTCCAGATTTAGCTGGATGCTTTGGGGCTTTTAGAAGACGAGCAAGATTATCCAAGATGTATTCACATATCTTATATTCTTTTGCTGTTTTGTTGTTCTAGATTTCTATCAGTACTTATTAGCAATTGTAAGGACGGGCTGTTATAACTGTCCAGGCTTATGATAGTATAACATACTATGATTTATGTTATATATGTATAAGAAAGATGATTTCATTTTATAAAGATCTTATTTATATTACATATCTTCTCGTCATGAGGTGAGATTCTGTTTTATGTTCTATTTCATTTTCCCTAACAATCTGTCTTTACTACACTTGGATATTCGGCATATGAATACCGTGAATGCATTAATGTCAATTTGTAAGGGTCGAAAAAGCGGATTGTTACAGTCCGAAAGGCACTTATTGGAGAATGGATTCGATATAATAACAAGGCACTGGGGTACCACTTACCACTTTACACCTCTAGATAAAATGTACCAAGGGCCTTGCATGGAACCCCTGCATGACAAGACCGACCTATCCTTTACTGGATAGTACCGAATATTTCACCACCCAGTTGTTTGCAACCTTTTCCCAAGAGCTATCATGCACAACCAAATCCATAAATATAATCTAGAAGGGTGATGGTAATACCCTAATGGGTGCGACCCACATAGCCTTGCAGCATATCCCCTATTTTAATCATTCCTGATTATGAGGCTTAAGGATACGATTTACCTTTTTAGCAAATCCTACTTGGAATGCTAACACTGCCCTCCAAGCATGATGCAATGCCAACATTCATCCATACAAGTTGTTTAGTATATAAACAAACCGAAGGCATTACTTCTACTACATCCATTTTGGAATCACCCTAAAGATTAGTAGCAAGTAGCCCTTGCACTTCAAATATCTCCATCTTTGATTTCATAATCTCCAAGATATCTCTAATTCGAACGATTATGCCGGTTCGAAGTGGTTTTCAGATTATATATCTGATCATGGTCCCTCCAAATTGACAATGATAATTTTAAAACTGACCAAGATTTGATAGTCGATTATTTAACTATCAAATAACAAACAATTCAACCTGAGATTTAACCAAGCATGGTTGAGCACATAAGCAAACACTTAGCCTCCTAAATTAGTCCATTCATTAATTTAAACCACTTAGTAAATACTTATATCAAAATACTTTTATAAAGATATATTCACCAACCCTTCTCCGCTCTTTTCAATACTTGTAAAATATTGATATACTTATCTCAACTGTATAAGTATATTCCTAAACCTCTCACTTTCAAAACATAGAGAAAAAACCATCCCATATACTTTTATCAATCGTATATGTATATTCATAAAACACTACATTTCCAATACTTTGAAAATGTGTCCATATACCTGTCTCATCGGTATAAGTATATTTACAAATCTTAAGAAGATTTCATTTTCAAAACCATACGTATTAAGGTTATAACAAATGTAACTCAAACATTGATAAAATTAAACCCAAAACACTTTTGGCGTAAGTTACCATACTATCCCTCAATTAAAAATAAATTGGATAATTCAGATAACAAACCTTGCCTTGACAGACATTCTTGATTCTTAAGATAGTGACGAGTTTCCGTACCTCTTTATTTGGTGTTAAGTATGAAAAGCACATTTTTCATACCACCGTAATTTTAAAAGATCATTTATGGAAATTGGGTCTCGGTCTTTTAATAAATCCTTTTTTTATAAAATGAATTTACAAAATTCCTTATATTTAAAAACTCCTTTTATAAAACATTATTTACAAATTATAAATTCCCTTTATAAATATCTCGATATAATTATAAACCTCCTTCTATAAATCTCCAAACGTATTTAATAAACTCCTTTATAAACATCCTTTATACTTTTATAAAACCCTTTCTATAAAACTTCTTTCATAAAATAGTTATTTATAAAACTCATTTTAAAATTTTCCAAATAAAATTACAAAACATCTTTTATAAACAAGTCAAAATATAAACCAAAACTCCTAATATAAGACAAAACTCCAAATATAATTATAAATATCATATACTTCCCATAACACAATCATTCCATATATTACAATAGATTCACAACTATGATTTATTTCACCAATTTATCAAATGATAATATTTTCCCTTTTATAAAATACCATTTATAAACCTATTCCTTTATTTATAAAATACCGCTTATAAATCCCTCCTTATAATTTATAAAATTCCATTTATAAATTCATCCTTTTATTACAACATTTTACATAAAATGTTTCAAAACTATTTATTTCAAAATATTTTTAACTTCCTTTAACAAAATTGACTTTAAAATATAAGATAAGCCCCTTTTATTTCCTTTAAAATAAACATTCATTATTAAAATAACTTTTATATGAAAATAAATACTTTTCAAAATAACCTTAAAACATTAACAAATATACATATATTAGAAAAGAATAACAAAAGGAATGGAAGTAAAATAGAGAAGTACAAGAACTATTTTTGAATAAAATATCACAAAAAATCCAAATGGTCGGATTAAAAATTATTTTCCAAAAAAAACCATTTCCAAATCAAATAGCAATAATAGTATTTTTCGAAATATTATAACGAGGCTAATTGTTACTATAGTACTTAACCAATGCTATTACTGCCTTCTCCACTAAAAAGGTTCAACTTTTAACATATGTTAGTGTCACTTCCAATATGGCCAAACCATCAAAATTGAACATTTAACAATCTATATAACATGCATACGATGAAATAAATAAACAGGTATATAACTGGAATTAAAAATCACAACGACGAGAAATCCAGATTTCGCTATAAATTTTCCCCACATTTCAATTTAAATGATATTTTCTTTTCTAAAGCGGATATTTAACCAATCCAAGCTAATAATTCATCTAATCACAAACAATAAATTTTATCTACTATATAATATACTGATTATCCAAAAAGGTGAGTTTAACTAAACAAAATTCCAATGGACGCCTATGTGTTCCAATTTTAACTAAAATCAAACGACGTTCGATTTAGACCAAAATTTCATTTGCTCCAAATTCAACGAAACCAGTTTCAGTGCATAGCTAATATTCCTACGAGCACAACAGAAATGACCACGTCTCGATTGAACCTCCTATGGGAGAGATATTGATTTTATGAGTAATTGATTTTTAAATTAGAACAAATACACTAATTACATATTAAAATTTAAATACCCTATATAATCCTTCATTCCAAAATGAATTCCTACCCTCGCCTGTAGCCATTTACACTGCTTCTCAACACTCTACCTTGAGCTATGTCGACGATGTTGCATAGGACCATCGCCATTCATCCCGTGGAGGAAAGACGAACAAGCCTGTACCCATCCTCTCACCTGTACATGCCCTCCTTCAATCGTGACACCCAAACCTTAACTAGCCATACACGATGTCGTGATACACCTAAGGTCGCCGCACCCGACTATACTACCACCCACCTCTTCGTGTTCTTCCCTTAAGTCTATTCCTAACCTCTAAATTGCCAACCAATGCCTGAATCTTCCAAGCACCTCAACCCTAGCTCACGTCCATTCACTATAAACTGCCACTACCCTCAAAACTCCATCACACACAACCAGAAGACTATGGTTTGTACCACTATTCTCAACAAGATCAAAGATACTAATTTTAGGATTTTTAGTGAAGGATTTCTTGGCATAAGAATTTTTGCACGACGCTTTTCTTTTGAGTTTACCGAAGCATGAAAGTGCAAAGGAAGTAGGTGTGTTGAATTGTATCTGTAACAACCCGAAATTTAACCCATAATAATTAATTCGTTAATTAATGAAATGATAAAATAACTTTATGAAATTATCAGAATTGAGCCACGGGAGTTGCACCATTGTGTCCGTGGTAATTTTCTGGTCAATTCATATATAGAACGTCATAATCCGAGCTAATATGAGCAAGAAACGAGACGAATATATATATATATATGGCTAGGTCGACCAAGAGGTCGACCTAACCACGCCCTAGGTCGACCGGCCGGTCGACCTAGGAGGAGGGCTGGTCGACCGCCCGGTCGACCCGCCTACGGGTATGGAACGAAGAAAGTTTTCTTCATTCCAGAGGTTTTCGAACACGTATTTTTCATTCTTTAGCCTCATCTGGTCCCTTCATGCTTCCATCCGACGGCTCCTATTAAGCCTATGACGTGGTTGCATCCTATTCAATCCCCAAATCTAATGGTCTGAGATCCACTTCTACCCCTATAAATAAGACCCTAGGCCTAACACTTTTTCTCATTCTAGATTTTCTCCGCTTGGGTTCACCTTTTCAGGAAGGAACCTAAAAGGGATAATTTTCCAAGGAGAGAATCTTTTTAATAAAAATATTTTAATACCCTCAAGTGGATCCGGGAAGACAAAAAGGGAAGATCTTAGGACCACAGGTGAGTGATTGTAATTATTTAGATTTTTAAGTAATTTAAAATAATAGGGTTTCCAATAGTTGTAGTTTTACTACGATTTTTGAAGTAACATTTTTAGTAGTTTATTTACAGTTTTTAGAATTATTTTTAGTCTATTTCTTTTAGCTATTCTTTTTAGTTGATTTTAGTTTATTTCTGTTAATTATAGCTTTTCCATTTAATTACAGTTTATTTACAGTATTTTAATTTATTTACTGTTATTTATGCGTTATTTTCATCCTTTTCCTACGCTTTGGATTTTCTTCTATTTTCAGTTTTCTTTTATTTCTCCTTCTTCTTCGCGTATGGATTAGAATAAATTAAACGAAAATATGGATTAAAATTATAAGAATACTGAAATAACGGAAGATAAGATGTAAATTGTAAAGATTGTAATAAAAATGGAATTAAGATTGTAATTGAGCCTAATTATGATATTGATGTTAGAATGGGACTAATTAAAGATATTTGGCCTAGTTATAACTTAGAATTAAAACTACAAGAGTATAAGATGAAAGAAGCTTATTTTTACACTTAGACCTTGGGTTAAGTAATAAGCATGATTATAACGTAGGTTATAATAAGAAATAGAACAAAGTGAGGCTTATTTTAAGACTTAGGATAAATTAATAAGCAAAGATAGTGAAGATAATAATAAAGGCTTCCTTAAATAATTTATCTAAGTTAATAAGCAAATATGAAAGTAGGACCTGTACCAAAAACATTCCCTTTTAGACAAAATGGTTTTCTCACATTAGCCTGAAGTGAGATGAGGGCACGCTTATACTAATAATGATAGTAATTGGTCAAATAGAAGTCCAAATCCCTTATGCTTATGCTAGAGCACAGGTAATAAAAAGACCCAATAGGTGGAGCAACAGGTAGCTTGAGCATGGTGGCAGTTATGTGTGCGACTTCCATTTCGATGCTCAGTAATCGCTATGAGTTCCAAGCGCTTAAGTATGTATGCCTTTCGTAGGCACCATTGCCTTCTATGTAGGGAGCTATATAACGTCTAGTCCATAATAAATACTTTGTGCATCTTTCGTAGACACCATTGTACTTTGTGCATCTTTCATAGATGCCATTACCTTATGTGTAGGAAGTTATATAGCGTCTAGTCCGCAGTAAGGTCTATGGAGTAGCAGGCCGATCAAAGGGTAGAATTAGGATTTCAGCCTAATTATAGGATTAGGAATTCAGCCTAATTATAGGATTAGGAATTTAGTCTAATCAAAGCAGCTAACAAAGACAAGTGCAAACAATCAAAGTTAATCAATTGCGTTAATTTAGCAATTCGTATTTATTTCCAACTTATTCCTTTTTCTTCCTATTCTCTTTGTTTCCTTTATATATACTAGAACTGTTGTAAGGTCTATTACTTTTACTTTGCTTAAAGATTCTAGTAGTTACTATCATTCACCAGGCTTTTGGTCTGACCCACTCCTCTATTTTCCCTTTTTTTCCCCCATAGGCAATCAGAGGCATGGAAGATAGACTGCAGTTTCTTCCAGACTTGGAGACCCTATCATGTATTCCTTCTTTTATTCCCAGCTTTTTGTTCTTTTATTGTACTGGCACTATATTGAGAGAAAGTTTGTGTTTGTACTCTGGTTTTTCTGATGAGACTGAGATTTTATTTTTATAAGACAATTGTATTTGGTATTTGGAACATCTGTGGTTTGTCTGAAGTATTTATGAAGTATTAATTTTTAGAAATCACTTATTGTTTTTAATTACTTCCGCTGTGTTATTTTCTATCTATTTTGTCTTGTGAATCTTAGTCTCTGCTAGCTTTAGTTATACCTACAACGCACCACATCTTTTAGTGTGTCCTTATGGGTATACTAAGGGGTGTAGGGTGTTTCACTTGGTATCAGAGCCTAAGGTTACATGATTCCTAAAAATTTATTTTAAAAGTAGTATTTTTCCAAAATAACTTGTTTTAAAGGTATTTTTCAGGAAAGAACTCTTAGAAGTGATTTTTAAGTATAAAAGAGTTTTTTATAAAAATCCCCTCAAAAGTCCAGTTCAATCTTCCTTCGACTCTTTCCTAAACTCTCTTTTTCTTTACGTTGAATGGCTGATGCCCCTAATCTTCCTGAGGGCATTCCAGTCCCAGGTTGGTTTCATAGGTATCTACAAGCCACGACTCCAAAGGTGTAAGGGAAAGCGCCCAATCCAGCACCAGCGGGTGGGAATCCCATCAACCCACCTGCAGTAGTTAATTTCTCTAAGCTTTGTAAGGACTTTGCAAATTTGGGTGGAAAGTCTTTTTCTGGTACAGACACTTTTATGGAGGCTCGGGTTTGGCTATGTAACACGGAGAGGATATTCAGAGTATTGGGATTGGACGATCAGCAGTGGGTTCAGCTAGCATCTTGGCAGCTAAAATAGGAGGCTTCGTATTGGTGGGAAGTTATAGAGTTGAAAGGAAGGGAAGTCACTTGGAATGGATTTCGGGAGCGATTTGATAGGAAGTTTTTATCTCAAGTAGAAGAGAGTGTTCAGTTGGAGCGATTCATTAATTTGAAGCAAAGGAGTTTGGCTGTGAAGGAGTACATCAATCAATTTAATGAGTTGTCGCGGTTTGGGATGGAGTTGGTTAATACACAGCACAAGAAGGCTTTGAAGTTTGCGAAGGGATTGAATCAACCCCTTCAGGGATTGTTGCTGACTCACGTGTCGATGGGAGCTACTGATGAGTCTTTGGTGGAAATGGCGCTTATGTCTGATGCAGTTAAGGAAGGAGAGTCTAAAGAGGTTGTTAAGACGGAAGGTCCAAAGAAGAAATGGTGGAATAACAATAAAGAGAAGAAGAAAGGTGGAGGCCTTCAGAAGCAAATCAAGAAGGTTATAAAGTGCAATAGCTGTGGAATTGTTGGACATATCACCAAGGATTGCAGGAAAGATAAGATGAAGGGAAAGTGCTATGCTTGCGGATAGCCCGGTCATATGAGTAGGAATTGTCCCTAAAGAGCGGGGCAATGGACGAGTGCACCCACAGCACAGATTCAGGCGTTAGACGCGGCGCCATCAGGCAGCATTCCAGATAGAGGTAGGAAAGTCACTGTTGAAGGTTTGATTTCTATTTCTAATTTTCCCATTCGGATATTCGATTCTGGAGCATCACACTCTTTTATCTCTAGCTCTCTTGTGGATTTTTTGCACTTAGACATCTCTTTAGTAGTTGACCCCATTGTTGTTTCAAACCCCATATGAGGATCGGCACACTTGTCTATGGTCTGTAGGCGTTTGAATTTGTTTTATCCTAGGCGTAGAATTTGACTACGACGCCTATGTTTTGGGATTTTCGGGGTATGGGATGATTTTGGGAATGGATTGGCTATCCACATATGGAGCTATATTAGACTGTGAGAGGAGAGTCGTTGGACTAGAGACATGCAGCGGTAGGACTCTCGAGGTTTCTTACGACCTGCAAGGGTCAGTTATGTTGAGCTTCCTTTATTCCCCCGATTCATCATCATCAGAGTTAGATTCGGTTCCTGTCGTCAGAGACTTTTCAAACGTCTTTGAGGAGGTTAGGGGACTACCCCCTAAGAGAGAGATCGACTTCAGGATTTATTTGACTGATAATGCTAAGCTAGTAGCATTACCCATGGCACCTAAGGAGAGGAAGGAATTAAGAAAGCAAGATCTGTAAGCTTTTGGAGAAAGGTTTCATAAGAAGAAGCATATCGGAGTAGGGAGCACCAGTCGTCTTTGTTACTAAGGCGGATGGTTCCTTTCGACTTTGCGTAGACTATAGGGAATTAAATAAGCTCACAAGGAAGAACCGATATCCACTCCCTAGGATAGATGATCTTTTTTTTACCAGTTAGTTGGTTCTTCGGTATTCTCTCAGCTTGATTTAGCCATGGGATTCCATCAACTTAGAATCGCTGATGACAACATTGATAAGATCGCGTTTAAGACTCCAAACGGATTTTATGAGTGGTTGGTTATGCCTTTTGGGCTAACCAATGCCCCAGCCTACTTCGTAGATTTGATGAGCTGCGTCTTTAGGGAAGTCCTAAATAAGTTGTGGTAGTATTCGTGGACGACATTTTGGTGTTTTCCAAGAGTATAGAGGTGGTTCTTCGTACACCTCGCATTCTTCAGTTAAAAGCAAAGTTCTTGAAGTATCACTTTTGGCATAATGAAGTGTGTTTCTTGAGCATAGAGAATGTCTACACATGGGAAAGAGTTTGAGAAATGATTTTGTACATTTAGGTTCAGATTGTGAAAATCTAAAGAGAGGTAGGCAAAGATTGGAGATGTACAATAGATTCAGAAAGAAGAAAGCCCATGTGTAGATAATTGCAGAAATTATAATTGTCTCATATAAGTGGATTTAACGGTAGCACCTTAGAATAAATATGAGTATAGGAATAAAAGACTTTAAGTAAGGAAATGTTCCAAGGTTTATGAAGAATACTCCTATGATAGTAAGTAGAAAAATCCACTTTATGTATAACCCAATAAAATGAAATTATTAGAATTGAAAAGAATAATTGTCAATATTTTTAAAGTAAATATTGGGTTTTTGGAAATAGGAGTAAAAATTTAAATTAGTTTTTATATGATATAAATTTTGTTAAAAGTGAAATTCTTTTTTTTTGAAGAATTATAGAACGTATATAGTTCACTAGTTTCTTTGAAAGTAAACAGAGATTTTAAATATAAAAACCTAAAATGTACTAAGTATCGAAAACGTAGATTACAACATTTATTGTTCTAATAGAAGTTTTCGTGAAAATAAAGGGAGCATAGACTATAACGCTACCCTTATAGTAAGTGACTCCTAAAGGAAATGTTTTTACATAGTAGATGTGGTTTATTAGTATTTATTTTTAATTAAATTCATACACTAGTATTTTTGGGTTGTAGTAACAGTGTTTTACGCAACATCTATTTTAAACCCAAATAAAATGTATTTTTAAAAGATAATTTCTAAGAATAGAAATAAAAGTGATTTGTGAATACACCTATTAATTAAATAGGTATAAGAAAATGTTTTTGGTTATGGATATATTAAAACGGTTTTGAAGATGAGTTTTTCTGAAAAGAAAACGTTAGATATTAGAAGATGTCTATCATAAGAAAATATAATTTAAACATACTTTAATCTATTGGAATGAAAAGAATAATGGTATAATTTTCTATGAAACCAATAAAAATGTTTTATGCAAGTTACAAGGAATGCATGAAAGAGATATACAAGGTATGGGAGCATCATATTTTGTATAGCCTATTTCGAAAAATATAAAATAAGTTCCTTGTAATTTCACATAAACATGAAGTCCTTTTTTAAAAGGTTCATAGAAGATTTTAGCGTTAATAATTTCTCATAAGAGAAAGAAGACCCAATACATTAAGGTATGAGACTGTTAGGTGTAATAAGAAGATGTTTTGAAAACACATAAGGATATCTTAAAGATATTCTAAAAGAAAACAGTTTGGTGAAAAAGTAAACAAGTGTTTGGAAAATTTAATAAAAGTAAAATTTGAAAATTCAAATTTTTATAGAAAACTAAAAAGGTCTTTAAAAGAAAACGAGGAATAAGTTTTGGACTTAGAATTTGAAAGTTTTTCCCTCTAGGTTTGGGAAAAATAATGTGAATTCAAAAGCTGTGAAGATGTAAAGCTAGAAAGATAAGATTTTAAGTAACCTAGTATTTCTGAATTTAATAGAAACTTAAAGATAACACTTTTAAAGACAAAGGTTTTGGGATTTGATGTTTTAAAAAAAATTTAGAAACCTTACTTTTTAAAATGGAACTATAAACACCGAACCGAACTCCTAAATGTGAAGTAGATAGGAATCATTTCCAAGGTGTAACGGAAAAGGTGTAAGGCTATAAAGGAGATAGTAGTAATTACTTTTGGAAGTAATAATAGAGTTTTCGTAGAGTGTATAGGACCCAAATGAGAACCTAGGAATGTTGATTCATGTGAGTAGACTAAAGAAGAATAGTAAGTCACACATGGCTGGGAATGAGTATCCTTGATTTTGGTAGAACTTGGGAGAAGCATCTTTCTTTAGAGGAATCCACATAAGATAGTAGTTCTCAAGCTAGCATTGGAGTGGCACCTTTCGAAGCTCTTTATGGAAGACCGCGCAAGTCGCCTTCGTGTTGCTTAGAGTCTATAGAGAGATTGCTACTTGGTCCCGACATGGTTAAAAAAAAGACTTCGGAGAAGACTAAATTTGATTTGGAGAAAATTCGTATCTCATGTCCGCATTTCTTTGATAGTAACTTTTCAAATTTCCTATTTTTCATCTTTAGTTTTGAATATATTCTTTCCTTTATTATCCTTTGGGAGGGTAGAACTTAGGAGTTAACCTATGGATGGTAGGATTTGATGTAAACATGTTATTAGAACATGTTATAGATGATGTATGCAAGTGGTTGCAAGTGTTTGCTAGTGGATGCTAATGGACGCATATACTTAGAATAGGCACTATTATCTCTTAGGGATCGGCCTAACTAGGACATTAGAGCATATGCATATGGATGTGTGCGCATTTGTATTTTTTTTCATGGTTGCTATATATGAATGTTATCACATGGTTGTTGCATTTGGATGATGATTGAAGCACGCATATAGAACTATCAGTTATCATTAGGAATTTTTGCATTTATTTGGATACATAGCACATACATGATTGCATAAAAGGAGGTCAACTGAATCAGTGGACCGCCTAATCTTTTGCATTAGTTAAGGACATTAACACTACACTAATCGCATAAGTATCATAAACAGCATTATAAAAACTTAAGGACAATGGGTGAATGGTTGATGATTGAGTAGTTGGTCGTAAATATTGATGAAAATGCTTAGTTCCTTCTCTTATCCTTAGAGATTTCGGGGACGAAATCCCTTAAGGGGGGAGAATGTAACAACCCAGAATTTAACCCATAATAATTAATTCGTTAACTAATGAAATGATAAAATAACTTTGTGAAATTATCAGAATTGAGCCACGGGAGTTGCACCATTGTGTCTGTGGTAATTATCTGGTCAATTTCCATACATAGAACGTCAGAATCCGAGCTAATATGAGCAAGATACGAGACGAATATATATATATATATATATATATATATATATATATATATTAGGCTAGATCGACCAAGAGGTCGACCTAACCACGCCCTGGGTCGACCGGCCGGTCGACCTAGAGTAGGGGCGGTCGACCGCCCGGTCGACCCGCCTACGGGTATGGAACAAAGAAAATTTTCATCGTTCCAGAGGTTTTTGAACACATATTTTTCATTCTTTAGCCTCATCTGGTCCCTTCGTGCTTCCATTCGACGGCTCCTATTCAGCCTATGACGTGGTTGCATCCTATTCAATTCCCAAATCTAATGGTCTGACATCCACTTCTACTCCTATAAATAAAACCCTAGGCCTAACACATTTTCTTATTCTAGATTTTCTTCGCTTTGGTTCACCTTTTCAGGAAGGACCCTAAAAGGAATAATTTTCCAAAGAGAGAATCTTTTTAATAAAAATATTTTAATACCCTCAAGTGGATCCGGGAAGACCAAAAGGGAAGAGCTTAGAACCACAGGTGAGTGATTGTAATTATTTAGATTTTTAAGTAATCTAAAATAATAGGGTTTGTAATAGTTTTAGTTTTACTACGATTTTTGGAATAACCTTTTTAGTAGTTTATTTACAGCTTTTAGAGTTATTTTCAGTCTATTTCTTTTAGCTATTCTTTTCAGTTGATTTTAGTTTATTCCTGTTAATTATAGCTTTTCCATTTAATTACAGTTTATTTACAGTATTTTAATTTATTTACTGTTATTTATGCATTATTTGCATCCTTTTCCTACACTTTGGATTTCCTTCTATTTTCAGTTTTCTTTTATTTCTCCTTCTTCTTCGCGTATGGATTAGAATAAATTAAACGTGAATATGGATTAAAATTATAAGAATACTGAAATAACGGAAGATAAGATGTAAATTGTAAAGACTGTAATAAAAATGGAATTAAGACTGTAATTGAGCCTAACTATGATATTGATGTTAGAATGGGACTAATTAAAGATAATTGGCCTAGTTATAACTTAGAATTAAAACTAAAAAGAGTATAAGATGAAAGAAGCTTATTTTTACACTTAGACCTTGGGTTAAGTAATAAGCATGATTATAACGTAGGTTATAATAAGAAATAGAACAGAGTGAGGCTTATTTTAAGACTTAGGATAAATTAATAAGCAAAGACAGCGAAGATAATAATAAAGGATTATTTGAATAATTTATCCAAGTTAATAAGCAAAGATTAAAGTAGGACCTGTACCAAAAAGCATTCCTTATTAGACAAAATGGTGGTCTCACATTAGCCTGAAGTGAGATGAGGGCACACATATGCTAATAATGGTAGTAATTGGTCAAATAGAAGTCCAAATCATGGAGGATTTGGACAAGAGGCACAACTAGATATTGCTTGGATGACGGGCCAGTACCAATAGCATTTCCCCTATTTTTCTACGGACAAGGTGTTTCACATAATCTTGAAGTGAGACGAGGAGCACGCTTATGCTAGAGCACAGGTAATAAGAAGACCCAATAGGTGGAGCAAAAGGTAGCATGAGCATGGTGGCAGTTACGCGTGCGACTTCCATTTCGGTGCTCAGTAATCGCTATGAGTTCCAAAAGCTTAAGTATGTGTGCCTTCCGTAGGCACCATCGCCTTCTATGTAGGGAGCTATATAACGTCTAGTCTACAATAAATACTTTGTGCGTCTTTCGTAGACACCATTGTACTTTGTGCATCTTTCGTAGATGCCATTACCTTATGTGTAGGGAGTTATATAGCGTCTAGTCCACAGTAAGGTTTATGGAGTAGCAGGCCAATCAAAGGGTAGAATTAGGATTTTAGCCTAATTATAGGATTATGAATTCAGCCTAATCAAAGCAACTAACAAAGACAAGCGCAAACAATCAAAGTTAATCAATTGCGTTAATTTAGTAATTCATATTTATTTCCAGCTTATTCCTTTTTCTTCCTATTCTCTTTGTTTCCTTTATATATACTAGAACTGTTGTAAGGTCTATTACTTTTACTTTGCTTAATCATTCACCAGGCTTTTGGTCTGACCCACTCCTCTATTTTCCCCTCCCCCCAATAGGCAATCAGGGGCAAGGAAGATAGTCCACAGCTTCTTGGAGACTTGGAGACCCTATCATGTATTCCTCCTTTTTATTTCCAGCTTTTTGTTCTTTTATTGTACTGGCACTGTATTGAGGGAAAGTTTGTGTTTGTACTTTGGTTTTTCTGATGAGACCGGGATTTTATTTTCATAAGACAATTGTATTTGGTATTTGGAACATATGTGGTTTGTCTGAAGTATTTATGAAGTATTAATTTTTAGAAATCACTTATTGTTATTAATTACTTCCGCTGTGTTATTATCTATCTATTTTGTCTTATGAATCTTAGTCTCTGCTAGCTTTAGTTATACCTACTACGCACCACATCTTTTAGTGTGTCCTTTTGGGTATACTAAGGGTGTGGGGTGTTTCAGTATGTGTGATGTTTGATTTATTTAGATTTTTCCGGCATCTCACCGTAAAAAAATTTGTTTACTTACGATCCACGAATGAAAAAACAAAAATACTATCATTTATAAAAATGCATCACGATCCCCAAACAATAATAGTATACACTAGTAATCGTACTCTGTAAAATTTCAAAAATATCATCGTTTGCCGAAAAATAATCAAACGAATATTTATATATTTTCCAAATTAAAAATTATAGAAAAATCAAGTAAATTAAATTAAAAATACGTCTATAAAAATCTAGTCATTATATTTAAAATTAAAGTTCTTATTATTTATTAAATTCGAATCAAATTTGAATATTTATATAAATTAAATATTCCCATTCGAGATGCAAAAAATTAAGGTCGTTACACCTTTCTAGCTTTGCAAATCTCCCAAATCCAAATTTATCCCTTTAATTTTACTCCTTTTCCTTTCCAATCAAAAATTATGTATAACAAGAAATATACATACCATTAGAATTATAGATATGAGAAGAGATATGGGTTAAGTGGAATATAGATTTATAATAATGAAATTACCTTTTTCCGCAGCATCGATTCGCTCTTTCTCTATTACTTTCTTCTCTTCTCCGATTATATATATACATAAAATATAATATTTTTAAAAATGGTAAAGCTCCGCTGCTTTAATCAGAAAAACATAAGAAGAGAAGTGAGGGGCTAGCCCTAAATTTATAGGCGCTCGAATCAATCGTATCCATTAGATTTAAAATAATTAAATCTTGGTCGTTCGGCCAAGGTTGAACCCTAGTCGCCGCTCGACAACTAGTGGACTGCTCCTCTATAGGCAGTCGACCAGCCCAAGTAGGGGGTCGATCGGTGGGGTCCACACAATTAGTATTATTTTTTCCTTTTGCTCCTTTTTAATTTTTTTGTTCCGAAAACTTAAAACGCTAATAACTTCTTCATTGAACTCCAATCGCAAAACTCCAAATATGAAAGTTTCTTGAAAAATGACTATGAATACAATAATGTAAGTTTCATGGCTAAATTTTGATGTTTGCTCAATTTTCATTTTTGTGCCTTAATAATCATTTATTAATTAATGTTAATTTTTGTGGGGTGTTACACGTAGTTAACATATCCATTAGAGTAAAAGGAGAATACATTCGAACTTTGAAAAGGAAACTAGGAATAAGTGAAGGAGAAATCCCAATCCTATGAAAGTGGCATAGGAATGAGCAAGGAAGTTATACTTTTGAAAATTCCAAAGGTAAAATAACTGCTACTCTTTGTGTCTCATAAGAAGAAGTTTACTTCCTTACTAAAGAAAGATTGGATTATTAGGCCCATAAGAAAAGCATAAAAAGGAAAGAAAACATGGAGAATGTGAATACTGTTTTTACCATAAGTCAAATGGGCATAAAACTAATTATTAAATAATAATATCTTGGATCATTTAATACTATAGAACTGAGGGAATTTGTTGACTATGAGCTATCTAGAAGTTAAAGAGAAAAACCAATACTTTGAATAATATCATGAAGATCCCCGTCTTCAAAAATCATCATCTTCATCATGTCTCCACTTCCGAACGTATACATTGGTTCGAAGTAGTTTTCGAATGGAAGTAACCCAATTCTGACCCCGGTTTCTTCGAACCAATCGTCAATTAAAAAGATGTCAAGTTCATATGTTATTATCAATCATCATTTAATTCAATTCATCCTTTTGTTCTTTCATAAATATCTCAGAGAGACATATTATTTTAAATTAATCCTTTTATCTTCTTAATAGTATATGGAATCATTAAGCCTCATTTATCAAATCCTTTTGGTTAATTAAACCTTTTTAAATCTTGGAATAATTCCAAATCATTTCACCTTTTATTTAGGAAAACATTTCCAAATAATTTATTTAAATCTAAATCAAAGATTTCTTATATTCAAATCATAACAATTTAATGGGTCAAAAATAATGTTATTTAAGACATAGTTTACTGTAAACCCCAATCCAATTTGTATTTAGTAAAAGACTAAATCTTATCATACACAAATTAACTTCCGTATTCAACTCGTATAATTTGTGTAATAATGGTGGAATCACCTTTTAAATTCATGCCGATAGTACAAGTTCACTCCTCGGACCTTAATACAAAGTTTGACCAGAATATCCTTTATACTATTAAAAAATATGGTTTAACCAACTCTTTTGAAAATTCCTTACTTTTGGAAAAACTTAAATGAGATCTTTTTTTAGAGCGTCTGGGCTTTCCCTTCGATCTGTTCCACCCCTCGCTAAAAGAGAAAATAGAGGACATGTAAGTCCAGGGCACTGGTTACTCCATTCCTAACCTTGGTTACACACCTCGTTTTACCTTTTTAGATCTCACAGGTGGAACAAATATACTAGTTGTTTCCGCATACTCCTTTCATTTTTTGATATGATTTATAAAACTTCCAAATCATTATTTGAAACGCTTAATTATTCTTTTAAAAACCATTTATAAAGGATAAGAAAAAGAATGGTTAAGTTTAAAATCATATTTCATAAGTCATTTAAACTGCTGAGAAAAGTGCCGCGAAAAATGTTTTAAATGTTATATTGATCAAAACGACTTTTCTATCTTTTGAAAATTGATTTATAAAACTCAAATTTCCTTTAAAATATTTTAATATATTTATAAAATTTATTTCATATTTTAAACATTTAAAAATATTCATTTTAGATCAATTTCAAATTCGGATTTTGAACTGCAAAATCGCGATTTTTCTAAAAACTTGTTTTGGACTTATTTAAAAATTTACAAGATGAAATCTTGGTTTTCTTCTTCATTTAAAAACTATGGATATAATACTCCATAAGATTCTTATCTCGAAGAATTCTGAGCTATATTTCATTCTATATTCTCGTTTGACTTTTACGGCACGAAATCGTGAACTACCATTACGCGACGCGCCTTATTTTGACTTATTTTTCATAACTTGTCATAAATTCTCTAAATTGAGTTTTATTGTTTATAAAATATTTATAAATTATTTTAAATCATTTATGCAAATATTTTCCATATTAAATCTCATATTCACCTTTAAACCATTTAATAATATTATATTATTATAATATTCATTTTCAAACTTTTTATATTTTAAAACCATTAAGTGGCTAAACAACTCCATACACATATTTATATGAATTCATTTTCTATTAATTAACCATGGTTAATTACTTAACCATTTTTATTATGATTTCTCAAAATTTATCATAACCAAGTTATCAACCATATCAACATCCATATAATCAACCATATAATCAATAAAGTTATCAAACGTTCATACAAATCATTAAGAGATTTAATGGTCATATTATCATACTTAAAATAGTTATAGAGATTACTTATCATTTAATAAACATTGAGTTCTCACTATCACAATTGCTCCCTCCTTCCCAAGCTCTAGAAAATCAGGTAGACCTTCCACAGCACTTCAAATTTCCTCCTAACTCCTTGGAATAAAATTGGCAGTAATCCAGTAGCACTTCTTCCCTTCTTTTTTTTTCTTGCTCCAGAGCTTTCCAAACTCCTTCTTTTCTCCTTGATGGGCTCAGCCTCCCCCTAGAATAGGTGCTGGATCTCGGTGTTGACAGTGTTTGTTGATGGTCGTGCATTTGATTGAGGAAGATGAGGTGTTGGCTTTGAGTTGGAGGTGTAATACTATAGTATATATATGTATAAAATTTTATTATTATTTCTTCATAATTTTATTAAGAAAGAAGCGATTAAAAGCTTGGGGAAGAAGAAGATGAAGATGTGTGTGAATGAAAGTGGGAATGTATGTTGCTATTTATAGGCAGAAGTCTGGAAAATATCTATTTCCTTACATCACCTTACTTACATCACCTTACTTACATCATCCTTTTGCCCATCCCCTCCATCATCATACACATTGTACCTTCCCCCTCCATGTGCTCCATCACTTCACTCACTTCCAATTCATCCTTTCATGTCCTTAGTTGACTATGAGTTAGCTTAAGTACTAACCTTTACAAAATATCTTAGATATTTGGATTATATATATAATTAAATGTATGCATATATGTATGTATGAAATTTATGTGTATGTGTGCATGTGATATATACATGCATATATATGTATATATATGTGTGTGTGTTAATGTCGTTTACAATGTTGCAATGATTTCAAACAACTTTCGTTCGTTAAACCGGTTACCGGTCACATTTTCACTCATAATTTAAATTACATATATATGTAAACAAAATTTAAAAGTAAATTTATAATCATTTAAAAAAAATTAAAATAAGTTTATTTTAGTTATAAAACCATATTTGATAATATTAAAATCCAATTGTAAAATACGACATTGATTTGTTGAAGTGCGACGAAGTTTGTCTATCTTTATAGCACAAGTATATATGTTTATAAAACCATTATAGATCAAATTTCTATTATTATCACATCATTATATAACCACTAAAAAGTGTTATTTACCATTTACAATAATTATTCGAATGTATATCAAATTTTATCAAAAATCGACTTTTGTCAATTTTACGATTAAAATCCAAATTTCTTTATTTTGTGATTCTATTCTAAAAATAAGTTTATCATTCTTATTTATTACATGATTATTCAAGTTTGAAAGTTTTATATGTGAATATTTAAAGTTAATTAAATATTCCATTTAAAAGTGATAAAATTACGGGTCATTTCCTTCCCCCCTTAAAAGTATTTCATCCCCAAAATTAAACCCAAAACCCGATAATACTTACTCAAAACAATCTTCAAACTCAATTTTGTATGGTATACAAAGATCATCCATATGCGATATCTGATGCAATCTTTTATTTGAATCCACAACTTTACTTCTGAATTAGTATTGACCCCCTGATCCTCTAGCGGACTCTGATTAGGCTCTTTGGTCAGAATTTTCATTTCCCTTACTTAGCTCTCAACTACAGTAAAAAACTAAAGTACCCAATCATAAACCCTCATCAATATTCGTCATCAAGAATCGAGAGATAAATCCATTTTTGGACCGATGAGAACACCTTAAAGTTTTTTATTTGAATCTTAGATCAAAATTATGCGACAAAATGATCTATGTACCTCATATGTACTTATTAATATTAAAAAATCTTTATGAAAAATTTTCATAAAACTTTTATGTTTTTTTTAAAATGATTCTTTACATATAATCGCTCTAAATATTTATTTCCAAATGTTTTTCTTAAAGGAAAACATTTCATCCCAAAAGAATCATTTCAATTTTAAAAGATAGTTTACCTTTTATTTTCCAACAATCTACTTCTCTCATTATAATATATTCCTTTTTAACCAACATTGATATTAACTTATCAAATAATAATTCAGAATTATCTTGTTAACCTAAGGAAAAGTTTATAGACTGAGTAACTCCAAAGTACTACCAAGGAACTGTGTACTACCAATAGTATCCTATATCTCCTTAACAAGAAGGGTAATACTTAAGAGAAGAGCTTACCATTCGAACATATCTCCAGCCCATTTTTTAGTTATTTTCGAGCCACTCAAGCTAGTTACCATTTGAGACTTTCTTACTTTTCAAATTTCTTTTCAAAAAATCCACTTAAGATTATTTTGTTTATAAAACCCATTTAATAAATCACTTTCATCAAATCATCTTATATTAACTTACTTCCTTTTAAAATTTCATAATTCTTTTTCCAAAATACCCAAAATTTTGTTTCTCAAAATTTAGATAACATATCTTTCATATCCATGTATTCAAAATCATTTAATTTGGGTAAAATACATTTTTATACTACATGCTTATTCATAAATTCATTAACCTTAACCCTATAATATTTTACAACATCTTATAGTCGAATCGTGGAACTTAATTCACAAGATATTCATTCAATCAACAAATGGTAATAACTGACTATTATCATTCCCTGACACACATAAATAACCATATCTTTCAAAAGATAATCCTTTATGCTTAAAATATAATCCTTTTAAATTTTCAAAAGATTACGATAGAAGTTCATAAAATTCATTTTTATTAAACATACATCTTTTACACTTGAAAAAGAATACATCAACCCTAAAAGATTTTTCTTTCTTCTTTTTCTTTGCTTTCCTTTTATCCATTTCCTTTATTTTCCTATCCTTACACAGAACTGCATAATGCTCTTCTTTACCGCATTTATAACAGAAGATGTCGACATAAGATCCTAGTTTTAATTTCTCTTTTGCCTCTTTTTATGCACGTAGTCTTCATGCTTGCTTTGGATTAGCCCAACACTCATCCCCCGGCATAAAATAAGACATCCTGATCTAAATGATATACTAAGTTATCACAAAAGTTTCATACCGTTAATTTCTTGACTTATCCAAATTACTTGACTCATACTTGTTCGGATTGGAACTTGCCTTGATTGTACAATGATAAGAAGAATAATTTACCAAGTGTTCAATACCATTCTTCCAAGCCAACATATGATTGATACTTAGAAGATTATTCCCACCATCACCAAACAGATCAAGACCTTATTCTTGGAACTTTCCAAAGGGGTAACATCTTATAAACTTCCCATATCGCACGAATATTTATACTTTTGTATATATAAAATGTACTCCTTTTAAAATGGTGTGTCGATTCGCCTTGTTTAAGTATTTAGGAATCCTTATCGATTACTTGGAGCTCTTCGTGCAACGACCAGAATTCATAAACCATTCAACAGATTAATTACCATAAAACATTTTTATATCAAATAACAAATACGCGCTCATATATATAATACTCTCAAACTCATTTTAGGATATCACTAACCCTATCTCTAATTAGTTACTCATTTTAGGGTATTACTAACCCTATCTATAATGATTTACCCCTCCAAAGCCTAGGTACTCACTCAACCTAAGCTCTGATACCAAATGTAATGACCGAAATTTTCAACCCTAAAAAATCGACAGTAATGCATCCTCGTGCCGCAAATCCAAGTGTCGGAAAGCCCGACTATTCAGGGAAAAAGAATTTAAAGATATAAAGGAATCTCACACGAATGTAATAACATATATTATTTCAATATATAATATGTATAGTGGTAAATCTTGAATACAATATCAGAGTCTAACCTGGATTCAGCCTAGACAGTTATAAACCTTTTGTCCTTAAAAATGTAAAAAAAATGCAATAGATAGAGCAGATAATAGGTCCAGAGTGAACGGGTTCCCTTACCGCCAGCTATAATAACTATGCCATAAAGGAGACAAAAATTGAGAAAATAACAGTAGAAATTTAATGATGGGGGAATATGGAAAAATCAAACAAATTCATTCCATCCTAATCTACTTAACAAAACACTATACTACCTAATGGGAAAAAGGGAAAATTCTATTCTAACACCTAAAGGTCGGGTCTCTAATCCCGCTCATATCATAGTTCGTGTTCGAATATGTCTTATATTGTTCTGAAACGTAGATCTAATACCATCCTATGATGCCCCACCTCTATACCCATATTACCTAAATATATTACAAGTAATATTGTCAAGTAATACGGAGAAAAAGGTTGGTTAGGAGCGACCATCCGTATATATTACTATGGGCTAACACTGTCACATTTTACCCTTTTGTATAAATCAAATACACACACACATACGTGAATAGTTCTGGCATAAAGAAATATGTATGTTGGCTCGAAATACAAAGTAGAACAAATATAATAAATATCATGTTAACCAGGTTTTTAACCCATCAAAATCCAATAAGAGTTAGAATATTCAGACCATGTCAGAATAACTTGATACTCAACCAAAATAACCAATCAAACAAGTCAATAGGACTCAAGGAAAATCAGCCAATAAAATACTAAGTAGATGGATCGCTAGCGATCCATCATCCATAGATCGCTAGCGATCCATAGGAAAGCATTATGAGTCGCCCAAACCTCTTACATCATGATTCATTACCATTTCTAAGCACGCTTGCCAAGTTTCATAGCATGCCAAACAATCGAGTTCATAAAGTGAAGACTCATCTGATTCAAGCTGTTTGACAAAAAGCAGCTAACTTAAAATGGACCTAGAGAACTCATAAAGAGTCGGATTGACATGAAATTTTAGGAGAACACTTTGAAGAAAGAAAAAAAGGCTAACAAAAAAGGGATTATTTGGAGGTTGTTTGACGGATCGCTAGTGACCTAACTAGATGGATCGCTAACGATCCATGTAAAGTGGGCCCCACCACCTGAAATTAATAGGTATCCCAAACACCCTCTAGAGTGTACCCACAAAGTTTCGTCTGATTTTGTTAAGTTTTGAGCGAGTTATGGATGATTCTTCTGGACCAAATGACCCATAAAGATGGATGATCAAACAAACTCCAAACGACTTGATATTTGGACAAGGCATTCAAATAGATGAAAGGAAGGCAACCCAAAAGTGTAGACTCAAAAATAATTTAAGAGCATGGATCGCCAGCGATCCATTACCCATGGATTGCTAGCGATCCATCATGTTAGCTCGGGTTGCCTTGAGTTTTTCTGGACTTCTTCGTAGAACTATTTAAAGGCTTTTGGTAGAAAAATATGCTAAGTTGATGGATAGCTAGTGATCCATCCCCTTTGGATAGCTAGTGATCCATAGAAATAACTCAGATTGATTTAAGATTTGAGACGATGACTTGGCATAACAACTGGACTCTTTTGCACTTGGACTTCTGGCCCAATACTCACTGAATTCCCCTATAAATACTCACCTACCTACAACTAGAGATGGATCTTTTCGGGAAGAGAGCCCCCATTACTATACTGGAATTTCTTCACTTCTTCAACCTTCTTCTCCCTCACAACAGTCATCAAAGGGGTTACTGTGATTCTCCAATCAACCCTTGTACTTATGACTTATTCTAACTCATTGTAACTTAGATCTAAAGACTAACTAGTTGATATCAAGAAATATTCAACTAGTATAATCATAATAAAGATTGATTAAAGTGGACGTAGGCCAGAGTCAGCCGAACCATTATAAAAATTATATCTCTTCTCTTACTTTTTCTTTTTATTTGTTGTTTATCTAAGGTTTGTGCTGCTGATTATCTACACTGGTGCTTTCACACCCGATCCAGGGTGTTGATCCATTTTTTGGGTTAACATTTTGGGCTTTCATTGAGAACCTTAATTATCTGAGATTTGAGTTATTTAATTATATTTAAAAGGATAATCAATTATCATATTAATATTAGTTTAAAGTTAGTTAATTATTGTTTTAAAGTTAGTTAATTATTGTTTTAAAGTTAATTAATTTTTAACTTAATATTGTTTTGAGGTTACTTATTAGTACAATAATAGTGGTTAAGATTTATTTAAAATATTATTCATAAGATTTTAATTGAAGGAAAAAAGGAAGGATGTTTAAATAGAAACTTATTATTTTAAGTTATATTAAATAAGGTATGGTTTATAAAGGGAACCTTAATGACTCAAGGAGTTAATTAAAGAAGTTGTTTAAACATGGGAAGAGTTTATAAATGGTTTGGATACTCATAAAATAATTTACAAATGAGTTTTAAAAAAATATGGAAAGGAAAAGTTTTATAAACGGGGTTTGGGATTTATAAGGGATGTTTTAAAAGGGATTGGTATTTTGGAGTTTCTCCGTTTTAGATGACATTTGGGTTTGATCATTTTAATATGATTTTTAAAATAGAAATTCTTTTTAAGTGTTTGGTGAGTATACTTATATCATTGTCTAAGTATATGGAAATGTTTCCAAGTTTTAGAAAGGTGAAATGGTTTGTAAATATACTTATACCATTAAGATAAATATATGGATATGTTTCCTAAGTATCGAAAATATAGTGGTTTGTGAATATACTTATCCCGTTAAGGTAAGTATATGGAAGTGATTTCCAAGTATTTGAAATGTGATTTTAAAATAATGAGGCTTAGTGATTTCTATGGGCAATGAATCTTTGTTTTTAATGGGTGTTTATTTGATAGTTAAATAACCGACTACCAAATCTGGACCAAAACGTAACTTTAGAAATATCTAGGAGAAACACGAAAATTATATGGTACAGTTACCATCAGTGGTGTTATACCGTACGTATAAATCTGTTTCGTTCTTCTTGGATAAATGATAAGGAAATCCGTCCACTAATGGTTATGAGGTGAACTCCGCTCTTATCTTTTATCTGCTTAATTCCTAAAGAATTGGGGTTGTGTTTACCGGAAATTATCGAAATTTGTTTCGAAGAGACCGTGATCGGATATGTTATCCGAAAACCACTTCGATCCAACTCAAGTGTCTCGAACTGAAGTCATTTGGAAGAGTATGGAATCGAGGATGGAGTTTTGAAGTGCAAGGGCTACTTACTACTAATCCTGAGGGTGATTCCAAAATGGATGTAGTAGAGGCTGTGCTTTCAGTTTTGTTCAGACCCAGAACGAACTTGTATGAATGAATGCTAGCACTACATTGCTTCTTGGAGGGCAGTGTTAGCATTCCAAGATGGTTGCTATATAAAAAGGTAATCGTAGCCTCAAGCCTCATCAACCGGAAAAATGACTAAAGCAGGGACTTGCAGCAGGGCTATGTGGGTCGCTCCCATTAGGGTATGATCATCCCAAGATCTAGTGTTGATTTCTCTATGTATGCTTCGGGGCCTATTATGGTTGTTTGATCGCAACCAAGGGGTGATCATATTCAGTGCTATCCAGTGAGGGGTAGGGCCGGTCCTGAGTAGCAGAGGTGCAACGCATTGTGACCTCCCATACTTTTTATCTAGAGGAGTACAGATTCGGTGGGTAGACCCTTACCCTATCATAGCCTTCAGACTTGATTGTATACCTATTATGCCGGAATTTAATAATGTAACAATTTCGGCTATGATTAATATGTATTTGTACCTTAGACATTATCATAATACTACTTGATTTTCTATAGAAATGTTTTGGTTATCGTAAGGTAAAAACCCGTCCATGTTTATGTGCAGCGTGGTTTTACGAGATACCTTTGATTTTAAAAGGTTTTACAAGTTAAATAAATAAATTCCTTGTGATTTGAGTTTCTCACACTGGTTTTCCAGACTGACTCGGGTGTTATTTTATTATAATGCTCGGGTCAGACCGAGTATATTTATAGATTGCTTTGGATGCATTGGAGCTCAGGAGACGAGTTGGGGGTCTTCAAGTCGTATTCTCGTATATGTTTATTTTTACGCTGCTTTGTTATTGAAATTATCAGCAATTATGAGGACAGGTTGTTATAACTGTCCAGGCTGATAATTGTAATTGTTGTTGTACTCTGATGGATGTATGTGTATGACAGTTTCTCTTTTGTAAAAATCATTGATATTGTATTATATGTTGTTCCGCTGCGGTTGTGAGATTCTGTGTTGTTTTTAGTTTCTTTTCTCTTCTTCTTTCTTCTTTCTTCTTTCTTTACCATAACTATTTGTTTTTCTGTTCACTTTGGGTTAGACATATGTGGTTTATTGTTAACTTGAATGGTACGAAAAAGCGGGTCGTTACAAAACGCATCAAGAAACGCCTAGGGATTTGAGCCAGGAAAAATTCTCCCATGGTCGGGGTAGATGGGAGTCGAATCCGGCTCCCATGCTTTTCTTTTTCCTTTCTTTTTCCACACTTTTCTTTGGTATTTAGACTAATAACATCAAGCCACTTACAAGTGTACAAGATCCTGAACGGTCCCTAGGCACGCTCTGAGTCGAATGCCTGAGATTACTATTTAGGACAATAATAACCTCGAACCACTTACACGTGTACGAGATCCTCTCTAGGCACGCTCTGAGTCGGATCTCCGAGGTGAACATTTAGGATTTCTGCTTGTTTTGATTCCTGCTTGTTTGATTTCTACTTATTTGTTTTGATTTGAATATTTGAATTTTGAAAAAACCACATTGATTGTGATGGCTGATATTGGTTGCCTTAGAGTCCCACCACGGGACTGGAGTGCCGGGTACAAGTCCCCTTACTAAAGAGCGAGTGGATGGACTTGTATGATATTTATTGCCTTAGAGTCCTGACCGGAGAGATGGGACCAGAGTGCAAGAAGTAAGTCCCCTCATCGGAGAGTGAGCGGATAGGCTTACTTAATCCCCCTTAACTTAACAAACAAACGATCCAAAGAGATCGTCCCCTTAACTTAAAACATTAAATGATCCGGAGAGATCGCATTCTAAACTTAAACGGATTTGATTTAATAAAAGGATTTGAATGCCTTATAAATAAAATAAACTGATAAATCCTGGATGAACATAGGATAATTTCGTTATATGATGTGATTCTAATATATGATGTGATTTTGATATATAATGTGATTTTGATATATGATGTGACAACTCTCAACGAGAAGCAAAAATTGATAGTGATGTAAATCCCGAATGAACATGGGACAATTAGAGATATGTGATGTAAATGGAGATATGTGACGTAAATGGAGATATATGATGTGATTGGAAATATGTGATTTAATTAGAGATATGTGATGTAATAACTCCGGATGAAATTAGAATGATTGTGATGTATAGATTACACTTAGGCAGAGTCTAGATTCTTAGGATGTAACAGGTTTGGAACGACTTGCGATTGGCAAGAGAATCCGAAGGAACTGGACGATTCACCAAGGCTAAACCAGCAGGGAAGCTCAATTGTCGAAGACTGGAGACGGGAACTTGTTCTTAAGCAAAGCACACCTTTCATTCAAAAGGAGTACTTTGGGGGTAAGTGTTCAGCCGGTTTTTAACCCATCAGAATTCAATAGAAGTTAGAACATTCAGACTATGCCAGAATAACTCGAGACTCAACCAAAACAACCAAGCGAACAAGTCAATAGGACTCATGGAAAATCAGCCAATAAAATACCATCATCCATGGATCGCTAGCGATCCATAGAGAAGCATCATGAGTCGCCCAAACCTCTTACATTATGATTCATTACCATTTCTAAGCATGCTTGCCAAGTTTCATAGCATGCCAAACAATCTAGCTCGTGAAGTGAAGACTCATCTGATTCAAGCTGTTTGACCAAAAGCAGCTAACTTAAAATGGATTAAGAGAACTTATACGGAGTTGGACTGGCTTGAAATTTTGGGAGAACACTTAGAAGACATAAAAGAAGGCTTATAAAAAATAGAATCATTTAGAGGTTGTTTGTTGGATATCTAGTGACCTAACTATATGGATTGCTAACGATCCATGTACATTGAGCACCACCACCTGAAATTTTTAGGGTAGGTCCCAGACACACACTAGAGTGTACAAGCAAAGTTTCATCTGATTTCGTTAAGGTTTGAGTGAGTCATGAATGATTCTTCTGGACTAGATAACCCATGAAGATGGATGATCACACAAACTCCAAACGACTTGATATTTGAACAAGGCATTCAAATAGATAAAAGGAAGGTAATCCAAAAGGGTAGACTCAAAAATAGTTTAAGGGCATGGATCGCTGGTGATCCAATACCCATGGATCGCTCGTGATCCATCATGTTAGCTAGGGTCGCCTTAAGTTTTTATGGACTTCTTCGTAGCAATATGTAAAGGCTTCTGGTAGAAAAATATGCTAAGTTGATGGATAGATAGCGATCTATCCCCTACAGATAGGTAGCGATCCATAAAACTTACTCAAATTGATTTGAGATTTTTGATGATGACTTGGCATAACAACTGGACTCTTTCGCACTTGGACTTCTAGCCCAATACTCACTGAATTCCCCAATAAATACTCACATACCTGCAACTAGAGATGGATTTTTCCAGGAAGAGAGTCACCATTACTCTACTGGAATTTCTTCACTTCTTCAACTTTCTTCTCCCTCACAACAGTCATCAAAGGGATTACTGTGATTCTCCAGTCAACCCTTGTACTTGTGACTTATTCTAACTCATTGTAACTTATATCTAAGAACTAACTAGTTCACATCCAAAGAGATTCAACTAGTATAATCATAATAAAGATTGATTAAAAAGGATGTAGGCCAGAGTCAGCCGAACTACTATAAAAATTATGTATCTCTTTTATTACTTCTGCTTTTTATTTGTTGTTTATCTTAGATTTATGCTGCTAATTATCTGCACTGGTGCTTCCCCACTCGATCCAGGGTGTTGATCCGTTTTTTGGGTTAACATATCACAAATCACATAAACAGATATCACAGTTGAAAGCAAAATATACATGCCCAGCAAATACATAGTGTCATAAAACAAGTCTAGCCCAAATACATACATATATATACCACTACATCTGAACTCCCAAAATATACATAAGAGGATGATAATCCACTAAAAAAGACACTACATATATCTCACTAAGCCTAACGATAAGTTAACTCCAAGCAGCATAATACCAAAGGTCTCTAAGCTCCAATAAGAACAGGTATCCATATCATTGTGTCGCACTACTTGGAATACCTCGGTCTGGCCCGAGAATTACAAAAAATAACACTCGAGTCGAATTATCACTAAATATCAAAAGGTGAGATCATTTTCCAATAAACGTATGCCCATAAGTTTCACAAATAATAGTTTTCATATAATAGCATGTCATATGTATATGAACTTATAAATAATATTAATAGCCATTCACCATTTATTTCAATAGTTAATTCATGTCAAATATCATTAATTAAATTAAACATGGTGATCATATTTCCACGAAACGAACACTTAAGTCATTAATTAAATAAAGGCATCCAAAGCAAACAAATCACATGATTTATAGAAATAAACCAATGAAATGACCACACAAGATAGTCCAAACTAATTTTATGGATCTATAGCCATCTTTACACAACAAATATTCTAAGTGCTCAAATGCTCTATTCCAAGAGGGGACAAATGCTCCAAGAGTTATCCACTAACTCATACAGTCCTAAAGTATCAGATATCCATAACCAAATGTTCACATCACACATGATTACACTTTTCAGTGCCACACGAAACGAGTTATGATATCAACTATAGCACTATGGTACAGACTGCTAGCTAAGTGGTATTGGGCCAACACTAAAAATGTAACGAATACCATGACTCGAGAAGCGACCTCCGCAATCAAGCCGCTAGGTGAACATTAGTATTAAGGTCAAGTTACTAATGCACCAACGAATTATAGTGACTAGATCGCTTTCACAAGATGCTAATTGATCATATAGTGTCACTTACTAATTCACTAGTAACTACTAAAGTAAATCCTCATGTCCCATAACCACCGGGTTTTGCTAACGTATTTACTAGTGATTGGTAAATTACACTAGACAAATTACTACACAACCGAGTCATATAGTTAAGTGATGAGGTGATAATTAATGTCCCATAACCACTATTTATTACCCTATCATTTAAATATAATTCCTATTCCATAGTACACCAAACAATCATCTTAAAATAATTTGTTTCTTTTATATCAAATAAAATACTATATTTATTTGTAAATCCAAGATTTCATACTTAAAAATATCAATATGGTTTTATATAAGTTAAAAATGAGTATTACAGCTAAAATAGATTATATATATATAAATCCCTTTCTTTAAAAACCCATCTATAATATACTTTATATAAACCATATTTGTATTTTTTTTTTCAAACCAATCTTTCATTAATCAAAACCAATACAAGGTTGCAAATCAGTTTGTATTCAGTTAACCATCTTCAGAATCAACAAATAAAACATGAAGCAAAACAACAACCAAAATAGGAACAAACTACTTGGGCGTAGTGCCTAGGAAATTCATGAACCGGTGGACCGATTGGGTGAACCAGTGGATCGGTTCGAACGATTCCTGGGCGTTGCCCCCAGGAATTCATTCTCCTTTTCTTGTGAACTTTGTCGATTCCTGTGGGTGTTTTGGGGGTTTGGGGTCTACAAACAACATACAACACCTGATTAACATCATCAATCATCATGCAACACAAACACATGATTTATCAAAGCAATTAAACATATTTTATGTCTCTAGTTTTTGGATTTTTCATTTTGACTTCATATGGTCAAATATAATCAACATGCAATCATAAACCACTACAAATCAAATAATAAATCACACACAATTGATAATTTACTGATATTTGTGAGGATTTCTCCCCTTTAAACCAAAATTAGTTACCAAACCAAAGCTAGAAATCAATCTCCTTCACTAATTATCTACAACCCTAAAATCAGTAAATTATATGTAGAAAGGGACCACTACAACAATCAAAAACTAAAGTTGAAGCTTCTATAAGATGGAGATAGATAAGAGATACATACCCGAATTTTATCTCAATTTTTAGGAATTTATTTCAAATTATTTCTAGAGTTTATTTTTGTTGATTTGGAGAAGAGGGTTCTACGTTTTATGATTTTGAGATGAAAGTACGTACTGATGATTAGAATGAGGAGAAAATACTTCTTTTGTTTCTCTTATTTTGGCTAAGTACTAATGGGCTTGACCCAATTAGACAAAATCATCATTTTAACACTATTTGCTAATTTAACCATTGTTTTAATCTTTCTTTTTACAAACAAAGCTTCCTAACATTTTTTATAAAATCTTTTGAAATATCAAATTAATCACAAATTAAGAAAATAACTAATTTCTACATATTTCGTGAAATTACTAACATTTTAAATCAATTTTTCCCAATTTAATTCTTATTTAAATCCTCATTTTCTAATATCCAATAAAATCCATGTATTTGTCTGAAAAGAGAATTTTCCACTTCTAAAAATTATTATTACAACATTATAATGAATTTATTTCACTAATTATATTTTAATAAGAATTATATCTTATTTTAATGAAATATTGCTAATTCACAAATTCTCCATTAATTCGAATCAAATTTTCAAAAAAAATCATCTCTTTTAAATTACACAAAAATCCATTTTAAAATATTCCTTTTAACTAAAAATTTCCTAATTCTCCTAATTAATCCTAAAAATTATTATAAAAATCTAGTCTCAAAATAATTATCAAATAGGGTTGTTGCACTAAGTCAAATGAACTAGAAGTCAACATGTAGAAAGTTAGCGGTAGATGTGCAGGAATGGTTTCCAATATGTACCAAAGGGCTATACTAAAGGAGTTAAAGCCAAACCAAATGTTAATTAAAACCAAAATCTTATGTATAATAGCTTAAGTAGTAATGAAAAGAAAAGGAAGGTTTGAGGCTATAGTAGGTAAACCAAAAGTATTAACCGAGGATCAAAGGCGGTTGACGGTGAACGAGGAAATATGAGTAGAGAAGTTGATTTCATACAAATGAAAGATTAATTTCATAAAACACTAAAACCAAACTCTAACAGGCTTCCACAGATGAGACTTAGGGGAGTGATTGCAGAAAGTCATGTAATTCTAAGTAGAGAATGTAAATAGAGACTAGTGATTTTTGGCGAGTGTAACGGATGCTAAGGCCTAAGATCACCAAGATTGGTATTGGACACCTGTATGATAATATGACAATCAATATTAGTAATTTAAAATACTATTAGTCGAGATGTC
Source organism: Allium fistulosum (assembly GCA_030737815.1). Taxonomy (NCBI): domain Eukaryota; kingdom Viridiplantae; phylum Streptophyta; class Magnoliopsida; order Asparagales; family Amaryllidaceae; genus Allium; species Allium fistulosum. The sequence goes on from CM060905.1 coordinate 461,610,719, forward strand.
AACTTAGTAAACAGCTAAGTGAAAAACCTAAAAGTGAATGATTAGATAGATTGCTCGGTAGGTATAAGGCATGTGTAGCAATAAAAACTAAAAGCGTAGGTGTAATGCCCGTGTGGCGATCGAAACCGAAAGAGTAGGTGTAAGGCCTGTGTGGCAATTGAAATCGTTGGTGTAAGGTTTAGAGCAACAACCAAAGGGGACAGTAAAAGATATAAGGCCAAAAGAGGTAGTCAAGAACCATAAGCGAAGTAGGTGTAAGGCTTGTATAGTAGCCGAAATACGGAAACGCTTATGTAAGGCCTAAGTAGCAACCAAGAATGATGATGCATAAGTCCCCACTGAACACCGAGAAATAACGTGCATGTATATTGTATATTGGAATAGGGCCTCAATGGCAGCTAATGGTAGAACTTTAATGATATATATATATATATATATAGAGACAAACACACACAATAAAAGTACGCAAAACCTTAAGAGTAGTCGGGTGCAAGGTACTTCTGTTATATTGAAATGCTATGATATTTCCGTGAGACAAACCAAGAGATTGCTTCGGTTGGGGCTTCATGGTTTTGCTTGGATATTGATTTACATAAACTTATGATTTTTGTTTTTTTTTTGTAAATTGGATAATTTATTACTTTGGTATAGTAAAAGGGAAAACCCATCCAGTATATTAGTGGAGTAGTCTCTTTATTTCTTGTCTAGGCTGATATGTTACTCATACCAGAATTTATTTGAGTAAGCTAAGTTTAGGAGCTTAGACAGGTCGCATTTGGGAGGGTCAAACAATGCAAGCTGAAGACGAAGCAGGAGGCTTGGGTGTTATATTTATGTTTATTTCTTTTGTATCTAGTGCTTGTGCTCGCATCTCCATATGTGGTGCATGACACTAATAGCTATGACGTATTATACTTTGGGTCCTGCGTGGAAATGACTTTAGTATGTGAAAACAATTATTAAACTAAATATGTAATGATGTGTGTCATTTTTTTATTTTTGCTATGTTTACGTAAGACTGTATAAAATAACTAATTCCATCTCTGCCACTTAAAGATAATTCCAAGGTGACTGCAGCACTTTGGGATGCAAATGAGGGATGTTACACCTTGTAGCGCCTATTAGGCTCAATTGACTAAAGTAACCAATAACTTCTCAAAAATGGACGTAGCGTCCAAATCTTTGCTTCCAGTGCCTTGTTACTTTACTGCTTTCGACTTAATCATCTCGCCTTCGAATGAATTTACTGCTTCTGGAACTTGCTTTTGGAAATCAAGGGTGTTAGTTTGTGACCAAAAATCACACTAACATTTTTTGCGCTAGAAGGAGGGCCGCTTGAACCTCTTTCCAGCATATTGTTTCTTATCTCCTGATTCATACTGATCTTTTATTTGCAAGATGAAATCAAAATCATCTCAAAGAAAGAATCCTCAATCTCCGACAGTCGAGGAAGAAACACTAGAGGAAATGGCAAACCAGACTAATGTCGAAGGATTTTCCACTCCACTCTATAACGATGAGAAATTTCGGCAAATGATGCTTTATTTTGTTGAAAATTCCACAACGCGCTTGGATAAATACCAAGCCGAAACAAGGAAAGTATTTGAGAGCATGAAAAAAAACTACTGCTGCTATAATTGATGAGGAAAGTCTGCCCCCGGTGATTGATAAAAACCCTTGCAAATGACCAAGGAAGAACTCGAGAATGTGTTTTCTAGGGATGAAGCCATTAAAGAAAGATCCAAAATCTCCCAAGTACTTAAAGAGGGTCAACCCAAAAGGGCCTTAATACTAAGCTCTAAAAGGATAAGCCAAAACATTAGTATCGAACCTACTGACCATTTGTATCTCGATAGTGATCGAAATATGGAAACAATGTTATTAAAGTTGTCTAAATAGGTGCATAAACTCCAAGAAGAAAAATCTGGTTCTTATACAGAATAAATATTAAGAAAATTCAATGGTTTTATGTTTAGATTACGAGGTCTCCACTGCCCATGGGATTTTAAATCCCAAAACTATCTTTTGATGGATCGACTGATTCAGAAGATCATATTTCTTTATATGAACTCAAGCCTTCGATGAAATTAAGTGCAAATTATCACTGGACACCTTCACTAGACCAGCGCTAAAATGGTTCCAAAATTAACCTTCAAACTTGATCCATTCCTAGGATCAGTGAATCACAGAGTTCATGACTCAAAATTTCGCTTCAAAGACTCCCGGGTTGGGGGTGAGTTTACTTGTTGATATCCAACAACGGAGTGGGAATCCCTTAAGGACTACTGTTAAAGGTTTATTGACATTGCCCCTAAACTCAAAGGCATGTCATATGAGTCGAAGTCGATAGTTATTACTTCCGGGTTGTGGAGGAACACCTCATTTTGGAATGATTTAATAAGATAAGAATGCATAACTTTTAATGAATTCATTTTCACAATCAGGGGAAATACGAATTTAAGAATCAAGGAAAGCTTTGGGTAAAAGCCAAAAGTGGATAAATGAAGGTCAGAACTTCATTTCATCAAAGAAACCAAAATAAGAGTTTCATGCTGTGAAACTCTCCTTTTGACCCATTCATATACTCAAATATACACACTGACTCAAGATAGGATTATGTATCCATAATAAAGGAAGTAATGCGAACCAGAGCCTAATCGAAGGGGCCAATATTTCTCTTATCATAGGCAAAATGGACACTGAACGGAAGTGTGTAGGTTCCCGAAGAACCTCATTAACAAAACTGTACGAAAAGCTTAATGAATTTTTAGGGATAATAAAATGTGCAGTAGGAAACACATCGATTGATACCAAAAACACGCAACAAGCAGGACAAGGGATAAGAATATTGCCAAAACCTTGGAATTTTATTAATGTAATGTTAGGAGGCCCACATGTGGCTAGTTCCAGCAACAGTAGTTGGAAGAGGTATATACACGTCTTCAAGCACAACTTTGACAAAATAGGTCTATACAGGAGTGTATTCAAACCGAGTCAAATGCCTATTTACATCTTCAATGATGAAGAAATCATCCCATTTTGGGAGTGCAGTCTCATAGTGAATGTTGGTTTTGGATCATGGTTTAAAATATTTGAAACTATGTTTGTTATCATGGATGTACCTTCAATTTATAACGCCTTCTTTAGGAGTCCAACTCTAGATGCCACTAATGGGTATGTCTCAACAAAACACTTATAACTTAAGTTTATCACAAAAAATGGTGAAGGGTGTGCGAGGGGAGACCAGTGGGTCTCTAGACAATTATAATATGCTAGTTTGAATATGGTTAGTAAAGGGAAGAATTCAGCTTATGAGAATAGTGTCAAATTGATATAGGATACTATTTCTTTTGCAAAAATAAAGAAAAATCTGAAAGATTTATCAATAATGCTAACTATGAAGTTATGAAATGTAGCCAAAAGGTGTTAATGATTCCGCTAAGGTATGAAAATACGACTATAGTGAGGATAGTTCGGATACCATGTGACCGATGGCAATTTGGGAAGATACAACTAGGAAAAGTAGTAGATCTTTCATTCAAAAAAATAAAGTATGCTCACATAGTATAAGAGGTTCTAAAAGAAGAAGAAAGCATTGAATTCGACTTAGATCCAAGAACAGAAACCAAAAAAGCTTCAGCTACCGAAAATCTTCAAGAAATCTGTATCGATTCAAAGGATCAATCCAAAGCTATTAAGATTGGAACTTACCTTCATCCATCAATCAGGAAGGAATTGATAACATTCCTTCAAAATAGCTTGGACTTTTTTACATGGTCCCATGATGATATGGTGGGAATAGACCCTTTAGTCATATGTCATTGTCTAAACATTGATCCTAAATATCCTCTCATAAGGCAAAAAATGCGACTTCTTGATAAGATCTGGTATGCCGCATTGCAAGAAGAAGTGGAGAAGTTGCTAAGAAATAATTTCATAAGAGATGTCCAATATCCAAAGTGGATCGCCAATCTAGTATTAATAAAGAAACCAAATGGCAAGTGGAGAACTTGCATCGACTTCACGAATCTAAAAAACCTAGCCCAACAGATTACATTCCTTTGCCAAGAATAGATCAATTAGTTTATGCCACTGGTGGATATTAGTTTCTTTGTTCGTGGATGCCTTTTTCGGCTATAACCAAATCCGTATGTTCAAATCTGATGAAGAACACACAAGTTTTGTTGCTAATATGGGATTGCTTTGCTATAAACTGATGCGCTTTGCTCTAAAAAATGCTAGAGCTACCTATCAGAGACTAGTTAATCGTATGTTTTCTAAGAAAATTAGCTGAAACATTTAGGTCTATGTTGATGATATGCTAGTCAAATCCAGACAATCCGAAAGCCATGTTTCAGGCATTATCGAGATGTTTGAGGTCCTACGAAAGTGCAAAATGAAGCTAAACCCTAAAAATGTTCTTTCGGAATTCAATCCGAAAATTCCTAGCTTTCATGGTGAGTGCAAGAGGGATATAAATCAACCTAAAGCAAGCCAAGTCTATAACTGACATGAAAGAACTGACAAATGGCAAAGAACTCCTAAGCTTAAATGAGAAGCTCATAGCCCTAAAATGATTTATAAGCCGATCAAATAATAAGTGCATTCCTTTCTGCAATCTACTCAAAAACATGTTATCTTGGACTGGACTGCCGAATGAGAAAAGGCCTTTGAAATTTACAAAGACATCTTAGTACGCCTCCATTACTATGGAAGTCGATGGATGGAGAAGACCACTTACTTAGAAGCTTCATAATAATCTATAAGGTCAGCATTAGCCCGAATGATAATGGGGTCTAACATCCTGTATATTACATCAGCAAAAGATTTAGTACGACCGAGAAGCACTATCCGGTCATTGAAAAACTTGCATATTGCTTGATCTTTACAGCTAGAAAGCTTTGGCCTTACTTTCAAGCCCATCCTATCAATGTCCTAATAGACCATCCTTTACGGCTAGCGATTAGCAAACCCAAAATTTTGGAGAGACATATAAATAGGCTATAGAATTTAGCCAATATGACATCTAACTACTACTAAGGGATACATACAAGTTGACTTTATTTCTAAATGTACATATTTCGATGATGTAGCAAAAAATGATGATAAAGTCAGAAAACTCCCTTGGCAACTCTATGTGGATGGAACCTCGAATTTGCAAAGGGTAGGGGTAGGGGTAGGCTATGTGCTAATCATGCCCAGACAACCAAATTGTGCTATCAAAATTGCCTTCTTGGCAACGGACCATATGGGCGAATACAAATCTTTAATAAAAGGCTCAGGAATGGCAATATCAATACATGTCCCAAAGATCAAAGTATATGGCGATTCTTAGTTAATCGTTATTCAACTTTTTAGCAATTGCCATGCCAGGGATTTGAGTCTCTCCTTGTTTTCAAAACAAGTAAAGCAACTACTTGAAGCTTTCAAAAGTTACAACATTGAAATCATTCCCCGACACCGAAATGTAAGAGTTATTGCTTTAGCCAAATATGCAAGTTCTTAAGGTGTATGGGAATATAAATTCATTTTGGTAGAAGTCCTTGAAAAATGTAGCATACCAATGATGGAGAAGGTTCTAGTATAACTTGACCTCAAGCAGCCTGAAATGAAGTTCTACAACCAGCAGCTACCGAAGAAAACTGGATGACTCCATACATCTAATATTTATCTGAGAAACATTTGCCTTCAGATATTGTTGAAGCAAGATGAGTAAAATATAAAGTGCCTAAATTATCGTTATTAATGGACTAGTTTACAAAATGGGTCATGCAGCACCCAATTCACGATGTGTAACTATTATTGAAGGCCAAAACTATTAGAAGAAGCTTATGACAACATATGCGGAGATCATTTCGAAAGCCATAATTGGCCAAAAACATACTCAAACAAGGCTTCTATTATCCTGAATTAAATCAAGATGCATTAGACTATGCCAAGCGGTTTGACAAATGGCCAATTTATGCTAAATGTTAAACCAAAAATTGGTATAACACCCATGATGCCATGAATGATAAATGAATCCTTATTGGAGTATATTTGATAACATGACTAAAGATGGCCTAGTCGGTATTGATCAAATCAAGAACAAGTCTAACAATCGAGGCCAAGTACAAGATTATATTATTATGAGATGGGCTATAATGCCCATGGGTTTTAGGTGTTGAACATTTGATGGCTTCATATGTCACCTTGGAATATGATATTCGAGATCACTTAAGGTCATTTGGAACAAAATGTTTGAATGCCCTTAAAATCGCTTGGAGTAAAATATTCGAGAATCTATATGTCCTTAGGAATAGGACGCTCCAAATCCCATGTCATATATCTAAAGGAGAAAGAAGATAAGTGGTAAACATGCGAAATAGCCCATTAAGCTTTTTAAGAACTAATTAAATAGCGCGTATGTTCATAGTCTAATATCCATATGTAATAGGCAAGATAGGAGATATGCATATAAATATTAGTTTAGACCGAAGCTCATGTGAATCCATGTAAAATAGAATCTGAATTGCTTCGGGTCTAAAGAGTTTTGTTATATGCATGTTCATGTCCAATAATGTTCAAAGTGCACAATCAAGGTAGTAAGTATGTCCAAGTCCTTGTTCATATAAATCGAGCATGATTACAATCATATTAGAATTATCCCCAATTCAATTTAGGGTTACAAGGGTTTAGTTTTGAAAGTTGAAAAAAAAGAAAATGAGTCCCCTTCCTCCTTACCCCTAGGGTCATATTTATAGGAGTAGAAGGGTTTGACATGGCTGCTCAATACCGCATTCGACGTCCAATCTTCAGCATCCATAGTCTTTGACGTCGTCAATGGTGCCAGGTTCCATGCTTTACTTTCGATGATCTTCGAAATTCTTCGATAATAGAAGGCACCACCAATATGAAGCAATGTTGATATGAGGCGGCATCATTCAATATCATATACATTTTGATAGCTTTTGCATGGACATTGATGATAGTCATTATCAAAATTGCATCGAAGGTCTATGGTGATATCTCCAAAGTGTGGTATCGATATAATGCATCGTTGAAGTGAAACCGTATTGATGATAAGCGACATTACTCGACAACAATGCTAATTCTTGATATTGATAAGAGGTGGCACTATTGGAGTTGATATTGATTAAGTGCAACATCAATCCCGACCTTGTTGATATGTGGCATTGCTTGAGTGGTAAGATCGATGAATAAAATAGGAATAGAATGTACAACCTGATCTGGAAATTTGAAATCAGTCCCAAACCTATATTTGAAGAAGTTGGTAAAGCGTTAAGATATTCCAGAACTGTAATTGGGTTGTGAATTAGGTTACCCATAGAATATGAATTTCTATATTTTAATTTTGGAACAGTTTCCGCGTAATTTCCGTAAATTATCTAATTCCCAATTTTTTTATAAAAGCGTGTTGTTTGAAGTAACAAAGAATACACTAAAAAGGAAAGAGATGTTTAAGAGATGGATATTATTTTCCATGGTTTACACTGTCTATTTCAAAAAAAAGAAATAATTTTTTGTAATTTCAAATAAAGCAAAACCCTCATTTGTGGTAAATTTTTGAGAAATTATGAGGGTAATCTTTTTGACAGGATTGCTTCAATAAATTAAATTATGGAAATGAGTATTCTAGTTGTAAAATTAGTGGTTAGGTATAGATAACATATAGCCATACTTAACGACTAAAATATATATAGATAGCATAGGTTACGACTATATGCGTATTAGTTAGTAATTGACAGGTTAGGATTTATGGACATTAATTATAAATTTAACGGGCAATAAATTTGTGATTAATGAGAGGAGAAGGAATCTAATGGGGACTGATTAAAAAAATTTGGTATGGCATTTGCGAAAGAAAGAAATTTGTGTAAAGAATGGATTTTGGTAACCTGAAGAAGGATTAATTGGAAATGGTCCAATTTTGACGAGTAATGATCAACTGCAACGAATAGATTGATTGAAGCAATGAATGGACCACATTTATTAGGGACTGAAAAGGAGGAATTAAGGAAAATGGGTAATGATGGAATGACATTTTAGAAATACCCATATTAATTTAGAAAGGAGCGTTAGGACCTCACCACCATTTATATCAGTTGATAATAAATAGCAGCTTCCAACAAAACTTTCTTTTAGAGTTCTTAGGTTATAGTTGCCAGTTATCTCCCTTAGTTATGAGCAAAGTGGATGATGTGATGTTAGATATATCCATTTTATTCCTATGTTGAATCTATGAATGGATTTAAACACTTGATATATATATATATATATGTGTGTGTGTGTGTGTGTGTGTGTGTTAGGAAGCAAAGTAAATAGGGAAATTTTATAGGGACACTTAACTAGCGATAAACCATAGGTAAGAATGGAAGTTAATGAGGGAATTAGGTTGACAACCTAAGGTATATGAATGGTCCTATAACTTTAGAATTTGGGAAAACATAAAAAATTTAGCTTACAGACTGTCATCATTCAACGAAAAGATAATATGTATAGGATTGTGAATGGAATTTCCTATTGAACAAGAGCCAAGGAGAAGGTGGCATAATTTTTCCGTTAGAAGCAGTGGAACCGCGGCATCTCCAACACAACTTCATGGAGTTATGTTTTGCATCGTTAGTGATAGGGACCCTTAGTTTACAAGCAAATTTTGGAGGAGTTTGCTAGTTGCTTTAGGAATTAGCTTTAAGGGACTTCGTTGAATCTGAGCATCGCATACCAACTAAAGACCCACGGACAAACTAATGGAATGGATGGGAACTTGGAGGATTTGTTAAGAGCTTGCATCATGGACTTTGGAGGACCTCAGGAGTAGCGGTTACCCTTAGTAGAATTCGTGTAGGATTGTAGTCATCAATAGACGATTGGTATGGCACCCTTCAAGCATTTTTGGAGGCCATGCAAGTCGCCAAATTGTGGTTGGGAAACCACCAACAAATTCTACTCAGACCAAACTTGTACTGCGAGACTTTAGAAAGTCAGAATTGATTAGACAGCATGTGAAGGTCGCACGATTTGAGTAGTTGGAAAGTAGGCACCAGATTTATTGGGCCTTTTCCCAATATGGGGAAAAACAAGAAAACTTTTATGTTGGCTAGAGTCCATGACGTTTTTGCATTTAAGGAAATATCTTTGTAGCATAACAATTGTTGTAGAGCTTAATCAATTGGGGGATTTTAAGATGGAGCTAATAGCATCCTGTGCCACTGCATGCATTGTAGAGCACATAACTTGGAAGCTCTAGAACAAAGAATTAGATTGGTCCAAGTACAATGGGGAGAAAATCCAGTGGGAGGCATGAGGACTCCTCGTCCTAAGCCTTTCTTTGAAAAAGTTTCTCTCCAAATTTAGGATTTTGGTTGCATCATGGTTGTAATGACCCAACCGCTATACCCGGTTTAGCAAAGAACATTATAAGTAATGTCGTCTGCTAATCCAGAGAATATGGTTTGTTAAGGATGATCGAATGTAAATATATATTTATACTAACACTGACATGTCATTTATACCTTTTTCCTAATGTCCGAACTAAAATTTGACATGTATAGTATTAATACAAAGTAATAAATATACCAATTTATAAGCATTCAGAACAGTATAAAATACGAAAACATATGTCAGAGTGACAGAGATCACAACGGAAGAATAAATATCATAACTTATACAATTGTGAGTTTACAAAATTGAACACTAGGTTCAAATAATATATATATATATATATGACAATTCTATAATCTCAACTATACATCACAAATATACAAAGTCCAAATGGCTAAAATGAGATAAACTAAAAGTCGAAAGGTATATATCTCAGCTAGCCCAATCATCCAAAGGAACCTGTAACCTGAAAAGTCTTGTCCTGACCCAAGCATCAAGTAACACTCGGGTCAGACTATCTCTAAATATCAAAATGTGAGATACTGATAACAAGAATATATGACTTAACCATATCAAAATAAGTCATATCAAATAGGTATGTTCAAATAATATATATGCATGTTAACAAAATATATGCCTTAACCATGATAAAATAAGTTATATCGAATAAACATACCCAAGCAATATATATATATATATATGCCAAATTCAACTTAACAATAATAAGGCATAAAAAACAAATTCACCATTTCATAAATCCATCTCAAGTCATGATAGACTATGATCTAAAATATGGTGACATCAATCAAAATTCTTCAGAGCTCAAATGATAATAAAATATCCAACTATAAAATCTTTGAAGAAACATTTCAATAATGAATTAATATTGCAGTCCACTTTAGTCCAACACTGTACGGCATAAAATTCTACCTAGAATAATATAGACTTGCATATTTATATAAGAGCTACCCAGAACAATGGAGGAATATCTATCCAGAACAATATAGATATTATCTCCTTTATAAACTCTATCCAAAACAATATAGATTAAGCGAATTTATCTATCCAGAACAATATAGATAATGTCGAGACTGCCTAATAACTAAAGGGTTGTAGTCTATCCAGAACAATATAAACCACGATGCATGTAAATATCTATCCAAAACAATATAGATAATACATCATCACAAACCTATCCATAATAATATAGGTTTGCCTACCCAAATTTAAGAATGCAACGACTCTCAAGTCGATTAAAAACGAGTTCTTGCTTCTCAGGAATCGATCGGCACATCAACAAAATCCAAATACCCCAAGGTAGTACAACTCTAAGTGTTAATTACTGTCACTCAAGTAATCACAAGAATTTAGCTAACCGTACCATACCAGAAAGTAAATTCAAGTATTCACTAAAAGCTAGTAATTTCCACTACAATCTCTATTCAACAAATTATAGAAATACAAAAGAATTGTATGAAAATTCCCATACCAATCTGAAAGTTCAATTGTTTATTTAAATTATTTGTTTCATAGAAACGCACAAAATTCACTAAAACACAAGTGAAAATATTAATTACTCAAAAGCAATTGTACCAAAAGTTGTCAAAGAAATACCAAATGGTGTTTAATTAGCCAAAGGCTAAACACAATAAAAGTCCAATTGGGTTTATAGTTTGAAAGCAAATAATTGAATTTTACCATATAAGAATTAGTTTCTAAATTACTTTATATATATTTACTTTCAAGCTTTTCAATTAAATCCATAACTCATTTATTAATCAACTGTAATTACATAATTGAAATGAGCAGAGCATTCATTTAAAACCAAGTATCAAATTAAGTCAATTAACCAAGTGTTCAAAATTCTAATTAGAAAACCAATTTTGTTGTATATAAACATCTCAAATATAAATTATCAATAAAACCATAAAAGCTTATAACCAAGCTATAATATATAACAAATCATATTTTAGAGTTTTATAAATATGCAGTTTCGATACTTTAAATCTCAAAATTTTAGAAAACTCAAAACATAAAAGTTGTAGATAAAAATCTAAGCTTTTAAATAAGGAAAAGATCATCAAATTTGAACTTACAATTCAAAATTTATCGAATTATGATATGTAACGAAAAAGTTGTGGCCAAAATAATTTCTGTATTTCAAAGCAAATTTTTTAAAACACAGGACAGAGAGGTTATCTCTTCTTCAAACCCAAATTACTCTTAGTAAACTGCATATTCAAAAAAACTAATAAACATAAAAGTTGTTCTTTATGAAAATAAATTTCAACTGGGAAAAACCTCACTTAATTTAGATTTACCAATCACAAGTTATGGTGACTTTAACATCAGGTTTCAACTAAGAAAATTGCACAGAGCAGAGCCTGTGCATCAGTTTAAAACTCAATTTCGACCCCTTAAACTACAGTATTTCTAAAAGTGATTAAAAGAAAACTTGTAGCTTATTGAAAGAAATTTCTAGCAGAAAAAGATTGAACCATTTTGGATAATTTTACACTAAGATATCGCTGTTTTACTATAGAGATTTTCACAATTTATTATCAGCAAACAATCGATGAATTCATCTAGTCAAACAACTAATTTACAATCAAATTGAAAGTAATTCAACAACAGATCATCAAATTCAATCCAAAAAGAAACTAACAATTATTCTTCATGGATTAAAGATAGTAATGTGAGTGATTAACTCACTTTTCAACTTTCTATAGCTTGCTAGATCCCTTTTTTCGCCTTGCTAAACCCTTTAGCTTCATCAAAATCACCTATAACTCAAAAACCCAAACAAACACAGCAGCACTTTGGTTAAAAACGAGATCAAAATCACACTTTTAGGAGTCCAGAAGGTTGAGATGGGGTTAAAACAAGTTACTATGTGTTACTAATTTATTAGATTACTTATTAGAAAGCAGTAATTTACACTTAATCAACATTTCACAAAATCACAAATTAATTTTTCAACTTTACCACAACTAATTAACTTGTTGAAATTCTTATTTTAAAACAATAAATCTTAATATTAACATTTACTTATATTTACACATTTTTCAAAATTATCTTAAGATTATTTAAGATAAATAAAATAAATTATTCACAAAACTAGGTTTAATTTCATAATTAAATTTCACAAATCACAATTTAAAATTTAATAATCCATAATTAAACTTAATTAATTAAGTAATTGACAATAGGGTTGTTACAGTGGTTGCTAGATTGGATGGTAGGAGATGATTGCTACACTTTTTCACAACCACTTTACACTCATGTAGAAATTTTTATGCATGTTTAGGGTATTTGCATACATACTTTCATGACATGATGTAATGACCTAGAGTTCCAGTCATTTGAAATTGGGATATTTAATTGATTTTAAATATTCACAAGTAAATTTTATAAGCTGAATAACTTATATTTCGAATATAGTGATTTAATTGGATAATTAAATTGTTAATTTAATATTTTAAATTGCTGAAATAATTGGAATTTGAATTTAATGCGAATGAAAATGATTTATAAAGTTGAATTAAATTTTATTTGAATTAGAATGATGTTAGTGAACTTTTAAAATTGAATTAAAAGTAAATTTGTAGAAATTGAATATTTTAATATTTAATTAACGTGTAAAAATAGTCATTTTTCACACTGTCTCGGATTTCAACTAAACTGGTTTCATTGGATCCGTAATGTTATATTATTGTAGGATTTCAAATTTTGTGTCAATCGGGTTTACGGTTTAGTCGTGGCAACCTGAAACGCGTAGAAATTTGTTTAAGTAAATTTTAAATTTAAATAGTCGATTCGAAAACCTATCTTCCAAATAATATCGAATTGGCTCTCGATATATATTCCATTGTGTTCGGAATAGAGGTAAAACATTATAAACGCTAGGCGGCATGCTTCGTTTGGAGTTCGAAAATTTTTCGGGTGAATAGTGTTGCAAAATTTTCTATAAAAGGACATTATAATTTCTATTTTTCACTCAGAAAACCCTAGCTAGGGCTAGCTGCAATTTTTCGTTCAATGGCCGAAAATGCTTCAATCTTTCCCCCTCCGATTTCTTCCAATCCGTAAACATTTAGCTGAAACTTCCAACTAACAAATTGTAGAGCTCGATGAGTACTAGCTATCCAACGGTCGTGATTTGAAATGGAGGCTCGACGTGGGGGCTAGGGGTCGCGTTCATGCCGGCTTTAGGTTCGATTTTCGTGATGCATGGGGGGTCGAGCTCCATGATGTTGTGGTCGAAGGAGGTGCTTGCATAGGGTTTCGAGACCATGGTCGCCGATAGTCGTTGAAGTGGACGAGGTGGTCGCAGAAATTCGTGGAAGGGTGGCGGCAAAATGGGTTCGTGCACGATATAGTAGCCTGGGGTGGAAGAAAAGGGACAACAGCCACGATCTCATCAAAGAAAACGAACGGCCCTGATTGAAGTGAGGGTTTAAAATAAAATAAAAGTGTGAAATTTATATATATAATAATTCGTATAAACTTTAAAACGTCAAAACTTCTTCATACGAGGTTCGTTTTTGACGAAACAACTCACTCTTTTCGACTCACTGATATTTTTATATAACTGAGAATAAATTTATTTTATGCTGATTGATGATTGTTTGGATGATATATGATATATTATCTATATATTGATTGGTATTTGGATATATTCCTTCCTATTGGAGCAGATGAGACCCTATACGTTCCCCGTGTATGAGCGGATGACCTTTTGTACGCGCGTCTGCCTCGAAGCAGACATTGTACATATATTCTAATATGTATATTTGTTACAGGTGACATGTTAGAGGGATCCAACTGGATTCCTCACCAGTGTTGATTTTATTTACAGATATTAATATATATGCTGTTATCATGTGATATATGATGATTTGGATGACGTGATTGATGTATTTAGCGCTGTTGCAGCATTGGGCCTATTTTTGGAAATTTAAAAATATTAAAGTGACGATTTCAAATTAAAAAGGATTTTCAAGTGATTTTGAAAATATACGTTTTGTTAAATTTTGAATTGTTAAGGAATTGATTTATTTTGAATAAATAAATGTTATAATTTTTATGTTATAAAAATTATGGTTTTTGTGAAAGTTAATCAGAATGTGATTTTTGAAATATGGAGTTAACTATTTGGTAAATAGTTTAAATTGAGATTTTTGATTTATTATAAATGGTTTATATATAAGATTTATAAAAAAATTATAAATCAGAATAATGGAATTATAATGGAGTTTTTATAAAGGTTAAAATGAGGGTATAAATGGATTTTATAAGTAAATAAGATTTATAGATTTATGAATTGACGATGTTGTAAAAAGAACGAATTCTGTAAATAAGAGAATTATAAGTGAATTAACTTATAATTGGATTTTGGCATATAAATGAGATGTAAATGGAATTTGTTAATAAAGGGATTTTATATATGAAAGTTTTATAAAATAGAAATGTGAATTTATAAACATTGTTTTATAAATCCGAAAAAAATTGAATTTGATAAGTTAAATATAGAAGTTTATCAAAGGAATTTCATCCATGATTTTGGACAGTGGATAATCCTTTAATAAATGTGGAGAAGTTTTGAATTTGGTAAGAGAATTTTATTCACGATTTTGGACAGTGAATAATCCTTTAAATTAAATGTTTTGAAAAGTGATATTATTAAATGAGTTAAATTGTTGAAGATGTTTTAAAATGTGTTAAGTATAGAATACATAGATTTCAACATTCATTGTTGAAATAGACGTTTTCGAGAAATAAGGAAATGATGGACTATAACACTGTTGTTATAGTAAATGATTTTCGAAAGGAGATATTTTGTATAGTATATGGGATTTATATATCAATCTTATTTTCGAATCCCTATACTAGTGATTTTGGATTGCCGTAATGATGTTTTACACAACATTCATTTTGACCCAAATAAATATGTTTAAGAGAATGTTTTCCTTAAAGAATAAATATATACTTAATCCTGATTTAAGTATATGTAATATTTTCTAAGTGTTGAAAATAAATAGATTTGTGAATTACTTATTATTAAATAAGTATATGGAAATGTTTTCCAATATAGAAGTGTTGAAATGGTTTTGGGAATTATATCCTTTTAAAGATAATTTTAAGTGGATATTTGGCAAGTGATTTAATTAATAAAAGATTAATTAAAAGGGCCTAGTGATTGCTTATGGTGCTGAATATTTGTTTGTTTGCTTTGATAGTTAAATAACCAACTATCAAATTTGGCCAATTTTAGTTCCTCGACTTGATATGGGAACTATTTAGTCGTACACTTAGTACGTAGCCATCTGTGTACGCTTGATTATCGTTTGTGTTGAGGATGTTGATTCGTTTAGTGCGAAGTATTACTCCAATCTATCGAGCTTCCTTCTTGGCTGAAGGATAGCAAGTTGAAAGTTGGAGACGTGATAAGTCTATGAGACTTAGTTTCCGTGTGAGGTTGAGAAATGCTTTTGCGTTGTTGATGCGAAGAGACCGGGATCAGATTTATCTGAAAACCACTTCGGACCAACATATATACGACAATTTGTGCAGGTTGGCCGATGATATTGATGTTTAGGATTTTCATAGTGGAGGACTGCTTGTTGATCATTTGGGGTTAAAATCCCAATATACATATAGTAGCAGTAGTCTCTTCGTTATGAAATATCCATTGCAAGGGTTGTCACTACTAATCCTAGGGATTTCCCAACAGGATGTGGTAGGAGAGTACCTTCGGTTTGTCCTGTTCCTGGACAACTTGTATGGATGTTTGTCTGACATTGCATTTCTAAGATTACATACATTGGTTTTTACAAACGTACATCTGTTTGGTGGCGGAGAAGGCAACTTCTCTTAGCTTAACACCCTTCCTTGAGACGTACGAGCTCAAGGGTTATATTTTTATGGAAGGCAATTAGTAGTCAACGCAAATGGCCGTGTGGCATTCAAAGTAATGTGATTGTGATATGTGAAAGGTAATCGTTACCTCATGCCTCATCAACCGGAAATGACCGAAACAGGGTTAGATGCGACAAGGCTAAGTGGGTCGCTCCCAAGTAGGATATGATCATCCTCTTCTAGATATATCTTTACACGCTATGACGTCGTGTATCTGATTATTGTGGTTTGTATGCTATGAGGGCCCTCGGAAAAGGTCGGTAAGGACCTAAGGATGATATATTCGGTACTACCTAGTTATAGAGCTAGGCCGGTCTTGTGTTGGTAGAGGATCCTTTGTGATGGTCCTCGGTGCATTCCTCTAGAGATGTACTGCCGGAAGGTAGTCCCTTCACCTAGTCATTTGTATGGAAATCCAAACTCCACTATGTGCCTGCCATTTTGGTTGTATTACCCATTTTGGGCTATATGCTAGAATTTAATCAATGTAACAATTTCGGCTATGATTAATATTATTTGTATACTAGACACTAGTATAATATAAGAGGATTTGATATGAAATGTTTTAGTTATCGTAAGGTAAAAACATGTCCGTGTTTATGTGTGGGCGTGTCTTACGAGATACTTTTGTTTTGAAAGGAAAAGTTTGGTAATGTAATAAATTCAGTTGAGTGTGTTTCTCACGCTTGTTTACCAGACTGATCCGGGCATTCATCCCTTTCAATGCTCGGGTTAGACCGAGTATATTTACAGGTTTAGTTTTGGTGCTTTTGGAGCTTCAGCAGGAGAGCTGGAGATCTTCATTTTCGTATACACGTATCTGTTTTGATTATCCGCTTTGCGCATTGCTTTGTTGGTGTTTTATATTATCGGCAATTGTAAGGACATGTTATTATAACTTTTCAGGCTGATGCTTGGTGATTGATTGTTGAACTCTGATTGATGTATGTATATATAGTTTCTGTTTTGTAAAGATCATTGATATGATATTATATGTTTTCCGCTGTGATGCGAGATTCTGTATTGTTCTGTTTGGTTCTCTCATATTTCTTTCTTCTCTTCTCTTCTTCTCTTTTCTTTTCTTTCTCATGACTTTCCGTTAGTCTGTGCTTTTTGGGTCGGACATGTGTGGATTATTGTCGATTCAAAGGGTATGGATTTGCGGGTCGTCACACATGATTACGCACTCACGCTAGGATTGAGCTCATTTTAGTATGTCCGCAGTACATAATCAAATTGCACTATTGGTTGAGTAGATGATTGTGTAGATAACTTGGTTGTATAACATGAATGTTATTGCGCGTTACGTTGTTCGTCCCTTGAAAGATTTTTGGACAAATCCTTTTCGGGGGTGAATGTAACACCCCGTAAAATGAACCATAAATAAATGAAATAAAATTTAATTAAATATAATAAGATAGAATATGGAAATTTTATAAAAGTTGGAATTTGACCATGGAAGTTATTCCGTTGCATTCAGGGCGAAATTATGATCTGTTTCCATATATAATATGTTGAAAACGGAGCTCAAATGAAGAAGATATGAATGTTTGAAGTTTTCATATTTAAATTAAGTTAGTTTGAATTCAAATTTAAATTTAGGGTTTAAATTTCAAAATTAGCTTGGGGCTTAAGTAAATGTTTTAATTAACGGTTAATGTTAAGAATAAATAGGGCAAGAAATTAATTAAAACCAAAACGCAACAGAAACGAATCATCATTGCCTAAAATAAGGCGAAGCGATCGACCTACATGGGTCAACCGTTCGACCGTAGTAGTCGACTAGTCGATCTTAGGCGGTTGACCTTCCCCTGATGGTGGCAGCTAGGGTTTTGCGTTATTTAATGCTCCAGATTTGTCCATTTCTCTTCCGATTTGATCCTACAGTTTTGGTGTGTTTCAACCCCTATAAATATAATCCTACCCTCTCCACTTTTTATTCATATTATTTTAGGGAATACAACGAAACTCTACCATCGTTATCTCTTCGAATTAGATTCAGAAACTCCATAGAGAGTTCAGGTAAGAATTCAATTCCTTTTCTAATTATTTCTTCTTCCTCCTCCTGTCTATTCTTCTTTTGTTATATCTCCAATTGTTTTGAATCTAATAAAAATATATGCATCTTCCCTATCGTGTTATATCAAAAGAGAAAGATTCTGAAGGAGATTGAAAGACATGCAAATCCAAGGAAAGCAAAGCTAAGGCTGTTCTGTGAGTGGAAACCTTAGTATTTCTTTTTCAGTAATTGTTTGATGTATCTCTATAGATTTGAATATGCCTTAGGGATTTTGGGATTGCATTAATATGTTAGATAAAATCCCCCAAAATTCCTTTTTATTTCGGAATGTCACTTCTATGTTGAGATTCTCAATTATTTACATTAATTTGATGGAATTTGTTTTGGTTATGCAATTTTTGATAATTTCATAGTCTATTCCTCTTCTCCTTCTTCTTTGGTTCAATTTGTGATTCTTCAATGAAATAGCCGGTTTAGATTACAGATTTTATTTGTAGTTTGCACCACTTATTCCACACAAATTTCCTTCTTATCTATTTCTTTGTAAAAGAGGAGTTGAATAAATATTGCATTTAGATTGCAATTCCTATTGTTTAGGATATTCCACTGAATTGGTGTAATAAATTGAGTTTCTATTTTATTTACAAGTCTGCTATTGCATTTTGGGTTATGAATATTTATTCCCTATTTTGGATATTAGAATCCCTTATTTGGGTATGTTGAAATCTTGGGAATTTGAAGAAAAAGGACTTGTAATAGTATTTGGTTAGGGAATTGACATGTAACGTTTGTTTAGGGCGTAAAATCCATGCGTTTAAAATTTATTAGGCACGAATATTTATTTATCTATACTAGTGTAATCAACGTATAATTATTGCGTATATGGCGTTGTTAATTAGGTATTTGTTTTCATTTATTTCCCTCATTAGGAATGTAATTGATTGTTCGACAAAAATAAGAGGAAACTCTTATATAGCCTAATTATTATTCTAAGGCATAATAAGGAAGATTCCTTATAAGGCCTTATTTATGAAACAGTGAGATGAGTATTATTATATATGAAGTGTATTTAATTTATGGCTAAGTCATAAGGATGCGAGATTTGTAGAGTTACATGATGGAAGTCTACCCTTCACTTTGAGGCCACCAGCAGTTGGGTACACTTCCTATTGATGTGAGATATTCTTATGATAAATATTTATAATGACGTGAGGTTAGTCCCAAATTCTATAGGGGAAATTTACTCAGCTAATCTGGCTACCAGTTCCTACGAATAGTCGGACTGATGTAAGATGTCATTATGAGTATGGGCCATAGTATGCGGAGCCTGATTACGGTCTTGAGGTATTAAGTAGTTGTTTAAGGGCCCGCCTCTTTTCCCCAAATGAAGTATTTAATGGCCTAGAGGACACATTAGGTGGTATATCCTTATAGGGGTCTGCTTCTGGATAAGGTATTAAGTGATTGAAGGTCCGCTTTTCCAAATAAAGTAGTATTAAGTGACTTGAGATTCCATATGATGCCAACTAGATAGTACCATTGAGGAGCATGCCTTGGGAATAGGTATTAAATGATGGAGTCTGACTTATTAAGGTATTAAACGACCAGAGTTTGCATATTCTCCGATAAATGGTATTAAGTGGCTTGGGTACTATCTCTTGCATCACTAGTTAATTATAACATGGAATTTAGGTTATGGTATTTTGGAGACCTGCTTCTTTCCTTAAAAAGATGTATTAAATTATTTTAATGATTTTATGTTCGTAGACATATTCTTATTTTGAATTACACTGCCCAAGTACTAAAAAGGTAAGACTGGAGGTTTATATTCAACATACGTTTGTTGTTCTGACTCCCTCCTCATTACAACACATGTTAATGGACGCTGATGGCGAAGATAACGCTTAGAGACGAAGGTGGTTTGCTTGTGGTAATATTTATCATTTTCACTTGTTTTACATGTACCCATGTATCTAGACTATTGTTGTATTGGATTTACGATGCGATTTGATGGCACTTTGTATTTTGATTTTTGAAATAAATGGGTACACTTCGCTATTGTATTTTGTTCCATCCTCTGTAAGTTCTGAAAGTTTAGTTATGGCTCTATACTGTTATTTTCTTAATTCTACCAACAACTTACCTTAGAAAGGATCTAAGTTTCAATGGGTCTTTTTTGGGTCGAAATTTAGGCATGTTCCGGGGTGGGTTATTACAAAAACCTTTATCTATAACTTCATAATTCATAGAGACAAATTTGAGTGCAATAGATTATAAGGGATGATAAGCATGTAACATCCTATGACATGTCATAACTCGATATAACATATGCATCCTTCATATCTTAACGAGTTTATTATTTCATCATATTTATTAGAATTTTAACTCTTTAAAATTGTTTATTTAAATTAATTAATAAACCATATTTTATTTCATACAATTTTGGAATTACACTTATAGTATATATAATTTATTTCTTTTAAATTCAAACCAATTTTTAATTGTTTTAATTTTATCATATCAATTTATATTTAATTTTTTCTTAAATTTAAACTCATTTAAATTTCAATTTTAAATTCAATAATTTCAATTTAATTATTATAACACCAATTTAATTTAAATAGTTTAAGTTTTAAATTTGGCACAGTATTTTAAAAAAAATTATATTTATAACTTTTATAAATACCAACACAAATTTAAAACTTTTTCAAATTCGAATTTGTAACATTTACAAATTCAAATTTATAACTTTTTTAAATTTGAATTTGTAACGGTTATAAATTCAAATTTAAAACAATTTTCAAATTAAATTCATATTTAACTCAAATTTTTATTTGAATAAACCAAATGTACGAGCAATTTTGCCTTACACTTAGGCCATACCCTATGGACAAACCACCTTGACGAGCCAAGTAAGGAGAAAGAGTAGGGATGTTTTCCATCTGTAAGAACGTTTCTTAATTAGAGTAAACTTATCCATAGTTAAACACCCTTTCCTAGATACCCATCTTAATGGACTTATCATAAGGAATATGGTCTACCCTACATATTAGTCAACAATTTAATCATAATAAAATATAGAGGCTCTAATACCATTTTTGCTAAAGCTCGAACTCATTTGGGGTAGCATAGCAATATCCATTATGAGCATGTTTCATGTATAACCTCCTGACTCGCACAACCTTACTTAGGATTTGCACGGCACAAAGCCAATGATTAGTCAAAGATCACAATGTGAGAGCCCCATATCACATTGATCATAACCAACCCAAGCTTTTATACCATTATCGGATATAGAGGATCGTGCGGTAGTGTAAAAGGTTGATATTAAAAAAATTCATTTTAATAAGTTGCTCAAATATCAAATTATTGTGTTATTATAAACAAATGTGCAAATTATATTAAATTAGATTTAATATAAACATAATTTTGATTTTATTTTAAAATTATTTGTCTAATAAATTTAGTTATATTATGTGAGTATATAGATACTCATTATATGTGTTAGTTAAATTTTGTCTGAACATAACAATATAATATATATATATATATAGATGATGAATTATGTATATATACAACTATTAGGATTAATAAATATATATATGTGTATGTACATACATATATATATATATATACACACACGCACATACATACAAAAATACACAAACACATACATGCATATATATATATATGTGTGTGTGTGTGTGTTAATAGCAAGCACTATATGCATATATATATATATATATATATTTCTTATTTAATGTAAATGCATATTACAAAGGTAATTATATACATACGAATATATATAAGAAGACCAAAGAGGAGTACGTAGAGACATTTTTTAATTCAACATTAATAATTGAATACATGAGAACCCATGTTGTAACACCCCGTAAAATCAACAGTAATTAATAAATAATTATTATGGCTAATAAATGGAATTTGATCAAATTTCAAAATTTTGCCATGAAACTTGCAACATTGTTGAGATTTTCTGAGAAACTTTCATATTTGGAGTTTTGCAATTAGAGTTCAAACGAAGAAGTTATCAACGTTTGAAGTTTTCAGAATGAAAATAATTAAAAAATGAAAATAGGAAATAAATAATAATAAGTGTGGCACCCCACTGGTCGAACCCCTTACTTGGGTCGATCGACCACTTATATGGGCGATCGACCGGTCTTGAAGTGGCAGCTAGGGTTGAACCTTGGTGGAATGACCCAGATTTAATTATTCTAGCTTAACAGATTTGATTGATTCGAGCGTCTATAAATACAGGTCTAACCCCTCGCTTCTCTTCTCATATTTTCTGGTCAAAGTAGTGAAGCTTTGCAATTTTCCCTTCTTCACTATTTCTAGAAACCATAAAATATTTTTTATATATACAAATCCAAGAAGGGCGGAAAATAAAAGAGAAAAGGGTAAATTTCATTATTATAAATTTGTATTCCCCTTAACCCCAAATATCTTCTCAAACCTATAATTCTAATAGTATGTATACACCTTGTTATACATATTCTTTTGAATTGAAAGGAGGAGTCGAATGAAAGGAGTGAATTCACATTTGCGTGATTTGAAAAGCTTGAAAGGTTAGTTGGAAATTATATAAGTTATTTATAATATTGAAATTTATATCGTTGAATTTTATGTAATTAATATACCTATATAAGATCTAATAGTTGTAGGCTTAAAATGAACGTATAGCAATATTTCCTGCATATTCTATAAAATAGGTAACCAGAATAAGAATGTTATTTACACCCTAATCTAGAAATAAGGAAATCGGTCCCAAAATTTTCTAAAGTTAAATGTTGATAAAGTTGTAAATTTTATTCCAGATTTTTAGTTGGGTTGTAAAATGTTAGCATTAGTTTATATTGCCCTAATTTGACTTGGAATTTTAATTTCTATGTTTTAATTTAATGGGAGCGGGATATAATATAGTTGTATCTATTTACAGGTAATTTCCATAAATTATCTAATTCAACAATGTATAAAAAAGTGCATCGTTTGAAATAATGAGGAATATACCACAAATGAAAGAGATTTGTAAAGTACGGAGGTTCGTCTCCATAGTTTGCACTGCCTATTTCCAAAAAAGAAAATGAAATAATTTCTTGCAATTTCAAATGGAGCGCAAGTCTCACTTTGAGTAATTTATGGAAGTTATAATTGTAATCCTTTTTGGATAGGATAACTCTAATAAATTAAAATATGGATATTAATATAGTGAAATTCCTAAGCATAAGAATTAATGTGTTAGGAATAGGGATACACCACACACACACGTACAATCGCACCTGCCGATTAAAAATATAATTAATATTTTTATATAGCGTAATATACATCGATTTTTGCATTAGTTGTAAATAGAATGTCTATTTATAAATAGCATAATAAATTAGGAGGTATAGGCGGAAAACAGATAGTAACTCCAAAATTGATAAGGCAATAAATATGTCATTGATAGGGAATTACAGGAATTAAATGGAGAAATAAATGTGGTTAATGGGACTGGTTAAAAGATTAATATGGCATTTATGGTGAAATGAAATAGGCATAATAGGTTTAAACAAATAAATAAATGTTATTAGAGATTATCCAAATAGAATAATAATGATCATTTATTATGGACAATCGAATGGGATATAGAAAATAAGCGGATAAGATATGAATTAAATACTAGGATGCAGTATAATTTTTATAGTGGGAAATTATAAAGCCTCAACTATACGTTTAGGATAAGCGTGAATTAGTGGGCCTAGTCCAATATTTAGGCCTAGGATAATTGGTTTGGTTTAGTGGGTTGGGATGCGGGGTCAGTAGAGCTGCACAACAAAAGTCTTCCCTTTACGTAGAGACTACCAGTAGTTGTGTATACTTACTACTTATGTGGTACATCTTTGACCAAAGGACCAGTGGGGAAGGAATATGCATTTGCGTATAGGTAGGGGAAAATATATCAAGGGTTCGTGTAGGATTTAAAGTATTAAGTAAACGAGTACTTTTAAGAAAATGGAGTCTGCTTCATTTCTAATAAGAGGTATTAAGTAACTGAAGGGGGCATTTTCCTTGACTTACATTAGGTTAGCTTAATGGGCTTTCGGCTATGGAAGGTCGATGGGTTATGTTAGTAATGTTGTTGGAACGGTATTGAGTAGTAAGGCTGACATATAGGCTATGACCACCAACGGTCTCGAGCGATCGGTAGCAAAGACGCAGGTCATGCCATGATGTATTTTGCTTCCTACTAGTGTAGAATTTGTATGGGATATGCACAGACTTTAAATTTTAATTAGTTAGTTGTTTGTTTTTCGGAGGTGGGTTGGTTAACCCTTAGACGAGTCTTTGAAATGCGTTAGTAATACGACAATTAAATTATAATTTCGTATATAGGGGCCATTGGTCTCTTTAGTTAGGACTGATTGACTAGCGATTACATTACGGAGGGCTTTGCTTCGAGGTTGAGGTATTAAATGATCGCTCGGTCTTCCTCCTCCCTATTCAAGAAGTATTAAGTGGCGAGAGTTTTTGGATGGCACAACCTATATATATATATATATGCATATATATATATATAGTTATACCTCGGAGGAGGTTAGGCATATTGTACGTGCATATAGGATTGAACGGACTAGCTGTAAATAATAGACATAACACTTAAATAGGAATCAATCAACATAATTAGTGTTATAGGTAAAGCATGTAACGTTTCTAGTCACCAGAATGTTGTTTTGACGCCCTTCTTATTACAACCCACATTATAGATCTAGAAGGATCGACTACTGGTGCATTCATGAACTGTAGATGGTGAAGTCTTCTCATTTATGCTCAACATTGGCAAGGGAATCAGATACTAAAGGAATAATATTGATTCTAAGGTAGTAGCCTTGGTCAGCATATGTGTTCTATTATATTTTTCTATTCCACTTTCAATTTATGTGGATAACTCTCTGATATAGTTATATTTATTACAAGTTACCAAAACTAACGATCTTTACCATAATGGACTTAGGTTTTGTTTTAGTCGAAATTCAGGTCCATTAAGGTGCAGATTGTTACATTTGGTATTAGGGCTTTGGTTAGTCGATCAAAGGAATTAGGATACGCTGAGAGAATATATTTATATTTTTACCTATATATATATTATACACCAAACTATATGAATTATGACTATAGAAGTAGTTGGCACCATATTTTGAAAAGATGGATTAGGCAACTATCAGTTGGAACGATGAATGGAGTTAAATTTATACACATATCTTGATTACCCCATATAGTGCAGGCTGTACCACAAGACACTAGCTAAGAAGAGCATGAGCGACATATATAAGAACCTCGAAAGTTGAATGGCACTCGACTCCTTTATCGGGCCTTGGTTGCCTTATGATTATAGATTTCAATGGATTGTCGATTGATGAATTATATTTCATCCAAACAAATAGGAAGTAAGAACCTATATGTTGCAAGCATTCGGTAGCAAGATGTGATAAAGGATTGAAAAGTTCTTGCAAAAGGTGTGCATTGATCACCATAAGAGGATAGTTGGATTTTTAGTTTATACCCTTAATAAGAAGTGGCTAAGAGTAAAGCGATAAGAAGAAAAGTCCAAAAGGAATGACGATTAAAGTCCATTTCTGCATTCAACCCCATGTGAAAAAAATTGACAAAAAGATTTTTGAAATTCCTTAAAATGTTTTGAATAGGGTTTTCAAAAGATTTACTGAGAAGTTGTTTATTTTGAAAAATTAAGTAAATTTTGAAATTCTTCGTTTAAAATTGATTGAGTCAAAAGTTTTCGATTTAACGGTTTTTGGTTAAAAGAGAATTTCATTTTTAAAATGAATGGAAAAGAGAGCGTATGTTGGACTCGATGATTTTTTCTATTTTTTAAATTTGAATATTCCTTTTTAAAATTCTTTCTAATGGGTGGATAAATATAAATGGTACTTAGTTGAAATAGGGTAAAGAGAATAGAAGGGCAAGAATGCTCAATAATGAAGGTAGGAAGAACATTCCCGTATAAGGAAATATGGAGAATAACAGCTGAAATACACACACACACATATATCTTTTCATATGAATGAAGAAAAGCCTAACAACTAAAGCAGTAGGCAACCGCACTACAATGAGTAAATGAGGAAAAACAATAACAGAGGAAAAGTGCTATATAAGGAGAAGCCACATGAAGACAATTCAGGTAGGAGAAATTTTAATGGTGGCAGTATCAAGAAATTTTGGTAGAAGCAGCACTAGGAATTTTGTAATAGAATTAGAAATCTAATTAGAAATAATGGAGAAAAGCAATATGAATAGGATAGAAAGGATGGATAAATTCCATAGATATGTGTAGTAAATGCGCATATGTTTTTGATAGGTTCTTAGATAGATGCAACATTGCACGTATTTTTTAAAAGTCCCCCTCATATGCTACTAAAATCTCCGATAAAGGTGAAAGTGGAAATAGCATGAGCAGTAGAAAAATAATAGAATGAAAGTTATCCTTGTCTACTAAGTTTTCATTTTTTTAGTTATAGAAGTCGTTTTTGAAAAAAAACGTTTTGTTATGCGATTAGGTTTTTAAACATGTTTTGAGTTTAAAAAAAATCTTACTTTTGTGGAAGTAAATATTTGTTCTAGGAGTCTTTAAAAAGGGAAGTTTTTCATTGCTCATTTTTGGAAACCAACCACTTTTTGAATTTTTGAAAAAGGTTTTTAGTTTATATTTTCAAAGATAAAGGTTTTGGATTAGGTACTTCATGACGGTGAATTTCATTTTATTTTTAAAGAGTGGTGAAAACCAAACCAATTTTTGATATGGAGTAGATAAGGATGACTGCCTAGGTAAGATGGGATAAAGGTTTAGGCTATAAATAAAATAACTATGGATGCTTGTAGGATGTAACAAGGAATTGCCGTTGAATATAAGGAATATCGGTATTAACCTAAGATTATTTTATTAGAGATGTGTGGAAGCCATAAGAAGAACCCTTAAGGAAATGAGGAATGATATCAAACTATAATTTTGTGAGTCCTAGGGTATACTTGCATATAAGATCAAGGATAAAGAAGGTAGATACCAAAGTTTGAGAATACTATCAAGAGATTTTAATTGAAAGAGGATAGCAGTATGATGGAAGAAGAGAGTAATGAGATGGCAAACTCGCATAAATGATGTTGGTTGACTCAAGGTTAAAAAAGGCAAGATAGGTGGTATAAGTTATTCTACAAAGCCAATTTTCCGATGAGTTACTCTAAATATGCATAGCTTATATTTCTTACCCAGCTTAGTGTAGGAATGCACAATTTATCCCTTAGTTGGGTGTAAGATTGAAGTAATGGATGGACCTTATTTACTAGGAGCCAAGAAGGTAAGTTAAGACATGCGGATTATAGTTGAATGACATACTAGAAATGGCCATCTTAATTGAGCAAGGAGTGATAGGTTTACAACACCATTAACACCAACTGAAGATGAAGTGCAGCTTTCAGCAATTGTTTCTTTTAGGTTATTTGGGTTGTAATCGCTAGTTGTCTCCCTCTGGGTATTGGAAAAGTGTACAATATGATATGAGATATGTTCCTATTTTTCACTGTGTTGATTTTCTGGATTGTCTTAGACCGCTATATATATAGGAAAATATTGTAAATAAGGAAATCTAACAAGGACACTTAACTAGTGATAAAATGTAGGTAAGGCTGGAAGTTTATAAAATAAATCAGGAAATTAAGTTTGCAAATGCCTGAACCCTAAAACTTTAGAATTTTGGAAAAAACAAATTTTAGCAAGCGAAGGATTGGGAAAGGTTATTGCAAAATCACAGGTCATTATCCATATGCCTTAAAAGCTAAAATTTATAAATATTCTTGGGTGTTGTTCATTGTTTTGAAATAAAAGGAAAGGTTTCTTTAAATCTAAGATTAACTGCACAATGCTAGGGTCAATCATATACATTAACTCATTGATCGAGTCCCGATTACATTAAGATGTGGCTTGATATTTTTTAATAATGGAGGGACAAATTTTTTTGAAAAATTATGTTCAAATGCCTTTGAAATTTTTTGTCTAAACGCTTTTGAGAAGTTGGGTTCCAATGCTTTTGGAAAATTTTGTTCAAGTGCTTTTGAAAAAAAATCTGTTTAAATGTTTTGTGGAATTCGATTTTTCGAACTATTTTGCAAATTGAGTGAAATGGGGAAAAAGATTTCTGACGAAAAATGAAAAATTTTCAATTTTCTAGTGCCACATGCGTACTGTAGGGATGGTTGATGTGTTAGTGAATATGAATTTTACTGTCCGACAAGGATGATAATATACAAAACTTAGGGAATAACATGGGGAAAAGCTATTTTAGCTTTGGAATTTCTATTTCCATACATTGTTGATAGTGAACGAAACTTGCGTTAGAATAATTCCGTTTTAACATGCAAAAATAAACCTCTTTATCCAAATTATATTTGGAAAAGTTGGAAAAAAAATTAGGAGCAAAAGAGATGATTCCAAGGTGCAGCGAAATAGGTATCCAAAAGAAGGGTGGAAATGTAAAATTCTCCACCAAAATCCGTTTTCCGACAAAGAAGTACAGATTTAGGAAAATTAGATTTTTAAAATTTTGGATGTTAAAATTGTGTGTTAGATATTGAATGGTAAGGATTGGATGAAAAATTGGTTGAACCGTATTCTTAGTCATAGGAGTGTGTAATTAATTTATTATGTGAAAAAGGATTTTTGATTTTTGAAAACTTGCATACATATAGAACTGCCAGTATGTATAGGTTTTTTGCATCATATTTTCAAAATATTTTTAAAAGAGCGCATTCATATAGGAGGCGCCGATTTAGAATTTATTCAGCATGCATATTATGTATGTTGTAATACACCGTGCTTGAACATGTTTGGCTGCAAAATTGATCGTATGCTAATTGGTTGGATAGTTTAGATGGTTGCACACAATGTTACATCATACAACCCTTGAAGAATTTTGGGGATGAAATTCTTTTAATGGAGGGAGATTTGGAAAGGAGAAGAGTCAAATCAAAGGAATTAATTTAGATTTGGGAGATATGGAAAGTTTGAAAGGTTAGCAGGAATTTTTATAATTTATTTATAACATTTAAATTTATATAAGATATGATGAGTTGTAGGCTTAAAATGGACGTATAGGAATATTGCCTATATATTCTGTAAAGTAGGTAATTGGAATAGGAATGTTACGTTCATCCTAATCTAGAAATTTGGAAATTGATTCCTAAATTTGTTAAAGTCGAAGGTTGATAAAGTTGTAAAGTTTATTCTAGATTTATAGTTGGGTTGTAAAATGTTAGCATTATTTTAGATTGCCTTAATTTGACTTGGAATGTGAATTTCTATGTTTTAATTTAATGGGAGTAGGGTACAATTTTGTTGTACCCATTTCCATGTAATTTCCATAAATTATCTAATTCTACAATGTATAAAAAGTGCACCATTTGAAATAATAAGGAATATACCACAAACGAAAGAGATGTGTAAAGTACAGAGATTCTTCTTTGTAGTTTGCACTCTCTATTTCAATAAAAGAAAAAAATTCTTGTAATTTGAAATGGAGCACAAGTCTCGTTATATGTCATTTATGGAAAGTTATAACGGTAATCCCTTTTGGAAATGATAACTATAATAAATTAAAATGTGGAACAGAATATTCTGAAATTCCTAAGCGTAGGAATTAATGTGTCAGGTCTAGGAAAAGATACACACACACACATTGTGACGACCCACCTTTCTAACCCCCGAGAACGACACTTAATACATCCCTGGTATACATGTGTCGTTGCCCAAGTATCTGAAAGACGAGTTGTCATGGGGTAAAATATAAGAACAAAACAATAATCTTTACAATGGAACAGTTAAATATATAACATAAAATAAGACAGTACATAAGGTTACTCCCAACATGGAGTTATCAGAGTTACAACAAAAGTACTACTATCAGTCTAGGTAGTTATAACAACCTGCCTTTAAATATACATACATAGAGCTAACATCTCATAACAGCGGAAATAAATAACTAGATAGATAAGGAGCCTCCTGCTCGTCCACCATCCTCAAAAGAGCCCAAAGAAACCTGTCATTTTCGGACTACTCAAATATAAATGAGTACCCGAGGGTTTAGGGAAAACAAACAATTCGGGTCAGACAATAAGTCCGGTATGAGTAAACTCCAAATAAAAAAATAGAACATACAAAATAACATGTGAGACTACGTTGCAAAAATGCAGAACGGGTTTCCCCTCACATGGACAACATCCAAGCATAAAAGAATGGACACAAATAATTGAACACCGCGAAGAGCGCAAGATGCTTCCTGATGCAATTAAGAAAGAATCAATCCAAAGATTTGAATCAAAAATAAGGAAAGGAATTTTTCCAACAATGACTAGGAGGGTGCGCCTCCCTTATCGAAAGTATACCTCTAGAAAATATACTTGAGAACTACGATGGCTCTTGGAAACCTCCAAGCCGGACCCCGCCAACCTTACCGAGTATTTCACATCTCTATGCGCATACAACCGAAACCAATCTAGAGTAGATGTGAAAATACCCTAATGGGAGAAACCCCACATAGCTTGGCCCCCACTCGCTCATTATTTAGTCATTTCCGATAAAGGATATCAATGCTTTAAATGAGCAACAAATCGTCTTAGATTGACGAAACAAAAACAAAAAGAAGAAGAGTATCGAAATTGATAGTCAAGATATCAACTATCGGGGATAACAAAACGATCGTATATGGAAATTAAATCTTATACTTTTTCACTGCTTGGAAAATATCCATATACTTATCTCATAAGTATAAGTATATTCACAAAACATTTGGGAGGATTTCATATTTCAAAAGCATACTTAGATGGGTCAAACACAATTGTCTATAACAAATGCGAATGTTTTCCATTATAATTATAAAGATCATTTATGGAAATCAAATCTCCTACACTTGTCACGTTTTCGATATTCTTGACTTACTCTACCCCTCGCCCAGAAACAAAGCCAGGTAAGTCGAGGCACTGGTTGCTCCTAGCCTTGCCTAGACACTCCGGTTCCAGATCTCACAGATAGATGATCAATCTACTCATCGACTTTTAGTGCCAAGTATAGGACTACTTACTTTCCATAAATAACCTATTTAAATCATTATATAAATTTCAAATCTCCTTTAAAATACTTTAAACCAAGATTTAAAAGTTGCATTCAAATCATAACTTAAACTCATCATCTTTAAAGGAGAATACGACGAAGAGGGGTGAAGCTCCCTCTTAATCAAATGAGATAGCTAAAAGGGGGTTATTTCCTTTTAACCAAAAATTTACTAAATGTCAATCCTAAGTTAAAAGGTGGTGTAAGTTCCCTTTAACTAAACATCAAAGTTATTTCTCATAAACTGGTCGAGCACAAATCAAACAGCCAAACAAGAATAATAATAATAATAATAAAGACTCATTATTATTAACAATTTACAATCAATAGTTAACACAACATCTATTAAAATGTGAATGAGTAAAAGGAACGAGATTAAGATTACACTCACTGTAAAAATAATTAAATAATACTCACAGAATAATTTATACCCACTAAACTATGAAAACAAGGAATATACTCACAGAATAAGTTATACCACTAAACTATAAAAACAAGGAATATACTCACATCATATTTGCTTTGATGGAGACTTGGAATACTTCACCTTTTATAATGAATTTGAGTTCTTTTCTTTAGTTTTTTTGTGAATCAATTAAAATGAGATATGGACTTGGCTATTTATAGGTGAAGAGAAGGGTGCTTTAGTCATTTCCTATAGCCTTACCAGATTCGACCAGATTTTGGTCCAATAGAAAACATCTTGATGGCTTAATTTGATTCGACCACATTTTGGTCCAATAGAAACATCTTGATGACTTAATTTGATTCGACCACATTTTGGTCCAATAGAAAACATCTTGATGGCTTAATTTGATTCGACCACATTTTGGTCCAATAGGAATCCTCCTTATCAACTATGGCATAACATGATTTGACCAGATTTTGGTCCAATGACAACCATCCGCATGGCATAACCTGATTCGACCAGATTTTGGTCCAATGGCAACCATCCGCATGCATAACATGATTCGACCAGATTTTGGTCCAATGGTAACCATCTGCATGTCATTACCTGATTCGACCAGATTTTGGTCCAATGGCAACCATCCGTATGGAATATAATAATCATTATGCTATTTTGTTTTATTAGGCAAGTAATTATACTATTCTATTTTATTAGGCAGGGTTAATAATTCTTTCTTGTTTTATTAGGAAAACTTATTCTTAAATAAATTGATACCCCTAATCGCCTTATAACTCGACCATCTTTAAACTAACATTTTGCATCAGTTTAAAAAAAATCCATTCGAGATGTTTTATCCAAATTTTTATTCAAGATATAAAATCCATTATTTAATCATTTAAAAACATATTAACTATTCAAGTTCAAAGTGATTAAATTATGGGTTGTTACATCCTCCCCTCCTTAAAGGAAATTTCATCCTCGAAATTAACAGATAAACTCTAGATATCAAAGAAACCCAAATGATATTATATATACCACACAAAGATACGAGGAAAGTGATCTCAACACAACTGGTGAGTACACTAAAAAGAAAGAAAAAAATACAAACAAAACTACATCAACTCGGGATAAGAATCCCTAATATAGTCCTCAGTTTCCCAAGTACAATCTCTAACATCTCCACTCCACTGAACCTTAACAAGATTCACAACCTTCTTCCTTAATCGCTGTATATCTCGAGCGACAATACGAATAGGCCACCTAAGAATGGTTAGGTTAGGCTGAACCTCCAAATCAACTTATTGTCCCGGTTCTACTATCATCGAAGGGTCGTGTACATACTTACGTAAATGAGATATGTGAAATACGTTGTGCACATCTGATAGTCGATCTGGTAACTCCACTTTATATGCAAGTTTACCAATGCGGTCCAGTATGGGAAAAGGGCCAATATATCGAGGGGATAACTTCCCTGTCTTCCCAAATCTCACGACACTTCTCAGAGGAGAGACTTTTACAAATACCAAGTCCCCGACTAAGAACTCTAGATCCCTACGCCTTTGATCTGCATGACATTTTGCCGATCTTGCGCTTCCTTCATCTTTCTTCTAATATTAGCTACCTTCTCATTGGCTTCTAAGATTATGTCGGGTCCAAGAACAAGTCTATCTCCAAATTCAACCCAACACGAAGGAGAACGACATGGACGACCATAAAGAGCTTCAAAAGGGGCCATACCAATGCTTGTTTGATAGCTGTTGTTATAAGTGAATTCGACTAAGGGTAAATGATCTTCCCAAGAACCCCCGAAGTCTAGAATGAATGCTCGCAATAAATCTTCCAAGATCTGATTCACTCTCTCTGTCTACCCATCTGTTTGGGGATGGTAAGCTGTACTTAGACTTAGCTCAATCCCTAAAGCAGTCTGCAGTCCATCCCAGAACCTACTAGTGAATATCGGGTCTCGGTCACTTACAATACTACGAGGAATCCCATGGAGTCTCACAATCTCCTTCACATACAAACTCACCAGACTCGTAGCAGTCCTAGTCAGCTTAACAGGAATGAAATGGGCACTCTTGGTTAGTCGATCGACTAGAACCCAAATGCCATCATTACCTCTTCTTGACCTAGGAAGCCCAACAATAAAGTCCATAGAGATCTGCTCCCACTTCCACTTTGGGATCTCAAGTGGCTGAAGCAATCCAGCTGTCTTCTGCTGGTCACTCTTAATCTGCTGGCAATTTGCACAACGACTCACAAAGATTTAAATATCTCGCTTATTCCCCTTCCACCAGAATACCCTCTTCATATCTTTGAACATCTTAGTCACTCCTGGATGAAAAGATAATTTTGAATGGTGGCATTCGGCTAACACTTCTTGCCTAAGTCCATCAAAGTCTGGAACACAAATACGCCCATTCATTTTCAATATGCCCCGAAGATCAATCTCAAAGCTAGAAACAACACCTTCTTTAACATCCTTCTTAAGTCGAGCTAAAATAGGATCTGCCTCTTGACTGGATGTAATTCTCTCTAACAATACTGGCTTAACTTCTAAATTTGAAACCATTGCTACATTCCTACTCAATGCATCAGCAACAACATTTGCTTTTCCAGGGGTATAAAGAACCTCTAGGTTATAAGAGGCGAGAAACACCAGCCATCTCTGCTACCTCAAATTCAAATCTTTCTGGGTAAAAAGGTATTTTAAGGATTTGTGGTCCGTGTATAACTCGAACCTTTCACCCAAAAGATAATGCCTCCACATCTTTAGTGCGAAGACAACAGCTAAAAGCTCCAAATCGTGTGTAGTTCTCATGCGGCTTTAGCTGTCGACTCGCATAGGCAATAACTTTCCCATGCTGCATCAGAACTGCTCCCAATTCGGTTCCACAAGCATCTGTATACACGGTTAAACCTTCGCTCTCATTTGGAATGGTTAATACAGGAGCGCTAGTCAGCTTCTCTTTCAATTCGTTGAATGCTCGATCACACTTAGAAGTCCAAACGAACTTAACATCTTTCTTTGTTAACTTTGTCAGATGAGAAGCAATCTTCGAGAAGTCCTTGATAAACCTATGGTAAAAACCAGCCAATCCCAAGAAACTTCTAACTTCCGTCGCACTTTCGGGCTTCTTCCAATCTTGAACCGCAACAACTTTAGCTGGGTCCACCGATATGCCTTCTCCCGAAATAACATGCCCTAGAAACCTAACTTCGGATTTCCAAAAATGGCACTTGGAAAACTTAGCCTTCAACACCTGGATTCTTAAGGTATCGAGTACGGCACGGAGATGATATTTGTGTTCCTCCTCTGTCTTGGAATAGATAAGAATGTCATCAATAAAGACAAGAACAAATTTATTAAGAATATCTCGAAATACTCGATTCATTAAGTCCACAAAATAAGCGGGTGCGTTAGTCAATCCAAACGGCATAACTAACCACTCGTAGAAATTTTCAGGAGTTCGAAAAGCTGTTAAGGGAACACTCTCCTCTGCCACTCTTAATTTTTGGAAACCGGTGGCAAGATCTAATTGAGAAAATATCCGAGCACCGTGGAGTTGGTCAAACATATCGTCGATCCTTGACAAAGGATATTTATTCTTGATAGTCCTTTTGTTCAACTCCCGATAGTCTACGCATAACCTTAGAGAACCGTCCGCCTTTGTAAAAAAGACGACTGGCGATCCCCAACTCGAGGTACTACGTCGGATCAATCCCTTCTGCAACAAATCATAAGTCTGCCTTTCTAACTCCCTCTTCTCTTTTGGAGCCATCCTTCGTAAGGGTTGTACAATAGGTCTAGTTCCCGGAACCAAATCAATACAGAACTCGACTTCATGATGAGGAGGTAAACCTTGCACCTCGTCAAAAATACCTATGAAATCTCGAACAACCGGCACATCTCCTAGCTTTGATTTAGACACTTCGAGTGAATAGAGAAAACTGCTCATTAAATGCTTATGCTCTTCACAACTAATATCAACACCAACATCTCCTGCATCACTAACTCTAACGAGCCTTCTACCACAATCCAAGATAGCTTTAAACTTAGATAACCAATCCATTCCCAGCAACACTCCAAAACCCATAAACCCAAGAACAAACAAGTCAAAAGGAAAGAGATGATTTCGATAAGAAATAGGTACATTTAGACACACAGTGTCAAGATTTGTCGGACCCCCAATTGGGTTTGACACACAAAGAGGATTACTTATGATAACATATTTAAGGTTTAGTTTGTCCATTATATCATAAGAAATAAAACTATGGGAAGCTCATGTATCAAATAGCACCCTTACAAGAATATCATAGATGGATAATGTACCTTGTAACACTTGCTTCCCTTTTTGATCTGTAGAAGTGGATGGTATCTCTTTAATGGTAAAAGTCTATCCTTGAGATCCCTTTTTAGGAAAAGGGCACTCATTCTTCATATGTCCTGGCTGGCCGCATTTAAAACATTTGGCAATTGGGCAATGATTTGCAAAGTGGCCCATCTTATTGCACTTGAAACGAAGAATGTTGGCCAAGTTGGTCTGCTTCTTCTGTGTTGGAGCGCCATTTTTGGGTTTCTTCCCTGCACCCTGCTTCTTTCCCTTATACTTACGCTTGAAGTTTGGCTTTCCTTCAACTGGTATAACTGATAAAGGCTTGACACTACACCCTTCTGGACTCCTTCCTTAATATCAACAGCCTCAAACCTCAAAGCCATGCTAATAATGTTGGTGAATGTACCTATAAGATGATTGGTCATTTCACGATGGAACTATGGTCGCATTACATTCACAGACATTTCATTTTTCTTAAGCGGTGTGTCTATCAATCCAAGTCCAAAACGGGACAAAGCATTGAATTTATGCTTATACTACGACAAAGTCATATCACCCTGCTTTAAGGCAATGAAACTTCTAAACAACTGAGTTTTTCCGGCTTCTGGAATAAACTATGCTTCAAAAACTTCCTTGAACTGGGCCCAAGAAAACTCCCCCTCCGGAGTACTAGCTGTTTCTGAATCCCACCAATCCATCGCCGACTTTTGAAGTTGTCGCGATGCCAACAGCCGTTTCTCCGCATCCTCCAACCGAAGATCTCCAAATATTCTTTCACAAGTTCGAAGCCACATCTGCACTCCAAGAATATCTTTAGTCTCATAGAATGGTTTCCCGCCCAAAGTGGTTAAATTCTTACATAAAGCTGCAAAGTTCGTAGGGGTCTGAACTTGCGGTAACATTTCCTCTACCGGATCTACAGTTGACATAGTAGCATTTCTAGATACCCTGCCATTGGTAGCCGTGCTAGTTCCAGATCCTCTCCTTCATCCTCTTCTTGTATTCATTTTCTATTATCTGAACAAATAACAGGTATCTTTAGAATACAAAAATAGGATTAAAATGGTTTAAGGAAATAACACCAAAGGATCTAAAACTAAACTTTAGAGGATAAATATTATTATTATAAAAATTACAAATACGCTCTCTCAAGATTAACTCATTCTAGGGCATCACTTACCCTATCTCTAATGAGTTGTACCCCAACCAGGCTAAGGTGTTCGCTCAACCAAATCTCTGATACCAACTGTGACGACCCACCTTTCTAACCCCCGAGAACGACACTTAATACATCCATGGTATTCATGTGTCGTTGCCCAAGTATCTGAAAGACGAGTTTTCATGGGGTAAAATATAAGAATAGAACAATAATCTTTACAACGGAACGGTTAAATATATAACATAAAATAAGACAGTGCATAAGGTTACTCCCAACATGGAGTTATCAGAGTTACAACAAAAGTACTACTATCAGCCTAGGTAGTTATAACAACCTGCCTTTAAATATACATACATAGAGATAACATCTCATAACAGCGGAAATAAATAACTAGATAGATAAGGAGCCTCCTGCTCGTCCACCATCTTCAAAAGAGGCCAAAGAAACCTGTCATTTTTGGACTACTCAAATATAAATAAGTACCCGAGGGTTTAGGGAAAACAAACAATTCGGGTCAGACAATAAGTCTGGTATGAGTAAACTCCAAATAAAAAAATAGAACACACAAAATAACCTGTGAGACGACGTTGCAAAAATGCAGAATGGGTTTCCCCTCACATGGACAACATGCAAGCATAAAAGAATGGACACAAATAATTGAACACCGCGAAGAGCGCAAGACGCTTACCGATGCAATTAAGAAAGAATCAATCCAAAGATTTGAATCAAAAATAAGGAAAAGGAATTTTTCCAACAATGACTAGGAGGGTGTGCCCCCCTTATTGAAAGTATACCTCTAGAAAATATACTTGAGAACTATGATGGCTCTCGGAAACCTCCAAGCCGGACCCCGCCAACCTTACCGAGTATCCGAGTATTTCACATCTCCGTGCGCATACAACCGAAACCAATCTAGAGTAGATGTGAAAATAACCTAATGGGAGCAACCCCACATAGCTTGGCCCCTACTCGCTCTTTATTTAGTCATTTCCGATAAAGGATATCAATGCTCTAAATGAGCAACAAATCGTCTTAGATTGACGAAACAAAAACAAAAGGAAGAAGGGTATCGAAATTGATAGTCAAGATATCAACTATTGGGGATAACAAAACGATCGTGTATGGAAATTAAATCTTATACTTATTCACTGCTTGGAAAATATCCTTATACTTATCTCATCAGTATAAGTATATTCACAAAACATTTGGGAGGATTTCATATTTCAAAAGAATACTTAGATGGGTCAAAAACAATTGTCTATAAAAAATGCGAATGTTTTCCATTATAATTATAAAGATCATTTATGGAAATCAAATCTCCTATACTTGTCACATTTCCGATATTCTCGACTTACTCTACCCCTCGCCCAGAAACAAAGCCAGGTAAGTCAGGGCACTAGTTGCTCCTAGCGTTGCCTAGACACTCTGGTTCCAGATTTCACAAATAGAGGATCAATCTATTCATCGACTTTTAGTGCAAAGTGTAGGACTACTTACTTTCCATAAATAACCTATTTAAATCATTATATAAATTTCAAATCTCCTTTAAAATACTTTAAACCAAGATTTGAAACTTGCATTCAAATCATAACTTAAACCCATCATCTTTAAAGGAGAATACGACCAAGAGGGGTGAAGCTCCCTCTTAATCAAATGTGATAGCTAAAAGGGGTGTTATTTCCTTTTAACCAAAAATTAACTAAATGTCAATCCTAAGTTAAAAGGTGGCGTAAGTTCCCTTTAACTAAACATCAAAGTATTTCTCATAAACTGGTCGAGCACAAATCAAACAGCCAAACAAGAATAATAATAAGAATAATAACAGACTCATTATTATTAACAATTTACAATCAATAGTTAACACAACATTTATTAAAATGTGAATGAGTAAAAGGAATGAGATTAAGATTACACTCACTATAAAATAATTAAATAATACTCACAGAATAAGTTATACCCACTAAACTATGAAAACAAGGAATATACTCACAGAATAAGTTATACCACTAAACTATGAAAACATGGAATATACTCACATCCTATTTGCTTTGATGGAGACTTTGAATACTTCACCTTTTATAATGAATTTTAGTTCTTTTCTTTAGTTTTTTTGTGAATCAATTAAAATGAGATATGGACTTGGCTATTTATAGGTGAAGAGAAGGGTACTTTAGTCATTTCCTATAGCCTTACCAGATTCGACCAGATTTTGGTCCAATAGAAAACATCTTGATGGCTTAATTTGATTCGACCGCATTTTGGTCCAATAGAAAACATCTTGACGGCTTAATTTGATTCGACCACATTTTGGTCCAATAGGAATCCTCCTTATCAACTATGGCATAACATGATTTGACCAGATTTTGGTCCAATGGCAACCATCCGCATGGCATAACCTGATTCGACCAGATTTTGGTCCAATGGCAACCATCTGCATGGCATAACCTGATTCGACCAGATTTTGGTCCAATGGTAACCATCCATATGGAATATAATAATCATTATGCTATTTTGTTTTATTAGGCAAGTAATTTTACTATTCTGTTTTATTAGGCAGGGTTAATAATTCTTTTTTGTTTTATTAGGAAAACTTATTCTTAAATAAATTGATACCCCTAACCGCCTTATAACTCGACCATCTTTAAACTAACATTTTGCATCAGTTTACAAAAAATCCATTCGTGACGTTTTATCCAAATTTTTATTCTAGATATAAAATCCATTATTTAATCATTTAAAAACATATTAACTATTCAAGTTCAAAGTGATTAAATTATGGGTCGTTAAACACATAATCGCGCCTACTGATTAAAAATATAAATATATTTATGTAGCGTAATATAAGTCAATTTCGCATTAGTTATAATTAGATCGTCTAGTTATAAATAACGTAATAAATTAGGAATTATAAATGGAAAAGAGATAGTAACTCCAAAATTAACAGGGCAATAGATATGCAATTAAAAGGGAGTTACATGAATTAAATGGGGAACAAAAATGCGATCAATGAAGCTGGTTAAAGAATTAAAATAGCATTTATGTGGAAATGAAAGAAGTATAATAGGTTGAATTAGAACGAATAAATA
Source organism: Allium fistulosum (assembly GCA_030737815.1). Lineage (NCBI taxonomy): Eukaryota > Viridiplantae > Streptophyta > Magnoliopsida > Asparagales > Amaryllidaceae > Allium > Allium fistulosum. The sequence continues at coordinate 461,651,206 of CM060905.1, forward strand.
AATGTTATTAGAGATTGTCCAAATAGAATAGCAATGATCATTTATTACGGACAATTGACATTTATGGAATATAGGAAATAAGCTGATAAGGTAGGAATTAAATACTATGAGGCAGTATAATTTTCATACCAGGAAATTATAAAGCCTCTATTATGTGTTTAGGATAAGCATGAATTAGTAGGCCTAGTCTAGTATTTCGGCCTAGGATAATTGGTTTGGTTTAGTGGGTTGGGATGCAAGGTCAGTAGAGTTACACAATAGAAGTCTGCCATTCACATATAGGCTACCAGCAGTTGTGTATACTTAATACTGATGTGGGACATCTCCAAACATAGGGATCCTGGGGAAGAGATATGCGTTTGTGTATAAGTAGAGGAAAATACACCAAGGGTTCGCCTTGGATTTGAAATGTTAATGGTCAAATACTTCAAATAAAATAAGGTCAGCTACATTTCTAATAAGATGTATTAAGTAACCGAAAGAGGCATTTTCCTTGACTAACATTAGGTTGGTCAAAACGAGATTTTAACCGTAGAAGGTCGGCGGGCTATGTCGGTATTGTTGTTGGACCGGTGTTGAGTAGCAGCGCTGGCATATAGGCTATGACCACCGGCAGTCCCAAGCGGTCGGTAGCAAAGACTCGTGTTATGCAATGATGGATTTTGCTTCCTACTAGTGTAGAATACATATGGGATATGCACAGACCTCAAAGTTTAAGTAGTTAGTTGTTTGTTTGTCAAAGGTGGGTTAGTTAACCCTTAGATGAGTCTTTGAAATGTGTTAGTAATACAACAATTAAATTATAAAGCTGTATATTAGGGTCATCGGTCTCTGTAGTTAGGACTGATTGACTAGCGATTACATTACGGAGGGCCCGCTTTGGGTTTGAGGTATTAAATGGCAGTTGGGTCTACCTCCTCCCTATTCAAGAAGTATTAAGTGGCTGGGGTTTTCGGGTAGTACAATGTTTAGATATATATATATATATATATATATCTGTGTGTGTGTATGCATATATGTAGTTATACCTTAGAGGAGGTTAGGCAAATCGTATGCCCGGATAGGATTGAAAGGACTAGCCTTAATAATAGACATAACATTTAATTATGAATCAATCTGCATAAATTAGTGTTATAGATAAAGTATGTAACTTTTCAAGTAACCAGAACGTTGTTCTGACCCCCTCCTTGTTACAACCTACAGGATAGATTTAAATGGATATGCTATTGGTGCAAGACAAGAACTGCAGATGAAGTCTTCTCATTCATGCTCAGTGCTGGCATGGCAATCAGATACTAAAGGAATAATATCGATTCCAAGGTAGTAGCCTTGGTCGGTATATATGTTCTATTATATTTTTCTATTTCGTTGTGAATTTATGTAGATAGCGTTTTGATATACTTATTTTTATTACAGGTTACAGAAACCAATGATCTGTACTTTAATCGAATTGGCTTTGATTTTGTCAAAATTTTGGCCCATTAAGGTGCGGGTTATCACACATACTATGTACACGTCGTGTTAATAAAAGGTGACCGAAATAAGTAAAATAGAATTGTGATAGTTGCAAGTGATTTTTCAGGCAACGTTGAAAAAAATATTGAATAACACAATGATTTTGTCGAACTAAAAGTGTAGAATGAAACGAACGCTGAATAATTATATGTTGCGATACAACCAAATTATAAACTTAACATACTTTTCTCTATAATATAAATTCATTAATAGAATCATAAGTTACCTTATTATTCCATGAATGAGATATAAAACTATGAGAAAATGAACATAGCGTTTGAAAAACATGTGCCTTATAGAGCGTCACATCGTAGTATTTGGTTTTTACCATATAATGTTATTTCAGACTCCAAGTATTTGCAAAAGCAAGTTATAAATTAATAATAATTCCACATTTATTTCACATTTATTTGACTCCAGTTAAAGCTTTAGTTTTAAGTATCTGTGAGTAAAATACATCTCCTACAAAGATGTTTGTCTTCAATAGAAGATAAATGAATTTCGTTCTCCGTCATTGTTGAGCACATTGAAGTGGTGTAGCGACCCGAAAATTCAGACACTTCATCATCGAATATCGAAACATTTTGAGATATAGTTAAGTGTTATAAATGTGATTTCATAACCTTGTTAGACATCATTTAATTAATGAATAATGATAAGAAACTTGTTTTTGAATTTTTTTTACAAAAGTATATTCCTTGAAGAAAAATCCATAATGTGACCAAAAATTGGTTTAACGATAAACAGCTTTTTGATCGATATAAGTTGTTCGTACTCTTTTGCACTTGTCCAATGATTAAATGAATACATTAGCAATGAATTAACACATATCCCTCTTCATAAAGCAATGGAAATTTCTAGCAGCTTCCAAATGGATAAGAGATGTTATCATGAGAAGTGTATAAGTGTAATTTTCTAAAGGAGAAGTGATGTAAAGGAGTAAGGGGAGGTGAGCCTTCCATGGCATGGTGGGAGGGAAAGAACAAGGCTAAGAAACACCATTCCTAAGCCTATATAAGGAGGGGGATACCCATGTTAATAAATCACAAATTCACAAAGCAAAAACCAAGTTCTTTTCATGTCTTCTTCTTCTCTTATTTTCTAAAGATATTTTTTGCAAAGCTTATCCAAATCAACTAAAATTTAGAGTAAAGCCTTGAGAGAATATTACAATACATCTTACATAGTTAGAAGTTGAAGGAGCGAAGCCATTCTCCCCATGGAGGAAGAGGCCGTGAGCAATTATTGAGGGGAGGAGGGCCAAAAGCAAGTGCAAAGAAAGAAGGAGGAGGAAGAAGGTGGTTACAAGGAAGGGGTTGGACTTAGGTGCTTGGATCTTGGCTATTTATTGGATAAAAGGCGAGTTAACACACCTCTTTAAATGAAAATATAACACAGATATGTTTGTGTTTAAATTGTTGAATTGTTATTTACATTATTGAAAACATTGGTCTGATTCTTGTTTTGAAAACAAGAAGCATTGCGATCCATGTCTATGGACTTGACTTGTAATGGATGTGAATGGACTTGTATGACTTGTGACAAGACCATGAAACAAAAGACACAGGTTATAGATGGACTTTGGTTTAGATGGGACTTGGATTTGAAAGTGCACTTATAGCAATAGTCCTGTGGATGCACTTTGGAATTGCCTGGTTTTGGCAATTTCTATGGAACTTTGTAGAGAGATTCTTAAGGGTTTCGTGCCATATTTATAATATTTTATATGTATGTTTGTTGCCATTAAAAGCATAGATAGTAAAATGTTAAGTAACATCTCTAAAAGTGGCCAAATTTCACTTATGTAAAACTGCCCAGTTTAGCCATGATTTTTGGACTTTAAATGTTTGAAAAGATATTTAAATTTAAGTATTTTGTTTCATTCTTTACACATGTGTTTACTAACTATTATTAGAGTTTTTTAAAAGTGGTTTTAGATATTTGTGAATTTTTAAGAATTAGTTGTGAATTTTTAAAGAAGATGATTTATAATAAAAATTTGTTTTTCCAAGTTTTTAAGGAAATTACAAAGTTGTTATTTTCAGGTAACATTTTGAATAAATGTTTTAAAACCTATTAAAAGTATTACAAAGTGTTTTAAAAGCACTTTCAATTATATATAGATTTTAGAAAATGTGTTGACTATTTTATATCTTATATGTAATAAAATATCTTTTGACTTGTTCATTTACATATCAAGTTTTGGTAAATAAATCACTATACATATATACCATTTTAAAAAGGGTTTTTAAAGTATAAATAAAAGGTTTAGAAAGGGGTTAGTAATTTCTTAATGGCTAAATGGTTAATTTTTTAATAACTTATTTGAAAAGTAATTAACAATGCCTAACACTAAAAGCCAACAAAGTTGGCTTATCTATTTTGTGAGAGTTAAGATTGATGTTCAAGTAGAGATATGAGCAATAGAGCTCTAACCTACCAGATTACCTCTTGGTTGAGGAATAGTTAAGTCGGGTATGTCAGAAACGTGTTAATCATGTTGATTTCTTACTTGTTTATGGAAATCATTAATACTATACTTAACTCTAAAAGCCGGGGAGGTAGACTTATCTATTTGTGAGATTCAAGAATGAAGTGTCATGGCAAGGCTTTGACATGCAACCAGTGCTCTAACTTACCTGGTTTCACTCTTGGATGATGAATAATAAAGGTGGAATGTCAGAAACTAGTTAAATATACAAATATTGATTTGTATAAGCAATTTTTTTTGACTAGGTAGTCGATTAGTCGACTATCGAACTTGACCAAATATGAGTTAAGAAGTTATCGAAATGCTTCGCGATTTTATACCATTGAGAAACCTCAGGGAGGAGTATTGGTACGAAACGTCTCTAGCTTTCGCTTACTTCTAAAAGAACCGGAATTGAGTTTACCAAAAATTCATCAAATTGGTTTTGAAGAGACGGGGATCGATACAAGTATTTTACTTATCTAATACCACTTCAAAACTAGTATACGAGTGGTTGTGAAGTGAAATGTTATAGAGTTGAACTATAAATCCTAAGGTTAAGTCCAAGGGAGAGGTCAGCATTAACATTTCAAATGATGCTATTATGTAGGACTATCTATCTTGAGGAGTATTCTAAGAGAGAGGACAGTGTTAGCATTCGTCGGAGGACTTATACCGGAACCTATGTGTTGTTTGAGATTCGAGATCCTAAGGTCAAATCCAATAAATTTTCCATACGAGGTCGGATTTGGACACGGGCATTTGCGTTGGACTCGTATTGTTGTTATCAACGCGTAGGAGGAGGATTCTTTGAATTTGGAGCTAGCAGAATTTTGAGTTAAAATCGAATGTTGTTTGATTTTAGATCGAACCGGAACACGAAAGCATCAACTGGAATTTTGGTGAGTTTACTCACTTCTAAATAAACTATATGATATCTATTTTGCTATAGATTATTATAATGACCTGTATTTTTCGAAAAAGAAGAAAATTCAAATTTTAGAATTTAATACGGTAAGAAATTAAAAATTTATGATTTTAAATAAAATTTACTTTGAATTATAACATCTGATTTAGATTTAATAAAGTGACAACTATTTTAGGTGATTTCACACGTATGGTTTTAATAAAAGTTAATTGGATAGATTTGATATTGTGTAAAGCAAGAAATAAATTTATGATTAACTGAAATTGGGTTTTAATTGTAAATTAACTTCTAACCTATTTGTAAACAATAAATGTATAGTTATGTATTCAAACTTATTTAAATTTTAGTCTTGGTTTTTGCTCATCTTACATATCAACCTGTTGAAACTAATTTGTTAATAGAATTTAGTATAATTGGATTTTACATAAAAGGAAAGAAATATAAATTTTAATTTAATAAGACTTAATTTGTTAAACGATTCAGAAATTGAGAAAATTGAGAATTTAATACTGCATTAGTTAATATTAGCATTTTAATTAAGGAACTAGAAATTTTAAACCAATGAATATTCAATTATATTAATTTGAAATATAGTTTATTTTGAAATTAAATAAAGGAGAATTTTTTTTAATAAACTGAAATCTACCATTTAAAACAAACAATAGAATTTTATGACGGAAATTTGATATTTGCTATGCGTCCATCTAGACATAGAAAATGGAAAATTTTCGTCGAACAATATGGATGCTCTTTTAGTCGCTAGAAATTCAGTTAAATCACTTAATAACAATGGAATTTAAAAATGTTCCAAAATCTAAATATGTCAACATGAGGAAATTTATTTAGAACACTCTGAATAAGACTGCGTAATCCGTTTCGCGAAATTCGGACGTTCCTAGCTCCGTTTGGATTTTTCCGTACGGGATAGCAACGTATATCGGTGTCAGTTTATCAACCCGGAAATTTTAATAGTTTTATAACGTAATTAAATGAAATTTGATATTTGGAATACGTCTATTTTAATATAGCAAATGGTAAATTTTCATCAGAAAATATGCAAGTAAATTTATTGTGTAATTCTATTCCAATTTCATTCAGTTAAAAATTGATGGTAACAAAATATTTTCCAACCCTGAATATTTTTACATAGATAATTTGTAAATCATCTTCTGAGCAAGACGTCATATTTCGTTTCTCAAAATTTGGACTGTTATTGCTCCGTCGATCTTATTTTCGACGAAATAGCAGCATTTTCGTACCGATATCGACTTTTGATCGGATGATCGTACCACTAATGTCTGTATACCGTTTTGATCGTCTCATCATGCTGATCTCTACGGTATATTCAATTCTGTATTTTGAAATCCGGTACGCAGCGGAATCCGTGTAATGGTAACCGTATCGGTAACTCTTTTGGTACCTTGTATCATTTCATATTCCACCGTTTAAATTGAACCGTCGTTGGCTTTTATAATTCCAAAAATACAGCTGTTGCCTGTTGTCATTCCATAACTTCAACTTATTATTCGTCAGTCCGTTCGTTTCGAGGTTTATTTATTTATTCACTGTTAAAACGTGGTATACTTTACTTGAAACAATTTTCGCCTGTAGCCATCTATTCTTATCTCCTTCCCTTTCTTTAGCTAAGCCCAGTTTCACTTCTTCCCACACAACGGCTTCGCCTCTCCCACCATCTCCTCTGGTGATCCGATCACCACTGCCCGATGTTCCTCCCTTCCTACGCCTCCATCACCACTTTCACATCCCCTCCGATTCTCACCTCCCTCGGGCTAGTCTTCTTTCCCGAACCCACCTTCAAGCATTCGAGTAATGAGGCACAACAGCCTTTGTTGTATACATAAGGTATATATATATATATGTTTATATATAGTATTTATTGAGTTATATATATATATTAGTCTATATAAGCTTAAAACCTGTAAGTTAATATATATGGCTTCGGCTGCACTGTCTATTTATATAGGTTGTATTTGTTTTCAAGTTATTGTATACGTATGTTATATTATAAATAAATAAATAAATATATTGCAAGTTGTATACTGAGTTGAGTTTAACTATATATTATAAGTTTGTATGCTATATGTTTATATGGATGTTAAAGTATGCATGTTTAAAATAAATAAATAATTAAAAAGTATTTATATTTGTTGTGTATATATTTATTACATATATTAGATCTTGTCTCTCTATTATGAAATATGTATCGGTTTGTGTAAAAATTTATTTGTATAAAATGATTTCATATGTTGTTTACAAGTATTGGTTTGTTAGTATTATATATATTTATACAGTTATATATAAATATAATGCGTTTAGATTTTTATATGTTATATAGTATAATATATATTACTGATACTGTATGGTGAAGCTATAATATCTATATGATATCTATGTGCTATGTAAGTACTGTTTAATGTTGAATATACGAAGTTATAAAAGGTTACAGTATATACATTTATAGATTTCTTTCCTGTGTAAGGTTATGGCCTATAAAGGCTGTAAGATGCAGCACTACTAGTCTAGTATATATAAGTATGATATTTGTTACTATGTATTTATATGTATTTATATAAGTATGATATTTGAAATTGATTTGAAAAGGGTACTATATGATACATATTTTCGAAGTAAAGATATGGAAAGTGCCTTCTGCTTGATATCCACTTTGTGGCCACATTGTGGATTCATTCTATCGATATTATTTTCTTTGATTTAGGTTTTACGGATATGATACTCGAGTGTCCTTTGAATTCCATGGCGTTACCCATGGTCTTACTAACTCGACTGCATAGCGTAATTCGTAGGGCCGTGACGGCTTACGGGTACGGATGTTTCCTGGGGGATCTAGGCGTAACCATTTTGTATCTACGATCTATGGTCGTGTTAGTAGCGTAATCCGCAAGGCAGAGATTGCCTAAAGGGTACGGATGTTTCCTGGGGGATCCAAGTGTAACCATTGTGTATCCGTGGTCTACAGTTTTTTTTGTTAACATGGCGAAATTTGCAAGGCCGTGACGGCTTACGGGTACGGATGTTTCCTGGGGGATCCAGGCGTAACCATTGTGTATCTGCGATCCATGATTCGGTTCGGTTGATTTGTTTGGATTGTACTTTCCATATCGGTTTTGAAGGTTTTTCCAGTATTTTCACTGGGTGTTGAAACAAGTCTACTAAGTACTTGGAGAATTCTACCTTTGCGCCTGATCAACGCATAGCCAGAGTCTACAGGAACGAGGATAAACTTGTTGAGACATTGAGTTATAAAAGTATTTTCGAAAGGAAAATTTGTTTCGATATAAAGGTATTTTATTATCAAAGTATTTTCAACAAAGAAATTTTGTATTAATATTTGAAATTGAAATTTTATGGTTTTAAATTAATTATGCATGCCTGATTCTATTCTTTTGAATCTACCTTATCTACTCAGCTTTATCTATTCTGCTTTACCCTTTTTCTCCTGTCTTCGTTCCTTTTCGAGGACGGAAAGTTTTGAGTGGGGGAGAGTGTAACGACCCATATTTTTCGACAAAGAAGAAAATTCAAATTTTAGAATTTAATACGGTAAGAAATTAAAAATTTATGATTTTAAATAAAATTTACTTTGAATTATAACATCTGATTTTTATTTAATAAAGTGACAACTATTTTAGGTGATTTCACACGTATAGTTTTAATAAAAGTTTAATTGGATAGATTTGATATTGTGTAAAGCATGAAATAAATTTATGATTAACTGAAATTGGGTTTTAATTGTAAATTAACTTCTAATCTATTTGTAACAATAAATGTATAATTATGTATTCAAACTTATTTAAATTTTAGTCTTAGTTTTTGCTCATCTTACATATCAACCTATTGAAATTAATTTGTTAATAAAATTTAGTATAAATGGATTTTACATAAAAGGAAAGAAATATAAATTTTAATTTAATAAGACTTAATTTGTTAAACGATTCAGAAATTTAGAAAATTGAGAATTTAATACTGCATTAGTTAATATTAGCATTTTAATTAAGGAACTAGAAATTTTAAACAAATGAATATTCAATTATATTAATTTGAAATATAATTTATTTTGAAATTAAATAAAGGTGAATTTTTTTTTAATAAACTGAAATCTACCATTTAAAACAAACAATAGAATTTTATGACGGAAATTTAATATTTGCTATGTGTGACGCCCCACCTCTATACCCACGCTAACCAAGAACACTACGATGTAGTGCTGTCAATTAGCACGGAGAATAAGGTTGTGGAGAAGCGACCATCCATGTAACTTCTTTGTGCGAGCACCGATATGTCAGATAGAATAGAATGCAAATCATTTAAGGAGGAAATCCGACATACCGATACAAACTCAAAGCTATCACACAGTGGCTATATATATAATCTTCGGAAACAAACATAGAAATAATCATAACATAAACCAGTCACATACATCCATATCACAAAGGCGGAAGAAGATATGAATATATATATAACACATGAAAGTGTACATCAGAGTAGTGGTCAGAAAGATCCACGATAATACAAAAGAATAGCAACACGTGCTATACAAAAGAATAAATACACAACATAGAGTCTATATCTCAAATGTGTACAATCAAAAACTACTAATCTAAGTAGTTAGCCAAAAGTCAGAATAATCCAGAAGAGAAGTCAAGCAGAAGCACCTGTAACATCTCGGTCTGACCCGAGTATTATTTATAAGAAAATAATAAACGGATCAGTCTAACTATAAATATCAGATGATATGGTATAGAAAAAACATGGCATGAACATGTAATAACCATCGTGGCATATACTATAAGTATATAATTGAAAATCAACAAGAGATTAATCAATATCACAAGAATCTTCTCAAAGATAAAATAGGGTATCATACCCTAAACTTGTATTCATAACAAGTCAATGACACACAAATTCACCAATGCACAAAAATAGATATCATAACAATGAAAATCATGAGAATTGGTGAAGCACAAATTCCAGAAATAAACACAAGAAATCCAGAAATCACATAAAAAGGGGGAGGCCTAACACATGAACGGGAGCATGACAACTCACCAACGCGTATAACACATGACGAGAAGCTATCTCATGGAAGCTATCCATTAAATTTTAACACATGAACGGCCCGAAGACCATGGGGTGCTACCCCATATATGTGAGTAGAAACATCACATAAGCGGGGTCTAGTCTCCCTCGCAGACAAAGAGACATCGCACAGTTGCTAGTCTAAATCACAAAAATGATCGTCATGATCATATAGAAGTGTCGATCACACCAAGCTAGTAAATATATGAGTTTAGCTTCATGTCCCATAACCACTTGCTTAACTTAAATATTTACGAACAAGCTGTAGGTCTTCACTAGAAAATTGTCACAAAATGGTTCAATCGAACAAGTCCAAGAGCTAACCGACGAAGTGAACGCAAGCGTTTCATACCACTCGTTTTACTAAGTCGTTTAATTCGATTTCTCATCCGAGTAAAGTAAAGGCTTGTATATACTAGTAGATTTGGAAAACGGTTTGAGAAAAAGAGCTTTGTAGTAAAATAGTGTTGAAATCGTTTTGATGAAAGAGTTTTGATATTCACTACTAGTATTGAAGCCTTCACATTTTTAAAGCGACAAGTCACAAAACGATTGTTGAAACAAATCGCATCACAAAATTTAACATTCGAAGATGTGAGAAAAACCCAAGGAAATCAGTTCCAAAGCCATCATAGTAGAAATATACTTGCGACCAAACGTGGACGAATTAAAGTGCAACGACTTTAAGTCAAATAGGTCGAACGACCAAATGGATGCGACCTAGGGGTCTAAGGGGTCAAGCGACCTAGTGGTTGCGACCTAGAGGTGTTCACGAGTTAGCATTAAACAAGACCAAACGACCTAGTAGAAAACAAGGTCTAACGCCCTAACACCAAAGTGCCGAGCGACCTAGCGGCACAATGCCAAGCGACCTAGCGACTTAAATACTCACGACCTAGCGCGTGAATCGGCCGAGCGACCTAAGGGTCTTAACACGCGAGCGACCTAAGGGGTTAACACGCGAGCGACCTAAGGGTTTAACAGGTCGAGCGACCTAAAGGAAGTGAAAGGGGTCAAGCGACCTAATAGTGGTGAGCGACCTAACTAGGCTGCACATGCCGAGCGACCTAATAGGGGGGAAAGCCGAGCGACCTAAGACCAGCGACCCAGTGCAAACGACCTAAATGCAAATAGGTCAAACGACCTAAAGGAGGCGCGACCTAAGGCCAACGACCTAAAGTTGAATCGACCTAAGGAAATGCAGGCGGAGCCATTGCCGAGCGACCTAACGACCCTGTGGCGAACGACCTAAATACGCAGAACGACCTAAGTGCAGTTTTTCACCAAAAGCACTAAAAATTAGAGTTTTTCTTGCCAATCCAATCCAAACCAAAAGCAAATGTTCATACAAATGCGATAGGGAATCATTCCCAACAGTCCAATGACAGTTATAGGCAAGATGTGAGATTAAAAATATCACCTTTTCACTAAAATGGATGAAGATGAAGCTTGAAAGCAAGGAGAAGCAACCCAAAGCTTGAATCCAATATCTTCTACTTGAATTTGGAGTTGAATGTTGGATTTGCAATTGAATTTGAGTTTGGAGTTTTAATTTCCCATTCCCTCCTCCATTTTTGATGAAGTTTAGATGTTTTAGAAATGAAGAATGAAGTTGTGAAGAGAAGGAGGGGGTTGGGCTGAGTTAGTGAGTGCAGTCCAAACCAAAGGCCCAAAGCAAAAGGTGATGAAAATTCCACTATCTCCAAACATATCGAAGTTTACACTCAAAAAGATCGCAAACGTCATTTTGAACTCAATGGAAGGGGTCTCGAGTCCTAATTTGACTGTATGCAAAAAGTATATTGTCGGACTATGATCCGATTAACGATAAAATATTTAAATAAAATATTTAAACATAAAATCGATAAATATGCGGGTTGTTACAGACTTCCCTCCTTAAAGAAATTGCGTCCTCGCAATATATAAGATGGAAATAATAAGTAACAACCATAAAAGCATATTAACACAAAAGAAATTTGGAAATAAGGGGTTTACCTCAAAGAGCATGAGAAAGTAAGTCCGGATGTGTTCGCTCGATGAATTCTCTAGTTTCCCAAAAGCAATCCTTAGGATTTGAGGACCATTGAACTTTAACAATCGGAACATCTTTATTTCGAAGTCGTATGATCTCCGAAGCAATAATTCGAACAGGATGCTGCTCATAAGTTAAATTAGGCGATACTTCAATCTCTTCCACAACACCGGGCTCAAGCATCGAATCGGAATCCCGGAGGCATTTCCGTAATTGAGAAACGTGAAACATGTCATGCATGGCAGAAAACTGAGCCGGTAATGAAAGGCGATAAGCCATGGAACCAATACGTTCAGTGATAGGAAATGGCCCAATGTACCGAGGCGCTAACTTTCCCGATCGACTGAAACTTACAACACCCTTCATAGGTGAAACACGAATAAATACAAGATCTCCCACAGAAAATTCTAATTTTCTTCTTCGATTATTGGCATAGGATTTTTGTCTACTCTGGGCTTCTTTCATCCTATGTCGAATAAGTTCAATCTTTTCTGTGGAATCACGAATAAAATCTGGTCCTAAAACCAGCTTCTCACCGGCCTCAAGCCAACTAGAAGGAGATCGACATGGTCTTCCGTAGAGTGCCTCGAAAGGAGCCATACCAATACTAGATTGGAAGCTGTTATTACAGGAAAACTCAACAAGTGAAATATGATCTTCCCAGCTTCCACCGAAATCAAGCACACAAGAACGAAGAAGATCTTCAAGAGTTTGATTCACACGCTCAGTTTGTCCATCAGACTGGGGGTGATAAGCGGTGCTAAAATTAAGCTTCGTTCCCAAAGCCTTTTGAAGACTCTTCCAGAATCCACTAGTAAACAATGGATCACGATCACTAACAATGGAAGTAGGAACTCCATGTAATTTAACAATTTCTTTGATAAAGAGTTTGGCCAGAAGAGGAACGGTTCGGTTCGACCGAACAGGAATAAAATGGGCAGATTTAGTAAGTCTGTCAACGATCACCCATAAACTATCATGACCCGAACGAGAACGGAGAAGGCCATCTATAAAATCCATGGAAATTTGATCCCACTTCCAAATTGGAATTTCCAATGGTTGCAATAACCCACCAGGCCTTTGATGTTCAGTCTTAACAAGTTGGCAAGTCACGCAACACTTAACAAAGTTAGCGATATCAGATTTCATTCCCTCCCAGTAATAAAGTCGCTTCATATCTACATACATTTTACTGCTACCGGGATGAATGGAATATTTGGAACGATGAGAATCTTCTAGAATATCTTTACGAAGATCTCCAGTATTTGGTACGATAAGTCTACCAAATTTTTGAATGCCGCCACGAAAATCGATATCAAAGTTTTTCAAACCTTCAATATCGGTTTTATCCCTAATTTTCTGGCTAAGAAGAGCCAATTCGGGATCTAGCCTCTGAGCTTCAAGAATGCGGTCCAAAAGAGAAGGACGAGCCTCAAGGCTACATAAAACAAGAGATGAACATAAATCGGAGACACGATCTCGAATTTCACAAGTGGATAAATCCTCGAGATCCCTCCATTCGGATATCATCATTGAAACAACCGCTTGTTGCTTGCGACTAAGAGCATCGGCAACTCGATTTCCCTTTCCGGGAGTATAAAGGATATCAAGGTCATAAGAGGCAAGGAACTCGAGCCAACGCTGTTGACACAAATTAAGTTCCTTTTGAGAGAATAAATATTTCAAAGATTTATGATCGGTATAGAGAATAAATTTCTCTCCCAAAAGATAGTGTCGCCAAATTCGAAGGGCGAAAACGATAGCCGCGAGTTCTAAATCATGTGTGGCATATCTAGTCTCAGCCGGCTTCAATTGCATAGAAGCATAAGCAATAACACGTTCTTTCTGCATAAGAACGGCACCCAAACCAACGCGACTAGCATCGGTATAAACAACAAAATCTTGGTTCCCTTCGGGAATAACAAGAATGGGAGCATTAGAAAGGAGTTCTTTTAATTTCTGAAAAGAAGTTTCACATTTGTCCGATCAAATGTATTTAACACCTTTCTTCGTTAAGCCAGTAAGAGGCACGACAATCTTAGAAAAATCTTTTATAAAACAGCGGTAATAACCTGCCAATCCGAGAAAGCTATGGATTTCAGTCACGCTCTCCGGTCTCTTCCAATTTTGAATTGCTTCAATCTTTGAAGGATCCACTGATATTCCGGATTCGGAAATAATATGACCGAGAAACTTCACACTAGATTGCCAAAAGTGGCATTTGGAAAATTTTGCTTTTAGTTGATTGCTCCTAAGAGTTTCCAATACAATTCGAAGATGCTTTTCATGTTCCTCCTCGGTTTTAGAATACACAAGAATATCATCAATAAAGATGAGAACAAACCGATCGAGGAAATCTTTGAAAACTCGATTCATAAGGTCAACGACATAAGCCGGAGCATTCGTCAAACCAAATGGCATAACTAGCCATTCATAAGATCCATAACGCGTACAGAACGAAGTCAAAGGAATACTATCCTCTGCAATGCGAAGCTGATAAAAACCGGTGACCAAGTCCAATTGTGAAAAGACTCTAGCACCACTAAGTTGATCAAACAGATCATCAATCCGAGGTAAAGGATATTTATTCTTAATAGTAAGATCATTAATCTTGCGGTAGTCGACGCAAAGCCTAAGTGTACCATCGGACTTACTTATGAAAATAGCTGAAGCTCCCCAAGGCGAGGAACTAGAGCGAATAAGTTGCTTCGTCTCTAACTCGGATAATTGTTTGCGCATCTCTTCATTCTCCTTATTGGACATGCGATAAGGAGGACGGGTAATAGGTTGAGCTCCAGGTATAAGATTAATTTTGAACTCAATTGCTCGCTTAGGTGGTAGTCCTAAATCAGGCTCAAAGATGTCGGAAAATTCACGAACGACGCGAATGAGAGAAATGACATCTTCCTCATCATCATTATCATCATCACGAGGATTGAAAGAATATAAAGATGCAACCAAGGCGGAATCCGAATCTTTAAGAACAATAGAAATCTGCTTAACAGATAGTGGATGTCGAAGATAAATAGTCCGCTCAGGACGTAGGATATGAGCTTCATAACGATTAAGCCAATCCATACCCAAAATCATTCCAAAGCCTAAGTAACGCATGACATGCAAATCGGCTAGGAAAGGAAAATCACACAAAATAATCTCCACATCTTTACAAAGCAAACTAAGAGTTGCGGATCCACCAACTGGATTCGCAATTCTTAAAGAAGTCATTAAAGCAACAATACTTAAGGAAAAAGTATCGACAAGTTCCTTTGATATAAAAGAATGGGATGCACCTGTATCAAAGAGAACTCTAATAGGTTGATCATGAAATATAATAATGCCATCAAGGATAGAATGAGACATACCTTGACCGCGAGATGTGTTGCCATGGGCTTGAGCAACGTTTAACGTTCCCTCCTTGCCTTGAAGCCTAGGGCATAGATGCATAAAGTGATCTGGACTTTTACAATAGCGACAAGAGCGGGGCTTTGAACATTTGTTCACAAAATGGCCCTTAGCACCACAGTTGAAGCATTTCCTATCACTGGGGGAAAATGTCTTTGCAGCAGGAGTTGCTTGTTTACCCTTTTTATTGGGATAAGGACCTTTGAATTTGTTTGGCCTCTTCTTGTTGTTGAAGTTTGGTTTGGAAGCCACCACTTCAACATCACTGTCCTTATCAGCCTCTTCAAGACGAAGAGAGATATCTATGAGTTGATCGAAGGAAACTTCTAATTTTAGAAGTAATGGCTTCTTGAGATTCTTATTTAAGCCATAGACGAAACTCTGGTTCTTCTTCAATGGGGTGTTGATGTATTCAACCCCATATTTAGACAGTGACTCGAAGGATGCGACATAATCTGTCACAGAGGATTCACCTTGAACAAGGTCTATATAACGACGAGCCAATGTCACCTTCTCTGCTTCTAGTACGAATTTTAATTCGAAGCGTTCCCGGAATCGCTCCCAGGTAAGATCCGCTTCATTAATCTCAGAAATAAGAAGTTCGTACCAATCCAATGCTCTCTCTTGGAGCATACTGGAAGCCACCTGAACACGGTGAAGATCGACAAGATTCATGCGAGAAAAGATTCGATCGCATGTTCTTAACCAAGCCTGGACCTCAATAATAGTTTCGGAACCTTTGAATGGTTTCCCACCCAAGTTGGTATAATCGTTGCACAAACGTGAAAATCCAGACTTAGGGTGAGTTGGTTCCGGATTAGGACCAGCTGCCTGAACATTCTTTACTAAATCAAGAAGCTGTCGAGCAGTCATAAAAACTCCATCCTGGGGAGTAACAGTAGATGGTCCAGCTCTGGGACGACTGGTCTAGACATTCTCTTCTTTAAGGAAGAGAAAAGAAGAAAAGTTATTCTCCAAGTAAATATCAAGCAAATCTTGATAGATAAAACAAGGATACATAACAAGTCAATGACACACAAATTCACCAATGCACAAAAATAGATATCATAACAATAAAAATCATGAGAATTGGTGAAGCACAAATTCCAGAAATCAACATAAAAAATCCAGAAATCACATAAAAAGGGGGAGGCCTAACACATGAACGGGAGCATGAAAACTCACCAACGCGTATAACACATGACGAGAAGCTATCTCATGGAAGCTATCCATTAAATTTTAACACATGAACAGCCCGAAGACCATGGGGTGCTACCCCATATATGTGAGTAGAAACATCACATAAGCGGGGTCTAGTCTCCCTCGCAGACAAAGAGACATCGCACAGTTGCTAGTCTAAATCACAAAAATGATCGTCATGATCATATAGAAGTGTCGATCACACCAAGCTAGTAAATATATGAGTTTAGCTTCATGTCCCATAACCACTTGCTTAACTTAAATATTTACGAACAAGCTGTAGGTCTTCACTAGAAAATTGTCACAAAATGGTTCAATCGAACAAGTCCAAGAGCTAACCGACGAAGTGAACGCAAGCGTTTCATACCACTCATTTTACTAAGTCGTTTAATTCGATTTCTCATCCGAGTGAAGTAAAGGCTTGTATATATTAGTAGATTTGGAAAACGGTTTGAGAAAAAGAGCTTTGTAGTAAAATAGTGTTGAAATCGTTTTGATGAAAGAGTTTTTATATTCACTACTAGTATTGAAGCCTTCACATTTTTAAAGCGACAAGTCACAAAACGATTGTTGAAACAAATCGCATCACAAAATTTCACATTCGAAGATGTGAGAAAAACCCAAGGAAATCAGTTCCAAAGCCATCATAGTAGAAATATACTTGCGACCAAACGTGGATGAATTAAAGTGCAACGGCTTTAAGTCAAATAGGTCGAACGACCTAATGGATGCGACCTAGAGGTCAAGCGACCTAGTGGTTGCGACCTAGAGGTGTTCACGAGTTAGCATTAAACAAGACCAAATGACCTAGTAGAAAACAAGGTCTAATGACCTAACACCAAAGTGCCGAGCGACCTAGCGGCACAATGCCAAGCGACCTAGCGACTTAAATACTCACGACCTAGCGCGTGAATCGGCTGAGCGACCTAAGGGTCTTAACACGCGAGCGACCTAAGGGGTTAACACGCGAGCGACCTAAAGGAAGTGAAAGGGGTCAAGCGACCTAATAGTGGTGAGCG
Organism: Allium fistulosum; assembly: GCA_030737815.1. Taxonomy (NCBI): domain Eukaryota; kingdom Viridiplantae; phylum Streptophyta; class Magnoliopsida; order Asparagales; family Amaryllidaceae; genus Allium; species Allium fistulosum. The sequence continues at coordinate 461,668,890 of CM060905.1, forward strand.
ACCTAACTAGGCTGCACATGCCGAGCGACCTAACAGGGGGGAAAGCCGAGCGACCTAAGACCAGCGACCCAGTGCAAATGACCTAAATGCAAATAGGTCAAACGACCTAAAGGAGGCGCGACCTAAGGCCAGCGACCTAAAGTTGAATCGACCTAAAGGTCTAGCGACCTAAGGAAATGCAGGCGGAGCCATTGCCGAGCGACCTAACGACCCTGTGGCGAACGACCTAAATACGCAGAACGACCTAAGTGCAGTTTTTCACCAAAATCACTAAAAATTAGAGTTTTTCTTGCCAATCCAATCCAAACCAAAAGCAAATGTTCATGCAAATGCGATAGGGAATCATTCCCAACAGTCCAATGACAGTAATAGGCAAGATGTGAGATTAAAAATCTCACCTTTTCACTAAAATGGATGAAGATGAAGCTTGAAAGCATGGAGAAGCAACCCAAAGCTTGAATCCAATATCTTCTACTTGAATTTGGAGTTGAATGTTGGATTTGCAATTGAATTTGAGTTTGGAGTTTTAATTTCCCATTCCCTCCTCCATTTTTGATGAAGTTTAGATGTTTTAGAAATGAAGAATGAAGTTGTGAAGAGAAGGAGGGGGTTGGGCTGAGTTAGTGAGTGCAGTCCAAACCAAAGGCCCAAAGCAAAAAGTGATGAAAATTCCACTATCTCCAAACATATCGAAGTTTACACTCAAAAAGATCGCAAACGTCATTTTGAACTCAATGGAAGGGGTCTTGAGTCCTAATTTGACTGTATGCAAAAAGTAGCTTTTCGGACTAAGATCCGATTAACGATAAAATATTTAAATAAAATATTTAAACATAAAATCGATAAATATGCGGGTCGTTACACTATGCGTCCATCTAGACATAGCAAATGGCAAATTTTCTTCGAACAATATGGATGCTCTTTTAGTAGCTATAAATTCAGTTAAATCAGTTAATAACGGTGGAATTTAAAAATGTTCCAAAATCTAAATATGTCAACATGAGAAAATTTATTTAGAACACTCTGAATAAGACTGCGTAATCCATTTCGTGAAATTCGGACGTTCCTAGCTCCATTTGGATTTTTCCGTACGGGATAGCAACGTATATCGGTGTCAGTTTATCAACTCGGAAATTTTAATAGTTTTATAATGTAATTAAATGAAATTTGATATTTGGAATACGTCTATTTTAATATAGCAAATGGTAAATTTTCATCAGAAAATATGCAAGTAAATTTATTGTGTAATTCTATTTCAATTTCAATCAGTTAAAAATTGATGGTAACAAAATATTTTCTAACCTAGAATATTTTTACATAGAAAATTTGTAAATCATCTTCTGAGCAAGACTTCACATTTCGTTTCTCAAAATTTGGACTGTTATTGCTCCGTCGGTCTAATTTTTGACGAAATAGCAGCATTTTCATACCGATATCGACTTTTGATCGGATGATCGTACCACTAATGTCTGTATACCGTTTTGATCGTCTCGTCATGCTGATCTCTACGGTATATTCACTTCTATATTTTGAAATCCGGTACGCAGCGGAATCCGTGTAAATGGTAACCGTATCGGTAACTCTCTTGGTTCCTTGTATCATTTCATATTCCACCGTTTAAATTGAACCGTCGTTAGCTTTTATAATTCCCAAAATACAGCTGTTGCCTGTTGTCATTCCATAACTTCAACTTATTATTCGTCAGTCCGTTCGTTTCGAGGTTTATTTATTTATTCACTGTTAAAACGTGGTATACTTTACTTGAAATTTTTTTTGCCTGTAGCCATCTATTCTTATCTCCTTCCCTTTCTTTAGCCAAGCCCAGTTTCACTTCTTCCCACACAACGGCCTCGCCTCTCCCACCATCTCCTCTGGCGATCCGATCACCACTGCCCGATGTTCCGTCCTTCCTACGCCTCCATCACCACTTCCGCATCCCCTCCGATTCTCACCTCCCTTGGCCTAGTCTTCTTTCCCGAACCCACCTTCAAGCATTCGGGTAATGAGGCACAACAGCCTCTGTTGTATACGTAAGGTATATATATGTTTATATATAGTATTTATTGAGTTATGTATATATTAGTCTATATAAGCTTAAAACCCGTCAGTTAATATATATGGCTTCAGATGCACTGTCTATTTATATAGGTTGTATTTGTTTTCAAGTTATTGTATACGTATGTTATATTATATATATATATACATATATTGCAAGTTGTATACTGAGTTGAGTTTAACTATATATTATAAGTTTGTATGCTATATGTTTATATGGATGTTAAAGTATGCATGTTTAAAATAAATAAATAAAAATAAAAAAAAGTATTTATATTTGCTGTGTATATATTAATTACATATATTAGATCTTGTCTCTTTGTTATGAAATATGTATCGGTTTGTGTAAAAAATTATTTGTATAAAATGATTTCATATGTTGTTTACAAGTATTGGTTTGTTAGTATTATATATATTTATACAGTTATATATATATAATGCTTTTAGATTTTTATATCTTATATAATATAATATATATTACTGATACTGTATGGTGAAGCTATAATATCTATATGATATCTATGTGTTATGTAAGTATTGTTTTATGTTGAATATACGAAGTTATAAAAGGTTACAGTATATACATTTATAGATTTCTTTCCTGTGTAAGGTTATGGCCTATAAAGGGTGTAAGATGCAGCACTACTAGTCTAGTATATATAAGTATGATATTTGTTACTATGTATTTATATGTATGTACAGGTTTGTACAATTTTATATAACTGTTTGTATATATATATATACATTTGGCTGTAATATTGTGTATAGACAGAGTTTAACTATTAAGGTGTATGCATTTGTTAGTTTTCAAATTTATACATATGGAGACTTTGTTTTAGGGTTTTGAAATTGAATATTATTTTGAGGTATGTTTGAATTGATCATTTAGTATATATATAGAAATTCTCAAATTAAATGCATTATATATGTAAGTATTTTGCATTTTATTAGGTATATAATATTTATACATTAGTATTTATTTCAAATTTTATTATGAATATATAATTGATTTTTTTATGTGTTTAGTGTAAAAACAATGATTTTGGAATACGAATATATTTAATTTAATATGTGTTTAAATTTAGAATATGACTTTATATATATATATATAGTTATATGTAGTCATATATAGACATATATATGTGCACTTATACCATTTATCTTCATCGATCCAGTTTTGATTTGATTTCGTCTATCCCTATATATAAGCTTTGTCCATCTAACTCGTGTCCATCGTGCTTTGCTTCGAAATCCGAGCTTGGATTCGTGATCCATCTCATTGTCTACTCTAGCCTCGAAAGGTGAGCAATCACTCATGATTAACGTTCTTGTATTTATTAAATCTGGTTTCAATTGAAACGACAATTGAATATACTACTAATTTAACTGTTAATTTTATAATTGCTAGATAGGATATGTTATTATCTGAAATTGTTCACCTTTGGGATATGACACCATATCATATTGTTTATTTAATTTGTTATTGTTGATATATCTCTGTTGTTGAAATGTTATATTATTATTTTCATATCTGTTATCACTCTGCTAGTTCCCTATTAGTGTAGAATTCACTATGGGTTAAAATGATACATACCCGAACGATCTTGTAGAATAGGAGAAAATGGTTATGGGTTGAAATGATAAACCCAAGCGATTTTCATTGAATTGAATTTGGGATTGCGGGTTGAAATGATATACCCGTATATATTTAAATTACGGATTGAAATGATAAATATCCGTATCTTTTGACCATAGGATAGAAAATTTATACAGACACCGTTGGTCTATGTATAAATCTCTTAAAATGATTTCTATGGTTTTGAAAGGAAATATATATGGTTTTATTTAATATTGAAATATTTTATATATAAATAAGTTTAATATAAAGTAGATTTAATAATAATTTTTAATTTAATAAAGTATGATTTAATTAATATATAATATGTATAAGTATTTATTTAAATTTTTATTTCAAAAATAGATCTTTATAATGATTTTATAAGTTAAGGTTAGGAAGATAAATTTGAATATATTCGAAATTGTATTTAATTAAGAATTTTGTTTAATTAAATTGATTTGAAACTTATTGAATTTGAGGGTTTAAGATATGATTTTATAACTTGATTTTGATTTAAAGTGGTTAAATGGATATTTCAAGTTTTAAATAAATCGAAGGAAATATTTAGTTTAATGTAATTTAAGGTTATTTAAATGATAATGGATTTAATAAGTGAATATTTCAAAACTAAATAAGAATGAAGTTAAATAAAATATATATGAAAGTATCAATTTAGTTTTGAAAGTGCTATAATTTGGAAATATATATATCTGAAATGGAAATGATATTTTGGTTTTGAAGTATAAATTACTTTGAAATGACCACGGTGTTGTAATGATGTTTGGTTGTTAATAACGTATATTTCTACATAGTAGATAATTCCACGGATCCTTAGAGGATGGTTATCTCAAACATCCTTTAAGTTACTTGTATTTTAGTTGATATTTCACTTGAGTTGGATTTATTGATATAAGAATGTTAATCCTGACTCGAGTGTTTTGTGTTTTGCTTTACGCTCGGGTCGGACTGAGTGATACAGCATTTGAGACTCACCTTTGAAGTTTGGAGCTTCGCTTGGAGGTACAACTATTGATTCAGTTTCAGCTTTTCCAGTTGATTTATTCAGAGATGTCATCAGTCTGTATTTGAGATATTCTGTTGTATTTTATTTCAAACTCTGTTGTTTATATAGTAGCTTCATGAACTACTATTTATTAATCTATTCCGCTGCATTATTGTTATATTACTCTGTGTCTGTGATTTTGTGATTGATTTATTTACTGTATATGCTGAGCTTTGCCAAATTTTAAATTAACAGTCTGATATTTTGAGCAATTCAAGTCCGACATGTGCGGATGCGAATGGTTGAAAATACCGGGTCGTTACAATTATTGTTGAATGCTTGGATGATAGTTGACAGTTTTAATAAATTATAAATAAATGATAAAAAATTATAGCGATTTAATTTAAATATGTTTAACGTAGTTAAATTAGTTATATTTTGTTTGAGATATCTATTTAGCAGAATAAAACACCATTTTGTTATAATTAAATTTAATAGATTACTTTGGACATCTATCGAGCAGAATAATTCACCATTATGTGCTTGCAAAGTAAAAAGATTGTTTTTGAAGTTAATTAACATGTGGATTAATTAATAAATGATACGTTAGCAATTGATTGTTAATTGTTGATAATAATATGTTTGTTATTATTATTCTACTGTTTGTTTGGATTTAAATTCCCGCTTGAAAAGTGGATTGCATAAATTAGCATTGTTTTGTATGGGATTTTTATAGAGAGACTCTAAGGGGTTTCTCACCATTATTAATTTATTGCTATATGCACCTTGCTTACATTCTTATATTGCATATATTGATGTTAGGTTAAAATATTTATGACATACTGTTTGATTTGTGTAAGTGTCGTTATGGCGATTATCTCTATACAAACACTTTTGAAATATCATCTCCTTAAACTCTTGTTGTGTGTTGAACTTGAGCTTGTAATTTTTACAAAATAAATGCTTGATCGTGTTTTTGCACTTTGAAAGTTTTTAAAACTATATTTTCAAGTATTTTGAGAATTTTGAAAATAAAGGATAAGTGTTGATTAAAAAAATAAAAGGAGTTAATAAATTTTTCAAAGCTTCTTTTCTTTTTCATGAGGACCATACCCGCGTCCCTTCTTTCTTCTTCATCATACGTTTCTCCCTCAACTTTGTACCTTCCATCATCTTCTTCGTCCCATCCACCCTCTCCTTTCTCTGTCGCTCCCATCCCTGTACCTCCTGCTCCTGATCCTCCGCCTTCTTTTCTGCCTTGTTCTATTGTGCCTCTTCACCTGTCATCAGCTTATATCCCTCCTCCCTTATCCACTAATGGTTCCGTGCCATGGTCTTCTCTATTTAAAACCAAACCTCGCAATGTCGGCACCTACTGCCCCAAGTTATTCCTATGGAATACTCTGGTGAAGTGTTAATTCTTCTAAGGACATCATCTTGGCTGGAAACGAAGTGTGGAAGGATTTCCTTGTGGGCTTCTTCCTTGACAAACCTCTATCTTATACGACTGTTTTATATCACTTAAAAAGAGTGTGGAGGCTTAAAGGTGAAATGCCAGTAAAGTCTGATGGGATCCTGTTCCTGTTTAAATTTTCATATGTGGATGATCGTAAAAGGATTGCTGAGGCAGATCCTATAATTATGAGAAGCAAGCTTTTTATTATTAAGCCATGGGATGCTTCAGTTGGTAATAGTTGTGGTACCATTAGATCTGTCCCTGTGTGGATAAAACTTAGCAACATTCCCCTCTATGCCTGGTCTCACTATGGTATCAACTGGCTTGCTTCAAGAATTGGTAAGTTTTTATGTATGGATGAATCCACTGAAAAGCTCGAGAGAATAACCTTTGCCAAATGTTTGGTTGAACTTAACCTTGATCAGAAGCTTATGGACCAGTTTCCGGTGAAGTTGCTTGATGGCAGTGATCAGATGGTTTAAGTTAACTACCTCTGGAAACCTGAAATATATGTTAGATGCAAGGAGTTTGGACACACAGATCTTACCTGCTTTCTGGAAATTTGTAATAATAAGACGGTTGATGTTGGGGATATTGATACTGTACAACGAAAAGAGGATGGCTAACGAAATAATGAAGTTTTGAGTAAGGCAGTCAAGTCGAAACAAGTTTAGAAGAGAGTATCACATAATAAAAGGAAAGAAAATGGAATTAACCAACTGATTAATAAGGCAAATGAATTTTGTGGTAATGTTGAGGTTGGATTGAAAAGGTCTTTTGTTAATGAAGAAGATGATGAGGAAAATGTTAATCATGAATATTCTGAACAAGCTGCCAATCCCATTCAATCTATAGACAAGGTTAACACTTCGAACAAATTTAGTGTTTTGGAGGATGATACTAACATTGGGATTGATGGAACTGTAAGGGGTGGTGATGAGGTAGGCAGTGATTATGAAATTGAAGTTGAAGAGGGTGAATGTCTCGAAGCTGAACATGATATGGCCATGCAAAGCCCCAAAGTAACTGAGCATGATGGTTTATGCCACAACATGAGAAATAATATACAAAGTATCATGCCTGTGCACATGCACACTGATGTTGATAAGGGTGATTTCCTCAAAGTAAGCCATGATTTTACCAAGGAACAACCCGGAGAGAATGAAGTTTGGGGTGTTAACCTTATTTTGGATATTACCATAGTAAAATGCACGTGCACGTGCACACTAATAATGGGCTTGAGCCAACCAGTAACTATGTTTCTTTTCCACCAGCTCATGATAAACAACAGCCAAAATCAAATCATATATCTGATGGAGGTAACAATCAAGAAAGTATTGAAGTAGTTGAAACGAATTTTTGTGATACTCTTGAAACACAACTGAAACAAATTGTGTTCACCATGCATGTACAGTCTGAACCTCCATCTTCTTTGCCTTCTACCTTTTCACTGCCATTTTGTCCCTACTCTTCTCCCCCTCAAAACCTGCCTGCCCCAAAGCCTTCATCAGTCACACCATCCTTACCTTATGTCAACAACTCTCACATCCCTGGATGGGTTTCCTCACCTCAATCTAATTCTGACTCTACTACTCAGTTTTCTGCTGACCATCTCAATGTTAATTCTAGTATCATTAAAAAAGTCCCCCCTTCAAAAACACAAAGTGCCTTATCTTCCTTTTCTAATTCACAATCTCCTACAACCAGGAGCAAGAAAATATCTAACCATCAATTTCTTTAGTTTTATGATGATACCAAACATAGGAGTATGGAATATTAGAGGTGCTCACAATCATATTAAACTTGATCAGGTTAAAAATCTCATCACTGCCCATGAGCTCAAAATTGTTGCCATTCTTGAAATAAAATTAAAACTGCCATTAACCATACGAGCTGCTAGCTACATCAACCCCTCCTGGACACTTAACCATAATCTCAATGATGCTGAATATGGCAGGATCCTTGTTCTTCATGATCCAAACTCCTTCTCTTTGACAACTATCATCTCTTCAAGACAATATATTCATTTTCATGTTACATGTACTCATCCTTCTGTTTCCTTTTATCTAAAAATTATCTACGCTGATAATTCCATTGTCTCAAGACAAAATCTACTAAACTTCCTTCCCCATCTTCGGCAGGAAACATACCTATGGATTGTCTTGGGTGATTTTAAATGTTGTCTTAATTTGGATAACAAGTAAAGAGGTCTTCCCCTTTTGCCAAAAGAAATTCAACCTCTTAACATTGCTACCATTGATTTGAATCTCATCAAAATTCTGTCTACCGGGGCTAAATTCACTTGTAACAATAGGAGTAGGAGTGGTGCGAGAACATTTTCAACTATTGATCATGCCTTTTGTAACTTTTCTCATATTCTCTGTAGCCAAATCTTTCTGTTTATATCCCCTTTCCTATATTTTCAGACCATTCCCCTCTAATCTTTTCTTCTGGTTGTTCCAAAGTTAAAGAGAAAAGAAGCTTTAAATTTTACAATGCTTGGATTGAGTCCCCTGAATATAAGAATATTGTTCAGACTGCTTGGTCTTCTAGTAGTTATGGTAACCCTATGTTTAAATTTTGCAGGAAGCTAAAATATGTTAAAAAAGCTCTAAGATCTTGGGCTTACAAGCATTATGGTGATGGATCCATGTAGTCTAACCTTTTAAAGGAAAAACTCAAAGTGGCTCAGGAGTATATAACGAGCAACCCTGGTGATGCACAAGCGGCTGAAGAGGAAGGAAGGCTTTTTACATCACTCAACCAAGCTCTTGATAGTGAAAGCAGCATGAAATAACAGCAATTACATAATAAATGGCTCCAACTTGGTGACAGAAGCACTGCATTTTTTCATGCTTCGTCAAAATCAAGCAATCTAGAGAAAACATTCGTTCTATTCATGGAGAAGATGGCTACCTCTATTCTTCTCCTGAGCAGGTGGATAGTGCTTTCCTCAACTATTACAATGATCTCCTGGGTAACTCTGCTAATTTCTCTCCTGATCTCAATATGTTTGATGAAATTCCTCTTTCCATGCTCAGCACTGACCAGGCTTCTTTGCTAGTCAACAAGGTAAATGACGATGAAATAAAACTGACATTGTTCTCAATGAACAAGAATTCAAGTGGAGGACCTGATGGCTTCAATGTGCTCTTTTTCACTAATAGCTGGGATATTATACACACTGATTTTTTTAAAGCTGTTCATAACTTCTTTGATAAGGGCAAACTCCTCTCTGAAGTCAATGCAACAAACCTTGTTCTAATTCCAAAAACATCTCATGCCACCTCTGTTAGCTCCTTCAGACCAATCCCATGCTGCAATGTTGTTTATAAGTGTATCTCTAAAATACTTGCAACAAGATTAGTTCATGTTCTCCCTGACCTTATCTCCCAAAATCAGGTTACATTTTTGCCAAAGAGGAGCATATTAGACAATGTGCTTATAGCATAAGAGCTTCTTTGTGGGTATTGTAGAGCCAATGCCTCCTCTACTGCCATGATGAATCTTTATATAAAGAAAGCTTATAACTCGATTCACTGGACTTCTATATTCCGCATCATTGCTCTCATGAGATTTCCTAAGCCTTTTGTTGGCTGGGTTTATGAATGTATATCTTCACCTAGTTTCTCCTTCATTTTAAATGGTCGATCAGTTGGCTACTTCAAAAGCAAGCAGGGTATACATCATGGTGACCCAATTTCCTCCTATATTTTTATTCTTGTGATGGAAGTGTTCATAAGACTCATTTCTCTAAAGTATAATTCCAATCTCATAAGGTACCACCCATGGTGTAGAGTCCTCTATATTTCCACTCTTATGTTTTCTGATGACATTATTATTTTCACTAAACCTCACCTGCCTTCATTCCGGTGCATTCTGTCCACCTTTACATCCTTTTCAACAATGACTAGCCTAATTCTTAGCCAGTCCAAATCTAGCATAATTTTCTCTGGAGTTCCCTTGCAACTTTCTTCGAAATTATCAAATGCTTCTGGCCTTCAGCTTATGAATTATGACATGTCCTATTTAGGATTTCCCTTCATTTCTTCCGGATATCATTGACTGACTGCCTTCCCCTATACAACAGAATCACTTCTTCTTTGGACAGCTGGGCTAATAGATTTCTATCTCAAGCTGGCCGCCTCATTCTTATCAAGTCAGTTAGCTTCTCTATGGTAGTGTACTGGGCCAGAGCCTTCATCTTGCCTAATAAACTGTTGAGACTGATTAGAAGTGCAACGATGAGATTCTTTAGGTGTGGTTGTATCCATATAAGGTAGCCTATGCATTGCTCCTTCAGTCTAATTGAAATGCCAAGGACAAAAGGAGGTTTAGGGGCGAAGAACATTTTTCACTGGAATGTGGCTGCTTTTAGTACCCATTTTAACTCTATATTATCTAAGAAGGAGAGTGTCTGGGTGAAATGGGTTTGGGCACATAGAATTGGTGGGAAGGATTTTCGGTGTATGGAAGTTCCATAATCATGTAGCTGGACTTAGAGAAAATTGCTTGGTTTGAGAGCTTCTTTCCTACCTTTTATTTTGATGAAGATGGTAGACTCATCCCTTGTTAAATTCTTGTCAGAGCCATGGGGTGCTTCTGGCATGATTCTGTTTAAAATCATGTCTTATCGGCAAATAATTCAATCTAGAATTGCAAAGGAGGCTAAGGCAACTGACTATATTTTCAATGGCCATCTTCAGCTACCTTTCTCATCCAACCAGGTCATCAAAGCTGCAGGCCTCTATTTATCCTTCTATGTGTCATGACCATGTTGTTTGGAAGGATAAGCCTCACTCAGTGGCCCATGTGTACAAAATGATATACGGGTATGATAATCTTCCACCATGCAGGTGGATGAAGATTATATGGAACTCTGATACTTCTCCCAAGGAAAATCTGATGCTTTGGAAGGTGCTTAATCAAGCTTTGCTAACAAGAGATGTGCTGATAAGGTTTGGTCTGAATCATGGAAACTTATGTTTTTTCTGTGGAGTTAACAATGAGACATGTAATCACATCTTCTTTAGTTGTGCTATGAATCTTCTTTTTATGGAGAAGGTTGATGACCATGTCTGGTAGCAACATTTTGTTTGGGCCTTCTGATATTGATTGGAATATGATATATAACTCTACAAGATGGCGAACTAGTGGAGCTCGACTAATTGCTCCATGTATTAAGAAATACTCGTATTTGATTTTGAAGGAAAGGAATCTCATATGCTTTAAGAAGAAAAGAAGAGACAGTGAAGCGCTTTGGAAAGTTTTGAAAAATGAAGTGTTAGTTGCAACGATGAGGATGGCAGTCTTCTCTGATGCTTCGATCTCTGCTTGGAGAAAACCCAGGCTTTGCTTCGGGTTCCTCCTGTGTTTTTTTAGTTTGCCTTTTCCTTCTTTTTGTTTGTATGTGTGTTTGTTTTTCTCTCCTTGTGTTTTTAGCTTGAAGCATGTTTTGAGATATTTTAATTTTATTGTTTATTTGCAATAAAATCTGGTAGGGGCCCAGCCAACCCTGCTAGCTTTGCTAAAAAAATTAAAAAGGATTTACAAATTTAATTAATTATCTTTCAAGATAATTAATACTATTTTAAATTTATAAAGATATCATAAATCTGATTAATTATCATTCAAGATAATTAATGTCGTTAAAAATTTATAAAAGATTATAAATTGGATTTGATTATCTTTTGGGATAACTAATGTTGTTTAAATTTATAAAGGTTATTTACCTTAAATATTTTGTAAATTCTTTTCAAATGGATTTGATTATCTTTTGGGATAACTAATGATGTTTAAAGTTAATTAACTGATTTAATAAAAGTGTTTTAAAGTTAATTAACTGGTTTAATAAAAGTGATTAAAGTGAATTAACTGATAATAAAGGTTTTTAAAGTTAATTAATTGATTTATTAAAGGGATTTACAAATTTGATTAATTGTCTCATGGATGATTAATGTGGTTTCAAATTTATAAAAGAATTATATCAATTATCTTTCAGAATGAGTAACATTGTTTTAAATTTATAAAAGCATTTACATTGATTTTTATCTAGTGGGCTAATAAATGTTGTTTGAAATTTATAAATGATAATATATCAATGAGAAAATCTTTTAAAATAAATTGTAAGCTAATTGTAAATTATCTTGGATTTATAGTAAATAATGTTTTAATGACATTTTTTTAACCCTTCTTTTAAATGCACGTAGAAATATAATTAGTTCTTTGAAAAGAATATGTTTAAAGTATTTTACAAATTTTTGTGATGTGAAAATCAAGCACAAGTGTGAGTCAAATGATTTAAAAGCTTGATCCATTTATTGGTGGTAAGTGTATGCTATTAAATTTTCATAAACAATCTATTTTTAATTGAGATAGTTGATTTATTAACTATCGATTTTGATTCAGCTATCTACTTTGCGATTCATCTATTCAAGACAATTTGTTGCTCTTTCGAGCGTTGATATCCTTTGTCGTGACTAAAACAAAAGTGCGATTGGGAGTCAAGCTATGCAGGGTTGCTCCCATTAGGGTATTTTCACATCTACTCTAGATTGGTTTTGATTATATGTGCATTGAGCTATGAAATAATCGGATTCTCGGTAAGGTTGGTGGGGTTCGGCTTGGAGATTTCCGAGAGCCATCGTAGTTCTCGAGTATATTTCTAAAGGTGTACTTTTGGTAAGGGGGCACACCCTCCTAGTCATTGTTGGAAAAACTTTCTTTTCCTTGTTTGATTTAAATCTTTAAATCGTTTCCTTAATTGCATCGAGAAATGTCTTATGCTTTTCTCTATGTTTAATTATTTGTGTCTATTCCTTCAAGTTTGGATTTTTTTTATTTATGTCCATCTTTTCTAGTTTGGATTTTGTTCTGATTTGTATCCATTCTTTCATGTATGGATGTTGTTCTGGTATGGTGAAACCCCGTTCTGTGTTTTGCGGCACGGTCCTACCAATTGTTATATGTTGATCATATTCTTGAGTTTTCTCACGCTAGTTTTCCAAACTGACCCGAATGTTATTTTATTATAATGCTCATGTCAGACCGAGTATTTTCCAGGTTGACATTGGTGTTATGGAGCTTTTGGAGAAGAGCTGGATGTACACCTACAATAGTATTTTTAATTCCCACCGTATTATTATATAAATCATCAGCAATTATAAGGTCAGGAAGTTATAACTGTCCAGGCTGATGAGGTTTGTTTTTAACTTTGACATATGTACCATGTATTTTAGAGTGACGGCTTTTACTGTCTTTGTTATATTAAATGTCATCATTCCGCTGCGATATTCATTTTTCCCTATTCTTTTTATTATTTTCCTTTTTACCCTAACAATTTGCCTTTTCGACACTTTGATGCTCGGCATTTGAATACAATGGATGTACTGAGTGCCGACTTTCGAGGGTCAAAAAGGTGGGTCATATTTGGTATTAGAGCTGAAGGTTAAGCGAGAACCTTGGCTTTGGTGGGGTAAACTCATTTAAGATTGGGTAAGTGACACCCTAGAATGAGTTGAGAGTATTATATATTCGAGAGCGTATTTCTTGTTGCTATAAAAACGTTTGGTGTTAATTGGTCTATTGAGTGGTTTATGAATTTTGGTCGAGATGTGGGATGCCATGGTGTCGATGGGTATTTTTAAACACTCAAACAAGGCAAACGGACATGATACTGATTTTTGAAATTTTGGTAAATGAAATATTTTACCTAGGATTATATATTTTACATATATAAAGGAATAATTTTCAAATTGATATAGTTTGTAATGTTGTGTTTGTTTGTCTAAAATGATAATATCTATGTATTATCATTATTGTTTGATTTGTCATGCTCAGAAGTTTTGAAGCATTGACTATTGTTTGTTGATTGTTAATTTATGCTTGACCGGTTTATGGGTATTTATTATTTGGTCATGTGAAGAACATTAAAATGAACCCTTTGTGATTTAAGTTTCACAATTCGACTATAAGGTGTTTAGTGAAATTGTTTTGTTAAAAGTCGCCTTTTTAATAAAGTTGTTTAATTTAATCTAAATGGGAAGATAAGACATTTAAAGGATAAATATTTGTGGAAAGTTTATTATAATAACGGAAAGTTATTATAATACAAGATGATTTTTAAAAGGTACATTTTATACGAGCGTGGTATATAAAAATGATTTATATGATTTATAAACGGTGTTTTATAAGTAAAAAGAGTTTTTGAGAATTTAAATCCCTATATTGCTTGAATTGGTTTCAAAAGGATTTTTTGAAAAGTAATGGTAATATTACATAGAAATATTTGTAAGTATAAATATTTCAAAGAGAATTTTAAGAAAGATACATTTTCTTTAGATAGTTTAGGGAAAACATCTCGATTAGTCTTTGTGGTTATCGGAATAATCTTCTAAGTGACGATCAAATATTTGCTTAGGTGAACGCTGTAGTGCATTTAGTAAATTATTCTCTTTATCATTATGATATTGAAATAAGTTCGAATCCAAATGAACCCAAAGTGAGTGTTAGTAAATAAATTGTTAAAATTATTTTATATATATAGAAATATATGTAGTATGATTTCAAAAAGGATTTTTGAAATAAAAACCGGGTATTTATCTCTTTAGTTTCCACAAAGGAAATTGATTTAGAATAAAAAGGTATTAGAATACTTTTATAAATGAAAACTTTAAAACTCTTGGATAGAGAAGAGATAATTTAACACAAGTCATTAAATGGGTTAAATTGGATAGGAAGGTTTTAATAAGCATTGTTTTATCAAAACCGTATTTTTTGTGTAAATATCTAAGTCAGATAAACTATTTGATGTTATTGGACCGACTAAATAAACATCTTCACCTTAGGGATATCTAAGGAAAGTAGACTCTAGGACTAAGTTTGGATACTAGCATCCTACTTTTATTAGCTACTTTCCAGATCGGGTAGGTAAAGAGGTCGAAGTAGTCGAGTCGGTTTTAAGACCCATATTTTGTTTGGGCCTCCATTTGAATTTTGAAAAATAATTATTATAATAAATAAAATGAAATTAACATTTTGTATATACTCTTCGGATATAGAAGAGTATTATACAAGTAAATAGAAGTGGAGAATTTTTTTAATTTAATGTATTATAAACATGTGTCTTTATATAATGTTTATAGACTTAAGTGAAATTTATGAACATAAATAATTTTAGTATTGAATGAAATACTATAAATGAAAACGAAAGTGGTTTAGAAAGAGATTGGTGTATTTAAGAACCAATAAGATTCTGTACATAAGTTGTGCATAGATCATTTCATTCGTACAGTTCTCGATCTAGGATTTGAGTACGTAACTTCGGGGTGGTTCACACTTGTCCAAAAAAGGATTTCTCACTTGATTCTTGTCAGCGAACACTTGATTCGGATTCTTGATATGATACTGAGGTTTTCAACCATTGTATATGTATATGTAAGGAGAACTGAGGTTTCTAATCAAGTAACCTGATCAGAGTCCACGGTAGGGAGGTCATGTGAGTGATACTAGTTTGAAAGTAAAGTCTATGTATATGAATAAGTGGTCGGATCAAATATTACGTATGGATGATTTATGTACATCATGCGTGCTTAAGTATATTTGTATGCTTTGTTGTGTGACTTAGGAAAGTTTGGGAAATTTTGTTGAGGAAGTTAGGTAATCTTCTAAGCAATAACCAAGGGCGGGTAAGCATAATGGTACGCTTAAGAAATTATTTATACCCTTGGACGATCAAGAAAGTTATGAACCTAAGAAAAATTCTAAATCTTATTTGTTAGTCATTTAACATTTCAAATAATGTTGAGTGTTAGCTTATTCCTTTATGGAATTTGATTGATAGTGTGATTTTAAAGATTATGGTTTATAAAATTGTTGATTATTAGGACTTTAATCCTAGTGCTTTTGAAAAGTGATTTCCGAAGAATTGGTGGTAGAAATATTATTATTATTATTTTGAAAACTTTGGTGAAGTATTATTATTTTAGGATATTTGGAAAGAGTTTTAATGAAGTGGTTTATCAAATATTTTTGGTTATGAATAAATTTGGACGATTGGGAGTTTTTTGATTTGGAAGACTTGCCAGGTATATTTGTTTTACTCTAGTTATTGTTTAGGAGAAACCGAAATACCACTGGATGCTCCATGTTATTTTGATTCTAGAGTTATACCATGCTTCGGTAGGAGGAGCCCCCTCCTTGTCGTAATTGATTTTGTTTTTGATATATTTCTCTTTAGAGAAATTTGAAAATATATTAAATATAAAAACCCGAGCATTTAGTTCTAGATTTATCTTTTAAAAAGATTGGATACTTAGTATTTTATTATAGAGTATTCTCTATACTTTTGTTGCATGTGGTTTTTATATTGATTATGTTACCACTTTATTTCTCTTTTGTCAAGATACTCTTTTGGATTATGTAAGTGCAAGATAGGTACAGGGAAGCAAGATATTACTATTTGATTTCTTGCGCTCTTGTAGTCACATTAAGATAGTAAGTTACTTGCAAAAATAAAAATAAAAATCAAACGCAAAAGAGGTATGTAGTAGATTCAGATATTGGTGAAGAATGAATGATTTTATGCCCTAGATATGGGAAGCCATTTGGCTTTTGTTTTCTTTGTTGATTTGGACCAGTTGTGGTGAGTTGTAGTTTTTCTGAATCAGCTGTGCAAATGAGGTGCTGCCGAAGTTTTCTATAATGTAAGGGACTTTAAAAGTCCGATAACTCGTTTTAATTAATAAGTTTTAAAAGCCTAAGGGTAAAAGGACATTTTCTTCCTTTGGGAATTTCGGGAACGAAATTTTTTTAGGGGGAGGACGTAACATCTCGGAATTTTATCATTTTAATTTTAAATATTTAATTAATTTTAAATATTTAATTAATTTTAAATATTTAAATAATTTATTTTTAAAATATAAATAAGTTATATTCAAATATAGGGACTGATTAAATATTTGAATTGTGAATTAAATATTAATTGAATGGATTTAATAGCCTACTTAACTCCTTTTAATAAATAAATAATAATGGTGAACTCATTTGTAAATTTATTTACAATAATAAATAGTTCAAATAAATATAAGAAAATCAATTGTTAATAAAAACGACTCTATTTTTATTGTAGTATTTTTAATTTAATTTACAGGATTTGTCCATAATTTTATTTTGGAAGATATTTAAATTATCGTTTGGCATATTTTACAGCAAAATATGGTATTTTTAAAATTTCATAGAATAAAATAATCTGTATACATTATTATTATTTTAGGATCATGTCCCATTTGCGTGCGCGATTGTATTTTTGTTTTGTCGCTCGCGATTCATACGTGAACGAAATTCTGTGATGTACTGGAAATTTAGAAATAAACATAAACATCGACTTAGACTATTCCTCATTTTCAATCCGACTTTTCTTTCTTTCTCTTTGCATTTTCAAAACTTCCAGTAAAAAAAAAGTTAACCCACCATATTCAAAAATAAAAATAAAAGGATTTACTCAATGAAAAATTAAAAAGGTGGATTCTTTGAAATCGTGATGTTGAGATCTGCAAATTCATGCTAGTTTTCTTGCATGTGATTGGGATTGTGGATATCGACGTTTTGACAGCAAAACTAGGGTTAGGGGGTAGTCAAGGCTAGGTGCAACGATAAGCGATGAGGCGAGTGCGAATGCATTTCTCTTGGTGAGTACATCTCGTGGTCGAAGATGGTTAAGCTCGGTCTTGGATAGGGAGATGTGACATCGCATGGTCGAGGGTTGGAAGTTCCAGGTAGTGATGTTGGCAGGTTGGTCGAGTTCAAAGTTAGGGGTTTCGGCGAGTCGAGTACGTGGAGAGAAGCTCGATGGTGAAGACGATGTTGGATTTCATCGACCAGAGCTCCATATCAATGTGAATCAGTGCACAATTTAGGTGGGTTGTTGTGCATATGTGTACGGGCGGCCTCAATTTTTAAATTTAGGGAAGATGGTGTTAATATGGGTAATTAAACTAATTGAGTAATTAGTGTAAATTAATTAATTTAATTAGTCCTCAATCTTATAAATCCAATAACTTTTCCATACAAGGTCAGATTTGGACACGGTCTTTTACGTTTGACTCTATTATCTACGCATTGGAGTTGAATTCGTTGAATTTGGAGCTGGTAGAATTTTGAGCTAAAATTGAACATTGTTCGATTTTAGATCGAAACGGAATGCGAAAGCGTCAACTAGAATTTTTGTGATTTTACTCACTTCTAAATAAACTATATGATATCTGTGTTATTATAGATTATTGTTGAATGCTTGGATGATAGTTGATAGTTTTAATAAAGTACGAATAAATGATAAAAATTATAGTGATTTAATTTAATTACATTTAACGTTGTTAAATTAGTTATACTTTGTTTGCAATATCTATTTAGCAGAATAAAACACCATTCTTCTATAATTAAATTGAATAGATTATTTTGGACATCTATCGAGCAGAATAAATAACCACTCTCTGCTTGCAAAGTACAAAGATTGTTTTCGAAGTTAATTAATATATGGATTGATTAATAAATGATATATTAGCTATTGTTTGCTATTGTTGATAATAATATGTTTGTTATTATTGTTTAGATTTGAATTTCCACTTGAAAAGCGGATTGCATAAATAACCATTGTTTTGAAGGGGACTTTTGTAGAGAGACCCTAAGGGGTTTCTTGCCATTATTAATTTACTATTATATGCATCTTACTTACATCCTTATGTTGCTTATATTGATGTTTGGTTAAAATATTTATGACATACTGTTTGATTTGTGTAAGTGTTGTCATAGCGATTATCCTTATACCGTCATTTATGAAATATCATCTCCTTAAACCCTTAGTGTGTATTGAAATTGAGCTTGTATTTTTACAAAATAAATTTTTGGTCCTGTTTTTGCACTTTGAAAGTTGTTTAAACTATATTTCAAGTATTTTGATAATTTTGAAAACAAAGGATAAGTGTTGATTAAAATTTATAAAAGGTGTTACAAATTTAATTAATTATCTTTCGGGATAATTAACGCTTGTTTAAATATATAAAGAGATTATAAATTTGACTAATTATCTTTCAACATAATTAATGTCATTTTAAATTTATAAAAGATTATAAATTGGATTTAATTATCTTTTGGGATAATTAATGTTGTTTAAATTTATAAAGGTTATTTACCTTAAATATTTTATAAATTCTTTTCAAATGGGTTTGTAAGGATTGTATAAGTATTTGAGAAGAATTGAAGGTTTAAATATATTCTTAATTATTATTCAACTATAATAAAGTTAGTTAATAAAGTTATTCATAACTTCTAAAGTTAATTAACTGATTTAATAAAAGTATTTTAAAGTTAATTAACTTATTTAATAAAAGTTATTAAAGTGATTTAACTGATTTAATAAAGGTGTTTAAAGTAATTTAATTGATTTATTAAAGGAGTTACAAATTTGATTAATTGCCTTTTGGGATAATTAATGTTGTTTTGAATTTATAAAAGAATTATATCGATTATCATTTAGGATGAGTAATATTGTTTTAAATTTATAAAAGCATTTTAATTGACTTATTACCTTCTAGGATAATAAATATTGTTTGAAATTTATAAATGATAGTTTATAAATGAGAAAATCTTTGAAAAGGAATTGTTTGAAAATAAATCTAAGTGTAAATTGTCTTGGATTTATAGTAAATAATGTTTTAATGACATTTATTTTTTACCCTTCTTTTTAATACATTTAGAAATATAATTAACTCTTTGGAAAGAATATTTTTAAAGTGTTTTACAAATATTCATGATGTGAAAATCAAGCACAAGTGTGAGTTAAATATTTTAAAAGCTTGATCCATTTGTTGGTGGTAAGTGTATGCGATTAAATTTCCATATACAAACATTTTTGTTATTTCCAATAGTTGATTTATTGACTATCGATTTTGATTCTGCTAACTACTTTGTGTTTCGCCTATTCAAGATGATTTTATACTCTTTTGAGCATTGATATCTTTTGCCAGAAATGACTAAAACAAAAGAGCGAGTAAGGGCTAGGCTATGTGGGGTTGCTCCCATTAGGGTATTTTCATATCTACTATAGATTGGTTTCTATTATATGTGCATTAAGATGTGAAATGCTTGGATTCTCAGTAAAGTTGGTGGGGTCCGGCTTAGAGATTTCCGAGAGCCATCGTAGTTCTCAAGTATATTTCTAGAGGTATAATTTCGATAAAGGGGCCACCCTCCTAGTCATTGTTGGAAAAACTTCCTTATCCTTGTTTGATTCAAATCTTTGAATCGTTTTCTTAATTGCATCGACAAGTGCCTTGTGCTTTTATCTATGTTTAATTATTTATGTCCATTCCTTCAAGTTTGGATTTTTACCTTATTTGTGTCCATCCTTTCTAGCTCGGATTTTGTTTTGATTTGTTTCCATTCTTTTATGTTACAATGCAGTTCTTGTACGGTGAAACCCCGTTCTGTGTTTTGCGGTGTGGTCCCACCAATTGTTGCATGTTGATCATATTTTTTGAGTTTTCTAACGTTGGTTTTCTAGACTGACCTGGGTATTATTTTATTATAATGCTCGGGTCAGACCGAGTATTTTCCAGGTTGGCATTGGTGTTACGAAGCTCTTAGAGAAGAGCTGGATGTTCACCTGCCATAGTATTTTTATTTCACGATATATTATTGTATATACACATCAACAATTCTAAGGTCAGGAAATTAAAACTGTCCAGGTTGATGAGGTTTGTTTTTAACTCTTATATACCATGTATTTTAAGTGTTGGCTTTTACTGTCTTCGTTACATTATATGTTGTCATTCCGCTATGAGATTATGTTTTCCCTCTTCTTTTTCTTTTTCTTTTTCATTTTACCCTAACAATATGTCTTTCCAACACTTGGATGCTCAGCATTTGAATACCGTGGATGTATTGAGTGCCGACTTTCGAGGGTCTAAAAAGTGTCACATTGCCAGAGATTATCCTATGCTCAGGAAAGGGGAGACACCTAGGGTCTTTGCTATTTCTGCAGCCAAGAAGGGGAAGCAGGTTCTTGAGAATATACTATCTATTTACTACTTTCCTACTCATGTTATTTGATTCTAGTGCTTCGCATAGTTTAATATCCCATATAACTTGATGGTTGTTTAAGTCATGCTCTGCCAATTTAGGTGCACTGACTACTCTTTGTTAATTCATGCTCAATCGGTTTATGAGCAGTTTTTCCTTTCTATATCGTGAGTTAGGTAGATAGTAATTGTAGGTACATTGAAAATGAACACCTTGTGAATTGGATTTCATGGTTTGACTATAAGGTGTTTGGTAATAATGTTGGGTTAGAAGATAAATTTTGTAAAAGAAGTTTACTATAATTAAAAGGAAAGATAGAATATTTTGAAAATAAATATTTGCGAAAATATTTATATAAGGAAGTAATTCTAAATAAGTATGGTTTATAAAATAAGGTTTACAAACAAAAAATATTTAAATAAAGAATTTGAGAACTTAAATCCTGGTGTCTTTGAAAAATGTTTTTCAAGATTTTGGAGGAAACAATAATATTATTTTTGTAAGAAAATATTTGGAAATTGGTTTAGATCAAAATACTTAGTATTATCATACGAAGTATTTGATACTGCTTTGAAAAGATTTCGTTAAGTTCCAAAAGTATGATTTGGATGTACTAAACTCACTTCTGTGGCTTGAAAATAATTTCGTTTATAACTTCAGCATTATCGACATTCATTTTCAGGTTTTTGAGTGGGGGATGCAACAGAGTTGTTCTGGTAAAATAGATTTTGATTTAATCTTGAAAATATGATTCGATATACAAAAGTGATATGTATATATTACTTCAAAATTATTTAAAATGAGGACCAGTGTTTAGTTCAAAAATTTCTATAAAAAATTGGAACTTTGTTAAGTTATGATATGTTGTTTCATAGTTTCCATTTGTTAAAATGAGATGGAATTTTCGACCATTTTCGATAGTGGGGAACTACTGAATCATTATACAACTTATAGTTAAGTGTTTTTGAAAATATAAAGTTGAGTTTATATAAACACTTGAATTTGAAAAGGTATTAAGTTAAAACAAGTTCAAATCATTGATCATCCTTGTTAAGTAAGATGAATTTGATGTTTTGATATATACTTTAAGGATGTAGTGGAGTATTATACGAGTATGAACTTATGTCATAAAAATGTATGTAAAGTTAAAGTTAGGTTTTATGAGATGATTCATAATTGATTTTAGTATCGAGTGGTATACTATTTGAAAAAAATGAATGTGATTAAAAAGGAATTGGTGTAGTTAAGAAACCAATAAGATAAATATTAAAGTTGTACGTAGATCGTTTTATTCGCATGATTGTTCTTGATCCAGTGTTCAAGTACATGTTTTTGGGGTGGTTTACACCGGTCCGAACAATGATTTTTCACTCGATTCTTGATGGCGAACACGTGATATGGATTCATGATACGATCCCGATGTTTTCTATCATAGTATATGGCTATGCAAGGAGAATGGAGGTTTCTAATCAAGTGACCAAATCAGAGCCCGCACTAGAGAGGTCAAGTGACATATACTAGTTTGGAAGTAAAATTTCTGTGATCGAGTAAATGATCAGATTGAATATTGCATATGAATGGTCCATGTGCATCGTAAGAGCTTTAGTACATTTGTATGATATGGTATAGAGACTAATGAAGAGTTTGGAGAATGACTCTTCGATTTATTATGAGGTAGCATGAATAATCATCTAAGTAATAACCTGAGGCTGTTGAGCGTAAGGTATGTTTAGTAAATTGTTTATCATCCATGGGCGATGGGAGAATTTTTAAACCTAAGCAAACCATGAGAATTGGTTGCTAGTAATGTGAATGCAAGTTGAGTATTTGTGTGCTTGTTCCTTTGTTAAGGTTATAAAGTGCCGTGGAGGGAGGATACTCGGGGTGGTACCAAGAATACAGAGGATAGTTTGAAGGAGTTCTATCCTGAGTTGCTTATAGACTAAGGTTTCCTTCTTATCTTAGTATCGTATATCTTTTGTAGTGTACTCACCGATTGAGATGAAATCGCTTAGTGTTAACAGGGTTTTTAACCCAACAGAATTCAACAAGAGCTAGAACATCTAAGACAAGTCAAAACATCTTAAGGATCAACCAAGAAGACCAGAAGAAAATGAAGAGAAGGACCCAAGAGGAAAGATGCTAAAAAAAGGCTAAGGTGAAGGACCGCTAGCGATCCATAATGCTTGCTCTTGGACCCTCTAATCTTCTTGCATCATGATCCAATATCTTTCCTAGGGATGTATGCCAAGTTTCATGATATTTCAGCAAGCTAGTTCAAGAAGTGTGCATTTAGCTGATCCCAGTCATAGTTCAATGCAACTTGTATATGAATCGCCATCAAAACAAGGCAACTAGTTACCATATTACACGGAGAGCATCTATAAAAGGCAAGGAATGCAATCCAAAAGAAACGATCCACGAAAATTCTAACTACATGGATCGCTAGCGATCCATCGTATCAAGTCAGGTCGTTGTGAAACTTTCAGAGCACTTTCGTATTTTCATGTTTAGGTCTCTAGCAAAGCGGCATAGCCCAATAGTTCTTCAACCCTTATAAATACTATCCTACCTGCAACATAAACAAGATCTCTGGACTGCCTATTGGAACTCTGCAGAAACTATTCTTCACTCTTCTCCTCCTACACAACAGTCACCTAGAGGGTCACTGTGATTCTCCAGTGAACTTTAGCACTCGTGACTTGATCTAACTTAGGAGATTCGATCATATTATAATCTAACTCCACTTCTAACAGCAGTCAGTTAGTAGAAAGTTATAAAGTGGACGTAGGTTTCGTTAACAGCCGAACCACTATAAAAATCTTCTTGTTCCATTATTTTTTCGGTGATATCCTATTGCCTTTTCTATTTTATTTGCCTTGATAAACAGGGCTGGTGCTTTCACACTCAATCCAGGGTATTAATCCATTTTTTGGGTTAACATTTTGGTGCTTTCATTGATAACCCAACTCAGGCTTAGATCTAGCTATCTACTTTGGATCAGACAGGTTCAGAAGTTAGATCCCCAATTTTTGCTTAGAAAATTAGCTATTGAGAATCATTGGCACCAGGAAGAAAGAGAAGTGCTTTCGAAAGATCCATATGAGCTGTAATAGCTGGAGAGGAAACCAATCCTTAACAAGTTGAAGTCAACGGTGCCAACATAGGAGATCAGGTGGCGGAATCTTCTATTCAACATGAAGTTGTCACTAGAGGCGAGTTAAACAAGATGGCTGATGAAATCAATCAAAAGATGGAGAACAACCAAAAAGCTCTTATGGAAAAATTGAATGCCCTCCTAACCTTGCATCCACTTCCAGCTCCAAGAACCATGCCAGAGCCCGCGGCTGCCGCAGAGCAAGAAAACTTTTTCATTTTTGGAATGAATATGAGAAACGGAAAGCAACAGGAAAAAGGAATAGTAGGCGAGGCTGCGAGAATCACCATAGAAGGAAATGCAAGCACTCCACCAAATGTAAAGCAACCCGCCTTAAACTTGAATCCGGGAACGAAAATCCCACAGGAATATATGACAATGAATCTGTCCGACTCTAAAGATGGAGAAAACTTGACGACGAGGAGTTGAAAGAAAACACTAATGTACTCAATAGTGATAGAGAGGTCCAAACTGACCCTATGCGACCAACCACAAGCCAAGATCCAAAACTAAAAACAACGGTATTTGAACTCCGAGGGAGTGGCTCTCCTAAAGATAGGAGAGCTTAGGCTTCAGCCCGCTTACCAAGACCGTTTGCAAAATCAAACACTTAGTATAGTCACTGACAGCCAACCATGGATTACCGGACATCTGAGGCATATATCGTGGACATGATCAAGCGCCCAATGGAAAAAAGTAAGAATAGGAGAGATGATGAATGAGGATTCGCTCCAAGCCGGACTCTCTTCACTAATGATGTTCTAAATGAATGATATCCTAAAAAGTTCTTTATGCCAACTATTCCATCTTACGATGGAACTAGAGACCCGAAACCTCACTTGTACAAGCACAGTTGGTACATGGACGGAGCGAATGCTTCAAATGCTGTTTGTGTAGATGATTTCCAATCTTTCTAGGGGGAATCGCTTCCTTGTGGTTCACCAGGCTCCCACCTAAATCCATTTCTACTTTTGATGAATTAGCAACAAAGTTCCTTGATCAATTTAGGCTTCATACGGCACAGCCAAAAGACGCGATGTCCTTATCGGGCTATTCCAGGGACGAAATGAATCTTTGAAATCCTTTATGAGTCGATTTAACACCGCGGTCACTGAAGTAAGTAACTCCAACGAAGATATGGTCTTCATGGCTCTGGTCCGCGCCATCCATTCCGACACTGAATTCGGAAAATGGATAAAAATGAAGCAACCTACCATTAGGAAGGATTTTAATCGAAAGGCGAGCCAGTATTTGAGATTGGAAGAAGCAGAGGAAATAGAAGGAAACCTGCTAACCTACAACCAACTAACGTTGGGCAGAACAATATGACAGCGAACCAAGATGCAAATACCTCCGGGACTACTACAGGAAACGCGGGGAAGGATGAGAATCAAAAAAGGAAGTATCGGAATTCCAACAAGCGGAATGGAAGTAGCAAGCGACTTAAAGGCTTGAGGCCCGAAGACTACACCCCTCTTAATGATACTCCAAAGAACATCTACCTTGCGACACAAGGGATGGAGGAGTATAAGAAGCTGCCCAAAAAGGAAGCGAATGAATAGCAAAAACGCTTTAGAAAGTACTGCCGTTTCAACACAAGGTCAGAACAGGAATGAGTGCCGTCACTTGAAGAACCTAACTGAAGAACTGAGTCAGGAAAACAAGCTTTAGCAGTATGTGAGGAAGTCGCAAAATCCTGACCAGCCTGTAGCACTCCAAGCTCTCAGGGATCAGGGAAACCAAGTTGGAACCAACGAAGAGGGATCCAAACGGACCGACCGGAGACTAATCATCGAAACAATATCTGGAGGACCCCATCTCGTGTAAAAGAGTTGGGGAGAAATGGAGTGATATGCAAGCTCACTAAGACAAGCTTCGAAAGATTCGTCCTTTGTGATCGAAGATGGAACTCCTGCCAAGCAGTAGAGGACCCTGAACGATGATATAGTATTCTGGAATCGAGACACTGAAGGGATAGAAGCTCCGACCCTTGACCCCATGGTCATGACAGTAGGAATTAGACCAGTCGTGGTTCGACGAGTACTGGTGGACAGTGGAAGTTCTGTGAATATCCTTTTCAAACACACATTTGATGAAATGAAGATTAGTATGAAAGAGGTCTCCACTTGCCTAACGAAGATCCAAGGATTCACCGGTAGACCTAAGCAACCCGTCGAAACAATCGATTTACCCGTAAAACTCGGAGAAGGTGACCGAAGAGTCGTCTTCATCCAAACCTTTGTGATTGTAGATAAAATATCCGCCTATAATGCTTTCTTGGGTCGGCCCACTTTGGTAAATTTCAGGATTGCTTTAGCTCAGTGGTGTCTAACCATGAAGTTTTCGATGGAGAATAGAGTTGGGATGATCAAACGGGACCAAAGTGCCATTAGATAATGCTACATCACAAAACTACGCGAGTCTAGAAGAAAAGAAAAAGGGAAGAATGTAGGGAAAAATCTCCACGTTCATGAACCTACTGAATAGCATTTATAGAGCCGCCCCTGGCTTGAGGACCATAGCCGATTTGATAAGGCTTTGGACCCAAGAAAGTAGAGCTCAGGGGTAGATTGGGCGGCACCGGTAGAATTGACGATGCCTGTCCCAATTGATATGGATAACCCAACACGGGTCCTGAAAATTGGATCACATCTTGAAAACAAGATGTGACTGGAACTCGTTAAATTTCTTCATGCCAACCTAGATGTATTCGCTTGGAGACATTCCGATATGTGCGGAGTTTCACCATAGATTATGTGTCATGCACTTAATATTGATCCCAAGTATACACTAGAAAAGTAGAAGAGATGCAGCCTAGGACCCGAACGGTCCAAAGCGCTGAGAGAAGAAGTGGATAAGCTAATGGCGAACGGTTTTATCTGTGATGCAACATACCCCGAATAGGTATCCAACCTGGTCTTAGTCAAGAAGTCCAATGGAAAATGGCGAACCTGTATTGACTATTCAGACCTAACAAAGCTTACCCAAAAGACGGCTTTCCTTTGCCTGGAATCGACCAACTTGTGGATGGGACGACAGGACATGAACTACTATCCTTTATGGATGCTTACCCGGGGTACAACCAGATCATGATGCATGAACCCAACCAGGAGAATACCAGTTTCATTACTGATCTGGGGTTACACTACTTATAATGACCCTAATTTTAACTAACATTATTCAGTGGATTTAATTAAATAAATTAAATAGAATAATGTAAAGATTAAAGTGGTTAAGAGATTGAGATTTGTATAATCATAATGTAGCCGTTGCCTTAAGTAATGAATAAATAAATGAAAATTTAAAATGAAGTAAGTAAATGTAATAAGATAAGGGCAAAATAGGAATATGTTATATTCTTATACCATAAACCCTTATCCCATTCTCATTTCCAATATTCACAAACAAAACTAAACCTAGAGCTTGGCCAGCTACCATTAGAAAACAAGGGGAAGATAAGCAAGAATTCAAGAAGGAAGCTTAATCAAATCAATTCAAGGGCAAATCTCAACCTTCTTAACAAGCAAGCGAAGGTGAATAATAGATTACATCTTATTTTTATTGTTTTCGGTTTCTAGATGAGATCCGAATTTATTTTGCAAGAAAAATGCCATGTTTTGATTGTTAAATGGATATATATATGCTTGTTGATGATTTATGTTGTTTCATATAGATTTTATGATAAGATTTGATTTGAAAAAAGCTATTAAATGACATCCAAATGCCTAGCGTTTTTTATATAAGGTCAGAAACATTATTTTAGAGATGGATTTTGAGTTTCATAATTTTCTAAGTTGTTATGGATTTACTATGAATTTTCTAGTAAAGAAAATGGTTAAATTGGGTTTAAATTATTTTCGGCTATTATAAGTTAGCTTTGGGTCAGAAATTTAAATATGTTAGAAAACATATTAAAAGTGATTTATGGAAATTTTTGGAGAATTTTCCTAAGTATTTTACTAAAGATATAAAATTATTTAAGGTATGAGACTTAAATGTTTTATATGTTTAGAAAAGGAGAAGGGGTATTTTGTTAAATGTTTTAAAATTGTTAATTACTGAATTCAGCAGCATTTTTTTAAATGTTTTGTAAAAGAATTGGCAACCAATTACATGTTGACAAATAAGGCAAGTTTGTTGGAAAGATATTACTTTAAAAGGTTAAAAATCAGTTTTGTAAAGGATTACTGCTTCGCCACCTACAACAACCACCTTTCGACCCCATACGTCTGCCTCCAACCAAGTCGAAACTAATACACATGGTATCAATGGCTTAGTGCATAGTGGATTGGAGAAAGGCGGAAGGTATAGAGTCAAAACATGCTTTCGAAGAGGTAGAAGTATCTCTTATAAACTTGGAACTATTTTGATTACAAATGAGGCTTTCGAAGGGGTTGGAGCTTGCTTTCGACTTAACCAACTTGCTTCTGTTTATATAAAGAAAGGGCATTCGAATGGGTTGTTGCCTTTTGTTTTTAAAACAAGCTTTCGAAGGGGTCGAAAGCCCTGCTGCCGCATTGAACCTTTCAAATCAATGCTCTCGAAAGGGTACTTTTTCCTTTAAACTTTGAAGCCGCTTCTCTATGCTTTCGAAAGGGTTGGTTTCGAAAACATACACTTTCTTTTACATAGGAATAATGCTTTCGAAAGCAATGCTTTCGCCCCAGATCTTTTAAGACCCTTAGATATATTAAAAGTTAAACCCAAAGGTTTCAAAAGGAATGGTTTTAAATGGTTTCGAATCTATGTTCCACAAACTTTTACTTGAATCCAGTGTTTTCGAAAGGTTTGTTTTAAGTAAGGGATTTCAATGCTTTCGAAAGGCATAAAATGAAGGTTTCAAAGGGGAGATTCCCCAATGTTTTCTAAAGGTTTACTTTTACTATATAAATGGAAGGTTTCCGATGCTTTCGGAAGGCAAGTTTAAAGTATATTGAAAAGAGGATGTCTAAGATTTTATAAAGCTTTCGAAGGGACACTTTCAATGATTTCGAAAGGTCTATTTTTAAAGGTTTCGAAAGGTATGTTTTGGCCTTTCGGCCTAGTATCTCAAGGTAAAGTAGTTAACCTATTTTGAAAGGGTTACTTTCAATGGATTTGAAAGGGGTTGTTTAAAGTTTTTAAACAAAGGTTTCGAATGTGATATCTTGAATTTAAAACCTAATGTTTTCTAAGTTAAAGAAGTGCTTTAATTTGTTTTAAGGGATAGATAACCCTATTGATTTAGGTTTTTATCAACATTGTTTTGAGTAAAGCATATATCATGACAAAGATATTTGAGTAAAGAAAAAAAGTATATTTTCCTTGTTTAAGTATGATTTAAAGGGTTATATCAATTTTAAAGAAATGCTTTCAAGGAAAATTTGATGGGGTAGTTAACCCTAAGTAAATGAATCAGATATTAGAATACCACATGGGACTGGTATAGGGTCGCGCCCTATACTTTAGTTAATAGGCCCTAGCTAATATAATTCCAAAATTCCAGTGTGTCGGGCTTTGTCATAGGTAAGACTAAAATGATGTTACACACAGAAAGGAATATACAGAGAAAGATAGGTTATTGCTGAGCCCGCAAAACCATTAGGATCAGTTGACCTTGGAAGAAGTAAGTTAAGGACAGATCGTCCGGAAGTGTGTCTAACAGAAGTTAGGTTAGTTATTTTTCCTCGTAGGCCCGAGTCAGCCAATGGTTAGTAGTTAGCCAACCAAAACTACATTATTCGGACAGATAGTCCATTGATTGCCTGATTTATGTGCATATATGATATTGATATTATTGCTTTAATCAGTTTGATTGCAGGATTCTAATTTGCAAAAGATATGTTTTAAAAAGGGATATTAGTGAGGGAAAATCCGTTCCGCTAAGCGGCGTGGTCTCACTTAATATCAGTAAACTGAGATGTAATAGTATTATTCACACTAGGCTTTATGTCTGACTCGAAGTTTATGTTTTTCCCTTAAACTCTCGGGTGCTCAAAATTAATTTAAGTAGATTGAGAGTTAAGGTTTTTCAGGTTTAGTAGGTTGGACGAATAAGCTTCTGAAGACGTGTAGGAGGCAAAGTTAGCTAAATAGGAGTAATTAGTTTTATTTCCGCTGTGATGTATCTAAGACTGTTATGTCTATTTAGTACTCTCATCATCCAAGGGGGCATCTTCATATGTCGCTCTTGGCGTAAATTGTAATAATTATATTTGATCCAAACTTGGGAAAAATTATGGGATTATGTATCTGAATATGAAATATGGATTTGAAATGTAATCAGAAAAGATGTTTTAATTCTGTGTTGATTTTATTTCATATTCATGTGCTTCTGATATTATGGTTACCATTAACATTACCGTATTTTATCACCGGAAGTTAATACTATTGATGACTATAGCATCTGTAGCGCTTAGCTTCGGGCCTCAAGATAGGAGATGTTACAACTTGGTATCAGTGCATAGGTTTATGAAATTCAAAAGAAATTTCAAACTTAAAATGACTTTGAAAACATAATCCAAAGAATTAGAGAAAAGATTGGGGTATGGGATAACGCTATAGTAACATACTTGCATTTGCTATATATAAGTATACACTTTATCTCTATTCTCCCATCTCTCTTAGGCTATTCTTCTATATCTTACAAAGACTCGAATGTAGATTTTACGGACGTAAGATATGGATGCTAGAAGTGGAAGAGTTAACATTGGTGGGAGAAGCACCACAACTAATGGGAATACCAGACCAAACACTAGAAGGAATCCAGGTCAAGCATAAGCTGCTAATGTGGGTGCTGGAATGCCGCAAGTAGATATGGGAGCTATGTATCAGTTCTTCGTTAACATGATGCAGGCTGGAGTTGCTGCGGGTTTAGTTGGAGGAAATGCTGAAGGAGGAAATCAGGGAGCTCCAGTGGCCAATAATTATGCTGTGTTGAGTAGAGATTATGCCAAGCTGGGAGAAAAACCATTTATCGGGACTGAGGACGCAGAAGTGGAGAATGGTTACTTCATCATGCGAGGATTTTTGCTGATTTGGGGCTCAATAATGAGCAAAAAAGGAGGCTTGCTTCTAGGCAATTACAGGGAGTAGCATTGTACTGGTGGAACGGTGTTACAGTAGGAGTTAATGAGGAGACCATGACTTTGGTTGAGTTCAGAAGAAGGCTTAAGGAGAGGTTTATGTCAGAGATTGCGAAGTCAACTCTGCTCAGGAAGTTCGCTGAGTTGGAGCAGGGAGACATAAGAGTGCTTGAGTATGCAACCATATTTCAGGAGCTATCAAGATACGGATGGGATACAGATACGCTACGATTGATACAGTTACTAAAGGAATGAGAAGTTCATTTGCAGGTTGAAGCCTGAGTTTGCTAAGGCCACATTATCACATATTAGAGATCCATGTGATGTAGTTGTTGAGATGGCTTTGAGGCAGGAAGAGATGCTTGCTTTTCTTGAGGGTAACAAAGCAGGGAGAGCTCGTGGAGGGCAGAACTAGAAGAGGAAATTTTCCCACAAGAAGGGAGCTCAGAAGAGTGGAGCTGCCAAGAAGGGAAAGATAGAAGTTATATGTTATAAGTGTGATAAGAAGGGACACTATGCTCATAAGTGTCGGACAGGCAAAGGGAAGAAAGCTGGTGACAAGAAAGGAGTAAGATGTTTCAACTGCGATCAAATTGGACATTATAAGAACCAGTGCAAGGATCCAGCCAAGGATGGGAAAGAGAAAGTGTTTGCATTGGAGCCAGCTACCTCGAGACCAACAGCAGAGGAAAAGGAAAAAACTGTGTTGGGAGGTACGTTTTTGATTCATGGTGTATCTGTTAGAGTTTTATTTGATACTGGTGCATCACACTCTTTTATATCTCATTCTTTGGTAGATAAGATCAACCTAGAACCCTCATACCTAGCTACTTTCTTAAGGGTTGCGAATTCGATAGGAGGATATGCAACTCTTAGGATGAGATGTGACCATCTAGAGTTTGAATTATTAGGTCATGTATTTTCTTGCAGTTTGCATGTGTTTGATTTCGTAGAGTTTGGAATTACTTCGGGTATGGATTGGTTAAGTAAATACGATGCTGGGAAATTTTGCCATGATAGGAAAATATCACTTAGACACTCTGACTGTAGTGATCGGATAATATTCTCCGTAGAAAACCCTAGTATTGAGGATGATACTTTGTTGGGTGTTGTGGAGGTAGAAGACAAGTTAAATCGGGTTTTCATTGTTAGAGAATTCGCATATATCTTTGAGCCCGTAGTAGGACTACCACTGAAATGAGCTATTGAGTTTCAGATAGATTTAGTACCAGGAGCAGAACCGGTGAGTAGACCGCCAAGCAGAATGACACCTACCGAAATGAGGGAGCTAAAGGTGCAGTTGATGGATTTGGAAAATAAGAACTTTATCAAACTAAGCAGTTCGCCATGGGGAGCAGCCGCAGTGTTTGCAAGGAAACTAGATGAATCGCTAAGGTTATGTACCAATTATCGTAAGTTGAATGAGAAGACGATAAAGAATCAATATCCGTTACTTAGAATTAACGATTTGTTCGACCAGTTGAGTGGAGCCAAAGTATTTTCCTAGTTGGATTTGGTAATAGGGTTCCATCAGCTTAGAATGGCCAAGGATAGTATTCCTTTAATGGCGTTTAGAACCAGATATGGATCGCACGAATGGTTAGTAATGTCGTTTGGACTAACTAATGCGCTAGCATTCTTCATAGATTTGATGAACCAAGTTTTCCGAGAGCACTTGGATAGGTTCGTATTGGTATTCATAGATGATATTTTGGTATACTCTAAAGATGAAAGAGAGCATGACTTTCATCTTAGAGTGGTGCTTGAGACGTTGAGGCAACATCAACTGAAAGCAAGATTTTCAAAGTGTCATTTTTGGAAGAAGGGAGTGAAGTTTCTTGGTCAAGTAGTCTCAGAGAAAAGGTTGTCTGTAGATCCGGCTAAGATTGAGGCGGTGAATAATTGGAAGAGACCCGAGACAGTGACTGAGATAAAAAGTTTTCTTGGACTAGCTGGTTACTATCGGAGATTCATTAAGAATTTTTCATGGATAGCAGCATCGATGACTAAGCTAACTCGGAAAGGTACGAAGTTTGTCTGGACTGGTAAGTGTAAGGAGGCGTTCCAGAAGCCGAAACACTTATTGACAAATGCACCTGTGTTAGTTGTTCCATAAGGGAATCAAGACTTAATGATGTACACGGATGCATGTGGAATAGGGTTAGGAGCTGTGATAACACAAAGAGGTAAAGTGATTGCTTATGCTTCTCGACAACTCAGACCGCATGAGGTTAGATATCCAACTCACGATTTGGAATTAGCTGTAGTAATTTTTGCATTGAAGGTATGGAGACGTTACCTTTTGGGAGAGAAATTCGAGTTGAACACAGATCATAAGTCATTGAGATTTTTATTCTCTCAGAAGGAGTTGAATATGAGATAGCAAAGGTGGCTAGAGTTTTTAGCCCCTTATGACTTTGGTATCAAGTACACACCAGGAAAAGGTAACAAGGTTGCGGATGTAATTAGCAAGAAACATCAGAATGCAGTATTGGCAATGATGGCTGAGTGGAAAGACTTAGAAGCATCGACTACATGCAGAATACAGTGGAGATCCAAGACTAGGTCTAATAAGGGAACTGCTATGTTGTCATGTTTAGAGGTTCGACCGGTGATGATCGAAAAGTTCGCTTCTAAGCAAGGGGAGGATCCATTATTAACTGAACGGATCAGAAAGTTAAAGGATGGAATAGAGAGCAATGAGTTGAAAGATTTCAGTCTTGACCAGAATGGATGGTTAAGAAAGAAAGGAAGACTGTGTGTTGTTAATGTGGGAAACATTAGGAAGGAAGTTCTTGGAGAATGCCATCGTTTAAAGTTCACCATCCATTGGGAGGAAATCGGGATATGAAAACGAGTTTCTTTTGGAAAGTATGAAGAGGGATGTAGGCTTATGGGGTAAGTAGTGTTTGAAATGTCAACAGGTAAAAGCCGAGCATCAAAAACCAAGTGGGTTACTTCAGCCTTTAGAAGTTCCAGTTCTGAAATGGGATTCTATCTCAATGGATTTTATAGACGGGTTGCCAAGATCGAATCGAGGAAATGAAAGTATATGGGTTATAGAGGACAGATTGACCAAGAGTGCCCATTTCATTCCAGTTAAGTCAACCAGGACGGCACCTATTTTAGCTAAGTTGTTTATGAAGAATATAGTTAGACTGCATGGAATTCCTAGAAGTATAGTAAGTGATAGAGATTCCTTATTCACTAGTGAGTTCTGGAAGAGTTTACATGAGACTTTGGATACAAGCTCAAGATGAGTACTGCTTACCACCCGCAGACAGATGGGCAAACATAAAGAGTTAACAAAGTCTTAGAAGAATTGTTACAAGCTTGTGTACTAGATTTTGGGGGATCATGGGAAGACCATCTACACTTAGGCGAGTTTTCGTATAACAACAGTTATCAAACTAGTATAGGGATGGAACCATTTGAAGCTTCGTATGGAAGGCCATGCAAATCTCCTATTTGTTGGTTAGAGACCGGGGATAGGTTAGTTCTTGGTCCAAATTTGGTTAGAGAGGCTGCAGAAAAGATTGAGTTAATCCGAGCTGGGATGAAGGAAGCTCAGTCTAGGCAGAAGAGTTATGCTGATAAGAGATGGAAAGACTTAGAGTTCTCAGTTGAAGATTATGTTTTCGTCAAGGTATCACCGATGAAAGGTGTAATCAGATTCGAAAAATCAGGAAAATTGGCATCAAGATTTGTTGGACCATTTCCTATTATAGAAAGGATTGGGAAACTCGCGTATAGAGTGGAGTTACCATGTAGTTTGGCAGGAGTCCATAATGTTTTTCATATTTCTCATCTAAGGAAGTGTATTCGAGATTTAGAGACTACTATAGCACCAACTTGGGAAACTAAGAGCAGGATTAGAGATACTTATCCTGACTTATATCATGGTATGTTTTACCTTTATGATTGATTTTATGAGTACCTTATCGTAATTTCAAGGATGAAATTCTATAAGGAGGGAAGTCTGTAATGACCCTAATTTTGACTAACATTATTCAAGAGATTTAATTAGATAAATTGAATAGAATAATGTAAAGATTAAAGTGGTTAAGAGATTGAGATTTGTATAATTATATGGCAGTCGTGCCTTAAGTAATGAATAAATAAATGAAAATTAAAATGAAGTAGGTAAAGGTAATGAGATAAGGGCAAAATAGGAACAGGTTATATTCTTATACCCTAAACCCTTATCCCATTCTCATCTCCAACATTCACAAACAAAACTAAATCTAGAGCTTGGCCGGCCACCATTAGAAGAAAACAAGGGGAAGATAAGCAAGAATTCAAGAAGGAAGCTTAATCAAATCAATTCAAGGGCAAATCTCAACCTTCTTAACAATCAAGCTAATGTAAATAATAGATTACATCTCATTTATATTGTTTTCAGTTTCTAGATGAGATCCGAATTTATTTTACAAGAAAAACGCCATGTTTTGATTGTTTAAATGGATATATATATGCTTGTTGATGATATATGTTGTTTCATATAGATTTAATGATAACATTTGATTTGAAAAACCTATTAAATGACATCCAAATGGCTTGCGTTTTTTATATAAGGTCAGAAACATTATTTAGAGATGAGTTTTGAATTTCATAATTTTCTAAGTTGTTGTGGATTTACTATGAATTTACTAGTAAAAAAAATGGTTAAATTGAGTTTAAATTATTTTCGGCTATTATAAGTTAGCTTCGGGTCAGAAATTTAAATATGTTAGAAAACATATTAAAAGTGATTTATGGAAATTTTTGGAGAATTTTCCTAAGAATTTTACTAAAGATATAAAATTATTTAAGGTATGAGACTTAAATGTTTTATATGTTTAGAAAAGGAGAAGGGGCATTTTGTTAAATGTTTTAAAATTGTTAATTACTGAATTCGACGGCATTTTTTTAAAATGTTTTGTAAAAGAATTGGCAACCAATTACATGTTGACAAATAAGGCAAGTTTGTTGGAAAGATATTACTTTAAAAAATTAAACATCAGTTTTGTAAAGGATTATTGCTTCGCCACTTACAGCAGCCACCTTTCGACCCCATACGTCCGCCTCCAACCAAGTCAAAACCAATACACATAGTATCAATGCCTTGGTACGTAGTGGATTGGAGAAAGGCGGAAGGTATAGAGTCGAAACATGCTTTCGAAGGGGTAGAAGTAGCTCTTATAACTTGGAACTATTTTGATTACAAACGAGGCTTTCGAAGGGGTTGGAGTTTGCTTTCGACTTAACCAACTTGCCTCTGTTTATATAAAGAAAGGGCTTTCGAACGATTGCCGCCTTTTGTTAAAACAAGCTTTCGAAGCAGTCGAAACCCCTGCTGTCGCATTCAACCTTTCGATTCAATGCTCTCGAAACGGTACTTTTGCCTTTAAACTTTGAAGCCGCTTCTCCATGCTTTCGAAAGGGTTGGTTTCAAAACCATCCACTTTCTTTTACTTAGGAATAATGCCTTCGAAAGCAATGCTTTCGCCCTAGATCTTTTAAGACCCTTAGATATATTGAATGTTAAACCAAAGGTTTCGAAAGGAATGGTTTTAAATGGTTTCGAAGCTATGTTCCATAAACTTTTACTTGAACCTGGTATTTTCGAAAGGTTTGTTTTAAGTAAGGGACTTCAATGCTTTCGAAAGGCATAAAATGAAGGTTTCGAAGGGGAGATTCCCCAATGTTATCGAAAGGTTTGCTTTTAATATTTAAATGGAAGGTTTCTAATGCTTTCGAAAGGCAATTTTAAATTTTTTTGAAAAGAGGATGTCTAAGGTTTTATAAAGCTTTCAAAGGAACACTTCCAATGATTTCGAAAGGTCTATTTTTAAAGGTTTCGAAAGGTATGTTTTCGGTCTAGTGTTTCTAGGTAAAGTAGTTAACTTATTTTGAAAGGGGTACTTTCAATGGATTTGAAAGGGACTGTTTAAAGTTTTTAAATAAAGGTTTCGAATGTGATATCTTGAATTTAAAACCTAATGTTTTCTAAGTTAAAGAAGAGCTTTAACTTGTTTTAAAGGGATAGATAACCCTGTTGATTTAGGTTTTCATCAACATTGTTTTATGTAAAGCATATATCATGGCAAAGGTATTTGAGTAAAGCAAAAAGTATATTTTCCTTATTTAAGTATGATTTAAAGGGTTAAATCTATTTGAAAGAAATGTTTTCAAGGAAAATTTGATGGGGTAGTTAAACCCAAGTAAATGACTCAGATATTAGAATACCAAATGGGACTGGTATAGGGTCGCGCCCAATACTTTAGCTAATAGCCCCTAGCTACTATAAGTCAAAAATTCTAGTGTGTAGGGCTTTGTCACAGGTAAGACTAAAATGATGTTACACATAGAAAGGAATATACAAAGAAAGATAGGACATTGGTGTGCCTGCAAAACCATTAGGATCGGTTGACCCTGGGAGAAGTAAGTTGAGGATAGATCGTCCAGAAATGTGTCTAACAGAAGTTAGATTAGTTATTTTGTCTGGTAGGCCCGAGTCAGCCAATGGTTAGTAGTTAGCTAAACAAAGCTACATTGTTCGGACAGATAGTCCATTGAGTACCTGATTTATGTGCATATATGATATTTCTATTATTGCTTTAATCAATTTGATTGCAGAATTCTGATTTGCAAAAGATATGTTTTAGAAAGGGATATTAGTGAGGGGAAACCCGTTCCGCTAAGCGGCGTGGTCTCACTTAGTATCAGTAAACCGAGATGTAATAGTGTTATTCACACCAGGCTTTATGTCCGACTCGAAGTTTATGTTTTCCTCTTAAACTCTCGGGTGCTTAAAATTAATTTGAGTAGATTGAGAGTTAAGGTTTTTCAGGTTTAGTAGGTTGGACGAATAAGCTTTTGAAGACGTGCAAGAGGCAAAGTTAGCTAAATAGGAGTAATTAGTTTTATTTCCGATGTGATGTATCTAAGACTGATATGTCTATTTATTATTCTGATCATCCAAGGGGGCATCTTCATATGTCGCTCTTGGCGTAAATTGTAATAATTATATTTGATTAAAACCTGGGAAACGTTATAGGATTATGTATCTGAATATGAAATATGGATTTGAAATGTAATCAGAAAAGACATTTTAATTCCGTGTTGATTTATTTCATATTCATGTGCTTCTGATATTATGGATACTATTAACATTACCGTATTTTGACACCGGAAGTTGATTCTATGGATGACTACAGCATCTATAGCGCTTAGCTTCGAGCCTCAATATAGGGGATGTTACATTGCTACAAAGTAATGCCATTCAGCTTAAAGAATGCTGGGGCAACCTACCAACGACTGGTGAACGCCATGTTCAGACGGCAGATCGGAAAGACTATGGAAGTTTTTGTAGACGATATATTGGTTAAATCATGCATAGCTGCAAATCACTTGGACAACCTCACCGAAATGTTTGAAATACCCGCAAATATGGAATGAAACTCAATCCACTTAAATGTCACTTTGGTGTAGCCTCTGGAAAGTTCTTAGGATTCATTGTAAGCGCAAGAGGCATTGAAGCAAATCCTGAACAAATTACCGCTTTACGGGAAGTATATGCCTCGAGGAACAAGAAGGAGTTAAAAAGCTTGAATGGAAAAGTTGTAGCACTATGCCGGTTCGTCTCAAAAGCAAGCGACAAATGTATACCATTCTTTGACGTGCTAAAGAAAGGAAAGAAGAACTTCGAATGGAATCAAGCTTGCCAAACTGTGTTCGAAGAGCTGCTATGACATATGGAGACCCCCCCCCATCATGTCCCAGCCAGTAGAAGGAGAAGACTTCTATATCTACTTAGCAGTATCGCCCCATGCACTAAGTGTCGTGCTCGTACGAGAAGAAGCTAAGATCCAGCGACCCATATATTACATCGGTAAACAATTCACGGGAGCTGATAAGAACTATATGAAATTGGAAAAACTAGCATATTGCCTCTTGATCGCATCCAAAAAGTTACGACCATACTTTTAGGCACACCTGATTAAAGTACTAATAGATCAACCCCTTAAGCAAGTGTTGTACTGCCCCGAGACCTCTGGATGGCTTATCAAATGGAACATTGAATTAAGTCAGTATGAAATAAGATACCATCCTTGAAAGGCGATCAACGAGTAAGCACTAGCAAATTTCATTGCCGAGTTTGCAATACGAGATAGCGAGGAAGAATCGACTCTGGAAGTGGAATCACGTTGGAAGTTGTTCGTCGATGGTGCATCTAATAACTCCTGCTCGGGGGCAGGAATAGTGCTCGAAACTCCCGAAGGACGATCCGTTTGCTATGCCTTACGCTTGGAATTTCCCGCAACAAATAACGAAGCAGAATATAAAGCATTGATAGTCAAGCTAAAAGTTGTGAAGGAACTCGGGATAAAGTCCGTACACATCTACAGCAACTCTCAGCTAGTCGTCTTCCAGTGAAAGGCAAATACCAGGCTCGGGGAGAGAATCTCGCCCCGTATCTATCTAAAGTGCAGGAACTACTAAATGACATCGAACATTACACTATAACTCATATCTCGAGGGAACAAAACACGAAAGTAGACTACCTAGCCAAACTGGCCAGTTCTGGAGATGCTCAGTCATAGGGGCTAGTTAGTCCCAATCGAAACTCTGACCACTCCAAGCATAAGCGAGATGGATATAAATTGGATTTTCGAAACAACTGAAGAACCGAAAACATGGATGACACCGATCAAGGACTGCCTTCTTAAAGGAACACTTCATATAGACAAGAATCAATTGAAAAAGCTCCTTCGGAAGGCGTTGTGGTTTGTAGTATAGGATGGGATGCTCTACCAAAGGGGATTCTCTAACCCCTTGCTCAGGTATGTGACCAACGACGAATCCCGAAGAATCCTTAGGGAAATTCATGAAGGTAGTTGTGGAGATCACATTGGGGGGGGGGCAAACCTACGCAAAGAACGTCCTCCGGTATAGGTATTTTTGGCCAACTATATGTTGAATATGCTAGTATATGATTTCTATTTGATGATAATAAACATATATATATATATCCATTTAAATGTATTTGTTATTGTACTGTTTTATTTTTCACATAATTAAATAAATGTTTATTGAATAAAATAAATACCACAGAATTTAAATTCAAACAAATATTTTATTCAAACAAATATTTTATTACAATTTTGAATAGTACAAATTTGAGCTCTCACTATATACACACAAATTCAAGCTAAGGAACTTCTTACTGCCACATGGGTACGCCTCTGGATGGACGTCCCGAGAACTTAACCAGCTCTCTTCCAACACAAGGCCGGGTTACCTCTGTAACTAGGTAACTACTACACGAGTATGCCACCCCGCGGTCGTTTGCGACCTTTATCTGAGGGCCCTCGATCACAAAGCAACAATCACATAGTAAATGAGATTGGAGCAACCACACAGGTAAAATATCTGGGCTCCATACCATGATACCACCTTTTTCCAGAAGGAGATGACATACCCTAAAGGGAGCGACCCTCATAACCTTGCCGCATCTTTCCTGTTTCGACCATTTCTGGGGTGTGAGGTTCGATGAGGCCTCGTCCACAAAGCTACGCTTTACAAGAAAGCCATGCTTTGACCAACAAAATGATCAACAACTGATTAGCAACACACAGCAACACTTAGCATGCCAAACTACCAAATTGGGAGTATATCACTGATAACCTTCAACTACATAACCTCTGAGCTCGTACGTCTCAGAGAAGGGTGTTAAGCTAAGAGAATAAATTCTCCACCACCAACAGATATGTATTTGAAAGAAATCTGCTTTATATCTCAAAGTGTAGTGTCAGACATACGACCATACAAATCTGTTCTGGGTTCGAACAGAATCGAAGGCACTTCCAAAGAAGCCCTTGCAATCCGGGTATTCACAATCCCGATCGGACTCCCCATCACATATGGAGGTCTCTAAACTGGAGCAACTCAGTG
Organism: Allium fistulosum; assembly: GCA_030737815.1. Classification (NCBI taxonomy): domain Eukaryota; kingdom Viridiplantae; phylum Streptophyta; class Magnoliopsida; order Asparagales; family Amaryllidaceae; genus Allium; species Allium fistulosum. The sequence continues at coordinate 461,710,254 of CM060905.1, forward strand.
CAGAGACAATCGATAGGTTATCCTATCGTTTTTGAAAACACTCGGTCTTCAACACTGGTCTTCAATTGCAATCCATAACGTCGTATCATTATTCGGAATGGGTTATATGACACAAAGTCCTCCCCCGGCTAAACCGAATAATGAGCGCTTGTTTTTAAAAACAAATTCAAGTGCCATTTCAAAGGTAAATATCGATAGTCGGTTATTTAACTATCAACAACATTCACAACAATCAACCAATTTAAATAATTTTTCCAAATTATTAAATTTCAAAATATCTTTGCAAGATATATATTTTCCACACTTCATCACTTTGAAAACCAATTTCAAATCACTTTTCATTCGCAGAATAAAATTCCCGATATTATTTATTTCCACTGCGAATTTAAATTTTCAAATATCCACTTATATACGATTTTTCAAATATTCACTTTCAACCCCCAAATCAAATTTCAAATTGATTCCAAATTTATTTCAACACCAAATCAAATTTCAAATTGATTCTTCCATTTATTTCAAATACCAAATCAATTTTACAAATTGATTCCCAAGTCTATTTTCAGTAGAACAGATCATTTGCAAATTGATTTCTATGTTTATTTCCAAATAACAGACCATTTGCAAATGTATTTTCCAAATACCAAATCATTTTACAAATCGATTTCCAAGTTTATTTCAACACAAAATCCATTTTCATTCAACACCAAATAAATTTTCATATCGATTTCCCAAAGATTTATTTTCAAATACCAAATCAATTATCAAATTGATTTCTAGAATTTATCACCTTTTAAATAAATCTCTTTATCTCTTCCAAACTATTTAAAATTCCATTTTCAATAAATTCTTCAACTTTTAAACAATATTTTCAAAACCCACTTATTAATATCTTTCCCCATATTTTTGGAAATAATTCAATAAGATTTCAAAAAAACAACTTTATGCTTAAATTGTAACGGTCTAAGTTTTTCCATTTTAATTTCCAAAATCAAATTTTATTTATTTCTAGTATCTAACGATACCAAAAATATATTCGGCTAAACTATAGCCTTCAACAATTTCAATCACAAATATAATCATACCCAGATTATAAATGAATCAACACACAACATATGAAACAAATTCATACAACATATGAAACAAATTCATACAATTTGAGGAATCCAATTAGGTCCCACCAACCTGTTTCCCTGCATCCACAGATGTTAGCACAACATTAAATACCCATTCCACTTCGAGGTGGAATATCGCGGTATATGGGATTTATAAAATATCATCCGCTATTATGCGGCACATAGGGTCTCTCATCCGCTATATAATGCGGGAAATCAACAACTCCAAATATATATATATATATATATATACTATCATATACTACCACATCCAAACAGTCAATCAATCAATAACTGAAATTCCAATTTTAATTTCAGTGAGAAGATCTCACCTTTGCTTTTGTTTGCAATTCCAATCCAAATCTCGACTTGTTTTCCTTACGATTTCAGACTGTATAACATTAGATGATTTTTTATTAATATTTGAATTAATCGAATGATCAATTATCATTAAATAAATTTAATTAACTAACTATTCCATTTAAAATAATTTTCCCCATTTTAGACCTTGTATAAACATTTATACAATTCATTAATATTCGAAATAATCGAACAATTTACTATCGTTTAATAAATTTCCATTTTCACAATCTTATTCCATATATATTCCTTTCACTGTTTAGAATAAATATGAATGTGGATATACATATATATTAGAAACAAAAATCTTTTTAACCTTACTGAATATATTTTCTATCCCTTGTGTGTATATATAAAAATCTACGCATATATATATATATATACTTCACTGATATCTATATACATATAAATAAATAAAACTGCAAATCAATACCTCACTGCCATCACCATTTGCGTAGCTGCTTGCGATCCTCCCTGACATTACGCAACCCACTCGAGCCCAAAACCACACACGCGAACATTGTCGCGAACTTGAGATGTCGTCGCTTCCCTTGACTCGATCGTTGCTCGCGAGATTCCCCATCCTTGAACGACCGCGTTGCGCTCACCAAAACCCCAAGCTCCGCCCTGCCTTCGAGTGCGACACCGATACCCACTGTGCAACGCTCCCCTTCCATCACTCGAGCACCAGCCCTCTTCGTTCTCGACTGCCCTAACCAACTCGACATTGCTCCCAATGGTTTCGCGATTCGAATCGCTTGCCTGCATCGCCACCTCGACTTCGCGTATCGCCCCCTCGAGCGCCTGAGACTTCGAGTTCGCGGCCAAACTCGCGATTTCCCCTTTTGTTTTTTGTTTTTTTCTTCGAACACAGTTTCGATTTCGTGAACTCGTTTTCCTCCCAACCTGCAATTCGAATGAATCGACTCTGGTGCCCTATAAGGAGGAAAGGAAAACGACGTCGCCATTTTTATTTTTTCTTTTATATTGTCGTCAATTTTAATTTAGATGAGGGCGGCCATTGATTTGAATTTAATTGAAATCGAATTGGGAATGAAAAGGGGCTGCCATTATTAAGAAGTATCGACCATTTATTTTGTTTGAAATATTTCTCGACTGTTGATGTAAAAGAAGGCAGGAAGTGATAAGGAAGGAAGCGTACAAGGGAAGCCTACAGTGATAAAACTGATGGAAAAGAAAAGTTGATGTGAAATAATTTCAACTGCAGTTGACTAGTATAAATATTCCATTTAAATTCAAATTCAAATCGTTCCGATAAAGGCAACTAAATATCTTGACTTCCTATCGAGGTGTGCCACTAGGAGTTTATAATGTTATATGCCTATTCCAAACGCAATGGAAAAGGTTTCGAGTTCAATTTTGATCGTATGGAGAAGATAGCTTTTTGAACCAGTTATAATATTAAATTTCGATATATTTTTCAGCGCGTTTGCTTATCGTACGGCCAAACGATCACTCCAAACATTACAAAAATTGAAATCCGATAATAATACAATATTACGGATCCAATGGAACTGGTTTCGTCGAATTCCGAGACTGCGCCTCGGAAGGCTATTTTTAAATATCGATTTAACCGCTGAAATTCAAAACTGAACAAAACAGTTTCAAATTCAATTCTGAAGCTTCCATTACCTTCAGTATAATCACTATGAATTTTCTAAGCCTTGAAAATATTTTTAACAAGCTCAAAACTGAAGATACAATATTTTACCCAAATTTAAATATATTAAATACAATAATTTAATTGCCAAATAAATCCTGATATTTGAATTTCAAATTAAACTAACTTTCAGATATTTAAAATCAATGAAATATTCTGATTTCCAATGTCAAAAATTCAGGGTCGTTACATTCTTCCCCCCTTAAAAGAATTTTGTCCCGAAATTACAAATTAAGAAGAATGATCCTCAACCCGTTTATCATTTTCCTAAACCAAACAATTTTATCAAATTCCCAAACCAATCTTATCATAACCATGCTATCATCTTATTAATTTTCCAAACATTTCATAGTTTCAAGCAACTTTATTTTATTTCACAATTCATATTTAAATTGTAAATTATCCAAAATTTCTCGAAAATTTTCTAACTCTCTAAATTTTCGAAAAATTTCGCCAGCGACTTCTTTGCGCGGCTAGCTCGGTACAACTACAAAATGTCCCTACGGACTGCCAAATTCCAATAGAAAACAAAATGCCAAGTGGCAAAATCAGAATCCAATCAAATTTCATACTGAAATTTTTAAATACATACCTTATTGTCGAGCAAATTCAAATTTACCTTCGAAATCAAAATCCAATTCCATTTTCCTATAGCCTTTATAATCCCTGTATACTTTACTTAACAACAATGGCCAAATTCACTTAGTGTATTCCCAATACCAAATTTACTTAAGAATTCCACCATTCATCTCTTAAGTCTAGTATAGGCATTTTATATACCCTTATATTATTACTTTCACTATACCACTTGGTTTTAATTTACTTCTATTCAAATTGGATTCCAATTCCATATAAAATCAATTTGCTTCAATTTATTAGTTACTTTCAAATCTAAATACTCTCTCCCGAATTTCATTCAGATTTTCATTTTAATTTTTACTTGAATTCGATTCAAAATGAATTCCAATACTTCAGTTTTCAATTCTATTTGCTTACAAATTTTAAATCATTTGTCATTACTGAAATTTTCAGAAATTCTAAATTTTTTTCTAACTCCCAAAATTTTCAGAAAATTTTGGCAGAGTCCCCTTTGTACGGAGGAGCTTTTGCAATTTGACAAAAGATATAAATATATATACATCGACCCACTCGGTCGGAAAAACAAAAACAGTTCATATTTCCTATTTTATTGCGTAGGCGTACCTTTATTAGCATTTTAAGCAAAGCGGCTTATTTATTTAGCTATTTGCGCAACCAAAATGCAGCCAAACGGCCCCCGGTACCTGTACTTACTCAATTTAAATATGTAAGTGACATATATAGGAAATCTATTAACATTTCACTTATTCTCAACAGTAAACACATAGTTTTCATAAGCAAAACATTCAAAACTCTTTCCATTAGCAATTTATATGGTTTCGATACAAATTAAATTTCTTACAACTATATCACACATCATCTCTATTCAATTCAAGTGATTTACAACGCAATTCCTTACATTCAATTCATTTTTTAAGCGAAACGAATTCATATCCATTTCAATTGATTCAAAAATCAATTTTTTTTCTTTTAATAACTCATAGAATTTTATATAACCTCGTTTGCGTCAACGACAACCATTTATATGCAAATTCAATGATATTCACTTAATAGAATATCCATTCTAGTTTATAACTAATTTAAATTGATACCAACTCAATTTACACTTTATTCTATTTTATTTCCAATTAATTCTGTTCAATTCAATTTGCATTCCATATTCACATTCGGTTTATTTCATAATCCAAACACATTTCATTGAAAACCATTTCACAAAACTCGACAACAACCATTTCACAATTTTACTTAAGTCGAGCATTTATCCAAATTTTTCTTAAGTTATTTCAACTCAAAACTCAGGTTCATTATCTTGTAAACAATTTCTAATTTAAATCTTTGATTTGATTTTTCATTTATCAAATCCATTCCATCTACTAATTTAATTCAATTAGTATATTCACTTATCCTTTTTAAATTCCAAATTTCCATATTCAATTCATCCTGAATTTACTTTATCAATAACAAGGAATTTCAATTTATTCTTTTACTACTTACTTGAATTTATATGCAAATTCAAACCATTTTCAAATTTAGCTCACAACTCAACTTTGATTTAACTAATTCAACTTCCAAATATTTTTATACGTTATCGAACTTATTTACATTCCATAACATTTTAAATGAAATTCCAGAGTCTTTTAAACAATTACTCCACATTTCAAAACCAACTTTGAAATCAATCATATCCCTTCAAAATATTTTTCTTCCAAATATTTTCAAATATTTCTCTGGAATACTATTTCAAATTATAAATCTCATTTATAAATCTCATTTGTACATGAACTCATTTCCTTATACTTTCAATTCATATTTATAAATTTCATTTGTTAAATGAATTTATCTCCAAATCTTTGGTTATACCATTATTTCTTATTCAATTTCCATATAACAATGATAATAATTCAATATTATCTCTTCCTAACAATCAAGCAACCATATACTATAATAATTTACGGAAAATGATTTCTTTTCTATACAAAAATAGTTTTGGGTAAAATTATTTCATTTACCCTATTTTAAAACAATACTGTGTCAGTTTATCTTGTTTAAGAGTTTAGAAACCCCTATCGATAACAGTTGGCCAAACTGCACCGACCAGAATCTATAAACAATCAACCGATAAGTCAACACAATATAAAACAAATTTGTGTATTCACTAACAAATACGCGCTCATATCTATTATTACACTCACACTCATTCTAGAGTACTACTGACTCTATCTCTAATGAGTAACACCCAACAGAGCCAGGGTTGTCGCTTAACCAATTGCTCTGATACCACTTGTAACGATTCGATCTTTCGATGCTCGAAAGTCGACATTAATACGTCCACTGTATCAAATGCCGCACAATCGAATGCCGGGAAACCGAATCATTAGGGTTAGAAAGAAGAGGTAGAAGAAGACAGAAGACAAAGAAACAGAAACCACAATAGAATCTCACATTCGCAGCGGAACAATATATAATAGATGAATGAATAATCTTTATAACAAAGAACTATATCAGTTTATACAATACATCATCAGAGTTTACAACAACAACACACATCACTGGATAGTTATATAAACTTGTCCACATAACATAATACACAGCGGAATAATACTAGTATAAGTGATATGTCTCGCCATCCAGCTCGCCTCCAGATCTCCACATCAACTTCTGGATTCCAGAATGACCTGATAACCTGACTCTAGGCTGCCCATGTGGAAAATTATGGGCACCCAGAGTTTAGAAAGGGAACAATAAACTCCAGGTGAGTCATGGGACTGGTGTGAGATCTTAAAAACAGTTATTTTCACAAAGAAAATAAAAGAAATTCGCAATGCTTTTGGAAAATGAAACTACCATAAGGCCTCCCGCCACACACACAATGCAAACGCAGAATTGGAGGAGATTTCTCCTTATGATAGTCAAACATGCTTGATATGCAAAATTCTTTTTAATATTATCATTAGTGCATAGTGTCGAAACACTTCCAAAGTATAATATTAATCTTAGCCAGTATACAACCATTATTGTATGCCTACTATAGCTACTATGTTCAATAGCAGGTTATCGCCACATTCCATAGCAGGTTATACAACTAAAACCGTACAAGGTTCGTATTGTTTCTTTGGATTTTCCAACAAATGGTCAGGCTAAGGAACTTCCTACTGCTACATGGGTACGCCTCTGGATGGACGTCCCGAGAACTTAACCAGCTCTCTTCCAACACAAGGTCGAGTTACCTCTATAACTAGGTAACTACTACACGAGTATGCCACCCCCTGGTCGTTTGCAACCTTTATCCGAGGGCCCTCGATCACAAAGCAACAATCACACAGTAAATGAGATTGGAGCAACCACACAGGTAAAATATCTGGGCTCCATACCATGATACCACCTTTTTCCAAAAGGAAATGACATACCCTAAAGGGAGCGACCCTCATAACCTTGCCGCATATTTCCTGTTTCGACCATTTCCGGGGTGTTAGGTTCGATAAGGTCTCGTCCATAAAGCTACGCTTTACAAGAAAGCCATGCTTTGACCAACAAATGATCAGCAACACACAGCAACACTTAGCATGCCACACTACCAAATTGGGAGTATATCACTGATAACCTTCAACTACATAACCTCTTAGCTCGTACGTCTCAGAGAAGGGTGTTAAGCTAAGAGAATAAATTCTCCGCCACCAACATATATGTATTTGAAAGAAATCTGCTTTATATCTCAAAGTGTAGTGTCAGACATACGACCATACAAATCTGTTCCGGGTTCGAACAGAATCGAAGGCACTTCCAAAGAAGCCCTTTCAATCCGGGTATTCACAATCCCGATCGGACTCCCCATCACATATGGAGGTCTCTATACCGGAGCAACTCAGTGCAGAGACAATCGATAGCTTATCCTATCGTTTTCGAAAACACCCGGTCTTCAACACCGGTCTTCAATTGCAATCCATAACGTCGTATCATTATTCAGAATGGGTTATATGACACAAAGTCCTCTCCCGGCTAAACCGAATAATGAGCACTTGTTTTTAAAAACAAATTCAAGTGCCATTTCAAAGGCAAATATTGATAGTCGGTTATTTAACTATCAACAACATTCACAACGATCAACCAATTTAAATAATTTTTCCAAATTATTAAATTTCAAAATATCTTTGCAAGATATATATTTTCCACACTTCATCACTTTGAAAACCAATTTCAAATCACTTTTCATTCGTAGAATAAAATTCCCGATATTATTTATTTCCACTATGAATTTAAATTTTCAAATATCCACTTATATACGATTTTTCAAATATTCACTTTCAACCCCCAAATCAAATTTCAAATTGATTCTAAATTTATTTCAACACCAAATCAAATTTCAAATTGATTCTTCCATTTATTTCAAATACCAAATCAATTTTACAAATTGATTCCCAAGTCTATTTTCAATAGAACAGATCATTTGTAAATTGATTTCTAAGTTTATTTCCAAATAACAAACCATTTGCAAATGTATTTTCCAAATACCAAATCATTTTACAAATCGATTTCCAAGTTTATTTCAACACAAAATCCATTTTCATTCAACACCAAATAAATTTTCATATCAATTTCCCAAAGATTTATTTTCAAATACCAAATCAATTATCAAATTGATTTCTAGAATTTATCACCTTTTAAATAAATCTCTTTATCTCTTCCAAACTATTTAAAATTCCATTTTCAATAAATTCTTCTACTTTTAAACAATATTTTCAAAACCCACTTATTAATATCTTTCCCTATATTTTTGGAAATAATTCGATAAGATTTCCAAAAAACAACTTTATGCTTAAATTGTAACGGTCTAAGTTTTTCCATTTTAATTTCCAAAATCAAATTTTATTTATTTCTGGTATCTAACGATACCAAAAATATATTCGGCTAAACTATAACCTTCAACAATTTCAATCACAAATATAATCATACCCAGATTATAAATGAATCAACGCACAACATATGAAACAAATTCATACAACATATGAAACAAATTCATACAATTTGAGGAATCCAGTTGGATCCCTCAAACCTATTTCCCTGCATCCACAGATGTTAGCACAACAATTAAATACCCATTCCACTTCGAGGTGGAATATCGCGGTATATGGGATTTATAAAATATCATCCGCTATTATGCGGCGCATAGGGTCTCATATGCTATATAATGCGGGAAATCAACAACTCCAAATATATATATATATATACTATCATATACTACCACATCCAAACAGTCAGTCAATCAATAACTGAAATTCTAATTTTAATTTGAGTTAGAAGATCTCACATTTGCTTTTGTTTGCAATTCCAATCCAAATCTCGACTTGTTTTCCTTACGATTTCAGACTGTATAACATTAGATGATTTTTTAGTAATATTTGAATTAATCGAATGATCAATTATCATTAAATAAATTTAATTAACTAACTATTACATTTAAAATAATTTTCCCCATTTTAGACCTTGTATAAACATTTATACAATTCATTAATATTCGAAATAATCGAATAATTTACTATCGTTTAATAAATTTCTATTTTCACAATCTTATTCCATATATATTCCTTTCACTGTTTAGAATAAATATGAATGTGGATATACATATATATTAGAAACAAAAATCTTTTTAACCTTACTGAATATATTTCCTATCCTCTATGTATATATATAAAAATCTACGCATATATATATATACTTCACTGATATCTATATACATATAAATAAATAAAACTACAAATCAATACCTCACTGCCATCACCATTTGTGTAGCTGCTTGCGATCCTCCCTGACATTACGCAACCCACTCGAGCCCAAAACCACACACGCGAACATCGTTGCGAACTTGAGATGCCGTCGCTTCCCTTGACTCGATCGCTGCTCGCGAGATTCCCCATCCTTGAACGACCGCGTCGCGCTCACCAAAACCCCAAGCTCCGCCCTACCTTCGAGTGCGACACCGATACCCACTGCGCAACGCTCCCCTTCCATCACTCGAGCACCAGCCCTCTTCGTGCTCGACTGCCCTAACCAACTCGACATCGCTCCCAATGATTTCGCGATTCGAATCGCTTGCCTGCATCGCCACCTCGACTTCGCGTATCGCCCCCTCGAGCGCCTGAGACTTCGAGTTCGCGACCAAACTCGCGATTTCCCCTTTTGTTTTTTGTTTTTTTTTCTTCGAACACGGTTTCGATTTCGTGAACTCGTTTTCCTCCCAACCTGCAATTCGAACGAATCGACTCTGGTGCCCTATAGGGAGGAAGGGAAAAAGACGTCGCCATTTTTATTTTATCTTTTATACTGTCGTCAACCTTAATTTGGATGAGGGCGGCCATTGATTTGAATTTAATTGAAATCGAATTGGGAATGAAAAGGGGCTGCCATTATTAAGAAGTATCGACCATTTATTTTGTTTGAAATATTTCTCGACTGTTGATCTAAAAGAAGGCAGGAAGTGATAAGGAAGGAAGCGTACAAAGGAAGCCTACAGTGATAAAACTGATGGAAAAGAAAAGTTGATGTGAAATAATTTCAACTGCAGTTGACTAGTATAAATATTCCATATAAATTCAAATTCAAATCATTCCGATAAAGGAAATTAAAAATCTTGACTTCCTATCGAGGCGTGCCGCTAGGCGTTTATAATGTTATACGCCTATTCTGAACGCAATGGAAAAGGTTTCGAGTTCAATTTTGATCGTATGGAGAAGATAGCTTTTTGAACCAGTTATAATATTAAATTTCGATATATTTTTCAGTGCGTTTTCTTATCGTATGGCCAAACGATCACTCCAAACATTACGAAAATTGAAATCCAATAATAATACAATATTACGGATCTAATGGAACTGGTTTCGTCGAATTCCGAGACTGTGCCTCGGAAGGCTATTTTTAAATATCGATTTAACCGATGAAATTCAAAACTGAACAAAACAGTTTCAAATTCAATTCTGAAGCTTCCATTACCTTCAGTATAATCACTATGAATTTTCTAAGCCTTGAAAATATTTTTAACAAGCTCAAAACTGAAGATACAATATTTTACCCAAATTTAAATATATTAAATTCAATAATTTAATTGCCAAATAAATCCTGATATTTGAATTTCAAATTAAACTAACTTTTAGATATTTAAAATCAATGAAATATTCTGATTTCCAATGTAAAAAATTCAGGGTCGTCACAGAACTCAACAGAGACCGACAGTACAAGGAGAACATCTCTAGTTAAATAAAATGACAAATATACAAAGCTTGAATGGTTTGATTTACAAATCAGTGAAACAGCAGTGTGAATATAGTCACAAAAAAATCAAGTCAAGAGAAACGATCTGCAACAGTTTTTAACAAAGTCAAGGCCGAGATAAAATTCAATCAGAGGTCATATGGAACAGCGTATGAAATATTAAACAAGTTGCTGGCAGTAAAGAACGGAGGAATTCAAATGCGTTTAAGCAAATCCAAATATATCGAAAACATATTCAACCGGTGATAAAATGAACAAATCAGAAAAATATTCAACCATTGAACAAGTCAGCGCAATCATTATCATTTAAGCAAAATCGAACGGCCAAGCAAGAATTATGAAGAATTCAAACATATTTATATGAACGAAAATATAGGGTGTTCGATCCCTATAAAATCCCAATTATCATCATCGGAAGTAATCAATTGTCATGTACCAGTTCAAACAATTAATTCGAACTCGACAATTGAAGCAACCGCATGCAATCAAAGCCAAGGAGACGATTGAAAAAGCCGATCGAAGCATAAATTCACTTCAATCGATCAATTTCAAATCGAAGCTTCAATCGAAGCTTCAATCGAACAAAGCCCTAGTTTTTGGAAGAGGAACGAGAAAGATCGGCTGAAGCCATTTTACACAAAAAAGATAAAAGGGGAGAACGCTTCTTCTATTCACAAATTGGACTGACACTTATATATTATATTGGGCTTCATATATTAAAAAGGGTTTTTTTGTTTTGTTTATTTTCAGTTATAATTTTTTAAACTGTGTAACTTTCTAGTCGTGTGACTAGGTTACGAACTATGGTGGTGTAGTTCGAGAATTCGCAACTCAATGGTTGAGTTGTGGCAGGGTTTTGAGCGTAGTGTTAGGTTAGTCGATAGCGGGTGTCGCAAGTTTATGTGTGTAAGCGGCTGACTACTTAATTTCTAGTAGAAACCTTGGGGCAGCACGTAGGCAGGGTTTTCTTGAAGCTGGGTAAATCTGTGTTGTTATATTTCTGCTTTTATTATTCTTCTATTATTTGTACTACAATTATTATATATATTTCCGCATTAATTTTTATTATTTTTAGTATCACCCTATAACTCCGCCTGTGTAGTTTTCTATGCAGTCTATCCTAAGCCAGGATAAAGGAGGAGGGTTGTGATAGGCTTGGCGAGCCAACGTAAAAACCCCAGCCTCTCTTATGGAAATGGAACCTAATTATATTTCGTTGGGGCATAACCCTCTTAGCGACGCGCCATATCGAGGCTCGGGTATGGTGAAAAGTGAGCAAGGGCTGGGTCACCACTCCCTTAGTAGCGTGCCATATCGAGGCTAGGGTATGGTGAAAAATATGCAAGGGTTGGGTCGTCACTCCCTTAGTGGCGTGCTGCATCGACGCCCCGATGTAGTGATAAATAAGCAAGGTTCTTCGCACTTTACTCGGCGGGTGCGAAGGGCAAGGAAGCTAGTCGATGAAAGTAAGATTCGGTTAGGTAGTTGGAATGTAGGATCATTAACAGGAAAGCTAAGAGAGAGTTGATATTGTGACTAGGAGACGTGTAAATATCTTATGTGTTCAGGAGACCAAATGGACGGGCTAAAAGGCGAAGGAGGTGAAGAACATAGGCTTAAAGTTATGATACATGGGAAAAGAGCGTAACAAGAACGGGGTAGGTATCTTAATTGATAAGAACCTTAGAAACGGAGTGGTCGACGTTAGGAGATAAGGGGACAGGATCATCCTAGTTAAGCCGGTAGTGGGTGATATGATTCTGAACGTCATTAGTGCTTATGCCCCATAAGTAGGTCTAAGTGAAGCGGTCAAGAGGAATTTCTAGGAAGAGCTAGATGTCATGGTTAGAGATGTGCCTAGTAGCGAAAAACTTTTCATAGGAGGAGATTTCAATGGCCATGTTGGTACAACTAGTGGGGGGTTTGAGAGAGTGCATGGTGGTTTTGGATATGGCGATAGGAACCAAGAGGAGAAGAAATATTGAATTTCGCTATTGCTTATGACCTCATGATAGATAATACCTTCTTTAGGAAGAGACAGTCACACTTAATTACTTTTAGTAGTGGCCAACACTTTAGCCAGATTGACTTTGTCCTTACTAGAAGAGGCGACAAACGAGCTTGTGTAGATTGCAAAGTCATACCTGGAGAACGTGTCGTCTCACAACATCAGCTTTTGATATCTGAGTTTCGTCTCCGAATACGTGTTCAACAGGGTAAAGAAGCCAAGATTAGTCGGACGAAATGGTGGAAGCTCAAACGAGAAGCCTCACGGGTGTTTAAGGATAAAGTGATGGTAGAAGGGGCATGGAATATGGAAGAAGAAGCAAATCACATGTGGGATGAGATGGCAAGACGCATTCGGAAAGTGGCTACCGAGGTGTTTGGGATAGCGAAAGGAAATAAACACGAACCTAAAGATTCTTGGTGGTGGAACAGCGATGTGCAAAAGGCTATCAAAGAGAAGAAAGAATGCTATAAGTGCTTACATCATCACAGGAGCGAGGACAACATGCAAAAGTACAAAGTGGTAAAGAAGAACGCAAAGAGAGTGGTGAGTAAAGCAAGAGGTCGGGCGTATGAAGATCTATATCATAACCTAAATACGAAGGAGGGTGAAAAAACGTCTATAGGATAGCTAAGCTCCGCGAGTGGAAGACAAGAGACTTCAACCAAGTTAAATGCATCAAAGATGACAATAATAGACTTTTGGTGAAGGACGAGGAGATAAAAAATAGATGGAGAGATTATTTCGACAAGCTATTTAATGAAGAAGGTGATAGCACTACGATCGAGATAGATGACACTTGTAGACATTTTGTTCGGAGAATTCAAGAATCCGAGGTAAAGGAGGCACTAAAACGGATGCAAGCAAGCAAGCCATTGGGGCCTGATGACATCTCCATTGAGGTGTGGAGATGCCTTGGAGATGCAGGGATAGCCTGGCTAACTAAGTTGTTCAATAATATTTTCAAATCAAACAAGATGCCAGATGAGTGGAGGAGAAGCATACTAGTTCCAATTTTTAAGAATAAAGGAGATATCCAAAGTTGCACAAACTACAGAGAAATTCAGCTTATGAGTCATACAAATATACAATGAAGCTTTGGGAGAGAGTCATTGAGCATAGACTAAGAAGAATGACAGGTGTTTCAAAAAACCAATTTGGCTTCATGCCTGGGAGGTCGACCACAGAGGCGATTTTCTTGATAAGACAACTTATGGAGAGGTTTAGGGAGCAAAAGAAGGATCTACACATGGTATTTATCGATTTGGAGAAAGCTTATGACAAGGTACCACGAAAGGTGATGTGGTGGGCCCTGGAAAAGAAGAGAGTCCCAACAAAGTACATTACACTTATCAAGGATATGTACGATAATGTTGTGACTAGTGTCAGAGCATGCGATGGTGAAACCAGTGACTTTCCCATTAACATAGGATTACATCAAGGGTCAGCTTTGAGTCCCTACATTTTTGCTCTAGTGATGGATGAGGTTACGAAGGGTATACAAGGTGAGATTCCTTGGTGTATGCTATTCGCTGATGATGATGTGCTAATTGATGAAAGTAGGATTGAGGTTGATAGACAACTGGAGCTGTGGAGACAGACTTTAGAATCAAACGGATTTAGGCTTAGAAGAACTAAAATAGAGTATATGAAGTGCGGGTTCAGCGAAGTCAGGTCGGAGGATGGAGATGTCACTCTGGCCGAACAAATAGTTCCCAAGAAGGAATCTTTTCAATATCTAGGATCAATGTTGCAGTATAATAGTGAGATTGATGAAGATGTTAGTTTTAGAATTCGAGAGGGATGGGTGAAATGGCGACAAGCATCTGGGATTCTCTGTGACAGGAAGGTCCCACAAAAGCTTAAAGGAAAGTTCTACAAAATGGCAATCAGGCCTGCGATGTTGTATGGTGCAGAATGTTGGCCTACTAAAAGCCAACACGTCCAAAAGATAAGCGTAGCAGAGATGCGTATGCTACGATGGAGCTGCGATCATACAAGAAGAGACCGAATTAGAAATGATGATATACGTGATAAACTTGGAGTAGCACCAATTGAGGAGAAGCTAATTCAACATCGCTTAAGATGGTTTGGACATCTTCAACGAAGGCCGCCCAAGGCACGTGTGCGTGTTGGAATTATAGGCCGTGTTGAATGCTCAAAGAGAGGTAGAGGCCGACCAAGGTTGACATGGGAGGAAGTAGTAAAAAGGGATTTGAAGGATTGGGGTATATCCGAAGAGCTGGTGACGGATCAGAGCGAGTGGAAGTTAGCGATTCACATACCAGAACCATGAGCGTTGAGTTTTATAAGTTTTAGATTATAGGACTAGGGAACATAAGCCTAAGACGTAGGTTTGGCCTTTGACCAATATTACTATTAGTATCATTATCGCTATTAGTATTATTATTATCATTCCTCTTATATATATACATATATATTTTTATTTTATTTTACTTAGTTATTATTATTAATTGACTTATTTGACTTTATTTTATTACTGTTATTGTTATTATTATAACTTTTAAATTGATTTTTTCATTTAGTTTTGGGTTCCATCTCTAGCCGACTCCAACTTGTTTGGGAATAATGGCTTAGTTGTTGTTGTAGTATCACCCTATTCACCCCCCTTAGGGTGAAATCGATCCTACAAGTAGTATCAGAGCTAGGAACAAAAACCATTTTTGTTTTAAAAAAATTTGTTTTTTCAAAAACCAATTTTTGTTTTAAAAATTTGATTTTTTAAATGGCTTCTTTTAGTAATGCTTTTGCTGAGAGTCAGTCCATAGTTAGACCACCCATGTTCAATGGTGAATATGCTTACTGGAAAAATAGAATGAAAATTTTCCTGAAAACCATAAATGCATGGAATATTGTTGAGACGGGATATAGGACACCAACTATAGTGGTAGATAATCAAGAAATTAAAAAATCGATGGATCAATGCACAGATCTTGAAAATAAACTGCAGAATGCTAACGCTAAAGCTATGAATTCTATTATTTGTTCATTAGATCAAATTAAATTTAATCGTGTCTCACATTGTCTAACTGCGCAAACACTTGAAGTGACTCACGAAGGAACCTCTCAAGTCAAACAATCTCGCCTTGCCATGCTCAGTAGCGAATACGAGAACTTCACAATGGCCAAGGATGAAAATGTCAAAGAGATGTATGGACGACTTTCTAATCTTGTATACAAATCAAAAGCTCTTGGAAAACCAGACACAGAATTGGTAGTCCGAAAAATCCTCAGAGTCCTTCCACAAAATTTTGAAGCAAAAGTTACTGCCATTCAAGAATCAAAGGATTTGAAACAAGTTAAAGTTGAAGAACTCATTGGAAATCTCACCACTTATGAGCTAGAAATGAAATTCAAGGAAGAACGTGAAGGAGGTGATACTCGAAAGAAATCAATAGCTCTCATAGGAACAACTGAAAGTGAAGATGATGATGATGGTGACATTGATGATGATGATGAAGAAATTAAAATTAAATCACTTGAAAATGAAATTCTGATTTTGAAAGAAAGTGAAAATGCTAGGAGAGAAAATTCTATTAAAAGGTGCACTTTGTTATTGAATGAATCTCACAAAACACAAGTCCAACAATTGTCTACAACTTTAGGGTAATTCTCCAAAGGAGAAAGATCGCTAAATATGTTATTAGGGAAACAAACTGTCAATACTGTTAGACAAGGACTTGGGTATACTCAATCAGAACGTGTTAGAAGCGAAATTAGTCAAGTCAATTCCAAGTGCACGATTTGTGGAAAAACTGGACACAATCACAATAATTGCTGGTATAGACCCAAACACGTGAAAACCATACCGATTTGGGTTTCAAAAAGCACGAATATAAAATCCCTTAAAGTCAAACAAATCCGGGTGCCAAAAGGAACAAATATAAATTGTCTTGGGTCTACACAAACATATTTTTCAAAATCATTTGTCACTAACAACCATGGAACTATAAAAACAAATAGGTCACAAAAATCTTTTCTCGTGTAGGTGTGGTAGCAGGCTAAAGAACAACAACAGTGTTACCAGGATTCTGGCTGTTCCAGGCACACGACGAGCGACAATCAAAGTTCCTTAGCCTAGTACAACGGTGGTAGAATCACAATGGGCAACAACGAAAAATTATCGGTAAAGGTAAAATTGGTAATGGTATATTTATCTTGACCGATATATTATATGAAAATTTGCACCATAATCTGATTTAGATCGGCCAGTTATGTGATAAAGGAATGAATGTTGATTTTGATTTTGATTTATGCAAAATTGTTGGTCAATTATCCTTTTATGCCGAGAACACTATAAGTACCTCTAGAGTCTTTGAACTAGTTTATATAGATTTGTTTGGACTAATAATGCTGTTTTATTGGTTGATGATTACTCTAAATACACATGGATATATTTGTTTATCTTACTGCTCCTAGATCTGACAACATGTTCACTAGTTGTTAATGTGCACGTTTCAAACAAATCCTTAAGGAATCACATTTTAAAAGGTGTAAAAGGATTAGAAGGTATTTGTTGCACACATCACGGTTTGGTCTACGATACCTATCTAATGATAACTTTCAGTCAAAGGGAATTCAGATGCAGATTGCACGGGTAGCCAAGTTGATAGAAAAATTACTAGTGGAAAGTGTTTTATGTTGAGACTTCCATTAGTTGCATCACATTTTCAAAGAAAATATCTGCATATTTTTTCATTTCAACTGATTTTGAATTAGCATACATTTTTTTATATAAAACCTCTTCCAAAAAATAGTTTTTGTTAACTTTGTTTTAGATTAGGCATTTTAGAAAATTTGATTTTATAATTATTTTTGGATTTGATTTTAAATGACTACATTAACTAATCTGACTCCCTACTGATTATCGAAAAGATAAATAGTGACTGAAAAGTGATGAGTATTGATATTAATCATATATTATGACTTGAGACAGTATATTTAGTAAATTTCTTCAAAAATTTAAACAAGATTTATAATAACTTTTGTTGGTAAAAATTCCATGACCATCTCTATTTCTATCATATTTCTGACGACCATCACTCATTAAAATCCAATATAATATGTCAAAATGTGGTATTTTAAACGAAAAATTATTCATTTTTATTTTATTTTTTTAGAAATAAAAACATCCAAAGTATTCACTCTCATTTAAAAGTCCTCACGGTTATGCATGGGTGAATTACTTGGAATATTTGTTTATGTACTTTCATGCTCATTTAAAAGTCCTCACGGTTGTGCATGTATGGAACACATATCAAAATTGATTATTAAATAGACAAGTTGATTCTAATCCTATTTAAAAGTCCTCAAGGTTATGCGTGGTTAGAAGATGCTTGAAATTATTATTTTTTAAATTGGGAATACTACTAATCTCATTTAAAAGTCCTAACGGTTATGCATGGTTAGTAGATATTCAAATTCCTGATATAAATATACCACAAATAGACACAACTATATGACTTTATATGCCAACATCACCCTTATCACTCTAAAGTGGAATATGCGCCAAACAAAGTATTTATGATTTTTGTTCGATTTTTTATTGAAATTTAATATTTATACTCGATTGGGTATTGATGTTGTATTAATATCTATCACTTTATCTTTATTTTTCTAATACTATTACTCTTTTGCTGATAAAAAAAGGGGGAGAGAAAAGTTAAGATTTTGGCAAATAAAGGTCAAATATCTTATTTCTTATTTGAATATTCCCATCTAGGTTCATTTGCATAAGGTTCATTTGCATATTTTATTTATTTTCTTGCATATATGAAGGGGGGCTTTGTTGTAGAGAGGGAGCATTCAAATAGGGGGAGAAAATAGAGTTCATCAATGACAAAATACATTTAATAAATTCAAAATCTTAAATATATGTTTGTTATCATCAAAAGGGGGAGATTGTTGAATATGCTAGTATATGATTTTTGTTTGATGATAGTAAACATATATATATTTATTTAAATGTATTTGTTATTGTATTGTTTTATTTTTCACATAATTAAATAAATATTTATTGAATAAAATAAATACCACAGAATTTAAATTCAAACAAATATTTTATTCAAACAAATATTTTATTACAATTTTGAATAGTATAAATTTGAGCTCTCACTATATATACACAATTTCAATTACATTACAATTTCGATTACAACACAAATTTCAATTTACAATGTTCACCTCACTACATATCACTCACACTCGTACTTTTATCTTCAACTCTATTCCAGTCTGTTTCCAGCATTTGAATTATCTGCAAAATAAACACTAACGTAGTAAAATTGAAAAAGAAATATTTTGCAGTGTACAATAAAAGTGTGTGTTTGAAAATTTTATTTGCCTCAGTTATTTGGGTTGTTCGTCATCATTTATTTTCAATTCATCTTACACAAATAGCTTGTAACATGCACAATGTATCACTGTACATGTCACAAGGTCGTGCAACCGATATACATTTGATAAAACTGCAGGGACATGTGAGTACAAGGTCAAACCCGAGCCGAGGTTGGATTCAACTCAAGTGCATGCAAACAAAATTCAGTTCAGAAAACTGAACTGACTCAAAGCAACTATCAATTTAACTCGAAGACAATACAACAAAGGGATGTAACTTCACATATGGACAATATGCAAAAAGCTTCAGACCATATAGCAACATGAACAAGCTCAAATAATCAAAAGAAACAATCCAGACTCCAAATTGCATATGTCAACGGTGGTAACTTCAAGAAAAAACAAAACATCGAATGGCACAAGTGTAGCCTCAACAATGAAGACCATCATACATGTATATACATGAGTATGTATGCAACCAGAGAAAATTAACATGACTGCATACAAGTTCATGTACAACCAAACCTTAAATGGCCAGACTCACAAACACTAGACCATATGATACAAGTGCACAAAGACAGAAAATGAATCAAGCACATATGGTCAAGAGCAACAGAAAACACAAGCATGGATGGTCGAGCTATAGAAACCACATGAATCAAAGGATTGCTACCAAGCTCAGTCCAGTGAAACAAGTTCAATAAAATGGTCCATACATATGAAAACTCAAATGCAACACAAAACCAGATCAGACCAAAATACAAGGCAACCCAGGTTTAACAAATGCAAAGCACTTGAATAAAAAGTGCATATGCAAAAATGTATCAGACCAGTCTACATCCAGACATTCAAATTTCAACATGAACATGTATCAAGGCAGTTTTCAAATCAATGTACACATGGTTGGTCATAAGTACAACAAGCTCCAGACTCAAAGAAATAGCATGTATCAAGACAACAATGGGAGCAGTACACAAGCATGAGATGAAGGCTACACAAAGAAACCACCATACATATACATATACATATATATATATACACACACACACACATATGTATACACACATGTATACATATATAGGCAGTGCACATGTAACCAGAACCAAGGCCAACCATAGAATAGTTTCAAAGACATGAAACCACACATTCAACACACAAATGTATAACCCAGTATACACACAAATGAACGCATGATGAACACAAATGCAAGAACAAGTAAGAGCATCAAATAGTGATGAACCAGACTACAATGGCCAGAGGAAAGCAGGTCAACCAAACTTCAATGGAGTCAAGGCATGAAGCCACAACAAAGTGCTCACAACTCCAAATGAACTCAACGGAGACCGATAATACAAGGAGAACGTCTCTAGTTAAATAAATGACAAATTTACAAAGCTTGAATGGTTCAGTTTACAAATCAGTGAAGCAACAGTGTGAATATAGTTACAGAAAATATCAAGTCAAGAGAAATGATCTACAACAGTTTTTAACAAAGTCAAGGCCAAGATAAAATTCAATCAGAGGTCATATGGAACAACGAATGAAATATTAAACAAGTTGCTGGCAGTAAAGAACGAAGGAATTCAAATGCGTTTAAGAAAATCCAAATATATCGGAAACATATTCAACCGGTGATAAAATGAACAAATCAAAAAATTATTCAACCGGTGATAAAATGAACAAATCAGAAAAATATTCAATTATTGAACAAGTTAGTGCAATCATTATCATTTAAGCAAAATTGAACTGCCAAGCAAGAATTATGAAGAATTCAAACATATTTATATGAACGAAAATATAGGGTGTCTGATCCCTATAAAATCCCAATAATCATCATCGGTAGTAATCAATCGAGTTCAAACATAACAACGATAGTAAATAAAGGGAATTCACGTACCAGTTCAAAACATTAATTCGAACTCGACAATTGAAGCAACCGCACGCAATCAAAGCCTAGGTGACGATTGACAAAGCCGATCGAAGCATAAATTCACTTCAATCGATCAATTTCAAATCGAAGCTTCAATCGAACGAAGCCCTAGTTTTTGAAAGAGGAACGAGAAAGATCAGCTAAAGCCATTTTACACAGAAAAGATAAAAGGGGAGAATGCTTCTTCTATTCACAAATTGGGCCGACACTTATATATTATATTGTGCTTAATATATTAAAAAGGGTTTTGTTTTTTTGTTTTGTTTATTTTCAGTTATAATTTTTTAAACCATGTAACTTTCTAGTCGTGTGGCTAGCTTACGAACTACAGTGGTGTAGTTCGAGAATTCGAACTCAGTGGTTGAGTTGTGGCAGGGTTTTGAGTGTAGAGTTAGGTTAGTCGATAGTGGGTGTCGCAAGTTTACGTGTGTAAGCGTCTGACTACTTAATTTCTAATAGAAACCTTGGGGGTAGCATGTAGGCAGGGTTTTGCCGAAGCTGGAATAATATGTGTTATTCTATTTCTGCTTTTATTATTCTACTATTATCTGTGCTGCAATTATTATATATATTTCCGCATTAATTTTTATTATTTTTAGTATCACCCTATTCACCCCACCCCCTCTAGGGTGAAATCGATCCTACACAATAAACCACAACGCAGCAGATTATGCCAGACTGTGCGACCAATGCCAAAGATTTGGCAAGATCAAAAGAACTCCTTCGACAAAGATGACACAAATGGTTAGCCCGTGTCCCTTCGCGATCTGGGAAATTGATTTGATTGGTGTATTACCAATGGCCAAAGGAGGAGACAAATATGCTATAGTTGCAATTTACTATTTCACCAAATAGGCCAAAGAGGAATCGTTGGCCACTATTACCATAAGGATAGTCATTAATTTTGTCACTAAAAACATTATTTGCAGGTTTGGAGTGCCATAAAAAATCATCACGGACAACGGGACTCAATTCGAAAGCGCTGAGTTCAAAGACTTTTGCAAACGCTTCCGAATCATGAAAAGCTTTTCAGTTGTTGAACATCTGCTGGAAAACGGGCAAGTGGAAGCAATGAACAAGGTCATCAAGTCCACCATCAAAAAGCGGCTAACTAAAGCTAAAGGAAATTAGTTTGATGAACTTCCACTCGAACTATGGGCTTACAGGACAATGCACAAATCTGCAACCGTGCAATCCCCATTCGCCTTGGCATATGTTTCAAAAGTAACGATCCCAATTGAGCTAGAAATCCCCTCTCATCGAAGGTAAAACTTCAATCAAAGGCAAAATGAGCAGCTGCTACTCGAGTCGCTCGATATGATCAATGAGAAGAGAGAAGTCAAGTCAAGGACTGCTACTCACCATTAAGGGTCGCACGATATTTCAATTCCAAAGTCTATAACCACACTTTTGAAGTGGGAGACCTTGTCCTTAACGGGTCTACCCTATACCAGGAACCTCAGACAAAATTGGGAAGGGCCCTATGTGATCGGCCAGAAGCTAGGGGATGGTACATTCAAACTAACAACTGTAGATGGAACCCAAATTCCTCGAGCTTGGAACAGCGAATTATTGCGTCGTTACTTTATTTACGGCTATCTTATGTATTTCCTATTTCCCGCAAATAAGCCATCCCGGAATACTAGAGGCATTGTAAATAGGCGGAACTTGCCCAACTTGTATTAATAAAATTGCTTCGCTTTTTGAACCAATAAAACCATTTTCATCAAAGTAACCTGCTGAGTCGACGGGGTTAAATCGACCCAAAACCATCCAATCGCTGCTTGAGGGAGTGGAACCACGCTCAAGTACTTCCCTTCTACCCGTCGAGTCGACGGAAGCAAATCGACTCAAACCATTGGATCGATGGAACTCAATCCCCGCCTTCTAAGAACCGGCGTTGCTTTGGCAACACCGGGAAGGCCAAAATCAAAGTCGCACATTCTATAAACCATGCACTACTTCTTGGATTGTGGAATCATGCCTAAGCAAATATAATTACTTAAGTCGTGCACTCCCATAAGCCGCACATCACTTCTTGAGCCATGGAACCATGCTCCCAAAGCACGAACCCCTCATGTTACCCCAAGATTGGTCACATTGAGAGATTCCAAACTGTTCCGGATCGACGGGTCATATTGATCCCATAAGCCATGCATTTCATAAGCTACGCACTCTCAATAGTCATGCATTTCGTAAGCCACACACTCCCAAAAGCCGTGCACTTAGCGTAAGCACTGCTCGATGTTGCTCCGGCACCATCTGCAAACCATTAAGATCTTACAAGTGCCGATATTGTCCCGAAACACCGGGAGACTCGTCTATTATAGGACTAATAAGAATCCACTCCCACTATCAAAAGGGGTCCAGCAATATCGCACAACCAGAAATCGGCAAAGAATTCCGATTGTTGACAGATAAAATTCCTGGAGTGGAGACACTAGAGACACAAAGTTCCCGAAGATAGGAATCGTAAGGTAGATTTGGCCATCCGAGGAATCGCTCGGATCAACCGGTTATTTGTCAAATGTTCGAAGAAAACAACCCTATGAAGCAGAGGGCACGCACATACCAACATTTAGTTGAAAGGAAAACTACTCCACAGGTCTGTTTCTTCAAACAAAGAATTTTAGCAATCGCAATGGATCTAGTTATAAAAGTTAAAAAATGCATACGTAATGCGTGAAATCACAAAAATAAAGGCATTGTATACCACGAAACACAGCATGGCAATGTGAAGTATAGGAATTGCAAAACAAGCAATCGTGCCATATGCATACATAAGTAGTGTAAAAGCAAGTTAAGTACATGACAAATAAGGAAGAACATAGAAGAGATGACAGTCGAAACATTAATCTTTTCATTTCTTATAACATTTTCTATACAAAGTCCAAAATGTGGGGGCCGTACCCACACAATATCGGCCAACAAAATAAAAAGTATAGATGCTACAACAATAAAAGTAATAAGTGCAGACTCTATACTTGTACAAAACACATATCAAACAAATCAGAATGTCCCAATATCCGACTCCACTGTTACTCGACCCTGTCAATGTTTCTTTCCACCACTTCCCTTCCCACTTTTGGTCGAAAGTTTCTTCTTCCCTTAAGAATCCCCTCCAGGAGTCCTGTCGCTGCCTGACATATCAATTAACGACTCCATGCCCTGGTCTCCTCCTGTTCTTTGACCTTCTCAGAAGCCTTCCCCATGGTCTTGCACTTCCGTGACTTGCGGGAGCTCCTTGAAGACTCTCTCCTCAATCTTTTCCTTCTTAACGGCCACCATCTGCTGTTCAGTTTTAATTAGCTGGCCTGTTTGGTCTTCCTGCTCTCGAGTGTCAATCGTTGTTAAATCGCCCTCCAAAGATACAAAAGGGTCATCCAGGCCGTGCAATGCAGCAATCTTCTCGGATTCCGACCCTGGTGTGACCCAGACACGGGAGTGGAATCGAAGCAGCTACGGGAACAAGCGTTGAGGCAGTCGAAATAGCAGCAGGCTCTAGGACTGAAGAAATTGATAGTTCAGTAAGCAAAGAAGACGGACCTATAAGATCAAAAATGAAAGGATTCAATTCATCTTGTTCTTGCGGCATGAGCTAAAAATTCTCAAACTCAGGGGAAACAAGAAGGTTACCTGCATCAGAAGAGTGGCCAAGAATTTCAATCTCATACTCCCTACCTTCTCCTTCTTTGGATGACTTCACAATCTTTGGTGAAGTTCCAGGACCACCCAAGACAGCTGCTGAAGGAGTAGACAACAAGGCAATACTGGTTGAACTTGGAATAGTTTCTAATTGATCACAAGGCTGCTTTGATGATTCTCTAGGCTCGGAAATGAAAGGCTTTGGTAGCATTTTAGCAGTTGTAGTTGCAGTACAATCGACGGCCCCTTGTTCCCTCTCAATCTGAATGATCTCCCATCCCTCTACCAAAACCTTCTTCGACTCCTCATTGAGATAGGCGTCCTCCAACTCTTGCTCGGTGAATACATCCCTGTTCTCTCGAAAACGGGCCAGAACTTCTTTCTAAACCATAACAAGAGTACGTGGGAATTTGGGGCCCAAATAGCTGAGGCTTCCTTAGTGCAGCAAGGAGTTAACGTAGAAATTCAAGATGATGTCATCCATCTTCCTTTCAAAAGTATCATGCAGCTCTAAGTAGTCTGTCATCACAGTGGCCTTCTCAACTTCGACTTGGGTTATTTCGGCATTAAGTCGCACGACTTTTTCCAGAAGTAAAGCAATCATTTGAGCCTGGTTAGATATGGTCTTGTCACGGGACTCCACCATTTCCACATAATCGACAATTGTCTTTTTATGAGTTTCTACGGCTTCGTCATGACCGACAATAGTTTTCTTTTGAGCTTCAATGATCTCGTCATGAATCTCAAGCTCCTTTTTCAGCTTAACTTCATCAGCGTGGGCCTTCTTAATTTCATCTCTAAACACGGTCTCTATTTTTTTGTGGGCCTCTTTCAATTCCTTCAGCAGGCTGGCATTGCTCTTACTCTCTCAGAGTGCAGCATCCCTCTCCTTTGTTAATTGCTTGATTCTGGTATCATGTTCCATTGACATCCTCTTATAATCATCTTTTTCCGACTTGAAGGAAAGAATTTCTTGGTGGTTGTTATGGTTTGTGTCCGCCAGTTGCTTACATAACTTCTCACATCCCTCAACTTGATCTAATTCGCTTTGAATCGCCTAGAGATGGGGCATATAAGAATCTTTACGAATCGGGCGCACGTCGCGATCAAATTTAACTCCTTTCAGAAACAACCCAGGGAGTGCAGCTTCAAGCTTAGGGGAACCAAACGAAAGAATATAAGCTGGCCTCCTGCAAGGGCGTAAAGAACCAGAAGCAGGCACTACGTGAGTTGACGGGGCCTGGGTTGATGGGGAGACTTGAAGAGTAGAAGTCGGAACTTCAATTCTAACAGAGACTGGAGCCAGGGAAAACACTTGCTACTTGGAAGGATGAGATCCATGATCTACCTTCAATTTCTTGGATGGCCCTTCCCAGTTGTCGGGAGTTTTCCACTTCTCATAACCACTCCTGTAAACTCTGCTTCGATCCCTATCGTCCCGATGACAAATCTCGGCTTCCAAATCTTTCCTCCTCCACTCTTCTTCAGTTTCCCGGGGCTGATGGTGGCTTGAAGTCTGTCTCGACCAGCGTTGTGCGTCGGTAAATTGTTCAAGGTCCTCAATAAGTCCACAACCACTCATAGTACCTGATATAAAAATAAATGAAGAACTTAAGCGATAGGAAATGAACTTAAATAATGCATATATAAGTGTACGTGACCCTAGTGAAATGTGTAACGTGTCGTAGGCGGCCTAAAAGGACTTCACAAACTAGATTCGGAATCCACCAGAGTGGGAATCAGGCTAGCTTTAGACACAGCATGACCGGGGTGAGAAGACAATCCCTCGAACTCAAAATCAACTCCCATGATTTCATCGATGTCAACATAAATGTTGCTTATGTCCCCAAGCTAATATCGATTTCCTTAGGCAGAGAACCATGAAGTCGTTCAGCTATTGGGGCAGCATCTTTAGTAGGAATTTTGTGAGGAGGCGAATCCGGGAGAATAGGACTCATTCCCGAAGTTTCGTCGCATGATTCAAAGTTTCCCTTATTGGAACTTGTGTCAAATTCATCATCACTAGAGGAGGAATTATAGCTGCTACTGTTCTCAATTTCACCCTCCTCATTTTCCATGATCACCGCAACCTTTCCCTCACGCTGCTTAAACTCCTCTTCCCCTCCTCCGGGATCGGGGGTATCCTAATCGGGCAACTGGCTCTAGACGTACCTCCTTTTCCTTTATGAATCTCTTTAGTTGATCCGCCAGATGGACCTACTCCCTCTGGTAGATCACCTTCTTCTGAGTCGCGCGGTGAAGAAGTGGAGCGTGTTCGAATCCTAGAATGGAAAGGAGATGGAACTTCAACGGTTACAGTAGATCTTCCGGGATGCAACAACCCATACCGAAGCAAATTCTCATTTGTTAGTAAGAAACTTGACCTTAGCATCTACGGCCTTTAGAGTATGGAAGATAGGATCGAGTGATGGATCTTTGTTTGGCCTTGGAATAACTGCAAGGAGTGTTCAGTCTAGTAAAAATCCCACATAATTACATTAAATCACAACGAGTAAAAGAGAAAACTTACCCCTTATCGTCCAAAGACGATTAAATCCCTCGGAACACCTAACAAAAAAATATTAGGTCTTGAATTGGGATAGGTTACTTTGAAGCTGCAGCACGATTTTGCAGTTTCTTTGAGCCTCAATGATCACAAGGGACAGACATTTGTCTCTCTTCTTGAAGGAGATAAAATATCTCAACTCATCAAAGCTCGGGGCACGATTGAATGTCCACATAAATAAAACGTGTAGACAAGTCAAAATTGCGTATCCGTTGGGGTGAATTTAAAATGAAGCAATTCCCAAGTTCATAAGAGTCTCTCTTAAGAAGTGACTGAAAGGGGGCACTGCTCCATTCAAGCACACGTACCAGTAGCAAACGGTGTACCACGAAGGTGGCATATGTGCAAACTCATTTTTCAATGGAAGGCGTACGTCATCATTTGGAATGCCATGCTGTAAACAAATGTTATGCCGAACTTTAGCAGAGATAACCGAGGAAGCTCTCTCCGGAGGGTTGAGTGAAACTCTAAAATTTGGAGGACTTCGATCTACGACCGCACCAACTGGAACCAATTGACTGTATTCAGTTGGCGGTCCTGAAAAGTAGGCGCTACTGAAATGGTTTGTGAAGGCATAACTAATGTCGACTCGGCTTTTGAGAGTGTCGGACTTCTTCCATTGGATTTACGATGGGATGACAGGTGCTTCATTCTATACAAAAGAACTTGTATCTAACACGGTCAGGTAATTCTATTTATAACTAAAAGTTCCCTTCCACTTAACACTTGAATTCTGAAAAAATATCGATTTATGCCGACTCATCAGATTTCAAGCGTTGACTGGGGCAAGTGCAGTGTGTTATCTATGCAAGATGGGCTCGGTGTCCTAAACACTACAAATGTTCTATTCTGTGTAGATAGTTCACTCATAGCGAAGAAAGAAAAGAGCTTTTCATATCATTCATTAAATTTATTTCTCCTACACTTTCCCGTTATTGATTAACGACCGATAACGGATTCGTTGTACAAAGCGACATGGAAAGCTCTTCCTATTTCAGGTACACCGACTATGCAATGACAGGACCAATCCAAAGTGAGCAAATATAGATCAATGGGACCGAATTGAGTAGAGAATTCTCAACATAAGTCGATTTCAGTTTTCTGGAAAGTGATGATGGCATGAGCTGCATATGAGATGCTATCCTAAGCTATTATCACCTTCCAGAAAATCCAAAATCAATCTGCAAGACGTCGGGTCGGATTAACGATGGAACTCGATGCAAGTTAATTATGACTTTATGGATAAGGATAACAAAACATGTCAAGCACTGGGGCAAAACCCGGGCTTCGTTCCATGAATAATTCAAGACTCGATTTACTATCTTCTTCCATAAAATCGCAATCAACTCGAATTCTCCATTGCATCAGTCACCAACACAACTTCATCACCAAATCACTAAATAAACGTCACAATCTACATCACCCATCTCAAGTCAAAAGGCAAATATGGTCAATCTCAGGTTGTTGGCGATCTAAGGTGGACAAGATCGGTGGCGATCCAAGTGAACAAGATCGGCGGCGATCCAAGTGGGTAGTGTTTCAAGAACTAAGGGCTAGCTCAAGGTGACGGTGAAGTCAAGCAGGGTCGGTGGCAAGAAGCTTCAGTGGTGGAGATTGATGATGGCGATGGAGGAAGTGAATTTAGGGTTTAGAGGCATTGGATCGGGTCGCAAGAGAAGATAGATCGGTTCGCAAGGAAAAGCATGAAATAGAGAAAGGTTGTCCCGAACGAGATTAAGAAGGAAGTAACTCTGAAAATTTTGCTAAGTCCTTGGATCGCTAGCGATCCATGGGCTATGGGTCACTAGCAATCCATCAAATTGCAATCAATTTTCTCCAAACTCGCTAAGCATGATCCACATGTATTTGCAAGCATCTAGAAAGTTGTGGGGTCAAAATCGATTAAATGTTATGAGCAAAGACAATTCACATCAAAACACAACAGATAGCTGAATAGCCAAAGCCAAATTCGCATGATGGCCTCAACGCGATCATTTGAACCTCACTAAATAGGAACGCAAAAGCAATTACTTCCAGAGCATGCCTTCGTTGCAATTACTTCCAGAGCTTGCCTTGTTTCCAACGAAGGCATACTCTGGGGGGCAAATGTTAACCGGGTTTTTATCCCAATAGAATTCAACAGGAACTAGAACAGTACATCTAAGACCAGTCGAAACATCTCAAGGATCAACCAAGAAGACCATAAGAAAATGAAGAGAAGGACCCGAGAGGAAAGATGCCAAAAAAGGCTAAGGATCACCTATGAATCGCTAGCGATCCATAATGCTTGCTCTTGGACTCTCTAATCTTCTTGCATCATGATCTAATATCTTTACTTGGGATGTCTGCCAAGTTTCATGATATTTCAAGCAAGCTAGTTCAAGAAGTGAGCATTCAGCTGATCTCAGTCAGAGTTCAATGCAACTTGTATACGAATTGTCATCAAAACATGGCAACTAGTTACCATATTACATGGGGAGCATCTACAGAAGGCAAGGAATGCTACCCAAAAGAAATGATCCAAGAAAATTCTTACTGCATGGTTTGCTAGCGATCCATGCCCTATGGATCGCTAGCGATCCATTATATCAAGTCAGGTTGCTGTGAAACTTTCGAAGCACTTTTGTATTGTCATGTTTAGGTCTTTGGCAAAGCGGCTAGCCCAATATCTCTTCAACCTCTATAAATAAAATCCAACCTGCAACATAAACATGATCTTCTAGACTGGCTATTTGAACTCTGCATAAACTATTCTTCAAACTCTTCTCCTCCCACACAACAGTCACCTAGGGGTTCACTGTGATTCTCTAGTGAACTCTTGCACTCATGACTTGATCTAACTTAGAAGATTCAATCATATTGTAATCTAACTCCACTTGTAACAGCAAAGAGTTAGCAAAAAGTTATAAAGTGGAGGCAGCCTTCGTTAAAAGCCGAATCATTATAAAAATCTTCTTGTTCCTTTACTTTTTCAGTGATCTACTACTGCTTTTTCTATTTTATTTGCCTTGATTAACAGGGCTGGTGCTTTTACACTCAATCTAGGGTGTTGATCCATTTTTTTGGTTAACACTTAGTATACATTTCAGTTTGAATTTTATCTTGTATACAGTTTCAACAGTACTCTATATATGTACCTTACTTCGTCTATCTTCTTTGATTATCGTTCTTGTTTGAATTTCGAGGGCGAAATGTTCAGAGTGAAGGAGAATGTAGCGATCGAAAATTCGAACCTTCGTCTACGAATATCGAAACATTTTGAAATATATTTAACTATTATAAATATGATTTTATAACCTTGTTAGACATACTTTAATTAATGAATAATTATAAGAATCTTGTTTTTGAAAATTGTTTAAAAAATTATATTATTCGAAGAAAAATCGATAATGTGATCGAAAATCGGTTTATCGGTAAACAGCTTTTTGATTGATATAAGTTGCTCGAACTCTTTTGCACTTGTCTAATGAGAAAATGAACACATTAACACTAATTAACACATACGCCTCTTCAAAAAGCAATGGAAGGTTCTAGAAACTTCCAAATGGATAACAGATATTATCATGGGAGTGTATAAGTGAAATTTTGGCAAAGCCAGCCGACATTATAGTGGGTCGTGCCACTGTATATATATGAAGAAAAGGTGCTATGCACATGCGCAGAAACAACTATATGGTTTTATAGCGGCCATTCCACTTAGAGTACATAATAGGTGAGAAGCAAAAGTGTTTCTGCAACTATAAAAATAACCTAAGGAAACAACGGTTCTTCCTCCCAGGAGGAGGAAGAATCATTCCAGACGGACCTAAGACATGCAAAAACTCTGCAAAATGAGTTACAATATCCGAATCAAAACATGGGTGTTCCTTACAGTATAAATATTTCCTATCCCAACTACCATCAAGGAGAAGAGATCTATTCCGCTTACCACGAGCTCCATCCACCATGAGAATAAGACCGCCACCATCTATAGAGTAATGCAAACACCTAAATTCACCATCATCATCACTAACAAAAGTATGGAAATCATGTCTAGCCGGGTCATATCTCATGTCAGACTGTACATGGATCCAAGCCATTTCAGCAGTGTGCCATACAATATCAGAATCACCATGATCGAAAGAATCAAGTTAGACAGAGGAAACCATAACAGCCTCAGAGATGGGAGGAACAGAAGGAGGCACTTTAGGCTCAATAGTAGGGTCGGAGGGTGCCACCGTAGGAGGAAAGTCGTTGATTTTCGGGATCCATTTCATTATCGGGGGCCTAGGAAGAGGGGTTCGAACCGAGAGAGGACCAACAAATGATGAACGAGAGCATGCAGATGATGTATGACCAAAAGACTCACAGGACGAACATATATCTAGCTTCCAACCATAACGAACTACAATCTCCGCTACCTGATCCTCAGTCACTCTAACTTTGATAGTATCTGGTAAAGGCTTATCTAGGGAAATCTCAATAAAAGCTTTTGCATAGACTAGTTTGTCCCTAGCTACGGTATTTGCATCAAAGCATTTAACTTTACCAATCGCACTAGCTAGCCAGTTTAGACCTAACATAGGTTGCAAAATGGAGGGAATATGAGAGAAGTAGGTCCAAACAGGAATAGATAGTACCTGCTCTCTGGCACAGTCAATAGACGGACTCTAAGGCGTGACTATAAAAGGCTTGCCTCTGATAACTATAGGATCTTTACTAAGAATACGTAGACGCTTCTCAGGCCATGAGAACTTGAAAAAGAACATAGAGTTGTCCATGTAGATTAGGAGGCTACCCTTTGGTTGCCAAGCTTTAAAGCAATGATCCTTAACCACTAGATAAGGTGGGTTATTGTCCAAAAAGAACCCAACAAGATAGTCTGACCAATATTCAATACCCGCTTGAATTACCTTCGGAGGGGGGATCAAAACCCTGTCTATATTAACCATTTCAAAAGGACGGGCCACAAATTCACTCGCATTTTTTGGCAATGTAGAGAATAAGGATGACCATTTTAAGCCTGTTTTCAGCTCATTTGACTGGTGAGCTATTGTAGGAGGAATACAATCCTATGATAGAGCAGTAGCAATATTCATATTTGCAGGAATTTCAGGGGGTAGCTGATGTTGAATATTTGAATATTTTCTGGCAAAAACAGGTTTATTGATGCCCATATCATTTATTACCTTCCTCGAGCTATCAATCCCTGAGCTATTAATAACAGGATATCTATTATTTATACTAACAGTACTGGTTTTCATTCCTACAGAAATTGGAGCATCTACTTGATTAACTATGACCATAAAAGGTGCAGTCACAGATGAGCCTTCCATGACATGTGGGAGGATGAGAACAAGGCTAAGCAACACCATTCCTAATCCTAAATAAGGAGAGGCATACCCATATTAATAAATCACAAATTCACAAAGCAAAAACCAAGTTCTTTTCATGTCTTCTTTTTCTCTTATGTTCTAGAGAAATTTTTGCAAACCTTATCCAAATCAACTAAAATTTGGAGTGAAGACTTAGTAGAATATTACAACACATCCTACCTAGTTAGAAGTTGAAGAAGTGAAGCCATTCTTCGCATGGAGGAAGAGGCTGTGAGCAATTATTGAGGGGAGGAGGGCCAAAAGCAAGTGCAAAGCAAGAAGGAGGAGGAAGAAGGAGGTTGCAAGGAAGAGGTTGGACTTGGGTGCTTGGATCTTAGTTGTTTGTTAGATAAAAGTTGAGTTAACACACCTCTTTGAATGAAAAAATAACACATATATGGTTGTGTTTGATTGCGTTTAAATTGTTGAATTGTTATTGACATTATTGAAAACATTGATTTGTTTTGAAAATAAGAAGCATATGTGATCCATATCTATGGACTTGGAATGGAGTTGAACGGACTTGTATGACTTGTGATAAGACCTTGAAATAAAGCACATAGGTTATAGATGGACTGGTTTAGACGGGACTTGGATTTGAAATTGCATTTATAGCGATAGTCATTGGGGATGCACTTTGGAATTGCCTTTTTTGGCAATTTTATGGAACTTTATAGAGAGATCCTTAAGGGTTTCTCTCCATATTTATGATTTTATATATGTTTGTTTCCATAAAAAATTTGGATGGTAAAAAGTTAAGTAGCATCTCGAACAGTGGCCAAAACTTTACTTGTGCAAAACTATGTCGTTTAACCTTGATTTTTGGACTTTAAAGGTTTGAAAAGATATTTAAATTTAAGTATGTTATTCCATTAATTTTACAAGTGTTTACTAACTATTACTAGAGTATTTCAAAAGTGGTTTGAGATTTTATCAATTTTTAAGAATTAGTTATGAATTTTTAAAGGAGAGGATTTTATAATAAAAAGTTGTTTTTCCAAGTTTTTAAGGAAATTATAAAGTTGTTATTTTCAAGTAACATTTTGAATAAATGTTTTAAAACCTATTATAAGTATTATAAAGTATTTTAAAAGCATTTTCAATTATATATATATATATATATTAGAAAATGTGTTGACTATTTTATATCTTATGTAATAAAATATATTTTGACTTGTTTATGTACATATCAAGTTTTGATAAATAATTCACTATACATTTATATCATTTTGAAAAGGGTTTTAAAAGTAGAAACAAAAGGTTTAGAAAGGGTTAGTAATTTCTTAATGGCCAAATTTTTAGTTGTTTAATTACTTTAAAGTAATTAACAATGCTTAAAACTAAAAGACGACAAAGTAGGCTTATCTGTTTTGTGAGAGTTAGGATTGATGTTCGAGTAAGGATATGAGCAATAGAATTCTAACCTGCCAGCTTCCCTCTTGGCCAAGGAATAGTTAATTCGGGAATGATGGAAACGTGTTAATCGTGTTGATTTCTTACTTGCTTAAGAAAATCATTAATACTATACTTAACACTAAAAGCCAACAAGGTAAACTTATCTATTTATGAGATTCAAGAATGAAGTGTCAAGGCAAGGCGTTGATATGCAACCAGTGTTCTAACTTACTTGGCTTCACTCTCGAACGAGGAATAGTTAATTTGCAATTTCGAAAACGAGTTTAGTATACAAATATTGATTTTTATAAGCAATTGTTTTTGACTAGGTAGTCGATTAGTCGACTATCGAACTTGACCAAATATGACTTAAGAAGTTATCGAAAGGCTTTGCGATTTCATACCAATGAGAACCCTCGGGGAGGAGTATTGGTACGAAACGTCTCTAGCTTTCGCTTACCTTTGAAAGAACCAGAATTGAGTTTATCGGGAATTCATCAAATTGGTTTTGAAGAGATTGGGATCAATAAGTGTTTTACTTATAAAATACCACTTCAAAACTAGTATACAAGTTCTTTGTTTTGGGAGTGATTGTGAAGTGAAATGTTGTAGAGTTAAACTGTCAATTCTAAGGTTAAGTCCAAGGGAGAGGTCAGCATTAACATTTCAAACGATGCTATTATGTGGGATTGTCTATCTTAAGTAATATTCAAGGAGAAAGGACAGCGTTAGCATTCGTCAGAGGAATTATGTCGGAATCTATGTGGAGATTCGAGATCTGTTCGAGATGCTCGAATCCATGTAGTGATTCATGATCTGTTCGAGATGATTGAATCCATTAGGGAATTTGTGTTTTTTTCGAGTGATAAAGACTGATGTGAGAGATGCCGAACGTAGCCTCGACATCGGGAATGACTAAAACCAGAGTAGGATGCACAATCTTGGGTTTAGCTTACCCATGAGGGTATATCAACTCCGGATCTAGAGTATGCTTGGGATTATTGGGTGCAAGGAGTTGGTTATACTTGGTGCCACGCATTTCACCGGTGGGCCATTTGTGTTTACCTTAGAGTATATCATATTTAGAGATATACGATGCTCGAAAGGTATTTTCGATCCTTGTCATGGAGATCCGCTTTAGTTTACTAGGGGCGTCTCTGCGGAAAACAACCATATAAGAATGGGCCTTAGCAGTATTGATTGTACACCTATTATTGTTGTGTCGTATGCACAACTGCTATTTTATGATTTATGTTCTACACCCTACACAGTAACTATTAGACCGATATATTCACTCATCGGATGGTTGGTATCATTTGAGGAAAGAAACCGTTACTAGAATCCGTATGGTCTCAACTGTTATTATTACCCGTTACATATTTCTTGAGTTTCTCACGCTAGTTTACCTGACTGATACAGGTGTTATTTTCTTATAATGCTCGGGTCAGCCCCATGTATATTTCCAGATTTAGCTTTGGACGCTTTGGAGCTTATGGAGAGAAGCCGAATGTTTACCTACCATAGTATTATTATTTTCGATGCATTGCTGTATTGTATATATCAGCATTGTGAGGACAGACAGTTATAATTACCTAAGCTGATGATAGTACTTAGGTTTTGTAACCCTGAAATTTCTATATTTAGATTAACCCTTTGTTCTTTTGATATTATATGTGATCGTTCCGTTATGAGATTCTGATATTGTGTTCTATCTTTCTTGTTCTATTTTATTTTTTATTTTACCCTAACTTTCCACCTTTTCGGCACTAAGGTGTTCGGCACACGAATATCATGGATGTATTTAGTGTCGACATTCAAGGGTCGAAAAGTTGGGACATTACAAGTTGTGAATTTGATGATTTTCCTAATTTAATGTGTTTCATCTGGTAATATTTTGTCCTTGATGAAGTTTCTTGCAAAAATTATAGTATAATTTCAATGATAGACACAACAAAATATCTAAAGTTTTTTGCAATCATTTAAGTATTGACAAAGCATTCATAATGTAAATTTCATAAATGGTTGATTTATAATTGATAGTAAAAAATACCCTAGTTGGAGGATCTCATTTATGCTATTATATGTTTTGAAGTGAAATTAATATACAATTAAATTTGAAATTCACTTATAAGAGCCAGGAGAAAATAAGAAGAGAAAGACGAAGTAGATAGAAATTCGTTGAGGGGAATAAATTCATGACTTTTTATTTACTTGTAGATTAACCGTATTACATACACCGAATGATTTTTTTAGGGAAGACTACAAGGAAAATAATCAAAAATGTTAGAATCAATTTCATATTAAATATAGTATTTTGTTAGATTATTTAAATTTATAAGTTAAGGGCTATAAGTGAAATTAATTCTCATATGATAAACTTAGTGAGTCTACTTTACATTTACATATTAGAACAAACAAAATCAGTAGAACTAATATCCTTCTCAAAATAGAATGAATTAAGAAATTAGTTTATATATAAAAGAGAATATGACTCTGCTATTTTTCTTTTCTCTTATTAAGTTTCAGCTCAAATACTTTAATCTCAAAGCTT
The DNA here is from genome assembly GCA_030737815.1 of Allium fistulosum. Classification (NCBI taxonomy): domain Eukaryota; kingdom Viridiplantae; phylum Streptophyta; class Magnoliopsida; order Asparagales; family Amaryllidaceae; genus Allium; species Allium fistulosum. The sequence continues at coordinate 461,747,076 of CM060905.1, forward strand.
CACCTAACATTTTACACTTAAGCCTTTCGACCAAAAATTAAATTACACAATTTACAACTAGTTTAGTAAGCTAATTAATTACATTTAATGCAAACTTTTCTTACATGCAACTCCCTCTGTCTCTTTGAAACAATAATAAAATGTTACTTCTCCCATCTCTATGAAACCCTACCTCATGGATGCAAATATCGATAGCTCGAAAAGTAATGGTGGCAAACCTCTACCACATGGAAATCGACATCTACTCATCTCCTTCTTCGTACATATAAAGCCTTCCTCCATTATTTTCCCTTTTGCATACTTCTCCTCTCATCTCCTACCGATTTAGGTAATTTTCAATCCTTTGGCTCGGTTATTTTCGATTTACAAATCTATTAGTGATTTAATTGCTTAATCTATTCGATTTGTGTATTCCTTCGTTGCCTACTTCAACTCTTACCAGTTTAATTGCTTAATCATTCATCTATCACTATTGCGTAGTTCATTTTTTAGCCTATCTTTCAGGTATAACTATCCTTACCTGGTATATTTTTAATTCTTATGCTATCTATGATTTAGGATTTGGTAATGATTTGAGTTGGTTTAAGATTTTGAGCTCTTGATTTGTTGACTGATGATTTGAGATTTGGTTGCAACATGTAATTTGTTAGATGATTTAGGATTTTACCGACTATCATTATATTTTGCAGAATTCATGCTTTAGTTATATTTAGTAGCAATCTATTTTGTTCAATTTTAAATCTTAGTTTGCGTTATTTTTATCTTGCTTTGTTTAGTACATCTTTTAAAGATTTGGATAGTTTCCGATTATATTCAGTTTTGGGGTTGGTTTGCCCTGAATTTCACCTCCCATCTCTTATTTTCTTGCTTCCTAACCTTACCATTTATTTTTAAGATTTCTATTTGTTTTTGTAACAATTTCTCATAATTATGCATTAACCTATACATAATTATGGCATCGTCGCATTCTATAAATATACTCTATGGTGTTGTCAATAGGTTAGTAGAATCTTTCGCTGCAAAATATGGTGTTGTCAATAAGTTAGTGGAATCTTTCACTTCAAAAGTTACAAATCAATACAAAATAAATTAGTGACATTTTATTGAAAACCCAAATATGGGAATATAATATGCTACAAATAAAACTGAAATTATTTACATGATAAATGAATATTTTACGGCCAAACTTATTTTTTTGGTTACTCATTTTTGTTTAGGATATAATTAATGTAACATTTTACTCCATAATTCTTAACTTTTATTTAACAACATACATAGTAATGTGTGACCATGGATTACTTCATACTTTTATTTTCAGCAAGCCGTAGTGAATTAGCCAAATTGTGCTTATGGTATGAAGAAGTAGTATCCAAACAAATGCGTGGACACTGAAAGCATTTTCTAATCTTTGATAATAGTGAAATCTCTTGATTAATTAAACAATATTGGATTTCCTAATCAAGATATAAAGTATGCATGGTTTACTAATGGGTATATCAGTCTTATTAACCAGTAAATCTTTGCTCTAATCACCCTTTATTAACAATACTTACTAATCATAGTTTATACTATGACTGGTTATTACAACAAACTCTTCTCTTTTAATTTATGGATATAGCCCTTTTCCTATGGAAATTTTTAATTTATACACTGCACTGAATATAAAATGGAAATTAGGATCCATCCTTTATTTTCAAACTTAATACCCGAAAAACCCTTCTAAGTCTTATTAAGAAAGTAAATCTTTGCTTTAATCACCCTTTGTTAACGATACTTACTAAACATAATTAATACTATAAATGATCACTACAACAAATTCTTCTCTTTTGATTTATGGATATAGCCATTTTTTCCATGGAAAATTTTAGTTTATACAATGCACTGAATATAAAGTGGAAATTAGGATCCAACCTTTATTTTTAAACTTAATACCCAAAAAACCCTTCTCAAAAACAAGTTTCACGAAACACCCCTATTACTATTTTCAGTTGAAATGTGCAATGTAGACTATAAATATTTGCAGTTCCAGCTGCACATGTTTATAAAGTAAATATTTGTAGTGTAGACTGAAAATTTTTCTTTTACTAAAATGTGAAGTTAGAACTG